>CM060937.1:41875000-44375000 GCA_030765085.1 Allium cepa
TTAAGGTAATGCAAGTCGATATGCAGTATTGTTGATCTTTTCAATGATTTGAAATGGTCTAGTGAATCTGGGTGATAATTTTTCCTTTTTCATTCCAAATTGAATTACATCCTTTATTGGAGAAATATTTAAAAGAAAATTTTCCCCTACTTTAAAGTCAAAATCTTTCCTTCTCTAATCTACATAGCTCTTTTGCCTACTTGAGCAGTTTTTAGTTGTTCTTGTATTGTAATTTTCTCTGTTGTTTCTATCACTAGATCTAGGCTGGGCTTATTATCTCCTACCGATGCCCAACAAATTGGTAAAGGACATGGTATATTCCATATAGAGCTTTAAATGGGGTCGCACTAATACGTGTGTGGTAACTATTGCTGTATTCAAATTCAATTAATGGTATGCGTGTTTCCCGGGCTACTTTCAAATTCCATCACAAAAGATCTTAGCATATCTTCTATTACCAGATCTACCCTATCTATTTTTCCATCTATTTAAGGATGAAAGTCAGTACTCATATTGAGCTTTGTACTCAGAGCCTTTTGAAATTTTTCCAAAATCAAGAAGTAAATTGTGAGTCTCTATTTTAAACAATTATAACTAGGACTCCATGCAATCTGACAATTTCTTTTAAGTAGGTACTTAGTTTGGCAATTGAGTATCCCATACTATAGGGTATAAAGTAAGCCAACTTTGTTAAACGATCCACCATAACCCACATTACATCATGCCCTTTATTCAACCTTGGGAGTCCAACTATAAAATCCAACTATAAAATCCATTGAAATTTGTACCCACTTCCATCCAGTATAGAAAGCGAATGAAATAGATTAGATGCTCGTTCTTACTCAGCCTTAATTTGTTGGCATGTGAGGCACCTTGAAAAGAAATTTGCAACATCCTTCTTCATTCCATTCCACCAAAATTGATGCTTTAAATTCATATATGTTGTTCTACTTCCAGGATGTATGGTGCATTGAATGATGCGCCTCATTCAAAATCTCATTCTTAAATTCTACTTGATTTTGCATGCAAAGTCTATTTCGATGTATATATATCCTCCGTCATTTCCTACCTTTTAATCTACTGGGTCCTTATCTTGCATTTTCATAAACCAACCCTTAACTTTCCATTTTGTCCTTGGGCTTTTATATCTCTACTAACTAAAGTAGGCCAAATGACCATACTTTATATATGGGCCTTCCTTTCACTATTTATTTGATTAATCATCTTAGGTCGAGCATTCAATTCTACTAAAGTTTCCAAAGCTCTCCATTCCATGATCATCACATTTCTCATTCCATACAAATTTTATGTCCTTTTGTGTTAACTTAGTTAGTGGAGTTACTAACTTGAAAAGTTTTGAATAAATCTTCTATAATAACCAACCAGTCCATGAAAACTTCGAATCTCCAAAGGGGTTCTTGAAAGACTCTGTTTTAGAAATTCCTCAACTTTTAATAGTCTACTCCTATCCCATCTTTTGAAATAACATGCCTGTGACGACTCAGAATTTTGAACATTTTCAATTGAAATATTTAATTGATTTTTTTAATATTTGGAAGTAATTTTAACTTGATTTCAAATATAACTATGGATTGGGCAATTAAATTTTTGAAATTAATTTATAGAAATTGGGTAAAAATTTGAATCTTCAGTTTTAAGCGTGTTAAAAATAATTTGATGCTTAGAAAATTTATATTGACAATACTGAAGATAATGGAAGCTTCAGAATTGGATTTGGAGATGACTTGTTCAGTTTTGAAATTATATTGTTTAAATCGATGTTTAAAAATAGCCTTCCGAGGCATAGTCTCGGATTTCAACGAAACCAGTTCCATTGAATCCGTAATAGTGTATTATTATTGGATTTCAATTTTCGTAATGCTCGGAGTGATCGTTTGGCCGTACAATAAGCAAACGCTTGAAAATTATATCGAAATTTAATTTAATAGCTGGGTCCAAAAGGCTATCTTCTCCATACGATCGAATTTAGACTCGGAACCTTTTCCATTGCGTTCAAGAAAAGGGTTTAACATTATAAACGCCTGGCGGCATGCTTCAATAGGAGTTCGATATTTTTAGCTATGAATTCAAAAACGATTTGAATTTGACTTTAAAATTATATATATATATATATATATATACACACATCAAACAGGTTTAACACGTTGCTTACCTTCTGAACCACGTGTTCATTAGAATTAACACGCGTTCGTTTTCAAACATAAAAAAATTAGAAGAAAAAAATCGAACGTAAAAGAAAAAAAAGAACTGTCTCCTCTGTTTAAAAATCTAACAGCCAAGAATCAAATTCGAAATTAAAAAAACAATCAATGGCCGAAACAAACAGGACTTCTCTTCAATCGTTCAAATATCAATTCAAATTCCCTCCTCTCAAATTCATTTGCAAAGTTAAAATCGAATGCCGCAAAAGATCGTGACCGAAGCTATCGTCGACGAATCACTCGCGTTCGAATTTGTAAGCATGGCACACGTACACGCGCGTGTACGTGTAACAGCAGGGCGACGGCAACAACAGCGATGAGGTGTATGATTTTGGGGAGGCGGTGGAATTGGTGCACGAGCAACATCAAGGTGATTTAGGTTTTCAACGCAGATGGAGGAGGGAGTCATTCGATTTGGGGTTCATGCGAGTTGATGCGAGGCATCGCGAGGAGGATGGTGCTTGGCAAATTTGGCCATGGCGGCGTGTGTACGCACGGGCGGTAGTGCTTGTGGTCGAGCTAGGGTTTATCGAGAGCTCGAGTTCGAACTTTATGCAAGGTATATACGAATATATTTCAATTTAATTTTGATAATATATACATATTTTTGAATATGTACAGATGCAGTGGAAAAAATAGGTATATATAAATACACATGCATATATATATACACACACATATAGGAAACCCGAAATTATTTTATTTAGATAAGGTTTTAAAATATAGAAATTTAAAAATGTGGAAGTTTATATAATTATATTTTTGAAATCTATGATTTATATATATATATATATATATATATATATATATATATATATATATGTATGTATGTATGTATGTATGTATGTATATGTATTTTCGAAGTGGAAAAAAATGAATAAATATATTTTAAAATTTACTTGTTTATTTTGAAAATAATTTATTAAAGTGATTAATTTGTTTTATTAACTTATTAATTTATCTAGTTACTAAAAATAATTTATTAAAGTATATTTAGTTTTAAATTTAATTTTTTATTAAAAAGGAATTTGTTTAAAATTAAAGTATTAGTTTAAAATCAAAATTGTTAGTTAATTATATTTATTAAAGGAAAATGGGTTTAAGAAATTTAATTATTAGTTTAAATTAAATAAATCTATTAAAGTGAAATTTATTATTCGATTTATTTCGATTGTTAATCAATTGTATAAAATTGTCTATACAAGGTCTAATACTGTGAAGAAGATAAGTCGGGATTGGAAACGGATTGTAAATAAAAGGCGAGATCTTCTCACTCAATTGGAATTTCCAGTTTAATTTTAAATAGTTAAATTTAAAATTGTGGATTGTGTACTTGGATGATAAATTATTATCAATTGTATTAGATTAGACCCTATGTGCTGCGTAATAGTGGATGATATTATATTAAACCCATATACCGCGATATTCCACCTCAAAGTGGAATTGGTCTTATATATGTATTTGGATGATTGATTTCCCACATTATATAGCGGATGAGATCCTATGCGTTGCATAATAGCAGATGATATTTTATTAATCCCATATACCACGATATTCCATCTCGAATTGGAATTGGTATTTAATTGTTGTACAAACGTTTGTGGATGTAGGGAAACAGGTTAGAGGGATCCAACTGGATTCCTCGAATATTTGAATTTGTTTTAATATCGTGTGTTGATTTATTTATAACCTGTATGTGATTATATTGTGTTTGAAATCGTTCAAGGCTATAGTTTAGCCGAATATATTTTTGGTATCGTAGTATATCAGAAATAAATAAAAATTGGATTTTTGAAATTCAAGTAGAAAGTTTATAGTAAAAAATTATTTTTGATAATTGGATAAATTGAAAGAAGGAATTTTAAAAGGATAAGGTTTTATCTTTGAAAACCTATTAAATAAATTCCAAATCGCAGGAAAGAATTTAATAAATGGGTTTTTTAAGTAATATTGTGAAATAGTTGAAGAATTTATTTAATATTCGAATATTAAATAATTTGAAAGAGATAAAGGAATTTATTTTAAAAGGAAATAAATTTAGAAATCAAATTTAAATATTGATTTAGTGTTTGAAATACTTTCGAAAATCAATTTGGAAATTGATTTGGTGTTTAAAAATGAATTTTTGGGAAATCAATTTGAAATTTGAATTGGTGTCTGAAATAAAATTTTGGAAATCAATTTAGAATTTGATTTGGTATTTGAAAGTGAATATTTGAAAAACGATTTAAAAATCGTACATTAGTGGATATGTGGAAATTTAAATTCACAATGGGAATTTTATAAAGGAAAGGGATTTTTTTAAAAATAAACGTTGGTTTATTTTTAGAAGTGTGGAAAGAAATTTACAGATTTGGAATGTAAATTAAAATAAATCGAGAAGATTTTTTAATTGATTTAAATGGACCATTTTTGAAATGGAAAGAGAATTCTTCCCTAGAAAGCCGAGTATATTTTTAAAGTAGCTTTTGAAGTATAAATTAAAAGTTCTGGAAATTGATTTGAAAAAATATTGCTGGATAAATTATTTTTGGAAATTGTTTTAAATCTTTAAAGTAAAGAATTATAGAAGGGATTATTTTAAAGATTAAACTGATATTTGATTTAGAAAATAGTTATTTAAATATTTATGCTCTATCTACTAATTTTATTTTAAAATTTGTTTGGACTTGAAGTATTATATGAGGTATTGGTATAATATGTTCATATCTAATATTTAAATAAGTATTTAGAAATAGTTTTATTCTAAATGTTTCCAAGTATATTTTGGATAAGTGATTTGAATTATTTTAAAGTATTTGAACTCGGCAGATTTTTAGTCGAAATGAATAAATATTTGGAAATATAATCCGCGTAAGGGAAATGATTTGAAATTTGATTTGAAAGGGTTGAAATGTGGAAAGTAATTTGAAATTTGTTTTCAAAGTGTTGAAGTATTAAAAAAAATAACTTGCGAAGATATTTTGAAAATAAATAATTTGGGAAAATTATTTAAATCTTAGTGATTGTTGTGAATATTGTTTGATAGTGATTATTGTAAATATTGGTTGATAGTTAAATAACCAATTAACAATAGTGGCCTCTAAAAGCCGTTTGAATTTCGATGCGACCGGGGATCGAATTCCAAACAGATATTCGAAAACCACATCGAATCCTTGTGTGGATCTTTTGTTTAAAAGATCAAAGTGGAAATTTGTTGTGATTTGTATGAAACCTGAATGTAACTCTTATTTTTAAAATATGCGCTCGTTATTCAAATTAGCCGGGAGAGGACTTTGTGTCATAAAACCGAATAATGATACGACGAAATGAGATTGCATTTGAAGATGGTGTTGAAGACCCGGGTATTTTTTGGAAGCGAAAGGATTACCTTTCGATTATCTCTGCACCGGGTTGCTCTGGTATAGAGATTTTGTTACTCTTGATGATGGGGATTCCAAACATGATTAGTGAATATTCGGATTTGCAAGGGCTTCTTTGAAGTGCCTTCGGTTCCGTTCGATCCCGTAACGGACTTGTATGGATGCGTGTCTGACATTACACTTTGAGATGTAAAGCTGGTTTCTATCAAATACATTTCTGTTGGTGGCGGAGAATTTATTCTCTTAGCTTAACACCCTTCTCTGAGACGTACGAGCTTAAAGGTTATGTAGTTGATGGTTACTAGTGATATATTCCCAAATTGGTAATGTGGCATACGAAGTGTTGCTGATCATTTGTTGATTGAAGCATGGCTTTGTGAAAAGTGTAGCTTTGTGGACGAGGCTTCGTCGGACCTCACACTTCAGAAATGGTCTAAACATGAAGGATGCGGCAAGGTTATTTGGGAGTAGTGCCCCCTGAGGGTATGTCATTTCCTTATGGAAAATGGTAGTATCATGGTATGGAGCCCAGATATTTTACCTATGTTGTTGCTGCAAATTTATTATACTTTGTGGTTGAGGATCCTCGAATAAAGGTCGCAAACGACCGGGTGATGGCATACTCGTGTAGTAGTTACCAAGATACAGAGGTAACCCGGCCTTGTGTTGGCATAGAGCTGGTTTAGTTATAGGGGCGTCCCTCCAGAGGCGTACCCATGTGGCAATAGGAAGTTTCTTAGCCTGACCATTTTTTGGAAAACCAAAGAAACAATACGAGCCCTTTACGATTGCAATTGTATAACCTGCCTCCTCGGGAGGTAGCTATAGCAGGCATAATATAATAGTACATATGCTGGCTAAGATTAATATTATACTTTCGAAAGGTTTTCTGCACTATGCACTAATAATAATATTATCAAAAAGGATTTTGCATATCAAGCACGTTTGACTATCATAAGGAGAAATCTCCTCCAATTGTGCGCTTGCATTGTGTGTGTGCGGGCAGGCCTTATGGTAGTTTCATTTTCCAAAAGCATAGCGGATTTCTTTTCCTTTCTTTGTGAAAATAACTGTTTTTAAATCTCGCACTAGTCTCATGACTGACCTAGAGTTTATTATTCCCTTTCTAAACTCTAGGTGCACACAATTTCCCACACGGGCAGCCTAGAGTCAGGCTATCATTATTCTAGAGCGAAGTCAGAAAAGTTGCTGTGAAGATCTAGAGTTCAAGCTGGATGGCGAGATCTATCACTTATACTATATAGTGTCCATTGCGTTTGGGTTGGTGCTAGTCAAAATAACTATGTAAGCAAGTTATAATAACTGTCGGTGTTGTATTGTGTCGTTGTAAACTCTGATAATATATTGTATAAACTGATATAGTGCATTTGTTTTAAAGATATTCATTTATCTATTATATTTGTTCCGCTGCGAAATGTGAGATTGTGTTTATTGTTTCTGTTCTTCTTCTATCTTCTTCTTATTTAACCCTAATAATTTGGTTTTTGGCACTCGACTGTGCGGCATTTGATACAGTGGACGTATTGATGTCGACTTTCGAAAGTCGAAAAATTGGGTCGTTACAATTTGGTATAAGAGCATCTGGTTAAGCGACAACCTTGGCTCTGGTGGGGATTACTCATTAGAGATAGAGTCAGTAGTACTCTAGAATGAGTTAAGTGTAATAATAGATATGAGCACGTATTTGTCAGTGAATATAAAAAAATTTGTTTTGTATTGTTTTGACTTATCGGTTGACTGTTTATAGATTCTGGTCGGTGCAGTTTGGCCAACTGTATCAGTAGGGGTTTCTAAGCTCTTAAATAAGGTAAAACGACGTAGTATTGTTTTAAAATCAGGAAAATGAAATAATTTTACCCAAACTATTTCCGTATATAAAGGGAAATAATCTTTGTAAAGTATTATAGTATATGGTGGCTTGGTTGCTAGGAAGTGATAATATTAAATTATTATCGTTGTTGTATAAGGAATTAAAAACAAAACGAAAAGCTAAGAAAATAAAATCCAAACGGGATTTGTAAATGTAAATTCTAAATGTGATTTATAATTTAAAATAGAATTCCAAAGAAATATTTGGAAATAAAGTTGAAGGATTTGAAATTTGGGAAGTTTGCAGTTTAAATCCCCTTTTAGTTTGGAAATGATTTTCCAAGGTTTGGAATTGTTTTCGAAGGGATGAAAAGCTCTAAACTCTTTTCGGTCGTTGGAAAATAATTCCGATAATGATCGCGACATCATCGGTGTTCATTTTCGAGTTTCTAGGAAAGGAATTGCTTCCAAATTGTTTTTAAATAGAAATGGTTTGCAAATTGGTTTTGGGAATTCAAACGATTATTTGAATTGATTTCAAAAAATGATTTTGAAATATTGGAAAGACTCTGGAATTTGATAAAAATAGTTACAAAATAAAATTTATTAAGGTGAAAAATAAAATTGTGAATGAATAAATGAATTTACAATTGCAAGTAAATGAAAGTGAAATTGCATGATGAAATTCATTTCGAATTTGTATGTAAAAGGAATTGGAATTGGAATTGGAATTGAATTTGATTTTTGATAAACAAAGCGAAGTATTGAAATAAAATTAGTAAGTGAAACTAATTGAAGGAATAACAAATTTGATATGGTTTGAAATGAATTGAATTCATATGGAATCGGAAATCCAGTTTAAATATAAGTAGTTATAAAACCAAGTGGTAATTGAAAATAAATATAGAAAGTATATAGAGGAAGTATATAGAATATTGCATCGAACTTAAGAAATAAATGATGAATTTCTTAAGTAAAATTTGGAGTTGAGAAAATATTCTAAATTGATAAGTGAATGAAGGATAAACTGGAAATTGTGAAATGGTTATTGTGAATAAGGGAACGAAAATAACCAATATGAATAAAAGAAATTAATTGATAATCAATTAGAATAAATATGTAGGTGTACATATATTATTTTATTCGCATAGCGATTTGATCCAGAATTTGAGCACAGAATTTCTAGATAGTTATATCGATCCGAGTTGGAATTTTTCACTCGATTTTCGACGACGAACCTGGATATGGATTTTTGGTTGACTCTGGTTATTCTCTATCATAGTTTATGGCTATGCAACGAGAACGACGGTTTCTAATCAAGAAATCAGATCTAAGTCCGCATCAGGAAGTCGGGTGGACGATACTAGTTCGAAAATGAAATTGTGTGATCGAGTGAGCGATCGAATTTGATAATTGCATACGAATGATATAAGTACATCGTACAGACTTGAATGAAATAATTATTCAAACTTTTGTAAAGAAAAGTGCAAAATGGTTTTGAATGTTGTAATAAGACATCATTGTTAAGAAAGATATACAGGTGATATAAAGGAAAATGGAATTGGGATTTTAATTTCGAAGATGAAACTTTGAATTTCTTGAAAAGGTATGTATTTGAATTTCAGTATGAAATTTGATGATTTTCTTATCCAGCCACTTGGCGTTTTGTTTTCTTTTGAATCTGGGGGCCCATGGTGTCATTTTGTAGTCGTACCGAGCTAGCCACGCAAAGGAGACGCTGGCGAAATTTATCGAAAATTTCGAGAGTTAGAAAAATTTTGGAAAAAATTTGAAATTTGAATTTAAATTTGAATTGTTAAAAAAGCAATGTTGCTTGGAATCTATGGAAGATGTTGGAAAGTTAGATGAAGTGATAATGGATCTTTAATAAAAAGATTTGTTTTGGCAAGTTGTTGAAAATTGTTTATTTTAGGAGAAAAGACAATCGGGTTGAGGATCATTCTTCCTAACTAGAAATTTCGGGACGAAATTCTTTTAAGGGAGAAGAATATGACGTCCCAGAATTTTGAACATTCGAAATTGAAATATTTAATTGATTTTTTTTAATATTTGAAAGTTATTTTAACTTGATTTCAAATATAACTATGGATTTGACAATTAAAATTTTGAAATTAATTTATTGAAATTGGGTAAAAATTTGAATCTTCAGTTTCAAGCCTGTTAAAAATAACTTGATGGCTTAGAAATTTATATTGACAATACTAAAGTTAATGGAAGCTTCAGATTTGGATTTGGAGGTGATTTGTTCAGTTTTGAAATTATACCGTTTAAATCGATATTTAAAAATAGCCTTCCGAGAGATAGTCTCAGATTTCGACGAAACCAGTTCCATTGGATCCGTAATAGTGTATTATTATCGGATTTCAATTTTCGTAATGTTTGGAGTGATCGTTTGGCCGTACGATAAGCAAACGCGCTGAAAATTATATCGAAATTTAAATTAATAGTTGGGTCCAAAAAGCTATCTTCTCCATACGATCGAATTTGAACTCGGAACCTTTTCATTGCGTTCGAGATAGGGGTTTAACATTATAAATGCCTGGCGGCACGCTATGATAGGAGTTCGACATTTATAGCTATGAATTCAAAAACGATTTGAATTTGAATTTAAAATTATATATATATATATATATATATATATTTATTTATACACAGCAGATAGGTTTAACACGTTGTTACCTTCTGAACCACGTGTTCGTTAGAATTAACACACGTTCGTTTTCAAATATAAAAAAAATCAGAAGAAAAAAATCGAACGAAAGAGGAAAAAAAAGAAGAACTGTCTTCTTTGTTTAAAAATCTAACAGTCAAGAATCAAATTAGAAATAGAAAAAAAAATCAATCAATGGCCGAAATAAACAGGACTTTTCTTCAATCGATCAAACATCAATTCAAATTCCCTCCTCTCAAATTCATTCGCAAAGTTAAAATCGAATGCAGCAAAGGTCGTGGCCGAAGCTATCGTCGACGAATCACTCGCGTTCGAATCCGTAAGCATGGCGCACGTACGCGCGTGCGTAGGTGTAACAGCAGGGCGACGACAACGACAGCGATGAGGTGTTTGATTTTGGGGAGACGCGTGGAATTGGTGCGCGAGCAACGTCAAGGTGATTTACGTTTTCAACGCAGATGGAGGAGGGAGTCGTTCGATTTGGGGTTCATGCGAGTTGATACGAGGCGTGGCATCGCGCGGAGGATGGTGCTTGGCAAATTTGGGCACGGCGGCATGTGTACGCGCGTGCAGTAGTGCTTGTGGTCGAGCTAGGGTTTATCGAGAGCTCGGGTTCGAACTTTTTGCAAGGTATATACGAATCTGTTTTCAATTTAATTTTGATAATATATACATATTTTTGAATATGTAAAGATACAGTGGAAAAAATAGGTATATATAAATACACATGCTTATTTTAATATATATATATATATATATATATATATATATATATATATATAGAAAACCCGAAATTATTTTATTTAGATAAGGTTTTAAAATATAGAAATTTTAAAATGTGGAAGTTTATATAATTAGATTTTTGAAATCCATGATTTATTTTTAAATATATATGTATGTATGTATGTATGTATGTATGTATGTATGTATTTTCAAAGTGGAAAAAAATTGAATAAATACATTTTAAAATTTACTAGTTTATTTTGAAAATAATTTATTAAAGTGATTAATTTTTTTATTAACTTATTAATTTATCTAGTTACTAGAAATAATTTATTAAAGCAAATTTATTTTAAATTTAATTTTTTAGTTAAATAAATTTATTAAAAAGGAATTTGTTTAAAATTAAAAGTATTAGTTTAAAATCAAAATTGTTAGTTAATTAAATTTATTAAAGGAAAATGGGTTTAAGAAATTTAATTATTAGTCTAAATTAAATAAATCTATTAAATGGAAATTTATTATTTGATTTATTTCGAATGTTAATCGATTGTATAAAATTGTCTATACAAGGTCTAATATTGTGAAGAAGACAAGTCGGGATTGGAACCGGATTGCAAATAAAAGGTGAGATCTTCTCACTCAATTGGAATTTCCATTTTAATTTTAAATAATTAAATTTAAAATTGTTGATTGTGTGCTTGGATGATAAATTATTATCAAATGTATTGGATTAGACCCTATGCGCCGCATGATAGCGGATGATATTATATTAAACCCATATACAGCGATACTCCACCTCGAAGTGGAATTGGTATTATATATGTATTTGGAGTGATTGATTTCCCGCATTATATAGCGGAGGAGACCGTATGTGCCGCATAATAGCGGATGATATTTTGTTAATCTCATATACTGCGATATTCCACCTCGAAGTGGAACTGGTATTTAATTGTTGTGCTAACGTCTGTGGATGTAGGGAAGCAGGTTGGAGGGATCCTACTGGATTCCTCAAATATTTGAATTTGTTTCAATATTGTATGTTGATTTATTTTTAATCTGTGTGTGATTATATTGTGATTGAAATCGTTCAAGGCTATAATTTAGCCGAATATATTTTTGGTATTGTAGGATACCAGAAATAAATAAAAATTAGATTTTTGAAATTCAAGTTGAAAGTTTATAGTAAAAAAATTATTTTTGAGAAGTGGATAAATTTAAAGAAGGAATTTTAAAAGGATCGGGTTTTATCTTTGAAAACCTATTAAATAAGTTCCAAATTGCGGGAAAAATTTAATAAATGGGTTTTAAGTAATATTGTTTAATAATTGAAGAATTTATTTAATATTCGGATATTAAATAATTTGGAAGAGATAAAGGAATTTATTTTAAAAGGCAATAAATTTAGAAATCAAATTTAAAAATTGATTTACTGTTTGAAATGATTTTGGAAATCAATTTGAAAATTGATTTTGTGTTTAAAATTGAATTTTTAGGAAATCAATTTGAAATTTGAATTAGTGTCTGAAATAAATTTTTGGAAATCAATTTGGAATTTTATTTGGTATTTGAAAATGAATATTTGAAAAACGATTTAAAAATCGTACATCAGTGGATATTTGGAAATTTAAATTCACAATGGGAATTTTATAAAGGAAAGGAATTTTTGTTTTAAAAATAAATGTTGGTTTATTTTTAAAAGTGTGGAAAGAAATTTACAGATTTGGAATGAAATTAAAATAAATCAAGAAGATTTATTAGTTGATTTAAATGGACCATTTTGAAATGGAAAGAGAATTCTTTCCGGAAAGCCGAGTATATTTTTAAAGTAGCTTTTGAAGTATAAATTAAAACTTCTGGAAATTGATTTGAAAAATATTGTTGGAGAAAGTATTTTTGGAAATTGTTTTTAATCTTTAAAGTAAATATTTATTTAATTAATTATAGAAGGGATTATTTTAAAGATTAAATTGATACTTGATTTACAAAATAGTTATTTAAATATTTATATTCTATATACTAATTTTATTTTAAAATTAGTTTGGACTTGAAGTATTATATGAGGTATTGGTATAATATTTTCATATCTAATATTTAAATAAGTATTTAGAAATAGTTTTATTCTTAATGTTTTCAAGTATATTTTGGATAAGTGATTTGAATTATTTTAAAATATTTGAACTCGGCAGATTTTCAGTGGAAATGAATAAATATTTGGAAATATATTCCGTGTAAGGGAAATGATTTGAAATTTTATTTGAAAGGGTTGAAATGTGGAAAGTAATTTGAAATTTGTTTTCAAAGTGTTGAAGTTTTTAAAAAAATCTTGCGAAGATATTTTGAAAATAAATAATTTGAGAAAATTATTTAAATAGTGGTGATTGTTGTGAATATTGTTTGATAGTGATTATTGTAAATATTGATTGATAGTTAAATAACCGACTATCAATCGTGGCCTCTAAAATGCGTTTGAATTTCGGTGCGACCAGGGGTCGGATTCCTAGTGGATATTCGAAAACCACATTGAATCTTTGTGTGGATCTTTTGTTTAAAAGATCAAAGTGGAAATTTGTTGTGATTTGTTAGAAATCTGAATGTAACACTTATTTTTAAAATAAGAGCTCGTTATTCGGATTAGCCGGGAGAGGACTTTGTGTCATAAAACCCATTCCAAATAGTTATATGACGAAATGGGATTGCATTTGAAGATGGTGTTGAAGACCCGGGTATTTTCGAAAGCGAAAGGATTACCCATCGAATGTCTCTGCACCAGGTTGCTCCGGTACAGAGATTTTATCACCCTTTGTGATGGGGATTCCGCACGTGATTAGTGAATATCCAGATTTGCAAGGGCTTCTTTGAAGTGCCTTCGGTTCCGTTCGATCTCGGATCGAACTTGTATGGATGAGTGTCTGACGTTATACTTTGAGATGTAAAGCTGGTTTCTATCAAATACATTTCTGTTGATGGTGGAGAATTTATTCTCTTAGCTTAACACCCTTCTCTGAGACGTACGAGCTCAGAGGTTATGTAGTTGATGGTTACTAGTGATATATTCCCAAATTGGTAATGTGGCATACGAAGTGTTGTTGATCATTTGTTGATCGAAGCATGGCTTTGTGAAAAGTGTAGCTTTGTGGATGAGACTTCGTCGGGCCTCACACTCCGGAAATGGTCGAAACATGAAGGATGCGGCAAGGTTATTTGGGAGTAGCGCCCCCTGAGGTTATGTCATTTCCTTCTGGAAAAGGGTTGTATCATGGTATAGAGCCCCGATAATTTTACCTATGTTGTTGCTGCAAATTTATTATACTTTGTGGTTGTTGCTTTGTGGTTGAGGAT
This sequence comes from Allium cepa, assembly GCA_030765085.1. Lineage (NCBI taxonomy): Eukaryota > Viridiplantae > Streptophyta > Magnoliopsida > Asparagales > Amaryllidaceae > Allium > Allium cepa. Next base: position 41,889,169 of record CM060937.1, read on the forward strand.
CCTCGGATAAAGGTCACAAACGACCAGAAGATGGCATACTCGTGTAGTAGTTACCTAGTTACAGAGGTAACCCGGCCTTGTGTTGGCAGAGAGCTGGTTAAGTTCTCGGGGCATCCCTCCAAAGGCGTACACATGTGGCAATAGGAAGTTCCTTAGCTTGACCATTTGTTGGAAATCCAAAGAAAAAATACGAGCCCTTTATGATTACGATTGTATAACCTGCCTCCTCAGGAGGTAGCTATAGCAGGCATAATATAATGGTACCTATTCTGGCTAAGATAAATATTATACTTTCGAAAGGTTTTCTGCACTATGCATTAATAATAATTTTATCAAAAAGGATTTTGCGTATCAAGCATGTTTGACGATTATAAGGAGACATCTCCTCCAATTGTGCACTTGCATTGTGTGTGCGCGGGAAGGCCTTATGTTAGTTTCATTTTCCAAAAGCATAGCGGATTTCTTTTCCTTTCTTTGTGAAAATAACTATTTTTATGATCTCACACTAGTCCAATGACTGACCTAGAGTTTATTGTTCCCTTTCTAAACTCTAGGTGCCTACAATTTTGCACAGGGGCAGCCTAGAGTAAGGTTATCATTATTCTGGAGCGAAGTCAGAAAAGTTGCTATGAAGATCTGGAGTTCAAGCTGGATGGCAAGATGTATCACTTATACTATATAGTGTCCGTTGCGTTTGGGTTGGTGCAAGTCAAAATTTCTATGTAAGCAAGTTAAAATAACTGTCAGTGTTGTATTGTGTCGTTGTAAACGCTAATAATGTATTGTATAAACTGATATAGTCCTTTTGTTTTAAAGATATTCATTTATCAATTATATTTGTTCCGCCGCGAAATGTGAGATTCTGTTTATTGTTTCGGTTCTTCTTCTATCTTCTTCTTCTTTAACCCTAACGATTTGGTTTTCTGGCATTCAACTGTGCGGCATTTAATAAAGTGGACGTATTGACGTCAACTTTCGAAAGTTTAAAAATTGGGTCGTTACAATGCCGAGAAATTTTATGTTATCTAACCAAAATCTCACACTTACTTAACTTGGCATACAATTGGTGTTCCTTTAATGTTTGTAGTGTTATACGCAAATGTTTTTTAAGCTCTTCTCTTGATTTAGAGTAAATTAAGATGCTATCAATAAATACAATGAAAAATTAATCAATGTATGGATGGAATACATGATTCATAAGGTCCGTGAAAACAGTTGGTGCATTAATTAGTCTAAAAGGCATGACCAATAACTCATAATGTCCATACCTTGTTTGGAAATCTATTTTTGAATATCTTCTTCCTTTATCCTTAACTGGTGATAACCGGACCTCAAATCTATCTTTAAGAATATGGTAGCTCCTTGGATTTGATCGAATAGATCATCAATCCAAGATAATGGATACTTATTCTTAATTGTAACTTTATTAAGTTCTCGATAGTCAATAGGTAATCGTAGGGATCCATCATGTTTTTTTAAGGATAATACTAGAGCTACCCATGGTGATTTACTTGGTCTAATAAATCCTGATCCTCTAACTCTTGAATTTGCTTCTTTAGTTCATGATTTCTAATGGAGCCATACAGTAAGCTATTTTTTTGTTGCGTTTGTACTAAGGACCGATTTTATAAAAAAATTGATTTCTCGTTTTAGTGGTAATCCCGGTATATCCTTATATATTTCTTCAAACTCATCGACCATTTTGATCTGGTCAAGTTGTTGGTCCATATTTTTAATGTCTATATGTGCTAGGTATCTAGTTATGAATGCATTTCCAAATTTACTGCACGAATATATGAATGTCTCATATCTTGGAATGGAAAACGTTATAGTCGTGCCATGAAAATAATGTTTGTAAAGCCAATCCATTCCAAGAATTAGATCAATATGAATGATTGGAAAAAGGAATAAATCCGCAGGCATTTCCTATCTTCAATATAAGTGGACAGTTCTTACATATACTTTTAAGCTCAGTTTCTCCTTCTAGAATGTTATCTATTATTAGGGGATTTGTTAATTACTGAATCAGTAATTCAAACTTAGTAGCAAATAGTACAAATATTTAGGAATGTGTGGTTCCAGGATCAAATAAAACTTTAGCTTGAAAATAAAAAAAATTAAATAAGGTACCTTCCACCGGTGGTTATTCAGAAACTACTGCATTTACCCCGGCTTTATTTCCTGGTTTTAATTTATCTTCCTTTTTTGGCTTTTTACAGTTCATGCTCATATGTCGGAGGCCTGGGCCGATAGGGGTTTACCTAGGTTGGGATGGAAGCCTCACTCCATGAAGACCATGGTGGACACCCATATGACAGATGCCTACTTGGTAAGGATTCCCATACATTCCTTTTCCCTTTTCTTTATATTTTTACTCAATGCTATGTTTATTATATAGGCCACACTACGTGCTCTCCCCATTCATGTGGGCCTACAATCCTTTTGAAACTCATAGGATGACAAGGCCGCTTTCCATTTAGCAAAGGTAGGGATGGAGTAGCTCAGGAGGAGGGCTCTTGAGGTTTAGAAGAGGGATGGGGATTGTGAAAGATGGGTCGTAGAGGCAGAAGAGGTGTGGCATTTGGCCGAGAGGGCCACAGATATTACTATTAGGGAGCAAGCGGAGGAGACGGAGAAGTTGAGGGAGGAGCATAGGTAGGGATGGGCACACCTGGAGGTGAGTCATACAGAGGCACTTGATATGATGGGCATGCTGCTACGACACTTAATATGCAACAATCCAAAGTAGCAAGCAAAGATAATGGTCGATAAGGATGAGGAGTGGAACAAAAGGTTAACAATGATGCTAAAGTTAGTTTTTGCATCAACCACCACCTCACTTTGGTAGTTATCTTCCACTCCCAGGAGGAATATGAAGAGGTGCGGGAGAAGGTAGCACAAGGGATTGTAGTAGTAGGTAAGGTTCCTTCGACAGTTTTGAATTTATAGTAGATTGCCTCCTTAATGGGAGTACCAAGCGATCCGGCCACCAACGACCCTACAGTGATATATAAAGGTTGATGATGATGATGATTTTCACATTACTGGAAAGCACCCACCCCTATGAGTTCTAAGGTATTTTTTGTATTTTTCTATTGCTGACATATTGGCTAAGCGAGTCCTATTTTTGTAATGACTTGTGAAGTAAAATGATGTCTTCTACTTTTTATATATTGGACTCTTTCCTTTTGGTGGTGAAAGTCATTAAGATGGGTTCGTATGTTTGTTTTAGTACTTTGTGATGGCCTTCTATTTTTCTATTTAAATTTCATATATATGTATGTATGTATGTATGTACGTATGTATGTATATGTATATGTATGTATATATATAGTTGTCTCCCATGTTTACTTATCATGTGACTTTTACCTGCTCTATGCGGGATGGCACAAATGGACCCTGAACTTTTTAAGTAAACATGTAGACTTTGTCATTTATGCGCAATCCAACTAATGAGTAGACAGGGAAAACGCGGAAAAAGAAAACCAAATGAACTTATCTTACATTGATGTTGCATGTCCACACCTTTTCATGTCGGATGTAAGCTGGTGAAAGGACACACTTAGCTTGATGCTCATGTTGACCTATCTTTATTGTATTCGATGGCCACTAAGGAGTTCGACTTTGCTTGATCAGACCGCTTTAGGTGTTAAATTCGATCGGCACTATGGATGCGAGGTTCGGAGCTCCAATGTGCATAACTGTACCTCCATGGCTCAAGTGTCCTGCTTTGTTGAAAGGGCCGGTAGCATCACGGACGAACGAATCAGGACCATGACATGGGTGGTCGCTCCATTGGTTCGTCATTTCCTATGACATGGACAAGAATTGAGTGGCTCATTCACCCTTAAGGAGAAGCACTATAGATGGTAGGTTTAGGGTTATAACATGGGTAACCTCACCTCTATGGCACTAGTGCCATGCCCTGTTGGAGGGGCGTGCAACATTATGGGTGAATGAGTCATGATCATGGCATAAGTGGTCGCACCATCGGTTCCTTAATGACTTCAACACGAATGGGAGCGTTGAGTGGCTCGTGCATCCTCTTGTATTTTGTTTAGTATGGAATGATGGTAGATATTCACTATTTAGGGTACATCATTATGTTATGCTTATGCTATGATAGTTGATTGATATTATAATTATGTGTAGCATTATAGGCTTATATTATGATACCTATATTACACTCTTCACTTATATATTGGGTTACCTTTGTCATGGTGTATTATTACATGGCAGCCACATTATATTAGTTGTGCTGACTCCTTGATAGGAGAAGAAAAGATTATGGTATGATTTCCTATCTTTTGAATGGGTTTAGTTTATTTGTATATGGACAGTACGGATTAAACCCGAGTCACGTGGAGGGGACCGGCTATGCCTAAGTAGTTTTCTATTTATTTGTATATAGTTTTAATATATAGTATTTTGAAATAGTTCACCTCACACCAGACCTTAAGTATGACCTGCATTTTTTCGTTGTTTATTTATGTCATGAAAACTCTTGAGTATGTAAGTTTTGTGCTTTTGGGGATATGCTATCAGAATGCGCTGTTGGAGCATGTTAGAGGCATGGCAGCGATATTTTGGAAATGTATACTTGATATTTTAGCAATATATAACAAGCATGTTATTTTGTAAATAAGACCCTTTGTATCAGGTATATTCAAAAGTATGTGTTATTGGGAGTTGATGTGTTCTGACTTTCTGTATTAATATTCATTTATCAGTTGCTTCGGCTAATGTGTTTCTTGTATATTATTCATCCTGTCCTATTCATTTATATTCAGTGTATTATATGTTATCATTCCATCGTGAGTTTCTATCGATGTCTTGATTTGGTGTTTTGTCTTAATTTTACCTTAACAATATGTCTTTTGTGATATCTAAAGGAACCAGATGTTGTCATTAGTCATTGGCTTCAGATATTTTAAAGGATAGATTGTTATAGTTTTCCCAAATCATTTCACTTCACAAATTTCGAAAATATAAATAGATTCAGAACAAAAATCATACTTGTATTGCTAAGGAGGTATATAATTGAAAATCAATTACTTATTTCGTATATACTTGTTTGTAGGTAAAATCTACTCATCTTGTTTGTAGAAAACATTCTCTTGATTTAATCTACTTCTCTCCCTAGTTTTTGGTTCTTAGCTTTCTCCTTCTTTTGTTCTAATTTGAATTCTTCTCTTTTTCCATTTTTATTTTTGTTTTTGAATTCTTAAAGATATGCTATTTTGTTTTTGAGAATGTTTTGAGAAAGCGAAAGAAGAAACATACGTATGAGTGTTGGCTAGGGTCTTGAGTGAGTAGATATGATAGTTAGTTGTTAATTTATAGTTGAATTTTAGGGTTTATCGAGTCAAGTCCGAAATCCAAATTGACGACCCATTTTATCAAATTTAACAAGTTTAAATTTCAATAGATATGTTTTTTTATTTCTTTCTATTCAAAATCGTTCTAAATTAATTATATAAATCAGATCTAAAAGGTTAGTGATAGTCTTTATAAATATATTCTTTATTTATCGATCCAAATATGTTATGCAATTTAGATCTATAAGATTAGAGATAGCTTTACTTTCATTTAACAATTCAATAATTAGATCTATCATTTCCTAGGTTTTCCCAAATCATTTCAATTCACAAATTTAGATGAAACAGATAGATACAAGAATAAAAATCATATTTGTATTGCTAAAAGATATATAATTGAAAATCAGCTAATTATTTCCTACATATGAATTTTTGATGGTTACCACTCACCTTGTTTGTAGAAATCTTTCCCTTGACTTGAATTTACTACTCTTCCTAATTGTTGGTTCATTGCCATTTTCCTTTTTTTCTTATAATTTGATTTCTTCTCTTATTTTTTTGGGAATTTTTGAAGATAGAAGACATATTGTTTTATTTTATAGAAGTATTTGAGTAAGATAAAGAAGACACGTATGTATAGAGCGGTGGCTAGGGTTTAATGTAAGGTTATGTGTTAATTTATAGTTTAGTTATAGAGTTTGTTAACTCAGGCCTGAAATACATATTTATGAAAATGCCATTGGTCATATTTTCCGTTATTTTCGACCTATTTTATTAAATTTAACAAGTTATAGACGATTTTTAATTACAAACAATGTTTTTGACATAATGGAATAGGTCCCTTGACCTAACTCCAACGTTTGTGAAAATTTATACTTTTACCCTTTAATGTATAATTACATTTTTGCCATTATTATTATTATTATTACTTTACTTTATTTATTAAATTTTTAAGGTATTACACTGAGAGAAAAATTATTATTTCAAGAAACACCACCTTGTTGATGAAGGAATTATTGTTATAAATTATTAGTAGTGAAATGGATTTGGATAGATCAATTGATAAAACTAATTACGAAGGATGAAATGAAATTGGTTAAGCCTAAACGGACACTACTAATTAGGTTGTCTAGTAAGAAATCTCACACATTAAAGAGAAACTATAGTTTTCTTTGATGTCAAGAAAAGAATTTTTTTCAGCTGTCAATAAGCCATTAAGAGTATTGACTTTGCCACATAGTATGATATGCAAATTCAGAATGGTTTACAAGTACATTAGCAAAACATTACTTTGATAGTTGTATCAGAAGAGATGTAATCCATCAGCCACAAATGTATCTTTGGGAAGAAGACCAACGTGATTGGAATATAAGCTACATTAATTGACTAACATCGTAAATTTCAATTGTTGAAATTAACATAATGGATTTATCATTTGATGTACTGAAGTTAATTTAGATTTTTCATACAATTTTTTTTGTCCCGTATGACTTTGAGTCAGGGTACATATATTTTGAAACAAAAATTTAAAATGAAGATTTAGAAATGATTTTTTGCACACAACAATAAAAACATCTCGAAGTTAGTGGGAGCTATAACTGAGTTTATCAGCATTGGATATGATCTAGGAAATAATACGAAAGTATTACTCGATAAGCATTAGAATTAAACAAGTATTTTGGTAGAGAAATCAAAGGTTTAAATTTTAATCATAATGTAGAGGAAATGTGTGCTCATATGAAAGAGCATTAAAGGTACTAAATATTTCTATAACTATACGTAATGAACGATCTTGTGACTGTAACAATGTACTTGTGGTAAAACCATTTTGATTTGGTTATTGAAATTTCCGTATAGATTTAAAAAAGATAATTTCTATAATAAGTATAAAAGGATGTTGGGATTGTCCCAAAACAATACGCGCAGACATCGTATTAAAATGTTTAATACGAAGCATGTAAGATGGATTTCTTATGCATTGGCAATATGAATTATCGTGCATGTTCTATTGTCTATAGTATCACATTTCCTTATGTATTTGATACATAGAGAAAATATCAAATCCAAATTAAGATCACTAAATGATTGTTTAGACTATTCTCGAGTATTTCAGAAATACTAGAGAATTGTTTATAGGAACAACGAACTCCTTATGAAGGAGTACGTGGACTCGAACTTTAAAAGTGGTATAAAATATATATGTCAATCCCAAATTCATGTCCAGTCTTAAGTTAAGAAATTTAAGTTGGAAATGTTCCAAACAATAAGTAGTGGCTGATTTGACCAAACGCAAAGTACATCGCCTTAAATTGCACTACAATATAATAAGTATTAATAAATGCACAAATTTATAGCTAAGTCAGGATGATTCCAAATGTTGAGAATCACATAACATTGTTATATGATAACAACGCTATAATGTAATCTGCAAAAGAACCTTGTAAAATACCATTAAATTTAATTAGAAATTAAGTAACTAAAATAAGGATAAAAATGGAAATTTAGTAAATGTTGAAATTTGATCACGAGATTTGCACCATTACGACCATAGCAACTTTTTGATCAATTTACATACACAATATGTTGAAATTGGAGTCTGAACGGAGAAGTTATGAATGTTTGAAGTTTTCAAATTTAAAATTTAAATAATTGAATTTGAATTCGATTTTAAATATATGAAGTTTGAAGTTTGAATTTTAAAAGTTAACGGTAAGAGAGGCTAAGCATTTAAGCAAGGGTTGAAGTTAACTTGTAACGTTAAATTAAATTAAGTAATAAATAATTAATAAATGTAAAGAGATTAATTAAGTGATTTAGACCTCAAGGGGTCAACCGCCCCTAGTCAAGGAGTTGACTGCTAGTGGTCAATAAATTAGGTATAGGGGGTCGACCGCTTGAGGGTCGAAACACCCAATTCAGAAGGCGATGGTTAGGGTATGATCTATTTTAACGGCTGAAATTTTATTATTTTGATCCAACAGCTCTGGTTCCTTCTCTCCTCTATAAATAGACCCCTAGCTCCCAATATACCTTCATAAAATTTTGAAAACTCTAGCAAAGTTCTTTCAAAATCTATCCACTTAGGGTTTCAAAATCAATAAACTTTTATGGTAAATAATTCTAGTTTCTAATATCTAATTTAAAGTTATATCGTATGAAACGGACCTCGTATGAAAAAGTTATAGCGTTTTAAATTATATACAAATTCTAATATAAATAATTTCACTTTCTATTTTATATTTTTAACCTAAAATTGCATCACAGCCGTTGATTTTGCTTGCACCAGATCTGGCCGTTGAAATCATCTTCTCCTCTTCCAGTAAAATACGCACGTTAAAATCCATATAGGCTGCCATCTTCCTTCTATTATCGAGTCTCCACCTTCGATCTTGACAACGATCAGGTGCCGCCAAACGAACGACCACCACGAACTCCACTTCCAGCATGAACGCGGTGAAACTCGATTTCCCCCTTGCATTGATTTTCGTGCGTGAATGACGAATGAACGGAAGCAATTTGCATTCGATCCATAGCGTTAAATTTGATCGCAGTCGTTGAAATGAAAGCTCTCGTCGTCCTCTACGAAGTTGTAGTTGAAGATTTCTCTAATTATTCACAGATTGGAAGCAAAACGAGGAAGAAGGAGGAGAATTTCTGGCCATTAACAGCAAAGTAGCTGCTAGACCTAAGTAATTAGGGTTTGATGAAAATGGTGAAAAGTTATGGCCTTTTATATAAAATTTATCGACACTATTCATCCGAAATTTTTTCGAACTCGAAACGAAATGTGCCGCCAGGCATTTATAATGTTTTACCCCTATTCTGAACGAAATGGAATATATATCGAGAGCCAATTCGATCGTATTTGAAAGATAGGTTTTTGAATCTATAAATATAAATTTAAAATTTCTCAAAAACCGATTTCTACGCGTTTTAGCTTGCCCTGGACAAACCGTAAATCCGATTGACACGAAATTTAAAATCGTACAATAATATAACATTACGGATCCAACGAAACCTGTTTCGTCGAAATCTGAGACTGTTTGAAAAATGACCATTTTTACACATCAATTAAATATTGTAATATCCAATTTCTGTAAATTAACTTTTAATTAAATTTTAAAAGTTCTCTAACATCATTCTAATTCAAATATGATTTAATTCAACTTTATAAAACATTTTTACTCACATTAAATTCAAATTCTAATTATTTCAGCAATTTCAAATATTAAATTAACAATTTAATTATCCAATTAAATCTAGATATTCGAAATAAAATATATTCAATGTATAAAATTTACTTGTGAATATTTAAAACCAATTAAATATACGAATTTTGGATGACAGAAATTCTGGGTCGTTACAAAGATGAAAGCACCAAATCACAGTCAAAGATCACAGATAGAATGTATGTAGAGAGTAATAATGAGAAGAACAGTAAAAATTGAAAAGAAAGTAGTAATAACATGGGATTTATAGTGGTTCGACAGACTCGAGCTTATGTCCACTCCATAAATTTCCTTTTCATTGATGATAGAATCAATTGCAGTTACAATCCAGAGTTTTGAGAACAATAATGGCGGAGCGGCCTTAGTAGGGAAGAAGAAGGGAAGCTGAAGGAGGATCCCCCTTTCTGAAGCCTCATACGCCGTATTTATAGGCAAAACCCAAGTTACTGGGCTTCTTGAGTGGTCTGGGACCATCGATACCCCGGCCGATTCAGACTCTTCAGCCCGACCGATCCTAAGCTCTCCATAAACCGAACCCATCCACTCATGTCGATCCGAAGACTAACACACGCCGACCCGAAGACTGGAGGAAGCCGACCCGAAGCAAGTGAGCTACGACTTGAAGCTATCGACCCCATTCAATATGCTGATCCCTTGCTCACCGATCCATATCCAAACTTTCGAGTTTAGCCGATCCACTCATGCCGACCAGCCTATACCGACCCACACATGCCGATCGACCTATGCCAACCCATGACCGAACCATCTCAATACCGATCCACTCCAGCCAATCACTATCCTTCTTGCCTATCCAAACTACACCAATTCACCTTCAATGTCGACCTATCCAAATGCTGGGCCACCTTCAGTTACGAACTATCCAAATGCTGAGCCACCTTCAATGCCGAACCGTACAAGTGCCAAGCCACCTCTAATGTCGAACCGTCCAAGTGCCAAGCCACCTCCAAGGCCGAACCGTCCAAGTGCCGAGCCACCTTAAATCACCGATTCACATCACTATTGACCTACTCGTGCACTCCTACCGACCCAGAGCAATTCGAAGCATAACTCAATTTGACCCGAAGCAAAACCCATGAATAATCGAGGCAAACCTAGTAACGACTCGAAGTGAACCCTAGCTGACTCATGACAACTCGACTTTTTTTTTCATATTTTGAGTATTCTGCGACTTTTGTCATCAACTATGCCGAGCGTCGGCATCATAATCATGATTATCATCAGTTATCAACCGTTTATCCATTCAGTTGACTAAAACTCATCGTATTCTAGATTCGACAAACGAGTAGTCGATTTAGTTAAATCCGCATGCTCATGGCCTTGCCAAAAGGTGGGTTAACATTTGCCCTCCAAAATATGCCTTGGTATTGGAAGGCGTGTTTTGAATAGCCTCAAATCTTCTATCCGAAGTCATTATTCTATTCATTATCAAGCAATTCCATCCACATCTGATAGTCTAGTCTACGACTGTTTTGAGTCGTTATTCAATTTCGAATCCATCCCGAATCCTTTAACCGAATCCACGATCTCTCTAGATCATTTTATTCGAGGCTGGGACCTCTTTGGGTCCTGTAGTCTAAATCGGGGACCTTGTTGGGTACAAACCCTAAGCCGGGACCTCACCGGGTGTTAAAACCTATATCCAGGACCTCGCCGAGTCCTTATCCAAATCTGTAGCTGTTCGAAGCCGCTATCCTAAGCCATTTCACATCTTGGAAGTCAGTAAATGAATCCTACGATCTCTCCAGATCACTTATGGCCTCTGTAGACCCTAGCTAAGCTTAATCCAAACTTAATGATTGAATAAGCAGATCCTATCGTGCTCTAGTGTAGCAGCCTATCCTTTGCACTCCGGTTCAACGTCTCTGAACATTAAGCGATGCCCTGATCCTCCTTGACCGATATCAGCCTCTCCGGGCTCTTACTGGATCCCATTCTGTCACTCTTTGGTGAAGTGGAAACAGCGTTGAGTGAGCCGATCCTGTCGTTCTCCAGCGAAGCAGCGTCACTCCCTGCACTCCGGTTCAATATCGTTGAACATTAAGCGATGTCATGGCCTAAGTCCTAGACTAATTATAGCCTCTCCGGGCTCTTATTGGATCCCATCCTGTCACTCTTCGGTGAAGGGGAAACAACGACGAGCGAGCCGATCCTGTCGCTCTCCGACGAAGCGGCTTCGCTCCCTGCACTTCGGTTCAGTGTCCTTGAACATAAAGCAATTAGTTTCCAACTGACTTCCAATATATGTCCTATAACTCTTCGGTTAGGTTTTTTGCATAAAACCAAAATCCATTTATCAAATCCAAGGTCCAAATGTTCAATAAGAAAAACAGAAAAAGCTAAGGGCTGCCTCTCTGAGCAAAGCAGCCTATAACCATCTCAGAGCATGCCTGAAGATTACTTTAGTTTCCTTACATGTTTAAGAGGCATAGTTTCTATTTATTTTTTAAAACAAAATCAGAAAAGACTATTCGATGACCATAGTCCAAATCCTAAACTCAGACCTTGCCATCGCGATCAGTGGATGACGAGTCGTGACCCCATTCCAGAGTCGTTCCTGTTTTATCCAAGAGGGAGCTGCTCGTGTTCTACTACTCTTGTCTGATTCCTCACATACTGTGGCAACCTGCCACTTTTAACATGTTCCTCCACCACATCCTTCAGGTGGCGGCATTCATCTGTTGAGTTCCCTTCCAGCTCATGGAATAGGCAGTACTTTCCACTACTGCGCTCCCGTTCAGTGGGATCCCTCTTGGGTGGTTTTCGATAGGAGAGCTGCCCCCGAGTGTCCAAGTAAATCCGTTCCAAATTATCTGCTAAATCCGCATACGTCGTGAATTTGGGTTCTTGACCTCTCCTCCATTTGTCTGAACTACCAGGTTCATCGTCCAACTTACGCTTTCCTTTATCCAGTGTTTGTCCTTCATCAGACTTTCCTTCGCCTTGCACTGTGTTTATCTCCTGCCTTTCGGCATGTGAATCCTCTAAACAAATGAATCTTTCCTCCTTATGATAGAATTCTCCAAGATCATATAGTGGATCCCGTGCTAATGAATCTTTGAGTTCCGTACCTTCCACAATCCCTGCTACCACCGCCATCAAAATCATTAATGGATCCGGACGATCTACCGAAGCCACAGCCGCATTAAATTGCATTAGAAAACCTCTCACCGACTCTTCTCTCCTTTGCTTCATCGATGCTAGTGTCATTACATTCTTGGGTCGCGTCACATAGACCCTGAACTGTCACATGAAGCGTTCCACTAGCTCGCACCATGTCCGGATCGATCCATTCTCCAGCTGCCTGAACCAAAGCGCTGCCAAATCCGTCAAGTATAAAGGGAAACATCTCGCCATCACCTCCTCAGATGCCCTCAGTACTTCCATATGTCTGATGTATTTGGTTACATGCATAGTTGGATCTGATTTTCCATCGTAGGCCTCCAATGTTGGCAGTTTGAATTCTGGAGGGTTCCTTGCATTCCTGATATCCGGAGTTAATGGACTTCGACTGACTTCCTTCAAGCCTCTACTCGGTAGTCCTCCTCTCATAATCCTTCTTATTAATCTAGCTATTCGTTCGTCTCCACCCGGGGGTAGTCCTTTGTTTGCGTCTCCACCTTGCCCTCCATGTTCTGGAGGGTACTCTGGGTAGTACTCTTCATGTTGGCCATTTACTTTCACGTTGGTCCCTACTTGCTGAGCTTCATTCACAGCTCTCCCAGTATCCAATCCTAGGAGTATTCCCTTAGGCCTTTGCTGGTTTCCTTCAATCTCTCCATTTTGGTTCTGAATTTGACCTTCAGAAATTTCTGCAGTTCCAAATCTTGGCTCTTCATTGCCAGCAGCTATGGTTAGTCCATTCCCTTGACTTTGCACTCCAACTTGTCCAACCTGACGAAGTAGTTTCTGTATCATGTCCTCCTGCCTTTTTAGAATCGTCTCCATCTCGTCCCTAGTGATATAGACTGAGGCCTGATTAGCTCCAAAGGAATCCTCTTGACTTCCTTCTTGTTGACTCCTTTCCGTCCTCTGTCTCCTTATCGATTGCTTAGCCAAAATCTCCAGAATATGAATTCCTAAGTCTTTAAATCCAAAATCCAAGCTCTAGAACTCCTGAGTTAAATTCTCAATGAAAGCACCAAAATGTTAGAGCCAAATTGGTCACTAACACCCAAATCCAGATGGAAGCACCAAATCACAGTCACAGATCACAGATAGAATGTATGTAGAGAGTAATAATGTGAAGAACAATAAATATTAAAAAGAAAGCAGTAATAACACAGGATTTATAGTGGTTCGGCTGACTTTGGCCTACGTCCACTTCAGAAATTTTCTTTTTATTGATGTTAGAATCAATTACAGTTACAATCCAGAGTTTTCAGAACAAAAATGGCAGAGCAGCCTTAATAGGGAAGAAGAAGGGAAGCTGAATGAGGATCCCCCTTTCTGAATCCTCGCAAGCTATATTTATAGGCAAAACCCGAGTTACTGAGCTTCTTTAGTGGTCTGAGCCCATCAATACCCCAGCTGATCTAGACTCTTCATCCTGACCAATCCCAAGCTCTCCACAAACTGATCCCTGAAAGTGTGCTATAGATCGTGTAATATGGATATATAATAATACAGAGTATAGTGATGATAGCTATATAGTAAATAGTGTGGAAATAAAAGGAGTATAATAAAAATAACACCGGAGATTTTTATACTGGTTCGGAGCTCCGTCCTACGTCCAGTCCCAGACTCCTTCTGAAATTTCACTAAAATAACAACCCTTACTTAACCCGAAGGAACAGGTCTATACAACCCCTGAGCAGCCGAACAGGGGCCTGAGTAGTGGAACATGATTTCGCCTCAACGGCCGAAGAGGACTTCACATGCTTGAGCAGTAGAACAGGTCTTCAACAAATATAAAATATTGTTTGAATTTTTGTGTTCTAATAACACGGATAAGTCTGTTTATAATACACCCTTTCTATGGTCTTCTCCTCGAGTACAAATGTGTATATTTGAAGTTTATGAAGATTAGAAAGGAATAGTATGGCTTAGAATATGATATGTAAAAGAATGCTGAATATTTAAGAGTATAGTTGCAAGAATATTCAAGAAAGTTAGATAAGAGAGATAAGTAGATCCAGTGATTTGGAATGAAGTTAGGATATGTATTTATAGTTGTTAAATAGCAGCGACCATTGGCGAAGAGTTTCGGTTGAAGCATTGTGTCTAAATCTCTTCGTAGAGATACGTAACTCTTCACGAATGATGGTGTCTTTTCAAAAAATATAGTTGTTATAGAAGTTCGGTCAACTGAGCCTCTGGGTCAGTTGACTAAATATTCAAACGATTTTTATTATAAATTATATATACTTGTGCACCTGTGCATTTGGCACAAATAATCGCAGGTCAGTCGACTGACCTACCAGGTCAGTCGACTGACTTGGTATTATCTATGAAATTTGCACAGTTTACACAGGTATATAATATATATATATATATATATTATATATGATTCTTACTTTAAAACTTTGATGATATATATATATTTTATATGCTTATATATGTATAAATCATTTGAAAATAAGAAGATTATATATGTAAGCTAATATATACGTAAACGAGAAGAGATCTTAACAATATTGACTTAAGACTCAAAACAAAATAATATAAAAGTTGATGCACCGATTTTGGTGTCTTGTCTCCATATAATATATATTCTTTTTTTGTCATAACAGTCGTCGAATCTATATGTTGCAGTGATAGCTTCGTGTCATGAATCAAAACCAAGTATCAACATTCTTCCCCTTTTTGATTGATGACAACCTGTAAATTGATATAGATTTCGATCGTATATAATATTATATGAATACTTACTCCCTCTGAATCTTTGGCGATATATATCCTGCATTCTTAATGTTAGTGATAATATTCTCCCCCTTGGTCATCGACAAAAAGGGAAAGAACATGAATAATCGTATGATGGATGTATAGATATTCATCTCATAGCAATAAAAGAAACAAGCATTCATACATTGCAACATCACAAACAAGAGCTTTAACGTAACAACATCATATATAAAACAAATGATGTGAAATAATGGCTATTTAGTACAATCCATGTTCTAACGTTTTGAAATAAAAGACCAATGTTTGTAAATCATAAAAGGCAAATATTAAGATAAGCAACAACATACTATATTATACGCATTCCTCTATCACCATAAGAACTTTGACCACCTATATCACCAACATCGCCTTCATTCCCATCATTGTTGCTACTACTCGCTTGATCATCGGAAGGGGAGGACCAAGTGAAGACGGGTTGTTTGCCCGGATCACCAAGTGTGGACGTGGAAGAGCTTGAAGAACACAAGATTGCTTGCCATAACTTAGTAAAAAATCCTTTTACTTTATCAAGCTTTTTGTCAATCTTAGTTATATGTGTGTCAAGAATTTGTTGGTTACAGCATATCATGGAAATAGACTCATGTGGAGGAAGACCCGGATTTGGAATCATAATTTCATCTTGTTGACGAATAGTTGATCTTTGGCTAGTCAGACGTTGAGATGATGCTTCCCCTTGTTATTAAGGTGTTTGATCTTGAGGTATTTGACATTGAGTTCATTCTTCAACTGAAATGAAGAGAGGAGGTCGAGCAACCGGTAAGTTCATTAATGCTAGAGTAAAGGAGTTTAAGTAGCGACGATAGAGATTCGTGAGTCAGGTTTCGGAATCTCACATTCTTTTAGTAAGCCAATAATGTACTCACCGTAATATATGACATTCATGCGGCCATTGTTGAAATATAAAAACTCATCAAGAATTAACCAAATCTAATTAACTTTGATATTTCCGAAGATGACATATAAATCTTTGAAATTGTGTTCATAAATAAGTTCGTAACTTCTAATTCTCGGGGCTACGGTTTTCATTAACACGGTGCATAATCCTAGCTTTAGGCCTTAAGGACGTAGATTTGAGTTGGCACATATTATCCTCTAAAATCAAATGACTTATACAATCAAGAACAACCATATCACAATCAGCATCACTTAATTCAATTCCATCATTTTCAGATTTTAGGATGTGAGCCATTCGATCTAAGGAGAAAAATACTGGTTTTTCACAAACCAAACTTCATACGCAATCAACTTGATTTTGTATATTTTGGTGACCTAAATTAAGATTGACATAGAATAGTTCAACCATAATTTGGTTTATCTTATGCTTATTTTCATCAATATTAATTAAAGACTCCAAATTACTACGACGAGACAATTCTTGTATACGACAAGGAGAAAAATCGGCAAAATTTATAAACAAACCTTCAAAAATACGAGAATCTTGCATTCTCCTCCATCGTGTAACCGCGGTATCGTCAAAAATCCATTGTTGGATTTGGTGGTCGGAAGGAGGTTGAGAGGATGAAGTTGCTTGACCTTTTCTTTTTGGAGCCATTGAATTTGAGTTTGGTGTTTAAAATTTTGGGTTTTTTGAAGTTTTAGGGTTTGAGGAAAATTGAAAAATCTGAAGTAAAAGTGAAGAGTAATGGTGAATTTAGAGAATAAAAGGTGAGGTTGTGTTGGTAGGAGCAATTAATTTGGCTCAAATCTACGAACCAATCGACTGAATCAGGTGTTCAGTCGACTGAATCAAAATTTTGATATTTTTGAGCTTCTGGTTCAGTCAACTGAAGGCCTGATTCAGTTAACTAAATCTGGATGATCAAGATTTTAACTTTTGGTGCAGTCGAATGACCCAATTTGGAAGTCGACCGAATTTGCTATAATCATATTTTGATTAAAAAGTCTGTCGACTGACCCACTGGTTCATTCGACTGGCCTATGCCAGTTTCCCCAATAAGCCTATTTTTGTGAAGTTTTTGTGAAGTTTTTGTGTATATTTTATGTTATATATACATGAAAATATAATTTTATTTATATTAAAACGTTGTACATAGTTTATTATTCGAAAAATGAAATATAATGAAAACTTCTCTTATTTTTAAGGGCTAAGAGTTTTGTAGCGTTGTAGCTCTTTGCGTCGAACGTTGGATGCTTCATTTCGATCACATGAGTTCGGTGAGACCGGCGGTCGAGGTGGAGATGAAGTAGTAGGACGACGAATGGACGTAACCACTTGTTCGTTGATTGGATGGGATGAAGCGCCACATAATTTCATGGCAATATGTTCTATAATGCCTAGACGTCTTGAATTGATTTTCTGCTCGTAATACATTTCGCGCTGAAGCATCAACGACTCCTGCTAATAGTGATGTATATCACTTATCTTTTGTTTAGTCATTAGAGAGATGTCAAACATAATTTTATTTCTTTCTCTCCGAATTATCCGGTATGATCATAAGGAGTAGAAAGTTGTGTAGAGTTATGAACGGGTGTTTTTGTTGGGAACAGAGGACGTTATGATTTCTATGGAGTGAGTTGAATGTAAAGAGTTTAACATCATAGTAGAACTTTGTATTTTTCAGTTTAGTTATTTGTACGAATAGTAGAGAATAAGAATGCCTATTTATAGGCTATAATGGAGAATAATAAGGATTAATTGAGTGGACTGAATTATTTTTAGGTACAACAAATTCGTCAGTTAAGGGTGATCATTGCTATTATTTGGTGGTTTTTCTGTTATTGTAGTTTACTTTTGTCAATGAAATATGTTTGTATATACAGTAAATATATGTATATAAAAGTAAGTGTTATAAACAAACTAGAGTATAGTTGTAACCATATAAGAAAAGCCTGGACCTGGTCCTTAATGCAAATAATCAATAGCTCGGGTGGTTAAGACATCTGGGCTAGTCACAACAGGTCACAAGTTTGAGTCTCAGCATGGTCAGAAAAATGATTTTTTACCAGAAAAATGATTTTTGGCAAAAAAATAATAAAAATAAAGATGAAAGTGTGCTATGGATCGTGTAATATAGATATACGATAATACAGAGTATAGTGATGATAGCTATATAGTAAATAGTGTGGAATATAAAAGCAATATAACAAAAATCACACCAGAGATTTTTATACTGGTTCGGAGCTCCATCCTACGTCCAGTCCCAGACTCCTTCTGGAATTTCACTAAAATAACAACCCTCATTTAACCCGGAGGACTAGGTCTATACAACCCCTGAGCACCGAACAGGGATCTGAGCAGCGGAACAGGATTTCGTCTCACAGCCGAAGAGGACTTCACAAGCCTGAGCAGCAGAACAGGACTTCGACAAATACAAAATATTGTTTGACTTTTTGTGTTCTGATAACACGGATTAGTCTGTTTATAGTACACCCTTCCTATGATGTTCTCCTCGAGTATAAATATGTATATTTGAAGTTTATGAAGATTAGAATGGAATAGTATTGCTTAGAATACGATATATATAAAAGAATGCTGAATATTTAAGAGTATAGTTGCAAGAATATTCAAGAAAGTTAGATAAGAGAGATAAGCAGATTCAGTGATTTGGAATGAAGTTAGGATATGTATTTATAGTTGTTAAATAACAGCAACCATTGTCAAAGAGTTTCGGTTGAAGCATTGCGTCTAAGTCTCTTCGTAGAGATTCGTAACTCTTCACGAATGATTGTGTCTTTTCAAAAAATATAGATGTTATAGAAATTCAGTCTACCGAGCCTCTGGGTCAGTCGACAAAATATTCAAATGATTTTTATTATAAATTATATATACTTCTGCACCGGTGCATTTTGCACAGATATTAGCAGGTCAGTTGACTGACCTGGTATTATCTGTGCAATTTGCACAGTTCACATAGGTGTGTGTGTGTATATATATATATAATTCTAACTTTAAAACTTTGATAATATATATATATATATATATTATATGCTTATATATGCATAAATAATTTGAAAATAAGAAGATTATATATAAGCTAATATATACGTAAACGAGGAGAGATCTTAACAATATTGACTTAAGACTCAAAACAAAATAATATAAAAGTTGATGCACCGATTTTGATGTCTTGTCTCCATATAGTATATATTCTCTTTTTGTTGTAACAGTCGTCAAATCTATATGTTGCAATGATAGCTTCGTGTCATGAATCAAAACCAAGTCTCAACAATCCCATCCACTTACGCCGATCCAAAGACGAACACACGCGACATGAAGACCAGAGGAAGCCGACCCGAAGCAAGTGATCTATGACTTGAAGCTATCGACCGCATTCAATATGTCGATCCCCTTGCTCACCGATCCATAACCAAACTGTCGAGTTTAGCCGACCCACTCATGCCGATCGGCCTATGCCAACCCACACATGTCGATCGGCCTACGTCGACCCACTTTGACTGAACCACCTCAATGCCGATCCACTCCAGCCAATCACTATCCTTCCTGTCGATCCAAACTACACCAATACACCTTCAATGCCGATCTATCCAAATGTCGGGCCACCTTAAATACGACCTATCCAAATGCCAAGCCACCTTCAATGCCGAACTGTCCAAGTCCAAGCAACTTCCAATGTCGAACCTTCCAAGTGTCGAGCCACCTCCAATGTTGAACCGTCCAAGTCTCGAGCCACCTCCAATGCCGAACCGTCCAAGTGCTGAGCCAGCTCCAATGCCGAACCGTCCAAGTGTTGAGCCACCTTCAATCACCGATCCACATCACTATCGACCCACTTGTGGACTTCTACCGACCCAAAGCAATTCGAATCACAACTCAATGTGACCTGAAGAAAATCCTATGAAAACTCGAGGCAAACCTAGTAACGACTTGAAGTGAACCCCAACCGACTCGCCACAACTCGACTTTTTTCGAAACCCATATTTCAGTTGACTAAAACTCATCGTATTCCAGTTTCGACAAACGAGTAGTCGATTTAGTTAAAACCCCTGCTCATGGCCTGGTCGCTAATTTAAACTATTCATTCTTCTCTCTTTCTTTTAATCTATAAAACCTAATCTATATATACAATCCTTTTGTTTTATATTTATAAGGGAAAGATCTAACAGAGAATTAGGAGTGGTAGAAATCAAGACTCTTCTTCTTCTTTAGATTCTAGAATTTGTTAGGATTTTCAAGTAAAAGGTTTAGATGTTAATTCTTTTGATTCTTTATACCATTCCTCTATTTTTTGATTATTAATTTAACCTCTATATATAACTTGCTTTTTTGTATAAGAGGGAGATCTGAAAGAGAGTTAGGCATGGTGAAATCAAATCCTATTAGGAAGTTAACAATTCTCTATGAGTGGAAATATCAAACTTTTCATACTTTGGTAATTGAATATTATTTATTTGGATTTGATGCATGCCTTGAGAAATTGCAAAAATGAAAACATAACAACTAAAAACTCTAAAAAATTCCCAAGTAAATATCAATCTTTGTACATGTTGGAATTTTAGTTATTTCTGTATTAGTATATTTGAATCTAATTAACAGTTAGAATTAAATAACCTATGGTCAATTTAACATATTTTCCATCTTTTGAATTGAAGTACAAAGAAAATAAATTAGAAATGGTGTGTAAATTATAAATTGACTTGTTTGTAGTTTGCACCGCCTATTTCTATCAGTGAAATAAATAAGGAATTTCTTTCTCACTTCAAAATTTTGCATAGAAGGTTGAATTGAATATAGGCAATCTAATTTGTGATGATCTGTTTTTTAAAACAGAAAAGGGATTCTTCTATATTAATATGGTACAAGTGTAGATATTCCATGTTTGCATATATCTATTTTATTTGGCTATAGTAGTAGCAGTTTTTGTTGGAATTGTAGATTTGTAAGAGATTGATATTTCAAAATACCTTATAAGCGAATTAGTATCAAATTATTGTAACGTAATGGTTAGACTTTAAATTCTATGGGTAAAAATTAATATTAACGTACTGATTATTAAATCTAATAATAACGTAATAATTATAGCGTATTGAACGTATTGATTAGAATTAATAGGGTAGTAAACATCATTAATTAGTAAGAAGTAAGTTAGTTTAAATTAAGGAATTATTCCCTAATTAGGGATGTAATAATGGAAACCTTATATGGCTTTCATTATTATTCGTGTAGGATGATGTATGTATATGGTTGATATATATATATAAGTTATGACTAAGTTATAGGGATGCAAGGTTAGTCCAAAGCTACATGGAAGGCTGCCCAGTAAAGTCTGACTACCAACGGTGTGGCTTTTCGGACTTATGTGGGACATCGCTTATAATAAATAATCATAGTGGATGCAAGGTTAGCCCCAGTTCTATAGGGCAAACCTGCCCAGTTAATATGGCTACCGATATCAATATGGTCAGACTAATATGAGACGTCATGAGTGGGTTATGGGTCATAAATTGTGTTTCGGATGTGGTAGGCAAAATCCATCGAAGAGGTATGCTTTAAGTTTGAGGTATCAAGTGGTTATGTTTGGGCCCGCCTCTTCCTGGGAGAAGTATTAATTGATCTGATGGGATTTCTTAGGATGCCAACTAGTGAGAACCATATAGCTGAAAGCAACTGTGCTATAGGATCGTGTAACATGGATAAACTACTTGTGTTGAATATAAACTAAGTAAGTAAATAATTAAAGCGGTAAAGTAAATGACACTAGAGATTTTTATACTAGTTCGAACTCCTGTTCTACATCCAGCCCCAGACTCCTTCTAGAATTAAAATAGCAACCCTCGCTTGACCCAAAGGAATAGATTTACCGCCTGAGCAACCGAATAGGACTTCTACCGCCTAAGCAACCGAATAGGACTTCTACCGTCTGACCAACCGAACATGACTTCTTTACAAATAAACAAAAGTATCTGAGTGTAGTATGCTCTTCAATAAGCACTGATAAGTCAATTAAGTACAATCTTCATATAATCTTCTCTTTTTGATATATAGTGTAATGTGCTTGAGAAATGTGGAAGATAGAGTGATCAATGATAAAAGATTGTATGCAGTTTGAGTGCAAATTGAAAATAGAGAGTAAGAATAAGAATTCAAGAATATTAAAATCAGTTAGGTGAATTTTTGTTGAATTCGAAACTACATTTATATAGATTAAAATGTTGCAATCTTTGATGAAAATTAACGTTTAAAAGAAACAGATGCAACCGTTTATTTCAAGATGTTTCTCTTCATTGAAGAGAAGCGTCCTTTCATAAAAACTAGCCATTATAATTAATCAGCCCACTGAAATTATAATTCAGCCTTCTGGATTTGTTAAATTCGAAACAACAAAGAAATAGGAAATTTTTGGCCTAATTCAGACGGTTGAATGAACTCCTTTTCCTCTCATGTGTTTCGAGCAATAACGGTCTAATATCCATTTTTCTCTCTTTTTTGGTGGTACCTGCAAAATACATAATTAACATTGGTACCCACCACCATTTTATTTAGGTCTTAAGTGTTAGGTCTTAGGAAACCAAACTAAAGAGGGTTCAGTATTCCTTTTAAAAATAAAATCTTGGTTTTTATGAACAGTTTTTGTAAAAGATTTTATATATTTATCTCTAATTAAAGAATTATTTGTTTTAGGAACCCAAATCTTAATTGATTTAGAATAATTTGTACATTTTGAAGTAGGTTTTTAAATTTTATTGTTAGTCCTTTTAAAATTGCTATATAATGAATTCTTTTTTTTTTTGGAATAACTTTAGAAGCTTGGATATATCCTAGTCCTCTTTTATTTGAAAGAGTCTGAGAAGTTTCTATAATTTTAGAAAGATTTTCCCTACCTTTGTTAAAATTAGAGAAATTTTAGTAATATCATCTAATTTTGTTTTAATACTAGAGATATCTAATTCCAAAATTTTAACAATAGCTTTAAGATCATGATTTTCAATTAGTAGAGCATCATTCTTTTCTTTCTGAGTTTCTATCTCTTGATTTAGCATAGTGAGTTGAGATGTCATATTAGAACAAGACTCTTGGGTAACTTCAAGTTCCTCTTCTAAAATTTGTTTCTCATCTCTTAACATATCTACTTTAATTTCAGTTCTATTAAATTTTTCAGAAGTTTCTTTATATTTTCTTTTAATGTCTCTTAGTTTGTCAACTAATTCAAAGTTTATTTCCAATGAATCATCAAAAGTTAGATCACTCACCTCGTTATTTGTGGCAAAAACATACATTGGCTTGTTCCGTACCACTGTCTGAATCAATATCTGATGATGAAGATGATTCTGAATCGTCCCAAGTGACAGAGAATGGTTTCTTTTTGTATCAGGATAGTCTTTCTTGATGTGGTCTTACTTGTGACACTCATAACATTCTGGAGAAGATGATGTGGTTTGTGTAGCGACCCGAAAATTTCAATTCCGAAAATTCCAGATAGTTAGGAAAAGAAGAAGAAACAGAAACAAGTCACAGAAACCTTACATTCGCAGCGGATCAAAATATAATATCACATAAATAATGGTTTTACAAAGAAGAACTGTATCAGTACATTTATTATTTTTATACATGAGAGTTACAATCATTACACAACACTGGTCAGTTTAAAACAACCTGTCCCAGATAATCAGCAATAATATACACAGCAGAAAACACTCCTTAAGTTCCTGCCATCCAGCTCCCCTCCTGCACTCCAGAACGTCCTTACCTGTCAAGCTATAATACTCGGTATGACCCGAGCATTACATAAAAGTAACACCCAGGTCCGGATGGAAACAGCGTGGGTAAACCTATATAATTTGAAATACTAAGCCCAAGCCATAAAAGGAAACCCGGGTAACTCGTACTTCACTACGAGTTCATTACTTGTTATGCTCAACACTTATTTCACAAATCAAATTCTAAGTATTCTAACTTAGTTCAAAGGTCTATATTATTCCATTTCAGTCTATTGATTTCACATATCAATTTATAAAGAATTATTGTAAACTCTAAATCGAAGTGGTTTCGGATATTTACAAATACCCGACCCTGGTCTCTTCGAATCCAACATCCTCTTAACCCAAGTTATTTAAGCGAATATAATTCAATTTTTAATACAAGATGACACTATTATACACAGTAATTCATCAACGATAGATAACCATACTATCACTGTCCATCCAAACATATCATATCAATAAACATTTCATATCAGAGATATCAACCAATTCAAGGCGTTTACATCATTCAATCATTCATAAGAAAGATTTATCACTTTCGAAAATTAATTTAATTTACCTCTATTTAAATTAATTACTAACTTTAATCACTTAGTTTACCATTACTTAACATTTATTAATTACAAATCAATTAATAAATCATTCATCTTAATTAATCATCCTTGATTAATTATCCTTTAAGTAACCAATTAATTGACCTCTACCCATCCATATCAATTACATTGATTCTTAATTAATTACTCAAATTAATTATCTTATAATCATTTACATTGATTAATTATTCTTTATTAATTAACTAACACTTAATTGATTTCCTTAATTAAATAATCTTTTAATTAATTACACCAAACAATTAATTCTTAATTACTTATCTTAAGTAATTTACCTTTGATTTCTTTCATTAAGTAATTATCCTATTGGTTAACTATCCTCAATTAATTAACCTTGATCATTAATTAATTTGACCTTTATTTTCTAATTAATTGACATTCCACAAATTCATCGTTTAATTACTTATATTAAGTAATTATCATTTAAATAATTAATCTCAAATTAATTAATTTATCCTTTAATACGAATTAATAAGACTCTAATTAATTAACTCATACTAAATTAATTAAATACCCTTTTTAAATTCTCATCATTAATTATTTTTTAATAACAACTAATTATTCTTGAAAACTAAATTATTTAAATTCCAAACGTGTTTTCACAAAGGTCGGTTTAAAACATTACACTTTAGAAGTTTTAAATAAAGAATTTGATTTGGAAAAACTTGTTTTTATTATGTTCCAAAACATTTCCTTTTTTGGAAATCCAATATCATTTGAATTTAACAACCAGAACATATTATATTTAAAATACCATACAGGAAGCAGTAAAGAAACAACCCGGGTTTTAAATCATCAGAACCCCGGATCACTTCAAAGTTTTCTTGAGCCAAAGTGATTCATTCGCGCACCG
The DNA here is from genome assembly GCA_030765085.1 of Allium cepa. Taxonomy (NCBI): domain Eukaryota; kingdom Viridiplantae; phylum Streptophyta; class Magnoliopsida; order Asparagales; family Amaryllidaceae; genus Allium; species Allium cepa. Next base: position 41,914,781 of record CM060937.1, read on the forward strand.
CTGTTATCTCGAGACAATCCTCTATCGCGCTCGAGTCAAACCCGAGTGATCTGCTCCTTCCCCAAAACTCCAACTTCCCTAATACGATGTGCACGTGCACATGTCCGGATCATCAGGCTGCCTCCGTTTCTCGCCGTGGTCATCAGCAAGTCGGCGATTATCTTCCCGACTCATCTGACCCTCGAACTCCGGCGATTTCCCTATGGCACAAAATCGAGCATGGCGACCAAATACTGGATCCACTACATCGACGAAATCTCACTTAAGCACACGCCTCCTACCACCGGGTCACCCACCGACCAATCCAAATCTGTCCCACCTCACGACGAGACTAATCCCCCAGGAGTGATTTCCTCCAGCCAACCATCGGCGTCGCAATGGCCTAGAAACCACAACGTCCAAAAAGCTTCGCCAAAACCCAAGATTACCCCTTTCCGTTTTCTCCCACCATCCAGAAATCTCAAGACTAATTTTCCTACAATCGCCACTCGCCCAGCTACCTTCAGCCCAAAGTTCGATGGCCATCTCCTCGTCTAACGTCGGAAATCGACGTAAACGGCTTCTCTGATCATCTCGATATATCACAACCTACACTAGCCTAAAAATCGAGATCTTAATACCAAAATTCATCATTTTCTAATATAAACTTGATTTAGTAAACCAAACTCAAAATTATGGACATTGGTTTTTGAATTATCTTCGATTTCACACTGTATACTTCCATTTTCAAGATATTTACCCAATATCTTCCCTTGAATCTATTTGTATAAATGAAGTTATACATATACAACTACTTTTCATTCAGAAATTTGAGCCTAAATTGTTTAGGTGATATGTATTTGATTTTTGATCAGGTTTTTAAATCCTTTAAATTATGAACAGAACATTTCTTCCCTGTTTCCCAGACCTACATCTATTTACACACATATATATACAATAATATTTATCTTCATGCAAGAACTTATCACCACTATACTTCCATATAATCACAACATCCATATATCAACAGATTCGAGTTTAAATGGGTTAGCTTTACTCACCTGTCAAATATGAGCAGAGTAGCAGGTTTTTTTTAACTCGGAAACCTGAAAACTTGGTTTCTCTTTGAAACTGAAAGTAGAATTTGATCTGAGATGATCTTGAATCTTCTTGCTTCAAGCTTTTACTGTAACCTTCCTTCTAATGGCAGCACTTGTTGTTTTGTTTGTTAAATATGTATGAATGGTATATGTGAACCAACGGTGGTGTATATATATATATATATATATATATATATATATATAGAGGAAATGTACAGAGAAAGCTTCCTTTGATATTTTTCTTTGGTCAGCAATTTTCTATGACCATAAGATTTTTTTTCTTCCTTTTCTTCTTAAAAATGAAATGATTTGCAAAGGATATGAAATGACTTTTGTTTGAGCTTGAGATGATATCATTTAATGCATGTCTCCTTATAAGCTTACTTACTTATCCTATTTCCTTTGTATGTACATAGATTTTTGTTTGTAGATATATATATATATGTATATATATATATATATATTTATCTTCTTGCATATACACAAGTATGTCCATAGTGTATATATATATATATATATTCTAGAATTACCTTATGTATTTATTTATGTTTTCATAGAACCATACTATCATGTACTTAATTTATATTCATATATTTTATTTTATGCTTATATTTTGTATTGATAAGAGTGGTTTTTATTTTAAACATTATTAACTAGATTACATCCATATGTATATTTAGATCAAATGTTACTAAGGTAGAGCTTTTAATTAAACTGAATAAGATAGATTTTATTTTAAATATTTTTGAAAGATTTTATTTTAAATTTTCAAATTATAATTTCCTTCACAATACATACATACATATATATATATATATATATATATATATAAATGGTAAATGTCCAAAAGTCTTATTCATTTTTAAAATGATAAGTCTGTATTTTATTTAATTAGATTAAATGCTTATTAAAATAATATTGCCAAAATCCTGGGTCATCACATTCCTCCCCCCTTTGAATCCTTTTGTCCTCGAAAGAAACGAAGCCAGAATTATTAAAATGCTTAAAATCAGATAAATTTTCTTCGATCATTTTCAAAATACTTTAAAAATCTATATAATATTACTAAAATAGTTTTTATAAAAATACTTTTATAACTCAATGTTTTGACAAGTCCATCCTTGTTCTCACAGATATTCGGTCATACGTTGATCAGGCGTACGACTGAAAATCTATAAGTGCTTGGTTGACCTATTTTCAACATCCAGTGAAAATACTTTGGAAAATAATTTTATTGAAAATATAGAAAACTGTTTTTTGAAAATAGAGGAAATATCTTTGGTGAGAATGCTATGGAAAACATCACCCCCGTCCATGGTCGCAGTTACATCCTGCGTTATGTTGCCATCGCAGCAAAAGTCCATGTAACTGTAGGCACTCCACGCCTCTCGATTACGCCATGGAACCCACAACAGATCGCAGTTACATTCCAGGGTTACGTTGCCATCACAGCAAAAGTCCACTTAACTGTAGGCATCAGCGCCCTCGATTTTCGCTGTCAAAAATGAAACTTCTCTATTCCCACATAGGTTGCAATCTACCGATGTAAAATCAAACGTAGACCGTTGGCTCTCAACGGCACACAGGACTTTCGCTATGTTACCATAGGTCGCAGTCTACCGATATAAACTCAAACGCAGACTGTTGGCTCTCGGCAGCACATACGACTTTCGCTATGGTCTGTAGTAGATCGCAGTGACATCGAGTTACACTGTCGTCACAGCATAACCCAAATGCCTCTGTAGGCATTAGCGCCCTCGACTTTCGCTATACTACACAAAATCCTCAGGAACTAGTTTTGTCTAGACTCCTCACAGGATCAACTTTAGAAACCCTCCCTTTAGGGTTCAAGGAGTACCACCCTGTGGCACTCCCGAGAAGTTCATTTCAAGGGAGCGCCTTTTTCCCTAAAGCCATTTTCAAAACACTTTATACTATACACATATAGTATCTTCCGAATCATATGCCTAGTATAATTCTCATATAAAGCTCCTTTACACAAAATCGATTATCCTAAAATCGATAATTCTCAAACTAGGCTTTTCAAATTCCAATATTGATTTTACCCACAAATCAACACCTTTCCAAATCCAAAGGTTCCCAAAACCTTTTTCCAAAATCCTCATAAGATCCTTTATATATATATATATATATATATATATATATATATATATATATATAGGTATATATAAAATCCTTGATAAAAATCTTTGGATTATTTCAAACTTGTATAAAACCCTTTTTATACTTCAAATACTTTCAAAAAACATTTTCTTCTGGCAACAGATTCAACAAGGGGAGTTTTATCTTATATAACAAGTCACTTACCAAATTTACTCACTTCCATAAAGTAAATTTTACCATAGAAATATCCAATTTCCAACTTTATTCATTGTATATTTCACAAAATATTAAAAACCATTTCACATTTCTTGTTCACAAATTCCCAGTATCAATTTCATTCCAACCTGTACGCTGTACACATATCATCCGTACGCTATACCAATCTGATCGCTCACTCGATCACATAATTTCACTTTCGAACTAGTATCGTCCACCCGATTTCCTAGTGCAGACTCAGATTTGGTTTCTTGATCAGAAATCGTCATTCTCCTTGCATAGCCTAACTATGATAGAGAATATCCAAAACCAATCAACAATCCATATCCAGGTTCGCAGTCGAAAATCGAGTGAAAAATCCTAACTCGGATCGATATAACTATCTCGAAATTCTATGCTCGAATCTGGATCAAATCACTATGCGAATAGAATAATATATGTACATCCTACCTATTTGTCTCCATTGATTATTAGCCAAATCCATCCCCTTTTTCTATTCACATTCATTTTAATTTCTATCCACTTATTCACAATTATTTCAATCCCATTTGGATTATCACCTCAATTCTTATTTCAATCTAGGAATTTAATCATAACATTTTGAACTCCGACCAGTTTATATTTAGAAAATAGCTTGAAAAGTTTAAAATAGATAAATAGTAGAAAATTAATTATTACTTTGTAAAATAGCTGTAAAATAGTTAAGTAATGATAAATAGTTATAAAATAGTTAAATAATTGTAAAATAGTTATAAATAGTAATTAGTTATAAAATAGTTGAAAACCAGTAATTAGTTTATAAAAAAGTTGTAAAATAGTTAAATAGTTTTAAAATAACTATAGAATAAGTATAAAATAGTTTGGGGTTTAAAAAGAAAGGTTGTATATATAAATAACTTAAAAAAAAAGTTTATATGAAAACAATTTATATTGAAAATAGTCCAGAGCCAAACTGTTCAATTCCCAATCTCCATTCTCATCAATTTTATTTAATTTTCCACTTCCCTTTAAATTGACTCAATTTCAATAACTTCAATTTCCATTGGACTTGATTTAACCCCAATTCAAGTAGAATTATCCTCAATTTCTTTCCAAATTCAAATTAAATTCCATTTGAATTTTTAAACCTATTCATCTTTAATTACAACTCCAAATTATTCAAATCAATTTGGACTAATTTCAAATTGAACCCACTTCAATTTCAAATCATTTCAAATCAATCCAATTCAAATTTTCCATTTGAATTTTATACTTATACATCTTCAATGCTAATTAATTCAAACTAAATTCAATTTGAACTAACGGAGTCTAAATCTCAACTTTAAACCATCTCGAATTATATAAATTCGAGTTAAATTTTAAATGTTGATCTAATCCTTTAAATTAAATCAACTTATATCTTTAAACCATTTAATTCTGAATCCAAATTCCATTTTTTAAACAACTAAATTTTTGAAATTCAATTTATCACCAAATTTCAATTTTGAAACCAAACCTTTGAAGTTTTATCTTAAATATTCAAATCTTAAGTCCAAAGTGATTTCATATCCTTAATTTCAAATTAAAGTTTAATTTCTCTTTTATCTCAATAATGGATATATTACCACAACCCATTTCTTCATTCATTTAAACAAAACCAGTTCACAGTTTAAAGATTATTAATAACAATAGGGTGATATCCTCCAATTTATTCTAAAACATCTACCATTTTCAATTTCCAGATCTCAAACCCATTTTGAGATCACACAAACTCCCAATTCAAATTAACCATTTAACTTCCCAAATTAAATCCCAGTTTCATCTTGAATTTTTCCAAATCAGGTTGTTTCTTCAAACTTATTTAACTTCTTCTAAGTTAAATTCAATGTAAATTCCGTTAACCTTCCTCAAATTTGAATTCCCACTTCAAATTTCAAAATTCTTTTCCACTTATAAGTTCAAAATTTATATCACTTTGGGTTTTACTCATCTCATTCCAAATAAAACTTAAAACTCGGCACGTAGAGTTTTTTTTCAAACCAACTTTGATATTATGCATATCCATACATATACATATTTATTTCTTAACCAACCAGGCTATACTTAAAAATTTAAACCACCTTTGGTTTTTAATCCAAAACAAATTCCTTTAAATCTTCAAACAACTCTTGTTTGAATCAAGCTTTCTCTTTCAAATAATATTATTTATTATTCCTTTTAATAATTCTGAAAACAAATTTCAAATGTTTTTAAATCTTAGGATTCGAATTTCACAATTTAAATCATCTTCATTTTCAATTTATAAGTTATACTTGCCTAAATGTTTTACTTCCCTAGAACATTTCATTTTGCTCACTCATTAATACACATATTATTATTAAACACAACAATCATTTATGATAATAACCAAGATTATCATATCTGGAAACCAATTCATTATAATCTTAATCTGAAACTTTTCCCCAAATCCAAGATTTTAATTTCAGTTCGAATCCATTTCAAACTTTTCTTTATTTAATTTCAATTTGGTTGTATTCCTATTACCACTTAATTCTCATTATTTTATTTAAAATAATACAACAACCATTTACCTTAATATACAATGGTTAGAAGAATCATTGCTTTATATATAAACTTATATAAAAATCCTTTACTTTTAAAACCATTATATAAAATTAACAAGTATGCTCTCGTATATATATATACACTCAACTCATTCTAGGGTACCATTGACTCTATCCTTAATGAGTAATCCCACCAGAGCCAAGGTTCTCACTTAACCTTCTGCTATGATACCAACTGTAACGATCCAAAAAATTTGATTTCGAAAATTCCAAATAGTTAGGAAAAGAAGAAAGAGAAAGAAGATGAAACAGAAACATGTCATAGAAACCTTACATTCGCAGTGGATCAAAATATAATATCACATAAATAACAGCTTTACAAAGAAGAACTGTATCAGTACACTTATTATTTTTATACATCAGAGTTACAATCATTACACAACACTGGTCAGTTTAAAACAACCTGTCCCAGATAATCGGCAATAATATACACAGTGGAAAACACTCCTTACATTCCTGCCATCCAGCTCCCGTCATACACTCCAGAACGTCCTTACTTGTCAAGCTGTAATACTCGGTCTGACTCGAGCATTACATCAAAGTAAGACCCAGGTTAGGCTAGAAACCAGCATGAGTAAACCCATATAATTTGAAATATTAAGCCCAAGCCATAAAAGGAAACTCGGGTAACTCATACTTCACTACGAGTTCATTACTTGTTATGCTCAACACTTATTTCACAAATCAAATTCTAAGTATTCTAACTTAGTTCAAAGGTTCATATTATTCCATTTCAGTCTATTGATTTCACATATCAATTTATAAAGAATTATTGTAAACTCCAAATCGAAGTGGTTTCGGATATTTACAAATACCCGACCCCGGTCTCTTCGAATCCAACATCGTCTTAACCCAAGTTATTTAAGCGAATACAATTCAATTTTAAATACAAGATGTCACTTTTATACACAGTAATTCATCAACGATAGATAACCATACTATCACTGTCCATCCAACATATCATATCAAGAAACATTTCATATCAGAGATATCAACCAATTCAAGGCGTTTACATCATTCAATCATTCATAAGAAAGATTTATCACTTCCCAAAATTAAACTAATTTACCTCTATTTAAATTAATTACTAACTTTAATCACTTAGTTTACCATTACTTAACATTTATTAATTACAAATCAATTAATAAATCATCCATCTTAATTAATCATCCTTGATTAATTATCCTTTAAGTAACCAATTAATTAACCTCTACCCATACATATCAATTACATTAATTCTTAATTAATAACTCAAATTAATTATCTTATAATCATTTACATTGATTAATTATTCTTTATTAATTAACTAACTCTTAATTGATTTCCATAATCAAACAATCTTTTAATTAATTACACCAACTAATTAATTCTTAATTACTTATCTTAAGTAATTTACCTTTGATTTCTTTCATTAAGTAATTATCCTATTGGTTAACTATCCTCAATTAATTAACCTTGACCATTAATTATTTTGACATTTATTTTCTAATTAATTAACCTTCCACAAATTCATCCTTTAATTACTTATATTAAGTAATTTTCATTTGAATAATTAATCTCAAATTAATTAATTTATCCTTTAATATGAATTAATAAGTCTCTAATTAATTAACTCATACTAAATTAATTAAATACCCTTTTTAATTTCTCATCATTAATTAGTTTTTAATAACAACTAATTATTCTTGAAAACTAAATTATTTAAATTCCAAACGTGTTTTCATAAAGGTCAGTTTAAAACATTTCACTTTAGAAGTTTTAAATAAAGAACCTGACTTGGAAAAACTGGTTTTTATTATGTTCCAAAACATTTTCATTTCTGGAAATCCGATATCATTTGAATTTAACAACCTGAACATATTATATTTAAAATCCCATACAGGAAGCAGTAAAAGAAACAATCCGGGTTTTAAATCACCAAAACCCCGGATCACTTCAAAGTTTTCTCGAGCCAAAGTGATTCATTCGCGCACCGCTGTTATCTCGAGACAATCCCCTATCGCGCTCGAGTCAAACCCGAGTGACCTGCTCCTTCCGCAAAACTCCAACTTCCCTGATACAACGTGCACGTGCACATGTCCCGATCATCAGGCCGCCTCCCTTTCTCGCCATGGTCATCAGCAAGTCAGCGATTATCTTCCCGACTCATCTGACCCTCGAACTCCGGCGATTTCCCTATAGCACAAAATCGAGCATGGTGACCAAATACTGGATCCACTACATAAATGAAAAACTCACTTAAGCACACACCTCTGACCATCGGGTCACCCACCGACCAATCCAAATTTGTCCCACCTCACGACGAGACTAATCCCCCAGGAGCGATTTCCTCCAGCCAACCATCGGCGTCGCAATGGCCTGGAAACCACAACGCCCAAAAAACTTCACCAAAACCCTAGATTACCCCTTCGCATCTTCCCCCACCATATAGAAATCTCAACACTAATTTTCCTGCAATCGCCACTCGCCCAGCTACCTTCAGCCCAAAGTTCAATGGCCATCTCCTCGTCTAACATCGGAAATCGACGTAAACAGCTTCTCTGATCATCTCGATATATCACAACCCAAACTAGCCTGAAAATCGAGATCTTAATACCAAAAATCATCATTTTCTAATACAAACTTGATTTATTAATCCAAACTCAAAATTATGGACATTGATTTTTGATTTATCTTCGATTTCACACTGTATACTTCCATTTTCAGGATATTTACCCAATATCTTCACTTGAATCTATTTGTATAAATGAAGTTATACATATACAACTACTTTTCATTCACAAATTTGAGTCTAAATTGTTTAGGTGAGATGTATTTGATTTTTGATCAGGTTTTTAAATCCTTTAAATTATAAACAGAACATTTCTTCCCTATTTCCCAGAGCTGCATCTATTTACACACACACACACACAGAGATATATATATATATATATATATATATATACAATAATATTTATCTTTATGCAAGAACTTATCACCACTATACTTCAATATAATCACAACGTCCAGATATCAACAGATTCGAGTTTAAATGGGTTAGCTTTACTCACCTGTCAAATATGAGCAGAGCAGTAGGTTTTTTTTAACTCGAAAACCTGAAAACTTGGTTTCTCTTTGAAACTGAAACTAGAATTTGATCTGAGATGATCTTGAATCTTCTTGCTTCAAGCTTTTACTGTAACCTTCCTTCTAAAGGCAGCACTTGTTGTTTTTTTGTTAAGTATGTATGAATGGTATATGTGAACCAATGGTGGTATGTATATAGGGAGAGGAAATGTACAGAGCGAGCTTCCTTTGATATTTTTCTTTGGTCAGCAATTTTCTATGACCAGAGGATTTTTTTTTTCTTTCTTTTCTTCTTAAAACTGAAATGATTTGCAAAGGATATGAAATGACTTTTGTTTGAGCTTGAGATGATATCATTTAATGCATGCCTCCTTATAAGCTTACATACTTATCCCATTTCCTTTGTATGTACATAGATTTTTGTTTGTAGATATATATATATATTTTATCTTCTTGCATATACACAAGTATGTCCATAGTGTGTGTGTGTGTATATATATATATATATATTCTAGAATTACCTTATGTATTTATTTATGTTTTCATAGAACCATACTATCATATACTTAATTTATATTCATATATTTTATTTTATACTTATATTTAGTGTTGATAAGATTGGTTTTTATTTTAAACATTATTAACTAGATTACATCCATATAAATATATATATATATATATATATATATATATTTAGGTCAAATGTTACTAAGGTAGAGCTTTTAATTAAATTGAACAAGATAGATTTTATTTTAAATATTTTTGAAAGATTTTATTTTAAATTTTCAAATCATAGTTTCCTTCACAATACATATATATAAATAAATGGTAAATGTCCAAAAGTCTTATTAATTTTTAAAATGATAAATTTGTATTTTATTTAATTAGATTAAATGCTTATTAAAATAATTTTGCCAAAATCCTGGGTCGTCATAGTTTGTTGCCGATGTTATTGTTGCTGGAGCTGTTTTTTTATTTCTAAATTTTTTGCTCTTTTTAAATTTCAAATTTTTTTTTTCCATTTTTTGCAATGAACGCCATATCTTCTTCACCTGGATCTAATTCATCCTTTTCTACATGGAATGCTATATTCTTCTTATCTTGAGCCTGTACTCATTTTTCCTGGAGGTTAACTTCATAAGACATTAGATTTCTTATCAATTCTTCTGGTTTAATGGTTGAAATATCGTTAGCTTCTTCGATTGTTAAGACTTCTCGTTCCCACTCATCTATTAGAGAGTTGAGGATTTTTGAAACAATATCAAAGTCCATATACTGCTAATGCTACAAGAGAATGATATATATCTTAGAATCCTAGACTACATTTCATTTATTGTTTCATCTTGCTTCATTTTGAAATTTTGGAACTGATTTTTGAGCATAGAGATTTTACTCTGTTATACTTTGTCAGTACCTTCATGTGTAACTTTAAGTGTACGCCATTACTCATGCTTACTCTATTAAACTCATTCTTTTCTAATGCATAATACATCATGTTCATGGCTTTAGCATTTACAGTAGCATCCAATTTTGTGTGTTAGACCATTTTGAATATTCTGTAGTAGGTATGTCATATTCAGTTTGAGTAATATTCCAAGTTTGATAACTATTTGCTTGTATATAAATTCTCATCCTAATAGCCTAATATTATAGTTCATTCCATTAAATAGAGGTGGTCGTGCAGTAGATTAACCTTCAAGAAAGCTAGTGTTAGTTGCAATGCTAGTGTTGGTTTTCATATTAAAATATAAGATAGATATGTTACGGTTATAAGATGACCTTGCTCTGACACCAAATGAAAGTGACTGTGTTGTAGGATCGTGTAATATGGATAAACTACTTGTACGGAATATATACTAAGTAAGAAAATAATTAAAGCAGTAAAGTAAATGACACCAGAGATTTTTATGCTGGTTTGAACTCCCGTTGTACGTCCAGTCCCAGACTCCTTCAGGAATTAAAATAGCAACCTTCCCTTAACTAGGAGGAATAGGACATCTACAGCCTAAGCAACCGAATAGCACTTCTACCACCTAAGAAACCGAAAGGACTTCTATCGCCTGAGCAACCGAACAAGACTTATTTAGAAATAAACAAAATTATCTGACTGTAGTATGCTCTTCAAATAGCACTGATAAGTCAATTAAGTACAATCTTTCTATAATATTCTCCTTCATGATATATAGTATAATGCGCTTCAGAAATGTGAAAAATAGAGTGATCAATGATCAAAGATTGTATGCAGCTTGAGTGCAAATTGAAAACAGAGAGTAAGAGATAAGAATTCAAGAATACTAAAATCGGTTAGGTCAATTTTTGTTGAATACTAAACTCTATTTATATAGATTAAAAGGTTTCAATCTTTGATGAAATATAACATTAAAAAGAAACAGATGCAACAGTTGATTTTAAGATTTTTTTTTTCTTCATTGAAGAGAAGCGTCTTTTCATAAAAACTAACCGTTATAATTAATCAGCCGGCTAGAATTATAATTCGGCCTTCTGAATTTGTTAAATTCGAAACAGCAAAGAAATAGGTAATTTTTGGTCTAATTCAGACGGCTGAATGAACTCCTTTTCCTCTCATGTATTTCAAGCAATAACGGTCTAATATCCATTTTTCTCTCTTTTTAGGTGGTACCTGCGAAATACATAATTAACATTGGTACCCACCGTTTTATTTGGGTCTTAAGTGTTAGGTCTTAGGAATCCAAACTCAAGAGGGTTCAGAATTCGTTTTAAAAATAAAATCTTGGTTTTTATGAACCGTTTTTGTAAATGATTTTATATATTTATCTCTAATTAAAGAATTATTTGTTTTAGGAACCCAAATCTTAGTTGATTTAGAACAGTTTGTACATTTTGAAGTAGGTTTTTAAATTTTATTATTAGTCCTTTTAAAATTGCTATATAATGAATTCTTTTTCTTTGGAATAACTTTAGAAGCTTGGATATATCCTTGTCCTCTTTTATTTGAAAGAATCTGAGAAGTTTCTATAATTTTAGAAAGATTTTCCCTACCTTTGTTAAAATTAGAGACATTTTAGTTATATCACCTAATTTCATTTTAAGACTAGAGATATCTAATTCCAAAATTTTAACAATAGCTTTAAGATCATGATTTTCAATTTGTAGAGGATCATTATTTTCTTTCTGAGTTTCTATCTCTTGATTTAGCATAGTGAGTTGAGATGTCATATTAGAACAAGACTCTTGAGTAACTTCAAGCTCCTCTTCTAAAATTTGTTTCTCATCTCTTAACATATCTACTTTAATTTTAGTTCTATTAAAATTTTCAAAGTTTTCTTTATATTTTCTTTTAATGTCTCTTAGTTTGTCAACTAATTCAAAATTTATTTCTAGTGAATCATCAAAAGTTAGATCACTCACCTCGTTATTTGTGGCTAAAACAAACATTGGCTTGTTTCGTACCACTATCTGAGTCAATATCGGAGGATGAAGATGATTCTGAATCGTCCCAAGTGACAGAGAAAACTTTCTTTTTGAATCTATCTTTCTTTTTATCAGGACAGTCTTTCTTGATGTGGTCTTTCTTGTGACACTCATAACATTCTAGAGCAGATGATGATGGTTTGTTGCCGATGTTATTGTTGCTGGAGCTGTTTTTGTTATTTCTTAATTTGTTGCTCTTTCTAAATTTCAAGTTTTTTTGGAATTTTTTGCAATGTACGCCATATCTTCTTCATCTGGATCTAATTCATCCTTTTCTACATGGAATGATATATCCTTCTTATCTTGAGCCTGTACTCATTTTTTCTGGAGGTTAACTTCATAAGACATTAGATTTCTTATCAATTCTTTTGGTTTAATGGTTGAAATATCGTTAGCTTCTTCGATTGCTAAGACTTCTTGTTCCCACTCATTTATTAGAGAGTTGAGGATTTTTGAAACAATATCAAAGTCCATATACTGCTAATGCTACAAGAGAATGATATATAGCTTGGAATCTAGACTACATTTCATTTATTATTTCATATTGCTTCAATTTGAAATTCTGGAACTGATTTTTGAGCATAGAGATTTTACTCTGTTATACTCTGTTAGTACCTTCCTGTGTAATTTTAAGTGTACGCCATTACTCATGTTACTCTATTAAACTCACTCTTGTCTAATGCATAATACAGCATGTTCATGGCTTTAGCACTTACAGTAGCATCCAATTTTGTGTGTTAGACCATTTTGAATATTCTGTAGTAGGTATGTCATATTCAGTTTGAGTAATATTCCAAGTTTGATAACTATTTGCTTGTACATAAATTCTCATCCTAATAGCCCAATATTATCGTTCATTCCATTAAATAGAGGTGGTCGTGCAGTTGATTAACCTTCAAGAAAGCTAGTGTTAGTTGCAATGCTAGTGTTGGTTTTCATATTAAAATATAAGATGACTATGTTACGGTTATAAGATGACCTTGCTCTGACACCAAATGAAAGTGACTGTGTTGTAGGATCGTGTAATATGGATAAACTACTTGTACGGAATATATACTAAGTAAGAAAATAATTAAAGCAGTAAAGTAAATGACACCAGAGATTTTTATGCTGGTTCGAACTCCCGTTGTACGTCCAGTCCTAAACTCCTTCTGCAATTAAAATAGCAACCTTCGCTCAACTAGGAGGAATAGGACATCTACATCCTGAGCAACCGAATAGCACTTTTACCACATAAGCAACCGAAATGACTTCTATCGCATGAGCAACCGAACAGGACTTCTCTACAAATAAACAAAATCATCTAACTGTAGTATGCTCTTCAAATAGCACTGATAAGTTAATTAAGTGCAATCTTCCTATAATATTCTCCTTTATGATATATAGTACAATATGCTTCAGAAATATGGAAGATAGAGTGATCAATGATCAAAGATTGTATGCAGTTTGAGTGCAAATTGAAAACAGAGAGTAAGAGATAAGAATTCAAGAATACTAAAATCGGTTAGGTCAATTTTTGTTCAATACTAAATTCTATTTATATAGATTAAAAGGTTGCAATCTTTGATGAAAGATAACATTAAAAAGAAACAGATGCAACTGTTATTTTAAGATTTTTCTCTTCGTTGAAGAGAAGCGTCTTTTCATAAAAACTAACCGTTATAATTAATCTGCCAGCTAAAATTCTAATTCGGCCTTCTGAATTTGTTAAATTCGAAACAGCAAAGAAATATGTAATTTTTGGCCTAATTTAGACTGCTGAATGAACTCATTTAGCCGGCTGAATATTGTGAAATATTAAAAATATTTCAGCAAACAAACGGCTGAATTGGTTCATTCAGCCTGCTTGTGCATATATGTGCATGTATGTGAAAGTTTAATATATGTATGCACACACACCATATCAGAGAGATTTTAACATTTTTCTACCTATATACAGACTCTAATTAATAGACTAATAGCTTCAAAACAATCTGTATCCGAATCTGCAATGTATCTCCTATATAAGTGATTAGTACACAAATATAGATTTATATAGTTGTCATAATCTAAATAATGAAAATTGAGATTCCAACAATAGCGATCTGCCTTGGGTTAGGTTTTAATTGACAGGGATCTGACTATTTTATAGGTCTTAAATGGTCAGAGTTTACCTAAGTCCCATTAAAGAGGTATTATGTAACGACCCATAATTTCGCTACTTCAAAAAGGAGAGATTTCGTTTTTTTAAATTTAAAGAGATTTAAAACTTAAATAAATAAATATATATAATGGATAATAATAGATAAATTATTTATTCTTATAGTTGATAATTTAAAAAGTATAAATTTGGATTTTAGAACAAATCAACAAAAGTTAAGTTTGGTTAAAAATCAATAAACACTTAAGTAAATAGGTTTAAATGTTTATTTAAAAAGATAAATCTTATTGAAAGCATGTAATAAATATAATAAAAATATGTTAAAAGATTTAAATGTATGTTAATAATCGTTTTACAAAAATAACCAAATTTTGTCGCATTTTGTCAGTTTTACATATATTGTAAAATTAGAGATTTTTATATTATTTAAATATCATTTTAAAATAAAAAGAGAGATATTTTAATTTATTGAAAGAATTAAAAAATTTATTTTTAAATTTGGTTTACATAAATAAACAGTCTAACTAAAACGTCAAAATGTGATCGTAAAACATTTTGTCGAAAAACGAAGTTTGTCGATTAAAAGTTGTCACAATGTCATCGCACCTTTATTTTCTTATATAGGAACATATATTCAAATAGTATAAGTATAAATTAATTCATTAATCAAGTTTACTTTTACTAAACAAACTTAGAAAATTCTAGAATATAATTAACAAAAAAAAGCACCAAAAGACAAAACAAGTACAAAAGTCAAAAAGTAAACTATCAAATCAAAGAAATATAATTATTACTTTCTTTACTTAATATCTAACTGAAAATGACACAAATTAATGATTTGAAATGTGGTGTTAAGTATTGAAAAGAAAATAAGATTACTTAAGAAGTAAGGTTATTTTGGTAACTGGTAAAGGGATATTTTGGTAACTTACCACTTCATTTCTTTTTCTATAAATACCAACAATTTTCTCACTTTTTTTTCACACTTTTCATTCTTCTTCTTCTTCCTTTCCTAAGCTCTCTCTTCTTCTTCTTCTTTAGAGCTTTAATGGCTTCTTCTCTTCTCTTTCCTTACTAACTTTTTCAAAACCATATTAAGCAAAGTCAAAACAACAACAAACTTTGCCAAAGACCTTGCAATACCGTTATAACATGGTTTATCATCTAAGAAGTGAAGAAACGATGGAGAAAGAGGAAGAGTAGATGGGGGCCGAACCTATGTAAGAGGAGGAGCAAGTTCAAGGAGCTTCGAAGCGAGAAAAAAAGAAGGAAGTGTTGTAAGGATCGAAAGGAAAGTCTAATGAAAAGATTTGGTTAAGATAAAAGGAAATAGTGAAGTGTTGGATAAGACGAATGTTGGTAGGAAGTGAACAATTTGGTTAAAGGTGAGTACTCATTTTACTAATTAATCCATAACTTATTTCAAGGATAATGATTGAAAAAATTAAATATGTTGAATGATTAAATGTTTGATAACTTGCTCGTAAATTGGTTCACTATGTGATTGTTTATTTGATTGATAACTTGTTTGATAAATCATAAGAGAAATGATTAGTAATAAACCATAGTTAATTAAATGAGAATTAAATCCATAAAATATGTGTATGGAAGTTATTTAGCCTCTTAATGATTTTAAATATGTTAAGATAGTTTAAATATGGTTTAAAACAAATTTGAAGTGTTTCAGACAAGTTCCGAAGCAATTCACAAAATTTGTCAAAATCGAGCTCGTCGCATAGCGGTAGTTCATAAATTTCGACCCGTAATTTCAAATTGATGTAGAGAATGATTTACAAGTGGATTTCTTCGAAATAAAAATTATTTGATTCACAATGATAATAATTTTCCAACGAAGAAAGAAAATCAAGATTTCATAAAGTAGATTTTGAAATATGTCTGAAACAATTTTCTAAAAACATCGCGGTTTTGCAGTTCGGAATCGAAAAGGAGATTTCTTTATAAATGATATTTTTAAATGATTAAAAATATTAAATAAATTTGAAAAATCTATTAAAATGGTTTAAAAGAGATTTGGAATGGAAAATATGAATTATCAAATATTAAAAAGTTTTTTAAATCAAATAAGCTTATATAGCACTTTCCGCAACACTTTCCGCAAATAAGGAATAATTAAGTAATTCAAATGATGATTCGAAAGTTTAATAAATCATTTGTAAAATAAAGATTAATAATTATGCGGAAACGACTAGTACATTTATCCCGCCTGTGAGATCTGGAAAGATAAAATAAGGTGTTTAACTAAGGTTAGGGATGGAAAACCAGTGCCCTGAACTTACCTGGACTATGTTTAAGTTTTTCCAAAATAAAAGAAAAGAAACAAATTCTTTGAATGTTAATTGACTACTTAACATCTTTTTATCGATGATTAGTACGAAGGAATCGGGATCAGATTTGGCTGATTCCTATCCCAAAACCCCTTCAAAATAATTTTCAAAATAAAATATATTAAAGATGATGATCGTTAAAGACAAAGACATTCATGATGTAGGAATACTTGCCATTAGTCCCTGGAGGTGAAACTTGTCATTAGTCCTTGGAGGCGAAACTTTCCATTAGTCCTTGGAGGTGAAATTTACCATATCTAAGGTGGCAATAGCACTATGTTATGAAAATCTTCAGTTTGCAAGAATATGACTTGAAGTTAAGAAAGAAATCTCTGATTAAGATTTGATGAATAATTTGAGAACATTTTTCCTAAGTTAAAAGTCATAGCTTGAATATAAGAAATCTTTGATTAAGATTTAATGAATGATTTGGAAAGGCTTTTTTAAGTAAAAGAGGAAATAATTTGGAATTATTCCATGATTTAAGAAAGGTTTAAATCAATCAAATGATTTGATAAATGAGGCTTAATGATTCCACAAACTTTTGAAAAGAAAATAGAATAAATTGAAAAGAATATATCTAAGAAAGATATTTGATTTAAATAGAAGATGAAGTAATTGATTGATGATTGATATCCACGTATGAACTTAACATCTTTTTAAATCGATGATTGGCTTCGAAAGAACCAGAGTCGGATTTGGGTAATTCCTATCCAAAAACCACTTTGAGCCAATATATACGTTCGAATGTGAAGTCTTATTGAAGATGATTGTTGAAGACCGTGGATCTTTATAGCGTGAAGATTTCTTGTTGAACATGCTCTGGGTAGCTCCCATTATAAAATTATTTATAGCAGTGGTCTCCTCGTTGTGGAGATTTTTTCGGATTGCAAGGGCTTCTCGTCTAGTAATGGCCGAGGAAAGTGCCTTCAATTTCGTTCAGTTGCAGAATGAAGTAGTATGGACGAATGTCTGACATTGCATTTCTGAGACACAACGTTTGACTTTTACAAATGTACATCAGTAGTGGCAGAGAAGGCAACTTCTCTTAGCTTAACACCCTCCTTGAGACGTACGAGCTGAATGGTTGTATTTTTGTGCAAGTCAAATAGTGATCAAAGGAATGGTAGTGTGGCATTCAAAGTGGAACCTGTAATGATCAAAGCGTGGTTTTGTATGAAATTCGTGGCTTTGAAGAAATTGATTGTAGCTTCTTGAGCCTCACACCCTGGTTATGATGGGATACTATATGGTCTAACAGACGCAAATTTGGAATAAGTGAGTATGTATGGTGGTGTTAAATACGTTTGGCCCTTTGGGGGATACGTCCCTTAAGGCATTTATTGCCCCATTTGGATAAAGTAGTTAGCTTGAGAAAAGAAGGGAACTACCGATTATCAATTTAGTATAGCAAGTATAGTTCCAAGTGACTAGTTTGAGAAAAGCGATTACGGTACCATGGGAACTATGTTTATTATGCGTGGATCGAAGAAAAGGATATTAGTTCCCTGTCATGTTGGAAATCCAATCCCAATACGAGATTTACGGTTTTGATTATATTCCCAAAATAGCTGTAATGACATGCAAACATTTCAGCTAACCCCTTTCCAGTGTCATATATTACCTTAGACTTAGTCCAGATATTGATACCTTATTTGAATAAGTTTGTTTGAAAAGTGTTTTCAAAAGAATGTCATTAAAAATAATCTCAAGTGTATTTTGGTATGAAGTCTTTTGGTTATCATAAGGTAAAAACCCGTCCGTGTTTATGTGTGGGCATGGTCTTATGAGATACCCTTCTTTTCAAAGGCTTTGATAACATCATCATGATCTATACATTTTAAATTTCGAGTATCTCACGCTGGTTTATCAAGCCTGATTCGGGTATTTTTAATACTTGGGTCAGATCCGAGTAGTTTCAGGTTGAGTTAAAGACGGTTGGAGTTTTCAGAGGAGAGCTGGAGATCTTCATCATCATATGGACGTATTCTATTATCCGCTGCATCTATTGCATTTGTTTTTGTTTTGTTGTTTGTCAGCATTTATAAGGGCATGTGTTATAACTGTCCAAGCTGAATCTAGGTTAGACTTTGATATTGTATTTAAATTTGTCTGCTGTAAAGATTATTATTGAAATAATATATGTTATTACATTTGTATGAGATTCTATTTTGTCTTTATTTTTTTCTACCCTTAACGATCTACTTATTCGTGCAATTTGAGTCGGACGTGTGTGGTTTTTGTCGATTCAAAGGGTACTGAAAAATGGGCCATTACATTTGGTATCAGAGCTGAAGGTTAAGTGAGAACCTTAGCTTTGTTGGGGTAAAGACTCATCAAAGATAGGGTTAGTAAAACCCTAGGATGAATAACTCATTAGAGATAGGGTTAGTAACACTTTAGAATGAGTTTGAGTGTATTCTATATGAGCACGTATTTTTTATTGGATATAAAAATGATTTGTGTTGATTAATCTGTTGAGTGGTATATGGATTCTGATCAATGCATGAGAAATCCATGTAATCGATAGGAATTACTAGATACTTAAATAAGGCGAACCGACACACTGATTTTGCAAAAATTGGTAAATGAAATAATTTTACCTAGGATTGTATTTTGAATATAAAGTATATATTTTGAAAAATTGTATAGTTAGAAATTAGGATTGGTGAAATTTAAATATGAACATCTTGTGATTAGAATTTCACAGTTTAACTATAAGATGTTTTATAGACAATCAATAAGTAAGAAATCTAATAAGATAATTAAGATCTTTAATACTTTTAAAATAAAATACTTTTAAAATAATAAACTAACAAATGATAATGTTAAGTTACTATCATAAACTGATCAATTGTTTGATTTAAAAGTTTAAGTACAAATACCTTGTGAATTAAGTTTCACGATTTGACTATAAGGTGTTTGATAATAAGATTTGTTTGAGGAATGAACATATAAGATAAAATTGTATTTAAATGATGCTGTAAAAGGAAAAATAATATAAAAGAATGAGAATTTAAATTCAAGTAAAATAATTATGGTAATTTAAATGAAGTTAATTTATAAAATAGGTTTTATAAAGTAATCTCTAAAGGATTTTGAAAATGGTATTATTTCAAATAAAAAGAGGTATTTTATGATAACTAATTCAACTGGCTCGAAAATAAACTAAAAATGGGCAAGAGATGTGTTTGGATGGTAAGCACTTCTCTTAAGTATTACTGTTCTTGTTAAGAGGATATATGATACTATTGGTAGTACCCAGTTCCTTGGATTGTTTTGGAGTTACTAGATCTATATAAATTTCTTAAGTTAGAAGAGATAATATGAATCATTGATGGATAAATTGATTAGTAATCTTTATAAAAGTGTTTAAACCAACGATAAATCGGGATCGCTAATTGATAAGATAAAGCGAGATGTTCAACGATTTTGGACAGTCGAAAATTTCCGAATCATACCTAACTTGGAGCTAAGGAATTTATGAAAACTAAAAAATTGTGAAATGTTCTAAGAAAATGAAGCTAGATAAGTATAATTTTTAAATGTGATTTATTGATAAAAAGGATTTAAAAGCTGAGGATTTAATGATTTAAGTACAGATTTTAAAATTTGTTTTTCAAAGCTAAAACATTAATAATAGTACTAAATAAGGAATAAGTTTATAACTTATGAATTTAAGATAATAGTAAATTAAAACAAAGTTTAAATTTTGGTAGACAGACGGATTTAAGTAAAACCAATTTGGAATTTAGGATTTGTATATACTCTTAGGATCAAAGGTATATCATACAAATATATATTTTAAGTCATGAACTGTTAAGTAAAATAATGACTCTTTAAAAAGATAATTATAACCTAGAAAATGTTTTATTAATAAATTATAGCATAAATTAAGGATTTGGACTTAAGTCTTTAAAATGTGATTGATTTACATAAGATATATGATGTAATAAACTTAAGCGATAGTTTTACGAAATGATTCATAAATAATGTTAGCGTTAAAGGAAATATACCGAGTTAGAAGATTTTGGGAAAACTTCTTTGTAAAGATAAATAATCTTTTGAGTGAAAAATGATTTCTTTAGAATGTTCCTTTAATAAAAATATTTGGAAATAAATAATTAAACGGATTGTATAAAGAAGCACCTTTAATATTTTAACTTAGGATAAAAGTTTATGAAAGTTTTGAGAGTTAACAAACACATATGTTATATGTGGATTATTTCGTCACACAAACGATGAACTAATATACAAGTACAGATTTTTGAGGTGTTCACACTAGTCCGAAAAAGGATTTATCACTCGATTCTTGATGACGAACATTGATGAGGATTTTTGGTTAGATACTCAAGTTTTCTATCATAGTTGAGCACTATGCAAGGAAATCAAAGGTTTCTGAGCAAAGAGCCTGATTAAGGTCCGTACTAGAGGTCGGGGGATCGATAATAGCTCGGAAATAAAGTTGTATATTCGAATAGGAGATCGAATAAGTGGTTTCATACGGATGATCTATGCATATTATAGGGAATTAATTTTTAAGATAAATGTTTTGGGCAAACGTATGTTTGGGTAATTTCGAGAACGAAATTCTTTTAAGTAGGGGAGAATGTAACGACCCGTAATTTCGCTACTTCAAAAGGGAGAGATTTCGTTTGTTTTAAATTTAAAATGGTTTAAAACTTAAATTAATAAGTTATATATAATAGATAATAATAGAGAAATTATTTATTCTTATAGTTGATAATTTAAAAAGTATAAATTTGGATTTTAGAACAAATCAACAAAAGTTAAGTTTTGTTAAAAATAAAGAAATGCTTAAATAAATAGGTTTAAATGTTTATTTAAAAAGATAATCTTATTGATAACATGTAATAAAGATAATAAAAGTATATTAAAAGATTTAAAAGTATGTTAATAATCATTTTACAAAAATAACCAAATTTTATCGCATTTTGTCAGTTTTACATACACTGTAAAATTAGATATTTTGATATTATTTAAATATCTTTTTAAAATATAAACAGACATGTTTTAATTTATTTAAAGAAGTAAAAGTTCATTTTTAAATTTGGTTTACATAAATAAATAGTTTAACTAAAATGTCAAAATGTGACCGTAAAACATTTTGTCGAAAAACGACGTTTTGTCGATTAAAAGTTGTCGCAACGTCGTCGCACCTTTATTATTTTATATAGGAACATATATTCAAATAATATAAGTATAAATTAATTCATTAATCAAGTTTACTTTTACTGAACATAATTAGAAAATTCTAGAATATAATTAACAAAAAACAAGCACAAAAAGACAAAACAAGTACAAAAGTCAGAAAGTAAAACATCAAATCAAAGAAATATAATTATTACTTTCTTTACTTAATATGTAAGTGAAAATGACATGTAATGATTTGAAATGTAATGTTAAGTGTTGAAAAAAAAAATAAGGTTACTTAAGAAATAAGTAAGGTTATTTTGGTAATTTGGTAAATGATATTTTGATAACTTACCACTTTATTTTTTTCTTTATAAATACCAACCACTTTCTCACTTTTTTCACACTTTTCATTCTTCTTCTTCTTTCTTTTCTAAGCTCTCTTCTTCTTCTTTTTCTTTAGAGCTTTAATGGCTTCTTCTCTTCTTTTTCCTTACTAACTTTTTCAAAACATATCAAACAAAGTCAAAACACACCAAACTTTACCAAAGACTTTAGAATACCATTGTAACATGGTTTAGCATCTAAGAAGTGAATAAACAATGGAGAAAGAGGAAGAGTAGATGGGGCCGAACCTATGTAAGAGGAGGAGCAAGTTCAAGGAGCTTCGGAGCGAGAAAAAGAGAAGGAAGTGCTGCCGGGATCAAAAAGAAAGTCTAATGAAAAGATTTGATGAAGATAAAAGGAAATAGTGAAGTGTTGGATAAGATGAATGTTGGTAGGAAGTGAACAATTTGGTTAAAGATGAGTACTCATGTTTACTAATTAATCCATAAATTATTTCAAGGATAATGATTGAAAAATTAAAATAAGCTGAATGATTAAATGTTTGATAACTTGGTCGCAAATTGGTTGATTATGTGATTGTTTATTTGCTTGATAACTTGTTTGATAAATTATAAGAGAAATGATTAGTAATTAATCATAGTTAATTATGAGTTCATACAAATAGTCGTATGGAAGTTATTTAGCCTCTTAATGATTTTAAATAAGATAAAATAGTTTAAATATGGTTTAAGACAAATTTGAAGTGTTTTGGACAAGTTTCGAAGCAATTCACAAAATTGGTCAAAATCGAGCTCGTCGTGCAGCGGCAGTTCGTAAATTTCGACCCGTAATTTCAAATTTACGTAGAGAATGATTTATAAGCCGGATTTCTTCAAAATAATTTTTTTTTGCTTCACAATGATAATATTTTTCCAACGAAGAAAGAAAATTAAGATTTCATTAAGTAGATTTTTAAATATGTCCAAAACACTTTTCTAAAAACATCGTGGTTTTGCAGTTCAGAATCCAAAAGGAGATTTCTTTATAAATGATATTTTTAAATGATTAAAAATATGAAATAAATTTGATAAATCTATAAACATGGTTTAAAAGAGATTTGAAACGGAAAATATGAATTTTCAAATATTAAAAAGTTGTTTAAATCAAATAAGCTTATATAGCACTTTCCGCAGCACTTTTATACTTCGAATTCCATAGCATTTTGAATATGAGTTTAAACGTAATGATATTTCCTAGAATAAATTATGAATGTTCTTAAAGGAATAATTAAGTAATTTAAATGATGATTTGGAAGTTTAATAAATCATTTCTAAAATGAAGATTAATAACTGAGTATGCGGAAACAACTAGTACATTTGTCCTGCTTGTGAGAACTGGAAAGATAAAATAAGGTGTTTAACTAAGGTTAAGGATGGAGCAATCAGTACCCTGAACTTACCTGACCTATGTTTTCTCTTTTTAGACGAGAGGTGGAATAGATCGAAAAGAAAGCCTGGATGCTCTAAAAGATCATATTTAAGTTTTTCCAAGATAAAAGAAAAGAAACAAATTCTTTGAATGTTAATTAACCACTTAACATCTTTTTATCGATGATTAGTACGAAGGAATCGGGATCGGATTTGGGTGATCCCTATCCAAAAAGCCCTTCAAAATAATTTTCGAAATAAGATATATTGAAGACAATGATCGTTAAAGACAAAGATATTCATGATGTAGGATTACTTGCCATTAGTCCCTGGAGGTGAAACTTGCCATTAGTCCTTGGATGTGAAACTTGCAATTAGTCCCTGGAGGTGAAATTTACCATATCTAAGGTGGCAGTAGCACTATGTTATGAAAACCTTCGATTTGCAAGAATATGATTGGAAGTTAAGAAATAAATCTTTTATTAAGATTTAATGAATGGTTTGGAAATATTTTCTCTAAGTTAAAAGTTATAGCTTGAATATAAGAAATTTTTTATTAAGATTTAATGAATGATTTGGAAAGGTTTTTCTAAGTAAAAGAGGAAATGATTTGGAATTATTCCATGATTTAAGAAAGGTTTAAATAAATCAAATGATTTGATAAATGAGGCTTAATAATTCCATATACATTTGAAAAGAAAAAATTGAAAAGAATATATCTAAGAAAGATATTTGATTTAAGTAGAAGATGAAGTAATTGATTGATGATTGATATCCACATATGAATTTAATATCTTTTTAAATCGATGATTGGCTCCAAAAGAACCGGAGTCGGACTTGGGTAATTACTATCCGAAAACCACCTCGAACCAATATATACGTTCGAATGTGAAGACTCGTTGAAGATGATTATTAAAGACCGTGGATCTTTGTAGCGTGAAGATTGCTTGTTGAACATGCTCTGAGTAGCTTCCATTATAGAGTTATTTATAGCAGTAGTCTCCTCGTTGTGGAGATTTTTTCGGATTGCAAGGGCTTCTCGCCTAGTAATGGTCGAGGAAAGTGCCTTTGGTTTCGTTCAGTCGCAGAATGAAGTGGTATGGACGAATGTTTGACACTGCATTTCTGAGACACAACGTTTGACTTTTGCAAATGTACATCAATGGTGGCGGAGAAGGCAACTTCTCTTAGCTTAACACCCTCTTTGAGATGTACGAGCTCAAGGGTTGTATTTTTGTGGAAGTCAAATAGTGATCAAAGGAATGGTAGTGTGGCATTCAAAGTGGAACCTGTTATGATCAAAGCATGGTTTTGTATGAAAAACGTGGCTTTGAAGAAATTGACCGTAGCTTCGCGAGCCTCACATCCCAGTTATGATGGGATATTTTGTGGTCTAACGGACGCAAATTTAAAATAATTGAGTATGTATGGTGGCGTCAAATACGTTTGGTCCTTTGGGGGATACATCCCTCAAGGCATTTATTGTCCCATTTTGATAAAGTGGTTAGCTTGAGAAAAGCAGGGAACTACCGGTTATCAGTTGTGGTATAGCAAGTATAGTTCCAAGTGACTAGTTTGAGAAAAGCGATTAAGGCACCGTGGAAACTATGTTTGTTATGCGTGGATCGGAGAAAAGGCCACTAGTTCCCTATCATTTTGGAAATTCAATCCCAATACGAGATTTATGGTTTTGATTGTATCCCAAAATAGCTCTAATGACTTGCAAACATTTCAGCTACCCCCTTTCCGGTATCATATATTACCTTAGACTTAGTCCAGATATTGATACCTTATTTGAATAAGTTTATTTGAAAAGTGTTTTATAAAGAACGTCGTTAAAAATAATATCAAGTGTATTTTGGTATGAAGTGTTTTGCTTACCATAAATAATACCCATCCGTGTTTATGTGTGGACGTGGTCTTATGAGATACCCTTCTTTTCAAAGGTTTTGATAACATCGTCATGATCTACACATTTTTAATTTCAAGTATCTCACGCTGGTTTATCATTCCGAATCCAGATATTTTTAATACTCGGGTTAGATCCGATTAGTTTCAGCTTAAGTTGAAGATGGTTGGAGTTTCCAAAGGAGAGCTGGAGATCTTCATCATCGTATGGACGTATTCTATTATCTGCTACATCTATTGCATTTGTTTTTGTTTTGTTGTTTGTCAACATTTGTAAGGGCAGATGTTATAACTGTTCAAGATGAATCTAGGTTAGACTCTGATATTGTATTTAAAATTTTCCACTGTAAAGATTATTATTGAAATAATATATGTTATTCCATTCGTGTGAGATTCTGTTCTGTCTTTATTTTCTTTCTACCCTTAATGATCCACTTATTCGTGTAATTTGAGTTGGACATGTGTGGTTTATTGTCGATTCAAAGAGTACGGAAAAATGGGCCATTACATATTAAGTAGTTTGGAGGTTCTCTCTCAGATTGTTACTGATAATTCAATAGAATTTGGAAATGGGTTAGGTATTAAAGGACGGGGGCTTGCCTATTTATAGGTATTAAATGGCCAGCGTCTACCTAATCACCAGTATAGGGTATTTATTGGTTTGGATGCTTTTTATTGCATCCACTACAAAAATAGATTCAATTAAAGACTGAAAATTTGAAACTGAATTTTTTTGGTTTCCAATTAAAGACGGATTAAAAACTAAAAAAATTAGCCTTTTATTTTATATATTAAAGACTGAAAATAGTCTTTTATTGGTCTGTAATACTCGAGACTCTTCAATGATCGAATTGAATTTCAGTCTTTAATCGACTCCTATGTAACCATATATGCAATGATTTTCTAACTATCTTAAATCCAATGGCTACTGTTAATGATCCATGTGATAGTTTTCCTATTCCTTTCTAGAAATTAATAAATTTCACTTAAAATGAAACGTGACCACTTCCTTCCTTCATTTACTGTCACACACACAAATTTCTCCACTTCTTCCTTTTATGATATAAACTTTCACACTTGTCCATGTAATTGAAATAAACCCATCCCTTTTCACGTCTTACATGTTCATCAATATAGCATATGCTCATCTAACTTCACGAAATTACTCTTTTGTTTCTAGAAAATATTGCCTTTGATTCAAATAGGTTCAAGCAAGAAGACTTAGATATATAGGCAATTTACATCCGTCGGTTGTTCTCTTATGGGAAATCATGCTCAAAGTGCTGCCTTGGATTTTGGTTGTGAACATTATTTTTATGCTCAAAGTGCTCCTTGGTTCACGTAAGAAGAATTAGATATATAGAACATTGTTTTCATGCTCAAAGTGCTGCCTTGGTTTGGATTATGAAATTTTCAAAGAGGAATGATCTAAAAAGCCATGCTTAACAAGCTAGCACCCAAAGCGTCCTTTAAGTCGGATCTTTCATCGCATCAGCACTTGAAATCCTACTTTCAATTGCATCTTTTATCGAAACTTTCGGAGAGGAAGGAAACTTTCGGGTTATATTCTACTTGAAATCGCCAACATCAGCGCCCAAAACGCCTTCCTCGCATCTTTCACCACCCGCACAAACAGATTGGGACTGTTCGAATAACCATTGCAAATTGATTATGCTTGTGATTATTTGAGCTTGATTTGTAGATCGAAAGGTGCGTGTTTGAGCCCGGAAGCTTCTAGAGTAGATCTTATTAGCGGCAACTTATATGGAGAAGCTTTAGTGGGAAATCGTGTGCGATTAGCTTCCAATTGTTGGGTCCTGGGGTGGACGTGGAGGGCATGGACGTGTATTTAGGCTTTCTTTTGAATAGGCAATGCCCATGTTTACAATGTTGATGAGTCCATCAAGACTAATATTTTAATTGTTTAGTAATAGTGTATTTTAGTATGTAATGGATCTTGAACCATGTATTTGGATATTTAATGGATCTTGTTTATATTTTTCTTAAAGGACATATTATGTATTAGAGTTTGATCCATGTACTTTTTTGTTTCTGAAAAGTAATAGATTTATATATTTTGTTAAGAATATACATGCCTATGTACACATAAACTAATATATTTGTTAATATATGTAAATAACTAATATATTTGTAATTTAAGACTAATTAGTAACTGTATCTCGGTCTTTAAAATTCTAGCTTTAAATAAATTTAAAACTAAAATTTCAGTCTTTAAATTTTAAGTATGAATGTATAGCGTCAAATATTATTTTGGACTCGAGAAATTGTAACTGAAACAGTTAGTTTTAATCAGTCTTAAAAGATAATGTAGAGACCGAACTATGTAGTTAAAGACTACAATTTTCACTCTTTAATTTAGCTTTTTTTAGTAGTGATCATTGATGTCTGTTGCGTTAGAATTTGGGAATTGGACTAGAAAAGCCTTTGGGCTTACAGATAAAGTTACTAGTATATGTGGCACCACCATTTAGGGTGACTATTACATTTGGTATAATCTTAAATATGTAAGACATATTTCTTACTTAAATAATATTGCCCAAGTAAAATTATAGTAAAATTTGAGATTTTCATTTTACCGAGACATTTGTTGTTCTGACCACTCATCATTACAACATACGAGTTAGAGGAGAATTACTGATTTTAAGAGACGAAGGAGGAGATGAAGACTTGTGAAAGTACTATGTATATACGTGTGTGTACG
The DNA here is from genome assembly GCA_030765085.1 of Allium cepa. Lineage (NCBI taxonomy): Eukaryota > Viridiplantae > Streptophyta > Magnoliopsida > Asparagales > Amaryllidaceae > Allium > Allium cepa. The sequence continues at coordinate 41,943,345 of CM060937.1, forward strand.
TACGTACGTATGTAATTATGATTTTTAAGTATTTTTGTTATACCTAGTTCAGACAGTTATATTATTTTGAGATATTGCACTATGGAGACTTTACATAAACATATTGTAATATTTAACATATTATGTTTCTGAAATGGTTTTCTTTATGAAATGGGTGCTTGTTTTTTATATTATATTTTATTCATTTGGTTGTAAGATTCTAAAAGTATAGATAAATAGTTCTTTGTACTGTGTGTTGTTTCAATTTCTTCAACCTAACAGCCAGTCTGGAAATAGGCCTAAGGTTCGACGGGTTTTTATTAGGTCGAAATTAGGTCCATTTCAGACTGGGTTGCTACAAATTTGTTTATCTAATTGCTTCGGTAGTTAAGAAGGAATTGAAGCAAATGATACTATTTGCTTCGGTTATATGCACAACCAAAGCATATGAGGCTAAGCAATAGACCTGTTTTGTAGTAATGAAATCTAACGCTCGCTAGAAGTCAAAAACATACTCGGAAGAGTTTCACACGATAAAGGCAGTTTATCAGCATCCAAAAGAGTTGATTGACAAAGTAGATAATTATAGCAAACGACATAACCATTCACTAAGGGATTGACCAGATTAGTTTTAAGTAAATCGTTTAAAGAATTTGGAATTAGATTCCACAATTGACCCCATGTGCATGATGAAGACTCATAGAGTTAGAGGTATGCCCTAAGGAAAATTATGTAATTCGTTATATATATCTAACTCGATAACCAATCTTGTTCACAATAAATGTGTTTGATTTCTATTATATACTTTGTTATTGTGATATAATTAATTAAATAAAAAATTTAAAATATATTAAATATAAAATCCTTAAATGATACATTATTTGATAATAATTACAATGTGTTGTAATTATGAGAATTTTATCATATTGAAAATCAACATGTTATTTTCAATATTTCTAGTTGAGATGTTTCGAGAAAGGATGTCGATTCATCCATTGAGACTAGAGTATATAATGCTATACAAATGTTGGACGATGTATTACTCATGACTATTATGGGTGCCAAGGAATTATGTACTGATAGTTATTGGATAAGTATGGAATGGCATATGGAACGACTTACTTGGGAGTTTTTTGTCTGTTAATACAACTAAGGTCAAACAAAGAATCTCTTAAGTGACAATGTTACATAGTTTTCTCTACTTGAGAATACAGTTATACTTCAATATGGATACTCCACTTTGATTGTAGTTAAATCGTGGCATGATGTTCATTGAATGACTATAATTGGGTCTAAGTTAAAGCATTGTAAGTAGTCAATAGAGAATTCGTCTCCTTGATTATATGAGGTCGGTATCACGGTCACTTTTATCAATCATCGAATCGACCAGGGCGGTATGGTTAATAATAATTGTTATAACTGAATCATGGATTCTATGTTTGGATTAATCAATTTGAATTTGAACGATATTGCCAAAACCAAACTCCACAAGTTCTAAAGTGATATATTTTTGACGAGGAGAATTGGTGTAGACAATCGTTACTAACAGGTATGACTTATAATAATAAAATTAAATTTTTACCAAAACATGTGTAAGCAATAAATTAAGCCAAAATATCACACTACTAGCTTGAGTGACGTATGAATGTTAACATTCAAATTGTTCAATATTATTAGCTGACTGGACTTACACCGTTGAGTCGCACAACTATAATGATGGATACACTGAAAAACCACATATTTGATTAATTTATAAATTATTATAAGTTAATTAAATAAAATAATTTTTACGAAATATTAATTATTAAATTTTACTTGATTTGTTTGAATGTCATTAATATTTAATAAAGTATGTATATAAAGTTATATATGTACGCGCCGATATACGATATCGATAAATATTTAAATTTTAATTTAATTAATTAATTACTAAGTGGATTTGAAAATTTTGAAAGCCTATCTGGGAATATACTTGGCCATTCATATATGATAAGGAGATTTGATTAAGATTTAATGAAGAATTAAAGAGTGAAGGTTTTAAGGAAGGAATTGGAAAGGTTTTTATGACTCATTTAATACAAATTTTCTCGCTTTTCCATTCTTTCTTCCCGGCAATTCTTTTTCACCTGCTCTCTTCCTCTCTCCCTTAAATGGCTGAAAATTCCATGGCTTTATGGAGAAAAATTCCCAAAAGATTATCATTACAGATAAAATAAAATAAATACAAAAGTGGTGCTTTGTGCCACTGCAATTTCTAAAGATGATTCAATCGGATCTAGGAGTTTTATTCTTCATTCAAGGCGTGATTTTTTTGCTTCATCTTAAGATAATTTTCTAATTTTATTTTATTATAAAATTTAAATTAATACAGTTTAGATTTTCCTGTTTTACTTCTCTTTTGATTATTTGCTCATCTTGTATGCATTGTTTAGATCTCAAACATTTTACAACGAATTTACATATGCTTAGGTTGTCCGATCTAATTTTGTTTTTGATCTGGATATTATTGATTGAACAAAAAATTAATTTTGATTCAGAAACTGATATTAATTTATTGATATAATTTTGTAACCTTTCTTATATACCAACATAAATAAGCTATATGTGTTAAACAGTTAAAATCATTCTGAAAAATGAATTCACGCTTTATATGTTTGTTGGTTTTTTTTGTAAATTCATTTGGTTATTGAGTACATAATTTTAAAGGCGTTTCAGTTGAAAATTTCATAAGTGGAGTTTTGTGCAAAATTATAAACTTTATTTGATTCCTTTATAAGTTAAGGCTAACTTTCTATTTTTTAATTTTAAGTTGTAAAACATACATATAAAATTATAAATTTTATAAATTTACGTTGTTTTCAAATTTTAAAGATTGTTTGTAATTATTAAAACATGTATACACATATATTTGTTATTTTAATTTACATTTTATAAAAGATAATTTTTTTTGTAAAATAGTACGATTTTTTTTTAAAACTTTCCTATGTTCAAATTAGATTCAAAATTGTTAATTTCTAGAATTCAAAACATATATAATAGTCAAAACAGTATTTTAATATATGTATGTGTATGTGTGTATGTCATTGTTATTATATGTATATTTACATTTTTTATTTAAAGAAAACCTTTGACAACAATGGCACATATAAAGAGACAAATGTATCTGTTGTATTGTAAATTCTAACGTCTATTTACGGTCACATTAACCATATATATACTTTGTGTTTGTTGCACATGGACTGTACACATATAAGTTTATTTGATACACCTCTAAATTAAAACTCACTTACTTTAAATAAATGATAATTCCTTTAAACATATTAAGTAATATACGATTAATTATTTATAAAAGTAGTAAATGTTATTTCTGATTAATTACACATTCATCACATTTATGACCTATCGAATAGTTTACATGACTAACAAGTTGACTCTTCACTTATGCAAAATAATAATACAAAGCGATTAATTACTACATGCATACGTATAGTATATATGATATACTCTAATTTATATGGACAACATATTTATAAAACTCCTTTTGAACAATTTAAATAAAATGAGATTTTATTTAAAACAACATTAGGTTGGATCTAATAACCCTTGGACTTCACAGGCCAAATAGATCCAAAATAGAATTTTTTGTTTATAAAAATCTACCAATTTTATCCGCTTTCGACTAGTCCGTGACCTTCATTAGCTAACAAATGTTTAGACAAACACTTTTTTATTTTTCCATGTACTAAACATGAAGTGAATGCAAATAGAAATGTTGATGCATTCAATATTCATATATAAATGGCGAGTGACAAAATCGAAGAAAAGCAAAAGGAAAAATCATGGTGTTATCTCAACGATGTCTTTTGTCCTTTGTTAGGGGCAGAATAAAAATTACAACTTTTGGCATAACTAGTGTTATCATGATAGGACCCAACCGCGGTCCAAGCCGATCTTGAAAACTTCGAACCTTGAACCACTACGGTTCGAAACTCGATTAGACCTCAACTGTGCACGAATTGAAGGTCAAACCTTCAAACCAACAGTTTAATAGTTAATTTTATCGTATCGAATCAAGGTTTTCTCTTTTTCTTCTTACTTTTTCATCGTATATCACTTTCATACTCTTTATTGTTTGGAAGAAAATTAAATCCACATATAAAAAATAATCACTGCCCTAAAATCAAAATGGAAAATTTCACCATTTCGTTCTTTAATGCTACAAGCCCTCCATGGCCACTATAAGTTTTGTCAAGTTTGTCGCTACCATGCTTTTGCCATTGTACACTACTGCTATGTGCACGATAAGAACTACGTTGTGGAGTTGTACACAACTATTATAATTATGAACTGTAGCGGTACATAATTTTTGTTATGCTTCTGTTATAAGATTGAAGGCGCTCCACTGTAGCAGTACATATTTATTTAGTTCCTTTACATTCATTTTCTACATTTTAACTTCTTAAATTTTCAAATTCGTAAAATCCAAATCAAATTCTTGAAATACAAAATCATGGTCCACTAATTTGCAATTTTTATCATTGATACCTCTAAAGGATGAATCACGAAACAATTTTTAATTTTGTTAAGTTTTTCTAAAAGGTATCTTTTCCCTTTCATACAAAGGTTAGGGTTAAAATTTTGGATTTTTATGAAATTTGGTTGAATGTATTTGAAACTTGCTGAAGTTGATTGAAATCTTTTATATTTTTGTTAATCAAATGGAATCACTACGAAATTACAGAAAAATATGTAGTTAACATCAACCTTTCATTTTGACACTAAAAATGAAGGAGGATGAAGGAGGAAGAGGAAATGATGAATATCTAGGCCGTTATGTTGATGTTTAAGGTACTTTCGAAATCAATCTTTTATACTGTTACCTGGATGGAAAAGGAAAAAATGGGATGCTAATAGATTTAGACATTTTGGTATTCTACTTAACTGCTACTGTACGCAAGTAACAATGTAAATTTGGCTTTTGTCTCCAGCTGTATGTGAACGAATATAAATCTTCATTGATGGTCTGCGCAGCAAACTTTATTTATAACTTGATTTATTGTATCAGGTTTCAAGCTCTTATGCACACATGATGAACAGTCCCAAATCTTCTGTGCATGTGCGAGACTGCCAAGTTTTAGTATGAAACATCCATTATAACATATTAGGTAGATTGTTATGAAAAATGGACTGCAATTGTTATGGAATTATAATTTTACTTTGATGTTCAAGTATAATAACAGGTTTACTTTTCGTATTGAATAAACTTCCCTTATTAGCATACAAACGCTCTACTCCTACCAACATTCATCAATTTTTCTACCAATGCAAACTTTTTTACAATGATGCGGCTATGTCGAACAAACAACATTCATGTCACAAGATTAATTGGTTATTATCTTTTGGAATATTCAGCTACATGGCATCATTTGCAGCCAACGATCTCTATCCCGCTAACAGTTAATGCAAAGTACACCATTTTCCTTATGTTTGTGGGTCAGGCCAATCTGTTGAAAGCTGAATTAACTAAGAACACCATTAAATGTGGCTCGCATTGTGTTAAAGTGGATGCGTAGATTGTATTATGATTAGTCCTACATATCTGAAGGGACTTAGGATATCCAATTATAACTTTGACATCAAAAGAGTTTTTTAGTTATTGTTTACGCATGTATGGCTTCACCATTCATTTATGCCACTACAAAAATCTTCCACCAATATTTGCATCCCATTTTGCTATGAACAACATATTTTCCACAATTAATATCATTATGCTGCTCAAAATTTCAAATTTATCTCGGTTTGAATTATTTGTATTTTGATATTTTTTTTGTAATGAACAATATTTTATCTCGGTTTACATTATTTGTATTTTATATCTTTGTGTAATGAAAAAGAAAGCAATAAAGTTTATCCTAAAGAAAAATGTATCATTTTTCGAGGAGGATATTTCTGTTCCTGCTGTATATTACCAAACAATAAGCAACTATATTTCATTTAAAATAACAATTTTGTAGAAGAATTAGATCCGCTGTCGACAGTTATGAGATTTTTCTTATGGATTACATAGATAGATGGAGACAAGGTGCAGGGTTTCGTTCGGAACTTCTAGATTCTAGCCTTTCCATCTCGGTTTCCTTGAAGATCGAGATGAATTACAGCCAAAATGTCAGTTTCGCCCATCAAACCACTTTGTTCAAAAAGATCAAAAAGAAAGATAAAGTAGAAGAAAGATAAAGTAAAATCTTGTAGTGGAAACTAAGCTCAAGTCAGAGTTATGAAAATTAATCATCTGAACCTCACGTAGCTTTGATTTATTATGTCAATTTTGGTAGAAAGGAGACAAAGTGAGAAGTATGGAGTATTTAGGCAGAGAGGAGGAGAGCAGTCAGAGATGTGGAATAATTTTCCTTTTTGAAGAGAAGGATTCAGAGAATAAAGTAAAAACAAACAAGAGGACAAAGTAAAGATAAACAATCAATGTTTGATTTTTTAAGACAACTTTTGAGTTGTTCGTGGAGATATTGACACTATTTCTTTTACTACATCTTTAGCCCATCTTATTCACAGCTGGTTATTAATATAAGCATTGTTTTGTTGGGATGTAAGCTGTTTAATCAGTTCAACTACTTTAAATTTCAATTGGAAAAAACTATAATTCACTTAGTCCTGATTAACTCGAACAAAATTCTTATTTTTTGTTGTAATTTAGTTTAGTTAAGCAGTGCATTTAGTCCAAAAAAAAATTACCGAAACCGAAAAGAAAATCGGAACTTTAGAAATTTCAGAAATTGGTCGAAACTTCGAAATTTTCCAATGACATAAACCGAAATTAAAGAACTTTGGATGGAAAATCACTTATTCGCTAAACCTATGAATATATGCTCGAAACACATGTTATTTTACATATTCATAATCACTAACTACATTTGTTATCACTAAAAACACAGTATTTATTATTCTTTTACATGCAATGTTTTCAAAACAACAACATTAAGTTTTATAATTTGGCATTATTTTTTCGCCACTACGACAAAAGAAATTAACATGTTGGCATTATCACTAAAAACATGTCTGCATTTACTGTCAAATTCTAATGATATATGTTATCTAATCCAAACTGTATGGGCATATGTAAACTTTGTTTGGAAACATATTTTTTGAAATTAAGGTGTTGTTTGGTTTTTTATTTTTATTTTTGGTGTTTCGTCCATACAAAAATGCACACAGTGCATGTATATATTGTTTTGAAAACGATCAATTTAGAAAACGAAGTTAACATACAAAATAGAAAACAACTTTTTTCATTTTCCGTGTTTTGGGAAATAATACAATCACAAGAAACAATCTATTCTCCCGTTGTCCCTCCATCCCTTCTGTCCTGTCCTCCCCTCCATCCTTCTTTTATCTCCATCGCCATCTCCCCACTCTTTTCATATTTGATATACATATTGAAAACCGAAAATACAAAATTCGTTTTTAAACCAAACACCACCTAAACTTTTACAGACTATTGGACATATTCTACCAATGTTTTCCCTTATAACATGCTTTTTACACAGTTGTACTTTAGTCTTCACCAACTGAGTTTTTCTAGATACATATACATATACATATATGTGTGTATAGGAGCATTCTACATCACTCCAAATACCTCCTGATTTCCTCAAGCTCATATGTGTGTGTGTAAAATGTTGTGTCATGAAAATGTCCATAGAAAATCCATTAGTTGATCTTAGAAATATGCCGAAAGAATAAGAAGTTGATGAATAACGCTTTGGGTAACACTTTATGTGAGTACTTTGTTGTATCATAATGTGTGCTCTGTGTTGGGAAAAATCCCTTCAGATGACCAGTCTAAGGAAATAAAAAACTCAACGCATCGGAAAACACCTGAATCGTGATTGTATTGAGACAAAACAAACAAAGATAAACACCAGAACATACAATAACAGATCTATGCAATGTAGAAAAATAAATAACACTAGCATTTATAATGGTTCCACTACCGCGAATGCAGTGTATGTCCACTTGAGGAGAGGAGATTTTATTAGTCACTGAGAGATTAGAGTTACAAGATTGATTCACCTTTTGAGGCTATACATAAGAAGAATTAAAAATCAGACAAAATTATGTTGAGTTTTAGTTCTCTAGGATGACTATCGTTGTTGTTCAGAAGCTCCACTATTTATAAAGTGAAGATATGAGGAGGGGTAACTGCTATATAGCAGCCCTGAAGTTTGGTTCGGCACATCTGGTCCGGCAAACAGCACAATAGCATTTGATTCGGCAAATAACACTCAAGATCCGAACCGACATTGTCCAATACCGAACCAAATATTTGGTTTGGCCTTAACTTGGTTCAGCATCACTTAGACTGGTAGTCCACATCAACACTACTGGTTCGGTAAAAACCCATAGATCTAGAGCGGCAATCCTGGACCGGCATCCCATCACCACTGGACGAGATATTTGGAGCGACAATCCCTATCACCACCGGACCAAATCTTTGGTTCGGCATCTCCCATCACCATATGAGACTTCCTCTTACCTTCACTACCGATCGAAGCACTACCACCGAACCAAAATTCTGGTCCAGTCTTCCACCGAACGATGTCACCTTCTCACCGAACAAACTCCACCAGACCAAATCTTTTGTCCGACATTCCCTTCACTAAACCAGATTTCTGGTTCGGTCTCCAAGCTTCTCTGCGACACCGTGGCTTCAAGGACTCCTACTTCTACCTTGGCATTCTCTTCTCCGATGAAATTTGTATTACATCTGACAATCTCCACCTTGATACCAAATTTCATACAAGCCTTCCAATTCCATCTACACCACTATGCTCCAAGCAATGGATACTTACCCAATAATTTTCGGCAATGCCATCACCCATTAGACTCTGTCAATGAACTCCGGCAAGGCTACCGTTCGTCAACAAAGTGTTCGAAGTATCCAGTCCGTATAGAACCTATAAATCTCCACCATGAAAACAAAACGTCTCCATGAACCATCTCGACCCCCCTCATGCCATCCTACGGCACCTAGCACTTCATTAAGCGAATCAAGTCCGAGCAATGCTCGAACTTAGCAATAGACAATGACTTGGCAAACATGTCTGCTGCATTCTCCTTTTCGTGAACCTTCTGAAGACGAACTAGCTTTTCTTCACTCATCGAGACAAGAAACAACTCTCTCACTCAATATGCTTTGTCCTCGAGCTGAATGCTAGAATTTTAGCTAAGCGAATTACACTTTGACTGTCATAGTACACATTTACTCCTTCGTATGTCAAGCCCAAATCACACAACAATCGCCTTAAATAAAGTGCCTCCTTAGCTGTTTCAACCGCAGTTATGAGCTTAGCCTCTGTAGTGGACAAAGCCATAATCATATACAACCTTGCTCTCCAATTGATCGTTGTTCCATCAATGGTGAACACATATCTGGAGGTTGACTTCCTTCGATCTCTATCACCGATAGCTGAAATCTCTTCCCCTACCGCCAAAGACATGTCTATGGTTTGGAGTTCTTCTAAGGTATCTGAAGATACACTTCATTGCTTTTCAATGTGTCTTTCCTAGATTTACCATGAACCTACTCACCAATCCAACCGCATATACAATGTCAGGCCTAGTGTAGACCAAGCTACCAACTGTGCTTGCATATGAAACCTTTATCATATAAGCATTGTCCTTTTTCGAGATCGGAGAGCCTTTACTAGAAAGCTGTATGTGCAAAGGCATGGGTGTGCTGATTGCCTTTGCTCCTTCCATGCTAAACCGAGCAAGCATCTTTCAAATGTACTTTTTTTGAGTGAGGCTCAAAAGTCCTAGCTTTCTGTCTCTTTGGATTTCCGTACCCAAAATTTTATTTGCTTCTCCATGGTCTTTCATTTCAAATTCCGCTTTTAGCTTTAACTTTAAACTATCGATTTCAGCCTTATCTTTGGAAGCAATCAACATATCATCCACGTACAAGAGTAGGTATACCTATCTACCATTCTTTAAATTCTTGAAGTACACATAAGCGTCTTTGATGTTATGATCAAAACCAAGTGAAAGCATAAAAAGGTCAAATCTCTTGCACCATTGTCCAGGCGACTGCTTAAGTCCATACAATGACTTCTTCAATTTGCAAACCCAATTTTCTTTCCCATCTACAACAAATCATTATGGCTGCTTCATGTAGATGGTCTCATCCAAGACTCAGTGCAAGAAATCGGTTTTCACGTCCAGTTGCCCCAGCTCCAAGTCATGAGCTACGACGATAGCGATCAAAATGAAATGGACGTATGCCTCACTACTAGAGAGAATATCTCATCACACTCCAATATCTTTCTTTGAAAACCCTTTATGAACTAGTCTAGCCTTCTATCTTCCATCATCCTTCACCTTGAACACCTATTTGCAACCTATGGCTCGACATCCTTGAGGAAATGGTACCAAATCCCAAGTCTTGTTCTTCTTCAACGACTCTAACTCCTCTTTCATAGCGCACATCCACTACAAACTGTCACATAACTTCAAAGCTTCATCAAGATCAAGCGACTCCTAATGAACCACATGCAGGGCACAGAAAACTAATCATCAAGGATAAGGTTCACAAACTGCCAATCACCGTACCTTTCAGGTGACCTAATAGTCCTACGACTGATCCGGGTAGGTAGTGCTTTGCCTAAACTCCTTTCAGCTCCACCTTGAATTGAACTTCCTCTAGATCCATGCACATTACCAACACTACTAGAAGGTACCTATGGACTATCCTATGATGTTTCATCAACTGCGTTTTCCTCGATAGTATCAACAACAACTCCACTACTGGCTGGAACACAGAAACTTCTTCCATATTCTTAGGCCTATCAGAATCTTCTGGTGTGGTTGGTAGCTTCTCCTTTGGATTGAACATAACAGACTCATCAAAAGTAACATGTCTGAAATGAACAATCTTCCGATCAACAGGGTTCCAAATTCGATACCCTTTCGATACCATCGTTATATCCCATTAGTATGCCCTTGTATGCTCGAGCCTCCAACTTGTCATCACCTGTATGGTGAACGTACACAGGACAACCAAAAATTCGAAAGTAACCAAGATGCACTGCTTTACCTCTTCATTTCTCTTCTAGAATCTTTCCATCTATGGCTGAACATGGAATTCGATTTATGATATGCGCCGCGGTTGATAATGCCTCAGCCTAAAAGTTTCTAGACAAGCCCGCCGTCAATCTCAAGGAACGAGCCTTCTCTAGTAGAGTAATGTTCATCCTTTCTGCAACCCCATTGGATTGTGGATCTTCAGGTGTAGTGAAATTTCTCTGAATGTCATGCTGTCTACAAAAGTCGAGGAACTCCCTAGAGACTAATTCACTGCCATTATCAGATCTCAGCACCTTCAACCTGGAACCAGATTGGTTCTCAACAAGTGCTTTCCAGTCTTTGAACTTCTCAAAATTTTATGATTTAGCCTTCATCACATACAACCATACTTTGCGAGAAAATCATCAACGAGATAAAATACTTTGGTCCTCTAAGAGAAGAAGTAGCAACTGGTACCCAAACATCTGTCTGCACGTACTCAAGTATTCGTCTCAATCTATGGAGTCCAACTCCAAAAGACACTTTGGTTTGCTTGCCTAACACACGCTCCTAGAAAAAGTCCATCTTGTCGAAGCTTTCTCCATTGATCATCTTTCGTCTCTGAAGCAACTCTAAGCCTTTCTTTGAAATATGATCCAACCTGAGATGCCAAATCTTTGTGCCAACCAATGCACAAGAACTATCTACTCCAACACACGACTCTCCAGGAACTGTGGTTCCTTTTAGCAAATACAGATTTCGGAACATTTCTCCATTCATAAGAACTAGTGTACCTCTTGAAACCTTCAGACTATCCTTCCAATAGTTACCTTGCATCCCAAAGATGCCAATTATCCTAAAGAGATTAAGGACTTTCGAAGACCGGGAACATATCCGACACTTGTCAAAGTGCATATCACCCCGTCAAACATACTACTCCTCGCTATACCTTCACACATTGCGCTATAACTAGTATCATTACGTATAAGAATAGAGCTTCCCTCTCATCCAACAAAAGAACTAAACTAATCTTTATTAGACGTCATATGGAAAGATGCCCCTGAGTCCAACACCCAATAGTTTGAGACATCTGATATTATTGCAGACAACACATCGTTAGATACAGGCTTCTCCACCGCACATGATGAAGATTCGTCTTCTTCCTTCTTCTTTAAATCTGGACAATCTTTTTCCAATGAACAGGTTTCTTGCAGATAAAGCACTTTCCGTCCTTAGACTTTCCTCTCCTTCCATTACTAGGCATCCTGGACTTCGAACTGTTGGAACTGGACCAGCCTGCAATGGAAGTTATGGGTGAATTTCAAATTTTTTATCGTATTGGATCTTTATTGGGCCCATGAAGTCTAACTGAATTAGAAAATTTCTAATTTTCATTTATATAAAATCATTTATTTTATTTTATTCAAATATATTAAGATGTGAAACTAATTTTATTTGATTTAGTATATACATAAATGTATCATGTACATATATATGTGGGTGCATGTGTGACATAATAATCCGTGAGAGGTATAATATGTCTATATGTAGATGTTGGGATTTACGTTGCAACAAACATATTAGCTCATTTTGTGTGTCATGTACGTTGTCCAAATATGTGCATGTATATGTGTTACAATATGTGTGTATATATATATATATATATATAGCACACATATGTATGTAAAAATATATTATATATAATATATGAACATAAAGCATTTATATATATATACAGAAAGAGAAAGAACATTTATTAAAAATTATTTATATTCAAAATTAACTTAGTTTTGCAAACATAATAATTTTAGTATTTTAATTTGTATATATTATGAATAAAATAATGCTTTCATCCATAAATAATTAACATAAAATAATCTATAAATGAAAATTCAAATTTTACAATATTCGAAAATCTAGGATCATATAATATGGCTTAGAAAAATATGAAGATTTTTCAAAGTTGAAATATTATTTTTAAAACAAATAGATTGATTTCGATAATAATTATTTAATATAAAATAATATATTATTAAAAATTCAAATTTTAAATTTTCAAAAATTCTAGGATCATGAATAAAAGGTTACAAAAAATTTTAAAGAATTTTTCAGTTAAACTATTATTTTTAATAAATCATAAACTGTTTTTCCAAAATAATATTAATTATCAAAAATAATAAACTTTATTGAGAAAATCCTAAATTTTTTCTATATGTTTCTGAAATGGTATAATATTTCGAAAAATATATAATTTATTTTTTAATGTAATATTTACTTTATATATAATGAACAATTTCAAATTCAATAAATGTTAATTTAAAAATATAAATATATGTATGGTAATTAATTTTCGAATTTTTTAATTCGTATTGTATATAAATAAGTGTACTAGATTTTTTAAATCATATATATATATCTTATATATGCATATATGCTATTATGTGTGAGAAATATACATTAAAATACATATGAATTTATTAAAATATATATTTAATGAAAAAAATTGAATCAGTAAACAAAATTTGTCTATGCATAAATCAAATTGTATAATAAATAAATTATGCACACTGATTTGTGATAACTTCATCTACTTACAAAATCACACCTAACTATACATATAGTAGCAATATATTTAAATAAATATGAAATTGCTCGTTATAGGATCATAGAATATAATTTAATTGTTGTAATATGAATTAAAATTACCAATTTAATGATGCCTTTGAATCCACGTTGAAGCAATGACTTCCCTTCCTTTTACCGTTCTTGATTCGTCAGATTGCAAGTCCGGAATCATCGAAATCTAACTATCGAATAGTATTATTTTAATTTAAAATATATTTGAGAATTTTGGAGTGGATTGAGAGCTATGTTTTAACCAGCAATGTAGAAAGGTAATGGTGACCAAAAAAAGGTTCCTTATTATTTTAGAGATACATACTTACATATATATATATACAAAATACACGCACTCATATACATAAATACATATATACATACATACAGATACATACATACATACATACATATATATATATATATATATATATTTATAGGGTTGTATTAGAGAGAAACAAGGAAAACCTTGTTACCCATTCTCATTTGATCTCAACCCATTATCTCCAAGCCAATTCCCTACGTTTTAGCCACCCCTAGACCTTGCCAAAGCCGAAATTTTGCAGCCCTAATGATGGGTCTTAAACCTATCTAAGCTTAAGCCAAAATACTGTGCAATTAAATCTAATTTAATCGATTGTCGATACTGTATATCGATCGATATATTTATAACTGTTATAAATATATATAACATTATTTATTTCTCAAATCATATTTAAGTTTATAATTAATATTTCATAAATATTAATTAATTTAATTAATTTATAAAATTTATAAACTAATTAAATCGTTCGGTCTTATGGGAATTCGTCATTTCGGCTGTGTAACTCTTGGGTGCAAATTTGATCAGCGATTAACATCGAATTATTCTAATGTTAACGTTCACACGTCACTTAGTAGGTGGTGTGACATGATGACCAAATTTATCGCTTACTCATTTTCAGTAAAATCTAATTTTAGTTTACTAAGCATTATCCGGTTGTGACATTTGTTTACGCCAATTCTCTTCGTCAAAACTATATCACTTTGAACTTATGGAATTTGATAATGGTCAAAATTCCAACCTCATCCACATTCAACTTTATAGTCCAAATATAAAGTCCTTGGTTCAATTGTAACAACCCGATACTCGCGTCAATTCATAATCGACGTTAAAACGATTTATATTTTCGTCAATTGCCATTTTGAAGTTTTTCAAATTTAAATTAAAATTAAAATTAAAATTACAAATGGTTATAAAGTTTGAGGGGCTTTGATTTTTTTTAAATAGTGGTTCATTTGTTTTTGGGCCGTGAAAATTTTAAAAACCCATTACCCTTTCCTTTTTCTTCGACTTAAACCCGATCCCCTCTTTCTCATTTTCTATTATTCGTTCGTAAACCTAAATAAAATCGAACGAAGAAAATGGAGGCGGTCTCGTTCGTCCTCTTCTCCAAATTAGGGCTTGGAATTGTGGTGGCCGACGTTACTCGATCGTTGCTCGTCTCTTGTGGTGCTCGCGTTGCTCGCTTCGACAATCGGCTGCTCCTTCAATTCGTCGACAAGGTGAGTGAATTCTCACATCTAATTCGAATCAGTTGAATTCGGTTGCTTATTCTGATTTCTTTGTCTCGTCTTTGACTTGATTTTACCGATTGACTGATTTTGATTATGGCTTGACTTGTTCGATTTTGGCCATTTTGATGTTTATCTCCGTAGCTTTATCGACTTGCTTTCTGTTTGATTTCAACCTACATGTTAAAACTTGCTACTGTTGATTTCATTTGACTTCGACAGTTTTGGGACCCCTGATATTGCGGCCATGCCTTTGTGAAAATATATTTTGATGGAATTCTAAATTGACTTGCTTTTGCTAAGTACTGATTTTAGCCATTAGCTATAGCCTGAAATTTTCCGTTGGCTTTGAAATCTCCCCTGTGTGATTGTACCATTAAGTTGTTCACTGTCTACATGAACCTGAAATTCGTGTCTGTAAATGGATAGCATCTCATGTGTATTCCATGGTTCACCATTCTCGAGTTCACTGCATATTATTGCAGTTGCCACTGCCTTCACTTGTACATGTTCATTGTACTTGAATATGTTGCATTGGTCTGTGTCATTGAAGTAGTTGTCACTGTGTACACTTCTGTTGCCACTGTGTTCATTTCTATTGATTTGGTGCCTTCATTTATGTTGTATTCTTCCATTTGACAACCGTTTATTTCACTTGAGTGTACATGCAGCTTGGAGACAGTTTCCTTGTAGTGCTTACATTCTTGAAACTATTTTGACTTCTGGAATTACTTAAGTTTCTTGTTGCATTAAAACACCTTATTTGATTTACTTGCATGGTTACATGCGTGCTCAATATCACTTGATGTTGTTGCTTCACCACTGAGCCTTATTCATGCTTGTGTCATTGGGAATCTGTAGTGTTTTTGAATGCACATATAAGTTGCTTGACCCTTGCATATGTGCTGCTTTGTCCAGTTTTATGCATTCTGACTGTTGTTCTATGGTTCACCTTGCGTCTTTGAGTATTCTTGCATCATGTTGAATTTGGTGTAGTTGTGTGAACATGCTGTTGCTACACACATAATTGTTCCACTTGTAGCCTTTGTGCTTTGTACTGTGTTACACTTGAATGTGTAGCCTTGTTTCACTAATTCAGGCTGGTACTGTTTCAGTGATAGGTTGTTTTATCATGTTCACTTGGTGTCTTTTGCAATATCGTTTACCTTTCCAAAAAGTTCTGGTTGTCTTGCTACATGTGGTGTTCAATTTAATTGAGCTTGCATTTGTATCATACTATCCCTTGTGCCATTTACTTGGTGCTGTTCCATGTTGCACCCCAGTTTCATTTTATTCATGTGCAACCAGTAGTGTACGTCCATTGTGTACATTTGGGTTCGCATTTATGTCGTCCAAACTTGACCTCTGCAGTTTTTGATTGCTGTCGGTATTCAATGGGTACATCATCACTGTAGTGGCACGGCAGTGCACGCAAGCGTGAACTGCAGCCACACGGTATTCAATGGGTACATCATCACTGTAGTGGCACGGCAGTGCACGCAAGCGTGAACTGCAGCCACACGGTATTGGTTTTGGTGTTATTTCTTTTGCTTTTGATTTATGGATCTGTTTCGTATTCCATATGCTGTAGTGGCGAGGCAGTATACGCGTGCGTATACTGCAGCCCTACTCGTGTTGATCTTTTAATTGATGTTCCAATTGTTTTGAATCGGTTCACGTTATATTTATCGTTATCCGATTTCTTATTTAAGAATCAGATAGGTAAATTTATTTCTGTGACTGTCATCTATTCATTATTTAATTATTATTGCTTCTGTGCATTAATAACTGAGTTTGAATTAGACTGACCCGAGTATTATTTTCTTTTGAAATTTAATACTCGGGTCAGACCGAGTATTTTCAGGTTGTTGATATTCTGCTTTGGGATGCTGCTTGAGCTATGAAGACTTTTCATATCTTTTGGAGTTGTTGGGTCATAGTATATGTTGATATGTATTCATGTATATTAGTCGTTAATGTACTTGTATATATAACTTCCTGAGTCGACTGTTGTAGTTGTATCACATGTACCGTGTGAATGTATTGTAACTGACATCAGTTATTATATATATATGAGACCTTCTGTTTCATCTGTGTTCCGCATTTATATTATCTGTGTTGTTATTTTATATTTTTGTCCTAGACTATTATAGCCACTGTGTAGTAGCTTTGAGTTTGCATCGGCATGTCGGATTTCCTCCTGAAATGAAATGCACGTTTTTACTATCTGGCATATCGGTGCTCGCACAAAGCAATTACACGGATGGTCGCTCCTCAACAGCCTTATTCTCCGTGCTAGTTGACAGCACTACACCGTAGTGTTCTTGGCTAGCGTGGGTATAGAGGTGGGGCGTCACAGCTTGGTATCAGAGCCTGGGGTTTAGAACAAATATAAAACATAACTTAGATAGTACATGTGTTACAACTATTTGTCGATGTTTTCTCTCTCATCTTTGCTTAAGATCATCTTTGATTTGTTAGGTATGAATTCCTAACTCTTATTTATGAGCATCGCTGCTATTCTCTATTGCACTTGCTCATTTCTGTATGCACTGCTAAGTATCATTGTGTATATGCTTTACCAAGTTGCATATTGCTGCAACTCGTACCACTTCAATTTGAACTCGCATTGTTTATTCGAACTGCTGTATATATGCATTCTTATCTCTGATTCGTGTACTTAATGCAGTCTCCATACAATTGGGTTTTGGGTATCAATTTTTGAGCCATATTGCATTTCAATTGTCGACTCTGTCTGTTTACCCATGGTTTGTTGGCTTTCATGTGCCTCTCTCTGATAGTTTTAAAATTTCTTTGGTATAAAAGAAATTGTCTTGGACTTTGCCTGGTCGATATCGACATTGACTTGACTTTTACTTTTGCTAAAGTCATTCAAGCATTTAGGCTCATTCTGCTTTGTTTTTCCAATTGTTGATCGATTCTTCTTTTCGATTAGTTGTTATCACCTTTGTCGACTTTGATAACTTCTATTTTAGGAATTTTTGGGTATTCCTACTTTGATGGATTGGAATCGAATTCTTCGGATTTTATTCACGTCTTCGAATGTGAATCTTAGTGAATTGATTTGGTTTTCGAATTTAATCGATTCTTGATTATTTCCCGATTTGTTGCTATCATTTATTAGCAACTTTGATGACCTTTTCTTCGGGATTTTTGTGAACATGCCTTTCGATGAATTCGGTATCAATTTCTTTGGATTCTATTCACGTCTTCGTATGTGAAATTCTTGTGATTGATTGTTTCTACAATCATTTTTGTGATTTGTCACTTTAAAAATATAAAGGTTTTCTATACTAGTAGTAAATATCAAAACTCTTTTATCAAAATGTTTTTAACTTTATTTTCAATATCAAACTCTTTTCCTAAACCGTTTTTCTAATCTACTAGTATATACAAGCCTTTACCTCACTCGGATGAGAAATCTAATTAAACGGCTTAGTAAAACAAGTGGTATGAAACGCTTGCGTTTGCTTCATCGGTTAATTCTTGGACTTGTTCGATTGAACCTCATGTGACAATTTTCTAGTGAAGATTTACAGTTTGTTCGTAAATATTTAAGTTAAGCAAGTGGTTATGGGACATGAAGCTAAACTTTTACATTTACTAACTTAGTGTAATTGACACTTCTCGTTGATCATGACGATCATTTTTACGGTTAGACTAGGCCTCATCGGTGTGATTTCGTCTCACACATATCTCTTGGGCTTTGAGGATTGTCTAGACACCATTTGTGTGATTTCGTTCACACATACCTTTTCGGTTAGACTAGGCCTCATCGGTGTGATTTCGTCTCACACATATCTCTTGGGCTTTGAGGATTGTCTAGACACCATTTGTGTGATTTCATTCACACATACTTTCCTTTTGTTTGCGAGGTTAGACTAGACACCACTTGTGTGATTCCACTCACACATAGCTTTTTGAATTTTGGTTAGTCTAGTCCTCAATCTGTGTGATTTCGACTCACACATATGGGGTAGCGCCCCACGGTCTTCGGACCATTCGTGTGTCAAAATTAATGGCTTGCAACCATGAGATAGCGTCCCGTTATGCGTTGCACGTGTTGGTGATTTTCATGCTCATGTGTAGGTGAGATTCCGTGCTCCCGTTCTCGCTTTGCGTTGCACGTGTTGGTGATTTTCATGCTCATGTGTAGGTGAGATTCCGTGCTCCCGTTCTCGCTTTGCGTTGCACGTGTTGGTGATTTTCATGCTCACGTGTAGGTGAGATTCCTTGCTCCCGTTCTCGCTTTGCGTTGCACGTGTTGGTGATTTTCGTGCTCACGTGTAGGTGAGATTCCGTGCTCCCGTTCTCGCTTTGCATTGCACGTGTTGGTGAGTTTTCATGCTCGCATGTAGGTGAGTTTTCGTGCTCCCGTTCTCGTTATGCGTTGCACGTGCTGATGAATTTTCATGCTCGCATGTAGGTGAGTTTTCGTGCTCCCGTTCTCGCTTTGCGTTACATGTGCTGATGAGTTTTCATGCTCGCGTGTAGGTGAGTTTTCGTGCTCTCGTTCTCGTTATGCGTTACATGTGTTGATGAATTTTCATGCTCGCGTGTAGGTGAGTTTTCATACTCTCCTTCGAGTTTTCATACTCCGTTTGAGTTTTCATACTCTGTTCGAGTTTTCATACTCCGTTTGAGTTTTCATACTCTACTTCGAGTTTTCATACTCCGCTTCGAGTTTTCATACTCCGTTTGAGTTTTCATACTCTGTTCGAGTTTTCATACTCCGTTTGAGTTTTCATACTCTACTTCGAGTTTTCATACTCCGTTCGAGTTTTCATACTCTGTTCGAGTTTTCATACTCCGTTTGAGTTTTCATACTCTGTTCGGGTTTTCATACTCCGTTTGAGTTTTCATACTCTACTTCGAGTTTTCATACTCCGTTTGAGTTTTCATACTCTGTTCGAGTTTTCATACTCCGTTTGAGTTTTCATACTCTACTTCGAGTTTTCATACTCCGTTCGAGTTTTCATACTCTGTTCGAGTTTTCATACTCCGTTTGAGTTTTCATACTCTCCTTCGAGTTTACATACTCCGTTCGAGTTTTCATACTCTTATCTTGTGATTTCTGGATTTCTTGTGTAGATTTCTAGAATTTGTGCTTCACCCATTTTCGTGATTTCTATTGATAAGTTTTATCAATTCTTGTGCATTGGTGAATTCGTGTGTCATTGACTTGTTATGAGTACAAGTTTAGGGTATGATATCCCTTTCTATCTTTGAGAAGATTCTTGTGACACTTTTGATGAATGAAAATCCACTTATCGAAGTTGCTACTGATATCGCTGTTTTAATCACGTGTTTTAAAAATTGTTTCAAAATAAAAATCGTTTTTAAAATTTTTATAGTTTACGCTTTCAAAAGAATGAAGAAGCGATTTAAACGTTTCAGCAAAATCGAGGACAATGACCCCTTTCTTTTACTGATTCGTTTAATTCCGGACTTGTCCGTTTGAGGGTGAAAATTTGTAAATTCCTTTTATAAAATTAAAAGAATGTTTTGTGATTGTATTGCCCATTGAGTGCTTTAAGAATTCTGGTCGATGCGCTTGATCAACGTTATCGATAGGAATCTCCTAGACGCTTTGATGAGACAATCAGACACAGTAAATTGAATTTTAAATGTAAATTTGTCTAAAAAGATAATTACATAAAGTAAATTGTAAATTTCGAAAGTTTTAGCTTTTCGGGAAAGAATACTATTTAAAACAACTCTTTTCCGACACTTCTATTCTTGTGATTCCCGAGGGAACCAAGACTTTATCGTTTGTACCAATGCTAATCGTGTTGGTTTGCATACCATTCTCTTACAGAAGAGAACGTGCTGTCTCTTGTGTTTCTAAATCATTAATGCCTATTGAGACTAGATATGCTACTCATGATCTAGTGCTCTTGGCTATTGATTTCGTTCTTCAAAATTTGGCACCATTATTTTTGGGTGAGAAATTTGTTCTCTACCCTGATCATGAATTTTGGGAATATTTATTTTCTCATAAGGAGCATGATTTGCGTCAACCATGTTGACTCGAGTTTCTTATACATCTTATAATCTTGATATTATTTACCACTCCCGGATGGGAAATCGTGTTGCCAATGCACTTGTCGTAGGCAAACAAGTGGTTGTTCTTTGATGATGTCCGAATGGAATCATCTTTTCACCCGGTTCATCAGACGTTTCGATGTACTTCGTTTTATTGAGCTTCGTCTCATTTCTTTTAGGGACTTACGTCTGATGTTCTTTTATGTTGATCGGTTCATTGGACGTACCGTTTT
Source organism: Allium cepa (assembly GCA_030765085.1). Classification (NCBI taxonomy): domain Eukaryota; kingdom Viridiplantae; phylum Streptophyta; class Magnoliopsida; order Asparagales; family Amaryllidaceae; genus Allium; species Allium cepa. Next base: position 41,964,869 of record CM060937.1, read on the forward strand.
TGTACTACGTCGGCGTTCCGAATTAATGAAGCTTTGATTCATCTGGCGTATCGTTATTGTACTACGCTGTTGTTCCAAATTAATCGTGTTTCACCTATGAAAGATGTTGTGCGTTTCAGTCGGTCGGGAAAGTTAGTGCCTCGATATATTGGGCCATTTCCTATCACTGAACGTATTGGTTTCTTGGCTTATCGCCTCTTATTACCGGCTCAATTTTCTGTTATTCATGACGTGTTTCACGCGTCTTTCTTTTACGGAAATGCCTTAGGGATTTCGATTTTTATTCTTGAGCCCGGTATTATTGAAGAAATTGAAGTTTCACCAGATTTGACTTTGAGCAACATTCCATTCACATCAATGCTTCGGGGGTTCAGCACCCTCGAAATAAAGATGTTTTTCTCGTGAAAGTTTATTGGTTCTCAAATCCTCTGGATTTCACTTGGGAATCCAGAGAATTCATCGAGCAAACACGTTCAGGCTCTCTCTCTCTCTCATGCTCTTTATGGTGAACTTCCTATTTCAAATTTCTTTATCGTGTGTTGATATATTCTTATGGTTGTTACCTTTTGCCCATTTATTCCTTAAGATTGCGAGGACGCAATTTCTTTAAGGAGGGGAGTCTGTAACAACCCGATACTCGCGTCAATTCATAATCGACGTTAAAACGATTTATATTTTCGTCAATTGCCATTTTGAAGTCTTTCAAATTTAAATTTAAATTTAAATTACAAATGGTTATAAAGTTTGAGGGGCTTTGATTTTTTTTAAATAGTGGTTCATTTGTTTTTGGGCCGTGAAAATTTTAAAAACCCATTACCCTTTCCTTTTTCTTCGACTTAAACCCGATCCCCTCTTTCTCATTTTCTATTATTCGTTCGTAAACCTAAATAAAATCGAACGAAGAAAATGGAGGCGGTCTCATTCGTCCTCTTCTCCAAATTAGGGCTTGGAATTGTGGTGGCCGACGTTACTCGATCGTTGCTCGTCTCTTGTGGTGCTCGCGTTGCTCGCTTCGACAATCGGCTGCTCCTTCAATTCGTCGACAAGGTGAGTGAATTCTCACATCTAATTCGAATCAGTCGAATTCGGTTGCTTATTCTGATTTCTTTGTCTCGTCTTTGACTTGATTTTACCGATTGACTGATTTTGATTATGGCTTGACTTGTTCGATTTTGGCCATTTTGATGTTTATCTCCGTAGCTTTATCGACTTGCTTTCTGTTTGATTTCAACCTTCATGTTAAAACTTGCTACTGTTGATTTCATTTGACTTCGACAGTTTTGGGACCCCTGATATTGCGGCCATGCCTTTGTGAAAATATATTTTGATGGAATTCTAAATTGACTTGCTTTTGCTAAGTACTGATTTTAGCCATTAGCTATAGCCTGAAATTTTCCGTTGGCTTTGAAATCTCCCCTGTGTGATTGTACCATTAAGTTGTTCACTGTCTACATGAACCTGAAATTCGTGTCTGTAAATGGATAACATCTCATGTGTATTCCATGGTTCACCATTCTCGAGTTCACTGCATATTATTGCAGTTGCCACTGCCTTCACTTGTACATGTTCATTGTACTTGAATATGTTGCATTGGTCTGTGTCATTGAAGTAGTTGTCACTGTGTACACTTCTGTTGCCACTGTGTTCATTTCTATTGATTTGGTGCCTTCATTTCTGTTGTATTCTTCCATTTGACAACCGTTTATTTCACTTGAGTGTACATGCAGCTTGGAGACAGTTTCCTTGTAGTGCTTACATTCTTGAAACTATTTTGACTTCTGGAATTACTTGAGTTTCTTGTTGCATTAAAGCACCTTATTTGATTTACTTGCATGGTTACATGCGTGCTCAATATCACTTGATGTTGTTGCTTCACCACTGAGCCTTATTCATGCTTGTGTCATTGGGAATCTGTAGTGTTTTTGAATGCACATATAAGTTGCTTGACCCTTGCATATTTGCTTCTTTGTCCAGTTTTATGCATTCTGACTGTTGTTCTATGGTCCACCTTGCGTCTTTGAGTATTCTTGCATCATGTTGAATTTGGTGTAGTTGTGTGAACATGCTGTTGCTACACACATACTTGTTCCACTTGTAGCCTTTGTGCTTTGTACTGTGTTACACTTGAATGTGTAGCCTTGTTTCACTAATTCAGGCTGGTACTGTTTCAGTGATAGGTTGTTTTATCATGTTCACTTGGTGTCTTTTGCAATATCGTTTACCTTTCCAAACAGTTCTGGTTGTCTTGCTACATGTGGTGTTCAATTTAATTGAGCTTGCATTTGTATCATACTGTCCCTTGTGCCATTTACTTGGTGATGTTCCATGTTGCACCCCAGTTTCATTTTATTCATGTGCAACCAGTAGTGTACGTCCATTGTGTACATTTGGGTTCGCATTTATGTCGTCCAAACTTGACCTCTGCAGTTTTTGATTGCTGTCGGTATTCAATGGGTACATCATCACTGTAGTGGCATGGCAGTGCACGCAAGCGTGAACTGCAGCCACACGGTATTCAATGGGTACATCATCACTGTAGTGGCACGGTAGTGCACGCAAGCGTGAACTGCAGCCACACGGTATTGGTTTTGGTGTTATTTCTTTTGCTTTTGATTTATGGATCTGTTTCGTATTCCATATGATGTAGTGGCGAGGCAGTATACGAGTGCGTATACTGCAGCCCTACTCGTGTTGATCTTTTAATTGATGTTCCAATTGTTTTGAATCGGTTCACGTTATATTTATTGTTATCCGATTTCTTATTTAAGAATCGGATAGGTAAATTTATTTCTGTGACTGTCATCTATTCATTATTTAATTATTATTGCTTCTGTGCATTAATAACTGAGTTTGAATTAGACTGACCCGAGTATTATTTTCTTTTGAAATTTAATACTTGGGTCAGACCGAGTATTTTCAGGTTGTTGATATTCTGCTTTGGGATGCTGCTTGAGCTATGAAGACTTTTCATATCTTTTGGAGTTGTTGAGTCATAGTATATGTTGATATGTATTCATGTATATTAGTCGTTAATGTACTTGTATATATAACTTCCTGAGTCGACTGTTGTAGTTGTATCACATGTACCGTGTGAATGTATTGTAACTGACATCAGTTATTATATATATATATGAGACTTTCTGTTTCATCTGTGTTCCACATTTATATTATCTGTGTTGTTATTTTATATTTTTGTCCTAGACTATTATAGCAACTGTGTAGTAGCTTTGAGTTTGCATCGACATGTCGGATTTCCTCCTGAAATGAAATGCACGTTTTTACTATCTGGCATATCGGTGCTCGCACAAAGCAATTACACGGATGGTCGCTCCTCAACAGCCTTATTCTCCGTGCTAGTTGACAGCACTACACCGTAGTGTTCTTGGCTAGCGTGGGTATAGAGGTGGGGCGTCACATCAATAATAACAATTATTATTAACCGAAATGCTATGGCTAGAGACTTTGATTGAGTTAACTTGAGTTGACCGTGATACAAACAACATATAACTAAAGAGACGAATCCTCTCTTGAATAGCGCTTCACTTCCAATACTTCCACTCGACCCAACTATAGTCACTCGATGGACGTCATGCCATGATTTGGCTATAATCAAAGCGAAGCTTTCTTATTAAAGATCCACATTATTCTCATGTCGAGAGAACTGTGTAAATCAGTCACATCGATATTTTCCATTTGACCTTAGTTATATTAACCAACAGAAAACTATCGAGTGAGTTATTCCACAATTATCCAATAACTATAGTACGTAACCCTAGTTGCCCCAAGTAGTCATGAGTAATACACTACCCAATGTTTGGAGAGCGTTACGTACTTCAGTCTCAACGGATACATCGATATCCAGTGTCGACGCATCTTGACTAGGAACATTTAAAATTGTATATTTGTTTCGTTGTGATAAATTAATCACGGTTATAACACTTTGTAACTACTATCACAAAATATACCATTTATGGATTTTTCTATTAAATATACTTTTAATTAAGTTAATTAATTAATATAATCACATCATATCCAGTATATAATCGGAAGAAAATATCTTTTATTTCGATCTAGATTGGTCAACGAGTTAGATATATGTAACAAATTACATAATTGCCCCTAGAGCATATTCATAACTCTATCAATCTCCCACTTGCACTTGAGGTCAATTATGGAATCTAATTCCAACTTCTCCAATTAGTTTTCTCAAAACCAATTAGATTAGTCCCTTAGTGAATGAGTATGAGATTATGTTTTGATTATCTACTTTGTCGATTAACTCTCACCGACATTGATAAACGGCCTTTATCATGTGGAATAATTTGAAGTATGTCTTTTGACATCTATTGAGCTTTAAGTTCTGTCATGACCAATTTCATGACATTGTTATCTTATAACAATATTATCGAATTCTCAACATTTTAAATCACCTTTGGCTTAATTATAAAATTTTGCATTTATATTTATATACATTGGTTTATTGTAGCGCTATTCAAGTTAATGTTTACAACATTTCGTTGAATCGACCATAATCACCTGTATTTTGAAATATTTTCAAATTAAAGATTTTAACTTGAATTTTATCATTGCCATTTTATACTCAGTATCATTTATAAAAGTTTGTGTCCAAATGTTCCATCATAATGAGTTTGTTGTTTCTATAAATAATTCTCTAGTATTTCATAAATACATGAGAACACCTCAAACAACCATTTAGTAATATCAATTTGGATTTTATATTTGCTTCATGTATCAAATACATAAACAAAACACAGTATCATACACAACATAACATGTATGATAATTCCTATTGCTAATGCATAAGGAATCCAACTTACATGTTCTCTTTTTAATGTTGTGCACTTGTATATCCTTTTGGAACAATCCCTATATCTTTTATACTCACCATAAAAGACATCATTTACAATCCAAAATTGAGTATTAAAACAACTAAAGTTGATTTTAATACAAGCATATTGTTAAAATCAAAAATGTGTTGTTTACTTACAGTTTAGAAATATCAATGTACCTTTTAACGTTCTTTCTTACGAAACATGTTTCTTCTGCACTTTGATTGAAATCAAACTATTTGATAGTTCTATCAAAATACTTATTCAATCTTTGTACTTATAAAATGATACATTCATATCATTTCGTGGATCATATCCAAAGATTCACAAACCCAACATCGCTCCCACTGACTTTGAGGCATTTTGGTTAATATATGTAAACGGTTTACCCTGTATCATTATTTAGAATTTTCTGTTTTAATACATAAGTACCAAACACTAAGTCTTATCGAGTGATAATTTTGTGAGTAAAGCTAAATTAACTTGAGCATGTTGAATATCGAATCTGTTATGCTAATTTCAACAATTGAAATTTGTGATATTATTCTTATCAACATCGCTCATTTAATTCCAACCACATTAGTTTTTCCAATAAAGACACAATCTCAACCGACGGATCACATCTCTTTGGTTAGACCGCCAAAATCATATTTTGATAGTGTACTTGGAATTCTTTCAGATTTGCGCATCAGACCATATAGAGTCAACAGTCTTAATGGTTTAATTGAACAACCGAGGGTAATGTATATTTCGACATTAATAAGAAACTCATAGTTTCTCTTCGATGTACGAGAATACTTCTTAGACATTATAATGCTATGTGTTCATTTAGGTTAGTTAATTTCACTTCATCTCATATAATCAGTCTTATCTATGGATTGGATTATTCCATTTAACTACCAAAAATTTCTCAAAAAAATTCTTTCACAATGAAGTTGATATATCTTGAAATAACAATTGTTTCTTACTGCAAATAGAATAGGGATTCATAAATGCTTTATGAATCTTTTTATTTATAAAACTGATTTTAGTTTACAAAAATTATGTTCAAAACATAAATATGTGATTTGATGATGGACCTTTCCAAAACCTTATTGAAGATTCATACAAGATCCCTCATGAACAATTATTGCATGCAATATTTCGACTTGCACAACGTGCCAACTCCTTGGCCTAGGATATATTCGAATTTCTTACAGACTCTTATCTTGTATGATTTGGTAAACTGTTATTTAGATGAAATAGTATCAACCTTGCATGCTAATCTTAAGGACATAACCTTTTAGAAAAAAAACTAACTCAACTTCACTCACAATTAATGTAAATTGTCCAATAATGTATGGTTACTCCTTATCGATGCATCATTATATATCACATGTAGGAGTGGCTTTTGAGATTGAATATGTAGGATCGATTTTACTCTAGAGGGGGGTGAACATGGTGATACTAATAATTAAAAAAATTAATGCGAAAGTATATAAAATAATCGCAGCACAGAAAATAGCAGAATAATAGTAGCACAGATAATAGTGGAATATTAAATGCAGAAATAGAATAATACATATTTACTTAGCTTCGGCAAAACCCTGCCTACGTGCTGCGCCCAAGGTTTATACTAGAAATTAAGTTGTCAGACGCTTATACATGTAAACTAGCGACATCTGTTATCGACTAACCTAACTCGACGCTCAAATCCCTCCACGACTCAGCCACTGAGTTGCGAATTCTCGAACTACACTACAGTAGTTCGTCACCCAGTGACACGACTAGAATTTACCACGTTTAAAAGTAAATTACAAAAAAAAAAAAAATAAAGCAATAAAAACCCTAATTTAAAACAATATAGCCCAATAGATTTTATAGCCGGCCCAAAGAAACAAATATGATTTATTTCCCTTTCCACTGTTTATTTCTTCAGCCTGTATGTGAAAACGTTTGCCTTGTTTCTTCAACCTATCTTCGTTCCTCTTCGAGTAATCAGGGTTCTGGAAATTGAGGCACCACTTTAATTGATCATTCGAATATATAATCTTACGTTGCTTGCTTTGTCGATTGATCGTCTATTCGATTTTGCACACGGCTGCTTCAATTAAGTCGAGTTCGATTGTTAAAATGGAATGCGATTTTTCCCTTTTTCGATATTTGATAATATTCGACTTTGATTCGAGTTTAATGATTTATTTCTCTCTATTTTGCTTGAACTTAATACTTTTGCTGCCGATGATGTTCACGGGTTAAATAAGGTTTAATTTCCTTAATTTCCATTCGAATATATTTATTTGAATTTGCCAGTTAATATGCTTGGCCATTCGATTTAACTTGAATGTTGGTGATTTTTCTGACTTTTCAATTCGTATATCCTCGTTGCTTGGTTACCACGGCTTCATGAACTTGCTTTAGATTTTGGTTTTGTTCTTTCCTCTGTTGACTTCGATCACTTGATTTTGTGAAAATATTTACTTATTCGATTTGATATCACCTGATTTTGACTTATGTTCATACCTGTAGCATTTTCGACCTAATTGTGTGATATTAGTCTTGTATGTTTATTTGATACGAGTGAATGAGTGATATGTAGTGAGGTAAACAATGTAAAGTGAGATTTGAGATGTAATCGAATTTGTATTGTAATTGAAAATTGTATATACATAGTGAGAGCTCAAATTTGTACTATTCAAAATTGTGATAAAATATTCTTTTGAATAAAATATTTGTTTGAATTTAAATTTTGTGTTATTTATTTTATTCAACAAATATTTATTTAATTATATGAAAATAAAATAATACAACAACAAATACATTTAAATGAATATATATATATATATGTATGTATGTATGTATGTATGTATGTATGTATGTATGTATATGTATATGTTTATCATCCTCAAACAAAAATCATATACTAGCATATTCAACAGAATCTGTATTTATTTTTTAGGTACATTTAGAACTCTTTCCAATATACTCACTCATTCGACCAAATCAAATCATTTTTTTACTATTGCATGTTATTTTATTTACTTTTCCTTTATATTCTATGATTTTATCATAAATTTACTACATGTGTATCTAATACACATGTTCATGTTGGTGATAAATCATCGATGAATATAACAAAGCATATGAAATCCTTTTAGTATTAATAGACTTGTGATTGCATACATCAATATGTATTAATTCAAAGAGTTCATCAACTCTTATGATGCTTCCACTGAATGAGTGCATAGCCATGAATTGTTTGAGATATAATTAACCTGTATCATATGATTCATAATCATAGAGTAAAATTATTTCTCAAAACTACGGCTTAGTCTGCAATTCCAAAACAACTGTAAATAATATTAGACGCATATGTATTTTTGTTGCATCACTTATACTATGAAAACAAATTCTATAATATAGTTCTATTTCATAATGAATCATAATACTCATGTTAAAATATAGTTATATCTATTTTTCAGTCAATACAAAAAATAAACATTATTTCACAGATAATGTTCGGTGCATTTTACTAAAATAATTTTCGTAATTTGATGTAATCATTAGGTGCTATATGGCATGCTCTCACTATTTCCGACATTACTATAATAGCTTACTAAATTTAGAGGTCCACCATTCATTTAATATTGTTAATATGTTTACTTATTTCATATGCTGCAACTAGTTTACAGTGGAGAGTTCTTTGATCAAATATCTTGAACTCAAAGAGATAAATGTTATAGAAAACAATTTTCTATATGAAAATACATTTCAGAAAAAAGTCGTATTTCATATTCCAATAATAAGTATCAATTAATATCACAATTCTTGTTTCCAATGTTTCTCTATGAAACAGAAGTGAGTCTTCATTCTCTTCATTCCAACTTTACCTTAAATTGCATGTATTCTTATACATTCGTTATTCTTTCAAATGGTCAAACCATTTAAAAGAAAACCTTACTACAATATCATAACAAACCTTTTACAAAAGCGCATTCGATTATTCTTAACATTTAAGACATCAGACATGCTGCATTTTATGTAAACCGATTAAGATGACATTAATTTCAACGATCGAGTTCTTAGATGTATCTCGTTGTTTATGGTCTTGTGTTACATTAATACAATATGATCCTTTTGAAATCATTCAAGTTGAATACATGATCTTAAAATACTGTTTATTGTCTTACTTCAAATGAACTAAGTTCATCGAAATATTGTACCCCACAAACTATGATCATTCACCATATAACATTTATATGTGAAAGTATATGGATCAAATATCCATAGTCTTGAATTGCATTTAGAGTTCAAAAACTCATAAAATGAAATACACAGTCTAAACCAAATAAACATATAAGTGACCAACTTACGAATGTATTAAGTAGTTGAAATTAGGCACTTGCATGGGTAAGAAAACATTATATAACACACAATTAGAAATATTAGTAATTAAATATTATATTTCTATTTGTCAACTTTCAATTCAGTTGTTTTATATATATTAATTGACAAACGTTTTGTCAATCATATTAAATGCACAAATTTATCATTATAGACAATTTTAACATTATATATGTTCTTACAATATAAGAAAGGTAAAATGTTACCATTTCATTTTTCTAATAAGGCTCCCACCAGTCTTTTATGTTTGTCCAAACCCTAAGATGAAACAGAGAAGACTTACAACTTCACTAGTTGGTGTTAGGACTTGTTTGTTTTAGTATTCTGACACTAAGTTTGCTCAACAAATCATAGCCCCACAAACGATGGATAACTCCTTATCAGTTGTATCATATACAACTCCTAACTCATTTTTCCTTGTTATAATCTCATTTCGACCTTGAGTTTGCTCAACAATATAGTTATCTTACCTCATCTATTCAATATATTAATAAAACTATGCATAACATCCATAGCTTGAGTTTGCTCGACAACTAAGGAATATGTAAGTAATTTATTAATATATATATATATATATATATATGGTGGAGAACAACATTATATTGAAGATTCATAATCTTTAATATATATACTGAGCGATATTGACTTATAGAATAATATATTTCTTATGAAATACCACAATAATTCAAGTTTCAAACACTTCAGAAATCATGGTATATGTACAATTATATGTGTATTTATTTCTCAAGTCTATTTGGGTTTCTTTACTGTTCCACATTTAGTTCATACACATATCATATAAGTTTTATTTGTTATATAACTTTTATATGTCATATTGCTTATATGATAATCTTATGTATGATATATCATTAATTAAATCTTATCTAATTAATTTTAATCAATCAACTTTTTAATTAATTTTAAATTAGTATTCCAATATAACTTTTATATTGGACATATCTACTATAACATTTATAATGTATACTATAACCTTTATAGTGTGACACATATATATTATATATGTGTGTATTTTATTTAATTGATTAACCTTTAATTAATTTATTGATTCGAACAATTTTTATTTAAAATTTATTAATTTAAAATTTTATCTTGTATTGATATGTGTATGCTTATGTTATCTTAAACATTTTAAAATAACATAACATATATCAACATATATAATACATGCATATATGAATTAATTAATTAACATATTTCATTAATTTATTTTATTAATCTTATTAATAAATTTGAAATTATTATATAAATATTTTCAAACATTTTGAAAATATCATTATCCTTTCAAACATATTGAAAAATTATGTATTATAATTTTTATAATAAAAATGTTTTATGTTAAATTTAAAATCTTTAACATTAATTTTCAAAATGATTTTCAAAATTAGTTCATGGCCCAAATTATGTTAGGCCTTTTCTATTAGGAGCAACCTTTGGGCTTACTTCACCTTTCGGGCCATGCTGGTAACCAGATAGAACATGGTACTTGATTATCCAATTTCAATCCTAGGCATTACTTTTCTAACTACCATGCTAAATGGGCAAGCTTAATTAGTTATCCCTAATATGATTAATTTAGACCACATAGGCTATTGAGCTCTAATACCATTGCCGGAACTGGACCAGCCCGTAGTATGGATGAATTTCAAAAAGTTTACCCCATTGGACCTTTATTGGGCCTTTGAAGTCTAACTGAAAACATTTCTAATTTTCATTTAAATAAAATCACTTATTTTATTTAATTCAAATATATTAAGATACAAAAATAATTTTATTTGATTTATTTTATACATAAATGTATCATAGACATATATGTGTGAGTGCATGTGTAACATAATAATCTGTGAAATGTATAATATGCATATATATAGATGTTGGGATTTACATTGCAACAAACATATTATCTCATTTTGTATGTCATGTATGTTGTCCAAATTTGTGGATGTATATGTGTTATAAAATAGACACACACACACAAACATATGTATGTAAAAATATATTATATATAATATATGAACATAAAACATTTATATATAGATAAAAATAATATGTATGTATGTATGTATGTACGTATGTATATATGTATGTATATAGAAAGAGAGAGAACAGTTATTAAAAATTATTTATAATTTAAAACTAACTTAGTTTTGCAAACATAATAATGTTAGTATTTAATTTGTATATATTATGAATAAATAATGTTTTCATCCATAAATAATTAACATAAAATAATCTATTCATGAAACTTCAATTTTATAATTTTATAAAATCTAGGATTATAAAATAGGGCTTTGAAAAAATCTAGAGATTTTTCAAAATTGAAATATTAATTTTAAAATCGAATACATTGATTTCAGCAATAATTATTAAATATAAAATAACATGTTAATAAAAGTTAAAATTTTAAAATTTCATAAATTATAGGATTATGAATAAAATTTTACAAAAAATTTTAAAGAATTTTTCAATTAGAATATAATTTTTAATAAATCATAGAAAGTTTTTCCGAAATAATATCAATTATTAAAAATAATGAACCTTATTGAAAAATCCTAATTTTTTTCCACGTTTCTGGAATGATATAATATTTTTTAAAAATATAAAATTTAATTTATAATGTAATAATTATTTTATATATAATAAACAATTCAAAATTCAATAAATGTTAATTTAAAAATATAATTATATGTATGATAACTAATTTTCGAAATTTTAAATTCATATTATATATAAATAAGTGCACTAAATCTTTAAAATCATATATATATATACATATATATATATATATGTGCATATATGCTATTATGAGAGAGAAATATACGTATGAATTTATTAATAAATATATATAAAACAATTACTAATGACAAAAATTGATTTTGTATAGTAAACAATTGTTGTCTATACATAAATCAAATAGTATAATAAACAAATTATGCACATAACCAAACTGATTTGTGACAACTACATCTACTTACAAATTCTCACCAACTAAACATATAGTAACAATATATTTAAACAGATATGAAACTGCTCATTATAGGATTATAGAATATAATTTAATTACTGTAATATGAATTAAAATTACCAATTTAATGATGCCTTTGAATCCACGTTGAAGCAACGATTTCCCTTCCTTTTACTGTTCTTGACTCGTCAAATTGCAAGTCTGGAATCACCGACCTCTAAAAATCGAATATTATTATTTTAATTTGAAATATATTTGAGAATTTGGAGTGGATTGAGAGTTATGTTTTAACCAGCAATGTAAAAAGTTACCGACGGCCAAAAAAGGTTTATTATTTTAGAGATACATACATACCTACATACATACATACCTACATACATACATACATGCATACATACACATATATATATGGTTGTATTAGAGAGAAACGACGAAAGCCTTTTTACCCATTCTCACTTGATCTCAACCTATTATCTCTAAGCCAATTCCCTATGTTTTAGCCACCCTTAGACCCTCCTAAAACCAAAATTTGGCAGCCCTAATGATGGGACTTAAACCCATCTAAGCCTAAGCCAAAATACTATGCAATTAAATCTAATTTAATCACTTGTCGATATTGCACATCAATCGATATATTTATAACTGTTATAAATATATATAACATCATTTATTTCTCAAATCATATTCAAATTTTGTAATTAATATTTTACAAATTTTAATTAATTTATAACAATTATAAACTAATTAAATCGTTTGGTCTTAAGGGAATTCATCATTTCGGATGTGTAACTCTTGGGTGTAAATTTGGTTTGCGATTAATATCGAACTATTCTAATGTTAACGTTTACATATCACTTAGCAGGTGGTCTGACATTATGGCCAAATTTACCGCTAACTCATTTTCGGTAAAATTTAATTTTAGTTTAATAAGCGTTATCCGGTTGTGACATTTGTTTACACCAATTCTCTTCGTCAAAACTATATCACTTTGGACTTATGGAATTTGGTAATGGTCAAAATTCCAACCTTATCCATGTTCAACTTTATAGTCCAAATACAAATCCCTTGGTTCAATAATAACAATTATTATTAACCGAAATGCTCTGGTCAGAGACTTTGACTTTGAGTTGATTTGAGTTGACCGTGATACAAACCGCATATAGCAGAGGGGATGAATCCTCTCTTGAATAGCGCTTCACTTCCAATACTTCCACTCGATCCAACTATAGTCACTCGATGGATGCCATGACATGATTTGTCTATAGTAAAAGCAGAGCTTTCATATTGAAGAATCACATTATTTTCAAGTCGAGAGAGCTGTGTAAATCAGTCACGTCGATATGTTCTGTTTGACCTTAGTTATATTAACCAATAGAAAACTATCGAGTGGTCATTCCACAGTTGTCCAATAACTATTAGTATGTAGCACTAAGGTACCCCAAGCAATCATGAGTAATACACCGCCCAACATTTGAAGAGCGCCACGTATTCCAGTCTCAATGGATGCATTAATATTCAGTCTCGATGCATCTTGACTAAGAACATTTAAAATGGTATATTTATTTCGTTGTGATAAATTACTCACGATTATAATACTTTGTAACTACCATCACAAAATATACCATTTATGGATTTTTCTATTAAATATACTTTTAATTAGGTTAATTAATTAATATAACCACATTATATCAAGTATATAATAGGAAGAAAATACCTTTTATTTCGAACAAAGATTGGTTAATTAGTTAGATATATGTAACAAATTATATAATTTCCCCTAGGGGATACCCCTAACTCTATCAGAAATGCCCTCTAGAGTGTCAATTCTTCTTGTCTTCTCGACCACTTTCAACAAACAGGCCGTGACTACTACTTCCACCTCTATTTCCTTCACTTATCCCCTTTGTCTTATCTCTCAAGCCCTCAGATATAAGGTCTGACTTCAAATCTTCCACTATCAATGTGTCTCTAGCGAAGATAAGGTTGTTAGCGAAACTTGTGTAACGCACCGGAAGAGAACACAACAGAATCATGGCCATTTGCTACTCATCCATCTTCAAGTCAACAGTCTTCATCTTCATCACGAGATCATCAAAGAAATTAAGATGTTCCTTTACTGAAGTACCCTCTCTCATCCACATGGTGAAAATATCTTCAGTAATATCATACAGTTAGTCAGAGATTTCTTCAAGTAGAGATTTTCTAGTTTGGTCCAAATGCCCCTGGCAGTGGTCTCGCTGCTAATCTCTGAGATAACATTCTCATCCACGGCTAGTTGTAAAGTAGTAAATGCCTATTTCTCCATCTTCTTCCATTACGCGGCTGAGATGTCAGCCGTTAACTCCTCGGGGGCAAACACTACTAAATGGACTTCATTCCTCGTTAAAACGGCCTTCATCCTCCATTGTCACTTCTCGAAGTCTTTATCTACATTCCATTACTCAATTGTCAACTGTGATCCTGACGCGATATACATCCCTCTAGTATAGGGTCTTGTAACAACTGGAGTCGCTTCATCTCCTGCCACAGCGTCTAATACCTCAATTAACCTTGCAGCTCCGATGCCAAAATGTTGGGGAAAATCCCTTCAAATGATCAGTCCAAGGGAATAAAAAACCCAACGCAGCGGAAAACAACTGGATCGTGATTGTAGTGAGACGAAACAAATAGAGATAAAAACCAGAATAGACAGTCACAGATCTATGCAATGCAGAAAAATAAATAATACCAGTGTTTATAGAGGTTCCACCACTGCGAGGCAGTGTACGTTTACTTGGAGAGAAGAGATTTTATTAATCACTGAAAGATTATAGTTACAAAGTTGATTCACTTTTGGAGGCTATACATAAGAAGCATTAACAATACAAACAAAATTCTGTTGAGTATTCGCTCTCTAGGATGGTTGTCATTGTTGTCATAAGCTCAACTATTTACAGAGTGAAGATATAAGGAGGAGTAGCTGCTATATAGCAGCCCTGAGGTTTTGTTCGGCACATCTGGTCCCGCAAACAACACAATAGCATTTGGTTCGGTAAGCAACACTCAAGATTTGGACCGCCATGGTCCAATACCAAACCAAATATTTGGTTCGGCCTTAACTTGGCTCGGCATCACTTGGACCGGCATTTCACATCAATGCTACTGATTCGGTACAAGCCCATAGATGAGGAGCGGCAACCTTGGACTGACATCCCATCACCACCGGACGAGATATTTGGAGCGGTAACCCCTAGTCACCACCGGACCAAATCTTTGGTCCGGCATCTCACATGATCGAATGAGACTTCCTCTTTCCTTCACTGCCAATCGAAGCACCACCACCGGACTAAAATTATGGTCCGGTCTTTCACCGAACGAGGTCACCTTCTCCCAACTCCATCGGAGCAAATCTTTGGTCTGGCATTTCCCCTACTGAACCAAACTTTTGGTTTGACCTCCAAGCTTCTCTGCAACACCGTGGCTTCAAGGACTTCTAATTTTACCGTGGCAATCTCTTCTCCGATGAAATTGGTATCACATCTAACACTCTAAATGTTGGTTTTAAGAACCCTGCTTATCATGTTATAGCAATAACTGTCTAATCAATATTAGATACATTAAACATTATTCAAGAGCATGGTTAGCATGCAACAGATATGCATGTAAAGGTAGAAAGTGAGCATGTGCATTACCCTCCATATGCATTGATTGTAGGAACTGGATTGCAGCAAAATGGGCAACGTAAGAAGATTGTGCAACACTGTGCAAGGTTTTAAAGATGGGATTTAAATCGTAAATTGTAAAGTTCAAATTTTAAATTGAAATGAGATTTAAATCGTAAATCGTGGATTCAGATGATCCATATTTTAAGGTATGTACGCATTTTGAAATTGATTTTGATGTTTGAACTTCTACAACTACACTTAAGATTTAAATTTCTCTTTAATTACACTTTTATTTTGTTTTGAAAGCATTATAATCGGAATTGTAAATCCAAAGAAATATATTAAATATGTTAGTATAAATTAAATGTTTTTTAAATTGCGATTTTGCTTAGGTTGGAATCGTAATGTAAATTGAATCATAGAGGGGGAGATCCGATCTGAATCGGAATTCAAATCGTAAGATTTTAAGATTTTTGATAATAATGCCTATGATAGCGTCAGTCAGCACTTGCACATTAGAAGCAAGAGAGTCAAAACCAATCTGAGTCCAAAATTGAGTTTGCAACGACCGGTCTTAGTAATGAACAACCGGTTTGTCAAGATGCATCTCTACATTCGTATGATAATCGGCCACAATGATGAAAATAATAGTCCCACATCGGGAAATATATAAACATGATATTGTATATATACAAAGAGACTACCATTCACATTGATCAAGTTTCATAATCGACTAATCAGTTCTCTATAAACTTGATCTGCCTTCATGTTTTGTTTCTGATGTGGAGAAGGTTTTTTCTTAGACACTGGGACTCGCAAGAATCACCAGTATTAAGTCGAGAGATGCTTGCTACACTATATTATTCCTTTTTTAATTACTGTAAAGAGTAGGTCCACCAATAACTGTGTCTATCATTGACCATCATAATATTAATATCATTGCCAATAAAGTTATTTATCCTTTTAAATAAATGTTCGTATTTACATATGTAGTTTATAGCTAATATTTTTGTGTATATATACACACTTCCAATAGTTAGGTGTTAATTTAGGATTGGGACTGCCCTGAAGCTTGCTGATGCAATATTGGTTACAGATTGATGACAAGGATGCTTCAGCAATGAATTTAAAAAGAGTTTAGAATCACTAAAAGCAATAGGGGACCTAATATGTTTCAGGTTGATATTTTTTCCCGTTATTTATGAAACATCGTACACTAAGACATCGCACTGCACAACACAGACAGATGCACATACAACACCTTCATCTTCCCATGTGCAAAGCATGGGCATCATTTTAGTCCTTTAAAATTTTAACTATATTTAATTATAGGATTGAGTAAGGTGTTGTAGTTCAAGTATTATGGTCATAGTTTCGAAGACCGAACTGTGGATCAAACCGTTTTAGGGCAAAGTTAAAAGTTCTAGTGGTTCAACCGGTCAAACCGTGAGAACCGCGTTGATCATTAAATTTTATTTGTTGATTTGAATGTAAATTATTTCAATTAATATTAAAATTTAACCAAGTATAATTAATATATTGAATTTTAATACAATTATTTTCAAACATTTCATAATAAATATTAATTGAAATAATTCGGTAACACTTTTTTTAGCGTAAAATTGTAAATTTGTTTATTTTTCAAGATGAAAAAGATTCAGTTCGACGATAGTTCGTAAAAGGTATGCTAATAATGTATTTTGTCATCCAAAATTGATAAGATAATCTAATAATTTACTGTCTAAGCTTTCGAAATTATTTGTTAAATTAATTATGTGAAAAAATAAAGAAGGAAGCTACTATTTTTCCTCAAAATTAAAGAGCCGTGGGGTTAAAGAAGGTCGGTCTAGAAGTTTTTCAGGGTTTTGAGATTGAAACACGGGGTCATGCATGTTATCCCGCTTTTTGGCAAAGCCGTGATACCAAAAGATCGGTCAAAAACAAAAACAGTCCGTCTCAGAGATTGGTTGTACTTCACTTCGCTATGGATATCGATGAATTTTGTCCGAGCCCGGATCAGGCTACAACTGATAGGACACGGCAAACAAAGCCATGGGAGCCAGCATTCCAAATTTCAGGTTAATCGGAGGTCGTATGAACGAGTTACGGTCGATGCAAGTTAGCCAAGGAGTGTCGTTCGAAACCATCGAAAAGTTGGGGAGA
The DNA here is from genome assembly GCA_030765085.1 of Allium cepa. Lineage (NCBI taxonomy): Eukaryota > Viridiplantae > Streptophyta > Magnoliopsida > Asparagales > Amaryllidaceae > Allium > Allium cepa. The sequence continues at coordinate 41,982,892 of CM060937.1, forward strand.
TGCTCATTTCGAACCCATAGGATTCGTATCCATCTTGTTCGAATCCATCGGTTTGCATACGCTTCGAGTCGATCGAGTTCGAACCGATCAGGCATGATATTGATCACTTCGAATCGATCGGTTCGAATCCATCAGATGGGCATCCTCTCAGCACGTTCATATCCATCCAGCTAAGCTACTTCATATCCATCAAGTTGTAGTGCTTCGAATCCATGGAGTCATTCCTCTTCGTATCCATCGGCTTGGAGTACTTCGAATCCATGAGGTTCGTACCCATCCTCATGTCTCAGCTCGACTCCATATAGTTCGCATCCATCAACGCCTCGCTCCATTCGAATCCACCAGGTTCGAATCCATCAGGTGTTAGTCACTTCGAACCGATCTTGTTCGTATCGATCGAGTTCGAACCCATTGGGATGCCTCAGTTCGAATCGGTCATGTTCGAATCCACGAACAATCACTTGTTCGAATCCACCAAGTCAACTAGCTTGGATGACGTGTCACTCCACGGTACGAAGTCGGCAAGGTCCAAGGAGACGAAGCGTTCAACCCGGAGAGAAGACCGGATCGACTAGAAGGACGCACGCCACCTCATCACAAGACCACGTGAGCTGATGGAGTCGAAGGGAGTGGATTCGAAGCAATGGATTCGAACGCGACGGCCCTCACGAAAAACCACAACTTGAATCGATCATATCTCCTAAACCACTGATCCAAATGCAACTAAATTTTCACAGTAGCTTCCATACAAGGTAAAGATTGTTCCTTCCAAGTTTCATCTCGATTGGATCATTTTTTGATGGATTCGAACTCACTTTGAATCAATCTCAGATCGAGTCGAAACGTGGCGGGGTCGGTCGCGTGGGCCCACTCACGTGCCAGAAAAGTCTCTCGAAGTTTGAGCGAGATCTGGGCCTCCAACGCCTATAAATAGCACCCTGAAGCCTTCAGAAAAGGGGGATCTTCGGCTATTGAACATCCTAACTCTGCCGAATCAAATTCCAGACTTCATTATCGCTGTTGTAATCAGATTTGAGAGCTATCATTAGTTGTAATCTGTTGTAATCAATTGAAATCATCAAATGAATCAATAAAGACATAAGTTTCAGAGTGGACGTAGGCAAGATCGCCGAACCACTATAAATCCTGTGTTTGTGATTGTTTCGTGAATTATTGTGGTTGTTATTGTTTAGATTTGAGTTCCATATTGATTGTTGCTGATTTGTGTTCATGAACGGGTGCTTTCATGATATTGGGTGTTTGTGGTCAATTTAGACGCAAACATTTTGGTGCTTTCACTGAAAAGGCTAATTCAGGAGTTTTACCAATTAGAAGTTGATTCAGAAAGTTTGAAAGTTCAGATTTGAGAAACCATGACGAGACAAACAAGTAAGAGACAAAGGCCAGAGAGAAGTGAACACCAAGGAAGTCAAGAGGCTTCCTCAGGAGCGAATCAAGCATCGATCTTCATCACTAGGGACGAGATGGAGACAATGATGAAGAAACAAGAGGAGTTGATCCAGAGTTTATTTCAACAGATAGGACAGCTTGGGGGATAGAATAGAGTAGCGGATGGAGTCCAGAACGGAGCAGGACCATCCGTCGTGGCACCTGAACTAGGGGGCACACCTATGGAGAACGTTGGTCCAATCTCGGAGAGAGAAAGAGGAGCTTCTGCACAACCTGGGAGCAGCAGAGGAGTGAGCGCTCAGTCAATGGGGCAGATCCCAGAATTCCCTCGTGGACTTGGGGGGCAGGTCGAAAGTAATGAAAAAAGATTGCATCTCGGAGACAACGACAGGTTGGCGGAGATGGTTAGAAGAGCTATGAGAGGCGGTTTGGTAAACAAAGATTTGGAGGATGTTAATAGGAGTCCTTTCACTCCAGCAAACAGACGAGCTAGGAACCCACCGGATTTCAAGTTACCATCATTGGACATGTATGACGGGAGAACGGACCCCACGGTTCATCTAACAAAGTATATGAGGCATATGGAAGTGCTAGGGGTATCAGAGGAGGTTATGGCCCGGTGCTTTCCATTGTACTTGGCGGATATTGCAGCATTGTGGTTTAGGCAATTGGAGAATGGATCCATCGGAACGTGGAATGATTTAATTGAGAGATTTATGAGGCAATTCAGGGTCCACATCACAAGACCCAAGAATGTGATGACGTTGGCAACTTTAAAATAAAAGGCTGGAGAGACTTTGAGGAGTTTTCTGACGCGATTCAATGCGGCAGCAGCTTCAGTGGATCGACCAGATCCATCCATGGTTATGATGGCGGCTGTGTCCGAAATAGCCGACGGAACAGAGTTCAAAAATTCATTAACTAAGGATCCACCCGTGGATCTAAGAGGGTTCTATCATGAGGCAGAAAATTTTTTACGATCGGAGGATGCGAATATAGAAAGGGAAGAAGGAGAGGGAATAGAAGTTTATGCACTTCATGACAAAAAGCCTCTCGAAAAGGACTCAGGCAAGGATAAAAGTAAAAGAAAGACTGAGAATGACGAGGACAGGTCAAAGCGGCAACGGAGGGAGACGCGATTCACCACTTACACTGAGCTGAATGAGAGTCTGGAACGAATTTATCAGGATACCAAGGAGCAGGTTCCTCGCAGACCAATGCGAAGGGATCCAACCTCTGACGAAAGAAAATCAGATAAGTTTTGTGTATTCCATGAATTAAACGGTCATAACACTAATGATTGTAGGCATCTGAAGGACGAGGTGGAAGGGCATATCAGGAACGGTATGCTCCTTCAGTATGTAAGGAGGCGAACTCCATCAGTGGAACCAGAGCGACCACCGTCCACATCAGCTAGGGGCGACTCTGAATCAAGACACCGTTTGATTATCAATTGATTGAAATAACGATGAACAAGTCGTAAGCTTCCCACTAACACGATTAACTCATTTACACATGTACGAGATCGCGAACGATCCCCAGGCATGCTCTGAATGATCATTGACCGTTTAGTAGTGGGAACTTACACTTTGACATCCTTGCTTTGCTTTTGTTTCATTATGATTTGGACATTTGGACATTGTTTGATTGGACATTTCTATTTTAAAACTTATCTGTTGAATAGATATTTGATTCTGATAATTGTGAAATGGCTAAGCTACTTACACATGTACGGGGTCGCGAACGGTCCTTAGGCATGGTCTGAGATAGCGATAAACCGCCCTGACAAATGATCCAGGGACCCACTCGAACGTGAACCTGGTATCAACAATACCAAGCCCTCCCGGGCACACTTTCTCGCCTCGAACGGCACCCTGCCGTGAAAGGTTACAATTCGCCACGAACGGCACCCGACCTCCAACGGTCACAATTCGCCAAGAATGGCACCCGACCTCGAACGGTTATAAAATCGCCTTGAACGGCACACGATCACGAACGATCACAATTCGCCTCGAATAGGCACAACTCGCCCCGGACGACACAGCTCACCTCACCTCAGATGGCTCGATCACGAACGGTCGTCATCTGTGGTCCGCCACTTGACCGCGCACGGTCGCACTTCACCTCAAATGGCTCGATCCCGAACGATCGCCATTTGAAGTTAGGCACTTGACCATGAACGGTCGCACTTCATCTCAAATATCTCGATCCCGAACGGTCGTTATTTGAGGTCGCATAAAACTATAAATTCCTTTGCAGGACATCAACAGGATACGAACATCCAGCTCATGGCATTACAAAACACGCCTTCCTACTGCAAGGCATATTTTGGGGGGCAAATGTTATCCCGCTTTTTGGCAAAGCCGTGATACCAAAAGATCGGTCAAAAACAAAAACAGTTCGTCTCAGAGATTGGTTGTACTTCACTTCGCTATGGATATCGATGAATTTTGTCCGAGCCCGGATCAGGCTACAACTGATAGGACACGGCAAGCAAAGCCATGGGAGCCAGCATTCCAAATTTCAGGTTAATCGGAGGTCGTATGAACAAGATATGGTCGATGCAAGTTAGCCAAGGAGTGTCGTTCGAAACCATCGAAAAGTTGGGGAGATGCTCATTTCGAACCCATAGGATTCGTATCCATCTTGTTCGAATCCATCGATTTGCATACGCTTCGAGTCGATCGAGTTCGAACCGATCTGGCATGATATTGATCACTTCGAATCGATCGGTTCGAATCCATCAGATGGGCATCCCCTCAGCACGCTCGTATCCATCCAGCTAAGCTACTTCGTATCCATCAAGTTGTAGTGCTTCGAATCCATGAAGTCATTCCTCTTCGTATCCATCGGCTTGGAGTACTTCGAATCCATGAGGTTCGTACCCATCCTTATGTCTCAGCTCGACTCCATATAGTTCGCATCCATCAACGTCTCGCTCCATTCGAATCCACTAGGTTCGAATCCATCAGATGTTAGTCACTTCGAACCGATCTTGTTCGTATCGATCGAGTTCGAACCCATTGGGATGCCTCAGTTCGAATCGGTCACGTTCGAATCCACGAACAATCACTTGTTCGAATCCACCAAGTCAACTAGCTTGGATGACGTGTCACTCCACGGTACGAAGTCGGCAAGGTCCAAGGAGACGAAGCGTTCAACCCGGAGAGAAGACCGGATCGACTCGAAGGACGCGCGCCACCTCATCACAAGACCACGTGAGCTGATGGAGTCGAAGGGAGTGGATTCAAAGCAATGGATTCGAACGCGACAGCCCTCACGAAAAACCACAACTTGAATCGATCATATCTCCTAAACCACTGATCCAAATGCAAAGAAATTTTCACAGTAGCTTCCATACAAGGTAAAGATTGTTCCTGCCAAGTTTCAGCTCGATTGGATCATTTTTTGATGGATTCAAACTCACTTCGAATCGATCTCAGATCGAGTCGAAACTTGGCGGGGTCGGTCGCGTGGGCCCACTCGCGTGCCAGAAAAAGTCTCCCGAAGTTTGAGCGAGATCTGGGCCTCCAACGCCTATAAATAGCACCCTGAAGCCTTCAGAAAAGGGGGATCTTCGGCCATTGAACATCCAGACTCTGCCGAATCAAATTCCAGACTTCATTATCGCTGTTGTAATCAGATTTGAGAGCTATCATTAGTTGTAATATGTTGTAATCAATTGAAATCATCAAGTGAATCAATAAAGACATAAGTTTCAGAGTTGACATAGGCAAGATCGTCGAACCACTATAAATCCTGTGTTTGTGATTGTTTCGTGAACTTTTGTGGTTGTTATTGTTTAGATTTGAGTTCTATATTATTGTTGCTGATTTGTGTTCATAAACGGGTGCTTTCACGATATTGGGTGTTTGTGGCCAATTTAGACGCAAACAATGCACACGCAAGGTTTTTTCATTTTCAGAACCGTAGTGGTCCAAGATCGAAGGTTAACCGTGGTTGAACCGATGTTGGATTGGCTCTTTAAAACTCCGATTATGGTCTTGATGTATTAAGTTCAGGTAGGTTGCTAGGTATAGGATTATAATATTCATTTTAGCGGTATACACAAACGGTCGATTCTGTAATTCTACTTCTAATCTTGGGGGAATAAGTAAACTTTATATAGTCCGTGATAAATTATTACCTACAATTTGACCTCTATAACTCAAAATCCTATAACTTTCACATACAAGCTAAATGAACAACTTGCGCCATGAGTTTCGTATTAAAATTCAGGACATCACGTTTTTATTTAGTCATTATTATATACTTTGTGTTCAGCAGTGTCTAGTGGTGTCTAGTAGGTTACATTATGTCTTGATTTTGGTTAACTACTCTCTCATTGACATGTTCTCTTTCTCAAGTTTGCATTTGTCTGTCATATTGCATGATTCTTGCAATAGACTGTGAGTTGAAAACCTATTCTACAGTGGTCCATATCTCATGTGACTTCCATCCAACAATCTGAGATAGTATATTTGTGCTGATCGATGACATGAGCCAAGAAGATAGTAAACTGTCTTGTCTTCGATGATTTATGAATTCCCGGTTGCTTATTAGTCTTTCTTCGTTATTTGCAGTCATTTTTTTTGGAATTGCAGCAGTACCCTTGATGAAATCCTCAAGGCCATATACCATTATTGCAGTTTCAACTTGATATTTCCAAAACAAGAAGTTATTTTCATCAAGTTGAATGACGAAATCAAACGATGAAAGACTTCAAGATGCCTTCTCCGATGATCAGAAGGGTGCAGCCGGAGCACCAGTATAATGAATTAACTCTGGCTGGATGTTGTTGACGAGGCACTCAAAAAGCAAGTAAGGTTTTTGATGGATTATTGAATGTAAAATGAATTTCTCAGATGATGATTCAACAAACTGATGACAATCAATGTGTAGCCAATCTTCTAATAATGAGATTAACGTCTGATGAAGATTTGGTAAAGCAGTCCGCGGGTGCGGCTGGTAAAAAGATCCAAGTTCGATTCGTAACATGCGTTTTCCTATCTTATATAAATTTGTCCGAGGGTATAGGGGCTTGGATCAGCGGACGACTTTACTGTGTTGGTGTAAACCAAAATTAAGAGTCGTGTCTGCTGATGTGAAAAGTCATGTCTATTCGAATGAAGAGTCATGTCTATTCGAATGAAAAGTCATATCTATTCAGTGAAGAGTCGTGTCCGTTCACTGAAAAGTCGTGTCTATTGAAATGAAGAGTCGTGTCTATTAAGTAAAAGTCATGTCTATTGAAGTGAAAGGGTGTCTGTTCAAAAAGGTTATGTCCGTTTGTAAGGGTTGTAAACCACTATATATATGTGGTCATTTTGTTGTGTTGAAAGCAAGTTGTAGGCAAGACAAAAGCAAGTTATAAAAAAAAAATTTGTCTATTCTCCTCTAAAATTATAATTCTCTCTCTTTTTCTACTTTAACAAATTGGTATCAGAGCCAGGTTGAAAAATATCAAACAACCTTGTCTCCCTTGTTCCTCGATTCAATGGTGAAAAGTTTGATTATTGGAGCAATCTAATGAGGCTCTGTCTTGAATCTCAAGACTTGTGGACAGTTGTTGAAGAAGGTGTTGGTGCGCCGGAAGATGAAACGCAACTCACAGTTGCCCAAAGAGATCTTGTGAAAAGCAAAAAACAGAAAGATCGGAAGGCTCTCTTCCAAATCTACCAGACACATGAAATTCAAGTTTATGAGAGAATTTCAAAAGTTGCAAATGCTCAGGAGGCTTGGAAAATATTGAATACAATGTATTCTGGCCAAGATCAAGTAAAAAAGGTTCGCCTGCAGTCACTACGAGCTGAATTCGAAAAGCTCGAAATGAAGGATAGTGAGAAAATCTCAGAGTATTTTACTCGTCTCACTTCCATCATAAATCAGATGGCTTCAAACGGAGAAGTCGTGGAGACTCAAAGAGCCGTTGAAAAAATTCTACGGAGCCTACCAATCAAGTTCGATCATATTGTGGTTGCAATTGAGGAATCAAATGATATTGCTTCACTTTCTCTTGAAGGCTTGCAAGGAAGGCTGGAAGCTCATGAGGCTAGGATCTTGATGAGAAGTAAACAAACAAATTCTTCTCAAGATCAAGCCTTAAAATCTCAATTCACATCCATAAAAGTTCAAGGCCCATCTCATGGCAAAAGTAACAGCAGGAATAGTGGAAAATTTGAAGAATCAAAGGAGGAGAAACGATCATTCCAAAGTAACAAGGCGCGAGGCAAATACAAAGGCAAAAAACCATATTTTGAATGCAATTTCTGTCACAAGCCGGGTCATAAAGCAAATGATTGTTGGGTGAAACATCCTGAAAAGAAGCCAATTGCTGGTTTTATGCATAATGAAGCAGAAAAATCTGAATCTTTGTTGATCGCTTCGGATGGAAATGTTGAAAACGTATGGTACTTGGATAGTGGTGCAAGTAGGCATATGACTGGAAATAAAAATCTATTTTCAAGTCTTGTGGAAGCTGATGATGGTCAGGTTACTATTGGAGATGCAAAATCATACAAAATTCAAGGTGTTGGCGAAATTTCTTTCAAAACCAAGGCTGGAAAAGTTGAAAAAATGTCGGAGGTTCTTTATGTACCAGGCATACGTAGCAATCTTCTTAGCGTCGGTCACTTGCTGAAGAAAGGATTTGATTTTCGATTCGTTGGAGATCAATGTAGCATGAAGAAGAACGACCAACAAGTGGCAAATATTGTGATGGGATCCAACAAATTATTTCCGATCAAACTTGACATCGTAAGCAGTACGTGCATGATTGCTACTTCTAATGATGAAGTTTCCAAGTTATGGCATGAGAGGTTTGGCCATTTAAACTTCCGGAGTTTGAAGGAAATGTCTACCAAAGAAATAGTCCGAGGGCTGCCTAAACTTGAAGTGATAAACGAAGCATGTGAGGAATGCCAATTGGGAAAACAACATCGTGAATCTTTCCCATCCAAATCGAAGTGGATTTCTCAATCACCTCTGGAGCTTGTTCACACCGACCTCTGTGGACCAATGCAAGTGCCATCGCTTGGAAGCAGCAGATATTTCTTGTTATTTGTTGACGATTACACAAGAAAAGTTTGGGTTTATTGTGTCAAAAAAAATCAGATGCCTTCTCTTGCTTCAAAGAGTTCAAATTTCAAGTTGAAAAACATTCCGGTCATCAAATAAAAAATCTAAGGAGTGACCGTGGAGGAGAATACATGTCCTCTCAGTTTGAAGAATTCTGCCAAAATCATGGAATCCTCCATGAGTTAACTGCTAGGTACTCACCTCAACAAAACGGAGTCGCAGAGCGCAAAAATCGAACAATAATGAATATGGTCAGATGCATGTTGAAGAATAAGAACTTGCCTGCATGTTTTTGGGCTGAAGCGGTCTCTTGTGCCGTTTACTTAATCAACCGATCACCAACGAAGAGCTTAAAGGATTCCACTCCAAATGAAGTCTGGTATGGCAAGAAACCAAATGTTGCTCATTTAAAAACTTTTGGTTGTCTTGCATACTCTCATATTCCTGATGCTTTAAGATCGAAGCTCGACGACAAATCTGAAAAAGGCATTTTCATTGGTTATAGTCAAAGGACTAAAGCTTACAAGCTTTACAATCCGAAGACGAAGAAGATGATTATCAGCAGAGATGTTCGCTTTGATGAAAATGGTTGTTATAATTTTTCAGATTTTGCAGAATTACCTGGATGGCAAACTCTAAATCTTGAAGAGGAAACTTCTTTGGAACAAGATGTTGATGCTGATGTTGGTATTGAAGAACAACAGCTTAAAAATAATGGGGTTGAGCAGGAGCAAAATTCACCACCAACGGCGGAAAGAAGGACGCGATCCTTGAGAGAAATCTATGATGCAACCGAAGAAGTTGACACTACGGATCATGTATATTTTGCATTTTTTGCGGGAGAAGATCCAATCACTTATGAAGAAGCATCAAAGGAAGAAAAATGGATGAATGCAATGAAGGATGAAATCAAGTCTATTGAGAAAAATGGTACGTGGGAGCTTACCACTTTGCCTTCACACAAATCAGCCATTGGTGTAAAATGGGTGTTCAAAACCAAAACAAATCTTGATGGCTCCATCAACAAGTACAAAGCACGTTTGGTTGCGAAGGGGTATAAGCAAAAAGAAGGGGAAGATTTCAATGAGGTATTCGCTCCTGTCTCTCGACTTGATACAATTCGATTATTGATTTCTCTTCTGCCCAAAATGGCTGGAAGCTGCTGCATATGGATGTGAAATCAGCTTTCTTGAATGGTTTTCTTCAAGATGAAATTTATCTTCAACAACCTCCTGGTTTTGTGAAGAGGGGCGAAGAGGAAAAGGTGTATAAGCTGCGGAAAGCTTTATACGGGCTGAAGCAATCCCCCCGTGCATGGTATGATCGTATCAACAATTTCTTCTTAAAGAATGGTTTTGAAAGGTGTCCTTTTGAACACACTCTTTACATGAAGAAGCATTCAAAAGGAGGTTTCATGATCGTGAGTTTATACGTGGATGATCTGATTTTTACTGGAGATAATATGAAGATGTTATCTGAATTCAAAAATTCAATGATGAAGGAGTTCGAGATGACGGATTTGGGAGAATTACATCATTTTCTAGGGATAGGTGTTCAGCAATCAAAATGTGGGATTTTTATCTCGCAAGAAAAATATGCTGCTCAAGTATTGGAGAAGTTCAATATGATGAATGCAAATCCAGTTTCAACTCCTTGTGTTGCAGGTTCGAAATTGTGCAAAAATGGTGAAGGAAAGTTTGTGGATCCAACTATTTTTCGAAGCCTAGTTGAAAATTTGATGTATCTCACTGCTACAAGACCCGACATCATGTACGCAGTAAGCTTGATTAGCAGATTCATGGAGAAGCCTTTCTCAAACCATTGGGAAGCTGCAAAAAGAATTTTACGATACGTTAAAGGAACTATTGACTATGGCATTTTCTATGAAGCTCATGTGCCTGTGAAGCTTGTTGGATATACGGACAGCGATCTAGGTGGAAGTATCGATGATTCAAGAAGTACTTCAGGTTATGCATTTAACCTTGGAAGTGGAATTATTTCTTGGTGTTCAAAAAAACAACCAGTTGTGGCACTTTCTACCACCGAAGCGGAGTACATCGCAGCATCTCTAGCAGGATGTCAAACTTTGTGGCTAAGAGGAATTCTTGAAAATCTAAGCTTCAAGCAAAAAGATCCTACGATCATTTATTGCGACAATAGTTCTACTATCTCTGTCTCAAAGGATCCTATTTTTCATGGAAGAACAAAACATATTCGTCTACGTTTCCATTTCCTACGAGAACTCGTTCGTGAAGAAGAAGTGAGTCTTGAGTATTGTCGAAGTGAAGAACAAATTGCTGATATCTTCACAAAGCCGCTTGGAGGGACTGCTTTCTCAAGAATTGTTGTTGCATTAGGTGTTCGAAGGAATTTTGGTTTAGGGGAGGCATTGTTGGTGTAAACCAAAATTAAGAGTCGTGTCTGCTGATGTGAAAAGTCATGTCTGTTCGAATGAAGAGTCATGTCTATTCGAATGAAAAGTCATATCTATTCAGTGAAGAGTCATGTCCGTTCACTGAAAAGTCGTGTCTATTGAAATGAAGAGTCGTGTCTATTAAGTAAAAGTCATGTCTATTGAAGTGAAAGGGTGTCTGTTCAAAAAGGTTATGTCCGTTTGTAAGGGTTGTAAACCACTATATATATGTGGTCATTTTGTTGTGTTGAAAGCAAGTTGTAGGCAAGACAAAAAGCAAGTTATAAAAAAAAATTGTCTATTCTCCTCTAAAATTATAATTCTCTCTCTTTTTCTACTTTAACATACTGTACCCCTTCAGGAGTTTACTGGCATGCCGTGTTCTTTTGGGTTTCAAAAAAAAATAAAAATAAAGATTTGGTAGAGCACTTTTGCCATTAGACCTGTGGCTTTGATACCATATTAAAAAATGTTGGAAAGGAAAAGGTAAAAGGGGAACTCAGTTTTTGTATTTGTAAAGTGAAGAATGTAATCTATATTTCTCTAACCTTGCATAATGCAAGCTCTATATAGGTAACGGTCAGAAAGAAATAAAAGAATTGTGGGCTTGGGCTTATATGATTACTCACTACCCGATACAATTATACTTATACAGCTATCGGTTCAACAGTTATCACCATTAGAACCATTCTTGTATCTCTAGCTATCTCCAAATGGAGAACATGGCATCTTCATTGAACCATATCTTTGATCTCTTTGCAACTCAAAAGGCCATAAATATATAGTTTAAGACGAACAAAATTCCCATAGTAATTCCGACATTAAATAAGCGTGTTCAAGTTATGAATTTGTTCTGGATATGCATTATGGTTGTTATCATATGAAGCATAACTGCATAGTCAGTATGTGTATTAATATCAATCTTTTATGCAATAAGCTAGCCATTCCAGAACTTATACACTTGATTTCACTGATCTTTTGTGCTTTTATGTAAATTTGAATTTCTAAAGCTGATGACCAACTAATTAAGGTCCAGCTCAAATAAGAAAGAAGAAACCGAACTCATCTGCTCAATGTTTATGAAGTTCTGTTTCTCTAGTGAATAGTTTGATCATAAATATTTTAGGATACTTGATTCACTGAATTTGCATTTTTAAGAATTAAACACACACACACACTAGATTTGATTCATCAATTTTTATTTTTTTTGAATAGCAAAATAGTTATTTAAATACTTCACTAAAGTTATCCTGGAGTTCCATAAAACGCATATACATACACGACTTTAATGTTTAATGTATAACTTGTTTTCAGTCTTCTAGCAAGAAAAAAACATTTGTGTAATACAAATCTTCCAGTCATCATTTGAGCCCGTTATAGAGAAAATTAGGTTATATCTTTTCAAATGCAAGGAATATATATGTGTACTATGAGATATATAGATTTGAGATGAAAGTTTTAGTTTACCATTTTATTTGCATTTTATCTGTCAAAGGCCAGTAGAAACAGAAATATAAAATTAAATGAAAAAGTGAAAATATTATTCTAGCAGGAAATTAAATCAAACGATGGTATATTGAATTGCATACAAACCCAACACTTGTATTATTTAAATTCATCATAGGTACGCATAAAAGCTAGTAAGGCCTCTCCCCTATGTAGTTTCCTGGAGGGTAATAGTTGCAAGTTATGAGCTCTGGGCCAGTTTTACATGTTACACGGGCACATCCAATATTAACCGACTTAGCCCACACAATTTGAGTGTAATGGCCGCACACTTCGTTTGGATCACAGGAGTTGCTATCATAGTGGTAGTACTTCTTTTCACTAGCCCAGTACTTGACAACGTCTACTTCTGTATTTTCAGTGCTCCAGCCTTGAAAGAGGTTTTCGCCATATGGTCCTTGTGAATGGATAAGTTTGCAGTCCCCGATCCTTTTGTTTGCATACTTCTGTGCGTATTTTGCAACAGTATTGTTCCATGACACAGGTCCTACACCTACCTCTGCACGTATAGCATTGTGAGCAATGACATAGTCTTGAATGTTGTGGTTTCTAGCATTGGTTGAGTGAAGTAGAATTGTAAGTTTGAGGAGAATTAGGGGTAGAATTGAGTAAATGGATGATCCCATTTATTTTTAGTGAGGAAAATTTGATTTGCTTGAGAAATGTATTGTGAGATGATATATATATATATATATATATATATGTATTAATACTGGCCGGATATATAGAGAAAGTATGTCACATTTTAGCACGAAAATAAAGAAAGAGATAATTAGCTTAATCTCAGTAATTATAAGATTTACTAACTCATTATTTGTGATATTTTCTTGCCATATCTTATTATTAGAATTCTTAATAATTCTAATTAGATGCGATGAATATCTCTTACTGGTAATATTTTCTTGCCAATTTTCCAAAATGTAATCTATGCAATAGTTTATACTAGGAAGATTGATCAAAATCGTTACTACCTGTACATTTTTAGCCAAATATCTACATTTATCCATAGAAAACCCACTAATAACTTCTTTTTGTCTTGAATCAAAGGAAGATAAAAAAAATCTTTGTTATTATAGTGTTTTAAATTTGTATACATCAGTATTGGATGGTAAAGTGTATGTGCCTTCTACTGACAAATGTAGTCTATAACTCTTTTATTAAATTTGTCAATGTTAAAAAATACTTTTTTTAATGTTCATCACGAGTATATATGCACGCCCAAGTGAGTCTGCATCTAATCACAATTTCTTGTTGCTAGATCACCAGCTCCGTCCTTTTTAGTGCTCCATGCTCTGTAGTCTCTCATATATCATTTACGTTGTATTTTTTCTTTTTTAAATTCACATTTTGTTGAATATACTTGTTAATGTTTTTGTTAAATTTGTGATTGTGAAAGATTATACATTAGATGATTAAAAAAAATCGAAGTTTGAATCAAAAATGTTTTTACTTTAACCTTATGATACCATAATTTGCATAAGGTTAGGAAGTTAAATTTTATTTGGCAGGCTAATTCTTCCTCAAGCAAATGGAATTGCAACGCTGTTCAAAATGAATGCAAGCTCTTATATGTTGTGTTTTGACACTTCAACGCGTTCCCGTAAATGCGCGCTTCATTGTTCTAAAATGACGCTACCTTAACGAAGGTTTACGATGCGCCGGCGTCCGATTGAACATCCCATTTACCACCTTTCGGAACGGGCACATACATGGTCTTGCCAACACTTGTTTGTAACAAGAGAAATTCTCAACGTTACATGCCACCAATTCCACAAATATACCATGTTATGCATCATATTTCTTACAATGTGAGAGTTAATGTTCACCTACGCACTCTCAAATGTGAGACACACCTAACAGATCTCCACTTTGGCAAACATTTCCTCTAACTTTCATTTGGAGCACACCGAATAAACTCTGCGGTTGGTCAGGATGCTTCCACTTCTTTACGCAGTTGGTGAGGCAACATTACCAAATCTCCACTTCATCATAACATTTATGCTATCATCTAATCCCTTGAATATTTCGACTTACATCATAACATTTATGCTATCATTTTCAAAGAGCACGTAGTTTTAATACCTTCATTACAACTTATTTCAAATTTACTCATTCTTCATCAGAATTTTTATTGTTTGATGGATAATTAACGATTTAATACCGACTTCTACTTATACTACATGTATCATTATTCAAATTCTAATTAGGCCAACAAAAAGCAACAGTATCAAGTTTGTGCACGTTGGATTCCATTTCCTTTACAATAAATTGATGCATTTAAGATCCACAAAGACTTTTTTGTATTTAAAACAAATACATTAGAGCATAGTCTGAGAATGGAAGAGATAGGTACATGCAATAGAATAGTTTTACAGATAAAAGTAAACATAGTTATATCCAACAAAAGCAAAACAATACATAGGTCAGATAAGCCCAATGCCACAACGAAAAAAAGAAAAAAAGAAAAAAAGAAAAAGAGAAAAACAAATAAATCAAATGCGTATATAATGGAAACAAACGGGAAGAATAGAAGAGCATTTCATTAAGCTTAGTTTCACCATCGCTTCTCTCAAATTTTAGTTGCAGCTGAGGCCTACTTTTCTGTGATTATAAATATAATTTGGATTAGAATGACTTTTGTTGGTAAGTTGATATCTTGAAAATTGTTGATGATATGTGGATGAGTTCACTGTATGGAATAGTAACATATTTTTGATCAGTAAATGAAATGCACAAAATGTATTTGAAAGTGCAGTGTTAACAACAGTGTGGTTTTTTAAGCTGTGAAAAAAGGCACAATTGTAAACAAAGATCTCCGCTTAGTTTTTCAAAACTCGGTAAACTCTATGCTGTAAAACTGAGTAAACTATAATATTTGGTTTCAATTTTTTTATACCAACTTGACAGTCACGGATGTGACCAACTGTCTTCCTTTGGTTTTCATGAGAACTTCACAACAACCAAAATCCATCAGTAGTATATAATCTGGATGCAGCCCTTGTTTAACAAAACGTATGGCAATCCATTACAAAAAATGTATTCATGAGCCAAATAAATCAACCTAAGAATTTTCATATCCTTAGGTTACAAAAGAAGAAAACTTCATACTATCTTCCATACATTGACAAAAATTGGTCTGCTAACGAACTAATAAACTAAAGCTACTTCATAAAATCCTTACAGCATGACATGAAAGGTAGGATAAACTAATACACTAAAGCTACCGAAGTTTCCATAATTGTGATATAGCATGGAAGTAAACTTTGGAACATAATTGTCAAACTTCCGCAGAGTTGGCACACTCGACCTCATGCACCTCACCATCTTTGAGACAAATAGCTAGATTGGCTTCAGAATCTACTTTTCTTTTCTTCTTCAATCACAGCAAGCTTCCAGGAGGCAGCAGCAGCACAAAGCAGCCAAGCTGTTTTTTCAACATCAAAATCCACATCAGTCAAACTGACATATATGGCGTATGAGGCAGAACAATATGAAGCATGGGCAGAAAAAAATTCATAATCCAAATATTTATTTGTTATATATTCGATTTATAAATCTGTTTGAAATAGTTTTCTAGTACAATAGACCCTCTTGAAACTTGTATACTTTTTGGTTAGTTTTCCAAATACAAATATTAGGGAGAAAATAAAACATGCAGAATTAACCAGAGAAATCATTGTTTCTATAAGCACCAGAAATCTTTAATTAAATTATGTTAGCATTGCAAAAAAAATTCTTAAATTTAATCAATAATATCCATATATACGGAGAGAGAGAGAGAGTCATTCAATGAAAAACTCTAAAAATTTCCTAGAAAAGAACAATAACCTGCCAATCACCTATTAATCTTTGTGTTTTGCCAAGAACAATATATCTTTTGGTCAATCTAGCATTTGAGCTTATCCTGGAGCACTGAAGTGATATGTTTTTCTTCCATGGAAAACAAAATCAAAAAAGTTACTAATATACACTATAAACACAAAATGAAATTAACTTCAGGCAAACCATTTGAATGGTAACATTTCACTTATTACTATGTATTAATCATTTTCTATGTCCTTGTATAGGTTCTTTTTTCACTTTATATTTGAAATAACATTGAGTGGTAGCCCGTGCGCTACATGGATGCATAGGTTATTGAATGCTATAGTTCATCGGTATGAATAGGTTAATGGACCGTATTTTTTGGACACGCATATTTTACAGCTGACTGTAGTGCTCATGTGAATATTGGGTTTTCTACATCAAATATATGTTATAAATTGGTCCGATGTAGTCATAAATTTGCATGCATACATGAATTACCACTTGACATTCAACTTCCTTTCAATTTCTCTCTCTTGTGTATCCAGGAAGTTTGATGTGAATGACATTCCTCGGTGCTGATTATTTATTGTCATTGTAAAATGGTATAATTAAATCATGAAAATAGAAAGGTATGTATTAACAACTGATTTCCAGAATTTGTACATAGATAAGATATACACACACCTTTTTTGTGTTATCATTTCCAAAATATCCAACTTGAATTTGAAATTCTGGACATGTATTTACTGAACACATTTTTCCCTTTAGAACAATTGGACGCCAAATAATATACAGTTACCCCAATCATATAACTAAGCTGTAGTACTAAAATTTTCAAGTGGAAGAGAAAGCTAATGAATTATTGTTTGAACAGATAATTAAGTATCAATATAAGCTTGTACTTACATAAGTATTGAACATAATGATATATGTAAATGTTTTGTTTTTTAATTATAATGGTATGCAAATACTATATTGTGGAAGAAGTAACCGTACAACTTTTAGTGGTAGCATAAGTAATAACACAATTTTAGCTTAGACAATCAATGATGTAACATTCCTGAAATTTATCAAGATTTATTTGGCAATTAAATTTATTTTTGAGAATAAATTGAGAATTAATAAGAGATTTCTAGAATAAGTAAATAATTTTTGATTTTTAAATAGAAATTTAAGTAAAAGTAACTTACAAATAAATATTGGATTTAGGAAAAATAAGATGTATATTTATATAAATGAATTATAAATAGGAATTTGAGATTTATAAAAGGTTAATGATAATTGTTTCCTAAACTTTTAATATATTAATAATTGGAAGTTGCAATTTAAAATAGAAATTAGTGTACATACTTTCCAAAATATTATTTTTAAGTCAGATTTTCTTATATAGATAAAAGTAATCCTTTGTTAATATGAAATCAAAATTTTTACATTCCTCTTTTCTTTTATAAAATTGTACAATAAGAAAAAATGTATGAATTGAAATTGTAAAAATATATAAGTATAAACATGTTGAACAAAAAAAAATTAAATGTAAGAATATAATTGGAATAAAATTTTGTTGTGTAAATATAAATATAAATATGAAGGAAAATGTAAACAATTTTGAAATGAAGGCATATGTATACATGTATATACCAATGAATAAAAGCTATGTTTATTTATAAATAAATATGATATAAAATTTATTTTTTTTAGAATTCTTTTATCCTTGAAAATTTCAAATGTGAACATACATAATGGAGATAAGTAAGCAAATCAACATGCATAGATTCCATAATCAATTGTTCTTTACAAATGGCATTCATACATTTGAATTGAATAAAAAAAATGAAATTAAAAATTATAAAAAAAACTTTTTAGTTTCCCATATGAAATCATTATTAAATATCTCAACCAAATCTGTATATACAGTAAACAAAGATTTGGGTATCTCAAATCTCAAGCCCCAAAGAAAAAAATAATAATTAGAAAAGAAGATCTGTCATTTCTGCTAAAAATCTGAAGCGAAATCCTTGTTTTCAAAGAACTTCAACCTTGGATAAGTGAGAGCTTTAGATTGAAAATCAGTTTCAAAACAAAGGAAAAAGAGAATCAAAGTTCAATGAAGAAAAAAAAAGGAAAGCAACCTGGAAAACAGAATGAAACCAAGAAAAAAAAATGAAGAGTAATGCAGAGCTTCGGTATTATGGCAAATCACAAACAAATCTGAAAGTATGCAAGTTCAAAGCTTCAACAAGCTTCAGTTTTAAAAGCTTAAAAGTTCAAACCAAAGTAAAGAGGGAAAATTTAAATCTGGAAACCTGGGAGAAAACGGTTTCTATGGAAAAAGAAAAAAAGAATGAAGGCAAGTTTCTTTTTATTTATTTAAATTTTGATGTTAGTAATCAGTAACAAAGACAAAGATTTAAACAATCATATCAATCAGTTACAGAAGGAAATTCAAAGCAAATGAAAATTGAAGTCTACAACCTGTTTGAAGCTATCAAAGGAATATATGTATATATATAAAAAAAAGGAATATAGGCTTGCTTCTCCTCTGTTTCTTCCTGCACAACTCCAAGGTGAGCAAACATTTCAACCTTTGATTTATTTCTCTGATGCTTGTGAGCAAATTTCTCCACCCTGTTCTTTGTTGTTGTTTGTGACAAAATCATCCAAGCTTTCATTAATGAATTTGTGTGGTAGGTTAATTGATTCATGTCTGAGTATATGTAGATATCCACCTCTGTTACATTCTACAGTTTAATAAAAAAAAATCAATTGTAAGAAAAATATCCTAAATAAAGCTTAAGTTTGTGTTATGCTTTGATGTTTGTATCAATTCTGGGTGAAAATTTGTTTGCATGGATGGTAATTAGCTAGAATATGATGTGAGTTGCTTTGTAATTCATACATATGCCTGGGTACATTACAATATATGTCTCTGATATATATGCAGGCTCTAAATCATAAGAAAGAAAGAAAATTCCAATTACTCCCTATATAATCTGTTGTAGGCTTTGATTCTTGAATAAGAAAAAAATCACATGAATACAACATCAATCTTAAAAATAAATTTAAACAGATTTATCAAGTGATTTTATTTTTTAAAAATCCAGGATATATAGTGATGACCAAAATAAGTTAAAAAATCGATCAGTGAAACTCTAAGTTTCAGATTCATAACTTCACTCGAAATGATGAATAATGAATTTTGGTAAAAGTTTCATGATTTTTAAGTTTAAAAATCGAACGAAATTGTGACTTGAACAGAATTGATATTTTCATCAAAACGTTATGATCACGGCGACGTTGGACTCGGCGGTTGTTGTCAGAGATGCTTGGGTAGTCATTGGATTCGAGAAAAATACTAGTTAATTTTTTAATTCATCATAGGCGAGGATTTGAATTAATTTAGGGTTTTGTACTTTGATGTTGTCGATGAAGTTTGGAAAGACATTTCGTCGAAATGGATGAAGTATCGGCGATCGGTCCGGAGGGGATTGCAGCATGTGGTCAAGACGAGGCTTCAGTGAAGTTTCCATTGCCTCCGATTGCCAGAGGTGAGGGGACGATGTGGTTATGGTGGTTCGGTACTATTTTCAATCTGGGTGTTGAACTACTCGATTTCTATTCGTGGGCAATTTCGACGTTCTGGGTTGTCGTGGTGACTCTGGGGATGATGGGTGGTCTCTCGATGATCAGAGCATCGAATGGAAGTGGCCTCGTCGATCGTGCACATGCACGCGCCAAAATCTGTGCATCTGGAAAATATTATAGTTGGGGAAAATGATAGTTGCTGGGTTCGTCCTCGAACCAATACGCATGGCGACTCGAAGGGAATAAGTGGGGAGATAACTCGAAGTTGAACTCGAGAAAATGGGCGATGGGCGCGAGTTTCGTATGGGTATCAGTTGCAGGAAAAAAAACTTAAGTTTAAAGAAGAAGAAGAATCGAACGTGAAGGGAGAAATCTCGGGAAAGTTTCTAATGAAACTAGAAGCAGGTAGATGAGTTGTTCGGAGTAAATTTGTGATTTACCTGGGTAAATTGTTGGGGGAAGAAACAGTTCAGCTTTTAAAGGAAATTTAAGTTCACTTTAACAATTTTTGTTAAAAACAATTTCGAGTTTTGATAAAGATGTGTTAAATTACCCAGTTTTAAAATGATTCAAAATAAATGCCACCTTTATTTTGAAAGATTATTTGAACTTAATAATATTAAGGACTTTTAAAGAGTTTTGAAATGGTAAATTTACTTTTAAAGTTTAAATTAACATATTTGTTAAAGGAAATATATTATCTGTAGTTAATTACTTAATTAAGATAAATTAATTTATAATTAAGTTTAATCAATCAAGCAATTAATGAATGTTTTTAATAAAAATAAGAATTACTTAGTGAAAGTAATTAAAAATAGATGATTAAAGATTAAAGATTTATTAATCGAATATTTAAGGTTAATTACCTTTAAGTATAATTAATTAATGTGACTAATTAATTAGGGTGATTAAATTAAGAATAATCAATTAAGGATAATTAACTATAATTAAGATTTAAATAAATAATTAAAGGTTATTAATTTAAAGTAATTAAGTAAGAATAATTAATTTATAGAAGTAATTAAGATTCAATTAACTACAATTAAAGGTTTAATTAATGAGGATAATTAATAAAAAAAATGATTAATTAATGAAGAGGATTAAGGCTTGATCAATTGAAATTAATGATAATTAATCATTGATTAAATATTACTAATGAAAGTGATTATGCGAGGAATAGATTTAAAACCACACAGATTTATTCATCTTAATTGTAGATGTTTGATTTCCAATTGAATGCTTTGTGATGGATTGATATATTTGATATGTGATGTGATGCTATGTGATGCTTTGTGCTGAGCTGATATATATTTGTGATGAATATACCGTTATATGAATATAAAAAACCCCTTGACCCGTAGAACGACATTTGAATTTCGATGCGATAGGGAGTCGGATTCCAGTTGGTTATCCGAAACCCACATCGAATCATATTAATGAATCTTTGTGATTGATAATTTATTTATCTATGAATTTGTGAATAAAGATAAGCGCTATGGGATATACCGCTTATCGATATGATTGAATCTGTGATGATGATGTTGTGCACTATTGTGTTGAACCCTGGACCACACTTATACACACACAAATATGGATTGCACGTGGAAATGGGTTAAGTCATAGATTTCAAAATAGTTTTAAAGATTGAATTTTTGAATCCAAATTAGTTTTGGAATTAAAATTGAAAGCTTTTGAAAATGAATTTTAAAAATAAAAAAAATTATTTGGAATAACTTGATTGAGTTTTGAAATTCAAATAATTTGATTTAAATTTGAATTCAATATTTGAAATTGAATTCCATGATTTGGAACTATGGTTTAAAAAGAGTATTCAACTTATAAATGTGTTTATATGGGTTTTTTTTTAAACCATTTTTAAAAGTGTTGGTTTGGGAATTTAAATTTAACCCAAAGATTTAACTTGTATAAATGAAATCGGTTTTTCCAAAACGAAAACTATTTGTTTTCAATTAATAAAAGCTTTCACATAAGAAATGAACTTCCAATTCGTGTTAAAAGGAATTCAAGTTTGAATTGAAAATAATTTTACAAGTTATGAATAAATCTTTGGAAAGGAGTTTGAAAGCTATAAATTAAATCTTTGATTTAAAACTTTAATGAGTTAATCCAATTGAAATGGAAATTGTTTTGGAAATCTATAAATAGATCTTTGTGAAACTAGGTGAACTTTGTGAAATAAATCTTTTTGTTTAAAGATTTGAAATGGTAATTTGTTTAACCATTTGAAGAAAAGTTTTGGGTTTTGTAAGTTGTGACTTAACTGAAATCCCATATCCATATGTTTTTAAATATCGCGCTCGCTATTCGGTTTAGCCGGGAGAAGACCTTGTGTCATATAACCCATTTCGAATAGTGATACGACGTTATGGATTGCAATTGAAGACCGGTGTTGAAGACCGGGTGTCTTCGAGAACGGTAGGATAACCTGTCGATTTGACTCTGCACTGAGTTGCTCCGGTATAGAGTTCTCCCTATGTGATGGGAAGTCCGATCGGGATTGTGGACACCCGGATTGGCAAGGGCTTCTTCGGAAGTGCCTTCGGTTCTATTCGAACCCGGAACAGACTTGTATGGTTGTATGTCCGACATTACACTTTGAGATATTAAACTGATCTCTATTAAATACATTTCTGTTTGGTGGCGGAGAATTTATTCTCTTAGCTTAACACCCTTCTCTGAGACATACGAGCTCAGAGGTTATGTAGTTGATATTTATCAGTGATATATTCCCAATTTGGTAATGTGGCATGCTGAGTGCTGTTGTGTATTATTTGTTGATCAAAGCATGGCTTTTGTATAAAGCGTAGCTTTGTGGACGAGACTGCATCAGGAATTCACACCCCGGAAATGGTCGAAACAGGAAAGATGCGGCAAGATTATGAGGGTCGCGCCCTTAGGGTTTGTCATTCCCTTCTAGAAAAGGGTGGTATCATGGTATGGAGCCCAGATATTTCACTCATGTGGATACTGCAGATCTATTACTTTGTGATTGCTTTGTGGTTGTTGGATTAGAGGTACCTCGGATAAAGGTCCCAAAGGACCGGGGGATGGCACGCTCGTGTAGTAGTTACCTAGTTACAGAGGTAACCCAGCCTTGTGTTGGCGGAGATCTAACCGTAACATTAGGTTCTCGGGACGTCCCTCCAGAGGCGATCCCATGTGGCAGTAGGAAGTTCCTTAGCCTGACCATTTGTTGGAAATCCAATCAAAACAATACGCGCCCTGTACGGTTTTAGTTGTAGAACCTGCCATTTAACATGGCAGCTATAGTAGGCATAATATCATGGTACCTATGCTGGCTAGGATTTATATTATACTTTCAAAGGTTTTTCTACACTATGCACTAGTAATAATATCAAAGAATTTTCTCGTATTAAGCATATTTGACTATCATAAGGAGAAATCTTCCCTATGTGTGCGTTTGCATTGTGTGTGTGCCGGGAGGCCTTATGGTAGTTTCTAGCAGGAAATTAAATCAAACGATGGTATATTGAATTGCATACAAACCCAACACTTGTATTATTTAAATTCATCATAGGTACGCATAAAAGCTAGTAAGGCCTCTCCCCTATGTAGTTTCCTGGAGGGTAATAGTTGCAAGTTATGAGCTCTGGGCCAGTTTTACATGTTACACGGGCACATCCAATATTAACCGACTTAGCCCACACAATTTGAGTGTAATGGCCGCACACTTCGTTTGGATCACAGGAGTTGCTATCATAGTGGTAGTACTTCTTTTCACTAGCCCAGTACTTAACAACGTCTACTTCTGTATTTTCAGTGCTCCAGCCTTGAAAGAGGTTTTCGCCATATGGTCCTTGTGAATGGATAAGTTTGCAGTCCCCGATCCTTTTGTTTGCATACTTCTGTGCGTATTTTGCAACAGTATTGTTCCATGACACAGGTCCTACACCTACCTCTGCACGTATAGCATTGTGAGCAATGACATAGTCTTGAATGTTGTGGTTTCTAGCATTGGTTGAGTGAAGTAGAATTGTAAGTTTGAGGAGAATTAGTGGTAGAATTGAGTAAATGGATGATCCCATTTTTTTTGTAG
Source organism: Allium cepa (assembly GCA_030765085.1). Taxonomy (NCBI): domain Eukaryota; kingdom Viridiplantae; phylum Streptophyta; class Magnoliopsida; order Asparagales; family Amaryllidaceae; genus Allium; species Allium cepa. Next base: position 42,006,765 of record CM060937.1, read on the forward strand.
TGAGGAAAATTTGATTTGCTTGAGAAATGTATTGTGAGATGACATATGTATTAATACTGGCCGGATATATAGAGAAAGTATGTCACATTTTAGCACAAAAATAAAGAAAGATATGATAATTAGCTTAATCTCAATAATTATAAGATTTACTAACTCATTATTTGTGATATTTTCTTGCCATATCTTATCATTAGAATTCTTAATAATTCTAATTAGATGCGATGAATATCTCTTACTGGTAATATTTTCTTGCCAATTTTCCAAAATGTAATCTATGCAATAGTTTATACTAGGAAGATTGATCAAAATCGTTACTACTTGTACATTTCTAGCCAAATATCTACATTTATCCATAGAAAACCCACTAATAACTTCTTTTGGTCTTCGATCAAAAGAAGATAAAAAAAATCTTTGTTATTATCGTGTTTTAAATTTGTATACATGAATATTGGATGGTAAAGTGTATGTGCCTTCTACTGACAAATTTAGTCTATAACTCTTTTACTAAATTTGTCAATATTAAAAAATAATTTTTTAATGATCATCATTTGATAGCTATCACTGCAATTTTTTTCACATAAAATAGAAAAAAATAATTTTTCATTATGCTGATTTTTTTTTCCCTATTCTTGTTTTACGCTCATGCAAAGTATAAGGTTGGAGAATGTTTTCTCTGTCAGTTTAAAATAGATCTAATTGTCTGTACAAATGTAATAAAAAATTAAATTTAAACCAAAGTAACTTCAAAAAAATTCCCAATATGTAACCAGGGCCGGGCCAAAATTTTTGTTGCTCAAGCCCAAATAGAAATTTTTTCGAAGAAAGTTAAAAAACCAAAAGCAAAATCGTGCCTGTGGCTAGCTTTGAACCCAATCACTTCAACTCTTACCACTAAACCAAATATTGGTTAGTAACGTTACTTAGTTTACAAGTTATATAAAAGAAAGCATTGATTTTTCTTTAATTTGCTGCCCCCAGCCCAGTGGGCTACCCTAGCCCGATGGCTTGGTGGGTTGTCCTCGGGACCTGGCCTGTATGTAACTATATATTGAAGTATTAGGATGCATTTTTTATTCTTTAATAGACAATAGAGAGCCAAACAGTCCAAATATTAAGTTCAAAGATTTTCCCAGTGAAAGCCTATCGACATCTTATGCCATACCCCTCGCACGACAAACTTCAAGATAAAAGCTCGAAGTATGTGTCTCCTATATTGGTCAAATGAGTTAAGTACCAAGAACCAATTTTGTAGCATGGTTTATAAATGATCAGGCTAAGTCGAGGAATAGTTCGTTCCGTTTAAGATGTTTTCCAGCTCAATCAAACTGGTGCAAGGCATGATGTCAACCACGTCGTCTTCAAGATAAAACAAGCATTTCATTTGTAATTCGATCTGTTCTACATCAAAAAAATTCGATCTCTGCATTTTTTTTTGTTTGTGATTTTTTTTTCCTGCTTGAATTTTAGAAATTCAGAGGAATAAAATTCATAGGTAAAAGATACGTTGAGCTCTCAAAGTTGTCTTTTTGTTGATTAAATAAACAGAAGAAAAGAGAGCACCATTATTGAAGGAAACATCGCATCAACGCAGTAAATAAGGGATCGTGCATGTATTAATTTAGTTCTCATTTTTATAATGTTAACAAAAAAAACAGGTAGAAATTTACCGCTAAATCAGATCGTTTCTCAAAAAAAAAAAAAAACAAAACAAAATGTAGAAAAAAATAATTCAAAATTCAAAATTCAGTCCTAAAAATGAAGTGTTGATCACACAGGCGTAGCGCAGTCCGGTTCGAGTCGAGTCGGTTGAACGGACAAACAGTGCTCTCATGTGGTCATCATGCACGGTTCCTCTCTTTAACTCAAATGAAAAACATGAGGTGGCCAAAGAGCCCAACGTATGAGATAAGATGTATTTATGTGTATGTATATGTGTATGTCTTTATTAATTGTTGGAATAAAGTACCAACTTGATCCGACGGTGAAGTTTCGAAAATACATTTACTATGTAAAGGTGAGTACCATTATGTTACGAGTTCGAATCCCGCTTTAGAAAAATGTAAACTTTATTGTTATTTGTAAAGTTTATCATATTATTAAGGATATAAGCTTGAATTTCAATGATGATAGTCTTTCATATACAGTTTTTTTTTCTATTTTTTATTTTTGTAATTGTAATAACCTAAAAATTTAACCTATTGTAATTAATTCATTAATTAATAAAATAACTTTGTGAAATTATCAAAATTGAGCTATGGAAGTTGCACCATTGTGTCCGTAGTAATTTTTTGATTAATTTCCATATATAGAACGTTAAAATCCAAATCAATATGAAGTTACACGTGAAACAAGAATAAAATAAAATTGTGTGTGTAGCTAGGTTGACCAAGAGGTCGACTTGACCATCACGTAAGTCGATCGGCTAGTCGACTTGAGGGGATGAAGGTCAACTGGCGGTCGACCAGTCCTGTTATGGTAAGCGAAGTTTTATTTTGAGGCGGTGCGACTATTTTATATGTCATTTACGTTCTTTTGCTCCATCTGTTCCCTTCGTGCTTTCATCCAAAAACTCCTATACAGCCTATGACGTGGTTGCATCATATTCAATCTCCAAATCCAGCTTGTCTGAGATCCACATCTACCCATATAAATAAGATCCGAGGTCTAACACTTTTCTCATTTTAGATTTTCTCCACTTGGGTTCACCATTTCAGGAAGGACCCTAAAAGAAATAATTTTTCGAGGAAAGAGTCTTTTTAATAAAAATATTTTAATACCCTCAAGGGGATCCAGGAAGACCAAAAGGGAAGAGCTTAGGACCACAAGTGAGTGATTGTAATTATTTTAGTTTTTTTTAGGTAATTTAAAATAATAGGGTTTCCAATTGTTGTAGTTTTTGCTACGATTTTTGTGAATAACTTTTTAATAATTTATTTACAGCTTCTAGAATTATTTTCAGCCTATTTCTTTTAGCTATTTTTTCAGTTAATTTTAGTTTAATTCTGTTAATTATAGCTTTTCCATTTATTTACAGTTTATTTACAGTATTTTAATTTATTTACTGTTGTTTTTGTGTTGTTTACATCTTTTTCTTACGCTTTGATTTTCTTCTATTTTCAGTTTTCTATTATTTCTCCTTCTTCTTCGCATATGGATTAGAATAAATTAAACGCGATATGGATTAAAATTATAAGAATACTGAAATAACGGAAGATAAGACGTAAATTGTAGAAACTATAATAAAAATGGAATTAAGACTGAAACTGGGCCTAATTATGATATTAACGTTAGAATTTGACTAATTAAAGATAATTGGCCTAGTTATAACTTAGAATTATAACTAAAAAGGGAATAAGATGAAAGAAGCTTAATTTTACACTTAGACGTTGGGTTAAGTAATAAGCATGATTATAATGCAGGTTATAATAAGAAACATAACAGAATGAGGCTTATTTTAAAACCTAGGATAAATTAATAAGCACATATAGCAAGAATAATAACAAAGGCTTACTTAAGATAATTAATCTAAGTTAATAAGCAAAGATGAAAGTAGAATCTGTACCGATAGCAATTCCTTTATGTTGTTTAGGGTAGAAAAGTGGCAGTAGTTAAAAGAAAAGATCTGTATCGTTAGCATTTCCCTTATGTTGTTTAAGGTAGATAAGTGGTCAATAGTTAAAAGAAAAGGTCTGTACCGGCAGCATTTTCCTTATGCTATTTAGGGTTGATAAGTGGTCAATAGTTTAAAAAAAAATCCGTACCGGCAGCATTTCCTTTATGTTGTTTAGAGAGATAAGTGACCAATAGTTAAAAGAAAAGGTACATACCTGCAGCATTCCCTTATGCTGTTTAGGGTAGATATGTGGTCAATAGTTAAAAAAAAAGATCCGTACCGGCAGCATTTCCCTTGGGACACGCTTATGTTGTATAGGGTAGATAAGAGGTCAATAATTAAAAGACTAAATAATGGGGATTTGGACAAGGGACGCAACTAGATTTTATTTAATAGAGACCAGTACCAACAGCATTACCTATTTTCTATGGATACGGTGTCTCACAAAAGCCTGAAGTGAGATGAGGGCATGCTTATGCCGTCTAGGGTAAATAAAAGGTCAAAAGAGATAGAATAGATAGTGCGAACCAACGGTGACCGAGCATGCGGCATCAATTAGGGGAGATAAGTCGCTATTAAGTTCCAAGCGCTTAGTATGTGTGTCTTTCATAGACACCATTGCCTTCTGTATAGGGAGCTATATAACGTCTAGTCCACAATAGATACTTTGCATGTCATTCGTAGACACAATTTCTATGTAGGGAGCTGTATAGCATCTAGTCTGTAGTAAGTTTGATGTGCACATAAATGTGTATATTTTTACCACCATATTTAATCTATTTAAATTAAATAAATGATCATATGGGGTATTTTAATTTGTTTAAACTAAATTCAAATTATTTTCAAATTGTCACATATTTATCTCCTTATAGAGACAAATTTTTATTTTTGTGCATATGTTAATTTAAGAAAATTTAATTGGAAATTTCTACATTACTATATAGGAATTTGGCTTCATATATACAAGTGGCTTCATGAAGATATATATATATATATATATATATATATATATATATATATATATATATATATGCACAAGAGTGAATACAAAGGAATGGAGTTGGAAATAATTCAAAGCCATGATCATGAAGGACCCCACCTACCCACTTTCCTTCGCGTACAAATTAGAAGCTAATCCACATGCTAATTGCCATTACGCTTTCATGCACGCTTAATGGGTGATTATTGAAACTAATGATAACTTGACCATCACACTTTCTACAAGGGCATTTTGGGCATTCTCCAAAAATATGCATTAGAGTTTCTACCTTGTATAAATACCCCTTATGTTTCATATAACCCTCTTCCTCTTAGTTAGTTTTTAGCCCACAAATAAATCAAGTTCTCTTCTTCCTTTTCATGGCTACTTAGCCATTTTCATCTTATATATTTTTTCATTTTTTATGCAATGTTATTTATGGTTTCCTTTTAACTACATGTTCTTTTCTTTTCTTGTTAGTAGTATAGATTTGTTTTTCATGCAAGCAGAATAACTCTTCTTTACTTTTCTCTTTTTTTTTCATTTTTCTTTCATGTTGAATTCTACTTGTGTTAATATGATAACACAAATGAGAGGCTAATCCCTTCAATTTAGGGGGGTAATGAAGCCTCTAATCATATAGCCTCAACATTTTGATAATTATCGCTCTCTTTTGTGCTTAAATGAATGTTGATGTGATTTATTGTTTCATGTTTAATTTGATAGTCTATGTTGTTCATAACAAATAGGCTATGCTTAAACAATCACAAACAATATTTACCTCTTCATTTACATATGATGATGGTACTAAAGTGAATGTTGAAATTAAAATTTGATGGTACTATGCATCCAACTATTTCAAAAGATAAATTTAGAACTTATTACCTCAGATTTTATATTCAAACATATTTTCAAATTTCTTCGAAGAGAAATAGATCAAAATCAAAATCAATTATGACAAGGAGGGTATTCTCCTACCGACGCATGATATAACTCTAAAATCACACAACATGGAGTATCTAGTAGTATTCCGGTTCCTTCTAAAATAACAACTAGAGAAAAAAATATGCCTGGAGAGTCTTCCAATTCAGAGAACTTCCAAATGCCCTACTTTAGTCATAACAAACATTTGAAAAACCATTTTAAAAATGTTATTTTAAATTTTTTGAAATAATAACGCTTCATCAATTATTTTTTCAAAAATAATGTTTTTATCATTTCTTTCACAAATTTTTTCTCAAAACTACTTTTACAGATGTACCCAAATTTAAGTCCTAATGAACAACAATTCAAAAACCTTGGTTTATAAATTCAACTCTATAAACTATGGTATATAAAATCACATAACCAATCAATCAAATTCCATAAAGGGGTAATCTACATTTAACCTTATTTAAAGATGTTAATTGACTAACAACCATATCTTAGCTTAGGTTCAAAACTTTGTTGAATGTCCAAGGATAAAAATAATTTTCTAAGAGTGTCATTATTGCTTAAAAGATCATCTAAGCTCCTTGGTATCCATCCTTTTGACCAGGCAGTATTTGAACAGACTTAAACAATCGACTCGGACGAGGGAATAACGAAGAAACGATCCAAGGTCCATGGAAATACCATAAAAAGACAAGAAAATGAGAAATATAAAAAAATGAGCGAACTCATGTCAGGATTCACATAAAAATCTCGGGGTTGACTCCAAAAAGGCGAAGGGAAACAATACAAAAATAATAGAAAATCATCAGGTCGATCCCCAAGCAAACACTTAAATTTCTTGAGTCGGACTCCAAGCAAGTTCAACCAAAGATAAAACAACCCAAATCAAGAAAACACAACAATGGAATCCTGCAAGTTAGGGATCGGTATCAACTCCTACCTGGGGACCGGTACCGACTCCCAAATATAGCTTGGGTAGACCCCATCTTCTTCCTACATGCCTATCGTTATGACAATAGCCTATTTCCAAAGCCAATTTGTTGATTCAATGCAATTCTCCATCAATCTCCATGGATGCTTAAAACTACAACTTTATTCTTCTTCAACTCCATCATTTGGACTCAGAAGAAAGCTTATATTGGTGCAAACAACTATGGAATAACGAAGCTAACTACAATGCGATCCGAGGTGACGAGTCGACGACGCCAAGAATGACGAATTTGGGGATCAGTACCGACTCCCACTTGGGGATAGATACAGACTCCCCACTCTTGCTAAGTTGGTGCGTCTACGTTTTAGGAGAGAACTGGTCTAATTCACGGCTAATAGCTATGAGATATTTGGTCTAAGATTTAGGCTCCTTATATCTATAAATAGGAAGGTAGGGCTTATTGTTTAGGATCTTTTGGCCGTAGTTCCATTATTTCTTATATTCCGGTAACTTTGAAATTCTAAGTGCTGGAGTTGTACTGAGTACCAAGAACTTCTACCCCCAAGTTGTAAATCAATAATAAAATCTTAAAGTGGTCATAGGCCTTGCTTTGTCGAACCACTATAAATGACCATGCCTCTTTTTTTTTCCTTTTTTCATTTATATTTCTTCGCTTTTGTTCTCTACATAATCTTGGGTGTTTGGCCAACTTTGGTTCAAATAATTTGATGCTTTCACTGAGAAACCGACTCTAAGGCTATTTGGATCCTTGTCTACTATTGGATTGCCTAAAATCCAAGGAAAATATCCAATTCCTTCTCAACTACTTTCCCTACTACCCAGAGTTGAACAAAGTCTATAGGAGCCTATCTTCAATGGCCCCCAAGAAAGAAAAAGACGTCGCCTACTCAAAAGATACTAATGGAGCAGAGAACGCTGAACATCAAATTCTAGTCGAAGCGCCATAGCAGGATCTCATAGATACCTAGAATTCCTTAGATCTCATCAGTAGGATTGACTTTGAAAGGATGATTAGAGAACTACCGGACTGCCGTGCAGAGATGGACCTGCAAATCAAGGAGAATAGGAGCTTGATGAACTAATTGAACATCAGAAGCAGAAGGACTATGAGAGAGCCAACTCCTCAAAACTTGGAATCAGAAGTTCCTCATCATCTGGCCATTTTCGAAGGAGAAGAATGCAATAAACATGTGTGCATGAAGTAGGGATGTCAAGGCAAGAGTTAAGAACTGGCACCAACTAAGACGTAAGCGTGAGTACCGATCCCACCTTGGGGGTCAGTGCGAAGCCCGTTCAACGGGGTTCAAGTCTTTGACTTGGTAATGGCGTGTTGCATGCGTGCACTAATCAACCAAGGGTCGAAAGTTAGGATTTTGCTGCTAAATTACCCTTAAGAAATGAACACGGAGTTGCTAGGCAAAGGATTCCTCTAAAGCCAAAAGAGCCTAGACGACAAGGCACGAACATGGGCGATTTACCGGGCCAAGCACAAGGAGTAGACTATGACTACCGTAACTTAACAGCCATTCAAGGACCAGATTTGACTGCAATGGTACGGTGGCTTGTGAGAGAAAGTCAAGACCAAGCTGGCGACGAATGGGCACTTTCCCTCGTCAGAATCCTTTCAAAGAAGCAATTTGACGCAAAGAATACCCTCTATGATTCAACATGTTGACGATGCCCTTATACACAGGAACGATGGATCCTAGACAGTACATCATGAAATATGAATGGCACATGGACTTTGCCAGAGCCACAGACGCTGTCAAATGCAAATGCTTTCCCATTTTCCTAAAAGGAGTACCGACCATGTGGTTTACTCGACTACCACCAGGGCCTATCTCATCATTTGACAACCTGGCAAAGAAATTTATCGAGCAATTCAAGATGCACACGACTCGCACCAAAGATGTTATGTCTTTATCTAACTTATTCCGACGACTGGGGGAATCACTCAACAATTTTATATAGAGATTCAATAACACAGTGAATGATGTAAGCAACCCTCAAGAGAATATCATTTTAATGGCTTTGATCAGGAGAATCCACCTCGACTCGGATTTTGGAGAATTGTTATCAAGGAAGCCTCCCTCCAACCTGGATCACTTTTACAACTAGGAGGTCCAGTACTTGCGCAAGAAGTGGTTATACGGACTAGACAAGGTGATAGGAAAATAAACTGGGCTGAAGGAATTCAAAGCAACGTTGCCAGAGCGTGTTCCCGAAACATGGCTGTGAATGTTCAAAACAAGAGAAATGATCATAACAAGGGCAGTAGTGGGACCCCAGATGAGAACCTAAATTCTAAAAGACGATTGAGAGTCCCGAGATTTGACATATATGCCCATTGAATAATTCAACAGAAAACATCTACGTAGCCACTCATAACTCGGAGCAGTATAGGAAACAAACCTTGAGAGAGTCCATTGAAAGCCAGAAAAAGTCTGGAAAATTCTGTAGACTTAACGAGTCCCGTTGTCATAACAAAAAATAATGCAGACACCTTCGAGATATGATCGAAGAGCTGCTTCGAAATAAAAGGCTCTAGAAATTTGTGAAAGCCCCGTAGGATGGTGGGTAGAGGACATCCGATCCCTAGCGAGAACGGACCGCTCATAGTGCCGATGGCCTGAGGAAAGACTGGTTATAAACTAGTCCACAGACAGTCATCATCCAGTTGACAAGAGCTGGAGCAAAATGGAATGGCAAGCGTGATGACGCCATTTCATTCTAGAGTAAACTCTTTTTTTGCTTTGAAGTTTTCATAAGACAAACTCCGTTATTTTCTATTTTCAATGAATTTTCTTTTTAATCATGCAACCTTGTCTTTGCATGCTATATGAGTTGTGAGACACGACCAACTCAAGTGAGACTCCATATAAATAATGGAGGTGTTCAGGTACCTAGAGTCAGGTGCCCACCAAATTTCCATGGCCCGACTTTCATAGCTCTATTGAAATGAGCATGATTCAACCGCTACTTAGCAAACTATTGCCCCTAACTTGGGGGCAAGACCATGATTCAAAGTGGATAGGACTCGACCATCCACTCTTAAATTCATGCCTAATTTTTTTTCCAAAACACTTACGCCTTACCTGAGGCTCGCAGGCTTGAAATCCAATTCAACATGGACGTGACAAGATAATCCACACATAACCTCTTTCCCTCCATGCAGGGCCCGAAATATAATCTAAGATGGATGTGACTGACTTTCCATCTCTTAGCCCTTTCCCTTGACTCAACAAGGAAGGCACAACACATATTTTGAGATGGATGTGACCGGCCGTCCATCTCCTAGCCCTTTCTCTTGACACGACAGGGGGCCATAAAATGTAATCTGAGATGGATGTGACTGACCATCCATCTCCTAGATATTTCCCTTAATCAGACATGAGGGGACCAAAACATAATCCATGGTGGTGTGACTGAATCTTTCCCTTAAACCGATAGGGGAAGTTCATACCAAAATGGATGTTACAGACGATCCATCAACTTAGCTCTTTCCCTTGACTCGATAGAGGGAGCATAACCAACAAATGAGCATATGTGACTAACCATCCATCTCTAAACTCTTTCCTTTGAATCGATGTGGGGAGTTCGAATTAAATTGGATATGACTGACCATCCATCAATTTAGCTCTTTCCCTTGACCCGATAGGAGGAGTATAACTAATAAATGAGTGGATGTGACTGGCCATCCATCTTCAAAATCTTTCCCTTGAATCAACAAAGGGTGTTCAAACCAAAATGGATGTAACCAATCATCCATTAACTTAACCTTTTTCGCAAACCCGACATGGGGAGTTTAAACAAAAAAGGACATGATCCGACCATCCATCATTGAACTTTGAACGTATGTGACCCGACCATCCGACTCCTTGCTCTTTCCCTTGGACCAATAGGGGAAGTCTAAACACAAAATGATGTGATCCGACTATCCATCGTCAACCTTAGAATGGATGTGACCCGACCATCCATCTTCTAATTCCTACCCTTGATCTGATAAAGGGAAGTTCAAATCCAAAACGACACGAGATGACAGTCCAACCAGGATGAATGTGATCCGACCATTCACCCATCAACTCTATTTTTTCATGGCTTCACCAAAATACAAACATGGAATGAATGTGACTTGACCATTCATTCACCTGCTCTAACTTTTGGTCCATCAAAGGGAGTGTAAAATCAGGATGGGTGTGACCCAACTGCTCATTTGCCAACCTAGACCTTAGACCCGACATGGAAGAATATCACTACATAAGGATGAGACTTGACCGTCCATGTACTAATCCTATTGACCTTAGACTGAGGGCATATGGATATCATCACCTTATAGTTGAACATGATAGCTCAACACTATGGCTCCTACCTAGTGTTTGATACACTCCAAGGCTACGACGAAAAGGATGCCTTAAAATGGGACGATCAGAATTGTTCGATCACCAACTCATAACTTGAATTCACAACGTCATGACCAGCCTCATCATCAACACTTACCATCATGTCTTTCTCAACATCATCCCAAGCATCCTTGACCTCTTGACTGAGGATTGGGAGCATAATTAGAACTAAACATCCTGGAATAGGTGTTATCCCATCTTTTGGTCAAGGCTGGAATATCAACAAATTGGCAAGGAATGATGGATATCGGGACTGAAGATCGATTGAAAACAAGGCTGCAATCGATATCGTCAAAATTTGACCGGGCTTCGATCGGGATGGAATCGATTGGAGATGATGATCAATGACAGAAGAGGCTATATTTCAAATTTTAGGTTAATCGGAGTTCATATGGAGGAGATATGATCGATACAAGATAAAGGGATATATTGTTCGTATCCATCAAAGAGTTGGGGTGATGTCCATTTCGAATCCATCATGTTCGTATCCATCGGAATGGCATCGCCTCAGTATATTCGTATCCATTGAGTTTAGTGCAGTTCGAATCCATCATTCGCATCCAACAGGAAATCATGCATTGGCTTATTCGAATCGATAGATTTCGTATCCACCGGAATGGCCCCACATCGATCTATTCGAATCCATCAGGTTTCATATAGTTCGAATCCATCAGTCCGTATTGATCGGGTTCATGCATGCTTGGTCGTTCATATCCATATGTTTGAATCGATCCGGAATCGTCACATTGTCTCTGTTTGCATCGATACTGTTCGCACTCCACTCACACTGTTCATGACGATCTGGTTCACATCGGTCCCACAGTCGCTATTCGAATCGATCCCCATAAATTGATCGATACGAATAGCACACTCTGATCGATACGAAACAACACTCTAATCATCGATGCAAAGTCATCGATATGGAATTATTGATGCGAACGTATAGATGTAAACGTGGCGAAAGCTTCGAAATGAATCGATCAACGCGGCACAAAAGATGGAGCGATCCAAGAATCTCGTGCCACGTCACTACGCGCTCACGTGCCCAGGTCGATTCAAAATGATGGGTACGAAACCATGGATTCGAACTCAGCAACATACGAAAATCACGATATTGCATCGATCATATCTCCTAAACCGCTGGTCCAAATGCAACGAAATTTTCACAACGGCATGCATACAAGGTAAAGAACAATCCTGCCAAGTTTCAGCTCGATTGGATCATTTTTTGATGGATACGAAATTTCTTCGTATCGATCACAGATCGAGTCAAAACTTGGTGGGGTCGGTCGCGTGGGACCACTCACGTGCCAGAAGAAGTCTCCCGAAGTTTATGCGCGATATCAGCCTCCTGCGCCTATAGAAAAAGGATCTTTTGGTCATTCAACGTCCAGACTCTCCCGGGTTCATTTCTACACTTCAATACGACTATTGTACTTGAAATTCTCCATTGCTACTACTGTAATTATCTGTAACCAGCGAGGATAATCAATAAAAGATAAAACTTTGGAGTGGACGTAGGCCGGAGATAGCCGAACCACTATAAAACTCGTGTTTCTGTTCATCATTTCTGGATTGTTGTTTGTTGTTTGCTTAAATCTGTGAACTGTGTTTGGAATATTGCTGATTGATATTCATAGTTCAGTGCTTTCACGACATTCGAGGTTTTTGACCAATTTTGGCGCAAACACTTTGGTGCTTTCACTAAGAAGAACTAGCACCCGCTATATCGGGTTGAAGTTTGGATTGGAAGAGCATGAAGAGTTTAGATTTGAAAGAGAATGACTTGGCAGACAAGTAGGAGACAGAGGGCTGAAAGAAACCAACAAGAAGGAAGTCAAGAAGCATCCTCCGGAGATGGGGAAGGGCAAACTTCTATCTACATCACCAGGGATGAAATGGAAGTTATGGCAAATTCGTTGCTAGAGAGGTTGTTGAAGAGTCAACAGGACATGATGTAGACTTTCTTTGAACAGATAAGGGCTGTAGGAACACAGAATTTAGGACTAGCTACATTGGCTGTAAATGTGGAACAAGGAACTAGGGTTATGGAACCCAATGGAGGACAAAACACAGAACCAGAAGGCAATCAACGAGGGCTTGGGGGCAAGACCGCAGATCTAACACTGGAAGACCCTTGGACGGAATTCGACAGGCTAGAACTAACGCTGGTGTTAATGAAACGCATAAAGAATATGTGCCGGAGTTCCCTCGGGGCATGGGGGAAACCCTTGACAGACAATACTGGATTAGTGGAGATCATTAGGAAAACTATGCGTGGAGGTTTGACCAATAGAGATTTGGAAGGAGTGAACAAGAGTCCGTTTACTCGGGAAATCAAGATAGCTCAGAATCCACCCAAGTTCAAGCTACCTAGCGTGGAAGTATACGATGGCAAGGCCGACCCAACCGATCACTTGATGAGGTACACCAAACACATGGAAGTGCTGGAGGCATTGGAGGAAGTAATGGCCCGATGTTTCCCTTTGTACTTGACGGATCTAGCTGCAATGTGGTTTAGGCAGCTTGAAGAAGGATCTATCAGGACTTAGAGGGAGTTGGTGGATAGGTTTTTGGGGCTGTTTCGGGTTCATATCAAGAGACCAAAGAATGTAATGACGTTGACGTCGGTAAAGCAAAGGACGGATGAATCACTCAGGGCTTTTTTAACTCGATTCAATGCGGCGGTTGCTTCAGTGGATCGCTGGATCCATTAATGGTTTTAATGGCAGCGGTGTCACGAGTTAGGAAGGATTCGAATTTCAAGGTATCTTTAATACGAGACCCACCATTGGATCTCGGGGAATTCTTTCACGAAGCTGAAAGATTCCTTCGGCAAGAAGATGCATGTATGGATTTAAAGTTAAAGGAGGTGAATGCGACTGAGGGTGGAGGACCATCCAACGGAAGCTCAGATAAGGCTAAGGGAGAGAGGAAGCTGGATGACGATTCAGGAAAAGCCAAAAAGCGATGGAAGAATCCAAAGTTTTCCACATGCACAGGATTAAACAAGACGCTGGAGCGGATATACATGCAAACCCGGAATTGCCTTCCTTACCGAAGGCCGGCTAGGAGGGAACCATCCGAACAGGAAAGGGCATCAGGAAGGCACTGTCTCTTCCACGATTTGGACGGACATGATACCAACAGCTACAGACACTTAAAGGACATAATTGAGGAACACATGAGGAATGAACAATTGAGGCAATATGTTGGGGCACGGAATGCAGCGATGGAGCAGGAGCAACCACTGCCCACCTCACACCATGATGATGTGAGGCCCAGGAATGATGGTCGATTGATTATCAATTGACCAGGATAATATGAAATAAGTAACAAACCATTGGCAAACGACAAAGTCATTTACACATGTATGGGGATGGAAATAGCCCATAGGCATGCTCTGAGTGATGATAAACCGTGAAGCTATGGTTTGTGAAATCTGTCTTGTGTTTTGGATTGGACACTCATTTTTCTGGTTTGGTTTTGGAGTTTGGTTCGAACTCCTGGTCTTGTTTGCTTTCTGTTTTGGGATATTCGTTTGGATGACTGGTTTTTGTTTTGGATGCTGGTTTGGATTCCTGATTTTTGATTTGATTTGGATTGGATTTTGATTGGATTTTTATTTGGTTTTTTGTAAACGGTCGTCAGATATGGATTATATCTGACAAGGGGTGAGTCGCTTTGCCCGAACGTGGTAAATTGACTCATTCAGGTCGTCGAGTATGGACTATGCTCGACAAGGGTCCGAAGTGACCAGGATTCGGCCTAGGATTTAGGCCCTATATTATTGGTTATTGTTTCAGGTCGTTGAGTATGGACTATGCTCAACAAGGGTCCAGAGAGACCAGGATTCGGCTTAGGGTTTAAGCCATGGCATTGTACAACATCCAGGGACACTGGACCACGGTCGTTAAGTGTGGATTGCACTTGGAAAGAACCCAGAGAGGTTAGTTCAACGTCCAGGGACACTAGACCACGGTCGTCAAGTATGGATTGTGCTTGGCAAGAACCCAAAGAGGTTAGTTCAACGTCCAGGGACACTGGACCATGGTCGTCGGGTGCAGCTTGCGCTTGGCAAGAGCCCGGAGAGGTTATGGATTTGGATATCAACCTAGGGAGGTCCTGGATTCGGTCATTGGCTATTGGATAAGGATGGATTAAGACTCGGTTGTCGAGTTCGAATGGATATGGAATTGGCTAAGGCTTTGGTTATTGGGTTTGGAATTGGGCATCGACTCGGAGCAGTCCAGGATGGTGTACTCTGATGATGTGGTTATGGACTTTGGATATCGGATTCGGAGTTATTCAAAACACACCTTCTTACCAAAAGGCATGTTTTGGGGGCAAATGTTATCCTACCTTTTGGTCAAGGCTGGAATATCAACAAATTGGCAAGTAATGATGGATATCAGGACCGAAGATCGATTGAAAACAAGGCTGCAATCGATGTCGTCAAAATTTGGCCGGGCTTCGATCGGGACGGAATCGATTGGAGATTATGATCAATGATAGAAGAGGCTACATTTCAAATTTCAGGTTAATCGGAGTTCATATAGAGGAGATATGATCGATACAAAATAAAGAGATATAAAGTTCGTATCCATCAAAGAGTTGTGGTGATGTCCATTTCGAATCCATCAGGTTCAAATCCATCAGGTTCGTATCCATCGGAATGGCATCGCCTCAGTATGTTCGTATCCATCGAGTTTAGTGCAGTTTGAATCCATCATTCGCATCCATCAGGAAATCATGCATTGGCTTATTCGAATAGATTGGTTTCGCATCCACGGAATGACCCCGCATCGATCTATTCGAATCCATCAGGTTTTATATAGTTCGAATCCATCAGCTCGTATTGATCGGGTTCATGCATGCATGGTCGTTCGTATCCATATGTTCGAATCGATCCGGAATCGTCACATTGTCTCTGTTTGCACCGATACTATTCACACTCCACTCACACTGTTCATGACGATCTGGTTCGCATTGGTCCCACACTCGCTATTTGAATCGATCCCCATAGATTGATCGGTACGAATAGCACACTCTGATCGATACGAAACAACACTCTAATCATCGATGCAAAGTCATCGATATGGAATTATTGATGCGAACGTATCGATGTAAATGTGGCAAAAGCTTCGGAACGAATCGATCAACGCGGCACAAAAAATGGAACGATCCAAGAATCTCGCACCACGTCACTGCGCGCTCACGTGCCCAGGTCGATTCGAAATGATGGGTACGAAACCATGGATTCGAACTCAGCAACATACGAAAATCACGATATTGCATCGATCATATCTCCTAAACCGCTGGTCCAAATGCAACAAAATTTTCACAGCGACATGCATACAAGGTAAAGAACAATCCTGCCAAGTTTCAGCTCGATTGGATCATTTTTTGATGGATACGAAATTGCTTCGTATCGATCGCAGATCGAGTCGAAACTTGGTGAGGTCGGTCGCGTGGGCCCACTCACGTGCCAGAAGAAGTCTCCCGAAGTTTAGGCGTGATATCAGCTTCCTGCACCTATAAATAGCCCCCTGAAGCTTACAGAAAAAGGATCTTTTGGCCATTCAACGTCCAGACTCTGTCGGACTCATTTCTACACTTCAATACAACTATTGTACTTGAAATTCTCCATTGCTACTGCTGTAATCATCTGTAACCAACGAGGATAATCAATAAAAGATAAAACTTTGGAGTGGACGTAGGCCGGAGATAGCCGAACCACTATAAAAATCGTGTTTCTGTTCATTATTTCGGGATTGTTGTTTGTTGTTTGCTTAAATCTGTGACCTGTGTTTGGAATATTGCTGATTGATATTCATAGTTCAGTGCTTTCACGACATTCAAGGTTTGTGACCAATTTTGGCGCAAACAATAGGATGTTAAACTAATAGCTCAAGCAGGAATTGCTTTAGTCAGCAACTGGAGTTAGCCGCTTTGATGACTGCCCTTCATCAGATTAGTTCGAGAAGAACATATGATTATAATCCAGCAAAACTTGGCACTGACCCATGGGCATACGAACATGCATGGGAGCAAATGACTTACCAAGCATACAATTTCTAGAATCAACAAAAATTGAATTCTTACTTGAGACTTTTAGAAAAGAAACCAGTTCAGATAACTGAGATATACTATTTCAATAAACTAGCTCAATGGAATCAATCACAGATAATTACCTAGAGAATACATTCCAATTTTACAATGTTAGATATCGACCAAGCATCACAAGTCACAATGGACAGTTAGAGATATGACTCTTCATGAAATCAAATCGATAAAAGGATAACGACAATTCAAGATATTGAGTGAAATCCATTTTCGCAATCCTAACTATTCTCGATTGAAAGAACATTTGTTTGCAACAAGATGTACTTTGGGGGCAAAGGTTATCCAGCCTTTTGACAGAGCGGTGTTTGAACAGACTTAAACAATCAATTCGAATGATCGAATTCATGTCAGGACTCGGGTCAGGAACACAAAAATATCGGGTTTGACTCCAAGTAGGCGAAGGGAAACTCAGAAAAAAATAATCTCAAAAAGTCTTTAGGTCGAGCCCTAAGCAAATACTTGAATTTCTTGACAATGAGATCCTCAATTTGGGGATCGGTACCGACTCCCGCCTGGAGATTGGTACCGACTCCTAAATATGGCTAAGGTCGACCCAATCTTTTGCCTACATGTAACACCATATAATTTTAGTATCGTTATTTAAGATATTTAATTGTTTAAATTAAATAAATAATGCAAAATTATTAATGGATCGAGATTTTTGATTAAATAAGAGGCAGCCATGCTATGTTAAATAAGTGAACTGAAGAATAAAAAGAGAATAAAAGGTTAGGAAATATGCAAGGGCAAAATAGGAAAAGGGCATATCCTTATACCCTAAACCCTTTAGGAATTAATTCTACACATTTATTCTATTTTCACAAAAAAATAGAGCTAAGGTCGGCCACAATTAGGAAGAGCAAAGAAGAAGAATTCAAGAGGAAGAATCAAATCACTTAATCAAGACCAAATCTCGCTTCCTTAATCAAAAAGCTAAGGTGAATATTGACTGCATCTCAATTCTTAATGGTTTTCCGTTTTTGGAATGAAATCTGAATTATTTAAAAATGTTTTGCCATGTTTAGGATGATAAAATATATATCTATACGTTGTTATTGATTTATGCTAATTTACATAGATTTTGTGATATGTTTTGATATGAAAACACTATTATATGACATCCAATTGACTTGCGAATTTAAATTTAGTTTAGAAACAATAATTTAGAAATGGTTTCAATTTTCATAATTTTCTAAATTAATGTGGATTTTATATGAATTTTCTAGTGAAGAAAATGTTAATTTGGGTTTAAAATTAATCACGGCTAAATTATATTGCCTTAAGGTATGAAATTTATATATGGTAGAAAACATATTAAAATTGATTTTTTGGAATTTCTGTACAAATTTTCCTATGTGTTTTAATGGATATATAAAATTATTTAAGGTATGGGGACTTAAATGATTTATATTTTTTTTAAAAGGTGTATTTTGTATATAATCCAATTCTTATTTCTGAAAATCAGTAGTACTTTTGAAAAAAAAATTTGCAACCAATCATAATTCAGCAAATAAGGCAGGTTAGATACGAAGAGATAGTTTAAAATGTCAAAGGGTTAACAGAACTGAGCCCCTTTGTAATGCACACATTGTGTTCAAAGGTAAGAGTTCAGACCAAATAAAATGAAAAATGAGATTGAGAAATTAAGCTATGGAATTTAAGGAGTTAATCCGTAGGACAGGTGCATGTATAACTGAATAAAGTGAATGGATGGTTGCTTGGGTGCATGGTTGTTAGATAGGCTTACATAAATACATATACTCAGGTTCTATTATGAATTTGAATAACATCCAATATATAAGCTCTTTGCACAGTCTTGGGAATTTATAAGTTATTTTCAATCCTTAATTTCACTCATACCAGAATTTATTTATGACCCTATTTGTTGCCTTTGCAACATTTGGAGTGTCTCATTTGATTGAGGCAGTCCAAAATATTGCTGCAGGAAAGATGCACGAGTAGCTTGCTTGCATGGATATTGAAGATCTTGATGAATTTAAAATGCTAAGAAAAGTAGCAGTATTGTTGTAATAAATAAGTTGAGCAAACTCTTTTATGTCTTTTGTATCTCTCAGAATTGATGCTACTGAGTTTTTTGAAAAGAACTTGTAAGAACTGAAGTAATATCTGTGCTTGTGAGTTTTTGGGATAAGTAACAAATGTGTTTGTGAGTTATTGATTTAATTAATGAATTCTGAAGTAACCTGATGGATTAAAATGAATGAGAACGTGCCATTTAATCTGATATGTGGATATTTTCTCCTTGATATATTTGTTTGATTTCAGTTATAGTATTGAAGTTACAATTGAATAAATATGTGCCATAGTTTTAAATGAGTGGGTTGAACATGGTCTTGGCTAACCAGTCGGGCTTAAACATGTCTTGTAATTGATATAAGCACATGTCAAGCTTGAAGACATAGCCTGTAATCCTATCTAGGCATTTGGTTTTCAAGTAGAAACTTGTATTGCATTATGTAGTAAGATGAGGTGCATTCTAAATACTTGTAATCTTACTGCAACCATATTGAGCTAAGCCCTGTTGTCTACCTATTTGATTCAAGTCTGGTTGCATTTTGGCCTTAGACAAGTCAGTTGCAATATGCATTGTCATGTAATCATATTTAGGTCTTAAGCAAGTCCATTATTCCACTGTTTATTGATCACAGTCAGTTTTTCTACAATTTGGAAATTCATCAGATGTCTTCACCATATGTTCATCTAAAAGTCTGCATTGACCTGATTTTGACATTGTCTTGGTCATACTATCTTCATGTATATGCTAAACCTGCATTTTGTATGTTAGTCTGAGTTAGCAATCTGTTTGCTTATACTGTTTTATCTGTTTGACCTTTTGATCTAGTTTGCCACTATTTATTCATATGATCATTACATACTTCATAAACCAGATCATAAGTATTTTATCTGACATGAAATTGTTGTGTTATAATGAGAATCCCGGGCTAAACAAATATGCAAGAGTTGTTTCAAACATCCTCTAATTAATCAAAAAAAACAGTAAGTATCAAATCCCAAAATCCCAAAGCTCAAATGTATGGCTTGTATATCCAAGAGTCAATTAATTTGAGAAATAAACAAGAAAATAATAAGTGGATATATTTGAACAAAATATTAATCAAGTTTGAGTATCAAGTTTGAGTTAAAAAAAAGTAGAAATGGCTATGTGACACAAAATCTCTCAAATGTGAGAAGCATTGTGTGATTGAATTTCTTTGCTAATTTAATTACTCTGATAAGCAAAGAAACATTTATATATCCTCATATATATAAATGGAATGACTGATTCAAATACTGATATATTTATATTAGTACATTTTTGGATCTTGGGAAATTTAATTAAGAGAAGTGATCCATTGAAAAAAAACTCATCTGAAAATCACTAAAATAAATGCTAAGAGAAGTGGGTCACTTCAATATGGGTGCTACTGTTCTTCATGTGAGCAACCACCTTTCTTTTCACCCATCTAGCGTCTACTCGACCACCTCCATCACTCCGTGTCCAGTTCCAACCCGCGATTCCATAGTCGAGCTCGACCAGCAAACCACCTCATCCCAGTGCCGCATGTGCCGACTTCCGCCCTGCCCTTCTCCTCCTCTGGCCTCCTTCCGCTTCCCCAAACACCCATAGCCAGCCCATCTCCAGCCGAGGCTAGAGCCACATCCCCTCCAAACTCACACCATCGCCCAAGCTTTAACTGGCCGTGCAACCCTCATATCCTCACCTGGCCGAACCTCCATGCATCTAGACCTCACTCGCTTTGGTTTTCCACCTAGCAACGCAGCTGCTCACTCGGTAGTTTCCAGTCCTATTCCATCTTAGAAGCTAAGAATAATAATATTTCATATATAGATAAGCTATATATATATGTATGTATGTATAGTCGGTTGTGTGGATGTGGTTTATATAAGTACATATTGTGACAGTTTTATACAAAGGTTAGAATATATAAGCTATATAATATGTATATATTTTGATTTTTAATGTACGTGTTTAAGATTTATTTTTGATTATATAATATAGTATCAATATTTTCTTTGTGGATCAATGTCATAAAGTATATATGTTTACTGTATATATTATATGGTTACAATATAAAGGTATACCTATTGCATTATATATTGTTTTCGAATA
The DNA here is from genome assembly GCA_030765085.1 of Allium cepa. Classification (NCBI taxonomy): domain Eukaryota; kingdom Viridiplantae; phylum Streptophyta; class Magnoliopsida; order Asparagales; family Amaryllidaceae; genus Allium; species Allium cepa. Next base: position 42,027,921 of record CM060937.1, read on the forward strand.
TAATACTATTTTAAGTATATAATACATGCTGCTTTCATACTATAGTATAATTGTGTATCTTGTTCAAGTTTTATAAGTATGAAATCTGCGTTGTTATAGGGAAGTTTAGATTAATTTATATTTTATTAAGTTACATATTCTGTTTAGTCTGGATATGTTTTAATGTGTATTCATGTGATTTTATAAGAAGGTACAAATCTATAGTATTATATAAGTATGTGTTGATCTGTGTGTGTGTGTGTGTGTATATATATATATATATATGTTTCTATAATAAAGTATGTTTATATACACATGTGTTTACATATTCATTTGCAGAATGGAAGTCTTATTCCTACGTATATTAGTTTATGTAGATAAGTAGATATGAGTTTAGTTATATATATATATATGTATGTGTGTGCTTTATATATACAGATTCTAAGTATAATATATATGTAAACTATATATGTAGTTTATTATATGGTATAGGATCTGTTGAACTATAAATGTAAGAGATAAATTATGGAATCTAGTTGGTTATAAAAATATATGTGTATAATATGTAAATATATATATATATAGTTGCTGAAGCTTTTAATTTTACTTTGAGTGCTAAAGAGTGTGTGTGTGTATATATATATATGTATACAAGTATGCGTGAGTTGGTTTCCTAATATATATGGAGGGATTTTATTTTAAATTTAATATGTGTTTACATAAAGTAAATGATTTTGTTATATAACATATATAGATTTTATTTTAAATATATAGCATATATTTTGTTCAGTAATCTCAAGCTGATTTTGATTTGTTCTCATCGATTCCTATTTATCAGCTTTGTTTGTCAAATTCATGCCAATCTTGCGTTGCTTTGGAATTAGTACTTGGATTCGTAACTCATTTTATTCTCGAATCTCTCTAGCCTTGAAAGGTGAGCAATCACTCACGATTAACGTTCTTTTATTTATTTAATTTGATTTCACTTGAAACGACAATTGAAATATGCTATTGCTAGTTATTTAATTGCTATATGTTATGTCATTATCTGTAATTGTTCACCTGATATATGACACCATATCCTGCTATTTATATTTCATTTTATTTATCACTGATGGTATATTCCTGTTATTGATATGTTATATTACACTAACTGTTCTCACTCTGCAAGTTCCTTGTTAGTTTAGAATTCCCTATGGGTTGAAATAATACATACCCGAACGATCTTGTAGAATATGAGAAAATCGTTATGGGTTGAAACGATAAACCTAAGCTATTTTCATTGAATTGAATTTGGGATTGTGGGTTGAAAAGATATATAATCGTAGATATTAAAATGCGGATTGAAATGATAAATATCCGTGTCACTTGACCATAGGATAAAAAATAAGATGTAGACGCCGTCGGTATATATATATATATATATATATATATATATGTATGTATGTATGTATGTATGTATGTATGTATCTTGGAAATGATTTCCAAAGTTTTGAAAAAGAAATATATGGGTTTTAATAAATATTGATTTTAAAATACTATACATATAAATGTTACTTTATAAAGGTTTAAATTTTAGATTTTTAAAATTATATGTTTGGAAATTTGAGATTTATAAGTTAGTTTTTAAATTATAATTTTTAAGATTTTCTTATAATTTTACTATTTTAAAATATATCAAAATAGATTTAATGTAAAATAAATTCAATAATAAGATTTAATTTAATAAAGTTTAATTTAATCAGTACATAATATTTAAGTATTTATTTAAAAAAATTATTTTAAAATAACTTTTTATAATAATTTTTAATAAATTAAGCTTGCAAAGATAAATTTAAATTGATTTGAAATCGTATTCTTTTAAGAATTATATTTAATTAAATCGATTTGAGACTTATTGAATTCGAGATTTTAAAGATATGATTTTATAGCTTGATTTTAATCTAAAGTGATTAAATGAGTATTTCAAGTTTAAATAAATTGAAGGGAATATTTAGTTTATTTAAATTGTAATTTAGGGTTTATTTAAATGATATGGATTGACTAAGTGAATATTTCAATATTAAAATATTGGTAAAGTTGAATTCGAAGTATAAATAAATTTATCAAAATTTATCATCGTAAAGGTTTGAATATTTAAGCTTTGAAACCTATTGAAGTTGAAATGGTTTGATTTATAGTTCAAATCTATATTTGAAATCAATATAAATTTATGGTTATTGAGATGATGAATTAAATTGATATTTGTGAAGTAAGATTGAATTGTATTGAATTTTTGAATTTGAGTTGATTTGAATCGATTTGTGAACTTTGAGGAAACTATTTTATTATATAAAGTATTTTAATATATATATATATATATATATATAAATTATTTTAATATAAACTATATTAATATAAATCATTTTATTGTAAACTATTTTTAATATAAACTATTTTAATATACTAATTATTTTAATATAAACTATTTTAACTTATAACTATTTTTAATATACTAACTACTTTATTTTATAATCTATTTTATTATATATACTATTTTCTATGTCTAAACTATTAAGTGGGAAGTATTATGATTTCAAAGTTATGATTTCCAAAGTGTTATGATTTCTAAGTTTTATAATTTCGAAAGGGTTATAACTTTGAAAGTGCAATGATTTTGGAAATGGATATATTTTAAAGTGAGTAATGATCTCGTATTGATATGGTTTTGAAATAGATATGATAGTTTGAAATGACCACGGTGTTATAATAACATTTGGCTGTTAAAGAGACAGAGATCGATTATTGTCACTACACCATAGATAGGATTTTGGCGCTGCCGTAGGAGGTGCATTTGATACGGCTACAAGCCGTATCAAATATTAATACGGCTTATAGCCGTATCTAAATTGTTTAATACGGCTTTAAGCCGTATTAATATTTGATACGGCTTGTAACCGTATTAAATTGCGTGCCTCTTTTCGTGGGAAAATTTTCCCCAACACGCGCACACTCTCCCTCCCTTTTTTTTATTTCCACCGCTTTCGTTTTCACCGTTCCTTTTCGAGACCACCGTTTTGTTTCACCCTCCAAATGAATTCCACTGTACGCAACCTCCACAACAAGAATTCGTGAATTTTGGGCTTCGTCTGCGGTTGGTTCAGAGGATTGGAGGAAACAAATCTTGGGCGTGGCTGTTCAATTTGGATTTGGGTGGGTTCGCGTGAACTGGTTCGTGGTTCAAGGGTGTCGAGGTAAACATCAATGTCTTTTAGTTTATACTGTGATTTTGGTAATTCGATTTGTGATTATCGATTGGGAATATTCGTCTTCTGTGTTCCTAGTGGGAAACACATGATTTTGGTGGGAATTTGTTAACGTGAAAATTGAGGAACTTTATTTGGAGTGCATCAATATCAATTTGAAGTGTTGAACTTTGATGATACAAAAACACTTTTTGACATTGAATTCAACATGGTGTAAGTGGTTGATGAATTGATATTTCAGAAATCTTTACTAATCTGCTAATTAAAATTTGGCCACTTATAAAAGTTTCGTTAGAAGATTTGTTAATGTCAAGTAATTAAATGAGTGTATACACACTTTGTATCTACCTGCATTGGAATTTATATTTCATAAACCAAACATTAGAGAAAGGTTAGGAAGAAAATAAAATATTGGATTTCGACAATTTTAGGTCAAGAGTAGCCTATTTCAATCAACTTTCTGAAGAAGAAAAATGGAAGAAGAAGAAGAAAAAGAAAAAAAGAAAAAACGCCCTAACATTATAACAAAACCAAATTATTTGAAGACTACTTTTACTTGATAATCGAAAGAAATGAATTTTTCAACAGCTACACATTTTTACCCTTGGATACAAATAGACTGCATACTTGTAAATATACATGTGCTCTGTCAAATATAAAAAACCTAACATAAATATATGGAAAAAAACATAATATAGTTCAAAGTGACATCTCTTTGATACTATAAAATTCAAATACAACAACAAAATATCAAATACTCAAAATTGTTGGTATAGTATCTAAATTCTAAAATGATCCCAATCAAAAAACTTCCAATAAAAGTCACATGCATTTTTGAATATTATTTGTGTATTATTATTATTCCAAAAAAATAATTGACCTAACTAGAAGAAAATATGTCATCTTTGAGCAAGGTTCGTTAATAGCCACTCTCCGATATATTTTTTCCTCTGCAAAAGTTCATTATTCTGAATGCGAGTTGTTCAGCAGGTATCAATCATAAATCATTTGCATCATTTTCATGGTTAATCTAGATGCATTGTTTCTTGGTTCTGATTCAAGGTGATTCAGTTATATCAACACCAAATAATATACAGGGCCTTTTCTTCATGGATTTTGATTTGTCTTCGTTGACCAGTACTCTACACATCAACCTCTTCAATCACCTGCCCATATTGAGTTACTATGTTATAATGAATTTACAATCAAATGAACCATCCCAGTCGTCCTTGAAGTAAAAATTCGTTGGTGTATTCATTATAACAAAACCAAGTGGCTTCTTCAATAAAGTCGTAGATTAACCATGTAACTTGGTAGAGGTTCAATATGATTGGATTTTTTATCCTTGCATGATTTACAGCTTGGTGCTAATATCGTATATGGTTCTAACATTGCATATGGTTTTGATATTGTTGTATAAGTGGATAAAATTATTGTTAATGGCGCAAGCCAAGTATCAGGAGAGGGGTAATGCATAGACATTACTCCGGTGCTACAAAATAGCGCCGTTGTAATGGCAAATTTTTTGGAAATAGTTTGGTGTTTGCTATTATGATGGAATCGAATTTTTATTGCTTCAAGACTAGGTAAACCTATATTTTAGTAACTATAGTTGAGGAAGTGGTGGTTGTTTGACTCGTTTTCCAAGTTACATAGCATGTACGATGGATCATGTACTGTGAACCACTCGTTTATCATCTTCTTCTTACCACTGGTTTATCATCTTGTTCTTCTTCTTCTTCTTTTTTTTGGGTCAGTAACCTATTGATACTTGCAAAATAGGCTGTTAAGGACATTTTAGGCGAGCAACGGCAGTTCTACACTGCACTTCATCAATTTAGTTCTCCTCTATTTCTGGTTGCTTCCCTTCAGGCAGAGTGTAGTTTTGCTCACTTTGATTGGTCGACGGTATAGGCAATGAGTTCAATGCTATGTACAATTATTAGTTGATCTAGTCTCTCTACCATGCCCAGCCCAAGAGGGAGTCCGGTGAGTCTGTCCACAGGGCAACCGATTTAATAGAAGAAACAACCAAAAAGTATTTGTACATAAATACTTTTCAGTGGGTATATTTTGAAATGATAACGTGGTTGAGTGATGTGATAAAGGGGAGTATGTCAGAGAAGGAGGATGTTAAAGGTGATGCAGATGTTAGAGTTGATTATGAGCGGGGTGATGGCAGAGTTTGCTGGAGTTAAGTAGTGGAAGAGGTTTTTGGGTTTGTGGTAGCAGTGGTTATGGGCAGCAAGGATGGAAGTGTTGCTGTTGTTGACAGAGGAGATGGAAGCAAAGGACTATTTTAGTTGAAGGAGATGGCTGGTTTTCTGCTGTTGAAATGGCAGTAAGGGAATTGTTTGATGATGAAATATGTATGGGTGATGTATGTATGGGTGATGAAGTATTGCTTTGATGATGGAGATGAGTGTGCAGGTGGATATGCAGCACTTGGTTGAGTAGGCAGTGTTGATGAGAAAGATGTGCACAAAGGCAGTGGAAGGAAGATGTGAAGTAGTTTGTGGATGGTGTTGGAGTTTGTGAAGTTGGTGAATGCAAATGGATGGTTGTTCAGGCAAATGGATGTGAATTTGTATGTATGCACTATGGATGTAGCAGTGCATAGTGGAAGGCAATGCATAGTTTTGATGGCAGAGTAATGCAACAGTTTTGTAAAAAAAAGAAAGTTGTAAATGTAATGCAAAATGAAAAGGAATATAATTAAAAAAAATCTTTTTGAAATGAAATTGTATATAATTTTTTAGCAATTTCATTTTACTTTTAAAATAGATGGTAGCATTACAGTGCAGGTTCTCCCCCTGATGTTCCCTTATGCCACTCCTCTTTGATGTACAGTATCCACTAACCTTTACTAATGAAGACAAGACAAAATCTTTATGGCTGTTACTGCTACTAGCATACACATATTGCTTGTTCAACACTATTCTGATATGGTTTACATAGTTTGTAGCACGGGAGCATGAAGTTAGAATTATTATCCCACCAACAAAATTAAACAGTTTACAACTTCTTCTGTGATTTTGTTTACTTAAAAATTTATGAATTCTTCTTCTGCACTATTACCCAATGTCTTTGCTGACTGCAACCGATAACTGGAGTCCAGGTAGTATGATATTATTGACTTCAACTAAACATATTTGAATGTTACACCTTTGCAAAATTGGGTGATTTAGCTAAATAGTTGAACAACATTAAATATCTAATTTTAATATCCCTGCTAACAATGTTTTGCACACGCAAGCTTCTCCAAACTATTTTCTTGTCTGTTCACATTGCATATAAACACAATTTCTTTTGATGGCATGCATAAATTTCACATCATTGTCGGTTCCATCTTCCTATGTGCGAAGAACATGCCTCAAACTAGTACTACTATTAAAATTAATCCATTATTCACTTGAGACAAGCTTAAGCATCAATGGAGTTTTTAGTTTTTACGTACCTCTAAGTCTCGCGTGCAATAAGGAATTTTTCATGGATGATTTATGTTTTTTTTTCCTTAAAAGAGTCAATACTTCAGAAGCCCGCCAATCAGGTTAGCTTGTACAACAATAAGAATCCACAAAGAAAGATCGAATTTGCTAAAAGCATTAGCAAATTATATAGTTTCATCAGACACATCAAAATTCATCATGACCTTGTTGCTAACAAAAGTAAGGGATTATCTTGCGAAAAGTAATGTTCTCGGTTTCGACACTTCAAACTGAGAGAACATGTTAATATTTGACTATGTTCAGTTATTATTATCAATTAGTAAAATTATGGTTGAAAAGAGTCCTTTAACTATCATTGCCATGGCTATTTTTAAATAACAAAGGACATTCTACAGAATAGAAAGACAAAATAAATAATCATTACATAACTCCTTTGTAAGGAGATTGAAACAAAACGAATGATAATGACTCAAGCGTATATATTCATTAAATAATAGTTGAAATAGAAACACAAATTTTGGTCCGACCGTGAAGTTTTAAAAATACCATTATATGTATTTCTTTATTAATAATTGTAATACATTGGTATCACACCCTTTTATTGTCAGCATGAAACATCAAAAATGTCTCTTTTTAGATATTATCAAAATTTAGTACCACTTAAAACAAGGATCCAACAATTAATCTTCATTTACAAATTTAAATTTTCCTATATAAATATTTATTATTACTTAAAAGTAGAATGTAACAAATAAACTACTTTACAAATTCGTTTTTTATATAACATAGCACCATGGAAATTAAAATGAACAAAAATAAGAAAATCGAAAAATGATTCAAGTAAATAAAGGAGACGCTCCCATAATATTAACTTATAAATTCATAATATAACTTGGCAAAGAAAATAATCAAAAATTAAGGCCAATGGACACAGATAAACGCACTTAAAAATTAAGGCCAATGAAATCAAACTTGGGACTTTTAGAGTACGTCCTATATATACACTCATATATATATATATTATATTTACGTCTAATGTTCTAATGTATATGATATAGGAGGGCAATATGTCTTTCAGTATAGACAAAAAGTGGATAAATGAATCTGATCAAAGATCTACATACTATATAGACGGGGTGAAGAAGTTTATTAGTTTTGTTGATGAAAATGGTGGTAAGAAAGGAGTGTATTTATGCCCTTGCACTCGGTGCAAAAATATGAAGACGATCAAATTAGATGACATTCATTTTCAATTGCTTAGATGGGATTTTATCCAATCATATACCGTATGGTATTTTCATGGGGAAAAAAGGGTAGAGAAGGAAAAACAACAAGCAGTTAGTCATGCCACAAGTACCGACGAGTCTGAACCTATTATGATGGAAGATCTAGTCAATGATGCAGATAGATTTCATCATTTTCAACTTGAAAATCCGTTGCCTGATCATGCTAATGTTGGAGAGCCGTCTACGGTTGATGGCAGTTGGCAGGCCAATGAAAGTAAGAAGTATAAATCACCTTTTGGTAGCGCAAAAGAGCCACTGTATCCTTCATGTTCAAAAGAGTTGACGAAGCTGTATGCCATTGTGAAACTGAATAGCTTGAAGACCCAATACGGCTTTTCAAATAATGGTGTGACTGCACTCCTCGAACTAATAAAGGAGTTACTTCCCGAAGGTAACACGCTGCCGACAAAGTACTCCGACGTGAAGAAGTTAATTAAGCAAGTTGGGATGAATTACAAAACTTATGATGCATGCATCAATGATTCCATATTATACTGGAAAGATGATGCGAATAGAGTTTCGTATACAAATTGCAATGAACCAAGATATATGACATCATTCAACGAAGAAAGAAAAGGCATCAAAGTACCTCGAAAGACATTAAGACATTTTCCTTTAATTTCTAGATTGAAGAGATTGTATAGTGTACCATGGATAGCAGATGCGATGACCTGACATGGTCGTGCCAAGTCTGATCCAACCGTAATGCGTCATCCATGTGACACTTCTCAATGGAAAGCCGCGGATTATTTTGACCAAATGTTTGCTGTCGAGCCACAAAATGTCACACTTGGAATAGTAACAGATGGTTTCTGTCCACATGCTTCTCTATCTAACCCTTACAGTTGTTGGCCAGTAATTGCAGTACCATATAATCTTCCACCGTCTATGTGCATGAAACGAGAGTTTTCAATGTTAACACTGTTGATTTCTGGGCCAAAACAACCAGGGAAGGATATTGATGTTTATTTACAGCCGTTGATAGACGAGTTAATGCAGTTATGGGAAGGAGTCGTTACATATGATTCATTAAATAAATCCGAATTCACAACGAGAGCTAGGGTGTTGTGGGCAATCCATGATCAACCTGCTCTTGGGACTTTATCGGGATGTACAACTCACGGTTATTTTGCATGTCCGGTTTATGGGGAAAACACTTGTTCTTATCATCTTCCTAAAAGTAAGAAGGTGTGTTACATGGGACATCGAATGTTTCTTCCTAAAGAACACAAGTTTCGATACGACAAGACAAATTTCAACAACGAACAAGAATTTCAACGTCCTAAACAGACATTAACTGGTTTTGAAGTTGAAAAGAAAGTAGCGAATATCAAAATGAAAGTTGGTAAACACAAAGAAGAAATTAGTCGAAAATGGAAAAAGTCAATTTATGAAGAAGTTGATAATGTTTCCGCATGGTACAGGAGGTCTATCTTTTTTGATTTACCATATTGAAAAGCAAATATGATTCGCCATAATATTGATGTTATGCATACGGAGAAAAATGTCACAGAGCATCTCATCAGCACCATTATGGACCATAAAGATAAGTCAAAAGATGGCATCAATGCACGCAAGGATTTGAAAATCATGGGTATAAAACAAAATTTGTGGGTGATGGAAGATCCTGAAACAAATAAAATAATCATACTAAAGGCAACTTTCACTTTGAGCAAAGAAGAAAAGATATGGTTTTGCACCGTTTTGAAAAACCTGAAAGTGCCCAACAAATTCTCTTCAAACTTCCACAACAATGTGAGTATCAATCCTCCCGAACTAAGAAATATGAAGTCACATGATTACCACGTCATAATGCAACATTTGCTTTCGGTATTGCTTCAACATTCTTATCCACAACATAAGGATCTGCAAAATGCTATTCATCGTATTAGTCTATTCTTTAACATTTTGTGCTCAAAGGTGATCAATAAGGAACACCTTATAAAAGCAAAGGCTAGTTTGGTAGAAGCAATGTGTGTTTTTGAAAAACATTTTCCACCTGCATTTTTTGATATCAGTATCCATCTTATGGTTCATTTAGCCGATGAAGCATTAATTTGTGGTCCTGTCAGATATAGATGGATGTATCCCTTTGAACGGTAAATAACTAATTTCAGTTATGTACATTATTATTCGATAGAAATAGCCATTATGTACAATATATAATTGATCACATTCACAGGTTGATGAAAACATATAAAGGATATGTGCGCAACAAAAGATACATTGAAGGTTGTATTGCAGAAGGATATCTCGTACATGAAGCTAGCCTTTACTACATGGAATATATGCCAAACGGAGGTGATGGCAATCATAAACATACCCGCGAAGCGTTTTTAGACGAGGACGATGAGTTTGCTTGTGAAATACCTTTAGATAATGGTAAAGATACAACGTTAACCCAAGTGCAGTTTGAACAAGTACGTAGATGGGTCCTTAATAAGTATGATGGATTGGATGAATGGAAGAAGTAAGTTCACACCTTCGTTTTGAATTTCCATTTTTTAATTCAATTTATGTATTCGGTTTGATATGTGTTTTCCGTAGGAGGTATAACTCCTATGCGAAAAGTACTAGATTTCAATCACGAGGCAGAGGTACAACTGTCAAAGTCGTTCAAAGTTTTACTCTATGGTTACGCAACGAGGTATTACAGCATCTTAAGTAGTTCACGTGTTTATAAGTTGGCAATACACCTTCGTGACCATGTTTTGTTTTATTTATTGTATTTTATGTAGTTGTTGAAGTGCATCGATGTTGATCCAACTCTCCGGCGGCTAGTGCATGGGCCGAAGTTCACGGCGCATAGTTATACTAAGTACCAAGTGAATGGTTTTTTATTTTCCACGAAAATGTACGAAAATCGTATGGTAACACAAGATAGCGGTGTATGCATGAAAGCAATTACAAAATTTAGAGCGAGTGGTAAAGATAAAAATTATAAGGAAGCAGAAACAACGTATTACGGAGTCATTCAGCAGATACTTGAGTTGGATTACACTGACTTCAAACAAACAGTTTTTTATTGTGATTGGGTAAAGGTCGAGGATAAGATCAATGGTTGCAAAATAGATCCTGTTTCAAACTTGATCATGGTTAATTTAGGGAAATTGAAGAGCAAAGATAGCGTGAATGATGAGCCATTTATTCTTGCATCAGAAGCAAGTCAAGTGTTCTACTCAACAGATTTAAAAAATAACGGTTGGTCTGTGGTTTTGCATACACCAAGACGGTTGACTACAAATGTGGATGACATTGAGTTTTCTACCGTCTATCAATCAGCTTTTGAAGATAATGAAAAATTAGAAGACCTTACCAAAACCATTTGTTAACTGATGAATTGTTAAATGCTTCATTTCTCGTTTGAATTCCTATTCCTTGGGGTAGCAGGAGTGTGAGATATCATTGAACCAAACAAAAATTCACATAAAGAGAAGGTTTCTTAAAATGTCTATATTGTTGTTGGTTTCTGTTATATTGAAAAGTTTCATGATAGTATGTTTTTTATAGACTTGTAGATAAAAGGGGATTTATTTTTAAAACTAAACGTGGAATCGAAATTACAAATTTATACCATTTTCATTAGTTGATTGTAGTCAAATTTGAAATCCAAGTAGTTCTTCTGTTGTTATTGCTTTTTTACTTTTGTTATTGCCATGAATTGATGGTTGATGAGAACGCTTTTATTGGTTAAACAACAAATTTTACAGTGATGTTGATTTCATTTTTACTTCAGGATAGCTGAGTTGATCAAAACTTATTTGGTATTCAGAAAATCCATCATTTTACAGTTATGTCACAAAATCCAGCATCATCACATTCATCATGTTCAGAAGAAAAAATAGTTGATCAAAACTTATTTGGTATTCCAGTCTCAGAAAACGCTGGAAAAATCGCCACTATGCTGGGTAAACTAGTAAGAGCTCATGTGCCGATATCATACATAAGTTGGAACAAAGTACCAGGTACATATAAGGATGATGTTTGGAACCAATTGGTGGTAAGTTTTTACTTTGATTCATTTCTGACGATATTTAAAAAATATTTATGGTCAGTCACTCTATTTGCAATGTATATGCACTACCTGTTACAGTCGGTTTCTGAAACCCGTTTTAAGTCTGATAGAATTGATTAACTTGTTTATGTATTTTACGTTTTGTAGAAAATGTATGCGCTCGACCTGCTTTCAAAGGAATTTTTTTAAAAAAGAATGTCCGAGGCTTTTAGGAGACACAAAAAAAACTTGAGAGCAAGTTTTTATGACACTTTCGACAATAACGAAGAACGAATGAAAAATTGTCCACCTACAATTGCTCAAGAAGATTGGAACGAGTTCATAAAAAATGAAGCAACGCCTGAAGCGAGCGGAAGAAGGGAGTTAGCCAAAAAAAAAATAGATCATTACTCAGTTATGCTCACCATGCAGGCCGTAAAAGTCACGCTAGAATAGAACACGAAATGGTAAGTTATATTCATTTTTTTTTCAAAATGATAAAAATCACAACTAACATATTTTATATATTGCAGATCATTGCAAATCCATCTGCAAATATCAACCGTCGTCATGTATGGGAGAAGACACACACGAAAAAAAGATGGTAGCATATCAGATGCCAATTCTTCGTACTTCGTAAGTTATTTTTGCTCCTAAAGTTAAACATGAGCAATTTTCTTTCTTTTATGCACTATGTGTCCATATAAGTATTATGCAATCTCAGGATCAAATTGCGAAATTGAAGGAAAAGATCACCGATAGTGATGAAGAAAAATCGACAGTGGATGAAGATATCGTATCACAAGTGATGGGAAAGGATACAAGGGGTAGGAGCCGTGGTGTTGGGACCGTCATACCAAAGACTAATATTAAGTCTTATGCTATTGCACATAAATGATTGAAACCTGTTTGTGGAGACAATGCTGAGTTGAAAATGAGGATGGGAAGTTTGGAGGGTACGGTGGGAAATTTGTAGAGTACAGTAGGAAATTTGTCTGGGCAAATGGAGCTTCTGATCAACATGGTGGGAAACATAGAACAAGGAGAATGCAACACACAACCCAATGCTTCTAAATTCGTTGTTTCTCAATCACAGGATACGACCAATGTGGTGGACAATCAAAAATGTGAAATCCTCAACTCTGATCTAGACATAATAGCAACAGGTATTTATTAGTTGCCTTTTATTCTTACTTGTTTTCGATGCAGTTATTTTGTTGGATAGATCTAGACAATAAATTTTATCGCAATAGGTACTGTATGTCGAGATTCTACATCATCCAAAATCCATGGAAAATCTGTACCATCCACACATGAAAAATTGGTTTTGGACAATATACTGCTACCAGATGAGAGAACCAACAAAATAAATCATCAATTTGCAGAGACCTTTGTTGATGTTGGAGTGGGTGGGTATGTGTGCCATCCGAAGATTATGATTCGATATCTTTAGCAGGTATGTGAGCTCATCCAAAAAATATTTATCTTTAACATGCCATTCCTTAGTAGCAAAGTGTATGTCCATATCCAATATATCTTTCTTACAAGTATGGTGCAAGGATACATAAATCTCAACTTAAGAACATTTTTCAAATGTTATTTCATATATTAATATCAAGGTAAGATAATGCAAAATAGGATTAACATTGTTTACAAAATATGTCAGAAGCACCTGTGTTGGTTCGAAATCCTCCCAGACGTCGTGTTTGCTTCTTTCGTTTCTTTGACTACTTGAGAATTAGGAGGTACTTTCACAAACAGAAGTAATTACATGAAATACATCAGCTTCTATAGGAACTTGCAAAGAGCTGAGATACGCATTTAAGACATTTTCAGTTAGTAATTTATTTTTATTTTGACTCTATATTCTGTTAAGGGACAAGAAAATTTTCAGCAACCGTCCATAGAATGTAATTTTTCTACACCATGTTTCGCAATTCCTTGTTGAAAATCTACTCAAAATTCAACGGTCGCCCAAATCAAAAACCTCTTTAACCAAATTGGGAGTCTTTTGATAATGCTATTTTAAGTCATGTTACCCATTACAAATGGAAGTTGGAGTATTTGTTTCAGGCAACGAATAAGACCCTTTTAATAATAATTTATTTATATTTATTTTAAGTGTACAAATGGGAGTTTCTAGTTTCTGGTTGTAGAATATTAAATTTAGTTTGAATAATTATCAACTGTAACAAAGTTTTTATAAAACTATAACATAACAATAACTATTTAATTTATATAACTGATTCCATTTCAAAATTTTATGAATACAGTTCCCTGTCTTGTATAAATGAACTAATTGTTGTGTACTAATTGCCTACAGAATTAGTTCATTTATATAACTGATTTTGAAACATGGGTATACATGTAATTAATTCTATGAGCATACATCTAATGAAACCATGAGCTTACATCTCAATGTATGGTAGTTTTAATAGATGGATAAGTGATTCTATATGCAACTGCTTAAGCTTAGGTTTTGTTTATAATATTTCCAAGTGTATTATTTAATTATTTTCTTCTTTGATAGTGTCTCCTTTGCTACGATTTGCTTCATGCTTGCGAACATGCTGGTAACTGCAACTTGCTCCTTTCTGTATTGTAATATTTTGTTGCCTGCCTTGCTGAACGTTGTAGTTTGTACTCGATGTATATCTTCTAGTTTGTATCGTATGTAACTTTGCTGTATGCGTTGCCGTACATTTATTTACTGTGTTTGAGCTGTGATCGATGATGACTTGACAATGAAGTTTAATGTATTAAACCATTATGTGTTGTAATGTATTGAAGTATTATACTTTGGCGGAGAATGAAATGTGATGGGTTGAGAATGAAGTATAATATTTATTTGCCGAGTTTGAACTATAATGGATTGAGAATGAAGTTAACATAATGCTTTGAGTTTTATTTTAAGTGTACAAACGGAATCAGTAATTTTGAAGTGGAGTTTTTATTTTACTTGGAGAAATAGATACGGTCCATGGCCGTATCTATTTATCCAGTTAGATACGGCCATGGACCGTATCTAACTGGAGAAATAGATACAGTTCATGGCCGTATCTAAATCTCCAATTAGATACGGCCCATGGCCGTATCTAATTCGACAAGTAGATACGGCCCGTGGCCGTATCTAATTGGAGAAATAGATACGGTCTTGGGCCGTATCTAATGATTAAACACGTTTATTTTTGATACGGCTTATGGCCGTGCCTAATGGTTTTTGATACGGCCCTAAGCACTGCCTAATTAGCCTTTGTGGTGTAGTGTGTCATATTCTTTGCCAATACCGAAAACCACTTTAACAACTATGTACGCGGTGGAGATTCCAGAATGAAGTAGGATGGTTGGCGACGCTTCTATGTGAGGTATATACGTGGACCTGACTGCCGTGAGTTAGCTTAAGGTGGCTAAAATATGAGCAATTGATGGTCCAAGTGAGGTAGCTCCTTCGATCGGACACGCTTCTTCGATACCATTCTATTACTTTGTGATTGATTGGGTGCACCCTCGGATTTTTGGGAGTGTGGATCAAGTTGGGCTGTAGCCGCGGCTATGCGTTACCAAAAGCTCGGACATGTAATTGGTATATCTACCCAGGCATTGCCTAGTTGTGCCATGTCATTTACCATATCAAGCCCACTACGAGTTTGTTTTGTACCATACCTATGGTGTGCCCTCTGACGACCTCCAGTACGGAGGAGATTACGGCACTGTACAGACTATGGGAATATATAAAAATGTGTTAAGGGGGATATGCATAACTCCTTAACGCTATTTTAATATGTTTACTTTACTATAGACATATTATAATAGTGTATTGTACTACATAGTAGATAGTTCCACGGATCCTTAGAGGATGGATATTCCAAACATCCTTTGAGTTACCTGTATTTCAGTTGACATTTCACTTGAGTTGGATTTATTGATATAAGAATGTTAATCCCGACTCGAGCGTTTTTTGTTTTGCTTTATTCTCGGGTCAAACTGAGTGTCACAGCATTTGAGACTCATCTTTGGAGTTGGAGCTTCGCTTGGAGATCCATCTATATCTATTCAGCTTTCAGTTATTCAGTTGACTCCAGTGGTATATTTAGATTTTGTTATTTGACTATTGTATTGAGACTTCTATGTATTCGAGACTTCTTTTGTATCTTGTTTTAACTCTGAAATATATATATATATATATATGTAGTAGCTTCATGAACTACTATTCATTTGTTTCCGCTTCTTATTGTTATATTACTCTGTGTTTGTGATTCTGTGATTGATTTATTTACAGTATATGCTGAGTTTTGCCAAATATAAATTAACAATTTCATATTTTGAGCAATTCAAGTCCGATGTGTGCGGATGCGAATGGCATGAAATACCACGATGTTACATGTAGTATCAGAGCTCTGGTTTTAGGAAAAACTTAACATATAGAGTAAATTAAATTACGGAATCGCCTTCGTTCAAGCTTGAGTCTTTTCCTCTTTGAATCGGGTTTTCTTTGAATTTTGGAACTTTCCTCCTTTGTTCTGAAATCCATCCATGACTTCCTATTTGTGTTTCCTTAATTCTGGAGCATCCTATAGCTCCACTGTATGATTTGTAAAGATGTGAAACTCCTTTATAATAGGCACTGATTCAACGGAGATTTCTGTATCCTCGGTTTAGTTGCTGTTATCTCTCGCTATGCCTGAATTCTATCTCTTGTGATAAGATGATGATTTGTATCGGAATTCTATACCGATCTTATTCTTGAAGTCACGGTTGATCCGATTAAGGTCGCCCAAGATTTATATAAGTCTATCCATTCTTTTCTCTCTTTGTAATCTATTTATCTCCCTATCAAGCTTATCTTCTGGTTAGAATTCTCTTCAATTAGGGTCTCTTAAAAATTTGAATCCCTATCTTTGTTTTGAAATCCATCCTTGAATCATCGTGTGAGGGAGTGTATTTGTAATTAATATGAAAATGTTTCATAATGTGTATTTTAAGTTGTTAATGTTGATTTTGGGTTTCGATCGATTCGTCTGATCAACACTATCGACAGAAATTCCAAAACACTTGAGCATAGCAAACTGACACGATATTATTTTCAAATTTGGTAAATGAAATAAATTTTGTATGATTATATTATATATATATATATATATATATGTATGTATGTATAAATTTTTCTGAAAATTAAATAGTTAAATGAATTGGTTGTTGAAAATGATAATGTTGGGTTATTATTTATTGTTTATACACCACTGACTGTTGCAACATGATATAAATCAATGAAATTATAAAACATGTTATATGAATTGAAATGGATCTAAATTAAGAATTTGAGGATCCAATTTCTAATATTTTTAGAAAATTGGTTTTAAAATTTAGGGCATATTATTTAAAGTATTTTCAAACAGAAATCGTTTCCAAAGAATTTTTAAATGTTTTAAATTAGTACACTCCTCAATTGTCGTTGGAAAATAATTTTGATGACGACGCAGCATCATCGACATTCATTTTCGAGTTTTAGAGTGGAGAGACAACAAATTAGTTTCGTTATACTTTTGTTTTGGAAAATAAATTTGATTTGAATTTCTTAAGTGTGACTTGATGTATAATATATATACATATATATAGGTATATGTTTATAGATTTGATTTGATATAGAATATGTATATGTATACACTTATCTCTAAATGGTTTGAATTGAAATTGGAAATTTAACTCTTGAATTCTTGAATAAATATGTAAACTTGAAATAATTGAATTGGAAAATTTTATTTGTATAATACTCAAATTGCATTCCAGTATATATAACTTACCGAGATTATTCAGAAGTTAAATATGTAATTGAATAATATACAATATAAAATGATATTAAAGGAATTTATAAATAAATTTGAATGGTTAGAATAAGTTTAAATATACTAAACCTATGGGATAGGATATGTTAAGTAAAAAAATTGATTTATGTAGTTTTTGAGTTACTTGTATTTAAAATCTATTTTCTTCTAGTTGTTCTATTCTCCTATCTCGTTCATTTTCGGGCGAAAAGTTTTGAGTGGGGGAGAGTGTAACGACCTATAAATTTTAATGGCTTTAATAACATAATTAACTGAATTTTTTGTGAAATTTTAAATAATTAAATTAGGAAATAAAAATTTGATATTTGGGATACGTCTATATAAACATAGCAAATAGTAAATTTTCATCTGATAATATGGAAATTTATTTTATTGTGTAATTTTATTTAAATTCGAAATCAGTCAATATTTGATAATAACAAAATATTTTTCAAAGCTGAATATTTTTATACAATAAATTTGTAAATCACCTTCCGAGCGAGATGTCATATTTCGTTTCGTCAAATTTGGATTGCTATTGCTCCGTTTATCTTATTTTCGATAAATTAGCGGCATTTTCTGTACCAAATATCGAGTTTGGATTGGATGGTCGTACCATTATATCTGTATACAGTTCTGATCGTCTCGTCATGATGATCTCCATATTATATTTCTTTGTGTATTTCGGAGTCCAAAAGATGGTGAAATCTATAGAACGATTTCCATATAGGTTTCATTCTCGAACCTTTTGACTTCCCATGATCTTTTATTTGTCACAGCATTATATGAACAGCCACTAGCAATTATATTTATGAATTCAACATATGGCTGCCTCTATTCCGCCACTTAAATTATTATTTTTCCGGTTGCCCCTTCAGTTCCATTTCCGGTCCAATTGGCTCTACTTTTCTTCCTTCATCCTTTGTTTGCTTCCATTTATTTTCTGTCTTCTTCAATTGATAATTTAAAAGAAAATATAATATATATGGGTGCTACTGTTCTTCACGTGAGCAACCACCTTTCTTTTCACCCATCCAGCATCTACTAGACCTCCTCCATTACTCCGTGTCCAGCTCCAACCTGTGATTCCATAGTCGAGCTCGGCCAGCAAACCACCTCATCTCCCACTCCGCCT
Source organism: Allium cepa (assembly GCA_030765085.1). NCBI lineage: Eukaryota > Viridiplantae > Streptophyta > Magnoliopsida > Asparagales > Amaryllidaceae > Allium > Allium cepa. The sequence goes on from CM060937.1 coordinate 42,046,831, forward strand.
GTGCCGACTTCCACCCAACCCTTCTCCTCCTCTAGCCTCCTTCCTCTTCTCCACCCATACAACCGTAACCACCCAAACTGGGGCCGCATCCCCACCAAAGTCACGACATCGCCCAAGCTCTGACTGGCCGTGCAACCCTCCTATCTCCGCCTGGCCGAACCTCCATGCATATAGACCCCACTCGCTTTGGTTTTCCTCCAAGCAACGTAGCTGCTCACCCGGTAGTCTCCAGTCCTATTCCATCTTAGAAGCTAAGAATAATAATATTTCATATATAGCTAAGCTATATATATAGTCGGTTGAGTGGATGTGGTTTATATAAGTATAGATTGTGACAGTTTTGTACAAAGGTTAGATTATATAAGTTATATAATATGTATATATATTTTGATTTTTAATATCCGTTTTTAAGAATTACTTTTGATTATATAATATAGTATAAAATTTTGCTTTGTGGATCAATGTCATAAAGTATATATGTTTATTGTATATATTATATGGTTACAATATAAAGGTATACCAATTGCTTTATATATTGTTTTGGAATATAATACTATTTTAAGTATATAATACATGCTGCTTTCATATTATATAATGTAGTATAGTGTATCCTATTCATGTTTTGTAAGTATGAAATCTGCATTGTTACAGGGAAGTTTATATAAATTTATATTTTATTGAGTTACATATTCTGTTTAGTCTGGATATGTTTTAATGTGTATTGATGTGCTTTTATATGAAGGTACATAATCTATAGTATTATGTAAGTATGTGTTGATCGTGTGCGTGTTTATATATGTGTGTGTGTGTTTATAATAAAGTATGTTTATATATACATGTGTTTACAGATTCATTTGTAGAATATAAGTCTTGTTCATACGTATATTGGTTTATGTAGATAAGTGGATATGAGTTTAGTTTTATATATATGTGTGTGTGTGTTTTATATATATATACAGATTCTAAGTATAATATATACGTAAACTATATATGTAGTTAATTATATGGTATATGATCTATTGAACTATAAATGTAAAAGATAAATTATGGAATCTGATGGGTTATAAAAATGTATGTGTATAATATGTAAATCTATATATATAGTTGATGAAGCTTTCAATTTTACTTTGAGTGCTAAAGTGCATGTGTGTGTGTACATGAGTTGGTTTCCTAATATATATGTAGGGATTTTATTTTAAATTTAGTATGTGTTTACATCAAGTAAATGATTTTGTTATATTATATATATATATATATATATATATATGTATGTATGTATGTATGTATGTATGTATGTATGTGTATGTATGTATGTATGTATGTATGTATATATATGTATGTATGTATGTATGTATATATGTATGTATATATATATATATATATATATATATATATATATATGTATGTATGTGTATGTGTGTATATATATATGTATGTGTGTGTATATATATATATATATGTATGTATGTATGTATGTATTATTTTGAAAATATATAACATATATTTTGTTCAGTTACCTCAAGCTGATTTTGATTTGTTCTCATCGATTCCTACTTATCAGCTTTGTTCGTCAAATCCGTGTCAATCTTACTTTACTTTGGAATTCGTACTTGGATTCGTAACTAATTTCATTGTTGAATCTCTCTAGCCTCGAAAGGTGAGCAATCACTCATGATTAACGTTCTTATATTTATTAAATTTGATTTCACTTGAAACGACAATTGAAATATGTTGTTGCTAGTTATTTAATTGCTATAGGATATGCCACTATCTGTAATTATTCACCTGTGATATATGACACCATATCCTGCTATTTATATTTTATTTTATTTATCATTGATGATATATGCTTGTTACTGATATGTTATATTATATTCATAATTATTCTCACTCTGCAAGTTCTCTGTTAGTTTAGAATTCCTTATGCGTTGAAATGATACATAACCAAATGATCTTGTAGAATAGGAGAAAATCGTTATGGGTTAAAACGATAAACCCAAGCGATTTTCATTGAATTGAATTTGGGATAGCGGGTTGAAAAGATATATACCCGGAGACATTTAAATTGCGAATTGAAATGATATATATCTGTATCACTTAACCATAGGATAGAAAACTAGATACAAACATCATCGGTCTATATATGTATCTTAGAAATGATATCCAAAGTTTTGAAAACGAAATACATGGGTTTTAATAAATATTGGTTTTAAAATGTTATATATATAAATGTTATTTTATAAAGATTTAAATTTTAGATTTTTAAAATTATATGTTTAGAAATTTGAAATTTATAAGTTAGTTTTTAAATTATAATTTTTAAGATTTTATAATAATTTTACTATTTTAAAATTTTACAAATAGATTTAATATAAAATAAATTTAATAATAAGATTTAATTTCATAAAGTTTAATTTAATTAGTATATAATATGTTTTAAGTATTTTATTTAAAAAGTTTATTTTAAAATAGATTTTTATAATAATTTTCAAAATAAATTAAGGTTGGGAAGATAAGTTTAAATTGATTTGAAATCGTATTCTTTTAAGAATTATATTTAATTAAATCGATTTGAAACTTATTAAATTCGAGATTTTAAAGATATAATTTTATAACTTGAATTTGATCTAAAGTGATTAAATGAATATTTCAAGTTTAAATAAATTGAAGGGAATATTTAGTTTATTTTAATTGTAATTTAGGGTTTTATTTAAATGCTATTGGACTGACTAAGTGAATATTTCAATATTAAATAATGGTAAAGTTGAATTTGAAGTATAAATAAATGTATCACAATTTATTATCGTAAAGATTTGAATATTTAAGCTTTGAAACCTATTGAAGTTGAAATAGTTTGATTTGTAATTCAAATCTATATTTGAAATCGATATAAATTTATGGTTATTGAGATGTTGAATTAAATTGAATTTTTGAATTGGAGTTGATTTGAATCGATTTGTGAACTTTGAGCAAACTATTTTGTTATATAAATTATTTTAATATATATATATATATATATATTATTTTAATATAAACTATTTTAATATAAATCATTTTAATATAAACTATTTTTAATATGAACTATTTTATTATATTAATTATTTTAATATAAACTATTTTAACTTATAACTATTTTTAATATACTAACTATTTTATTTTATAAACTATTTTATTATTTATACTATTTTCTATATCTAAACTGTTAAGTGGGAAGTATTATGATTTCAAAGTTATGTTTTCAAAGTATTATAATTTCTAAGTTTTATAATTTTGAAAGTGTTATAACTTTGAAAGTGCAATGATTTTGGAAATGGATATATTTTAAAGTGCATAATGATCTCGTACCGATATGGTTTTGAAATAGATATGATATTTTGAAATGACCACGGTGTTATAATAATATTTGGTTGTTAAAGAGACCGGGATTGGTTATTGTCATACTCTCTGCCAATACCGAAAACCACTTTAACAACTGTGTAGGCAGTGGAGATACCAGAATGAAGTAGGATGGTTGGCGATGATTCTATATGAGGTATATACGTGGACCTAACTCACGTGAGTTAGCTTAAGGTGGCTAAAACATGAGCAATTGACAGACAAAGTGAGGCAGCTTCTTCGATCGGACACACTTCTTCGATACCATTCTATTACTTTGTGATTGATTGGGTGCACCCTTGGATTTTTGGAAGTATGGATCGAGTTGGACGGTAGCTGCGGCTATGCGTTACCAACAGCCCAGAAGTGTAATTGGTATATCTACCCTGGCATTTCCTAGTTGTGACGTGTCACCTAACATATCGAGCCTACTACAAGTTTGTTTTGTACCATATCTATGGAGTGCCTTTTGACGACCTCCAGTACGGAGGAGATTACGGTACTGTATAGACTATGCGAATGTATAAAAATGTGTTAAGAGGGATATGAATGATGCCTTAACGTTATCTTAATATTTTTTCTTTACCATAAACATATTATAATATTTTCTCAAAAATATAGACATATTATAATAGCGTATTATACTACATAGTGGATAGTTCCACGATCCTTAGAGGATGGGTATCCCAAATATCCTTTGAGTTACTTGTATTTTAGTTGATATTTCATTTGAGTTGGATATACTGATATAAGAATCTTAATCCTGACTCGAGTGTTTTGTGTTTGCAATAAAGGTGTTTGTTTTCTTTTATATACTTTGTTATATTATTATACAAGAAATTGAGGAATTAATTTAAAATATATAATTAGGAAATCCATAAACAAAATGTTATGTGATTGTAGTTGCAAATAGTTGCACTCATAGTTAATTAACCAAAAAATTGAATAATATTTTATTTGAAATATTCAGGGTCAAGATGTTTCGAGCAAAGGATATTGATACATCCGCTAAGACCAGAGTATGTAATTCTCTCCAAGTGTTGAATGTTGTATTACTTATGGATTCTAGGGATACGAAAGGGTTACGTACTTGTAGTTATTAGAAAGTTATGGAATGACTCATTCAAAAGTTTTCTGTTGGTTAATAACAACTGGGTCAAAAAGAAATCCTCAATGTGATGATGTTCAAAGTTCCTTTGATTTGAGAATACAATGGAACTCCAATGTGAATACTCCACTTTGACTATAATTATATCATGGCATGGAGATTCATCAATTGACTATAGTTGGGTCTGAGTTGAAGCAAAGTGAAGCACTATTCAATAGAGAATTTGTCACTTGGGTTATATCAAGTTAGTATCATACTTTACTATAGTCAAATCAAAGTCAAAATCTCTGGCCAGAGTGGAAAAATTAATAAGAAATATTATCATCGAACCAAGGACTTTGTTTTTGGATAAATCGAGTTGAATGTGGGTAATATTGGAACTTTGACTAATACAAATTCTATATATCCTAAAGTGATATAGTTTTGATGAAGAGAATGTGTGCAAATTATTGTCACTATTAGTACTACTTAAGATAATATAAAATATGATTTTACCAAAAAGATCTATAAGCGATGATTTAGCCAAATCATTACACCACTAGTAAAGGTGATGTGTGAACGATAATATTTGAATTGTTCAATATTGGTCGCTGATTGAATTCATACCTCTAAGTCTCACACGATCGCATTTGTGAATTCTCCTAAAAAAATGATTTAATTAGTTTATAAAATTTATATACCGATTAAATTAGTTAATATTTAAAAAATATTGATTATTAATTTATTTGATATTTTGGGCGTTGTTAGTAATTATTTTGAAGTACATATATAATGTAATATATGTGTGTGTTGATATGCGATATCAGTATGTATTTAAATAAGGATTCAAATATAATTAATTAGTTCATAAGTTTTTTGGAAAGTTAATCCATGCAAGGACAATATATGCTCGACCACACATAGGAGATAGAATGGCTTGGCATAATTGAAAATTGACTACAAATTATATGAGGAAGTTTTAAAAAAAGAAGAGAAAAGGATCCTACTATTTCCTTAAAATAGTGTTCTCTCATTCATTTCACTTAATTTATATTTTATTCTTCTCCTCTCGTCTTTGGCTTCCTCCTTCTCATTCATGGCCGAAAATTTCAACTTAATAGCGTACAATTAAATTAAATAAAATTGGTTCGATCGGCTCTACCAATATCGGGTGGTGATTCAATCAATTTAGCAGAGGATTCACAAATGAAGGTGTTACAAAGGGTAGGATCAATTCAAGCTTAATTCTATTTTATATCATTCATGCACAATGTTTGCCTTGATCCAAGTTCATATATATGTAAATATTTTATCGCCCCTTATTATATTTAAGTAAAAAAAAATTATGCTTGTCATTTATAAAATATGAAAATAATTTCACACAAGCTTGAGAAAAATTGATTACTAATGTATATTTGATGGTTGAAGTCAAATAAAGTAAATGTATTGCATAAGTTTGATTTATTTAAAATAATGAATTTGTTTTTTAAGTATTAGAATATTATATAAATATTTTATGTCATTGAAATAGTAAAACATAAAAATTAAAACGTTAAGTTAAGTCAATTCTGATTTCAAACTAAAATAGATCTAATGTTTAATTATTCGACCACATATGTTTTAAACTTGAATTTATTAATTGATTTCAAACCACAATACATATACACACATGCATACAAACCTAATTTATTAATTATATGGCAATATATATTACATACATGCAGATTTATATACGACTATGTGTGTGTATTATATATAATGTATATATATATTATTTTGTAATTATGTAATTATGTTTTGTAATTATATTATATATATTACATTACTTACGTACATATCTTAATATATTTTGTAATTATATGTAGAACCATATACATATATTATAGTGTATCTAAACACATATATATACTTAGGCATTTGTATTTCAGATATGCATATGAATTATCTTATATATATGTAAGTATCATATATATATATATATATATGTGTGTGTGTGTGTGTATGTATATGCAATAGATATAAATCCCAATATCAATATTTATATATAAATATATATAGTTATACACATATTCATTTTATTATTATATTGTCATGTCATACATGTGTTCCTTTTTGCAACATAAACCCTATGTAATAATATTGCCTTTCACATACCAAAAGTTGCAAAACAACACCCAATTGATTGTGCCCTAATGTGAAATTTATGATTTCTTATCTATATAATCGATAGGAATATGATTTTTCACCAAACTAATCAATAGAAAACATAACTCTTAATTAATTACACCCTTATCACATTTGTGATCTATTTATTCACATCTCATGAACAACAATTAGACTTTTAACGCCTAAATGTTATTACGTTATGTTATATACATGTATGTATGTATATATTCAAAACAATCACCAAAATAAATTTGAATAATATGATCAATCAAATAAGTATAAAATATTTTAAATGATGCATTATTTTCTTTTGATATATATATATACTGGATAAATGCTAGCTAATAAACTTTATATGTCCATTTAGATCCAAATAGAGGGCAAATTCAAATTTGCCCATTTCACTAGCTACGCAACATAACTAGTTCCTTCATTCGACCTAGAAGCCAAAACGGTCCCCTCAATCATTGCATGTTCAATAGTGGTGCACCAGGATAGAAGCCAAGTCGACTTCATACCATTTTATGTTATCTAAAATAGAAAATCTATTACTAAACCACTCTAATATAATGTTAACAACCAAACTAAGCCCCTACCCTCACCACTCACACACACTCACACATAGGAAACATGACCTATAATGCACTACAGCCAGTCCTCTTTGGCAGGCCAGCGAGCATGTCATGCACATCGGCATGCTCCAAAAGCATTTATTCACAAACTTTAACAAGCCTAAACATGAAACCCCCATGTTGAACCAGAAATGATAAAATTATTGATGTAATATTTTTTATTATTTGCTAACCATACTTGTAAACTTATCAGGATGAAGCCGCCCATTAACCGTATTCAAAGACCGTTATGTAACTTCCTACCACTAATGTGTACATATAAAGATAGCTGATTCATGAAAGGGCAACGATCTATAGCAACCACTCAATCAATGAATACACCATATATAAGGACTAAAACAAGGTTCGAGAGAGAATATTATGGTAAGTCCAAAGGCATAATTTGCAATGGCATTAAATAAGCTTTTAACCCTTGAGTACAAACGTAACAACAATTGTATACGACAACGTAGAAAGGACAAAAAATCAAAGGAAAAAAAAAAAGGAGACTAGAACTGGCGATAACATTGGCAACAAAAGTAGGATAAGAGGCTTACCAGAGGAAGAACTAGAATTTCTCAGGAATGGTTGGGAGATTTTGACCTTTAAATAGTGATGTCAACTGAAAACGAAAGTGATAAAGGTAAAAAGCGATATGTTCATTTTTAATTAGATGATGAATGTAAATCTTGGTTGAAAATAGAAAAAAAATAAGAAAAAATACTGGCCTTAAATCCTACACAAATACAGTTTCACATCACGAGCCTCATAGGTTATAGGCACATCGAAATACTAAAGGCCAAATGCTTCCTAGCATGTAATGCAATTGGATAAGTCCTCACCACCCTCTATGGGTCCAAATTTGGGGGGAGTAATGTTACACAAATTTTTCATGTAATAAATTCAGAGCTTGATATAAGATCCCTTACAGATCCATCCATGGAGCCAAATATAAAACAGCACGCTCCACTATGACAGTTGCCAAACCCAAAAAAAAAAGCTATGAAGAAATATCCGCTATGGTATGGGGAACCTAAAGTCAGCCATCACACACCACTCTGTATCATCACTACCAACTACCGAAATAAGCCACATTGACCAACTTGAGCCTTATCATCCTCCTCAGCATTCGACATTCAGTCTAAGTTTAGAACTTTACCTCAAACTACTGCCAACTATATAGAGTCTTGGATGCTTGGTTCTTGTCTAATATAAGTGGAAGGTCGACCTTAGTCGACTAAATTCTCAATGAATGCCCAACATGTCAGCAATCGTTTGTTTTTTTTCATACATGAAGATAGGTGCCCTCTAAAATTTTGATTCCTAAAATGTGATATCATTACACTTGACAAAAGAAATAGTTGTGGCACTTCTTCTTACAAAAAAACTATAATAGCAGCCACCTCTTACTAAAATTGTGGCTATGGACACTATTCCTTAATAAATCCCTTACCGTAGCACAGCTAGAACAGAGAGTTCTCAAAACAATAGATCTAAACCATCAAGTTGGCATTAACTACAGTTGAAATACTAAGGTGCAAGGGCATCAATCTAGGCTATCCAAATCAAATTTAAAGGGCAATTTATTTGAGTCATCCAGATAATAGCCCAAACATCTAAGTGCCTCCACATAGCCAAAAAGATCAAAATTTGTTTCATTAATAGCAAGCTCAAGCTAAAAAATCTTATTATGCCATTGTCGTATTTTATCAAGTTCTGTAACCAAAAATCTCATAATAAAAAGAAAAGCACCATAATGGATGTTGGTCATCTGATCGAACGCTCCAAAAACTATATGAATTTTTAAGCATTAATATCATAATTACTCACTCCTAAAACATCTTTAGTGCATGCTCGGTGGCTTAGGATCTACCTGAATTTTGTAACTTCAATGTTGGCGGAACTTTCGGTCAACAGTGTGTGATATTGTATCTCACACATAAAGTTTGAGAAGGGTTCTTAGTAAGGAAACATTATTTGTTCAAGGTGATGATTTTCAGCGAGGTGACCTAAAAGGCACTATTACATGGTTGTTCATTATATGCTTTCATCATTTATGTGTGTTATTTATAGTTCCACCTAAAGAGAAAAAGTTTATGAATTAGTTTAATAATGAAGTATATTTATCTCATATTTAATAAATGTGTTTATGTTTATGTAATTTAGAAATAAATTATACTTTGGGTTTACAAATTTATAATATGAATTTTAAATCTTGTAGGTTTTGAATTTATAGTATAATTATTTACAAAACTAATTTTGAATTTATTAAAAAATATTTTGGTTTCTTAGTTTAATTTAATGTTAATAGATTAGTTTCATAAAAGTATATAGAGATTTATAACTTAAGATATGGTCAAATTTATTTTTGAAAGGTTGCCCCTTAGATAAAATCTGTATTACCTTATTAGAACCAAAATAAGATATGAAGAAGTTTATTTGGAAAGAATGCCTTCAAATATGTTCAATATTTTGATTGGATACTCGGACTGAAATAAAATGATTTTTTTAAGATCTGTCTTTAAATTATGTCATTTGAATTTAAATAAAACAACTTTAATCAAATAAGTATTTAGTTTCAATGAATGTTTAAACCTTTTATGTGTACGCATGCAGGCATGCACGCGCACACATATCTCTTTGTACTTCAGTATGCATATGAAATACCTCACACACACGTAAACGTGTGTGTGATTTTCTAATAACATGTGTAAGTGTGTATGTATATATGCCACAGATCTCAATGCTCATACACACAATTAAATTTATTCATAGACATTAACGTAATATTTATATCTATATATCCCTTAAAATTTTGGACATATGATGTTCATGATATAAAAAATACTATATATTAACACAAAAAAAATTAATTTAAATTTGAAATATAAATACAGATTATGATCGAATAAGTTTAATTAAAAAATGGAAACTCAAATTATTATTCATCCCAACATAAGAGAAATAATTTTGGTTTAATATTAAAATGACATATTATTCGTAATGATGCAAATAAATATTTTGTGTAAATATAATAAAGGAAATATTTTTTAAATTTGCCTATTTTACCCATTCCATAACGTAACTAAGTCAACATAACATTGCTCACCAAGGGTGGAGAAGGCATAAATGGAAATCAATTCAAAGATAGGAAACCACCATGTTGCATGGCTTTATTTTTCAAAAAGGGAAAACCTAAATACGACTTTTAATAGGTGTACTCTCTTGTCGTGTGTATTCTATATGCATTTCACACTACAACATATATGTATGTATGTATGTATGTATGTATGTATGTATGTATGTATGTATGTATGTATGTATGCATGTGTGTATATATACAAATGATGTGCCTCTCTTCTACAAGTCCTATATAGATTCTTTGAAGTCTACGTCTTATTCTGATGGAAGAACAACTACAACTCTATAACTTTCATCAAACACAATAACCTATGTGTATATGGGTAATACTAATATTGTAGGTTCTCTAAGAACCAGCCAACAGGTTATCTTTCTAGGTAACTACACAATGAACGTCTAGTGACCAAATATAAGTATGCCAAAGATGTTGTGTCAACTATATTAACATGAGAATGGATGGATGACTCGCTTAACCTTGAAAACTATCTCACTGTTACATTGGATGAAAAACTTGAAAAGAAAACATTACCCATTGCATACAAATCAAACAGTCTAGTCGTCTCTTATTTATTATAAAGATTGTACTACTTTATTAGTTTTAAAATGGGACCTTCATAAAACCTAACTTTCTATTGTGTAACCGTAAAATAACATTTTAGTTTCCAGATGTGTATGGTACTGCACGAATTAAATTGGTATGAATATAAAAACATCCATCATGGTATAGTGGTTGTCTGTTTCCTATGGTAATACCAATTAACCATTGAAATCTAATAGAGCTCTACCCCATCTCTTTAAATCAAAATGAAACGTGTGTTCTTCCACATAGAGAAACAAACACATTACACGACTATGCATCTGATTTCAACAAAGTTTAGTACTTTAGAATTATTGTAGTAACTAAATGTGAATTAAGGGTGACTAGCTCAACTCACAGTGGTACGATGCTATAGGTTGAGATTCTAGAGGTCGTGGGTGATAGAGTTAAGGGTATGTCATAGGGCAACCGTGTAATTTTCTATAGATACTTAGCTCTGTAATAGAATCTCGTTCAAAAAAGGTGTTTTTTTCTATTATATGCTTAATAATGTGTTATACTAATTATCTGTTTAATTTAAGTATATTTAATAGAAAATGCATAAATAATATGTTTTTGTGATAGTAATTACGGTGTGCTATAATAGGAGAAATTTATCAAAATAAAGATAAACATATTGTTTTAAATATTCTTAGTCAAGATTTATCGAGACTGTATATCGATACATCCGTTGAGAGAAGACTCCGCAACGCTTTCCAACATTGGATGGTGTATTACCTATGATTGTTGGAGGCACCACTGGGTTATTACTTATAGTTAGTAAATAACTATGAAATGACTCATTCAATAGTTTTCTGTTGGTTAATATAACTAAGGTCAAACAGAGAATATCAAAGTAAAAAACTATATAGTTCTCTTAACTTGAGAATATTGTTGAACTTCAATGTAGACACTTCACTTTGATTATATTTAAATCATGGTATGGCATCCATCAAATGATTATGTTAGGTCTAAGTTAAAGCATTGGAAGTGAAATACTATTTAACAGACAATTCATTTACTCGGTTGTATGAGGTAGGTATCACAATCAATTGTAGTCAACTCAAAGTACAAGTCAATGGCCAGAGTAGTTTGATTATAATAATTTTCATTATTGGACCAAAGACTTTATATTTGGACTATATAAGCTGAATACGGAAGATGTTGGAATTTTAAAAAAAAACAAATTTCAAAACTCCTAATGTGATATAGTGTAGACAAAGAAAATTGGCGTAAATAATTGCTGTTATTGAGGACCGCTTAAAATAGTAAAACTAGTTTTACCAAAATTGTGTAAGTGATAAATTCGGCCAAACTATCACACTGCTTGCTAAAGTAGTGTGTGAACGTTTAATATTCGAACTTTTCGATATTAATTGCCAATTGAATTTACACCTATGAGTCACACAATTGTAATGCTAAATACCCTGAGTACAACCTAATTTAATTAAATTATAGCCGTTATGGATGGAATTAGGAGGGTGAGTTATTTTGGATAAGGGTTTGAATTGGTGGAGAAAGACAGGAAAAAAAACAAGATCCGGGTTTCCTTTTTTCTCTCCTTCTCATTTATTATTTAATCCCACCACCTTTTTCATTTTTAGATTGCTTTTTTTAGCTCCTCGCCTCCACCTTAAGACACAAGCATAAGCCACTATTCCCTTCCTTTTTCAAAACAAAATTCAAGTTTAAATAAAATTAAATCAAAGGCATAGATATCTCAGTAGTCCTAAAGGGATAGAATTAGATTCTAAGAAATCATTCGTTTGATATTCTAGATGTTACAATTAGGCCGCAGCTGTGGTAACTTTTAATTTATATCAATTATGTGTGTGTATACATACACACATGTGATCATTTATGCTATTGTATGTAGGTTAGAATTATATCATGAATTATATTTTGTTGTCACTGTTAATAAAACCGTGTTAAAAAAATATGTATATGGTCATATTCAATTTTCAACCATAAACTAAAAAATAATAATTGTTTTCAAATTAAAAAATTATTTTAAACACTTTTATATATGTATGTATGTACGTAAACTACTTTAATAAATTTTGATCTTTGTTATTTTCGTAAATATAGAAAAGCACTTTTCTTATATTTATGTTACATACATACATAAATACATGCATACATAACCTGATGTATTGTAATTATTAAATTGCATTTGTAATACAAATATAAACACACATAAACATTTTATAAAATAAATGTTGTATTAAAAAGTTCAATCTTGCTCGTACGAAATTAAAAGAAACCATTTAAAGCCATACAGATTAATATACAATAGTAAAAATCCGATTTTGTTAAAAAAAATTATACAGCCAAATATGAATAAATTATTATACATTTAATTTTATGTATAATTTATAATATTATTTGTATTTACATATGAAGTAGAATTTTACATAAAATATTATATTTATATATATTGTTTGTGCATTTCTAAAAATAATAAACCATTTTTTCGTGTGTGTATATATATATATATATATATATATATATAATTTTAAAATTAAAAGTACGATATTTAAATTTGAATTGGAATCTTAAAGAATACTTTAAAACTAGATCTAATTTCAAATTTGAGTTTTTTAAATATTTACATTTGAATTTTAAATTATTTTTTATTTAAGTTTATATATACTCATTTTACATATAAAGAAATGTGCATAGATATAGTCACTTTTATACTATTATGAAATATATTTTATATTATAATATTATTATATAAAAACAAACAACAAATACGTATATGAAGGGGCCAATGTATCTATTGTGGTATAAATACCAACACTTAGATAGGGGCATGTTAAACCATATATACATTTTATGTTGCTCGTGCATGTACTGGTAGATGTGAATTTGATTTAAATGTACACATTATATATCATTTATACAATCAAATAAAATTAGTTTATTAACCAAATAAATAAAACAATGATTTTCTTTAAAATTTAATTAGATCAAATCTAAATTAATTTTATTAATCAAATAAAGAAATAATGATCTTTATATTTAGATCATATCTAAATTAATTTAGGCTAAGCAGGCTTAATAGGATCCAAAATGGTAAAAGTATTAAAATTCGCCCATTTAACACGTTGTGTGCGGGCCTAGTTCCAATAATAATATCCGAGCCTAATAGTCTATGTAATCTAAATCAGTATTATTATGGCCAACTAATTAAATTTACCCATTTAGTAGGGTGCTTAGAAATGTAGTGTCTAGGTTGGGTTTGGTTAATTAAGTACCCAGCTGTACCCAGCTTCTGACCTAGCCCAAAAGGTGAAGTAAACCCAAATGTTATCCCTAATATAAAAGGTCCAATTTGAATTTGCGTCTTTGGCTACCTTTTCAAAATCTGTTTTGGAAAAAAAAATAACAACAACAAGTAAGCCATTATTCTCAAATAAGTTGGGGTCGGCTAGAGATGGAACTCAAAACTAAATGACAGTCAATTTAAAAGTCATAATAATTACAATAACAACAATAAAATAAAGTCAAATAAGTAAATTAACAATAATAATAACTAAGTAAATTAAGAATAAAGATATATATATATATATCTATGTATGTATGTATGTATTTATTTATTTATGTATGTATGTATAAAAAATGGTAATAATAATGCTAATAGTGATAATGGTACTAATTGTAATATTGGTCAAAGGCTAAACACTACGTCTTAGGCTCATGTTCCCTAGTTTTATAATCTAAAACTTAAAAAACTCATAGCTCATAGCAAATTTCACATGCTCATGTCTGATACTAGCTCTTCGGATATACCTTAAATCTTCAAATCCCTTTTTACTACTTACTCCCATGTCAACCTTGATCGACCTCTACCACTCCTTGAGAATTCGACGTGGCATATAATTCTAACACGCAGAGGTGCCTCAGGTGGCCTCCGTTGAAGATGTCCAAACCATCTTAAGCGATGTTGAATTAGCTTCTTCTCAATTAGTGCTACTTTAAGTTTATCGCGTATATTATCATTTCTAATTCGGTCTCTTCTTGTATGACCGCAGCTCCGTCGCAGCACATGCATCTCTGCTACGTTTATCTTCTGAACGTGTTGGCTTTTAGTGGGCCAGCATTCTACACCATACAACATCGCATGCCCTGATTGCCGTTCTGTATAACTTTCCTTTAAGCTTCTTTACGACTATCCTGCCACTGGGAATGTCATAAGCTTGTCTCCATCTCATCCATCCTGCTTGAATTCTAAAACTAACATCTTCATCAATCTCACCATTATACTGCAACATTGATCCTAAATATCGAAAGGATTCCTTCTTGGGAACTATTTTCCATGACAGAGTGACATTTCCGCTGAACTCGCACATCATATACTTTGTTTTAGTTCTACTAATTCTAAATCCCTTTGGTTCTAAAGTCTGTCTCCACGGCTCCAGTTTTCTATCAACTCCAATCATACTTTCATCAACTAGCACAACATCATCGGCAAATAACATATACCGATAAATCTCACCTTATACACCCTTCGTCTCATCCATCACTAGGAAAAAAATATAGGGGCTCAAAGCTGACCCTTGATGTAATCCTACGTTTATGCAAAAGTTATTGGTTTCACCATCGCATGCTTTGACACTATTTACAACATCATCGTACATATCCTTGATAAGGGTAATGTACTTTGTTCGGACTCTCTTCTTTTGCAGAGCCCACCACATCACCTTTTGCAGTAGTTTGTCATAAGTTTTCTCCAAATCAATGAATACCATGTATAGATCTTTCTTTTACTCACTAAAACTCTCCATAAGTTACCTTATTAATAAAATCGCCTCTGTAGTTGACCTTCCAAGCATAAAACCAAATTGATTTTTTGAAACGCTTATCATTCTTCTTAATTGATGTTCAATGACTCTCTCTCTCTCTAAGCTTCATTGTATGACTTATAAGCCTAATTCCTCTATAGTTTGTGCTACTTTAGATATCTCCTTTATCCTTAAAATGGAACTAATATGTTTCTCCTCCACTCATCTGACATCTTGTTTGATTTGAAAATATTATTAAACAACTTAGTTAGTCAGGTTATCCCTACATCTCCAAACCTCAATAAGGATGTCATCAGGCCCCAATGTCTTGCCTGCTTTCATCCGCTTTAGCTCCTCCTTCACCTCGGATTCTTGAATTCTCCGAACAAAATGTCTACTAGTGTCATTAAAATAGTCATCTATCTCAATCGAAGTGTTATCACCTTCTTCATTAAATAGCTTGTCGAAGTAATCTTTCCATCTATTTTTTATCTCATCATCATTTACCAAAAGTCTGATGTCATCTTTGATGCATTTGGCTTAGTTCAAATCTCTTGTCTTCCTCTTGCGGAGTTTAGCTATCCTATAGACGTTTTTTCACCCTTCTTTGTACTTAGCTTATGTATAGGTCTTCATACGCCTGACCCCTTGCTTCACTCACCGCTCTCTTTGCGTTCTTCTTTACCACTTTATACTTTTTCATGTTTTCCTCGCTCCTACGATGATGTTCTTATGGGATTCCTTTTTCTATTTGATAGCCTTTTGCACATCACTGTTCCACTACCACGAATCTTTGGATTCGCATTTGTTTCCTTTCATTATCCAAAACACCTCAGTAGCCACTTTTTGAATGCTCGTTGTCATCTCATCCCACATGTGATTTGCTTCTCCTTCCCTATTCCATGCTCCTTCTCCCGTCACTCTATCCTTAAACACCCGTGAGGTGTTTCCTTTAAGCTTCCACCAATTCATCCAACTAATCTTGGCTCCTCTATCCTGTCGAACACATATTCGAAGACGAAACTCGGATATCAAAAGATGATGTTGTGAGACGACACATTTCCCAGGTATGACTTCATAAACTACAAAAGCTCGTTTATCATCTCTTCTAGGAAGGACAAAGTCAATCTGGCTAAAGTGTTGACCACTACTAAAAGTAACTAAGTGTGATTGTCTCTTTCTAAAGAAGGTATTAGCTATCATGAGGTAATAAGTAATAGCAAAATTCATTATTTCTTCTCCTTCTTGGTTCCTATCGTCATATCCAAAACCACCATGCACTCTCTCAAACCCCCCACTAGTTGTGCCAACACGGCCACTGAAGTCTGCACATATGAAAAGTTTTCGTTAATAGGCACATCTCGAACCATGCCATCTAGCTCTTCCTAGAAATTATTCTTGATGGCTTCGCTTCGCTTAGACCTACTTGTGGGACATAAGCATTAATGATGTTCAAAATCATATTGCTCACTACCAGCTTGACTAGGATGACCATGCCCTCTTGTCTCCTAGTGTCAACCGCTCTGTTTCTAAGGTACTCGTCAATTAAAATGAACATATCCCGTTCTTGTTACTGTTTTTTCCAATGTACCATAACTTGAAGCATATTTTCTCCACTTCCTTCCCCGTCTG
Organism: Allium cepa; assembly: GCA_030765085.1. Lineage (NCBI taxonomy): Eukaryota > Viridiplantae > Streptophyta > Magnoliopsida > Asparagales > Amaryllidaceae > Allium > Allium cepa. The sequence continues at coordinate 42,064,207 of CM060937.1, forward strand.
CCTGTCCATTCGGTCTCCTGAACGCATAAGATATTTACACGTCTTCTAGTCATAGTATCAACTATCTCTCTTAGCTTTCATATTTTGAAAAATAAATAAAATTTTAAATTTAAAAGTTAAATCTAAAATAAGTAAATTATTTTAAAAATGTTATAAAATATTTTTCAAAATTGTTTTGAAAATTTAATAACTAATTTTAGAATTATCTAAAATTAATTATCTAAAATTAATTAGATTAAATAATTAATTAAATTAAATAACATATACATTACTATATGTTGCTTTATCTTAAAATGTTTAAGGTGCATGTATATATAACTTCAAAATAAATTATAATTAATTAAAATCGTTTAATTAATCAAATTAATTAAATGTTAATTAATAGATAGTGTAACATATATATATTGAGATATATGAGTGTAGCTATAAATATAATAGCAATATATTTAATTTAAATGTTTGAATGAATAAAATTAATTAATTAAATTGTCAATTAATTAGTTAAATTAATTAATTAAGATTTAATTAATAAAAGTAATATAAAATTATACATAAGATTATTATATAAGTTGGTTAAATTATAAAATCTTATATAAGAATTAAACTTATATAATATGAATATATAATAAAAGGTGGAATAGTAAGACACCCAAAATGGATTTAAGCAATAAATACATTAGTATAGTACATATACCGTGATTTTTTATGTTTCCGACACTTGAATCAAAACGGTATTTTATAAGAAATACATTATTCCATAAGTCGATATCACTCAATTTAAATATATTAAAGATTATGAATCTTTAATACAAAAGTTGTCGTCTACCGCTTATATATTAATAGATTACTTTCATACTCGTTAGCTGTTGATATTCCTCAAGCTAAGGTATTATGTGTTATAATATTAATATATTGAACAGACGATGTAAGATAAATGTATGTATTTGTTGATATTCCTCAAGGTATGTACATTTATACTTAGGCCACTACAAAATGGTAGGTACGGTGAATATTCTCTTTCGATTTGTTGATATTCATCAAGGTTGAAATTGGATTAGGAAAAAGATGATGGGTTAGTAGTTGTAATAAAACCGATAAAGTGTTATCAATTGCTTATGGACCTATGATTTGTTGATATTCCTTTAGTTCATAATCCTAAGGCAAGTGAGTCCTAACACCAACTAGTGAAGTTAAAAAACTTCAATAGTTCGTCTTAGGATTCTAATAAACATAAAAGCCGATCTTATTAAAAAATTAAGTGTAATGTTTAATCCTACTAATAATATAAGAACATCGGTTAGGTATAAATTAAACCAGTCTACATTGATAAAACTATGCATTTAATATAACTGGCAAAATATTTATCAATTATAATATAAGAAATAAACTGAATGAATATTGGCAAATACAAATATAACGTATAATCATCAGTAAATTTTGTATTTTGTCAATTTAAGACCCATGCAATAGCTAAATTATACAACTATTAAATACATTAGTAACTTAGTCGTTTACGTATTTATTTGCCTTAGACTATGTAATAGTCTTTTTTGAGTTTCGAACTCCAAAACAATACATATACATACATACATACATACATACATACATATATATATATATATATATGGATATTTGTATCCATATCCAAACATATATAAATTGGTGAACAGTCACAATTCATAATATGCGAAACCTCGATGAATTTAGTTCATTTGAAATGAGCAAATAAACTATAATGCTAGATCATGTATTCAGTTGATTGGTTGCAATGAGGATCTTGTTGCATTAGATTTAACATTAAACCAATAGCTATAAGATGGATATAAGAATTCGATCATTGAAAAGTTATTTTGATTATTTTATGTAAAATGCAACTTATTCGATGTCCTTAAATGATAAGGAGTACCGAATGCATTTTTGTAAAGAGTATTATAATCTTATAGTAAGGGTTTCCTTTTGAATTGTTCGACCATTTGGAAAAGAAAGCGAATCTACGAGAGTGGATGTAACTTAAGACATAGTTGGGATGAAAAAAGTGAATACTCATTTCTGCTTTATGAAGAGATATTGGAACCGAGAATTGTATAAAATAAAAATAGGTACTTAACAAGAAATAATAAATATGATACCTATTCCAAATGTATTTTCGCATGGAAATTTTTTTGTATGACATTTATTTCTTAGAGTTTAGGATATTTGATCCAGAAACTCTTGAATGTAAACTAGTTACAATAAATGAAAAAATAGCTCACATTATGTGGTTGAATGGAGTTTTATATTTCATAAGCAATTATAGTAATGGTTGAAATAATGGGAGCATACCATATAACACTTTTGGCGATAACATCTATTTACAAAATTGTTGTCGCAAACATAATAAATATTATTTATGAAATAATAATGATTTTCAGTATTGAGTGAAAATATATATAATTCTATTTTAATAGAATATTTTGGACATTCATTATAAAATAAAACTATAATAGTGGTATTTGTTTTCATAACAAAAGTGTTGCATTAAAAATATAGAAGTATCTAAAATAATATGCAATTATTTTGTAATTATGATCTAATACACAACTTTAACAAATAATTCGTTAATCATATGATTATGAATATATGATATTAGTGGATTATATCTCAAATAATAAATTGAAAGCTCCCATTCAGTGGGAGTGCATAAGAGTTGGTGAATTCTTAGGGTTTATACATATTAATGTATGCAATTGTAAGTCTAATGATACCAAAAATGGTTTCTCACACTTTTTTTAAATTCACCGATCAATTACCACAAATATGAACATACATATTAGACACTCACGTAATATGTCTATGGTAATCTCATAGAATATAAAATGAAAGTAAATAACATAACATGCAAAAGAAAATAAAATGATTCGATTTGATCGAATAGGTAATTATATTGGAAAGAATTCAAATGTATCTTAAAATGAGTAAATATTTAATCTCAAAAGTCATTCCTCCCTATGAAACATAATGATATATAGATAAAGAAAAATTAGACTTTGTTGAACATAGTAGATTGATAATGCGTGAAGTTGAGATAACTTTTTTCTATAAGGTCGTGTACATAAGAGTGGCACATAAGGTTAAAATTAATTTAATCTTGTGACGACCCGGAATTTTTGAGCATTTGAAAATGAAATATTTAATTGATTTTAAATATTTAAAAGTTATTTTTTTTAACTTGAATTCAAATTTCACCATTTATTCGGTAATTTAATTATTAAATTAAATAATTTGGAGTTGGGTAAAATGTTGAATCTGGAATTTTAAGCCTGTTAAAAATAATTTGAAGGCTTATAAAATTTATATTGATAATACTGAAGATAATAGAAGTGTTAAAATTGAATCTAACAGCGATTTTTTTAGTTTTGAAAATATAACGTTTAAATTGATATTTAAAAATAGCCTTCCGAGGCACAGTCTCGGAATTCGACGAAACTAGTTCCATTGGATCCGTAATATTGTATTATTATCGAAATTCAAATTTCGTATTGATCGAAGTTGTTGTGTGAGCGTACGATATATAATCGCGTTGAAAATTTAATTGATAATAATCGATTCAAAAAGCTATCTTCCACATACGATCGAATTAGGACTCAAAACTTTTTCCATTACGTTCGGAATAGGGGCATAACATTATGAACGCCAGCAAAACGCTTCGATAGGGGTTTGGAATTTCAGACTGTGTAAATCGAGACTATTTGAATTTGAATTTAAATTGAATGTATATATTCGCATACACTAGCTAACATTTAGCTGAAGTTCTTTCCCATCAGCCACCCTATCCTATACCTATGTAAGCTTAGCCGACCAATCCTATTCCTTTTTCTATCAACACACAAACATCGTATCTTGTCCCCATCATTTCATTACCAAACGCAGAGAAAAAAATGAATGAAAATAGAATTTTATTAAATGGCCGAGATTTCCTTGCTCTTCATCTCTTCCCCCTTTTGTTTGATTTCAATAAAGAAATTTACAAGCCAAAGTCCCATTTTCTTAAAATAAAAATCAAATCGCGACCACTTTTTGAAATCTCTCGTTGAATCAATCGAGTCGAGGACGCGTATTATCGAGTGCGAGCTCGCGAGTGCGTGGGAGGTGGGTTGTCTTCGCGATGCTTTTAGGTGAAGTCTCAATAGCGGAATCGAAGCCCCGTGGTGGACGTCGCACTCAAATTCATTTGGATCAGGCGAACGTTTTGCTGCGAGAGATGGGGAAGCCGTCGTTGGTGAGGGATTGGCCGCGATCTCGTTTGAGATTTTGGGGCAGCAACTCTATGTCATAGGCGCAGCGGAAGCATGGTGGAACTACGGTGGTTGAAATGGTGAGATGTCGCGATTTGGTTCAAGGGTGTTGGTCGATGTCGAGTCGAAGGCTGGAAGGTATAACCGTTTTGTTTCAAATTTAAAACTTAATTTTTATATATCAGTTAAGACACGGTGAAGGAAATGAATTAACAGCTGAAGAAAGTATGATATGAACATGGATATATATATATATGATATTTATGAAAATAGAGTTTATAGTAAGGTTTAGCTGCAGTTTGTATATACATACATATTTTAATTTAAATATATATAGGCAAAACAGTAATAAATTTATAGGCAGGTAGGTAGCAGTCTTATTTCCTTCCATTTTAATTGATTCCATTTGACCAAGGTGTGTGTGTGTGTGTGTGTGTATATATATATATATTTGAGAAAATATAATGATTGTATACACATTTTAAAATCTTACTATTAAATTTTAAACATACAGTATGATGAGATAATATATTATAAAGCATATTAAAATCGAGTATTTACAAATTCATGAGTGTTATGCGATGGTTAAATTATTTTGAATATTTCAATCTAATGGTAGAAACTATGTATTTAATTTGTTACTAAGGATTTAACAGTAAAGTAAAATTTGGAATTTTATTAACACAATAAATTCAAGTTTTAGAACAAATATTTATGGTGGTCGATTTTTCGATTCGTTTGAATATTAATAAAATCGTATCATGTTTATCCAAGGTTTGAAATCTGAAAAGAAACAAGCTGTTCAGGGATGGACTGCAAAACAAATTTAAGGTGAGTTAATCTCACTCTTCTGGATTATTATTTAAATTTAATGCTTAAATTTAAATAATTGCTTGAATGGTTGAATTGATTTGATGTGTTATATTGTAGTATGTAGTACATCTTGGAATGATTGATTTCCCACGTTATATAGCGGATGAGACACTATACGCCGTATAATAGCGGATAATATTATATTAATCCCATATACCGCGATATTCCACCTCGAAGTGGAATTGGTATTTTATATTGTGCTAACGTCTGTGGATGCAGGGAAACAAGTTGGAGGGATCCAACTGGATTCCTCAACATTTATTTAAATTATTTAATATTCTCTGCTGTGATTATTTGATATTCTATGATGAATTATATTGGAATATTGAATACTATGGTATGCTTGAATATATTTCGGTACACTGAGTTATCAAAATATATAAATTGGAATTTTGGAAAGACAATAAAAGAGTGGAATTTTAAGTAAAATAAGTATATCGAATTTGAACAAATTAAGAATGAATTGAAAAGGAATGGAAGTGAAAGTAAAATACAAATAAATAATTTCGAGTATGGAAATAAAAAGAAAGGATTTTGAATAAACAGAAATTAATGAATTGTAAACTTAAGTGATATCATTTAAAGGAATAAAGAATTATTTTAAAATTAAAGGTTTAAATTTATTTAAAAGGATAAAGAAGTAATTTGGGAAATCTAAAATTGATATTTTCAGTTAAAAGTAATTTAAATCATAATTAAGGAATAAAATCCGAAGTTAATGGATTTTGGGATAAATGGAGTAAATTGGAAATCAATTTGGGAATTGATTTAAGTGTGTAAAACCGGGATTTTTAAAGGAGAATGTGGCCATGAAATTTATAAGCTGGATTTATAAGAGCAAAATAATATATCAGTGGATATTTGGAAAGAATAAATTCACAATGGGAATTTATTAAAGGAATGAGAAAATTGTTTAAAAATAAATAGTGATTTATTTATTTTTTTGATGTGAAGAGAAGTATATTTCCCTGGATTGCCAAGTACGTTTTAAAGAATTTTTAAATATAAGTTATGTTGTTTTAAAAAGCATGTTTAGAAAATTTATTATTTCTAAATGTTTAAATTCTAAAGTAAGTATTTTTCAAAATCTATTATCGTAATAATTATTTAAAAGATGATTTGGTATTTTGTTTAAAGGAGAAAATCTAGTTTTATATTTTATAAAGTAACCATATTTTAAATATTTCTAAAGTATTATTTTTAATAAAGTATTAAAGTAGTTTTTCTAAATTTAAATGTTAAAGTATGTTTTATATTAAAGTGATTTAAATCATTTTAAAATCTAAAAGTGTTTGTACTTGGTGATTTCAGTGGGAATCGAAAATATTTGGGAAATTTACTCCGAGAGAGAAAATGGTTTGAAAATGTTTTCAAAAGGAATTGAAAAGTAGAAATACATCTTGTGAAGATATTTTGAGATTAATAAATAATTTGGGGAAATTATTTATTGTTTGATGGTTGTTGTGAACGTTAATTGATAGTTAAATCACCGACTATCAATATTGGCCAATGCGACGATCGTTTCGAACAGACCAGGATCGGGATTTATTTGTCGAAAACCACTTCGATCTGCTTTGTATGTTTTCGTGGAAAAACAAGTTCGGAGTCGAAGATGGAGCAATGAAGTGCAAGGGCTAGTCGCTACTAATCCTGAGGATAATTCCAAAATGGATGTAGTAGGAGTAGTGCCTTCGGTTCCATTCGAACCCGGGACGGACTTGTATGGATGAATGCTTTCAGAACATCGTCAGGTGGACGATGAGCATTCTAAGTGATATGTTCTAAAAGGTAACGCATAGCCTCAAGCCTCATCAACTGGGAATGATTGAAAATCAGGGGTTATGAAGCAAGGTAAGGTGGGTAGCACCCCTTTCAAGGTGAGGTCGTCCCTGTCTAGATGTCCCTTTTATTTCGGATTAGTGGTGCGGTTGCTGATCACAACCGTGGGGTGATCTTACTCGAGATTATCCAGTAAGGGGTAGTCCCGGTCTTATGTTGCAGGGGGTCAGGAGTGATCCTTGGTACAGTGATCTAGGCCACGTATCGTGACAGGTGGTACCCCAGTGCCTAGTCATTAGTTGGAAATCCATTCTCCCTACGCGCCTTGTACGATTTTTGTTTGTATTACCCACTTTGTGGCTAGTAGATGGAATTTGATAGATGTAAAGATTTCGGTTATTTTAATAAGTATTTGTAAATAGACCCTATTATAATATAAGAGAATTGTAATAAAAAGTGTTTTAGCTATTGTAAGGTAAAAACTCGACATGTTTATTTGTGGCGTGGTCTTACGAGATGCTTTTGATTTCTAAAGGATTTTTGAAACTTAAATAATCAATTTGAGTATGATTTCTCACGCTGGTTGTTATCCCACCTTTTGGTCAAGGCTGGAATACCAACAAATTGGCAAGGAATGATGGATATCGGGATTGAAGATCGATTGGAATCAAGGCTGCAATCGATGTCGTCAAAATTTGGTTGAGCTCTGATCAGGACGAAATTGATTGGAGATGATGATAAAGACTAGGAGAGGCTATGTTTCAAATTTCAGGTTAATCGGAGTTCGTATGAATGAGATATGATCGGTGCAAGGTAGGAAGAACATATTGTTCGTATCCATCGGAGTGTAGGAAATGGTTCGTATCGATGCATTTCGCATCGATCAGTAGAGATGGTTCGTATCGATACGTTTCGTATCGATCAGATAGTTGGTGTTTCATATCGATCGGCTTCGTATCGATCGGTTTTGGCTCGACTTGATGGGGTTCGTATCGATCAAAGGCAGAGCAGGGTGAAGGACTTTGAATCGATACTGTTCGTATCGATCAACATGGACACGGCTCAATGGTTTCGTATCGGTCAGGATGGGGAGAGGCGGCATGTCCCGAATCGATACTTTCGTGTCGATGGCAGAGGAGTTTGGCACTTTCGTATCCATCAGGTAAGGCCTCGTTCGTATCTAGCTTCGTATCCATACCTTTTGTATGTTTTTCGTATCGATCGCCTCGCATAACATTGTTTCGTATCGATCGGATAGATCGATACGAAACCCCCTCCTAACATCGATACGAAGAATGGTACGATGCGCAGTTGGATAGAGATGCGAAGCGAAATTATGAACGAGAATTATGGATGCGAGCGCGAATCAAGCAAAGAAGCATTCAAAGCGGCTAAGGATAAGCATGGTTCGAAGGAAGAGGCCTTTAACTCGGGACGAATTCAGGATCTGGCCTAGGAAGTAACGCCACGTCATCGATGCACACGTGCTTCTAATCGAGTCGAAGAAGATGGATGCGAAAGCATGGATTCGAATCTGCAGTCCACGAGGAACACCAATTCGTATCGATCATATCTCCCAAACCGCTAATCCAAATGCAACGAAATTTTCACAGCAGCTTGCATACAAGGTAAGGAATGCTCCTGTAAAGTTTCAGCTCGATTGGATCATTTTTTGATGGATACGAAATCACTTTGTATCGATCACAGATCGAGTCGAAACTTGGTGGGGTCGGTCGCGTGGGCCCACTCACGTGCCAGAAGAAGTCTCCCGAAGTTTGAGCGCGATTTCAGCCTCCTACGCCTATAAATAGAGCCCCAGAGCCTACAGAAAAAGGGACTTTTGGCGATTGGACATCCAGACCCTGTCGGATTCATTTCTACACTTCAATACAACTATTGTACTCGAAATTCTTCATTACTACTGCTGTAATCATCTGTAACCAGCAAGGATAATCAATAAAAGGATAAAACTTTGAAGTGGACGTAGGCCGGAGATAGCCGAACCACTATAAATCTTGTGTCTCTATTATTATTTTTGAATTGCTGTTTGTTATTTGCTGTGACATGTGACTTGTGTTTGGAATACTGCTGATTTATATCCATACTTTGGTGCTTTCACGGTATTTGGGGTTTGTGACCAATTTTGGCGCAAACACTTTGGTGCTTTCACTGAGAAGGACTAGCACCCGCTACATTGGATTCGAAGTTTGGATTTGAAGAAGTTTGAGGAGTTTGGATTTGAAGACAATGACTAGGCAAAATAGTAGAAGGCAAAGGGCTGGGAGAGGCCAGCAGGAAGGAAGCAAAGAAGCATCCTTTGGAGCTGGAGAAGGGCAAGCTTTTATCTACATCACCAGAGACGAAATGGAAGCTATAACAAATTCACTGCAAGAGAGATTGTTGAAAAGTCAACGGGAAATGATGTAGACTTTCTTTGAGCAGATGAAAGCTGTAGGGACGCAGAACTTAGGAACAGCTACAGCGGCTGTGGATGCAGGATAAGGAGATAGGGTTATGGAACCCAATGAAGGACAGAACACAGAACCGGAAGGCAATCAATAAGGGATTGGGGGCAGGCCCGCAGGATCCAACACAGGAGGACGTTTAGAAGGAGTTCAATAGGCTAGAGCTAACGTTGCTGAGCCACATGAAGAATATGTGCCGAAGTTCCCTCGGGAGCATGGGGGCAACCCCTGACAGATAATACTGGATTAGTGGAGATCATCAGGAAAACCATGGGTGGAGGCTTGACCAATAGAGACTTGGAAGGAGTGAACAGGAGTCCGTTCGCTCGGGAAATAAGGATGGCTCAGAATCCACCTAAGTTTAGGTTACCTAGTGTGGAGGTATATGATGGCAAGGCGGACCCAACTGATCACTTGATGAGGTACACCAGACACATGGAGGTGCTGGGGGCATCGGAGGAAGTGATGGCCCGATGCTTCCCTTTGTACTTGACGGACTTAGCTGCAATGTGGTTTAGGCAGCTGGGAGAAGGATCTATCAGGAATTGGAGGGAATTGGTGGATAGGTTTTTAGGGCAGTTTCGGGTCCATATCAAGAGACCGAAGAATGTGATGACATTGACATCGGTAAAACAAAGGATGGATGAATCGCTTAGAGCATTTCTAACTCGATTCAATGCGGTGGTTGCTTCGGTGGATCGGCCTGATCCATCGATGGTTTTAATGGCGGCAGTATCAGGAGTCGGGGAGGATTCAGATTTTAAGGTATCTTTGATACGAGACCCACCACTGGATCTTGGGGAATTCTTTCATGAAGCTTAGAGGTTCCTCCGACAAGAGGATGCGTGTGCAGATTTAAAGTTGAGGGAGGTGAATGCAACTAAGGGTGGAGGACCATCCAGCAAAGGTTCGGATAAAGACAAGGGAAAAAGGAAGCTGGAAGACAATTCAGGGAAAGCTGGAAAGCGATCGAAGGATCCAAAGTTTTCCACATACACAGGATTAAATGAGACGCTGGAGCGGATATACCAGGATACTCGGAATCGCCTTCCCTACCGAAGGCCGGCTAGGAGAGAACCATCAGAACGGGAGAGGGCATCAGGAAGGCACTGTCTCTTCCATGATTTAGATGGACATGATACCAACAACTGCAGGCACTTAAATTATATAATCAAGGAGCTTGTAAGGAATGGATAGTTGCGACAATATGTCGGAACTCGAAATGCAGCGGTGGAGCAGGAGAAACCACCGCCTACCTCACACCATGATGATGTGAGGCCCAGGAATGACGGTCGATTGATTATCCATTGACCGGGATAATATGAAATAAGTGACAAGCTACTGGCAAACGGCAAAGTCATTTACACATGTATGGGGACGGAGATAGCCCCTAAGGCATGAATCTGAATGATGATAAACCATGATGCTATGGTTTGTGAAATTTATCTTTTTCTTTTGGACTGGACATTGATTCTTTTTCTGGTTTGGTTTTGGAGTTCGGATTGAACTCCTGGTTTTGCTTGCTTTTTGATTTGGATTTTCCTTTGGATGATTGTTTTCGGTTTTGAATGCTGGTTTGAATTTTTGATTTTCTGGTTTTGATTTGGGTTTTGGATTGGATTATGATTGGATTTCTATCTTGTTTTTGATAAAAGGTCATCGGGTATGGATTATGCCTGGCAAGGGGTGAGTCGCTTTGCCCGAACGTGGTAAATTGACCCATTCAGGTCGTCGAGTATGGACTATGCTCGACAAGGGTCCGGAGAGACCAGGATTCGGCCTAGGACTTAGGTCATATATTATCAATTATTATTTTCAGGTCGTTGAGTATGGACTATGCTCAACAAGGGTCCGGAGTGGCAAGGATTCGGCCTAGGACTTAGGCCCCATATTATCGATTATTGTTTCAGGTCGTTGAGTATGGACTATGCTCAACAAGGGTCCGAAGAGACCAGGATTCGGCTTAGGACTTAAGCCATGGCATTGTAAAACATCCAGGGACACTGGACTACGGTCGTCAAGTGTGGATTACGCTTGGAAAGAACCCGGAGAGGTTAGCTCAACGTCCAGGGACACTGGACCACTGTCGTCAGGTGCGGGTTGCGCTTGGCAAGAGCCCATAAAGGTTATGGATTTGGATATCGACCCGGAGAGGTCCTGGATTCGACTATTGGCTATTGGATAAGGATGGGTTAGGACTCGGTTGACGAATTCGAATGGACATGGAATTGGAATTGGCTATGGACTTTGGATATCGGATTCGGAACTATTCAAAACACACATTCTTATCACAAGGCATGTTTAGGGGGGGAAAATGTTATCCCACATTTTGGTCAAGGCTGGAATACCAACAAATTGGCAAGGAATGATGGATATCAGGATTGGAGATCGATTGGAATCAAGGCTGCAATCGATGTCGTCAAAATTTGGTTGAGCTCCAATCAGGACGAAATTGATTGGAGATGATGATAAGGACTAGGAGAGGCTATGTTTCAAATTTCAGGTTAATCGGAGTTCGTATGAAGGAGATATGATTGGTGCAAGGTAGGAAGAACATACTGTTCGTATCCATCGGAGTGTAGGAAATGGTTCGTATCGATGCATTTCGCATCGATCAGTAGAGATGGTTCGTATCGATACGTTTCGTATCGATCAGGTAGTTGGTGTTTCATATCGATCAGCTTCATATTGATCGGTTTTGGTTCGAATCGATGGGGTTCGTATTGATCAAAGGCAGAGCAGGGTGAAGGAATTCGAATCGATACTATTCGTATCGATCAACATGGACACGGCTCAATGGTTTCGTATCGGTCAGGATGGGGAGAGGCGGCATGTCTCGAATCGATACTTTCGTATCGATGGCATAGGAGTTTGGCACTTTCGTATCCATCAGGTAAGGCCTCGTTCGTATCTAGCTTCGTATCCATACCTTTTGTATGTTTTTCGTATCGATCACCTCGCATAACATTGTTTCGTATCGATCAGATAGATCAATACGAAACGCCCTCCTAACATCGATACGAAGAACGGTACGATGCGCAGTTGGATAGAGATGCAAAGCGAAATTATGAACGAGAATTATGGATGCGAGCGCGAATCAAGCAAAGAAGCATTAAAAGCGGCTAAGGATAAGCATGGTTCGAAGGAAGAGGCCTTCAACTCGGCACGAATTCAGGATCTGGCCTAGGAAGTAGCGCCACATCATCGATGCACACGCGCTTCTAATCGAGTCGAAGAAGATGGATGCGAAAGCATGGATTCGAACTCTGCAGTCCACGAGGAACACCAATTCGTATCGATCATATCTCCCAAACCGCTAATCCAAATGCAATGAAATTTTCACAACAGCTTGCATACAAGGTAAGGAATGTTGCTACCAAGTTTCAGCTCGATTGGATTTTTTTTGATGGATACGGAATCACTTCGTATCGATCACAGATCGAGTCGAAACTTGGTGGGGTCGGTCGCGTGGGCCCACTCACGTGCCAGAAGAAGTCTCCCGAAGTTTGAGCGCGATCTCAGCCTCCTACGCCTATAAATAGAGCCCCAGAGCTTACAGAAAAAGGGACTTTTGGCGATTGGACGTCCAGACCCTGCCGGATTCATTTCTACACTTCAATACAACTATTGTACTCGAAATTCTTCATTACTACTGATGTAATCATCTGTAACCAGCAAGGATAATCAATAAAAGGATAAAACTTTGAAGTGGACGTAGGTCAGAGATAGCCGAACCACTATAAATCTTGTGTCTCTATTCATTATTTTTGAATTGATGTTTGTTATTTGCTGTGACATGTGACTTGTGTTTGGAATACTGCTGATTTATATCCATACTTTGGTGCTTTCACAGTATTTGGGGTTTGTGACCAATTTTGGCGCAAACACTGGTATTCCAGACTGACTCAGACGTTATTTAACTATAATGCTCGGGTCAGACCGAGTATTATAGAATACAGGAAAGGATGTTGTGGAGCTCAGGAGACGATCTGGATGGCGATACGTACTTCCGTATTTGATTTTTATTCCGCTATTATCCAGTTGTATGTTATTGACGTGGAACTCTGATGATGTACTTTGATGGTGTATGTATAAACAGATATAGTATTTGTTTTTGGTGTAAAGATCTGTGATTATCTATTATATTTTATTCCGCGGCGATGGTTAGACTCTGATATTGTTTTCTATTTTCTTCTTCTACCACTTCTTCTTTAACCCAAATGGTTCGTATTTCCACACATCTTGAGTTGATTGATGCAGAATAGTGTTAACTCAAGGGGTACGGAATTGCGGGTCGTTTCACTTGGTATCAGAGCTGAAGGTTAAGCGAGAACCTTGGCTTTGGTGGGAATTACTCATAGAATAGAGTCTGTAGTACTCTAAAATGAGCTTGAGTGCATTAAAAGATATGAGCACGTATTTGTTAGTGAATATAAAATTGTTTTTATATTGTGTTGGTTTATCAGTTGAGTGTTTATGGATTCTGGTCGACATGTGGGACGCCATGTTATCGATAGCGATTTCTAAACTCTTAAACAAGATAAACCGACACAGTATTGTTTTAAACAGGGTAAATGAAATAATTTTACCCAAAGTGATTTTTTGTGTATAAAAGAAATGATTTTTCGTAAATCATTATAGTTATATATGGATGCTTGGTTGTTAGAAAGTATAATATTAAATTATTATCATTGTATGAGAATTGAATAAGAAATTGAAATAATAACAAAAGATGAAGGAATAAATTAATAAATAAATGGGATTTTTAAATGTGATTTATAATTGAATAAGGAATTGAAATCATAAAAAATAAAAATAAAATAAAAACTAAGAAACAAATTCATATACAAATAAAATTTGTAGATGTGAACTATAAATGTGAATTATAGTGTGATTAATAATAAAAATAAGATAAAATTCCAAAGTAATGTTTGAATATAAATTTAAAGGATTTGAAATTTGAAAATTTGGAAATTTAAATTCCTTTGAATTTGAAAATAATTCTCAAAAAGTTGGGAAAAATAATATATATTTGAGAAATATTATGAATTGGATTTGAAATCTAGAGAGATTTGGAATTTATAAATATTTGAAGGGATTTTAAAAATTTAAAAGCGTTAAACTCTTTTCGGTCGTTGGAAAATAATTCCAATGATGATCGCGACATCATCGGTGTTCATTTTTGAGTTTCTAAGAGGGGGATTGCTACCTGGATGTTTTGGATTAATGTTTGTTTGTGAAATTTGGTTTGATCTTGAAAACACAGAGAAATAGTTTGGTTTAGATATATATGTTTCCAAAATTGAATTTCGAACCTTTTTAGTAATGAGTTTAAAGGTGTAAGCAAAATGGAACTGAAACTGAATGTTAAACTTAAGTTTAAATGGAAAAAAAATTAGTCAAGTTGGACTAAATAAAACAAAGTTTTGAGATTAAAATTAGTAAGTAATTGATTGATTTATATGGTATGCAAATGAAATGAAAAAAAAATCCAACTCAAGCATAAATTGAATGACCTTATTACTAATGAATTCAATAATGAATTGTTAATGTGAATTAAAATTTAAAAATGGATAAAAGAATAAAGTAATCGAATAAATTAGTAAAATGGTTGGGATTAGATTAAAGGAAAATCAAATCAAATATTTAAATGGAGGTTGGTGGAATAAAATAAACTTAAGTTATTGGGTGGAATAGTTTGAAGAAAATAAATAACTTAACTAAATTGTGAGATGGTTATTTAATATATTGGTTATCGAGTTTAATAAAATGGTTTGGAATCAAACTTTTGGGGATATGAAAGAAAATGCAATGGAAGATGGGGAATAAATTAAAATGGGATGGAATCAAGTGTAAATTGAGTTGGAATCAATTTAAATGGTTATAAAGCTTAAGTAATTATTTATTCACATTAATATTGTCGAATTGCATAAGAAAATGGATCGCTCGATGTAAACGGAATTAGATAAAATTCTATGAGTTATTAGAAGTGAAATACGATGATTTTGAAATCAATTGGAATGAATATAAGTTTGTTTGCTTAAAAATGAATTGAATGTAAGCAATTGAGTTATAAACCATTTAAATTGAATAAAGTTGTATACGAATTGGTTGTAAACAATTAAAATTATTGTCAAAACCCTATAACTGGATTATAAATATTGTTTAACCTGCATTTGCTTATAGAAACTTGTATGTTTGGTAGTTAAATATGTTAAATGTTGTTAAATTATATGATTTTGGCACTTACATATTTAAATTAAGTAAGTACGGGTACCGGGAAGCCGTTTGGCTGGATTTGGTCGCGCTAATTGCTAAATAATAAGCCGCTTGCTTAAAAATGCTAAATAAAGTTACGCCTACGCAATAAAAATAGGAAATATGAACTGTTTTTTTTCCGACCGGGTGGGTCGATGTATATATATTTATATCTCTTGTCAAATTGCAAAAGCTCCTCTGTACAATGGAGACTCCGCAAAAAAATTCGGAAATTTTGGGAGTTAGAAATTTTTTTGAAATTTTTTTTTTAACGAAAAAACGATTTCAACTTGGAGATTGAAATAAATTATTGAATGAAACTAATTTAAAATAACGTTATGAATCAGTTATAAATGGAAGATAAAAATAAATATTCAGAGTTGAAGATAAATTAAATTCATATGGAGATGGGAGAACCAATTGAACATAAATAGATATAAACTAAAGTGGTGAAATAAAAATAAATATTTAAAGTGTATAAAATATTTATATTAAACTTAGGAAATGAATGGTGAAATCCTTAAGTAAATTTGGTATTGAAAAAATTTATTCTAGGTGAATAATTGAATGAAGATTAAAACTGAAAGTTGTGAAATGGGATAATTGTGGATAGTGAATAAAAATTAAAACAATGTGAATAAAAGAAAATTGATATAGTAATCGATGGATATAAATACGTAGGATGTACGTATATTATTTTATTCGCATAGCGATTTGATCCAGATTTGAGCATGGAATTTTGAGATAGTTATATCGTTCCGAGTTAGGATTTTTCACTCGATTTTCGACGGCGAACCCTGGATATGGATTTTGACTGACTCTGGAAATTCGCTATCATAGTTATGACTATGCAAGGAGAACGACGGTTTCTAATCAAGAAACCATATCTGAGTCCGCACTAGGAAGTCAGGTGGACGATACTAGTTCGGAAGTGAAATTGTGTGATCGAGCGAGTGATCGATTTGATATTGCATACGAATGATATAAGTACATCGTACAGGCTTAAATGGAATGAATATTGAAATTTTGTAAGGAGTCAAGTAAATGATTTTGAATGTTGTGATTGGATATTATTGCTAAGTAGGATATACAGGTATTATGAAGGAAAAGAAAAATGGGTTTTGATTTCAGAAGATAAATTTGAATTGCTTGACAAAAAGGTATGTGTTTAAATTTCTATATGAAATTTGATAGGGTTTTGATCTAGCCACTTGGCTTTTGATTTCTTTTGAAATTTAGGAGCCCGTAGAGGCATTTTGTAGTTGTACCGAGCTAGCCGCGCAAAGGAGATGCTGGTAAAAAATTTCGGAAATTTAGGGAGATAGAAAACTTTTGAGAAATTTTGAAGATTTAATATCTGGTTTTAAATTCAAATTTTAATGGTTGGGTGTATGATATTGGTAGGAACCTAATGGGAGAAGTTTGGAAAGTGAGGAACGGTGGTAGGGTGTTCCTAATAAAAAGATTTTTTTTGGGAAGTTGTTAGAAACTGTTTGGTTTTGGGAAAAAGGTAAACGGGTATTGGACCACTCTTCCTAACTAGTAATTTCGGAGACGAAATTCTTTTAAGGGAGGAGAAATGTGACGACCTAGAATTTTTGAGCATTTGAAAACGGAATATTTAATTGATTTTAAATATTTAAAAGTTAATTTTTTTTACTTGAATTCAAATATCACCATTTATTCGGTAATTTAATTACTAAATTAAATAATTTGAAGTTGGGTAAAACGTTGAATCTGGAGTTTTAAGCCTGTTAAAAATAATTCGAAGGTTTATAAAATTTATATTGATAATACTGAAGATAATAGAAGTGTTAAAATTGAATCTAACAGTGATTTGTTCAGTTTTGAAAATATAACGTTTAAATTGATATTTAAGAATAGCCTTCCGTGGCACAGTCTCGGAATTCGACGAAGCCAGTTCCATTAGATCCGTAATATTGTATTATTATCGGATTTCAAATTTCGTATTGATCGGAGTTGTTGTGTGAGCGTACGATAAATAAACGCGCTGAAAATTTAATTGATAATAATCGATTCAAAAAGGTATCTTCCCCATATGATCGAATTAGGACTCGAAACCTTTTCCATTGCGTTCAGAATAGGGGCATAACATTATGAACGCCGGGCGGCACACCTCGATAGGGGTTTGGAATTTCGGAGTGTGTAAATCGAGATGATTTGAATTTGAATTTAAATTGAATGTATATATTCGCATACACTAGCTAACGTTTAGCTAAAATTCTTTCCCATCAGCCACCCTATCCTATACTATGTAAGCTTAGCCGACCAACCCTGTTCCTTTTTCTATCAACACGCAAACATCGTATCTTTTCCCCATCATTTCATTGTCAAATGCAGATAAAAAAATGAATGAAAATTGAATTTTATTTAATGGCCGAGATTTCCTTGCTCTTCATCTCTTCCCCCTTCTGCTCGATTTCAATAAAGAAATCTACAAGCCGAAGTCCCATTTTCTTCAAATCGAAATCAAATCGCGACCACTTTTTGAAATCTCTCGCTGAATCGACCAGGTCAAGGGCGCGTGTTGTCGATCGCGAGCTCGCGAGTGCATGGGTGGTGGGTTGTCTTCGCGATGCTTTTAGGTGAAGTCTCAATAGCGGAATCGAAGACCCGTGGTGGTCGTCGCACTCAACTTCGTTTGGATCAGGCGAACGTTTAGCTGTAAGAGATGGGGAAGCTGTCGTTGGTGAGGGATTGGCCGCGATCTCGTTCGAGATTTTGGGGAAGCAACTCTATGTCATGGGCGTAGCGGAAGCGTGGTGGAACTACGGTGGTCGAAATGGTGAGATGTCGCGATTTGGTTCGAGGGTGTTAGTCGATGTCGAGTCGAAGGCCGGAAGGAATAACCATTTTGTTTCTAATTTAAAACTTAATTTTTATATATCAGTTAAGATACAATGAAGGAAATGAATTAACAGCTGAAGAAAGTATGATATAACATGGATATATATATAAATAAATGATATTTATGGAAATAGAGTTTACAGTAAGGTTTAGCTGCAGTTTGTATATACATACATATTTTAACTTAAATATATATAGGCAAACAGTAATAAATTTATAGGCAGGTAGGCAGCAGACTTATTTCCTTTCATTTTAATTGATTCCAATTAACTAAGGTATATATATAGATTTGAGAAAATATAATGATTATATACACATTTTAAAATCTTACTGTTAAATTTTAAACATACAGTATGATGTGATAATATATTATAAAGCATATTAAAATCGAGTATTTACAAATTCATGAGTGTTATGCGATGGTTAAATTATTTTGAATATTTTAATCTAATGGTAGAAACAATTCATTTAATTTGTTACTAGGGATTTAACAGTAAAGTAAAATTTGGAATTTTATTAACATAATAAATTCAAGTTTTAAAACAAATATTTATGGTGGTCGATTTTTCGATTAGTTTGAATATTAATAAAATTATATAATGTTTATCCAAGGTTTGAAATCTGAAAAGAAACAAGCTGTTCAGGGATGGACTGCAAAACAAATTCAAGGTGAGTTAATCTCACTCTTTCGGATTATTATTTAAATTTAATGGTTAAATTTAAATATTTGGTTGAATGGTTGAACTGATTTGATGTGCTATATTGTAGTATATAATACATCTTGGAATGATTGATTTCCTGCGTTATATAGCGCATGAGACCCTATATGCCGCATAATAGCGGATGATATTATAGTAATCCCATATACCGTGATATTCTACCTCGAAGTGGAATTGGTATTTTATATTGTGCTAACATCTGTGGATGTAGGGAAACAGGTTAGAGGGATCCAACTGGATTCCTCAACCTTTATTTAAATTATTTAATATTCTCTGTTGTGATTATTTGATATTCTATGATGAATTATATTGGAATATTGAATGTTGTGGTTTGCTTGAATATATTTCAGTACACTGAGTTATCAAAATATATACATTGGATTTTTGGAAAGACATTAAAAGAGTGGAGTTTTAAGTAATATAATTATAGCGAATTTGAACAAATTAAGAACGAATTGAAAAGGAATGGAAGCGATACTAAAATGCTAATAAATAATTTCGAGTATGGAAATAAAAAGAAAGGATTTTGAATAAACAAAAATTAATGAATTGTAAACTTAAGTGATATCATTTAAAGGAATAAAGAATTATTTTAAAATTCAAGGTTTAAACTTATTTAAAAGGATAAAGAAGTAATTTGGGAAATCTAAAATTGGTATTTTCAGTTAAAAGTAATTTAAGTCATAATTAAGGAATAAAATCTGAAGTTAATGGATTTTGGGATAAATGGAGTAAATTGAAAATCAATTTGGGAATTGATTTAAGTGTGTAAAACCGGGATTTTTAAAGGAGAATGTGGCCATGAAATTTATAAACTGGGTTTATAAAAGCAAAGTAATATATCAGTGGATATTTGGAAAGAATAAATTCACAATGGGAATTTATTAAAGGAATGAGAAAATTGTTTAAAAATAAATAGTGATTTATTTATTTTTTTGATGTGAGAGAAGTATATTTCTCTTGTTTGCCAAGTACATTTAAAAGAATTTTAAAATATAAGTTATGTTGTTTTAAAAAGCATGTTTAGAAAATTTATTATTTCTAAATGTTTAAATTCTAAAGTAAGTATTTTTCAAAATCTATTATCGTAATAATTATTTAAAAGATGATTTGGTATTTTATTTAAAGGAGAAAATCTAGTTTTATATTTTATAAAGTAACCTTATTTTAAATATTTATAAAGTATTATTTTTAATAAAGTACTAAAGTAGTTTTTGTAAATTTAAATGTTAAAGTATGTTTTATGTCAAAGTGATTTAAATCATTTTAAAATCTAAAAGTGTTTGTACTTGGTGATTTCAGTGTGAATCGAAAATATTTGGGAAATTTACTCCGAGAGAGAAAATGGTTTGAAAATGTTTTCAAAAGGAATTGAAAAGTAGAAATATATCTTGTGAAGATATTTTGAGATTAATAAATAATCTGGAGAAATTATTTATTATTTGATGGTTGTTGTGAATGTTAATTGATAGTTAAATAACGGACTATCAATATTGGCCATTGCGATGATCGTTTCGAAGAGACCGGGATCGGGATTTATTTCTCGAAAACCACTTCGATCCGGTTTGTACATTTTCGTGGAAAAATGAGTTCGGAGTCGAAGATGAAGCAATGAAGTGCAAGGGCTAGTCGCTACTAATCCTGAGGATGATTCCAAAATGGATGTAGTAGGGGTAGTGCCTTCGGTTTCGTTCGAACCCGGGACGGACTTGTATGGATTAATGCTTTCAGAACATCGTCAGGTAGACGATGAGCATTCTAAGTGAAACGTTCTAAAAGGTAACGCTTAGCCTCAAGCCTCATCAACCGGAAATGACTAAAAATCAGGGGTTATGCAGCAAGGCTAGATGGGTAGCACCCATTTCAGGATGAGGTCATCCCTGTCTAGATGTCCCTTTTATTTCGGCTTAGCGGTGCGGTTGCGGATCACAACCATGGGGTAATCTTACTTGGGATTATCCAGTAAGGGGTAGTCCCGGTCTTGTGTTGCAGGGGATCGGGAGTGATGCTCGGTGCAGTGATCTAGGCCACGTACCGTAACAGGTGGTACCCCAGTGCCTAGTCATTAGTTGGAAATCCATTCTCCCTACGCGCCTTGTACGATTTTTGTTTGTATTACCCACTTTGTGGCTAGTAGCTGGAATTTAATAGATGTAACAATTTCAGCTATTTTAATAAGTATTTGTAAATAGACCCTATTATAATATCAGAGAATTTTAATGAAAAGTGTTTTAGCTATCGTAAGGTAAAAACCCGACATGTTTATTTGTGGCGTGGTCTTACGAGATGCTTTTGATTTCCAAAGGATTTTTGAAACTTAAATAATCAATTTGAGTGTGATTTCTCACGCTTGTATTCCAGACTGACTCGGGTGTTATTTAACTATAATGCTCGGGTCAGACCGAGTTTTATAGAATACAGGAAAGGATGCTGTGGAGCTCAGGAGACGAGCTGGATGGCAATACGTACTTCCGTATTTGATTTTTATTGCACTGTGTATCCAATTGTATGTTATTGATGTGGAACTCTGATGATGTACTCTGATGATGTATGTATAAACAGATATAGTATTTGTTTTTGGTGTAAAGATCTGTGATTATCTATTATATTTTATTCCGCTGCGATGTTTAGATTCTGATGTTGTTTTCTATTTTCTTCTTCTACCTCTTCTTCTTTAACCCAAACGGTTCGTATTTCCATACATCTTGAGTTGATTGATGGAGAATAGTGTTGACTCAAGGGGTACGGAACTGCGAGTCGTTTCAAATCTAATGCATAGTTTACAAAATCATACAAGATAAGGGTTTATAAGAAACATCAACATACCTGGGTTAAGGAGTTTGCTGGCTATGCAAGTCGAAGGACCATATGTGGTAACTGTTTGTGAGGGATCTTGCGTGGATCACACCAAAGGAGTTTGGGATTAATCATTATTGATTAACCAATTTATGTATTGAAAATTAGTTTTGTTAATTGAAACCAAGTCAGTTTTATATATATGTAAGGAAATTCATAAATGTTTATGAAAACTAATAACATTGCACAAAGAACCAATTGTTGTTTATAGAACACCAACTTCGTAGAAAATGAATTTCTTTTAGAAATTATTGATAGTAAAATGAATGTGAATATGGTCTAAAGATAAAACCGATTACGAGGGATGGAACTAATTAACCAAACCTAAACGTACATGATGCATTAGAATGTCCAATAAGCATTTTCGCATATTAAAGAGAAACTATGGGTTTCTTATCAATGTTGACAACAGATACTCTTCACTCATCAGAAGAACCATTAAGGGTATTGATTCTGCCATATAATATGATGCATAAATCCAGAATGGATTCCAAATGCATTATCAAAATACGATTTTGATAGTTGTACCCGAAAGGATACAGTCTAGCGGTTGGAATATAGTGAGTAATGTTGATAAGGATAACATTTTAAATTTCAATTATGGAAATTAACATAACAGATTCGTAATTCAATGTGCTCAACTTAATTCAGATTTTACTCACAAAATTATTGCCCGGTATGACTTCGTGTTTTGGTACATATGTGTTGAAATAGAAATTTCTTCAATAATGATTTAGAATAGACTATTTACACATAACAACTAAAGTGTCTCGAAGTCAGTGGGACGATATTGAATTTTGGAGTTTTCGGATATGATCTAAAATGGATACGGAAATATCGTTTGACAAGCATCAGCGTTGAACAAGTATTTTGATAAAAATAACAATAGTTTGATTTTTAGTCAAAATGAAGAGGAAGCGTGCGTTTATAAGAAAGAACATTCAAAAGATACATAGATATATCTAAACTATAAGTAAATAACTTACTTTTGATTGTTAACAATGTACCTATGTTAAAACAAGTTTTGGTTTAGGTGTGGAAATTCTCAACATGGGATTTGAAAACATCTTTTATAGTAAGTATAAAAGATGTTGGGAATGTCCTCCATGATATGCAGAGACATCATATTAAAATGTTTTATATAAAGCATGTAAGACTGATTTTTTATGCATTGGCAATACATAATGTATGTCTATAATATCGTATTTAGCTAACAAATTTGATGCATGAAGTAGATATCAAATCCAAATTAAGATTACTAAATAAGAGTATTCTTGAGAATTTGTGAAATACTAGAGAATTATTTATAAAGAAAAACGAGCTTTTCATGAAGAAGCATTCAGACTAGAAGTTCATAAGTGATACCAAGTATAATATGTCAATATTAAATTCATGCTTAAACCTTAGTTAAGGTGCTTTAAATTGTAAATGCTCCAAACAAAATGTTATTGCTGATTTAACTAAAAGGCCAGGTACATCGCCTTGAATAGTGTCACAATAAAAGCAACGTATATGCAATATTTATAATTAGCTACGGATGATTTCAAATACTGAGAATACTATGTCATTGTAATATGATAACAATGTCAAGATACAAATCACAAAAGAACATATAGCTCACTAGAAGTCAAGAAATATACTCTGAAAAGTTCAACATGATAATGCCAGTTTATCAACATCGAAGAGAGTTGATTGATAGAGTAGATAATTAAAACAATATGGCAGATACATTCAAAAAAGGCTTGCTTGATCAGTTATCATCAAGCTGGTCTAAGGGTGGGATAGTGATTCCATAATTAGCTCCAAGTGCAATTGGAAATTGGTAGAGTCGATGATATGCCCTGGGGAGAATTGTGTAATTTACTGCAAATCATTAACTCTGTAATAGAATCTCATTCGAAATAAAAGATATTTTTCTTTCTTTTATATAGTTGATATAATGTGTTACATTAATTATCTATTTAATCTATGTATATTTATAGAAAATCCAGAAACGATATGTTTTTATGATAGTAATTACAATGTGTTGTAATTATGAGAAATTTATTATAATGAAGATAAGCATATCATTTTAAATATTCCTAGTCAAGATGTATCGAGAGTGGATATTGATACATCCTTTGAGACTATAGTACATAAAGCTTTTAATTAGCATATTACTCATAACTACTGGAGCCACCAAGGGGTAACGTACTGATAATTACTGGATAACTATGGAATGGCTTATCCGATAGTTTTCTATTAGTTAATATAGTTCTCTCAACCTGAGAATACTATAGAACTTCCATATGGACATTTCACTTTAATTACAGTTAAGCTATGGCATGCCTTCCATCAAACGACTATAGTTGGGACTAAGTTGAAGCATTAAAAGTGAAACGCTATTTAACAGAGAATTCTTCTACTCATTTATATAGTGTTAGTATCACAGTCAACTCAAAGTTGAAATCTCCAGCTAGAGCGGTTCGGTTAATAATAATTGTTATTACTGAACTAAGGACTTTTTGTTTGGATTATATAAGTTGAATGTGGACGGTATTTAAATTTTGGTCACAACCAAGTTTCATAGGTCCTAATGTGATATAATTTGATAAAGAGAATTGGTGTAAATAATTGTCACTATAAGGAGACCGCATAAAATAGTAAATTTGGATTTTACCGAAACTGTGTAAGCAATAAATTTGGCCAAATTAACACACCACTTGCTAAAGTAAAGTATAAATGTTAATTTTTAAATTGTTTAATATTAATTGTTGATTGAATTTACACTTATGAGTCACACAACCGCAATGTTGAATACTCCGAATACCACTTGATTTAATTAAATTATAATTGTTATAAATTAATATTTTTGAAATATTAATTATGAAATTTTATTTTATTTATCTGAATCCGTATTGGAAATGGTGTGTATATAAAAGTTATAGATGTATGTATCGATACACGTTTGAATTAGATTTAAAATGAACGATTACTTATCTAGTTTGAAGTTGTTTAGAGGCCAATTATCCTATGGAATTGCTAGCTATATGGAAGGGGTTAGGAGGGTGAGATATTTTGACATAAGTGTTTGAAGTGGTGGAGAAAGAAAGGGGAAAAGACTAGATTCTGATCTTATGTTTTCTCTCCTTCTCTCTTTTAATTTAAACCCATCACACTCTTAATTTTTTAGGTTACTTTTTCTATCTCCTCACCTATACCTTTGGTCAGAAGCATAAGTTACCATGCTCTTCCTTTTCAAACCAAAATACAAGTTTAAATCAAAGGTGCATAGATCTCTTGGGTTACTAGCAATCTCTGTAAGGGATAAAATCAGATTCTAAGAAATCATTCGATTCAACATTTAACATGTTGCAACTAGATCACAGCTGAGGCAGCTTTTAGTTTATATCAATTACACACACACACACACACACCTGCATGTGTGTGATTATTTATACAACTGTATGTGGGCTAGAATTATATAATGAATTCATATTGTGCTTGTTGTCACTTTAATATGAATGTATTATTATTTTTATGTAAATGTTCATATTCAATTTTCGACCATAACCTAAAAATGAACTTTTTTGAATTAAAAAATTATTTAAAGCATTTTTAAATTAAGATTGAATTTTAAAACCATTGTTATATATATAGACTACTTTAATATATTTTGGTCTTTTTTATTTTCATAAATATATAAAAATTATTATTCGTATATTTTATTTATTTATTTAAAACTGAATGTAATATAATTAATTTAAAAATCATCAAAACTGTATTTGTAAAACGAATATATATATATATATATATATATATATATATATATTTTATAAAATAAATTTTAGACGAAAAATTTCAATTTTGTTTCTACATGAAAATTCCAAAAAAACAAACCATTTAATCTATGTGGATTAATACATAATAATAAAAAATTGATTTTGTTTAAAAATTTACGTGGCCAAAAAAGAATAAATCTTCATATATTATATTTTATATATAATTATATAATATTGTTTGTATTTACATAAAAATTATAATTTTATACAATTTATGCTATATATATATATATATTGTTTATGCATTTTCGAAAATAAAATAATAATTTTTTTAGTATGTATGTACAAATATAATTTTAAAATTAATAGTCAGATAATTGAATTTGAATTTGAATCTTAAAGGATTTTTAATTTCAAATTTTATTTTATTAAAGATTTTAATTTGAATTTTAAATTGTTTTATATTTTGATTTGAATATATTCATTTTATATATAAATATATGTGTGTGGTTACTTTAAAACTAATAAGTATATGTGTGTGTATGTGTGTATATGTGTGTGTGTGTATGTATGTGTGTGTGTACGTGTACGTACGTACGTATCTGTGTGTATTTTTTTTTTTTTGAAACTAGGTTAATTTTATTTCATCTCAAATGATCATTGCAGCCCAATACTTGTACATCCGAAGTTACAACCAGAATAAATACAACTGAACACTTTAAGCTAAAGACAAACATTAACTCAACACATTCCTACTTTAGGGTTCAAAATTCAGCTGTGTGTGTAAGTATATTTTATATTGTAATATTGTTATATAACAATAAACAACAAATACGTATATGAAGGGGGTTAATATGTCAATTGTTGTGTAAATCCTAACACTCATATAACCATATATATTTTTATGTAGCACATGCACATATATTTGTATTTAATACATATGTACAAAGTATATATCATTTATATAATCAAATAAAATCATTGTATTAGTCAACTAACTAAAATAGTGATTTTATTTAAAATTTATTTTAGATCAAATCTAAATTAATTTGAACTTCAAAGGTCCAATAAAATCTAAAATGATAAAAGAAAAATTAAGTTTATCTATTTAACCCCGTTGCGTGCTGGTCTAGTTTTAATAATAGCTTCGAACACAGTAAAACTTAGAACCTTGAGTAATGCCTCTTGTATCAGTCATGTACAGGGGAAATATAGTTCCGCTGACCCACATGAATATCTTCCTAAGCCTGATTAACAGAGGATATTTTATAATTCTATGAATGAAACTTGAGACGACGATTGTAAATTTATAATCAAGTTAGTATATTTTACCTATCAGTGACTGTAATCAATCAACAAATGATTATAAAAAAAATTAATCAGTAGATGGATATAATTATATATCTATTGCACGACTGTTCACTGCACTAATATGCCTCGGACTATCTCAATATTATATGAATCATACGTGCAAATTAAATGTACTCGCAAAATGTATCAATGAGTGTGCTAATAATGTAGTCTTCGTTATTCAGAAAACGCAAAATTTGTTAGTTGCTTATCCACCTTCAAGTTTCGATCTACGTGCAGATGAAGCAGAACATCTGAATATAGATTGCCTTTACCTTTTGATGATGATTGCAATTCAACGATTGAGATTTGCCGATTCATCTCTCACAGTATTGACCCGATTTTGCAAATTGAGTTCACCTGGCATGATTTTCTCCAATTTTCATTGTTGTAAATTGGGTGTGAGCGCAGTCAAATGAGGGGAGTTGGTTGAAAAAAATTGAATGTAATGTAAAAGAGAGGGTGAGTGGTAATTGTCGGGAATTGGTTGTATAGTTTTAAATATACAACAAAGATGGCATCGCATATCCCTCCCTTATAATATGATGATATACTCAATTCTTAGTTGCAAACATTTTGATCATTTTCACTGTGTAGCATATCCTAAGGACAGCGTTTTAATCGCTTAAACATTCATTCTCTTTTTCACACATCATAGGTTGTTTCGTTTTCACATTTCTTTTGATTAGTTTTTGTATATTATTTTTTTCAAGCACAAAAATTACTATGTTTCTCCTCTCTTTGACGGAAAACCCTAAATACAAAAACAAAAATAAGAGAATACACAACTTTATCCATAATTAGTGATAATATATTATTATTTGTATGTCAATCTTAGAGAGCTTAGGTCTATAATCAAATAATACAACACTATAATCCATGAGTGATCATATCATCAAAATCGGTTGAATCCATCCGGCTCAATGAGTATATCTAAGGCTGCAAAATGACTAAACCAAAAGTACAAGACCAATACATATATATTTATATAAATATATATACATGTGCATGCACGCGCGCACACTATATATATACATACATGTATGTATGTATATGTGTGTGTGTATGTGTGTATATATATATGAGCAGCGTTCAATAGCACTCCAAACAGTGTAACATCTCTACACCTCTTTGATTTGCATCACACAACTCGAATTAAATAATGAGACTTTCTCTTCCTTTCCACTAGCCACATTATTTAATTTAGGTTGTGGTGAAAATCAAGAGGTTATAGAGGTACTGCAAATTAAGGATGCTTTGGAGCACTGCTATGTATGTATGTATGTATGTATGCATGCTAAGTAAAAATATAATGGTCTAATGAACAATAAACAAGCAATATTATGATTAAAACTAAGCAAGAAACAATAAAGGGTATAACATAATCCAATGACATAAAACCAAACAAATTAATGAAAATTCTGATTCTAGGCTAATATCATAATAGTAGTGAAATATCAAATGTGTCATTGGTAAAGGTGTCCAAAGAAGCTAAATTTGGTTCATTGCCATTTTTTCTATCGTCGAGAATAAATATCATAAGATTTGAGATCAATGCTATATTCAAAATTGCAACATTTTAAAATGTAGCTAATTTTTTAAATATATTATATTGTCAAATTCATTGGAATGCATGTCAATTTAAAAGGTATTTGAAATGATATTGTTATTTCTATTTTTAAATACTACATTTTTCTTATCTCAATTAATATGAGATATAACCTTTTCATTGAAATTAATATTATCATTATAATTAGGAATTGAAATCCAAGTAACACAAAACAAAGCAATAATATATATTAAATTGTTCGTTGGAGTATTTATATTATTAAAAACCTTTTCAAACCATAAATACCAACATATTATAGCAAGAGCAGTATCAATTACTAATCTATGAAAACTATTATAACGAAACATAAGCTTATTCATAAATAATTCATAGTTAATATCATTATTAATTATACTAAAGTAAACAAATGTTAAGAAAATTTATAAGAATATGATTAGTGATATAACATCCAAAATATAAATGTAAAATATTTTCCATTCTTACATTACAGAAAAAACATTTATTGTCAATAACTATGTTTTCCTTTTTAATAGTTTATATTATTTAAATTTTAATGCATAATTAACCACATATGTACTTTAGCTTTGGGTGGAGCATTACATTTCCAAATATATTCAATTTTGTACCGGAAAAATTAATAAATTATAAAAAAAAGTGCATTGTATAGATCTTATTATTATTCCAACACCAAATTTAATGTTAGTTTTATTATCAATGTTATATCATTCTAATTTAGCACACGGTAAGACAATCTTCGATGGTGTATTTCCAACTAAAGTAAAACTAAACTAAATTTCCATGAAAAAATTAAATTCGGTCTATATATTGCTGAAATCAACACATTTTTAAAATTATAAATTTTGTAAAATTCATCAAATTCTACTTTAAGGAGGATAACTGATATCCAACTATCATACCAAAAAAAATATTATTCCACAAATGTACCACATTATTAATCCCTAATTCATAAATATTGTAATTTTTTACTATTGATTTCCAAAAATGAGAGGCATTATTTGTATTATTATGGAAATATGTCGTATATAATAGGTATCATTATACCATTGACCCGATATTATTTCTTTTCAAATAAAATTATTATTATTATCTGTAAATTTCCATATCTATATTCCTAATAAAGAAGTGTTTAAATTATGTAAATTTATAATATCCAACCCTCCCTCTTCTTTAGATTAACATATTAGTTCCCAACTAACTAAACATTTTGAAAAATTATTAGAATTATTACCACTCCATAAAAAATCCCTCTTAATTTTATATATTTTGTCAATTGCTCATTTCGAAAAGAGATGAAACAACATTCACTAAACGAGTAATTTTAACAAAACAGAGTTAACAAGAACTATCATACTCACTCTTGATAAAAATCTACCTGCCATAATGTTAATTTTATATAATGATAACATATTTCAACCATTAGATATTCAATAAATAACGTATAAATATAAGCACTTTGATATCAAGTTGAGATTTTTTTTAGATAAATAGGATGTGTAAATGAAGAACTTACACAGCTTAGAGTAGTAATGAAAATAACTAAGTCCAGGAAGGAGATTCTCCCTAATGCTCAACTGGCCTTCCTTACGGATAGCCGATACAAAATAAAAACCCAAAAGATGCTCACCCGAGCTTAAGATGTTCCACTAATCACTCTACCACTTCTCCAACAGTATATACGTAGACAGGCAAAAAATAATTAAATGCAAGCAACGCCAAAACAAAACCCAACCAAATAGTAGCTACCAAAGAGCATAAACATAAAAAAGCTCGACTAGACCATTAGTTTCTACCAGTAGACTCCTCATCACCACTGCTATCGAGGAAGAACAACTTGTCAAGGTCCATTCCTGACCAAAGATTAACAAATTAAATTACCAGGTCATATATATATAACCAAAGTTAAAAAATTATATCATTTCACGTGGTCCAAATAACCCAACTACAGGTAAGAATGAGAAGATCGACAATGATAGTGCTATCATGAGATCTTGCAAAATGATCCCTGCCATTTTCCTAGAAATGTAGAATGAATCACCGATATGGGTCGTGCTGGAAGTAAACTTAGTTGCGCAAAGGATACATATCATAGAAGTGAATTCACACTCAAAAAAAAAAAAAGATTCTTGGTGTCTCCCTCATGCATGTTGCACGTGAAACACAAGTTGCTAAGAAAGGTTCCTTTCTTCTTCAGCCTGGCAATAGTGTTGAGCTTGTCCCCAACGAGGATCCACATATGAAGTTTAAATCTAGGTGGAGATTTGACCTTTCGGTACATTTTCAAGCAAAATTTTATAATAGAAAAGTTATAGAATTGATATCATGACCTAGTTATGAAGTACTATAATGGGTCAAGCTTCCAAGTGGTACCATTTAGAGAAGAAGACGGAGAGAAGTCTCTAACCCTATGAAAGATAATTGTAAAAGTAGATAACCAAAGATTAATCTGTCGAAGGCAATGAAATATAAGCCATTTGAGAAAGCATCGTCTACTAGAATATGTTTGTTAGAGGCTACGATAAAGTGGTCAGGATAAATAGTGGCAAGAGGTTCCTGGGTGATCCAGCTATCTAACAAGAAGAGGTATGATTGCTAGCCTCAGTTGACAAAGAGAGACCCAACCCAAGACACTTAAAGGAATAATAATCCCTTTCCAAAAGCTAGAGACTTTACCTTAGGGCATCAAACTTAGATTAGAAATCGAAAAAGCTCCATTATAGTATTTGTTGTCAACTCATCATCTGTAGTAAGCATCAATCTCCACACACATCCCCATGCTCATTTTGATGTTAGAGCCTGGTTGAAAGTCCTAATTTAATGATGCCAACTGCCCTCCTCCTCGGGCTTTTAGATTTGCAAATAGATTCCCACCAACCAGGCATCTAGAGGGAGAAATTGAGGCGCTAACCCCAATCTCCCTAAGAAGTTTTTCGTAATAGTATCAATTTTGCCACTATCCACTCTAGTAGCTTGTAGAAAGACATCTAATACATGGGGATAAAGGTTAGGACTGAAATAAAAAGGACAAGTTAGCCAGCTTTAGATAGAGAGCTTCCATTTCATGTAGCTAGCCTTGATTAAAGCTTACTGATCTATGGAAACCAGTCGTTGGCACTTAGCTGGCTATTATTTAACTGGCTAAGTGCCAGCGGCTACACCGTCCTCCTACCCGGTCGTTGTCCATCCCTCCCCATCCCCTTCTATATAACTTTCAAATTTCAAAATTTTATTTACACCATTTCAATTAAATTTTTTCTCTTCTCAACACACTTTCTTCAAACAAGATCAGTAATATTGAAAAATTCAAAAGGAAAATCTCGTAAATCTCCATCTCCTAGATTTCTGTGTCAACTAAGGTCAGATAATAAGAATCCGACTCAATTCAATCAGCATATGTATAATTCTCAACACGGTCAATTTCATTCTCAACAAGCGCCAAATTCGTATTAGCCACAACAAAATCAAAATATCTATCATTCCCAACAAGATTCGAACCAGTACCAAAATTCTCAAAATGTGAATTATTCGCATAATAGTTCGTTTCAGCAAAACTTTAACTATAGTCAAAAGTACGTATCTTCCAATAGCCAACAACGGTCAGTATTGCCTTATTGATCACAAAATATATCGAGAAATCTGAATAATCAATTTGGAGGCAACAGGTTGAAATCGAGAAACCGTATTCGATGGCAATGAAATAGCCAAAAAAGAAGATGTTTATAGAAATTCTAATTTGTCTTCTGCTCAAACATGGAAAAATCAACCAACGAGAGAATCAACATTACTGAATCTCGAAACGTGGAACCTAAAGGCGCAAAAACGCTTAAATGGTCGTCGAACGAGCAAGCTAAATTAGCATTCTGCTTGGTTGAATGTTCTAGAGAAAATAAAAAAGGTACGAGTCAAAGTGAAATTTCATTTTGGACTTATGTACGTAATTTGTTCAACCTTCAAAGTCCAAATAGTCCTCTAAGAACGGTAGATTAATTAAAGTAGTCTTGGAAAAGAATAAACGCCGCTTGTCAACGTCAGAAAAAAATAATGGCCGGCCTGCATTCAAGACAACAAAGCATGGTAAACGACATGGATCTAGTAATGATTTTAAATTTGGACTTCAAATTAGCAAGTTTTATGTTTTATTCTTCTTACAGTACTTCATCATCTACAGATCAATCAAGCAAATTCAGTATATATTTCTGAATATAATAATCAACCATTCAACTTGCATCATTATTATGACATACTCGCAAAAGAGTAAAAATGGAGTCGAGTGCGACAATAACATTTAATAATACCCTTTCTTCCTCGAAAGATAAGCAATGATTCCAACCCTGGTAGTTCTGATCCATATGAATCACAACCAGTTTAGGTGGTAGGCCGTCGGGATGAACAGCCTCCGATTACAGCACACATTATGAACATATTGGTGAGCGAATGGTGGTCGCTGAAGATGCAAATAAATTATAACTGGAAACAGAAGAAACAAAGAGAATTGAAAGGGCAATGGAAAAACAATGGCGGCATGATGAATGAGATAGAGTTAAGAATACAATAATTAGCTCGACAGCAAAGAGCTGATGATATGGCTCTTTTAACTTGCAACTTAAACGAACTCAATACACTTTAGAGGATGTATATGGAGAAGCAACTTGAGGAGTACCATAGACGTCAAGGGGGATACAGGAAACTAGGTTCCTATAATGTATCTTAGCATTCCATCGATCTTTTAGTGTCTTAAGTGTTGGTTGTAATGTCATTGTTAGTATTGTTGTTAATGTGATTGTCGATTTATTAGTTGGAGTTAATGGTTATGCTATTGTTGTCAATTTTGTTATTATTACCATTGCTATCTTTTAATAGTTTTAATACCTCAACAACAACTTAGTATAGTAGATATAATAAATTCAAATACAAATATTAGTATAAAACGTCAACAACCACTTATTATAGTAGATAAGCACCATCTAACATCACTT
The DNA here is from genome assembly GCA_030765085.1 of Allium cepa. NCBI lineage: Eukaryota > Viridiplantae > Streptophyta > Magnoliopsida > Asparagales > Amaryllidaceae > Allium > Allium cepa. Next base: position 42,097,974 of record CM060937.1, read on the forward strand.
CTACTAATGGTTTCCTATATGTTCCCAGTAGTGTTCCACTAGTTCTTCTCTTAGATCAAGATGAGCTTGTGGATCTCGAATGTCTTGTATTCTTTGCAAGTATTCGATAGAAGTATTTGGGTCCTTATAATCTTTTTTCGAAATACTACATCAATGTCTGGATAGTTTCTCAGTTGAAACTCGTTCCTACCACGTTCTTTTTCGACAATCATATTATGTAAAATTATATAGTAGTATATGATATCGGATAATACCGTCGGATCGTGGTAGTATACCTCTTTTCTTAATATATGAAACCTACATTGAAGCACTCTAAATGTGCGTTCCACGTCTTTCCTCAAACTCTCTTGTTTGGTAAACCTAATTTCGTTTGCGTTATTCGTTCTTTTGTAAGCTTGAATAAGTGTTTTTCATTTTGGGTAGATTCCATCTACCAGATAATAACTTATCGAATGATCTTTGTCTCTAACTTTGTAATTGCATGGAGGTGCTATGTCATTACATAATTCATTAAATAAATATGACTGTCGTAGAACGTTAATATCATTCAACGAACCTGGTGCTCCAAAAAAAGCATGTCATATATACAAATCGAACGAAGCAACAACTTTCAAGACCAGAGTTACATTTTTGCAATGTCCTGTATGTTGGGCCATGCGATGCAACTAAACATTTTTTCCACCTCCAATACATACAATCTAAGATACCTAACATACTTGAAAATCCATGCTAAGATGCCATTGCCAGCAATCTGTCAATGTCTTGAGATGCTGGGGATCGAATATATTCTTCACCAATGTTCAGGAGTATGCGAAAATTGATCAAATCTTTGTCCGGTCCCAATTTTTGGTCAATGTGAGGGTCCGAAACCGCATTTGCTTTATTTCTGTCCGCACATTTTTTCCTAATCCCCGATGACTGTCGGGGGTACGGTTGTGCGGTCTTCTACAGGGGCATTTCCCACGGCCGATGGAACATTTCCTACGCTGCGACTGCCTCTACCTTGGAGTCTCTGTAACGCTCTTCTCATTTTTTTTATTACTACTTCATTGTTGGATGGAAAAAAAAGGGCAGAAGGTTGGTCGTTGGGAAATAGGAAAATGGCAAAAGAAGAGAGGATAGTGGAGTGAAATGGGCAACCAGTTATTATATAGTCAGTTCCCATTTCTCACTTAGCCGGCTAAATTTTAGCCGACCAAGTGAGGATGTGGATTGCAATCCACAGTCATTCCCATAGCCGGTTAAATTTTAGCCGGCTAAGGGAAAGCACACTTTGTGCCTTTTCCCAACCGTTGGGGGTGGGTTTGGGGTTGACCGCCTTGAATCGACCCCTCCCACCTCGTTCGATTGAGAATGCTCTAAAGGTTGGTCTTAGTGTCGTATAAGATAGTGGGCAGGAAATGAATCCAGCTTATAGTTGAACGCAGAAACAATGGAAGCTCCAATCCTAGAGAGGTTTCTAATCATAAAAAAGAGAACTTTTTTAATAGTTTATTGCTAGCCAGAGGGAATCTCAAAGTAGTATAAGAAGAGTTTTAAAGAAGTTAGGTTTTTAGGATACGTGGTGCTGAAAAGAATTGTGTCGTCTGCATACTAAAGCAAAGCAATCCCAAGCTAGTACATAGAGTCACCAATCAAGGTTTTAAATCTTGGATTCCAATCGCGTTTCATCTTGGAAATTTTACGCACATTATCTCATATCAGATGAGATCTCGAGTGAGATGAGTGTATCTCGGATGTACATCTTGAATTAATATCTCGGATTTTAAAGTCCATCTCGAGACTATCTCGGAGTAACATAAGTCCAAATTTGATATTTTTAAAATTATTGAAACAATTTTTATCTATATATAAAAAATTTAACATACATAAGTTATATATAATGATAATATTAATTTTACATTTTAGATTAGAGTGATAACATGATTGATTTATTATTAACCAAATGATTCCCTACTCATCTGAATATTAAAAGTTAAAAAATAATTAATAAGTTTTTTTTATTCATTCGCTGGATGGTAAAAAGAAGAATTAAAGGATAAGTAAAAGTCATTAAAGTGTAATTTCTTATAGACTCATATAAAAGGTAAAAAAATGTAAATGAAAAAACATACTTTCGTATAAGATCCTCTATTAAGATCTCACCATAAATTTCACTACCTTGGACGAGATGAGTGTCAAATAATATGTAAACAAAATTTAACGTCTCGTATTGCTAAATCTTGTTTCACTCAAGTTCGAAAATGGGATCTCAAGAGAGATCTCTGGCGAGATGAACGAGATTTGAAATAGTGTCACCAATACCTTGGTTAATATTATTGGAGATGGCAAGGTTAATCATGAATGATTAAACATCAGATGAGCGGAGCGCCTTGATGCGGGCCTCTTCTAGACTTGATGTTATTTCCTTTGAATCCATTAACCATGACTGAGAATGTTAAGGAGTGAAAAGTTGCACGGATATAGGAAATCCACTTATTAGGGAGTCCCCTATGCAAAAGGATGTCGATGATAAAGTCCAATTAACGAAATCAAAAGCTTTGATTGAATTAAGTTTGAGAAAGGAACATGAGACGTTGTGTGGATAATAGTGGGAAATCATTTCTTAGGCCATGACAACAGAGTCGAGAGTAGATCTACCTTTAGTGAAAGCAAACTAGAAGCAATGAGTTAGGGAATCCATGGGAAGGAAACTTCGAGATAAGACAAATGTTAGAATAGTTAAGTCTACTACAGTGATCTGAATTGGCATGAAATTCTGCAACATCCCATATCTGGAGGCCAAAAGCTAAGTGTTATGGATGTTGCAGTCATCCATGGTATTAACTTCTGGTGACGAAATACGACAGTGTTAATGGTACCAATAATATCAGAAGCACTTGAATATGAACAAAAATATAGATTTTCAAAAAAAAATTCAGTGATTACATTTCAAGTAAATCATATCCAAGTTACAAAAATTCCAAACGTAATCCCGGGCATTGATCAAATATAAATTTACAACAATACGCCAAAAGCGACATATGAAGATGCCCCATTAGATGATCAAAGCAATATAGACATAATTGTCTTAATACACAACAGTACAATTTTAAAACAGAATTCCTAAAATTAACTATCCGTCAGCCACCTGCTCGTCTTCGGATGCTTTATTTGTCAAATTTTGCTAAAAGTTGAAAACCTAAACCCTTAGTCTACTCAAATCAAATTTTGAGCAATCGAGAGTTTAAGGGGAAACAAAAATTTCGAATTAGACTTAAAGCCTAGTATGAATAATATCTGTTACATCTCAGTTTATTAATAACTAGTGAGACCACGTCGCTTAGCGGAACGGGTTTCCCCTTACTAATATCTCTTTTCAAAACATATATTTTGCAAATCCTTTCCTACAACCAAACTGGTTAATCAATTTATTATAATAATAATAATATAGCAAATATCCATTATGCTAAGACAGAAAATGAATAAATTATCTGTCTAAAATCTGAACTGTCTTTTCTAAATTCTGAACTATCTACTTTTTTCTGGACTATCTGTCCTAAAATTGATTATAGCAATATCTTTTATACTAGATAGTGGGCTATCTGCCCAAAACAGGTAAAAAAAAGGTGGACTAACTGTCCTTAATAATTTAGCATGGTCCGTTATGCTAATAAATGAACTATCTGTTTATATCAAAGCTGACTGCTCTTTCTGGACTAACTGCCACTGGACCGACTGCCCTTAAAATGGACTAACTTTCTGAATTTAAAATGTGTTGACTGGCCAAATTTTCTTTTGGGTTAACTACCCTTCAAAATTTTTGAGCTAATTGCTCTACAATATCTGAGCTAACTGCTCTTCAAAATATCCGAGCTAACTGCTCTTCAAACTTTTCCTTGAAACCTTTTCAAAATGATTTAATCCGTCAAATCATATACATACAAGGAAAATATATCTTTAGTTTTACTCTAAGCTATTTTTTCCATGTTAATATATACTTAACCGAAATAATGTTGATGATGTTCAATGAGGATTGACTGTCCCTTAAAATAAGTTAAAGTCCTTTATAACTTAAAACACTTAGGCTATCAACCTAGTTCGTATATTCGAAACCTTTGTTTAAAAACCTTTAAACAACCTTTTGAAAACATAGATGGTAACTCATTCAAAATTATTCATAAAGCCCTTCGAAAGTATTGAAGATAACTCCTTCATATCCTTTAATAAACCTTTCGAAATCATTGAAGGTAACTCCTTCTAAACATTTTAAAAGCCTTTCTTTTTCAAGCTTTAAAACATATGACATCCGTCTTTTAAATCCTTTAAATCTTAGCCTTTCGTAAACATTGCAAAACCATATCTTTCGACATTGTCAGAAGGTTTCTTTTCGACTTAGTCGAAAGTCTGGGCTACTTCCATATTTAATACAACTTTCGAAAGCAATGTAACTCAAAACCTTTCCATTTGGTTCAATTTAAAAATAGTGAAAATCTTTCGAAACCATTCAAAGTTAACTACTTTGAAACCTTTAAAACATTTCAACTTAAAACATTTGGATTATGCAAAAAGCATCAAAAAAACCCTAGAGTGGAAAGTAACTGCTATGAAACCTTTATAAAATCTTTCGAAACCATTTGAAAACAATGAAGTGTTGGTGTTGGAACCAATCCTTCGAAATCAATGAAGAGAGGAGGAATTTTTTTATAAAACAATAGATAACATTTGACTCCATCTGTGTCGAAAGGTTAGGAAGCAACAACTATACTTTCGGCCTTGTCGAAAGCTATACCTTTCGACTTTGTTGAAAGGTTTCATTTAAAACAAGAAAGCAAACCAATCGAAATCTTTTTCTTTTAAACATTTTGACAATTTCGAAAGCTCTTTGTCGAAAGCTAGCTGACGTATTTTCTTTAAACCAATACAAAACTTATTCTCTTTTGAAAGCTATAATCGTTCGTCCTTAAACCTTTCGACCTCTTTCAATTCACTACGTCCAGTTGCCCGATACCTTGTGCCTTGGAATTTGACCTAGCCGAAGGGTTTGATACATTTTGACCTTGTCGGAAGGTCTGGGAGGAAGGCAGAAGCTTTGTTGAAAGGGTTGAAATAGAAGAAAATCTATTTACTTGTACTTTAAAACAGTTCTTTTGTACCCCACCTGCCTTGTTTGTCTAAGTTGATTGGTTGCCAGAATTTTATATTCAAAAGTGCTGCTGACTTTCCTTATTTGGAAATTTCAATAATATTGAAAAAACCTCTTTCTCCTTTATAATAATAAAATATTTAAGTCTCACACCTAAAATAATTTTATACAACTATTAAAACAACTTCAAAAATTCTGGAAAAATTCCAGAAAATCAAATAATATGTTCTCTTCGACATATAAAATTTTAAATTCAAACTATAGTTACTTTTCCCTTAAATAATTTTATAATCCAAACTAACCTTTTCTTCCTTAGAAAATTCATATCAATTCCACAAAAATCCATAAAATTCTGAAAATTAAAACTCATCTCTAAAATAACTTTTTAGATCATCATAAAAATTCGCAAGGGAAACGGATATCATTTAATAAGGTTTTATCTCAAAACATGTCATAAATCTATATGAACATATATAAATCATCAACATATGTATGTGTATTTATTTTATCTTTCAAAAACATGACAAATCTTTGCAAAATCATTCGGAATTAACCTTAAAACCGAAACCATAAAATTTAAAGATGTAAACATTATTCACCTTTGCTTAAATGATTAAGGAGCTTGAGATTTGAATGAGTTGGATTTGAATTTGCTTTCTTTAAGCTTTACTTTTGTTTCTCTTCTTCTTTCTTCGTTAATAGTGGCCGGCCAAGCTTTTGATTTTTAAAAATGAGAGTTTACATGTGTTATGAAATACACGGCCTAAGGAAGTCAATATAGGAATGGCCTCTTTGCCATAATACCCATTCTCTAGTACATTTTAAACCCTTCATTTAATTTATTAGTTAAAAAGTACGGCTACCTTAATTAAATCAAATCTCAACCCCCCTATCAACACATTATTTTATTTAGTTTATCTAACTAAATCTTCTAAATAATGTTATCAAAAACCTGATGTGTTACAAATTCCTCGAAAATTTCAAAATGTTGTGACTGAACAGGTGTTGGTATCTTTTGGTGAAGAAGGTAGAGAAGCCATCTGGACTTGGAGCTTTGTCGTTAGCCATGCCTTTCAGGGCCTCCCAGATCTTGTTTATGGTGTAGTCATGGTCGGGGGGAGATTCTGCGAATTTGAGTACAGGTCAGGTCGGCGGAGGATAGGACGTAAGAAGTGGTAGACCCTAGAATCTTTTGTTAGAAACCAACAAAGATTCTGTTTACGTATCTTTGAGAGCGATAGATCTGTTCCTCGTGACAGAGGAGTGAAGCATGTTCGCCCTTCTTCTTTCGTTAGCAAGTCTGTGGACGTATTTGGTATTCATGTCTCATTCGTTGAGCCATTGGGCATGTGAATGTTGCTTCCATGCAATCTCCTCTTGAAGGGCCAGTCTTGCAAGTTCGGATTCGAGCCTACGAAGCTGGAAAACGGCTTCGATCGGGAGTGCTTCCTCCTCCGTGTTGAGGGTCGGGATTTCTTCTTGAGTCCGAAGCTTTCTAGATTAAAGATATCCCTATAAATTTCTCGTTCTTTTCTTTAACACATGCCTCAAAAATCTAAGCTTATCGATGAACACCTCAACCGCAGATCCACAGGTGGGACACGTGTCCCAGAGAGAGGCCACCAAGTCGTCAAAGCCAACCATCAAAGTCCACATCCTTTACAATCTGAGGAAGGCTTTGGTGACGGGAGTACTTCCAGAGACAGAATGCGTCGTGCAACGATCAAAGAGGATAGATTGGAGACCATTTTGGGTTGAGAGGGGATGGTACTCTTCCCAGTTGGAGTTGACGAAGAAGCGATCTAGTTTTGCAAGGGATGGAGAGCTTCTATTACATCATGTGAAACGTCTGTTATTTTAAGGAATGTCAACCAGACCGCAATCTTCTATGAAATTATCAAAAGTCTCCACGTCAGCGTTACAGCTAGTTCTTTCATGTAGGAATCTCGTAACATTAGAGTCCCCCACAACCATCCACCAACCTTGAATAAGATCCACAGAGCCCACGAAACCCACGGAGGAACACCAAAGCACAACTCTGTCACCGCTTGGAAAGGATGTGGGCACGAATCTGATAGAGATCAATCAGATCAACATTGTCTCGACATACTTTATGTAAATATCAGAAAGTAGGCAAGGATCTCACGACGTATACTCCAAATATTTTAATAAAACAACATAACCACAATGATCAAAGTCTGAACAATCTTCAAAAAAATAAACATCATTGACAACTCCAAAACCCGCTTTCTTACGCAAATCTAGAGTTTGTATATGACAATGCAGACTTCATAACGTAGTATCAACCCAACAACTTGTACCATCTCTATAACAACATTGCACAAAACCCCATAATCGTCCCTCACTTAAACTTTTACAAAGCAAAAAAACAAAAACCCATAGCAAAGTTCATGTAGTGCACCTGCCTAATATTACAATTCTACACAACACTTCATCACTCATTAGCTTCATCATAAGATGTCATTACTTCATTTTGCACTTGGGGTAAGGTTGACATATCAATTCTATCATTTCTTTCTTCTTCCATACTGCTTTCATCATGCACTGAGATTTCAGAAGTTTCTTCATTTTCACCTCTGCCTTCATCTACATTTTTCAATATTGGGTTCCCATTCTCATCTAAGTTCACCTTATTCTCTGATTCGTGTTCCTCTACCACGATTGAATTATTTGCAGAGCCGTTATTCTGCAATATAATTTCATGGCTTTCAACACTTGTGTTATTTGCAGGAACATCGATTTTGACTGCATGTTCATCTGGAGATGTATTATTGTTTAAAACATACACATTTTGTGTTGAATTTACATTAGCAATATCATCCAATGTAGCAGTATTGTTCTGCACTTCTACTTCATTCGTTGAGTTATTCTGTACAGTCTCATTCAGAGTCACATTCGATGTTGTGGTAATATCGCCTTTTTCTTCAAAATTTTCTTGAACAGCATTCATTTTTGTACCATCATTTGTTCCATTGGCTGCAGTTTCAGATTGCAATACTTTGTTCACTAAACTTTCAGTGTTAGTATCGCTACCAGTACCATTAACTCCTCTAGCATCTGAATCATAATCGTTTTTATCGATTGTTGGTTCCTCTTCTAAGGGTTTTTCAACTACAGCACCGGTTTCAGACTCTGTTGCACGAGCATCATGAACTACAGCGCTTGAGGCATCATCCCTTTTATAATTTTCTTCCCGTGCTTCTTGTGTACTGCCTTCATGTTCTTGATTGTTATCGAAAATATCCACTTCACTATGTTCATCTTTTTCCTCTTCAATGTTAATTTCATTGTTGTTATCCTTATCCTCTTCTTCTATAGATTCATCTAAATGCTCAGGTTCTTCTTCTTCATCACCTTTTTCTTGATCTTGTTCATCGATAAAATCTTCTTTAGCATCTTTGTCTTCGTCAATTTCGATTTCGTTTACATTATCATCTTGCTTTGTATCCTGATCTTCTTCTGCTTCGTCTTCTTGAGTCTCCTCGTTTACTGCAACTTTACTACTTTCCTCGATTTGAGGTAGATCTTTTCTGCCAAACTTGAAAAAATCGTCTTTTTTATCGACGTTATTGTTTAATAACTTGGACCTTAATAAAGCTCTTTTCTTATCATGTGAATGCTTGACTTGATACAGCAGCCATATGCAAACAGCAATCAATAGACATATTTGAAGCCCGTGTTTGATTTTGAAACCTTTTGATCTTTGATTCCTAGAAGATGCTTGCCTCAACATTGTAGTTGATTATATTTCTACTCCTGTGGATCGGATGATAAGAACCAATGTGAGCCTTCTTCAACTAGTTAATATATAAATATCTGCGACATGTTTGAAAGCAAATCAAATTACAATAGGTAGTCAAGAATTACTTACAGGTATCAGGCTATGAGCTAAAAAATATTAACTATGAAAAACAGACTAGAAATATACAAATCAGAACAAATGCATATACTTTACCATCTACACATTTACCACATGCATTAACGGAGTTCAGAAACAATCGCTAAGTAAATAAAACTAGAAAAAAAAAATATTATATGCTTTTTGAACGTCAAACATTTTGTTCAATTATGCTTTAAATATTATTCACAAATTGATTGTCTACATATGATGTTACAACTAACTGGTTTTTCAGTTAGCCATTTCGTTTGTCATTTTGAAGAAACTGTTTAAGCAAAATTGGGATTAGAGATGATTGCAACTTTGGAACTCGAGAGCTTAGTTGTAGTATCCATGGTATATTCCGAGCTACAAATTCAGAAAATGAAATGCTAATTCCAAATGATAATATTTTAAAATGTTTGGAAAAGATAACGGATCAATTCTTACATGATGCCTGAAGTAAACAATACATGAGCAGTTGAACAAGCATGATCATAACAAAGCATTACAGCCTAATATGATAGATACAAGATTCATACTAAATAGCTTGACTTCCAAATTTCATATATATTATTAACATAATATAAAGTACTCATTAGTTTAAAGATCAATTTGATGTAATGAAGTTATTAATGTATATTCTATATATCACAGTGAATCAGTGACATATTATGTTTAAATATTGAATTCGTGTATAATGGTATTAACTATGTGGTGTTTGACTGCTTCATTGCCAAGGTTCATCGTGTTGGACCAAACTTTATACAGTTTTGGTGCTTCAATTTGAGCAGCCGATTAATTTGGCTCCCCCGGTATCTACCTTACACGTACATATTCACCTAACTTTATCCCGGTCGTTATAACATCCTCCAAATTTATATTTAAACGAAGTATTTAAAAGTTTCAGTTGATAGTGGTGTCTCCTTATAAGTAGAAAAAAAACTTGAAGTTATTTATGTAACTTGATAGCCGTAAGATATTAAAAAATAATAACAATGAATGAATGAATAAAAAATATATAAACCGACTTACTTTTAAACTTTGACGGACTTCATTTGATTAGTGTCTCAGTTAAACAGTCCAAACATTTGTACTTTCTATTGTTCATCTAAGACTACTTGAAAGTTACAACTCTTAAGAAAAAAGCTGTTCCCAAACGAGCACTTAACATCACCAATGCTTATTCTCAAATTTTCAGCACTACATATGCATCACAGTAAGTTAAAAACAGTATTACTTATCAATCTAAATAGGTTTAACGGCAGATTGACCATTGAAATATACAGGAGTCTTTAACTAATTCAAACATTAAGTACGCAAACTCAAGCAGAAATTAGCAACATCACATGGAAACTCCATATTTTATCAACAAAAACAAAAAGCACATACCCTAAATCCCCAAATCTAAAAACAACCCATCAAGTTACTATTTGAGTTAACCCATAACTTGATAAATAAACCCATCAATTCATCTAAGCTTATAATTACCAAACTCGTAATTTCACTAGATTATCAGCACAACAGCAAGATCTAAAGAAAGCCCGTGTCATCAAAACACATAAACATAACGTAGTTAGGCTACAGATCTAGAATAAGAAAGAAGAAGACAGGGAAAGTGGTACCTTGAGAAGCGAACTTGATGTTCCACTGTGTTCTAGATAAAGAAAGAGCATAGATTGGATCAGAGAAAAGTGTAAACTGTGTCGTTTTTATCTACTCGGTGATAAATTACAATTTTTGTGCATTGGCTTTGACTACAGTATTGCTTAGTTCTAAGCGAAGTCTTGTAATTATGAAATAATGAAATTCTTTTTAAAGTACGTAATAAAATACACTAAAATGTCGCCATTTGGATAATGTCTTGTAATCAAATTTTAGAACCCGTTTGCCTACGAACTTATTCTGAATCTATCCAATATTAACTTCTAGTTGTTTTAAACCGTAACTTTTACCTAACTTTGTCAGAACTTAATTTGATTTTGAAAGTAAAGGGGATAATTTCAACGTCTGAATATCATGATCTGGGATGCATTTGTAACGAATGAAAATGGAGCATTTGAACCGGAAAGTTAGTGACGAGAAATGTAGTTGCCACACCAGCGTGGTATTTGAGGGGGTATTTAAAGTATGATTTCTAATTTAATTAATTTATGTGAGTTTTATAATTGCAAATAATAAAAGTTAAATTACTCGATTTTCATTAAAATAAACTAATATATTTTAAATTCAGTCATAAAAAAAACCAAAAATATAGATGACTACTGTTGAATTTATGTGATTCAAATATTTCCAAAGAAAATAAGAAAATAATTAATTGATTTAGTCAATCAATTAATTAGGCTGTATATGGAATGATAAAGAGAAAAGATATGCATGTTATCTTTTAGAAAATGGAAACTAATTAATTGTTAATCAATCAATTAGTCAGATTTATTATACGAAGATAGAGAAGTTTATACATGAAGATTAATTTAAGCAATAGAAATTTATGGAAACATAGATTTTTTGTCATTTATGTGCATTGGAATCAAAGCAAGTAATCTGGAAAGGTTGTCACATAATCTGGAAGTTAATTTTCTTCATCTCCAAGCATCCTTCATTTTCATGCCTATTTAAATGAAGGAAGTTCTTCTTCATATGTGTGTGAGCGTGTGAGAGAGCATCCACCATTATCCTCTTATTCAGTATACCCTAATTTCTGCAGTCAATCAATTAGGGGTTTTGAGCGCAAACAAGTCTTTGGATAAATTGATTATTCAATTTGTAATTATAGGTTAGTCTCTCCACTACTACCTATAATTTTGTAATCTCTCTCTTTTGTACTCTTTCTTCAGTGAAATAAAGAATAGTTGTTGGGTCCGTGGACGTAGGCAATCTAGCCGAACCACGTTAAATCTCTGTGTTCTCCTTTCTTCTGTATTTGTTGTTGTTTGGTGATTATTTTTCATTGAATTTGTGGTTGGTAATTAATCGACAAACTAGATCCTTCTTCTTTTGATTGTTTCCGCGCATTAGCATTCTGCTGCGTTTTTTGGAGTTTGTGCGAATCAATTGAATTTCCGCACAACAGACTACTATCCATCATATTCAAATTTGTGAAATCTTTGTGAAAAATCATCATAATCTCCCACCGTTGAATATGCATAACAACAGACAATATAGAATGACAGATAATGATGGACAGTAAAGACTCAACCTGTTGTTAAATGTGGCCACCACCGACGCATAAACCCCCCTCATAGAACTCCTTCTGTTCGATAGAAAATCAACTCACGGATCTATGAAAAGTTCCTACTTTGCGGGTGTCCATAGAGCAATGGGCTAGGAGAAAGTAGAAGCAGTAGTAGAACCAAAAGATTCCGTCGTACTGAAAAATGAAAATTGTAAAATATAAGAAAAAAAATCATAGAATAATATACATTATAGATCGGAAAATAAATAAACATAATAGCGGAAAAGAGTACCGGAAAATATGCTCGAGCGGTTCGTTAGAAATTGAGAAAGAGAATGATTGGGGGATGTTTGATGCTGGTGTGGGAAGATGGGGGAGATGGATGGTTATATAGAGGAGGAGGGAGCCGAAAAAATGCAACCGTTGGAGTGAAACGGCACGATTCGTTGGATGTGAACGTATATTTTTACTCTAACCAGCTGAACGTTCCATTTGTTGGAGTTGAAAAGTTGGGTGTCCGACGCGTTGGACCCGTCGCCAACGTGGTAAATTTTGACTGCGAATGAGACCTTACATGTAAATACCGAACTCTAGAAAATAACAGCGAATAATGATATTATCATTGTAAAGTTTTTGAAACCATAAATTTGTTTTGGTTATTTACCTAGGTAAAGTTATTTAAAATTCCTTGATATAAGTAATAAGTAGTTGATTTTAAATCTATACTTTTAAGTTCCTTATAAAACGTTCGTGAACTCCAAAATTCAAATAAATTACTTAAGTAGTTTTGTATACTTATAATAGTTGTTGAGCATGCACTTAATTCATATAATAAATAAAAAACTAACATGGTCACATGTGACGCACACGAAATGTCAAAGTTACGTAAAAATAACCAAGACACTATTTTGATAGTTGCCATGAATAATATTTGTAAACAAATTTGAATAAAAACATTGTTAAACAATTACATCTATAATTTACATAACTTTCACCGATCAATACGATCTTAGTAACATTAGCAGTTGCAAAAACGTGTTATATACTAAAATTACCAATAACCTTTCATGTAATTGAACTTTAGACACAAGTTTTAAAATCTGTAGTATTAAATATGTGTAAATCAAATATCTCCAAGGTATTTGTTTTGTTTAGAATGTAAAAATGCTTTAGATGATTTTTAACCCCGATGTGCTTCCTCTCATAATGTATTATCCTTACCAATCTTTTCTTTACAATTGATAATGATGAAATCAATACAACAAGGATCTTACTTATATTAGCATAATTATGGACCTTTGAGTCTTACTAAGTGCGGTGATGAGTTTTTTTATTATGAGAGTAGAGAGTTTACCTAAAAAGCAAATAGTTTAAACATGTTTTGAAGTTCAAGTATAATATGTTAAACTACATATCATGTTTTTTTTCTATTAAAAAAACAATTGTCATATAATACTAAGCTCATTGAAATATTTATATATGTATCTATTGGGTCAAAAAGGGTCAAAAATTGACACAATACCTTATATCAATCAAATACGAGAATAATAGATCTAAATATGAAAGTAAAAACTTCAACATACTGAATTTGATAATGGTTCGACCTCAAATCACTGCTTACGTCCATTTAATTTTATTTTAAAGGATTTCACAAGTACTGTAACGACCCTGGATTTTGGCCCTGTTTATTTTAATAAATATTTGATCTAATTAAATAAATGTGAATTGATCATATTAAAATGAATATGATTTTGGAGATATTTATCATTTGTTTATATAAATTTGTATTTTAAAAGGGAGATTGATTTGGAACATTTAAAACTAAATCTATTAATAAAATTTATAATAAAATTTGTCTTATATAATTAAATTAAAATACTTTACTTTGTTTACCTCTGATGAATATACATATAAATAATAATGTTTGAATTTAAAATAAAATCTCTTTATAATATTTATCTTACACCATTAAACTAAAATAATTTCTTTTATTAACATTTGATAGAAATATCTATAAATAATAATGTTTAAAAAAATTAAATTCTAGCAATATTAAATAATAAATGTAAAATGTGAGTCAAACTCACGTATATAATTTAAATAAAATACAAATGGAAACAAATAAATAAAATAGGTATAAATGTAAGTAAATCATATTATACATAATTTAAATAATTATAGCTAAAATACAAATATAAAAAAATGTATAAAGCTAATATAAGTCACCATGTTGAACATAACTCAAATATTGTTTGTCGTAGTCAAAATACAAATATAAATACAAACAAGAAATAAAGTGAAATACAAAATAACAGAATAAATATTTACATACAAAACACAATATTTTCATCCATAAACCAAATCTACCCGCAAAATATAAAACAAGCTAACATAACCATATGTATATAAACAGATAGTTACATACAGAAATATCTTCATTTAAAGCCAAATGAAATTAGTCAAAGTATGGAAATAAACCTGACATATATATGTATATTGGAAATTCAGCCTGAAGTTAGATACAATAAACATTTGTACTTTAAGTATCTTCATATATATATATATATGACAGTGTTACCTGCAAGTATGTGTTTACACAAAAACATATGTGTATAGTGTTCAAATAAAAATAACAAGACAAATAGCTTCATACTCAAGCCAAACTTTGACCTGCAAAGGTACAATCTTCATACAAATATCTTTACAGTATAAACATATTAATAATTGTGCAAACATATTATGAAGAAAAGCATTAATTATCATCAACTCAGCCACTCTTTTGTTCAAAACAAATATTACAAATCTTTTCTTTGCAGTAAATAAAGTCTGCCCATATCAGAATAAAAAATAACTACACCAGAAAGCACCTTCCTTCATTCACCTACTGTTTCTTTTATATATATATACATACATCTTTCTTTAGTTCGTTCAGTAAAATATTTAGCAAACCTGGAAAAAAGAAAAAAAAAGAGAAGAGCTAAAGACAGTCAATCTCAAGATAGTTTCAAGTTTCAGATAATCTACATCAACGCTTTTGTTTACAGGAATTATGACATGTGAGTAAACATCAAGATTTAAATTTTTAGTTTATTCAAATTCAATAAAGATGATTCATTTATTTATGGTAAGAAATCAGTTTGACTTTTGAATATAAATCTGCAAATATTTGTGTTGTGCTCTGTTGTTTCCCTGTAGTTGATGCAGATTACATGGCTTGATCAAGCACTTAAGTTATTCCTATTTAAATTTGTGTTAGGCTTGTTTTCTCAACATAACAAATGCTAAAAACATCAGAAAAGGTTTTCGAAATAAATTAGACATGATTAGTAAATAATTCTACTGGAAGGTTAGGTTATAGGTAATCAAGAAAGACACTGATAAATCCAGTTGTTATAGAATACTAATTCAAGTTGATAACTTGAAGGCCTACTGTAAATGATGATTTTTAATACAAAAATGAAGATTTACAGATGGGTAATTTAGGAGCAGTTAGTAATTGATTAAAATCTGCATTTTTACAAATTTAAGATTAATGAATCAATTTAAAGGGTTGAGATTTTAATGGAAGCAGGTATAGACATTGAGAATGTTGCGAAAATTATCAGATAAATTTTCCATTGGGAAAATTTAAGTAACCAGATCAATTTAGGGTTTCCTGTTATGTTTTGAACATGGCAGAAATGTGATGAATTTGTCATCTCTGTATGATCGAGCTTCACGCAAATCGGGGGGGGGGGAGTGGAAGCTGGACGTGTCATCGTGGCATGGGTAAATTTTGAGCGTGTCCGGTGATCTATACGGCGATCGCGAGCTGTATGATGATGGTCGTGTTTACAGGTTTTTTTCTAGCTGTAGGTAAATTTTTAATTTCAACCTTAATTTGAATTTTTGGATTTTGTTCTCGATTAAAGGGATGATTTGGGGTTGTGGATGGTGACGCGGGCCGCCGGAGGTGCGCCGAACCACCGTGCACGTGCACGGTGGCGTTGGAGGTGGGATGTCGTGTCTGTGAACGGCATGAGTGGTCGCCTCGGGTCGTGCTCGAGTGAAATGGGGAGAAGACTCGGGTTTGTTTCATGTCGTGTCGTGTGAGTTACTGATGGTTTCCTTTTATACTTAGTTTAAGGTTTTAACTTACAAAAAAAAGAGAAGAAGAAGGATGTACAGGGGAGTGTCGCAGGAAGAATTGATGAAGGACCGAAGTATTACTCGGGTTTTTAATAGGGGGGTCTCGGGTTCCTTCAACCTGTATAAAAAAAAAGGGTTATGTAAATTTGGTTTTTAAATATTTTAAATACTAACCTGATGAGTATTTAACAGTTTTAGTACAAGTTTTAAATTATTAGGCTAATACTTAATAATGTATTAAACACTTAATTATTATTTTAATTTAGTAATTAAGTTAAGTATGAAATTGATTAACATTTAAGTTTGTGGTTAATATCATTTTCAAAATTTAAGAGAAGACTTTTAAATGTTTAATTAAGTTGAACATATATATCAATAATTATTTTAGAAAGTAATTAAGAATAATTACTTTACAATTGTAATCAGTGATTAAGTGATAAAATAATTAATAATTAACTACTTAAAGTTAATTAATGAATGATTAATAGTTAACTAATCAAATAATTTAATTATGAATTAATAGTTAATTATTTAAGTAATTTAATTAAGAATTAAGGGTTTAAATTTGATTAATTAAGTAATTAGTAGTTAAATAATTAAGTTTCATTAATTAATAATTAACGTTATTAATTAATGAATAAGGGATAGTAATTAAAGTTAAACAACTTGATTTTAAAGTAATTAATTAAATAGATGAATAAATAATTAATTAAATAATTAAGACTTAATAATTGATTAAGCAATGATTAATTAACTCAAATAATTTGAAAGGAAATAACTAATTAATCGTTAATTAAACAGGGTTAAGCGATTAATTCTCAAGTAATTGATTTTAAATTGAATTAATTACAAATGAGAATCTAAGTTGATTGCTTATGGATGGTATGAGTAGAATATCTGATTGTGATATTTATTTAATGATATCCTGTGATACTCTATGATGAGCTGTGTTATATCAATGATGCCTGTATATGTTCTATCTGTGATAAAATGCTATGTGAATTAAATCATTTATTTAACTGTTAAGTTAATTAGACAACTTGGCCTTTAAAATGGTGTTTGGATTTCGATGAGACCGGGATCGGGTATCCAATTGATATTCCGAAAACCACATCGATCCAATTTAAACGATAGGTCGTGAATTCTGAAATGAAGATCGAGATAGTGTATTCAGAATGCAAGGGTTATCGTCGTTGACCCTGAGGGTGATTCCAAAATGAGGGTGACGAGATAATGCCTTCGGTTTCGTTCGAACCCGGAACGAACTTGTATGGATTGAATGCTTTCAGCACATCGTCAGGTGGACGATGAGCATTCCAAGAGTTTATGTCCTGTAAAGGTAATCGCAGCCTCAAGCCTCATCAACCGGGAATGGCTAAAACATGGAAGATGCAGCAAGGTTAGGTGGGTCATGCCCAAGTAGGGCAAGATATTTCCCCTGTCTAGATGTCCCTTTTTATTTCGGCTGTGTGGGCGGTTGCTAGCTACAACCGCGGGGTTTATCTTGTTCGGGACTGTTCAGTAAGGAATGGTTCCGGCCTTGTGTTGTAGGGGGTCGGGAGTGATCCTCGGTACGGTGATCTAGGCCCCGTACTGTGACGGGCGGTACCCCAGTAGCCCTGCTATTGTTGGAAATCCATTTTCCCTACGAGACCCTACGGTTTTGATTTGTATTACCCTCTTTTGTGGCTAGTAGATGGAATCTAATAGATGTAACAATTTCGGCTATTTTCTATTTACTTGAAAACCCTAGACACTATTATAATATCACTGGATTTCCTATGAAATGTTTTGGTTAGCGTAAGGTATAAATTTACCTGTATTTATTTGTGGGAAGTCTTACGTGATACCTTTATTTTCAAATGTTTTTCAAAGTTAAACAATTTAAACCGTTCACTCATACCAGACCCATATCTGACCCGGAGTTTATATTTGTTTTTCATAAACTCTTGGGTACTCAAATTTTTATGAGTGGCCAAGTGATAGGTTTTGGACCTTGTTTCTGGAGGAGCATGGAGCAGAGTCCTAGACATATATAGTTATCTATCTAGTTTCGCTGTGTCAGTAGTTGATATATGATGTATCTCTGATGTGTGTAGTGACAGATGTATGTATGTATGTCATGTGTATTGATATTGTATAACTCTGATACATGTATAACTTTGTAATATTTATGTGATATATTATATTTTATTCCGTTCCGCTATGAGATTCTGATGTTGTTGTTCTTTCTTTTCTTTCTTTTCTATTTCTATCCCTTTCTTTTCTTAATGATGATACGTCTTTCTGGTAGTAGAAGGGCGGGTCGTCACAAGTACAATCAGGTTACAAACTTTCAGATGTAGAAAGCTCGGTGAACTCGAGTTCAACGACACTATTGACAAAATAGAGTTAGAGAAGAGAAAAGAACCTTCTTTTGTTGCTCTAAGATTAATATTTATATGTGGATCCATCACCAATGTTGCTAGCATGCAGAAGACTGGACAAGAGATCAGATTCATGCTATCAAGTAGGAAGAACGTGTAAAACTTATAACTCTAATCGTGTCGGTACCGACCAAATCATGTCGGTGCCGTCATGATTTTGCACCTTGTACCTTCACTTTTTGTGACAACCCGTACTCATTGGCATATCTATCCAAAGCTTATGATGACTTTCGGACTCACATCGATGTCAAGAAGTATGAGCTATTAGGTTTTTATACTATTACAGAGACTAAAAATAAGCAAATATGATTTAAGGTATATTACACTTTCAGAACTTACAGTGGAATGGAATGAAACATAAATACTGGAAATATCCATTTCAAAAATATCCAAAATACAGTCTCGGAAAAATAGTACGTAGTCAAAGTACATAAAAATACCACTCAAGGTCTGATAAAAGAAATACTAAGTATAGAAAAAATAAAAAGTTATATGGAGAGTAAATAAAGGATAAAACAACTCCTTTGATGAACTCGTCTCTCTATGCACTAAAATCGGACCAAATAACCTACTATCGTGCCCTCCTATGGTGGGAAAGAAAGGAAAAATGTGACAAAAATCTGGTGAATGAGTACATATCTAATATATGGTGATCAAGTGCAGTTGACTTTAATTCTATTCTATGTGACCTAGGGCGTCCTACAATTGTCCGTGTATTCCTAGGGTCCTTTACTTAACCGTTTTTATCCAACATACACCTACACTACAACTTGTGCAGGCACTACAAGGACCAAACCTCAATAACTAATGATCCGCCACCGCTCCTATAGATACTCAATATGGAAACACCGCTCCTAGAGCTACTCAATATAGAAGCATCACTACTAGAGCTACTCGATATAGGAACATCTGTGACAACCCACGCCTCTTGACACACTATTCCAAGGCCTAATATGTCTTTCAGACTCGCACAATGCCGAGTCGGATCGTCAAGGTCTTATAACATTTTTATATTGCAGAGACTAATACAAGCAAATATAATTTATGATGCACTGCACTTTTAGAGCTCACAATGGAAGGAACAAAATATATAACACAGAATAATATCCATCTTAGAAAATATCAAAATCGCGATCTCAGAAAATCAGTATGCAGTCCAATACAAAGTATATAGAAAATATCACTTTAAGTTTGATAAAAGAGATAAATGTACTGATAAGAAAAATAAATACATAGAGAGAAAATATGATATAAAGCAGTCTCCAAAGATAAGCACAATTCTTCAAGTATCAAGAATGGACCGATCATCTGCTGTCCTATCCACCTTTGGTGGGGACAAAGATGGAAAGAGAATGAGTTAGACAAAAGTCTGGTGAATGAGTATAAGTTTAGTATGTGATGATCTTGTGCAGTTACTTTAATACCGCTCTAGATGATATAGGGTGTGATACAAGTGTTCGTGAATTCATAAGTTCTGTTACCTATGGGTTCCTATTTAATACGTTCCTCCACTACAATTTGTGTATGCTATTTCAATAGATTGAACTAAGGATCGAATCTACCATCTAACGATCAGTCATAGCTTCTAGAGCTACTTAATATGTAAAACAACGCCCACTTGGTTACTAATTATGGAAGCACTGCTACTAGGCTACTATGGAACTACTCCCACCAGTATAGATTACTAATTATGGATTACGCATTTCAGCCTTTAACCGGATGACTACTACACTCTATCAATTGATTGCTTGCGATCGCCCGCTTAGGATGAACAGTCGACTAGTCACAGTGTAAAATTTAGGATTTTCTCATTTTAATTATTTACTAATTTCATCAATTTTGATTTATTAAGTGAACCCTAAGTATCAGTTTACAGCGATTAGTCTTTGCGATTTACCCTACTTTTTATTTATTTCAAATTCATTGGTTTGTATGATTTATATATGATAGTTTAATTTTGGGTAAATCTATTTTAGATGTTTCAATTCGATGATAAGAGGGGTTTACCTTGGGTTAAAATTAGATTAGAAAATTTATATCATTTTAAGTTGCTAGTTCAACTTCAGATTTAAACAATTGAGGTTTGCGAATTAATTACTAACATCCTAAATCAAATAGAATATGTTAAAATTAGCTGTAAATAATCAGAATATTAAACTTGTTCTCACTCATCTGTGATCCAAGCTCTAATTATAAACTCCATCGAAGAATCGTCACCTGTTAGCTTGCCTCCTCCTTGGTCTGATCTAGTAATGCTCTTTAACTTTGTTTTTAATTTGTTTTTGAAATAAGTTTTATAAGTGGAGAAAAGAAATTATGACAAAGTTTCAATATGTAGTAAGTTTTCTTATAAAATTAGGGTTAGCTTAGGTGTTAATTTATAAGGGTTAGAAATTGATTTGGAGCATGGCCTAGGAGATCTTTAGTTTCATCAAGACGCACATCAATTAACCAGTAACGAAGAAAAATAGTCGGTTCAATCGTCTCCGTTCAAATTCATGCTCTAGCTCCACGAAAATGCACATTAACAGTCGACCATCAATGGGGACCGATCGACCTTTGCCGGTCGATTGCTAAACTTTAGGGGTCGACCGCTTGTAACGTAAATTTTTGGAAAGTTTTTGTATTTAATTTTTTTAAACGTCCATAACTTCTTCATTCTAACTCAGGTGCTATATATGAAAATTGTCCAGAAAATTGCTACAAATGCAATGATGTAAGCTTTGTAGCCAAGTTCGGACGTTTGTGAAAATTTCATTTTAGCCCTTGTTTTATTTAGATTTAATTTTCTTATTAAATTTTCCACTAAATTTCTGGGGTGCTACACTTTTCCTTCATATTGTTCAAGTATCCCAATTCCAAAGCTTCATTAAAACATTACTCCTACAAATCATGTCGGTACCATCGTGATTTATCCTACATGAGTCTTGTCTTTACCTGCCAAGTACATTGCATCTTCAACTACTACTGAGAAGTGGATCCCACATCAAAAATAAACTCGGTGCCAATATGATTGATCATCGTTACCAACATGATTTGCTATATACAATTTTTGTCCAACTACTTTTTCCTTTTCTTTCATCATTCCTATCACCTCTTAAGCTCCTTGATTCATTCCTTCATCATATTAAAGCCTGGATTCATTAAGAAGTCGCTCGTTTCAATTGTTGGATAACACTTTCCCTCCAAAGTTTATTTTCCTCAATACAAAGCATGCTTTGAATTAATACAAGCAATCTGATGCCAACAACAAAAGGGTCATCAATCGGCAAGCAGTCCTCTAGAAGCATCACGCCTATTCCAAGAATGTACATTCATCACTTCAAGTGCAGTCCTCTAGAAGCATCACGCCTATTCCAAGAATGTACATTCATCACTTTAAGTGTCACTGAACCATCTGTTTTCCATAGTATGGTCGGGGCCTTCAATTTCGAAAGCTACATTATATCTCGATTAGGTAGACTCTCCCTTTCTTTTAATTTTTTTACATGGAATAAAAACCGGTCGGCCAAAAATTGTCGATGCTGACATGATCACCGATATCGACATGATTTAAGCGTTGAGCATAAAATTAGTACTTATAAAAAATTTTGAGTTCACATCTTCATTCACCAACATTCATCTTTCTTGCCTATAGCGATTTTTCAACCATTGGTGCTACTTTGCCTTTGTCATCATCGCGGCCACCAATTCGACCACCGTCGCTCAAAATCTAGCACCATCACTATTTAAGCTACCTTAGCAACTTGGCACCACCCGATTCAAATTTTCTACAAACTGATCTCGATCTCACACCTAGGTAGGTTTCGGTCTTGGTGCCGCTAATGCTGCCGACATCTTGTCGTCATCCTTCCATCATCGTCAACATTGTGCCACATTTGTCGATTCACATTCGACTCCAAATTCGTGCTCCTGTTTCTTGCCATGGGCAATTTCAAATGCCAACTCAGGAATTATTTCTTTTTGCTCAAAGTTGACTCTAAGCCCTCTTGGGTCTTATCCTATGTCCTTCTTTCTCACTTTTGCTTGGTTGCACTTCGAGTCCTCAAGGTCCTCACTTTAAGTTTTTTCAAGCTTGGCTGACGATCTTTCAGACATGAAAGAAGAAAATTCGATTTTTGTCGAATTTTAGTCGAATATGGACCGACGACTCAACTTGATAAGACAACTTCAAGAAAAGGTCATGTCGAATGCACTTCAGCATCCAACTGAAACACGTTTCGACATGTCCAGTCAAACATTACAAGCCTGTAATTCTGCAAAGAAAATGCCCTGTCACCCTAGAAAATGGTTCCGTTGTCGAATATTTTATGATAATGAGTAAAATCCGATACATAATGTGACGACCGCCCATGACTCCCACACGAAACAAGGGAATGGTGCGCTGAAAAGTGTGCCAGGCAGCCATGGATGATAGTCAGGGTAAGATAAAACAGCAGACTCTATCGTATTACTCACAGCGCATGGATAAAATACAATAGAAAATATACATAGTGAAGCTCTATAGAACAGAAGTCTCATCATATAAACTCATAATAGTTTTATACAATTATCTGAATAGTCAATACATCAAGCCTCACTACATAACACTCAGAGTATCAAACAAACAGCGGAACATCCAGTACATATAGTAAGAAACAATATGCAAAAGCCTCCAGCTCGTCTTCGTCATCAACAACGTTGGTAGCCAAGAACAGCACCCGTCACCTGCTACATAGTCTGCCCATCCCAACATGAATGAACAGCCCAAGGTAATAAGAGTTGAACATAAAACCTTGAGTCAGACAACAGTCTTAGTGGGCAGTAAATTAACTACCAAACATACCAAAAGAGCATAAAGGATAAAAGGAATAGGAACTCAACCATCCCACTCCACCTCATTCTACAGTGATAGCCCCCAGACCCACTAAGCAGAAACAAGCATAACAAAGCAGACATTTAAAGTAAAGTAATTATCACTCGAGTCAAGGTCGATGTTTTCCAAGTACAAACCCCCAAGGCCTAAACCAAGATCAGATAAGCACCCAGAAAACAATGCTCTTGAGTCCGAATGATGATACAACCAAACATCCATGACTCTGGCTATCACTGTTATCATTGCCTCGATTTCACCGTTAATTGAATGACTATCTCATTCTTTCATCCATCCGTCAAGGGCTAATGGTAACCCTGGTTCTAGACATAACTCCGCACGTCGTCGCAGCCCGTGCCTAGGAATTTTCGCAACTACCCAGAGTACTAGCACGTCGTCGCGGCCCGTGCTTGGAACGTCGTCGCAGCCCGTCCCAACGTACTCTTGCTTTGAGCATGCTAGAACCTTCAATAACGATGAAACCCAATCCTCCTAGTCATCCTCCTCGACGACTATTCTCATACTAGCCCAAGCGCCTCTCGAGCCCACCATTATCAACCAGCTCGCATCGCATCATCGGGTTATCAACATGCTTGGGATGATCCCGTCTGGATTAAACCAAGGCTTTCTCACATCATGCTTTGCTTCATCGCATCATAGCAAAGTCCTATCTCAACATCATGGTTTGCCTCATCGCATCATGGCAAAGTCCCATCTCAACATCATCATCAAATCTTTCCATATGAGCTTCAACATCCGCTTCATATGCCACAAGCAGCTTTCCTTATTCAAGAGCCTTTCCACTTAGCTTTTGAATCATCTTCGACCAACTTGCCCAAATCAAGTTATCGATCAATTAATCAATCAAATCAAACATTAATCCAAGCAATCAATCATTCAAACAAGATCTAAATAAACAATTACGACAATAATGGCAATTTCGTAAATAAAGAGTCCAAATCTAACATGCATTCCAACAAGCATAAATTATGAACAATATCTCTACAACTTGATGAATGAACTTGCATAAGTGAACATGTAGTAAAATAGGTGTCAAAACTTCATAGATGATAGATCTACATGCATACTTAGGGAAAATGCAAGAAATCACTATCTTTAACACATAAACAAACCACCGATCCAATATACTCCTTTGGGTCCGTGTGAGAGATAACCACCACTCACCGAATCACCTAAACACCTCAAAAGATAACAACTACAGATCTGGACAACGAAGAACTAAGCTTGTTCCGGCAAAATCTCGCTTCAATCGATGAAATCTCCCTTCAATGGATGGAAATCTTCAACTTTGGCTCTTGGATCTTCGATTTGATCTTCAATCTTGGATGGATGTAAGCACTAGATTAGAGTGGAGAAAAGAAGTGAAGAAATGTTGTAGTTGAGCTCTCAAAATGGCAGCACTTCGTCGCTTCAAAATCCGGTGCCAAAAAGTGAACCAAAGCCCTCTATTTATAGGCTGGAAATCCTTAGGTCGGCCGTCCCCTTAAGTCGTCCACGACCTAACCTTGCCGACCTAACACCCCTGCCGACCTAACTACAAAGCCGATCCAACGACTCACAACACTACGCGCCTTGACACAGGAGACGACTCACGACCTAAAGCACTACCGACCTAAAACACTGCCGACCTAACCCTATGGTCCATCCTAACACCTGGCCGACTCACGACCTAACGACTTAACTTCATACACGGCTTAGCGACTCAACATGTTCGCGACCTAACTCGTACGCGAGTTACGACCTATCACAGACACAAGGTCTTAACGACTTACGACCTAACTGAGATACCGACCTAACACTTAGCAGGGTTTCACGACCTAAACACCTCCCTTAGGTCGCATACGACCTAACTTAAGACCACCTAAACTACTCACCTTAAGTTGCTTCACCGACCTTAACTACCCACGACCTAAGCGCTACACAACCACACCCCTTAGGTCGCCTAAACCTTTAAGTCGCTAACATCTATAGGTCGGTCAAGTCTATAGGTCGGTCATTACCTTAAGCCGTTCAACCCCTAAGTCGTCTATGCTCCTTAAGTCGGCCACTACCATGAGTCGCTCAACACCACTAAGTCGGTCACGACTTAAGCCCCCACACGACTCAACTTCTACACGACCTAGGCTCCAAACGACTTAAATTCTGAATGGCTTAACGGCACTAACAATCTAATAACAACAATTCTACGATCTTTCGATCCGTAAAAATATGGGTCATTACATTCTCTCCCCCTTACGAATTTCGCCCCCGAAATTCCAAACAAACAAGAGCAATCAAAACTATTCTGCATGCCTACCATCCATAGCAATCAATCAACCATGCATCCAATTACTAACCTAGCATGCAGAATTCTAAGACTAGAACAAGTTACAAATTCATGAGATGTCACGACACCTTAGGGTCATACCTCGAAGAGTCCAGGATGAGCTTCCTTCATGCTCTCTTCCTCCTCCCATGTACAGTCGTTAACATCATCACTCCATTGTACCTTGAGCAACTTGACTACCTTCCTCCTAAGCTGTTTCGTGTCAGTTTCCACAACACGAAGCGGCTTACGAGGTCTTCTAACAACTGGGTCAACCTCTAAATCTTCACAGCTATCAGCAGAAACCACTGTATTTGAGTCGTGCACATACTTTCGTAGATACGATACATGAAAAACGTTGTGCACGTCCGACATCTTCTCTGGTAATTCCAACTTATAAGCGAGCTTTCCAATTCGCTCGATGATCGGGAATGGTCCAACAAATCTCAGAGTCAATTTCCCTTTCTTCCCGAATCGAATAACATTCTTCAGTGGAGAAATTTTCACAAAAACCATATCTCCTACGTCGAATTCCAAATCTTTTCAACGCTTATCGGCATAACTTTTCTGACGATCTTGGGCTGCCTTCATTCGTTGCCGAATGATCTCTATACACTCCGAAGTCTGTCGAATCATCTCTGGCCCAAGTATCAGCTTTTCTCCAGTTTCCAACCAGCATGTCGGAGAGTTACATGGTCTTCCATACAGCGCTTCATACGGTGCCATACCAATACTTGACTGGTAACTGTTATTATATGCAAATTCCACCAAATGAAGATGATCTTCCCATGATCCCCCGAAGTCCAAAACACATGCTCTGAGAAGATCTTCCAAAATTCGGTTGACTCTCTCGGTCTGACCATCTGTTTGGGGGTGATAAGCTGTACTCAAACACAACTCGGTTCCCAAAACTTCCTGGAAGCTCTTCCAAAATCCACTAGTGAACAATGGGTCTCGATCGCTCACTATACTCTTCGGAATACCATGGAATCGAACTATCCACTTAACATAAAGCTCAGCCAACTTCGATGCAGTCCTGGTAGATCGAACAGGAATGGATCTTGCACTCTTAATCAAACGATCTACAATGACCCAAATCCCTTCATTCCCTGCCCTGGTTCTAGGTTGACCATCGATAAAATCCATTGATATCTGCTCCCACTTCCATGTAGGAACTTCTAATGGCTGAAGCAATCCACTGGGCTTCTTCTGCTCGGCTTTTACCAACTGGAAGTTCATACATTTGGAAATAAAATTTCCAACATCCTTCTTCATACCTTCCCAGTAATAGGTCCTTTTCATATCCCGATACATCTTATTTCCACCTGGATGAATTGTCAACTTCGAGTGATGACTTTCCCTCAAAACTTCATCTCTCAATCCATCTATATCGGGAACAACTAATCGTCCTTGCTTCCGAAGCCAACCCTCTCGATCGACTTCAAATCCTTTATCCTTTTCTGGGTCCAATACAGATTCCAAATCACGGATAATCTTGACAAGCTTATCGTCTCGCTTTTGGCTCTCGCCAATTCTTTCCACTAGAGTAGGTCTTATCGATAAGTTTGCCAACACTTCAGGTTCCAATTCATATTTAGGCCTGAAATCAAATCCAGCCAAATACTCAAGACTCCTCCATTCCGAAAACATGGCTCCCAATCCTGCATGTCTTTGACTTAACGCATCAGCCACTGCGTTACCTTTTCCCGGAGTATAGGCTATACCAAAATCATATGATGCTAAGAACTCTAGCCACCGTTGCTGTCGAAGATTCAAGTCCTTTTGGGAGAATAGATACTTCAACGACTTATGATCTGTAAACAACTCGTATCGAACTCCCAATAGGTAATGTATCCACATCTTCAAAGCAAATACAATTGCCGCTAACTCCAAATCATGAGTCAGATAATTCCTTTCATGCGGCTTCAATTGTCGACTCGCATACGCAACAACTTTATCCTTTTGCATTAGCACTGCTCCAAGTCCAGTACCACATGCATCGGTGTAAACCACCATCTCATCATTCCCACTTGGAATAGTCAAAACAGGAGCACTTGTCAATCGCTCTTTCAGGATTACGAAAGCTTGCTTACACTTATCATCCCATTTGAACACTTGGTTCTTTTTCGTCAATCCTGTTAACGGTGCAGCTATCTTGGAAAAGTCTTTGATAAACCGACGATAGTATCCTGCTAATCCAAGAAAAATTCTCACATCAGATGCATTCTTAGGTCTAACCCAATCCTGCATTGCTGCCACCTTAGCGGGATCAACCGCTATTCCATTTCCAGAGATAACATGGCCTAAGAACCTCACTTCACTCTTCCAGAAGTGACACTTTGAAAACTTAGCCTTTAGCTGATGTTTTCGCAAGATTTCCAAAACAATCCGCAAGTGCGTCTTGTGCTCTTCTTCATTTCTGGAGTAAACCAAAATATCGTCCACGAACATAAGTACAAACTTGTTCAACTGATCTCTGAATACTCTATTTATAAGATCCACAAAATATGCTGGTGCATTGGTCAATCCAAACGGCATTACCAGCCATTCATAAAAACCGGATGGTGTCCTAAAAGCAGTCTTCGGCACACTATCCTTAGCCACTCTCAACTGGTGAAATCCCGTTGCCAAATCCATCTGAGAAAACACCTTAGCTTCGTGAAGCTGATCAAACAAGTCATCTATTCTCGGCAATGGATACTTGTTCTTCTTAGTCACTTTATTCAGCTCACGATAATCCACACACAACCTCAACGATCCATCCGCTTTGGTTGCGAACACAACTGGTGCACCCCATTCGGACACACTACGCCGAATGAATCCTTTCCGTAAAAGGTCATCAACTTGCACCATCAACTCTTGCTGCTCCCTAGGCGCCATTCGCCTAAGAGGCATCACAACAGGTCTGGCTCCCTCAACTAGATCGATACGAAACTTGATCTCCCTATGCGGCGGTAACCCTTTGACCTCGTCAAAGACGTCCTCAAATCCATTCACAACCGGCATCGATGACAGTCCATCCCGTGGAACAACCAGCGAATACATGAAGCTCATGAAGACGCCTTCTTCATGCTTACATCGTATCACAACCTTTCGCCCCTCCACATTCCCGACTGTCACCTCCAGCCTCTCACAATCAATCCTTGCCGCATACTTCCTAAGCCAGTCCATACCCAAAATAATTCCGAACCCCACAAAGTTCAGAACAAAGCAATCACAAACAAAAGAGCAATCATGACTCGACACAACTAGACCACGGCATATCATACACAAACAAGACGAACCCCCAACTGGATTAGTCACAACCAATGGTCTATCCACAATATCCGGTTCCAAACCCAACCGGCCTACAAGTTCATTACAAACAAAAGAATGCGACGCTCCAGTATCAAACAATACTCTAATTGGAACACCACATATGGAAAGAATACCTTGAACCACCACACTCTTTCCTTTCTCTTCAGCAGTAGGAGCTTTCGAAGACGATGGCACAGCTCCCAAAGCATAAGCTTGCAATCTGCTAGTCCTTCCTCGGTTCCGGACAATCCCTCTTGAAATGCCCCGGTTTGTCACAGTTGTGACACTTTGTCGGCACTCTTGGTTTCTTGCAATCCCTGGAGAGATGACCCTTCTGCTGACAGTTGTAGCAGATCACTTCACCCTTTGGCTTCTTCTAGCCATCCTTACCCTTCTGCTGCTGCTGCTTCCTCTTCTTGTTTCCATTTTGCTCCTTGGTCACAGCAACAACAGATCCTTCCTTAGGAAACAGACTCTCGTGCCTGAGTGCCTTCTCCACAAGCTTCTCAAATGGATCATCCAGATGATCCACCAACTGTCTCCCAAGATAAGTATCCAAGCCTGTCACAAACTTCTCATTCTTCTGATAGGGAGAATCAATATACGACCGAGCATACTTGGACAAAGCTTCAAACTCAGAAACATACTCAAGAACTGGTCTTCCACCTTGCTTGAGTTCCACAAACTTCTTAAACAAAACAGATTTCTGAGCCGTAGATATGAACTTAGCTTCAAATCTAACTTGGAATTGCTCCCAAGTAATCTCTTCCTCTAGAGTATCAATGGTGATAGAATTCCACCAATCCGAAGCTCTCCCTTGAAGCTGTCTTGATGCAAGCTTCCTCTTAGTTGCATCCTCAATTCCCAAATCACCAAAGATCCTTCTACAAGCATCAATCCATCTCTGAACATCAACGGTTGATTCTGTTCCCAAGAAAACCTTCCCTCCAAGAGCAGTATAGTCTTTGCACAACTTAGCAAAATCCACTGGTTTTGGAGCTTGAACTTGAACCCCAACATCTACTGACTGTCCTGAAGTTGGTATCCTTCTCATGATCGAAGTCATCATAGCTTCGAACATTGCAGCATAGTCAGTAGCTCCCCCAGCAGCACGGCTTTCCCTAGCAGCTTGTCTCTCACTTCGACTCATCCTTAATATCTACAAAAAGGAATGATTTAGAACACCTTGAGAAACAACTACATAAGGAGTTCAAATCCTTCTAAACTACTATATTATATATAGTAATCATCCATCAAAATACAATTACGCCTCTCATACGTAGTTACGTCAGCGAGTGTTGGCTAAAATCGATTAACCAAAGCTCTGATACCAAATGTGACGACCGCCAATGACTCCCGCACGAAACAAGGGAATGGTGCGCTGAAAAGTGTTCCAGGCAGCCATGGACGATAGTCAGGGTAAGATAAAACAGCAGACTCTATCGTATTACTCACAGCGCATGGATAAAATACAATAGAAAATATACATAGTGAAGCTCTATAGAACAGAAGTCTCATCATATAAACTCATAATAGTTTTATACAATTATCTGAATAGTCAATACATCAAGCCTCACTACATAACACTCAGAGTATCAAACAAACAACGGAACATCCAGTACATATAGTAAGAAACAATATGCAAAAGCCTCCAGCTCGTCTTCGTCATCAACAACGTTGGTAGCCAAGAACAGCACCTGTCACCTGCTACCTAGTCTGCCCATCCCAACATGAATGAACAGCCCAAGGTAATAAGAGTTGAACATAAAACCTTGAGTCAGACAACAGTCTTAGTGGGCAGTAAATTAACTATCAAACATACCAAAAGAGCATAAAGGATAAAAGGAATAGGAACTCAACCATCCCACTCCACCTCATTCTACAGTGATAGCCCCCAGACCCACTAAGCAGAAACAAGCATAACAAAGCAGACATTTAAAGTAAAGTAATTATCACTCGAGTCAAGGTCGATGTTTTTCAAGTACAAACCCCCAAGGCCTAAACCAAGATCAGATAAGCACCCAGAAAACATCGCTCTTGAGTCCGAATGACGATACAACCAAACATCCATGACTCTGGCTATCACTGTTATCATTGCCTCGATTTCACCGTTAATTGAATGACTATCTCATTCTTTCATCCATCCGTCAAGGGCTAATGGTAACCCCGGTTCTAGACATAACTCCGCACGTCGTCGCAGCCCGTGCCTAGGAATTTTCGCAACTACCCAGAGTACTAGCACGTCGTCGCGGCCCGTGCTTGGAACGTCGTCGCAGCCCGTCCCAACGTACTCTTGCTTTGAGCATGCTAGAACCTTCAATAACGATGAAACCCAATCCTCCTAGTCATCCTCCTCGACGACTATTCTCATACTAGCCCAAGCGCCTCTCAAGCCCACCATTATCAACCAACTCGCATCGCATCATCGAGTTATCAACATGCTTGGGATGATCCCGTCTGGATTAAACCAAGGCTTTCTCACATCATGCTTTGCTTCATCGCATCATAGCAAAGTCCTATATCAACATCATGGTTTGCCTCATCGCATCATGGCAAAGTCCCATCTCAACATCATCATTAAATCTTTCCATATGAGCTTCAACATCCGCTTCATATGCCACAAGCAGCTTTCCTTATTCAAGAGCCTTTCCACTTAGCTTTTGAATCATCTTCGACCAACTTGCCCAAATCAAGTTATCGATCAATTAATCAATCAAATCAAACATTAATCCAAGCAATCAATTATTCAAACAAGATCTAAATAAACAATTACGACAATAATGGCAATTTCGTAAATAAAGAGTCCAAATCTAACATGCATTCCAACAAGCATAAATTATAAACAATATCTCTACAACTTGATGAATGAACTTGCATAAGTGAACATGTAGTAAAATAGGTGTCAAAACTTCATAGATGATAGATCTACATGCATACTTAGGGAAAATGCAAGAAATCACTATCTTTAACACATAAACAAACCACCGATCCAATATACTCCTTTGGGTCCGTGTGAGAGATAACCACCACTCACCGAATCACCTAAACACCTCAAAAGATAACAACTACAGATCTGGACAGCGAAGAACTAAGCTTGATCCGGCAAAATCTCGCTTCAATCGATGAAATCTCCCTTCAATGGATGGAAATCTTCAACTTTGGCTCTTGGATCTTCGATTTGATCTTCAATCTTGGATGGATGTAAGCACTAGATTGGAGTGGAGAAAAGAAGTGAAGAAATGTTGTAGTCGAGCTCTCAAAATGGCAGCACTTCGTCGCTTCAAAATCCAGTGCCAAAAAGTGAACCAAAGCCCTCTATTTATAGGCTGGAAATCCTTAGGTCGGCCGTCCCCTTAAGTCGTCCACGACCTAACCTTGCCGACCTAACACCCCTGCCGACCTAACTACAAAGCCGATCCAACGACTCACAACACTACGCGCCTTGACACAGGAGACGACTCACGACCTAAAGCACTACCGACCTAAAACACTGCCGACCTAACCCTATGGTCCATCCTAACACCTGGCCGACTCACGACCTAACGACTTAATTTCATACACGGCTTAGCGACTCAACATGTTCGCGACCTAACTCGTACGCGAGTTACGACCTATCACAGACACAAGGTCTTAACGAATTACGACCTAACTGAGATACCGACCTAACACTTAGCAGGGTTTCACGACCTAAACACCTCCCTTAGGTCGTATACGACCTAACTTAAGACCACCTAAACTACTCACCTTAAGTCGCTTCACCGACCTTAACTACCCACGACCTAAGCGCTACACAACCACACCCCTTAGGTCGCCTAAACCTTTAAGTCGCTAACATCTATAGGTCGGTCAAGTCTATAGGTCGGTCATTACCTTAAGCCGTTCAACCCCTAAGTCGTCTATGCTCCTTAAATCGGCCACTACCATGAGTCGCTCAACACCACTAAGTCGGTCACGACTTAATCCCCCACACGACTCAACTTCTACACGACCTAGGCTCCAAACGACTTAAATTCTGAATGACTTAACGGCACTAACAATCTAATAACAACAATTCTACGATCTTTCGATCCGTAAAAATACGGGTCGTTACACATAGTCTCATAGTGCGACAGAGCTCGTTTTCCAGCACGAGCGAGCTATCTATACTGAATGTTTGTATACTTTGGTCCATGGATACATGACACACACTACATGGATTAACACTTCATATTGCCCTGGTCAATATACAAAATTTAATTGGTCGAAATTCGTTGAACTCTCCACATTGGCTACACGATTGTCAATCAAAGTAGAACATAAAAATAAAATGTACCGGACCACATTCGTCATCAAGTATTTTTAGTTTAAAATGACCAACTAGAGACGATCTTCATGTCTATGAATCCTTTATTGCCTTTCTACCACTCTGGAGGTGTACTCGTCTACTACCCAAGTGTCTAGTTCTACTCCATCAGGAGTTAAATGCTAAATTACGCAAGAGCTTTAACTTTAAGTTATTCCAACAACTCAGCCTCGTGGCTTTTTCCCTCCAAGGAAGGGCCAGCCTATTCTTATGGTTCTAGACAACCCTTCAGATCAAACACCTTATAGGCTCGTTGCTAAAGAACTAAGATCAATATACCTTAAGCATGGGATTCCTAAGGACAGAAGTTTTCTTTCTTGAGCCCCAACAAAGAGCCTATAATCCTTCGGCTAGCTATACACATGCCATAGATATATTTGCCCCTCAGGAACCATACCTACAATCAATGAATTCCTTAAATTATTTCTTCAAGAGCTCGGGCTAGCTCCAACACAATTTCTTCCAAATGGTTATGCCCTATTGAGTTCTCTCTATATCATATTTGTGATGAACATAGGCATCTCCCCTTCCTTCGAAGAGCTAACCAAACTACTTAGCTTCAGGAAGAGAAGAGACACCCATCTCTGATGATAGTTGAGGCCTTCAACCATTGTAAGGTTGTTTAGGGGCTCCATACAAGAAAAGCTATTTCAAAAGTGGATATTTCTTTATTTGATGCCCCACGGGCTTCAACCGCCTTTGGCTGTCTGAACCTAAGTTTCTTCATTTGATATCTTCCTTACACTTGGGATTTCTTTACTGAAACATCTAACATTCTTTCCATATCTCCCTCGGATCTTTTGAAAAGAGTCTTAACTTAAGAACATGCTAACACATCGACATTCTTAAAGAGGATCGATCTGGATCTGGAAGTTCTTATCCCCTCACAAATGCACAACCTTGATAGTTTAACCTCCTTTGAAAAGGAAAGAGTGTCGTTCCTAACTCGGTTCCTTTTAGAGCAACTTGAGCCACTATTGGACTTTCTGCTCTAGGGGGCAACTCCAACGATAATGAACACAGAAGGAAAGAAGGTCAGGGAGTCGACGTAAATCATAGAGAGGAGGAGGAAAATAGAGGCATAGAAAACTTAGGCCAAGAAAGGACAAGAGGAGGGAAGAATATAAAAGAAGTCGGGGTGAAGAAATAAGTGAAGGTGAGGAAGATAAAGACGAGGATTACAATGCCCATGGAGAAAATTTATTCAGGGAGATATCCCATGAAGGCACTATGGTCACTTTACCTCCTAGGCCAAAATGATTGGCGATCATGTCTTTCCAACTCACACTCCAACCACGCACGAACTCGTTAGAGAATCTACTACTCTAATGAGTGCATCTAAAAATATTATTGGTTCTTTGAGTAACCTTGGGAATCTCTTCGACTTTCCTTCTAGTGGAATAAATTTTGAAGACATCTTAAATACCGCCCTCATGAATTTGGCTTCCATTCGGGTGACATTTTTCTAACCCTTGAGGGTGATAAGACTCCATCTCTAAACCCCCTCGAACATGGTCTGAGGTTCCTAGCGAATGTCGACACTTCACACACCTATAGGAACATAAGCACAAATACTTCAAACTTGTTCTTATTCCATCAATTTAATCCTGATATGACAAGTTTCTCTTTCAGGTACAATAGGGAGACACAACCGCATAGATAAGCTTAGAGAGAAAACTAGACAACACTAATCCTCAACTCCAAGGCCCTCATATTATTACTCAGAGATGGAAAGACTAAGGAGGACGAATCGAGAATGGTGTGATGCTAAGCAAAGATAGTATCGAAAATATGAATAAAGGGAATCACATGACTGCTCCGGGCACCACTTCGACTCCTATCATCAATAGCACCCATATTCCTAGGGTTTCAAACATTAATCGTACTCCCACCAAGAACTTCCTCTATCATCCTAACCTCACAACTACTACATTAGCTCCCTAATTATCCAAAATTGTCAGCCCTTCTCAATCTCTATAATCCCATGGGACTGGAAAAGAAATAAGCTTTCATCATGTTGCTTCTCCTCCAAACCCTAAAGGCCAATGTACTGAAGTTACTACTAGGATGCAAGCGGCCCTTCTTGAATGCTGCCTTTAGAGGGTTAGATTCGATTGTAACGTCAGGGACTTTTGAAGGCATTTCCCTACACTAGGAGGTTGTGGAGCAATTATATGAGTGTAGAAACTGGCTAAGGGCCTCTCTAATGTCAACTATGCTAATCAGTTGACCATTCAATCTTTTGACATTGAGAGAGCCAACCATAATCGTATATGCAAAGATAACAAATGAGAGCTAGCCAAAATTAAAAAGGAAAGGTATGAAAAGGCCAAATCAGCTAAGGCTCATAGAAAAGGCTATCTAAGTTGGCTCAACTCCACATGGCCAAGAGCCAGTTTCTATACTTGCAGTTGAAGAATACTATGCCGTCAGCGCCGACCTTGAGAATAAGATCAAGGCAAAAAAAGATGAAAACATTATTCCTAAGGCCACGGTGGAGAAACCCAAAGCTAACTTAAAAGCTAAATAAGAATCCAAGGAGTAGGCTTAAGATTAGTCTACTGAATTAAAATTCAATTTGGTCACTGTTAAGAAAGATAATGTGGATCTCAAGGCTAAAGCAGTCGAAACTAAAGCGGATACGGTACTACCTTGCTTTAGTTTTTCCCAATATCATACAGATGAAGAACCTCAAATGGCAAGAGGGCGTCTATCCTAAAATTTAAGTTGAGGATTGGGATAAAATCTGGAGAAAAGCTAGAGAATCTATGTAACAACCCATACCTTAATGTGCCTAAATTTCTACAAAAATTGAAACTCAAGTCCATCAAAGCGTAAATCGTTGGTTTTGGTTCCTGCAAATAAGCATGAGCATTATAAGAGTTTGATAGAAATCCAAACTCATAGTGGAAACAATAATAGGATAAGAATACTGATGACGACTATTAGCTTAGAATTAATGGTATTCCTTGGATAGCAGATTGTCACATCAAAATCTAACATGAGAGAAAAGAAGACTTCTCCAACAACTAAACACATTCATCCCTAATGACATGTTCCTCTGAATCTATCATGTGGGTCGTAATGAGGAAGGAGTCAGAATAATATTCTGGTGATAGGAAAATATATAAACTGTCCATAACATAAATTTATACCGATTGGTTTCCATTTAATTGTTACGTCTATTAAGGCTAGCAATTCTAATCTAAATTTGGATTGCATTCATGATTACTTATACCCATTTTCCACTTAATATTCTGAATATGAAGCAGGCTTCTACTATCACTACATAATACTTTTAAAAGAGAAATAAGCAGACTTTACCATTTAAGACTTCAATCGAGGTAGACTCCTTCATTTAAAACCAATTCCCAATGTGGACTTCTAGCATCGTCATTATTCGTATATTGGCCCTAACAATAAAGACCTTTACATACTATATATGGCCTTATAATTTATAATAGCCATACCACTAGTGCATCATCGTTATCAAAGTCTTAGCAATGTGAAAGATGGTACCATGCCACTTAATACCTCATTAATAAGGACTTGGCAGGCCTTTGACCATTTAACACCTATTTATAGGTAGGTCTTTGCCGTTTAATACCTAATTCTAAGGCAGACTCCTCACCGGTACTATCTAGCTGACATTGCTTGGAAATCTCATTAGGCTACTTTGTACTGTACTTCTACTATTGGAAAGATGCGAACCCTAGATCAGTCACTTAGTACCCCAAACCTGAAGTGAACTCTTTCCTAGATATCTATCATCACTCTTAATTATAAATATGAAACCTCGTCAGGTTACTTCTTTTGGTAGGAAGGTGGATCCTAAGATAGCCACTTAATACCTCAACACTTATATAAACCTTGTTGGAGATATCTTTCACCGCTCCTATTTTCAGATTTGGACCATTTAATACTTTTCAATTAAGAAAGTAGGTCAAGTCTTTCATGCTATCACAGGTCCTAGGATTAGTGGTATCACACATCAGTAGTAAGTGCATCCGACTACTGGTAGCCTCAAAGTGAAGGGCAATCTTCCGTTGAGTGACTCTACTGACCTAGCATCACTAACCTACGAAGTCCAATTAACCATCCTAAGTCTTTATTTATATTATCTTATGTAGACATTGGACTAAGCTTAAATTTAAGGCATAAGATTTACCTTAATTACTTACACACTCATAAATCTATTTTTAATGCTCATAAATGCCAACTTATCCATAAAATCCTAACGGAAATTTACCTCGACATTTATGTATGATTACTAATTTCAAATTAGTAACCTTTTATATATGTTCCATTTTTATCAGTCCTATTAATCAACTTTTCCCTATTAATTGTAGTTCTTAATTAATTTCCATTAGTTTCCCGTTAATTAAAGTTACAATCTTTAATTCCCATAATTCCCACATACAACAAAGGAATAAATACTCATATCAAAGCATGCAATAACGGATTTGTAAATAAAATATAAGTCCAATTTATTACGTCAATTCAACGGAATATTCTAAACGATAGGAATTGCAATCTCAACCCCATATTCTATTCAACTCCTCTTTTACGAGGAAATATATAAAAAAGGAAATTTGTGTGGAACAAGCAGTATAAACTACGAATAAAATCTATAATCTAAACCCTTATTTTATCAAAGAATCAGATATTGGAATCAAAGAGGAAGGGGAAGTGGAATAGACTGTGATAAAATAATCCCATTAAATTTATGTAAATAATTGAGAATCTAACTCTATCCATTGATTCCCATTGACTGCCTATTAATAGGAATTACTATCTTTCCTAATTTCTACCTAATTCTATTCCCTAAATATAATAATAACTAATAAATGCTACACATAAATAACACATGAATAAATGCTGTTCTCCTTTATTAACGTAATAAATATGTATAAATTGCCTAATAAAACTACATATTCATAACAAAATATATTATAATCATAAATATGTTACTAGAATATGCTTTTTATATTTAATTCGATGGAAATAAAATCCTTAGGAAGATATTCCACTATGATTTCCATAAATTAGTTTAACATAAAGCTGAAAGATTGACTCCGTTTGAAATTACAAGGAATGGATAATTTGGATATCCCTTGTTAAATCAAATGGTGCATTTTGAATGAAAATGGAAAAGGTAAAAAAATTTATAAAATTAAATGGATGTTCCTACTACAAATTAAACTATGGAAAATCTACAACCTAGTACAAACTGGGCAATAATCCAAAAATTCTATTTTGCACCTAAGTACAGATCTAGAACGAAAATATACAACATTCAGATTCTAAAATATTTGGGATTGATTTTCAGATCTAGGTGTAAATATATTTCAAATTAAGCCTAAAACAAGAATATGTAGGTAATAGTTTCTGTACTAATTTAAGCCTACAATTTAGAAATAAATTGATTTAGACATAAGGATCAAATGTATGCCAATGGAGTGGATTTAGAAATCATTAACAATATATAAAATTTTCCACTTACATTTTAAAAGCGATCTAAATCTCCAAATCTAAACTAGAACCTTAAATTCATCTCCAAATCATTTTTAAGCTAAGAAATATGTATAAAGAGGGGGGGGTGTGTGTATTAGAATTATAGATTTGAGAAGAGATATAGTATTGAAAGAGAAAATAGATACAGATATACATATTTATATAAATTACCACAAATAAGCGTATAGTTGATTCTCTTCTCTTCTCCTTTTCATTTGATTTCTATTCTTCTCTAATTTGTATAAATAAATACAAACATCTTATTTTTATAATTTAGAAAAAAAGCGGAGAAGAAGAAATAGTAGAGCTTTGCTACTACCTTTAGAATAATATGAGAAGAGAAGGGAGTGTTAGGCTTGAATTTTGTTACCTGGAGGTTTGGCCAAGTAACTAAAGGCACAGTATAAGCACCGGTCGACAATGAAGAGGTCGCTTGGCATTAGTGTACCGTTCGGCATCCAACACTGTTTGGCATCCAGGCTCGACCGGCATCCAGCACCATTCAGCACCATAAATCCGGTGTTCTTGTTTTCTCCATTTAATTTAGTACACAGTTCTCTATTTTAATTTACTTTTTTCATTAATCTCTCTACATAACTCTACTCAAGGGTGTTAGCGGCCAATTTAGGTGCTAACATTTTGGTGCTTTCACCGAGAACCGAATTCTCAGGCCGATAGGATCTGCTTACTGTATTGAATAATGCCCCAAAGGAGATCTGACCAACTCATAGGACGTTCGTTGAATCTATTCAGAGTTTCGACTAGCAACTCTACTATGGGAAGGCCACGTAGCCGATCAGTCTCTTATAATGCGGACGTCCACGAGACTGCTAGCATGCAACAAGTTGGACCTAGCAATCAACAAGCAAATTTAGGTGCAGCGACTACCGTCCAAAATCAAACGGAAGTCATCACCAAGACGGAGTTCAATG
Source organism: Allium cepa (assembly GCA_030765085.1). Classification (NCBI taxonomy): domain Eukaryota; kingdom Viridiplantae; phylum Streptophyta; class Magnoliopsida; order Asparagales; family Amaryllidaceae; genus Allium; species Allium cepa. The sequence continues at coordinate 42,137,989 of CM060937.1, forward strand.
ACTTGATGAGGGAACTCAGGGAAAGTAAAAGGAAACTCTTGAGCAGATTCACGCCAATGCTAATCTCATGACTCAGCTTACTCAACAGCAGCAGCAGAATGCTAGAGGTAGCCCTGCCCCTTATTCTTCATTTGATAGCTCGACTTCAGCCGATGAACCTCCCAAGCGTAGACGCCGTATGGCTGAAACTGCACAAGCAGGTATCGCTGATCGATCTACCTGGGATCATGCACGTGAGGAGGCCGGACGCCCGGCTCACCAAGATCCTAATGAAGCTGGCCTTCAGGATGCACATTTGGTCGATCGCCAGCAGGGGGACATCAACTTGATCGGTCCTGTAGAACGGAACCCATCCTTCCATCCTCCATACAAACTCCGGACTTATCATCCATGTTCATGTAGTTAATGAGAGAGAACCAAGGCTTGACCAACGAAGATTGGGGAGTATCCAGGAGTCATACTCCCTTCACAGATACTATCCTATAGGCCGAGTATCCCAGGAAGTTTAGTATGCCAACTATACCGGCCTATGAAGGGAAGACTGATCCCAGAAAGCACGTAATGAGGTATGAATGGATGATGGATTCTGCCAGAGCGAATGATGGGACCAAATTTAGGTGTTTCCCAATCACCTTATCAAGAATCGCCACTATGTGGTTTACTCGACTTCCCACGCGGTCTATATCCATCTTTGACGAGTTGGCATTGAAATTTGTAGAAAAATTCAGGATACATGCTACTCGTCCAAAGGATGTGATGTCCTTATCAAGCATAATCCAAGCTCCATGAGAGTCATTGAAAGCGTACTTGCAGATATTTCATGTTGCAGCCACTGAAGTTAGCAACCCTAACGACCATGCAATTTTGATGGCGGTAATGCGAGGTGTAGATCCAGACTCGGAGTTTGGAGATTGGTTGGCAGGAAAGCCCCCAACTCCATTGGAGCGATTCTATTCGAAGGTCATCAATTCATAAGGAGGAAGGAAGCTCGATGGACCAAGCGAGATAAGGCACCAGGGCATGTTCAGGAGACTGTGAAAAGTATCATCGCTGTAAAACAATCCGGCGACAACTCGGAAAAGCTTCAAGTCAACATCCAGAACAAGCTTGGGCAATCTAAAGGGTCCAGAGGAGGAAATTCTGGAAAGAAAAGAGAGGCGGGGAAATGGATGCCGAGGATTCCAACCTACAACGAATACACCCCCCTGAATCCGTCTCTTGAGAATATTTATCTATCAACCTACAACACCTTTCAATACAGAAAGCCACGCCCAAAGAAGTCCACAGAGGAACAGAAGCGGACGGGGAAGTACTGTCGCTTCCATGAGACTCACGGGCACAATACTGAGGAATGTAGACACCTCCATGACGCCATAGAAAAGTTGATCAGGCAGAAAAAGCTGCAGGAATTTGTTAAGAACCCACAGGAGGGTAGGCAAGGAACATCGGACCTCGGGCGCGGTCCGGCCCTACGCCATCCAGAAGAACTTGCCCGAACCGTGGGTAGATTGATCATAAACACTATAGTCGGAGGACCTCACCCTATAGAAAAGAATTGGCAGGAGATGGAGCGATACGCTAGCTCCTTAAGGCATGTGGATTACGAATGTTGTTCGAATGTAGAAGATGGAACCCCTGCAAAACAACAACGCATGATGACAGACGACATAGTGTTTAGGAGCCGAGATGCAGACAAGGTGGAGGCTCCTACCATCGACCCGATGGTCATATTTGCAACGGTCGGGCCAGCTTACGTCAAAAGAATTTTAATTGATTATTGGAGCTCCGTCAACATCATCTTCAAAAAGGCATATGACCAAATATAGATGGAGATAAAAGATTTAAAGCCATCTAAAGCTTGTATCCATTGCTTTAATGGTGCAACGACTGACGCGATGGGGTATGTTGAGTTGCCAGTTGAACTGGAAGAAGGTGAGCGTAGAAGAGTGCGAATCCTACCGTTTATAGTGTTGGATGTAGATTCTCCATATAATGTATTTCTGGGTCGTCCGGCCCTGGCGGAGTTTAGGGCAGCTTTGGTCCCATGGTGTTTGACATTAAAATTTCCGACAGACAAAGGAGTCGGTGCAGTGTATGGCGATCAGGCGACCATCGTGCATGTTATGTGGCAGAGCCGAGTGAGGCTCATCGAAGAGAGAAAGAAAAGGTTGCGGACAGCTCCATCCGCATCCAAACACTGACAATTGACAAGTAGTGCCCGAGCCCTGGCTCGGGCAACATTCTCGGATCTATAGAGGCATAGATCCGAGAGATGATGATTGGGACCTAGGAAAGCGAATGCACCACCGACTGAGCTGACGATTGACATTCCAGTCAACCGGGATGACCCGTCACGTGTTCTTAAGATTGGATCGCAACTCGACCCGTCATTGGCCGAGGATCTTACTAATTTCCTCCGAGCGAACCGAACATTTTCGCTTGGACACATTCTGATATGTGCGGGATTTCTCCCGCTATTGTAAGTCATATGTTGAACATAGACCCGAAGTACGTCCCCGTTAAACAGAAACGGAGAGGCATGGACCCAGAGAGGTCCGCCGCCCTCAGAGAGGAGGTGGACAAACTCAAAGCCAATGGATTCATCCGCGACACCCTCTACCCTGAATGGGTATCTAACCCCGTGCTAGTGAGGAAAGCGAATGGAAAGTGGAGAACTTGCGTTGATTATTCTAATTTAAACAAAGCATGCCCAAAGGATAGTTTCGCCTTACCTAAAATCGACCAGCTGGTCGATTCGATGGAGGGACACGAGCTACTGTCATTTATGAATACGTACTTAGGATACAATCAAATTCCAATGCACATTCCAGATCAAGAACACGCCAGTTTTGTCACAGACGTTGGGTTATATTGCTATGTAGTGATGCCCTTTGGATTAAAAAATGCGGGAGCAACTTATCAGCATTTGGTGAACTGAATGTTTAAGGATCAGATTGGTAGAATGATGGAAGTTTATGCGGATGACATGCTCGTGAAGTCACGACAGTCGAACGAACACATTCGGGACTTAACAGAGATGTTTAATATACTTAAAGCATTATGGAATGAAAATTAATCCTTTGAAATGTTCTTTTGGCGTTGCGTCATGGAAGTTTTTAGGTTACATTGTGAATGTGCGGGGAATCGAAGCTAACCCGAAGAAGATTCAAGCTATTCGGGACATACAAGTGCCCAGAACTATAAAGCAAGTACAAAGCTTGAATGGAAAGGTGGCTGCGCTGAGTCGATTTATATCCAGAGCTACGGATAAGTGCATTCCCTTCTTCGATGTGATAAAGAAAGGAAAGAGAAATTTCAAGTGGACATCTGACTGTGAGGAGGCATTCCGAGCCCTAGTTAGGCATTTAGAAAGTCCCCTGATGCTGTCAAAACCGATTGACCATGAAATGTTGTATGTATACCTGGCTGTATCCCAACATGCTATCAGTACGGCTTTGGTTCGCGAGGAGGAACGAGTTCAAAAGCCAATGTATTATGTCAGTAAACGTTTGACGGGGGCAGAAAGAAATTATCCCAAGGTTGAGAAACTAGCTTACTCCTTGGTGATTGCATCACGCAAGCTTCGTCCATACTTTCAGGCACATTCAATCAGTGTTTACACTGATCAACCCTTGCTTCAGGTACTCCAACGACCAAAAACCTCTAGAAGGATGTTAAAATGGAATATCGAGTTGAGTCAGTTCGATATTACCTACCTGCCATGAAGGGCCATACAGGGGCAAGCGCTAGCAGACTTCATTGCTGAATTCACCATGTGAGACGAATCATGCGGCCACAATGTCATACCTCCCATTCGATGGAAGATATACACCGATGAGGCATCTAACGACCGTTGTTCAGGGGCTGGCATAGTTCTTGTGACTCCTAAAAACCAATCAGTTTATTGCGCTTTGAAGCTCGAATTCACAGCAACAAATAACGAAACCAAGTATGAAGTCTTGATTGCTGGCTTGAGACTTATCAGAGAATTGGGGATAAGATCGGTTGAAATCTTTTGTGACTCACAGCTGGTGGTGTACCAAGTTTGAGGGGACTATCAAGCAAAGGGACAGAGACTTGCCCCATACCTGGCACGGGTTCAAGAGCTGCTAGCGAATCTGGGGTATTATGATATTTCACATGTCCTGCATGAACAAAACAGAGCAGCCGATTCATTGGCAAAATTTGCGAGCACTGGCGATGCGCAGCAAATGGAATTGTTTCCCATTGAAACCTTACATGTTCCGAGCATAAATATGATGGAGGTAGATTTCATGTTAGAAACAAAAATCGAGAAGGAATCATGGATGACCCCATTCAAGCAATACTTGTTACACGGAGTCGTACCAGAAAGAAGGGGTGAAAGACGACAAGTCATTCGTAAGGCTTCGCGATATGTAATGCATGACGGGGTAATGTATCAGAGGGGATTTTCTACCCCTTACTCCGGTGCGTAGCCCATGATGAGATAAAACGAGTCCCGAAGGAAGTCCATGAAGGAGAATATGGCGACCATACTGGGGAGCAGACATTAGCAAAGAAAATCCTCCGCTATGGATACTATTGGCCGACTGTAAATCAGGATGCCGCAGACTATGTGAGAAGATGTGACAAATGTCATAAATATGCAAAAATCCCGAGAGCTCCACCGACGGAACTCACACAAATGGTTAGACCCTGGCCGTTTGCAATGTGGGGGATCGACATAGTCAGTTCCTTACCCATATCCAAAGGTGGTGCGAAATACGCAATAGTTGTGGTCGATTACTTCACCTAGTGGGTAGAAGCAGAGCCTTTGGCCACTATCACCACCAAAAAGGTCATTAATTTTGTTGTACGAAATATTGTATGCCGTTTTGGCTTTCCATGGACCATTATTACAGATAACGGAACTCAATTCGAAAGCAAGTTCAAAGAGTTTTGCCAAAAATATGGTATTAAGAAAAAGTTTGCAGCGGTTGTTCATCCGAAAGCCAATGGACAAGTGGAAACCGTAAACAAAATAATCAAGTCCATTCTGAAAAAGCGTTTGGAGAAGGCTAGAGGCAAGTGGGTGGATGAACTTCCAACAGTGCTTTGGGCTTATAAAACCACCCACAAGTCCGCGACTGGCCACACTCCATTCGCATTGGCATATGGCATGCAAGCTGTTATACCCGTAGAACTTGAAGTTCCGTCACATCGGGTAACTTATTATGACTCTGAGTCGAATCAGGATCTTTTACTGGAATCACTAGACTTCATTGATGAAAAACGTGAAGAAGCTAATTTAAGAGCGGCCGCTTATAGAAACCGAGTTACTCGATATTATAGTGAAAAGGTCCGACCGAGAATCTTCGATGTTGGTGACCTTGTTTTGAAACGAGTTTTCCCAGTCCCATCACATATGAACCTCGCATGGGAAGGTCCATAAGTCATTGAACGGAAGCTTGGAGAAGAAACTTTCAAGCTAGCGACCGTTGATGGTGCGACACTCCCCGAGCATGGAATAGCAAGCATTTGCGGCATTATTACACTTAGTTCATTTCTTTAATATTTTAGTTGCAATTATTTCCAACATGTTTTTATTTCGTTAATTCTTAGTTTACGACATGTAATAAGACAATTTAGCCTGTTTTCCTTAATAAAGGCTTGAAGCCATTTTTTTCGGTAGATTGTTAAGGTTTCTGCGTATGATGACTCTATGGCAAACAACTAAGAGGTGCATTATTCTGTCTGACGTACGAACGCGCACAAGCACTCAAAATCTCCAAGTCCCTGAGTGTAGACTGGAGTACTCCGAGTCCCTTGAGTGCAGGCCAGAGTATAAACGACTTGAAATCACCAAGTCCCCTGAGTACGGATTGGAGTACTCTGAGTCCCCTGAGTGCGGGTTAGAGTATAAACGACTCAAAATCTCCAAGTCCCCTGAGTGTGGACTGGATTACTCTGAGTTCCCTAAGTTCGGACCAGAGTATAAATGACTTGAGTGCGGACTGGAGTACACTGAGTCCCTTGAGTGCGGACCAGAGTATAAATGACTTGAATTCTCCAAGTCCCCCGAGTAAGGACTGAAGTACTCCGAGTCCCCTAAGTGCGGACCAGAGTATAAACGACTCAAAATCTCTAAGTCCCCTGAGTACGGACTGGAGTACTCTGAGTCCCCTGAGTGCGGACCAGAATATAAAAGACTCAAAATCTCTAAGTCCCCTGAGTGTGGACTGGAGTACTCTGAGTCCCCTGAGTGCGGACCAGAGTATAAACGACTTGAAATCTCCAAGTCCTCTGAGTGTGGACTGGAGTACTCTGAGTCCCTTGAGTGCGGACAAGAGTATAAATGACTTGAAATCTCCAAGTCCATTGAGTGCGGACTGGAGTACTCTGAGTCCCCTGAGTGCGGACCAGAGTATAAACGACTCAAAATATCCAAGTCCCCTGAGTGTGGACTGGAGTACTCTAAGTCCCTTAAGTGCGGACCAGAGAATAAACGACTCGAAATCTCCAAGTCCCCTAAGTGTGGACTGGAATGCTCTAAGTCCCCTGAGTGCGGACCAGAGTATAAATGATTTAAAAATCTCTAAGCCCCCACAGTGCGGACTGGAGACCTCTGAATCCCCCGAGTGTGGATTGGAGTATAAACAGTTTAAATTCTATAAGTCCCTGGAGTGTGAGCTAGGACACAAATGACTTGAAGCCATCAAGTCCCCGACGTACGGACTAAAAAATATTCTAAGTGCTTGAAGCATGGAATAAAAGATGAACATCTCTAAAGAATTTCAGAGTTATATGAAGGTAAAATGAGAAGTTTATGTAACTCACAATAGTTTGGGTTTCGATCACAATCATACAGAAAGCTAAAGGATAAAAGTCTTTTGAAAGACAAGAGAACAAAGCTTTATTTATTCAAAATAAGTTTCTACTACAACTCCTCCAAAATTCGGAGTCAAAAGTCTATTTACAAGGACTACGAAGATAAATAAAATAATTACATAATCTAAACTAACTCTCATTGAACAAGAGTAACAATTACTTCTTCGATTTCTTTCACTTCTTCCCAGACGACTCCTCCCCCTTTCGTTTTCCCTTGGTAACTTTCTTTGATGGGGAGGTAACAACTGAAGAAGTACGGGGAACTTCCACTGGCTGGACCCACCAGGGAGGATGACCTTCAACGGCTTATTCAGAGGATCATCTAGGTTCACGACTCGGGGATCGACTTTAATCTCGGCCATTTTTTCTTTTCCTCTTCGAGCTACTCCTTCATGCTCATTTTAGAAGTATGTTTGGAGGCGCTTGTGATCTCGATTTCATAACTTACTTCGATGGAAATGAAGTCTTGGACTTATCCTCATCAAGCTCCCCAATCACCTGAGCATCTCGACCGGGAGCCTCCCCTGCGTGAGTAGCTTCACTTGTTTTTCCCTTTACCTCCTTGGCGTCATCGCTCCTCGGAGTGCGCTTGGGATTGGAACGTCCTACGCAAAATCATGGAAAACAAACATTAGAATACAATAGCCTCTTGTCAAAAACAACGACTCTTGGAATGTTAAAGTGAAGGGTTATCTACCAGCTTCTGGCTGACTCTCAGCCGTCCGAGGGGTCTTACTCTCTGGAATGGGAGATAGAATGTGAACGTCGAGGCCAGGGTCCTCCGGGTCATAACCAATATGTTGCTCAAATGGATCAAGTATCGACCGATCAGTCGACTGAGTAGAAGCATGAGCTGGAGACTCGGTCCCAGATGGACCGGAAATAACATCTTTTCCTTTCGATGAGGAGGAACATTTGTAGTAAAGAGCTTTCGCCGCAGATAGGTCTGAAGGCTCGTTCCCCTTAAGAAATTCTTTTATTAAAGCATCTTCATCGACCTCCTTGGTGCCAAGTTCGACCTTCCTGATTTTTATTAAAGTCTCCCATGCCTCAGTTAGGGATTTGAGGTAGCCCTCACCTAGAAAAGTTAAGTCTCGATGCATGAGGATGTGGACGTTGAATTCTACGATCAATTGGTTAAACATGCATTTGTCCTCCTCCCCACCAGCCTCTTTAGCCGCCTCCAGGCGAGAGTCAATCTCCATAGATGCTATTTTCTTTCCCTCTTCACGGGCTTCATCCTTTAGCATCCCGACCTTAGAAAGTTCATCATCAAGCATCGCCTTCAGAATTCGTGTAGCAACGATCTCGTCACAATGTCGTTGTGACTCTTCTTAGGCTGCAGTCTTCTCCTCTCTTTCTTTGCGGAGTTGCTCCTCCTGTTCTTTGACTCGGAGGGCAAATGCAACCCTTTCTTTCCACACCGAGTCCTTCTCTAAAGCTAGGGACCCATAGTGTTGGACCGCCTCATCAATTTCTTTTTTATGAGTTGACTCCAGACGATTGATAACCTCTGCAGTATCTTTAGCGCTATGCTGGGCGGCTTCAAGATGAGACTTGTAAGTAGCAAGCTCTTCGTATTGAGCTTTAATAATATCTTTACCATGGATAGCCTCAAGCGTCAGGCGATTGATCTCATGCTGACGCTCTATGGAGACTTCTGAAACATTTTTGGCTAAGTGCACGAATGCGTCGTGCTGGACATAGATGTCATTAGTACAGGCAATAGCACTTTGCTTGACATGTTTTGGAATCTGGTGAATCGCCGAAAGGAATTTTAATCCATCGAAGCATATCTTTAGGAACGAGGCTTTAAGTTCATCAAGTCGGTTCTCAACCGATGGATCAAAAATAGGAGGAGAGGAGTCTTCTTGGAGATTGCAGGTGTTCTGTGGGGATCTCGAGATTGCCTGGTACTTGATGAACCAGAGTGTTGATCCCGATGGGCCTCACGTTGGGACCCCTTATGTGCAGGTTTCTCTTTGTTGTGCTCAAACTAAGGAGGAGGATCGCGAGGATAGGAGGATTGACTATAAGTTTTTCTTCGGTATGATGATTCTCGATGGTAGTAGTCTCGATCGATGGAATCATCTCTATCTCGACGCTTGTCAGAACCCCGAATCCCGACCGGATTGGTGGAAATCGATGAACCGCGAAGGCGGTCAGTCCATGCGTATGCCCCATGTCACCTACACAGAATTTAAATAACGACGAGTTAGCAAAGAGTAGAGTGATGATAGAAAGTTAAGTGCAAGGTGAAGTGCATGTGTTCGTGCGTGTCCTAGTGTTTCCCTCCGATGGACCAGTTTCTTTACTAATAGGAGTTTTTTCTCCCTGGTTTTGGGATTTAACGCTTGTATCGCCTCTCGCAGACGAATGAAGCTTAAGGGCCTCTGGATTGTCAAAACCATAGTTGAGCAGATCTTCAGTTATGGTGAGGTTCGACAGGCCTTTCAAAGAACTTTCTAAGTGTTGCGAGGAAGCTTCTTTCTCCGCCGGAATAAGGGTAACTTTAGAAGTTCTGCCCACTGTTTTCTTCCTCAGCTTGTATGTCAGTTTCTTCTTCCTCTTCAAAGGGGAAGGTGACGTTTCAATGTCATGAACTTCAACTATCGCATCCCGAATGGACTAGCATTTTCGCCATGTACTTCGGGAGTTTCAGCTTCTTTAATCTCCCCCACCTCTAGTGTGTCAGGGGCTTTACGTGCTGAAGATTCGGCCTGCTTTTTTCCTTTTCCCGAAGCAAGCCTGGTTATGGTAACATCTTGGGGATGGCTTATCGGCGACCTTCTGCCAGTAACCCAAATTTCGTGAGCGACTCATTCAAAATGAGAGACCTGATGTCCCAGTCTTCTGCGGGGAGAGCTCGGATCGCTTTGGCAGCTTCAGAATTTCCGAGGCCCTCGGGATGAGGGTTGATACCTGTGAAAGTAGACGAAGAGTCAGAAAAGATGAAAATTTCGCCAAGTTCAAGTATAGATTCGTAAAAGGAACTCACTTCCTTCTACCCATCTCCTAGCAAAAACAAGGGGACAACGCGCGTAGAACCTCTCTTGCATGTACTGGACGAATTTGCTCCATGCCCCCGTTAGGATTTGGCATTTACTATGTGGCTCGAGGAATATAAAGGATGGGCTATCTGACCGTCTGTTGAAGCGATAAATATAGCGGATATCGTCTAGAGTCGGAAGCCTGAAGAGGACACTCATGAAGAGAATACAAGTGCCGTATAGGAATGCATGGCTGTTCGGATGCAGTTGCGAGGGGGCGATCTCGATATACTACAACACATCTCGAAGAAAGGAGTTAAATGGTGGCACGCTGCCAAACCATCACATGAATCTGTTACAGGCTATGTATCCGACTAGGGGCAAGTGAGGACGATCATGCCCCAATGGAACTAGCACATCGTCGAAGGGGTTTCCATGGACAGAGCATATCCGACAGAGCGTACTTTCGTTAATTTTTGAAGCCTGGGAATCGATTGGGTTGTCTAAGAAAATAGCTGCCTCTAGAGCGTCGCGAGCCAGGTCAACAGATGCAGTCGCAGGGCTCGGTAAGTCTTGAGCGGGAATAGTTGGAAGATTTGAAGTTCCTACAACTTCTTGTCGAGAGGATGGCCCGAGTCTATCCGAGATCGTAGCAGAGCTAGATTTCCTAGATATCTCTAATGAAGATTGAATCTGACAAAGCACCTGTTTGAACTATACTTGAAAAACAATCAACGTTAAACTTAACAACATAAATATTCTCCCCGTATGGTGTGTGAACTAGTGCGATCATTCAAATATAGGTGCCAAGAAATGAAAAGCCACCAAGTGGATGTAATAAGTTTGAACTTTGAATTGTCATCTTCGAAGACCGTCATCACTGACCGTCCACGATGGCTTATCATAAGATAGTTAATGTTTTAAACTCGGCATCGCCACTGCACATGACAAATTATTAACCGTTAAGCAAGTTAAGTCCAAGTTTTTAGTTTTCTAAACACGAGAGTTATCAGTTTGGATTGTCCGATATGCTTTGTTGTTTAAGTCTGTCCTTGTTCACTATCATATGTTCAGGCATGAAATGTATTAAGTAACCTATGCATTAGGTTCGACTAGTGTTGCTATTGTGCACAACTCTCCTATCATCCATCATCACCGTTCGGCATGCCGCAAGATGTGCCGAACCGCAATCATGCTGGGCCACGTCGTTCGGCACTCCACTCTTCTATCTGTCCTCTCCACCGTTCGGCATAAGGGAGTCATGCCGAACCACACTCATGCCGAGCCACATCACTCGGCATTCTACCCACAATGCCAAAGCTCTTCCACCCATCCACCTCACTGTTCGACATGCGGCAAATCATGCCGACCACAATTATGCCAAGCTACATCGCTCAGCATTCTGTCCTTAACACCAATTTCACTTCTTCCCTCCATCCCTACCGACCGACATGGTCAAGTCCTTCGGTAAGTCATACTGAGCCATGTCGATCGGCATTCTTCCAGGCTCCTACTTCTCACCTGCCTTCCCTCCTACCTCATCCATGGCCGTGCCGAGCCACATCACTCGGCACGTCGAGCCTTAACTCCCATTTCGCTTCTATATAACTGCTCTGTCGCTTGGCATAATGAAGCCTTACCGATCCACATCAGTAATTCTTCCACCAACACCCTCCTTCGGACACCTCTAACATCTACTTCCTTCCATCACTACGCCTATCCCGAAAACATGTTTGGACCTTGAATCCTTTGTCCTTTATCCATGCGGTTCCTATCATCCTCAGTCTTACAGATATTCACAAGTTCGAATCTTGTGCTAAGTTTCTTATTCGAGAGTAAAGTGTTTAAGGGAAAGGCCATTACCTCAGAAATAACTCAAATATTAGGGGTATTCTGGAGTAGGAAGCACAACTCTAGTTGGGTTCGTTGATTTAGGAAATAAGGTGAGGCAATGTGTCGAGTTTGAGAAGAAAAGGGAAAGGTAGGTAATTTGCAGAGGTTCGAGGCAAATTCGTAAGTACTGGAAAGCGGAGGTAAAAGTAAAAGGGAGAAGAAGAAAGAGCATCAGCTTATATAGAGAGATCAAAGGGATAGCGACCGGTAGAACCGGTCAAAACACCTCCCTCGTTCAGCATTATGGTCGTTCAACATTTGCATGTCGTTCGGCATTTGTATGTCGTTCGGCATTTGTATGTCGTTCGGCATTTGTATGTCGTTTGACATACATTGCCTCGGTCAGCATTCGAAATAAGGGCTCAAAGTAAGGCACGGAGAACTCATGATTCAAAGCGCATCATGTTCATCCACGTGATGCATTTTGGGGTGCAAGTGTTACCTGGACGTTTGACCTAGTAACTAAAGGCACGGTATAAGCACTGGTTGGCAATGAAGAGGTCGCTCGGCATTAGTGTACTGTTCGGCATCCAGGCTCGACCATCATCCAGCACTGTTCGGCATGCAGGCTCGACCGGCATCCAACACTGTTCGGCATTCGTGCCTCATTCGGCATTCATGCCTCGTTCGACATTCGTGCCTCGTTCGGCATTCCCCCCTCGTTCGGCATTCGTGCCTCGTTCGGCATTCCCGCCTCGTTCGACATTCGTGCCTCGTTCGGCATTCCCGCCTCGTTCGGTACATGACCTCGCTCGGCATAAGTATGTCGCTCGACATCTCCCATCGATCGGCGTTGGATCTCGTTCGGCCTACACGTTTCACTCAACACACTGCCTCGTTTGGCTTGGAGATGTGGCTCGGCATTTGCCGTTCGACGTTTGTGGGTCGGCAAACTGAAGTCGCATACTACGGCCCGAGGTATCTCACTCCTAGGACCATTAGGGAAGTCCAAGCCATCTTCATCTATAAATAGAGAGGCAGAGGCACAATGAAAGGGACCTTTTCTCGAGAACACTAAGGAGACTCTGCCGCTTTCAAGACTCACTTTATTTCATTTAGCATTTGTATTCAAGTCTATATATTGCGGATTGTATCTGTATTAAGTCACTTGTGAAAGAAATAAAGATCAAAACATAAAGTGGGCGTAGGCAATTACGCTGAACCACTATAAATTCGGTGTTCTTGTTTTCTGCATTTAATTTAGTACACAGTTCTCTATTTTAATTTACTTTATCCATTAATCTCTCTACATAATTCTACTCAAGGGTGTTAGTGGCCAATTTAGGCGCTAAATAATTTATAGATGCTATAATCAACTAGAACCGTACCATCAAAATATACTAAATCCAGGTCTTCGGACTTTGGCAATCCTTAGCCTCTACACATGAAGCGGTCAACCGTCCCTTTCTAGGGGTCGACCGCCCTGGTCAGCCACTCCAATATGCTGGCTGACCTGTAGGCTCTAGATAATTAATTTATAAACATTAATTAATTCTAATCGAATTTATTTCCATTTCGAATTCGTTTTTTGTCTGTAACTTATTCGTTTGAACTCCATCGCAAAAATTCAAATACGAAAGTTGCTCAGAATTTCGTCATGAACACAATGGTGTAAATTTCGTGGTCAAATTCCATTGTTTGCATAAATTTTATTTTTGGAGCCTAATCAGCTAACTAATTTACTAATTAAATAACAAATGCCAAATTATGGAGTGTTACATTCTTCCTCTTTTAAAAAGAATTTTGTCCCCAAAATTTCACCAATGACTAAGTTATGGTTTTGGCTGATAATTATCCTAAACTACACAACCAATGAGTGTACAACCAATTTTGCAACCAAACATGTACAAGTGCATGGTGTATTACTGTATTACTACATTGAAAATATATATGCAGAATAATTATAAATGGCTCCTCTATATGAATGTAATTCTTTGAAAACGTTATTTTTGAAAAATGTGATACAAACAACCTATATGTATACTGACAGTTCTATATGTATGCGGCTTTTGAAAAATATTTTCAACCAAAACCTTCATACTCCTATGAATAAAAGTACGAAGCAACCAATTTTGCATCCAGTTCCTACCATCCAAAAGTCTAAAACATCGAAAAACGCTTCCTAAACTTTACTCCCATGCCAAAAAAAGGATTTTTGTTAGAGAAATTAATATTTTTACCACTCTATAATCTTGCTATTCTAACTTCCCCAGATTTACTCTAAATTTCTATGCACAAAACTCATAAGGAAGGTTATTTTCAGGCTCGAAACAGAGTTGAGTCTAAAAATAGACTCACGCGCGTTGTCGTTAAGGCATGAAAATAGAAATTCCAAATATAAAACAGCTTTTCCTTTGTTACTGCTTGAATTTATCGCATCATTGATCCTAATGCACTGCTAAATCTGCAAATTCAAACTCTATTTGTCTTTCCCATGCTTAACATGTGGACTTCATAATCAAATATTTCACAAAAATCTTTCTCATTTTTCAAATTTGTACGTCATTTGAGAAATAAAATCCCAAAATATTTAGACGCACATTTTCCCTTGAAACCAAATTCTTGGACAAAAATTCTAAAAATAATTTAAGAGCAAAAAATAACTAATACCTAAAATACATTTGTTTCAAAAAAGAAGCTTTTCAAAATATTTCATTTTCAAAAGTATTGATAAATTAAGCCACATTTTCAGCGTAGTCGGAAGTCGGTTATGCACTAAACACATAAATCAAATTCTAAAATTCAACAACTAACCATTATACATAAAACTTGATATTTTGTTTTAAAATGTCATCATGCCTAATTACCCAAAAAAATTATCTTTTGAGAAACATGAGTGCTGGTCATTGCTACTAAAACAACTTTATCACTTCCTTCGCTAAAATTTTCCATATATTCTAAACTTGCAGTCTTATATTACATTTACCGTTGGTTAAGCATATTTTATGAGGTTCCTATATTTACACTATTTCTTTCATATGCATAAATAAGAGTGGTTTACATAACTAGAAACAATAACACAGTAAATAACAAGAATATTCTCACAACGTCGTGCATTCATTTTCAAGAGACAACCAACAATTTTACAACCCAAACAAACCTATAGAAAAAGGACAAATGTTGGAAAACAAGAAAGAAAAATCCTAAATAAAACACCGCCTATGAATTGTGAAAACGTCTCACTAGGAAACTAGAGCTCGATCCATTGCTACGACCCATGAATGGTCATAGCATGGTGGTTATACTCCTAATCTCGTGTCGGTTGTGCTGCTGATGGCTTCAGAATTGCCATCGTCCTAAGGAAGGTTTTAATGATGGAAAAAGAAACCTTCTACTGAACTGCCTCTCCATGGAGGTTTCATCCGTATTACCTAAAGATAAGATTGGATAGGTAAAAATATGAAAGTGACTATGTGGAGTATTATCTACAAATTGTATCATAAGAGTGCGGGTCTAATTGACGGCGATGTCGCCAATACTAGCATAGGTGGTCTTCCGCACCATGGGATAAATCCTGTGGTAACTTCCCGTTTAAGGAATGACATTATGCTGAACGATGCGCACAACCCGATGGCCAGTCAGACGTGGATTATCCATCTTCCAAATACCGACATCTTGAGAAAGATCTGATGTAAAATCTTTGAATCGGTCACTTCAAAAGCATCCAAGTCCGCATCCTTCGTGGAAGCCTCAAAATCTTAATGTGATCATTATTGGTCAGCTCAATCAAGACACTCTTCACCTCTAAATGAATCATACTGTAGCCTCCATCGAAATTCAACGTCAACAGAACATCGAAAAGGCAGATGCAGCATGGGTAACATCCCGCTCAAAGGATTCGAACAAGAGGATCGGTGCAAATCCAACCACAATGAATAGCTCTTCTAGTGCAAAACCGGTGGAAACTTCTGGTCATTCTTCTCTAGAAAAGTGGCCTTTTAATAGTTGAGACCGTAATGGTATGAGTAAAAACAGGTAGCGTGGAAAGATGTCTTGGGCTAAAAAGTGGTCCGAGGGGTGAAATAGCATTTAGATCTTGAGCGGTGTAGCGTGAAAAACCAGCATTAAGAGGGGGCGAGGCTGCTGCTCGTAGGAAAAAACAACATCACCTAGAGGAGGAACGGAAGAGAGAGGTTGATATTTGGAGAAGGAGGAGGAGGATGGAGATTGGGTTCAACTTGTTGAAGAAGGAGGAACGGAAGAAGGAAACTTGAGGGAATTCGAAAGTGACTTTCATAGTCCTGTTAGGTTCAAGTTGTGCCAAACTCGTTAACTGGTAGACCGCTCTAGGTTTACGGCTAGGTGGTCAACCGTTGGACGAGCTTTGGATGTTAATGGCACCTAGACCCAATTAGGTTCAAATTAAATAAAAATAATCATTTTGCATGGTCTCCTTGGATTTGAAACGACCCGAAAAATTCATGTCCTCATCACGGTGGTGTCAAAGTCAACCACTTATCCCGAACCATGTTTTAGCAATTCATAGCAGTCTCAAAAAAACTGCCGTGACTAACAACAATTCCAAAAATCCAAAATATTCTAGCCGCCATTTCCTATCTATTTCGCATGGAAATATTTCTTCCAATAGCTGGTGGTACAATAACACTTCAAACTACATACCCCAACAAATCAAATGACATTCCTTTTTTGTACCTTAAAAGGAGAAGATTTTAAAAACCTCAATTTTATAAGCACGAAAAATCACTGAGCTAAATATATGATCCTTTACCAAAACTTACCTTAAATACACAGACACACACACACAGCACACAAGTATTTCAGGATTTCTAAAAACCTTTTTTAAAAAACATAAATTTCCCAAATTGGAAAATTGTTTCCTTGCCAAAATTCAAAATCAAGCCTTTACTGATATATACATATTAATATTTAAGGATTTCAAAAATTAATCTTTTACAAACTAAAATTTTCTTAACATGACTAATGTAGCAGTATACGTATTTCTTTAAAAATTTAAAATTTTGAAACTTCCCTAAAACAAAATTTCCAAAATAAATCCTTGGGAAAAGAAATCATGTGAAAACTCTTTTTCCAAAATCTAAGGCATTTCCAAATCATAGTTTATAAAAATTCTCTCACAGATTTAGACTAAGGAATCTAAACTAATTACTTAAATAAAAATTCAGTTTGCTATCAAAGAAGTGATCAATGAATGCACCTAGTAAAAACTTGCTTCTAGATAATTGCGACATACCGAATCTAGTTTCCCGCCCATATGGAATGAATCTGTGTCTCTGACTTGAACCTGTCATCAAAGTCCAAAATCACATGGTAGCTAGAATCTCAACTGTCAAGTTGAACACCTCCAGTCTTCTGGATTCTGCCATATGTCGTACTTATGCTCTTCACCGTCAGCGCCTTATGCATTGCCAGCGCTCCGTGGGGTACTTTGGAGTCGGCGTGAAAATTTTAACTCTAAGATATTTTCAACCCATAGTCACTTTGTCGATTCCTTCAAAGTGGAACTACAACTACTTTTATAGTCGGAATCCTTAGAATCTAAGGTAAAAATATAATAATACTAGATACGAAAGTACGAATGCATTCTCTCAATTTATTCTAATTCCTCTGACCACTAACGTAGGCTCTGATACTGAATGTAATAATCCATACCTTATTGGGCCTAAGTTTGTAAAAAAATCAAAACAAAAGTCCATCAAAGCACAGATTGTTGGATTTGGTACCTGCAAATGAGCATGAGCATTATCAAAGATTGATAGAAACATAAACTCATAGCGGAAATAATAACAGAATAAGAATACTAGTTATGACTACTACCTTGGAATTAATGGTTTTCCTTGGATAGCAGATTGTCACATTAACATCGAGCAAGAGAGAGAATGAGACTTCTCTAACAACTAAACACATTTAGCTTTATTGACCAGTTCCTCTAAATCTATTATGTGGGTTGAAATGAAGAGGGTGACAGAACAACGTTTTGGTGGCTCGAAAATTTATAAACTGTCCACAACATAAATTTATACTGAATGATTTTGATTTAACTGTTATGTCTCTTAAGATTAGCAATTCTAATCTAACATTGCATTGTACACACGACAACTTACCTATCCATTCCCAAGTTACAAAATATCAACGAAGCCTTATCAACCACTCAATACTTCCATACCCATTTTCCTCTTAACACTTCTAAATATGAAGATGGCTTCTATTATCACCATATAATATTTTTAAAAGAGAAGTAGGTAGAATTTGTATTTAAGACCTCAATCAAGGTAGACTCCATCATTTAAGACCTATTCCCCTATTCCCAAGGGGGACTTCTAGCGTCGTCATTATTGGTCTATTGGCCTTAACTACGGAGACTTTTAACCACTATATATTACCTTATAATTTATAATAGCTATACCACTAGCACATCTATCGTCATTAAACTCCTAACAATGTGAGAGACAGTACCCAAGCCGCTAAATACCTCATTAACAAGGACTAGGCAAGCCTCCGACCATGTAACACATATTTATAGGTAGGCCTTTTCCATTTAATACCTTACCCCATGCGGACTCCTCACTGGTAAATTTATTTGACATTGCTTGGAAATCTAATCAGGCTACTTAGTACTTCTTTTGTAGGAGAAAGGCGAACCCTAGATCAATCACTTAGTACCTCAAACCCGTAGCTTACTCTTCCTGAGATATCCATCATCACTCTTAATTATAAATATGAAATCTTATTAGGTTACTTCTTTCGATGGGAAGGCGGGCCCAAGATATCCCTCACCGCTCCAAATTCCAGATTTGGACCATTTAATACTTTTTGGTTTAGAAAGTAGGTCAAATCTCTCTCATCGTCATGGGTCCTAGGATTAGTGATATCTCACATCAGCCATAAGGGCGCTCGATTACTAGTAGCCTCAAAGTGAAGGGTAGTCTTCGGTCGAGTGACTACAATGACCTAGCATCACTAACCTACTAAGTCCGATTAACCATCCTAAGTCTTTACTTATATTATCTTAGGTAGAAATTGAACTTAGCTTACTAATTCCCTTTTTTATTTAAGGCAATAAGATTTATCTTAAATACTTATCTCTATCTATTTCTTCATAAAAGAGGAGTTGAATAGAATATGGGGTTGAGATTCCAATTCCTATCGTTTAGAGTATTTCATTGAATTGATTAATAAATTGGGTTTCTATTTTATTTACAAATCTTTTTTTGCATGTTTTAATATGAATATTTATCCACTTGTTGTATATAGGAATTATGGGAATAAAAGATTGTAACTCCAATTAATGGAAAGGAAATAGGAGTTACAATAATAGGGACAAGTGGATTAATGGGACTAATAAAAATGGAATAGATTTAAAAGGTTACTAACTTGAAATTAGTAATCATTCGTAAATGTATCGGGAACAGTCTATAGTAATTTGTGGACAAATTAATTTTTATGAGCACTAAAAGGAAATTTATGGGAAGGAAATTTTTATGGAACAAGTGGTGTAAACTACGAATAAAATCTGTAATCTAAACCCTTATTTTATTGATAAATCACAAATTTGAATCAAAGAGGAAGGGGAAGTCGAATAGACTATGATAAAACAATCCCATTAAATTTATGTAAATAATTGAGAATCCAATTCTATCCATTAATTTCCATTAATTTCCTATCAATAAGAAATGGAAAATAGGCACAAGGACAAACTTTGAAAAAATTTAGGCTAAAAGACAACAAGTTGCAACCGAAGGACAAACTTTAGAAAAAAATTAGGCTGAAGGACAATGCTAACTATAGCTAGCATTTTGTACCGTGCAAAACTAAATATAATGCTAGTTATAACTAGCATTTTGTATAGTGTAAAAACCAAACATAATGCTAGCTGTAACTAGTATTGTCCTTCAATCTATTTTTTTTCCAAAGTTTGTCCTTCAGCCCAAAAATGAAACATGGTTTCCTTCAGTCTAGTATTTCTCCAAAGATGGTCCTTCTCCCTAATTCCCATAATAGGAATTACTACCTTTCCTAATTTCTACCTATTCGCTTCTCTAAATATAATAACAACTATTGAACGTTACGCATAAATAACGTACGCATAAACACCGTTCTTCTTTGTTAACATAATAAATATGCATAAACTGCGTGATAAAACTACCTATTTGTAACCTAATATATTCTAGTCATAAATACGTAACTATAATATGCTTTCCATATTTATTTTGCTGAAATTAGATCCCTTAGGAAGATTTTCTGCCATGATTTCTACAAATTAGTTTAGCACAAAGAGGAAAGACTAACTCTGTTTGAAATTACACGGAGTGGATAATTTGGATATTTCTTGTTAAATCAAACTTCGCCTTTTGAATAAAAAGTAGAAAAAGTAAACAAATTTATAAAAATCTAATGGATGTTTTTTCCATAAATTAAACTATGACAAATCACAACCTAGCACAAATTGGGCAGTAATCCAAAATTCTATTTTACGCCCAAGTACAAATCCGAAATAAAAATATACATTCTAAAATCTGTAGGATTGATTTCCAATTCTATCTGCAAACATATTTCAAATTAGATCTAAAACAAGAACATGTAGGCAATAGTTTTCTATATTAATTTAAGCCTATAATTAGGCATAAAAATCAAACATACACAAACAGAATAGGTTTAAAACCATAAACAATATATAAAATTTCTCACTCACCTTTTTAAAGTGATCCAAATATCCGAATATGAAGTAGAACCTTAAATTCATCTCTAAATCCTTTTTAATCCAGGAAATATGTATAAAAAGAGTATATACGTATATTAGGATTACATGTCTGAGAAAAGATTTGGGATCAGGGGAGAAAATAGATACAAATATACAAATATATAAATTACCTCCGATACGCGTGTAGTTGATTCTCTTCTCTTATCCTTTTCATTTGATTTCTATTCTTCTCCGATTTTTATGAATATAAATACAAATATCTTATTTTTATAATTTAGAAAAAAAGTGGAGAAGAAGAAATGGCAGAGCGTCGCTACTACATCCGAAATAATATAATAAGAGAAGAGAGGGTTAGACCTGAATTTATAGGCGCTAGAATCAACTAGAACCATACGATCAAAATATGTTAAATCCAAGCCATTGAGCCTAGGCAAACCCTATACTCCACACATGAAGTGGTTGACCACCATCTTCTTGGGGGTCGACCATCCCTGTTCGATCGCTTGAATATGCTGATCGACCTATAGCACCAAGATAATTAATTTGTAAAAGGTAATTTATTCTAATCGAAATATTACCTTACCAAATTCATTTTTCACTCGTAACTTCTTCGTTTGAACTCCGATCGTAAAAATCCAAATATGAAAGTTGCTCAAAGTTTCACCACAAACATAATGCCGCAGGTTTCATGGTCAAATTCCATCATTGCTTACATTCTATATTTGGAGTCTAATTAATTAACTAATTAACTAAATAAATAACTAACACCAAATATAGGGTGCTGCAATCTGCCAATGATATTGATGAAGAAACTCTAAAGATAAAAATTTTAGATGAGCATGACTTGATAGCTCAAGAAGTGGGCTAAAAAATCTTAGCAACATGGGCTACAATCGAGGAATGGGCACTATTAAAAACTCCTAGTGATGCCAGCTTTCCAAATTATGCACATGGCTCCATTCTAGCATAAAAGGAGTCTATAATAGACCTGTTGCTTTTGCGTTAATCACTTTGAAGGTTGTCGTAACTCAAATGCCCGCGTCTATAGCTCTCAACACAAGCACTCCTATGGGAAATAATCCTAAGGTCCTAGCTCTCATTCCTCCAGCAGATCCACTTGTTCGGCTTTCACCTTACAATGCTATAAAAGAGTGTAAAATTGCTAAATATCCTTCAAAGTAATTTCCACCTCTCAAAGTATATCTTTGATCCCCCTAGTCTTCAAGAAATTTGATTCTCATCAATGGACATCTCTAATTTTTACCCTTTTGTTTGTAAAGTTATAGGTCCACCATCATTGCCACTTTCACCACCAACAATTCAAGCTCTAGGTCCAAGTTCTACCATGACTACATTTGCATTCGTTATTACAACGTCTACTCTCCCAGCATTTCCCTCTAGCCCTAGCCCTAGTACTGACATAAAGAAAATAGGGCACCAAAGGAACTGGAGTACACTAATGCATCTATCAATGATGGTAGCTAGTGCAAAGGACCCTGACGCTTATCCCACGATAAAGAGGCAAAAAATCGATATATCTAAATCAAGACCAAATAAGAACTAGGTATAGAGAATCCCCCATTCATTGTTCCAACCTCCACTCTTCATGTGGCTACTAATACTGTTGACACTCCTAAATCTTGCACCGACTCAGATACGACTATAATTGGGATGATGACCTCGAGGGTCATCTTGCACCTTTGAAGGATGCCAACCCTCTGAAGTGAAAGCCTCCTTCTTAAGGACATAAGGATAAGACGAAAGCGAGGAGGCGGGAAATAATTTTACGGACAGTTCTTTAGCTTCTCTTGTATTTTGCTGTTTTTGGCTCTTCATGTACATAGGCCGTCATTGTGCAGGAGTTGCTCCCGAACCTTGTACAAAAAGTTGTGTAAATAGAAAACTTGATTTCTGTTCAACCTTTTCGTTATTTACATTACTGCATCTTTTACTTTTGTTGCCTATATACTTGCCTGCATGTATAATATAATCATTTGTAGTTCCATTACTTATATATTATTCATGCCCTTGTCTATGATCCGTGCAATACCATTATTTACTATAACTTTGTACCTATAAATAAATTCCTACAATTCCGCGATATTGTTTAATTGCTTGGTTTCCTTATCATAGCCAACAATTTTCTCATTTGACTAAACAAAATAAAATTCCATTGGATGGCCCTATATATCTTTGGTCAAATGTATCTTGCTCGACCATAAACATAATTATATTCCTTTAGCCAATTTTGTGCCCAACCTATTTTATCATAGCCAACAACCCGTAATGGGCCTAAATTTGATAAAAATTGAAATCCATGTCTATTAAAAACAAAGATCGTTGGATTTGGTACCTTTAAATAAGCATGAACACCATCAAAGATTGATAGAAATCTTAACTCACGATGGAACCAATAATAGGATAAGAATACAGATTATGACTACTACCTTGGAATTTCTGGTATTCCTTGGATGTCAGATCATCATATCAGCATCCAACATGAAAGAAAAGAAGGCTTCTCCAACAACTAAACATGTCTATCTCTAGTGACCCATTCCTCTAAATATATCATGTGGGTTGTATGGGAGGGGGAGGGTCAACTGGAAATCTATAAACTGCCCATAACATAAATTTATATCGATTGGTTTCCATTTATTTGTTATATCTATATAGATTACCAATTCTAATCTAACCTTACATTGCACACACGATTACTTACCTACCCATTCCCAAGGTACGAAATACTGACGAAGCCTTAACAACCATCCAATACTTCCAAGTCCATTTGCCACTCGATACTTCCAAATATGAAGTGGACTTCTACTATCCCCACATAATAATTTTAAAAGAGAAGTAAACACTTTTCCATTTTATACCTCAATCGAGGTAGACTCCATCAGTCAAGACCTATTCTCAACGTAGACTTCTAGCATTATCATTATTGCTATACTGATCCTAATTACAGAGATTTTTGACCACTATATATAGCCTTATAATTTATAATAGCCATACTACTAGCGCATCTATCATTATTAATGTCTTTGCAATGTGAGAGACGGTACTCAAGCCACTTAGTACCTTATTAAGGACTAGGCCTGCCTCTGGCCATTTAACACCTATTTATAGGTAGGCCTTTTCCATTTAATACCTAACCTCAAGGCGGACTTCTCGCTAGTACTATCTAGCTGGCATTGCTTGGAAATCTTATTATGCTATTTATGTACCACCCCTAATTTTGGCTAACATTATTCAATAGACTTAATTAAATAAATTAAATAGAGCAAATGTTAAGTGACAGGGGATAGAGACTTGAATTAACTAATTAAGGTCATGCGTAATAAACTAATTAATGGGCTTAAGAATGGGTTTTGGTTAATTAATTACATAACTATATAATTGGAATTGCCGCCCATAACCCTCACCTACATATATATTTCATTCCCACCATTTTCTTCCCATTCACATCGTATTTTAAAACGCAAATCATAAGCATAAGAACGACTGACCATTAAGAGGAAGAAGAAATTCAAATTAAAAGTTAAAGATCCAAGCTTAAGGGAAATTAATCTTAATCCAATCTACTTATCTAGATCAAGGTGAATAATAATTCCATCTCTATTTTGTTTTGAATCATATATTTTCGGATTTAAGGGAAAATTCGGTTTTATGATAAATTGGATGATGATATGCTTGATTTAAAATTTATATGGTTTAAACAAGAATGTTTAAAAGAGGATTTATACGGTTTTAATGTAAAACCGAGATCTAAAGATGTTTAGATGCTATGGGAAAATTTTATGCTACAAGAAACATGATTTTGGAGTTGGGTTTCAATTTTGATAATTTTCCAAGCTATGGAAAGATTATTATGAATTTTCAAAGGAAAATATGGTTATTTAGGTTTATAAATTTATTTTGGAAAATATATTGTGAATTCAGGCCTGAAATTGTGATCTGTTAGATAAAATGATTAAAGTGAATTTCTGGAATTTTGGTAATTTTTCCAAAGTGATTTGCTATGCAAAATAAATTATTTTAGAAGAGGGGCTTCAAAATTTGGAAGGGCTTATTTGATTAATTTAACTATGGTTTAGATCTAGACTTGTAAAGGCCCGAAAATCCGTACTCCTTTGAGCTGGTAACATTCCACAACTACCCAGCCAAAGAGGAACAAAATTACGAATCCTTAGGGTTAAAGACGAAGAAAGAAAAAGAAGAAGGTAGAAGAAGAGATAGGAAAAGATAGAACAGAACAGAAACAACAGAACAATAACAGAATCTCACAATCGCAGCGGAACAATATATAATAGATAAATGAATAATCTTTAAACAAAGAACTATAACAGTTATTACATCACATTACATTACATCATCAGAGTGTACAACAACAAACAACATCTACAGCGGAGAAGAAATACTATATACTAGTAATACGCCATGTCATCTAGCTTGCCTCCAGCAACTCCTGAATATCCTGATAAACCTGACTCTTGACTGCCCGTGTGGAAATTGGTGGGCACCCAGAGTTTAGGAAGGAAAACAATAAACTCCAGGTCAGTCATGTGACTGGTGTGAGAACTAAAACAATTTATTTTTCTTTAAAATAAAAATAGAGGAATATTTTTAAAGTCAATTCGCAATGCTTTTAAAAATGAGACTACCATAAGGCCTCCCACACACACACACAATGCAAACGCAGAATCGGAGGAGATTTCTCCTTATGATAGTCAAATATGCTTGATATGCATAAAAAAAACATTTGATATTATTACTAGTGCATAGTGTAGGAAAAATTTATTTCAAAAGTAAAGATATAAATCTTAGCCAACATACGACCATTATCGTATGCCTACTATAGCTACCATGTTCAATAGCAGGTTACCGCCACATTCCATGGCAGGTTCTACAACTAAAACCGTACAAGTTTCGTATTGTTTCTTTGGATTTCCAACAAATGGTCAGGCCAAGGAACTTCCCATTGCCACATGGAAACGCCTCTGGAATGACGTCCCGAGAACCAAACCGGATCTCTGCCAACATAAGGTCGGGTTACCCCTAACTGGGTAACTACTGACACGAATATGTCATCCCCCGATCGTAACCGATCTATCCGAGGATCCTCGATTTCCAACAACCACAAAATTTGCAGCAACAACATAGGTTAAGTATCTGGGCTCCATACCATGATACCACCTCTATCCAGAAGGAATGACATACACTAAAGGGGCGATACCCCCTAATAACCTTGCTGTATCCTTCCTGTTTTGACCATTTTCCGGGGTGTGAGGTCCGACGAAGTCTCGTCCACAAAGCCACACTTTATACAAAAGCCATGCTTTGGGTCAATCAAATGATCATAGAAATGATCACCAAGATAAATGATCAAATAAATGATCCTATCACAAATGATCGAACAATGATCATTTCACAGCAACACTCAGCATGCCACACTACCAAATTGGGAGTATATCACTAATAACCTTCAACTACATAACCTCTGAGCTCGTACGTCTCATAGAAGGGTGTTAAGCTAAGAGAATAAATTCTCCGCCACCAACAGAAATATATTTGAAAGAAATCAGCTTTATATCTCAATTTGTAATGTCAGACATACAATCCATACAAGTCTGTTCCGGGCTCGAACAGAACCGAAGGCACTTACAAAGAAGTCCTTGCATTCCGGATAATTTCTAATCACGTCCGGACTTCCCGTCACTGAGGGTGATAAAACCTCTATATCGGAGATCAGCCGATGCAGAGTAACTCAACGGTAATCCTTCCGTTTTCAAAAATATCCGATCTTCAACACCGGTCATCAAATGCAATCCATTACGACGTATCACATACTCGGAATGGGTTATACGACCACAAGGTCCTTTCCCGGATAACCCGAATAGTAAGCGCTTATTTTAAAAATAAGTGTGGCATTCAAATTCAAGCAAATCACAACAAATACCTATTTAAAGGTAAATATTGATAGTCGGATTATTTAACTATCAATAGGCATGCTCAACATCACCAAATTTCAAATAATTTCCCAAATTATTTACTTTCCAAAATATCTTTACTAGATATAAAATTTCCCACACTTCAACATTTGAAAACTAATTTTCAGATCACTTTTCACCTTTACCACTTTTGAAAACAAATTTCAAACATTTTCCTTACGCGAAATACTTTCATTTCAACATGGTTCATTTAAACCAATTAAATAAATCCTTGACGATTTACTTTATATTTACGTTCCAAATCCGTAAATTAATTCCCACACTTCAAAAATAAATCAACATTTATTTTTTTAACAAATTCCCCTTTTCATTTATAAATTCCATAGTGAATTTACATTCCAAAATATTTATGAATATACGATTTCAATTATTCATTTTCAATTTATCTTCAAAAAGATAAATTCTCAAAACATTTCATTTCACATTGGAAAAACATTTCCATACTTATTTATTAATAAATAATTCACAAATCCATTTATTTTCAATACTTAGAAAATATTCCATATACTTAATATCGAAATTAAGTATATATTTCATTCTTTAAGGAAAACATTCACTTAACACATTTATTTGGGCTAAAACGACCGTTGCGTAAAACATCGTTACGACGACCCAAAATCAGTAGTATAGGGATTCGAAATTTAGATAGATATATAAATCCCAATACTATATAAAACATTTCCTTTCGGGAATCATTTACTATAACAACAGTGTTATAGTCCACCAATTCCTTCTTTCTCGAAAACGCCTATTTCAACAATAAATGTTGAAATCTATGGTTTCGATTCATAATACATTTTAAAACATATTTAAAATAATTAACTTCATTTTATAATATTCATTTTTCCAAACATGACCATTTTATTCAAAAATGTATTCACTGTCCAAAATCGTGAATATATTTCCTTTAATAAACTTCAATATTCAATTTATCAAATTCAATTGATTTCGAATTTATAAACAATGTTTATAAATTCCTTTTCTATTTATAAGCTTCGATTTATAAATCTCATTATTAACAAATTCCATTTATATCTCATTTAAATGCCAAAATCCGATTTATAAGATAATTACTTATAAATCTTCTATTTCACAAAAATCTATTCGTTTTATAACTTCACAATTTATAAATCTATAAATTCCGTTCACTTATGAAATCCATTTTTATTTCATTTTTTTAACACTTATAAAAACTCGTTTTAATATTCCAATATTTTTAATTTATAAAATACCAATTTTATAAGTCTTTTATACACATCGTTTTTAATAATTCAAAAATCCCAATTTAAACCAATTTATAAATTAATTAATTATTTATTTCCAAAAATCTCATTTCGGTTATATTTCTCAAAAATCTAAATTTTTATAACATAAAAATTTATAACGTTTTAATTATTTAAAATGAATCAATTCAAAATTTAATAAAAACATATACTTTGAAAAATCACTTTAAAATTCCTTTTAAAACCAAAATCATTATTTTAAAAACTTCAGAAATGGATCCGATGATGCAGCAGCACCAAATAGTCAATCACGACATCCAAATATCATATATCGATATGATAATCAACAAACATCACAATATCTGTAAATAAATCAATACAGTTGAGGAATCCAGTTGGATCCCTCCAACCTGTTTTCCCTGCATCCAAAGATGTTAGCACAATACCAATTCCACTCCAGTACGGAATTATCGCGGTATATGGGATTTATAAAATAATATTCGCTTAATAGACGGCGCAATAGGGTCTCATCCGCTATATAATGCGGGAAAATCAACTCCAAGTACATATATAATACCAATTTCACTATTTATGAAATATTCGCGGTATATGTTTTTAATAAATAACATCCGCTTACTAACGGCGCATAATGTCTATTTTAACAATCAATAGATAACAATCATCATTCATGCATTATATCAACAATTTTAAATCTAACTATTTAAAATTAAATCGAAACCGATTCGATTGAGTGAGAAGTTCTCACCCTGATTTTAATTTCCATTTCAGCTTTTATTTCGAATAAAATTAAACGTGCGTTTAATTTTACCCAAAATTTTCACTGACTCCTATCGCTTCCAATCCAGTTCCATAGCGTAGTGCTCGACAAAACGAACGCAACGCACTTCGTTTTGAAATTTTTCGACCTCGCAGCAAAAAGTTACAACATTTTAAACTTTAAACGAATTAATATAAATATAATTTACATTTTCTTTAATTAATTTCAAACCTAACAATTTCTGGGCCGTTAGATCATGATCCAAGGCCGACCGCGTTTTCTTCTTCTCTTCCCAGTAGACATCGCGTGCACGAACCCATGAAGTCACGAACTAGGGCTTAAGGCCGTGACAAGCTCAAGCCTTTCCTCGACGATCTGATGGCGCCATTCCATTCGCCTACGTGTGCTCCACCAATAGCCAGAAGCCTACAGAACTCGGTCCCCCTCTCCCTTCGAAAGACGTGCACGAACCGAGTGCAAATGCGGCCACGATTCTTCCTCCACATCGCACGAAAACTCATCTTGACCGTTGGATGTCTCGGCCTCGCCATGCTCTTCATCTTTGTAGTTGATGATTTCGTGTGAATGTTTGTAGATTGAAAGAAAAAGGAGGAAGAAAGGAATGAGATTCTGGCCATTGAAAATATCAGTGGTGGCCGGTGATAGAGAATTAGGGTTTAGAGCAAATGAAGGGCAAGGGTTCCTTATATAGAAAATCGAACGAAAACACTATTCATTTTTGAATTTCCGAACTCCGATTTACGCTTGGTGACCGGCGTTTCTAAGGTTTATCCCGTGTTCCGGACATAATGGAATAGGTTTCGGGAGCTAATTCGGTCATATGTGCGAGTTATGGCTATAAACGATCGATTTAAATTTAAACCGATTAAACGATTTTCTAGGCGTTTTAGCTTGCACCGGACAAACGGTAAATCCGATTGACTTGAAATTTGAAATCTTATAATAATATCACATTACGGATCCGATGAAATTGGTTTCGTCGAAATCCGAGACTTTTTGAAAAATGGCTATTTTTAACTCGCCAAATTAATATTAAAACAATTTCGATGCGTTTCGAGCTGCCACGCTCAAACGACAACTCCGTTTGCTACGGAAATTGAAATCCGATAATAACAAACTATTACGGATCCAATGGAACTAGTTTCGTCCAATTCTGAGACTGTTCAAAAATTTGCTATTTTTCAGTCGATAATTAAATATTAAAATATTCAATTTTCAAAATTTAACTTTTAATTCGATTTTAAAAGTTCCATAACATCATTATAACTTCAATATGATAAAATAAAATTTTACAAATCATTTTCAATCATATTTAACTCAATTTTCAATTATTTCTGGAATTTCAATTATTAAATTATCGATTTAATTATCAAATTAAATCCAATACTCGAAAAATAAATTATTTGACTATTTAATTTCACTTATTAGAATTTAAATTCAATTAAATATTCAAATTTAAATTATCAAAAATTCTGGGTCGTTACAAGACTAGTGGTAGTTATTTTGGAAAAAGAATTTGAAAAAGTTAAGGCAACCAATCTGGCGTTGACACGTGGCAAGTTAATTAGAGAAAAGTTTATAATATAAAGAATTAAACCAGGTTTACTCAGAAAATAGGTTCCGCCAGCTTTAGAAAGCACCTTTCGACATAGAAGCTTCCGCCTTTATCATAGTCAAAACATGCAATGCTGAAACCAATATGCAAGGTGTTGCCAAGATGGTATGTAGTGGATTGGAGGACGGCGGAAGGTAAGATATCGAGAGCATAGCTTCCGAAGGAGTCGAAACCTTGGTTTGTTTTCAAAAATGAAAGTGCCTGCCTTTGTCCAATTTTAGCCTTCGACAGAGTCAAAGCATATGGTTTTGAAAGAGTTTTTAAAAGGTTTCGAAAGGAGTTGCCATTAACTTAAGATTGCTCTCGACTGGGTTTCTTACTTGTGAAAGAATGGGTTCCGACCTAGTCGATACCCTACTGCCATTCTTTAACCTTTCGAGGGTGTTGAAGACATCAATGTTGTCAAAATGATACTTTGTTTTATAATTTAGAGCCACTTTCTATATATTTTGAAAGCGGTTAAAGGTTTCGAAAGCAATGGTTTCGAAAGGGATTTCGAAGCCAACCTTTTGCTATTTTACCCAGATGTTAAATGCTTTCGAAAGAGATGGTGCCGACACCATCAAGCTTTTCCCAATATTTTTATATGATAAAGGATGGTTTCGAAAGAGTTTCTTTTTCTATATTCACTTTGACTCAAATGATGTTTTAAGTATAAACCCAAAGCTTTCAAAAAGGGACTTTCAATTATTTCGGAAGGGTCATTTCGATTGGTGTCATAAGGGGTACTTTCAACTGGTTTTGAAGCTAAGCTTCTAAAGTTAAATGATTATATTTTAATATATTCAAAAGGTTTCGAAATGTATAATTTTAAGTATTAAAAGGCAGGAGCCTAAGGTTTTGAAGGTAGATTTTTAAGGCTTTCGAAGGAGGTCATCCTACAAAGTCGAAACATAGGTTTTGACGGCATCGAAAGGTTTTATAACCCAAACTTTATTTTTTTTAAAAGGAAAAACCTATGACTAAATTAAAGGAGTTTTTATATTGGTTTTAAGAAGGAGCCTTCTTTGATAAAGTTATAGGTAAAAAGGATTAACCATGTTTTATATTAAACCTACAGAAGTGTTATTTCTATGTTGTTGTATTGCTTCTTCCAATATGAATATATTCACTTTATAGTGGACCTATAACTGCATTTTGGGGATAAAGGGTAGAAGAACAAGTTGGGTTAACCTAGTAGTGAATATAAGTTGATTAAACTCCTGAATGAGTAGAATTGCATCCAGGAGGTCGGAATGACCGGAATATAGGATACTAAAATATAAAAGAAAGATATTGGCAGGGACCAATAGGTTCTCAGTAAGCTTATGAAAACTGTGTAAAGGAAAAGATATTGGTAGGGGACAATAGTTTCTCAGTAATCCTATAAAAACCGCGTATATGATATTAGCCGAGGCCAATAAATTAATAGTTAGCCCATGAAAACTATGTATAAGGGAGGATGTCAGAAAGAAAGATTCATACTTAGCCCATGAAAAATACGTATAAAAGAAGATGTTAGAAAGACAGATTCATAGTAAGCCCATGAAAACTATGATTGGATACTGGCAGGGGATAGTAGGTTTGTAGTTAACTTATGAAAACTGTATTCGAATGAAATATTGACAAATGTCAATAGGTTCCTAGTTAACCCATGAAAACTAGGATAAGAGTAAGATGTTGGAATTACTAATAGGTTCATATTGATCCCTTGAAAACTATGTAATTGGACATGGAGTCCTTAAATATTTTACTGATTATTAGTCAGCCCATGAAAACTAATAGGTTAATAGTAATCATAGAAACTATAATTGAGAGAGATAGTCTAAAATGAATGGGGATGGGTAATCCAGAATTAATTCATTTTTTTTTTTGCATATCATTATATTATACTATTTTGAATTATTTTAACCATTGTGGATGCAGGAGCATAGTATATGGTTTTATAAAGGGTTTTGAGATACTAGTGAGGGGAAACCTGTTCCTCTAAGCGAGTGGTCACACTAGATATCTAAATGATTTGAGATGATAGATTATTATTCATTTTAGGCTTTATGTCTGACTCGGAGTATATGTTTTCCCTTAAACTCTTGGGTACTCAATTGATTTTGAGTAATTTGAGACTTGAGGTTTACAGGTACCTCTTAAGATGAATAAGCTTTTGGAGACGCGAAGGAGGCATGATAGCTATTTATAGTTCTCTTTCCTTTTGATTTCGCTGTGTTATTTGTAATGGCAAAGTTGGCACATTGTCTATATATACTTTGATCTACCAATGGGCATCTTCATATGTCGCTCTTAGCGTATCTTGTAATAAATATATTTTCTTTGAATGTGATTTGTGACTTAGGAACTACGTAATGAATCAATGCATCAAACATCGCCGTATATGGTCACCTAGGATTAATAACTATGATTGATTGCAGCATCCGTAGCCGTTAGTTTTGAGCCTCCAAGTAGGAGAATGTTACAATTGGTATCAGAGAATAAGTTTATGAAACTTTAAAAGAAAGTTAAACCTAAATTTTTTTGAAATATAATCCAATGAATTTGAAAATATGATCAGGCTAGGGTTAACGCTATAATAACGTACTTGTATTTGATATACACACACACACACACACACGTGTTCCCCTCTCTCTTAGACCATTCTTCTGTATCTTACTAAGGCTCATATGCTAATTTATAAGAAAGAAGATATGGAAGCAGGAAATGGAAGAGAAAATCTAGGTGGAGGAAGAACCCCAACTAACAGTAATGCTCGACCTAATACCAGGAGGAACCAAGGTCGATGGGCTAATGCTAATTCAAATGTTAAGGCCGTTGTAGGTGCTGGAAATCCGCAAATAGATGCGGGAATCGTGTATCAGTTGTTGGCCAATTTTTTGTAAGTTGGAGTTGCTGGTAATGTTGGAGGAGCTAATCTCATGGCTCTAATTGGGAATAACTATGCTAAGCTAAGAAGAGACTACACTAGTTTGACTAGAAAGCCATTTGTTGGAACAGAGGATGCAGTTGAAGTTGAGAATTGGCTTTTGAGTTGTCAAAGGATTTGTACTGATCTACGCTTTGAGGATAGGCAAAAGGGAAGGCTATCCCCTCGGCAGTTGCAAGGGCAGCGCTTCACTGGTGGAATAGTGTGACTGTCGGAGCCCCGTAGGAGGAATTAACATGGGTTGATTTCAGGAAAAGGTTTGACCAGAGGTTTCTGTCTAAGGTTGCTAAGTCGGCATTGATGAGGAAGTTCATGGATCTTGTTCAAGTAGAGATGTCAGTGATCTAGTATGCCTGATGAGCTATCTCGATATGGATATGCTATGGTTGACACTGATGTCAGAAGGAATGAAAGGTTTATTAGAGGGATGTGACCTGTGCTTGCTAGAATGACCATGACCCATATCCGAGAACCTTGTATGTGTATAGGAAACGCGGATTACGGATCTTAAGGCAGAATTAACACTAGAGGGGGAGGGTGAATAGTGTTTAATTAATTTTATGAATCTTTTTGAAATTTTTTCAAATTAAACCCAAACGGATGCAATTCACAAACACAGAGACAATCATAGAACCATACACAAATGCAAATAGTAAATAAAAGAAGTAAAGGAAAGAACATGCCGAAATTTTATACTGGTTCGAAGTTACCCTACATCCTGTCCCATACAATTTCTTATACAGATTTCTTTTCAAATATAATGTCGATATTACAAACTTGATTTCATGGCCACGAGATACATCCTCTTGTCTTCGAGTCCAGGGCAAACTCTCTTGATTTAACCAGGCTATAAGATCACCTAACTGATTTACGGGCTACAATCTCACCCAATTGATTTACGAGCCACAATCACTGCGTTTTCGATTACAATTTGAATTAAGGCTAAAATATTTAAACCGAGAGAATTGTGCCTTTTTGAAAAGATAGTTTTGAAAAAAATTAAAAATAAGTAATTTTGAAAATTTCATGGATTCCATTCCACTAGAGAATGTCGTGGGTTCGATCCCACTAAAGAGGTTATGGGTTCCATCCCACTATTAAAGCAAGAAGGTGGGTTCCATTCCACAATTAAAACCAGAATAATGATTTTAGTGCTATTATGAAATTTTAACATAAATCTAGACTCTATTACTTATCTTGATATCTTGAACTCTTGATAATCTTGATACTCATGAGTCTTCAGTCTTGATTTCTACAATCTTGAATTCATCAGCCTTAGATCTCTATACTGTATAGTCTTCAATCTCAATACTTGCATATATATATATATATATATATATATATATCTTGAATATGCATATATATATATATACACACAAAGGTATTAATATTTACATTTTATAACAAGTCATAAGGTTGTTTTCATCAAAACCACCATCTCAAGAACTAACAATCTCCCCCCTTTTGGTGATGGCAGCCTTTGTTTATAAAATGTACTCCACGAAACTCTGATTCTACTCTGACCCCCCTTTATTCCAATAACTCCCCTTTAATCTACTAACTCCTCCTTAATCTAAGCCTAATTAACTGCCTAACTATCCTATTTTATAAATATCCCCCTTTGTCATCAACAAAAACTAAGCCTAAACTACATAACTCCCCCTAATGCTATGGAACTAAATGCTAATAACGAAGTATAATAAGCGAAACATAAATCTAATTTTATTATATATGATGTTACATTACACATTTATGGAACATAGACACAAATATATATAAGTACACAAAATATAAAAGCATTAATATAATAACAATCTAACGAGAGTCTTTGACAATTGGTGACTTATGAATAGAACAATTAGGGCAATGGAGACAAAAGTTTCCATATTGTTCGGCCAAATTACCATTTTATTCAAAACAGACTTCTCCAACATAAACAACATTATCGTCCTCGTCCATTTGCGCTTCCTCCTCCTCGCCTTCTTCTTTTTCGTCCTCTATTGGATTATGAATACGTATGTTGGAGGAATCATATTCAATCACAATAGGGTCTGCATGAACATCGATTAGAAATTTTTGCAAATTTCTAAGAATCTTGCCTTGTTTCTCTTGTTCTTTTGCCATCCTTATTTGCATAACTTATAATTTAGTCAGCATTTGCAGAGAACCCTTCATAATTTCCTCGATATTCATTACTCAAGCCAATGTAGCACGTTGGAATGGACCAGATTAGGAGAAGGGAAGGAAATGGTTGCATTTTGGTTTGATTTATAAGAGGAGGCCATTACTTTGTATTTTCAGAAGTTTATTGAATAGAAAATGAAGTAAGAAGATAGATGAATTCGAAATATTGAGGTTATATAACCACAAAACTGATTTTAGGGGGAAAATCAAATTTTCAGATCTGACCGTAGTATGTCGAAATGGAGGGCAGGGGCATGTCCACATCCCTTTGAAAATTTTGTCAATTTTGTTTTTCTCTATTTATTTAAATATATATGTTACTATATCTATAATCTGCATCTCAGTTGTATAACAAATACCTAGTTCTCTTCTTAATTTAGTAAAGGTCGGTTAATTCAAGGGTTTGGTCAGAATATCAACTATTTGATTCTCATGTTGATAAATTCAAGAGAAATAATCTCTTTACTTATATTATCTCTGAGAAAATGATGTATAATATCAATATGTTTGGTTCTGACAAGATGAGTAGGATTTTTGGATAAATTTATTGCACTTGTATTGTCATAATAAATTGGTGATTTTGAAGTATTTAATCCAAAATCCTTAAGGGTTTGTTTCATATAGATAACTTGAGAACAAGCCAAAAAAACAGAGATATATTCTGCTTCAGTTGTTGATATGAGATAGTATTTTGCTTTTTACTAAACCAGAAAACCAAAGAATGTCCTAAAAAGTGATAAGTTCCACTTGTACTTTTTCGGTCTGATTTACAACCAGCATAGTCAGCATCACAATATGAGATTAAATCAAATGAATCATTTTTAGGGTAAAATAGGCCATAGTCTAACGTGTGTTTAACATATCTTAGGATAAGTTTAATAGCTTTTAAAGGGGTTTTTAGGGGTTGAGATTGGTATCTTGCACAGAGACAGACAATACGCAAGATATCACACCGACTCATAGTTATATAGAGTAGCGATACAATCATTCCCCTAAATAGTTTTTGATCAATATCTTTTGACATGACTTCTTTATTTAAGGCTTCATTGGTATCCATAGGAGTGGGTTTTCCACTCGCAATGGTAATACCAAACTTACCAACTAGGTCCCTAACATACTTTTCTTGACTAATGAAAATACCACTATCTAATTGTTTTATTTGCAATCCTAAAAAGAAAGTAAATTCACCCATATGGCTCATCTCAAAGTCTTTGGTCATTTTTTTCAGAAAACTCTTTGTTCATTTCATTATTTATTGATCCAAAAATAATATCATCTATATAAATCTGTACTAAATGGATATCATTTTTGTTTCTTTTAGTAAAAAGAGTATTGTCTACTCTACCAATTTCAAAATTTGATTGTAATAGGTAAGATCTTAGTCTATCATACCAAGCTCTAGGAGCTTATTTTAGATCATATAAAGATTTATTTAGTTTGTAAACATGATTTGAAAACTTTTCTTCTTCAAAAAGTGGAGGTTGTTCAGCATAAACATCCTCTTTGACAAAACCATTTAAAAAGGCACTTTTGACATCCATTTGAAATTATTGTGGTTTGCAAAAGCAAGTAGAATTCTAATGGATCCTGATCTTACTATGGGTACAAAGGTTTCATCAAAGTCTATTCTTCCTTCTTGACAATAACCTTATGCGTCTAACCGAGCTTTATTTCTAACGACCTCACCTTGTTCATTCATTTTATTTTTATAAACCCATTTAGTTCCTATTATATTTTTGTCCTCAGATCTAGGAACAAGTTTCCATACATCATTTCTGGTGAATTAATTCAGTTCTTCTTGCATAGCGAGAATCCATGAATCATCAGATGATGCTTCCTTTGGATTTTTGGTTCAGTAGTTGATATAAAAGCTACATTACTCATCTTATTTAGTTGATTTCTAGTTCTAATAATAGATTCAATATTTCCTAGTATATTTTCTATAAGATGATCTTTTAAAAGCATGATCCTTTTATTAGGATGAACATTTTCACAATTTGTTTCATTTGATTCATTATTTAAAGTAACAAAATCATCTTCATCATTTATTTGAACCAAATCTTTGAAATTTTCATCAAAAGACACATGCATTGTTTCTTCAATGGTGTTAGTCTTTAAATTGAAAACTCTGTATGATTTACTTCAATTAGAATACCGGATAAAGATTCCTTTGTCGGATTTAAGATCGAATTTATCCAAATTGTCCTTTGTATTTAGAATAAAGCATTTACTTCCAAAAACTTTAAAATAAGATACCTTTGGTTTCTTATTGAAAAGAAGTTCATATGGTGTTTTATTGGTTAGAGGACTAATTAAAATCCTATTCAAAATGTAACAAGCTATAGCGACTGCTTCAACCCAAAAATTTCTTGGTAAATTACTATTTGAAAGCATAGTTCTTGCACACTCTTGAATTGTTCTATTTTTACGCTCCACCACTCTGTTTTATTGTGGAGTTCTTGAAAAAGAAAAATTATAAGTTATTCCTTTTTGATTACAGAAATTCTCAAAATTTTCATTTTCAAATTCTCCACCGTGATCACTACGAATAGTTTTGATTTTTAAAGAAAGTTGATTTTGAGTTCTTTTTGCAATTTTTTTAAATAAATCAAAAGCATCACTTTTATATTTCAGAAAAATTGTCCATGTAAATCTAGAATAATCATCTACAATTACAAAAACATATTTACTATGATTTATTGATTGAATTTGAGATGGACCAAACAGATCTAAATGAAGTAAATCAAGAGGTTTGAAGTTGAAATCATAACTTTCAATTTGAATGAACTCTTCCTAAGTTTTTCTAATTGACATGCATCATATGTACTATCTACTTTAAAGTCCATTTTAGGAAGACCTCTTACTTGGTCAAGTTTTGAAAGTCTAGATAAGAGTTTGAAATTCTAATGCCCAAATCCTTTTTGCCAAATCCAAGAGTCACTTGTATTAGCCAAAAGATATTGGTTATCATTTCAGATTTTCATACTGAGAATATAAATATTTTTCTTCCTAATTCCTTCAAAGATAATATTTGATACATTGTTTTCAATGTGATACTTATCCTTTCAAAATTTAATTTCATAGCCCATGTTACATAGTTGACTTATGCTAAGTAAGTTGTATTTTAGATTCCAAACTAATGGAACATCAGAAGTAGTAGGAGTTTTTGAGTTACCGACATTGCCGATGCCAATCACATATATTTTTTGAATTATCTTCAAGGTTGACCAGTCCATGTCTTGAATGTCCACTATCAAATATCCATTTGTTTTTATTAATTTGCACCATTTGTCCATTGAGTGTTGATTCTTCAAAAACCATATAACATATCTGTTCCTGCACAACACACCGATTCGGTAGATAACTTGATTTTCTATAATAACAGTATGCGAACTTATAAGACAATGATGATTTGGACAGTTTTGAACTAGTGTTAATAAAATCTCCAAAAATTGTCATTTAAGACTTTTTCAAAATTCAGATTATGATGACTTTGAAAACCAATGTTCCAATACCAAATATAGGAAATGCGGATTACGAATCTTAAGGCAAATTAACACTAGAGGGGGGAGGGTGGATAGTGTTTAATTAATTTTATGAATCCTTTTTGAAATCTTCTCAAATTAAACCTAAACAGATGCAATTCACAAACACAGAGACAATCACAGAACCAGACACAGATGCAAATAGTAAATAAAGCAGTAAAGGAAAGAACACACCGAAATTTTATACTGGTTCGGAGTTACTCTACATCCGGTTCCACACAGTTCTTGTGTAGATTTATTTTCATATATAATGCCGATATTACAACCTCGATTTCAAGGCTAGAGATACACGCTCCCATCACCAAGTCCTGGGTAAACTCTCTTGATTTATCCAGGCTACACTCTCTCAGTCTAGGGTAACCTCGATATTACACTCTTCGACTCTATTACTTATCTTGATATCTTGAACTCTTAATAATCTTGATAATCTTGATACTTATGAGTCTTCGGTCTTGATTTCTAAAATCTTGAATTCGTCAGTCTCGAATCTCTATACTGTACAATCTTCATTCTCAGTACCTGCATATAAATACAAATACAAATATATATATATATCCTACATATAAATATATATCTCAAAAAAGATATTAGTATTTATATTTTATAACAAGTCATAAGGTTATTGTCATCAAAACCATCAACTCAGAAACTAACAATATGGTGGTGGAGATGGTCAATCGCCATGAAGAGATGCTTGCTATTTCTGCCTAAAGAGAAGCCAGTTGAATCTCAGGGTCCTCAGGGAAATAAGAGCAATTTCTTTAAGAAAAGGGAGCCCAAAATGGGGTGCTGCCAAGAAGGCAAAGGCTGATTTGGTTTGCTACAAATGTGACAAGAAGGTCACTATGAAAAAGTGTGTTTGTCAGGCAAGGGGAAGAAGGGTGCAGATAAGAAGAAAGTGAAATGCTTTAACTGTGATCAAGTGGCGCATCACAAGAACTAGTGTCCAAAGACAGTAAGGGAAGACTAGGGGAATTTTTTGCTGTTGGATCATCAACTAAGCCTATTGCAACTGATAAAGGGAAGATTGTAATGGAAGGCACGTATTTGATTTAGAGTATACTAATTAGGATACTTTTTGATACCGATGCACCACATTCATTTATATCGCAGTGTTTGACTGATAGGTTATGCATAGAACCTTATACCTTGTTACTTCCTTAAGGGTTGCGAATCCAATAGAAAGGTGTGCAACTCCGGGGATGAGCTGTGACCAGTAAGAGCATAATTTGTTAGGTCACAAGTTTGCATGCAGTTTATATGTTTATGATTTCATAAATTTCGAAATCATTTTGGATATGGATTGGTTAAGGAGGTATAAGGCAAGGATATTCTTCCAGGATGGGGATATATCTTTGAGACACCATGATTGTCATAAATGAATTATATTCACAATAGAGAATTCTGACCGGAGTAGTTGTGCTTTATTATGTGCATCGGAAGAGGAAGAAGTGCTAAGTTTGGTTCGAATTGCAAGAGAGTTTGCAGATGTGTTTAAGCCAGTCACAAGATTACCATCGAAACAAGCTATTGATTTTCAAATAGATTTTGTGCCAAGAGCTGAACTTTTAAGTGGACCACCCAGCAGGATGACACCGACTAAGATGATGAAACTGAAGGTATAGCTAGTGGATCTAGAAGGAAGGAATTTTATTAGACAAAGCAGTTTGCATTGGGGAGCGACCGTAGTATTTTGGAGAAACCAAACGGATCGTTAAGATTGTGTGTCGACTATCTTAAGCCGAACGAAAGGATGATACAGATTAAGTATGCTTTGCCGAGAATCGATGATCTGTTTGATCAGTTTAGTGGAGCCAAAGTGTTTTCTAAGTTGGATTTGGCGTCGAAGTTCCATCGGTTGAGAGTGGCAGAGGGCAATATTCCTTTGACAACATTTCGGACTAGATATGGTTCGTATGAATGGTTAGTAATGCCATTCGGGTTGGCGAATGCACCTGTTTTCTTTGTGCACTTGGTGAATCGAGTCTTTCGAGAGTATTTGGATAGATTCATGTTAGTGTTTATAGATGAAATTTTGGTATACTCTAAGTATGAGAGATGGCATGAAGATTATCTTAGAGTTGTGCTAGAGAAGCTGAGGTAGAATCAGCAAAAGGCAAAGTTTTCCAAGGCTCACTTTTGGAATAAAGAGGTTAATTTCTTGGTCTTTTGGTTTTAGAGAAAGGATTATTGGTCGATCCAGATAAGATCGAAACTATGAACAATTGGAAGAGACTAGTGACATTGACCGAGATCAGAAATTTTCTTAGATTTGCTGGCTATTATCGAAGATTCATCAAGGATTTCTCACGGATAGCGCCACCTTTGAATAAGCTTACCAGGAAGGAAGTGAAGTTTGTTTGGTCTGACAAATGTGAGGAAGCATTCCTTAGGTTAAAAGTATTTATTGACCAATGCTCCAATGTTAGTAGTTCCAAATGGAAACCAAGGGTTGGTAGTATACACTGATGCGTGTGGGACTTGATTGGGAGCAGTGTTGACGCAGAAGGGAAAAGTCATTACTTACACATCTAAGCTGCTTAGAACGCATGAAATAAGATATCATACTCATGATTTGGAGTTGGCAGCGGTGATTATTTCCTTGAAGATTTGGAGGCATTATCTCTTAGGGGAGAGATTTGAGTTGTATACCGATCATAAGTCTTTAAGATACTTATTCTCTCAGAAAGAGTTGAATATGAGACAGCAGAGATGGCTGGAGTATTTGACTGCTTATGATTTTGATATAAAGTATAACCTTGGGAAAGGAAATAGGTAGCAAATGCTTTTAGCAGAAGACATCAAAATGTGGTGTGAGCAATATTGGCAGAATGGAAGGATCTAGAAGTTTTAGCCAGCTGTGGTGTGTAGTTAAGATCGACAGCTAGTTCTAGTCAGAGTACTGCCGTGTTGTACTGTTTAGAAGTTCGACTAGTGTTGATTGAAGGAATTGCTTCCAAACAGAAGGAGGATCGATTATTAGCCGAGAGGATCAGAAGGCTTGAGGTTGGAATTGAGATCGATGATATAAAAGATTTTTGTCTTGACTAGAAAGGATGGTTGAGAAAGAAAGGATGATTATGTATTCCAGATGTAGAGAACTTGAGGAGAGAAGTTCTTGAGGAATGTCATCAATCCAAGTTTTTGATTCATCCTGGAGGGACCAAGATGTATCAAGATATGAAGAGGAGCTTCTATTCGGAAGGCATGAAGAGAGATATTGGCTTGTGGGTAAGGCAATGTGTATACTGTCAACAAGTGAAAGCCGAACATCAAAAGCTGAGTGGGTTGCTTTAGCCTTTAAAGCTTCCAGTGTGGAAATGGGATTCAGTATCCTTGGATTTTGTAGATGGGTTTCCAAGATCAAGGAGAAGAACTGAGAATGTATGGGTTATTGTGGACAAGTTGACCAAGAGTGCCCGTTTCATTCCAGTAAAGTCGACCTGGACGAACCTGTTTTGGCGAAGTTGTTCATGAAGAACATAATTAGACTTCATGAAGTTCTTAGTAGCATAGTTAGCGATAGAGAGGATTTATTCACTAGCGAATTTTGAAAGAGTCTATAGGATATGTTAGGCACTGAGTTCAAGATGAGTACCGTGTATCACCCAAAGACGGATGGGCAGACAGAGAGTCTCAATGAGGCACTTGAGAATTTATTAAGGGCTTATGTGTTGGACTTTGGTGGATCTTGGGAGGATCACATACATTTGGTTGATTTTTCCTATAACAATAGTTATCACACTAGTATAGGAATGGCGTCTTTTGAAGCTATGAAAGACTATACAAATCCCTTGCACGTTGGTTGGAGATTGAAGACAGATTGTTCTTAGGTCCAGATTTGGCAAGGGAGGCGTCAGAGAAGATTGAGTTAATCCGAGAACGGATGAAGGAAGCCCAATCTAGACAAGGCAATTACGTAGATAAAAGGCGTAAAGACCTAGAGTTCTTAGTGGGAGATGGGGTTTTCATTAAGGTATCACCGATGAAGGATGTGGTATGGTTCAGGAAGTCAGGGAAACTGGCACCTAGATATGTTGGTCCATTCCAGATTATAGAGAGGATTGTAAAGCTGGCATATAGAGTTGAGTTACCGAGCAGCATGGCAGGTGTCCATAATGTATTTCATATGTCTCATCTTTGCAAGTATGTGCATGATCCAGAGGCTATCATTCCTCAAATAGAGTTGGAGGACTTGGTAGTAGAGCTTGATTTGACGTTTGTTAAGCAACCAGTTCGGGTTGTGGCAAGATATGAGAAAAGATTGAGGAATAAGACAGTTAAGTTGATGAAAGTTCAGTGGAGCGACAACGAGAAAGACTGTACTTGGGAGACATATGACAGGATTCGCGATACTTATCCTGATATGCTTTGAGGGTATAATTATATTAGATTTATACATATTTTTCCTAGTCATGTAACCAACATGGTTGTTAGGAGTCGTTACAGATGATTTCTATGTTTAGTATTTAGTCCTTACTAAATTTCGAGGACGAAATTCTTTAAGGAAGGAAGCCTGTAACACCCCTAATTTTTGATAATATTATTTAGGAGATTTAATTAGATAAATTAAATAGAATAATATAAATGTTAAGCGTTAAAAGGATTGAGACTTGTATTAATTAATTAAGGTCGTGCCTAATAAACTAACTATGGGCTTAAGAATGGGTTTTGGTTAATTAAATTACATAAGGGTATAATTGGAATCGCCACTTATAACCCTTACCCACATATATATTTCATTCCTGCCATTTTCTTCCCATTTACGTCATCTTTAAAGTGCAAATCATAAGCATAGGAACGACCGGCCATTAAGAGGAAGAAGAAATTCATTAAAAGCCAAAGATCCAAGCTTAGGGGAAATCATTCTCACTCTAATCTCCTAATCTGGATCAACGTGAATAATAATTCCATCTCTATTTTTTCTTAAATCACATATTTTCGGATTTAAAGCTAAATTTGCTTTTCTGATATATTGGATGATGATATGCTTGATTTAAAATTTGTATGGTTTAAACAAGAATGTTAAAAGAGGATTTATACGGTTTTAAGGTAAAACCGAAATCTAATGATGTTTAAATGCCATGGGAAAATTTTATGTTAAAAGCAACATGATTTTGGAGCTGGCTTTTAATTTTAATAATTTTCCAAGTTATGGAATGATTATTATGAATTTTTAAAGGAAAATATGGTTATTTGGGTTTATAAATTTATTTTGGAAAATATATTGTGAATTTGGGCCTGAAATTTTGATATGCTAGATAACATGATTAATGAGAATTACATGAATTTTTGAGGTTTTTTCCAAACTGATTTGCTATACGAAATAAATTATTTTAGAAGAGGGACATTTTAGCAACATTTGGAAGGGCTTATTTGATTAACTTAACTATGGTTTAGATCTTGATTAGAGGCAGTTATTTTTGAAAAAGAATTTGAAAAGGTTAAGGAAACAAATCTGGTGTTGACGCATGGCAGTTAGTTAGAGAAAAGTTTACATTATAAAGAACAAAACCAGATTTACTCAGAAAATATGTTCTGCCTGCTTTAGAAAGCACCTTTCGACATAGGAACTTCTGCCTTTATCTTAGTCGAAACCTGCTATGTCGAAACCAATACACAAGGTATCACCAAGATGGTACATAGTGGATTGGAGGAAGAAGGAAGGTAGGGTGTCGAAAGTATAGCTTCTGAAGGAGTCAAAACCCATGGTTTGTTTTTAAAAATGAAAAGCGCTCGCCTTTGTCCTGTTTAGCCTTCGAAAGAGTCGGAGCATATTGTTTCGAAAGAATTTTTAAAAGGTTTCAAAAGGGGTTGCCATTAACTTAAGATTTCTTTCAACCGGGTTCCTTACTTATGAAAGAATGTTTTAAAAGAAGTGGTTCCGACTTAGTCAATACTCTGCTGCCGTCCTTTAACCTTTCGATGGTGTTAAAGAAATCAATGTCGTCGAAAGGGTACTTTGTTTTAT
Organism: Allium cepa; assembly: GCA_030765085.1. Lineage (NCBI taxonomy): Eukaryota > Viridiplantae > Streptophyta > Magnoliopsida > Asparagales > Amaryllidaceae > Allium > Allium cepa. The sequence continues at coordinate 42,182,660 of CM060937.1, forward strand.
AAGTTAGAGGCACTTCCTATAGCTTTCAAAAGGGTTGGGGGTTTCGAAAGCAATGGTTTAAAGCGAACCTTCCACTAGTTTACCCAGATGTTAAATGCTTTCGAAAGAGACGGTGCTGACACCCATCAACTTTTCCTTAATATTTTTATATGATAAAGGATGGTTCTAAAAAAGTTTCTTTCGCCTATATTCAGTTTGTATCAAATGATGTTTTAAGTATAAACCCAATGCTTTCGAAAGAGGGACTTTCAATTATTTTGGAAGGGTTGCTTCCATTGGTGTCGAAAGGGGTACTTTCAACTGGTTTCGAAGCTAAGCTTCTAAAGTTAAATTCTAATACTTTAGTATATTCGAAAGGTTTTGAAAGGTAGATTTTAAAGTATTAAAAGCCAGGAGCCTAAGGTTTTGAAGATAGATTTTTATAACTTTCGAAAGAGGAAATTTTTATAACTTTCGAAAGAGGCCATCCTATGAAGTCGAAAGCTTGGCATCGAAAGGTTTTATCACTCAAACTCTATTTTTTTAAAAGGAACAACCCATGGCTTAGTTAAAGGTGTTTTTATAATGGTTTTAAGAAGAAGCTTTCTTTGATAAAGCAATAGGTTAAAGGGATTAACCATGCTTTATACTAAACCCTCAGGAGTGGTATTACAATGTTGTTATATTGCTTCTTCTAATATGAATATATTCACTTTATAATGGACCCATAACTGCATTTTGGGGATAAAGGGTAGAAGAACCAATTAGGTTAATCCAGTAGTGAATATAAATTGATTAAAATCCTAAATGAGTAGAATTGCATCTAGGAGGCCAGGAGTACCGGAATATAGGATGCTGAAATATAAAAGAAAGATATTGGCAGGGGCTAATAGGTTCTCAGTAAGCCCATTAAACCGTTTAAAGGAAAATATATTGGCAGTGGCCAATAGGTTCTTAGTAATCCCATGGAAAATCTGTATAGGAAAAGATATTGGGAGGGGTCAGTAGATTTATAATTAGTCCATGAAAACTATGTATAAAGGAAGATGTCAAAAAATAGGTTTATAGTTAGCCCATGAAAATTATGTATAAAAGAAGATGTCAGAAAGAAAGGTTCATAATAAGCCCATGAATACTATGATTCGATACTAGCAAGGGCCATTAGGTTTGTAATTTGCCTACGAAAACTATGTCCGGTTTAAATATTGACAAATATCAATAGATTCCTAGTCAACCCATGAAAACTAGGATAAGAGTAAGATGTTGGAGTTACCAATTGGTTCATAGTGATCCATGAAAACTATGTAATTGGACAAGGGGGTCCTCAAATATTTAACCAGTTATTAGTCAGCCCATGAAAACTAATAAGTTAATAGCAATCATAGAAACTATAATTGAGATAGTTAGTCTAAAATAAATGGGGATGGGTAATCCAGAATTAATTTATTTGTTTTGCATATCATCATATTATACTACTTTGAATTGTTTTAACCATTGTGGATGCAAGAGAACGTTATATGATTTTATAAAGTGTTTTGAGCTACTAGTGAAGGGAAACCCGTTCCGCTAAGAGGACTGGTCTCACTATATATCTAAGTTATTTGAGATGATAGATTATTATTCATACCAGGCTTTATTTCTGACTCGAAGTTTATTTTTTCCCCTTAAACTCTCGGGTACTCAATTGATTTTGAGTAGTTTGAGAGTTGAGGTTTATAGGTACCTCTTAAGACGAATAAGCTTCCAAAGACGTGCATGAGGCATGATAGCTATTTAGAGTTCTCTTTTCTTTTGATTCCGCTGTATTGTTTGTTATGGAAAAGTTGCTATATTGCCTGTATATACTTTGATCTACAAAAGGGGTATCTGCATGTGTCGCTCTTAACGTATGTTGTGATAAATATATTTTCTCTGAATGTGATTTGCGACTTTGGGATTATGTAATGAATTGGAAATATTTTGGAATGAAATGTGATTTTATTTGAAGTTTAAATTTTTCCATATTCATGTGTTTCTATGTATCATTGAATCTAACAATACCGTATTTGGTCTCCGAGGATTAATAACCATGGACGACTAAACATCCATAACCATTAGTTTTGGACCTCTAAGTATGGGTATGTTACAACTTTGTACTTCTTTTATAGGAGAGAGACAGATCCTAAATCAATCACTTAGTGCCTCAAAGCCGAAACGAACCTTTCCCAAAATGCCCATCAATAATCTTAATTATAAATATGTAATCTCATTAGGTTACTTCTTTCGGTAGAGAGGTGGGCCAGAATATATCCACTTAATACCTCAACACTAAAATAAACCTTTTTAGAGATATCCCTCACTGCTTCCTAATTCCAGATTTAGACCATTTAATACTTTTCAATTAAGCAAGAAGGTACATTCTCTCACGCCATCACTGGTCCTAGGATTGGTGATATCTCACATCAGTAGCTGTTCGCCGACAAAATTTCTATTGATTTAGAAATTTGCCGAAAAATTTCAAATTAAAATATAACCGCAAGCGCACGGTGTACGAATGTAGCACGTGGCGAATACGGGTCGATCCGCAGGGAATTGATGATTTTAAAAATTTCTATTCAATCAAATTATACCAAAGTCGAGTGAAATTGTTGGATATAACTAAAATGAAGCTAGACTAGAATTGAAATGTGATTAGTAAACTATTGAACTAGAGAACAATTTAGAGGCAAATCCACTCTCATATTTTTGTAAATCAACAAACACATAATTTATGATCTCTAACTTTGATATTAAGTAAAATAATCATTGCATTTATCATAAGTATGGTTTGTTTATGTTATTAGTTAACATAACTCAAACCATCAAACTATAATACAACAATTATACCACTTACAATTCTCATGAAAAAGAAGCCAAAGCAAAAACTATTTTAAGTATGATCTATTTACTATTGTAACTAGTAACATAGATCATCAAATTTCATTTTTACTTTCATTTCATAATCAAAAAAAATTAATTAGCAAATGTTGATGTAAATTGTGTTTATGTTGAGTAAGAATAGCTTATTTGCATAAGCAATATAAGCTATCAAACTCACTTGTATAAACTTACATCAAAATTCACATTCATGAAGCATAAACAAAGAGATCATAAATCATAAAAATGTTGAGATTACATAAAGTTAGAGAGCTTCATCACCCCTAAATTGAAGGGGTTTAGCTACTCATTTGTGGCATTGAAGCAACACATGTAACTTTCAACATTAAAAAGAAAAGAAAAATAGAAAATAAGTAAAGAAAGCAAAAAAGATTAGCTACTAACTACTTGCATAAATATAAATCTAAGCTATGAACATAAGGAGAAAGAGAGCATAGAAATAAAAATTAACAATAAAACAAAGAAAAGCATGTAGAAAAGAGAGAAGAAAGAGGCTTGGAAGCCATTTTTATTTCATAGAACATTGTGCTTACACTTGATTTCTTAATTTCCTAAGTAAAATGAAAGAGTAGATGATCCTCTTCATGTACATAAGAGGGCTATTTATACATGCATAAAACCCTAATTCTCTTTTTAGGGAGCTTCCCAAAATACCCTTGAGGTGGTGTAGCCTTCAAGTAATCATTAACATTCACTAATCCCCCACTTAATATGTACATGAAGCTTTAAGTCCTTTTAGCATGTGCTTAGCTTCTAATTGGAAGTTAGGTAAGTGGGTGGGGTCCTCCATGATCTTGAACTTGAATTATTTCCTCTTCATTCCTTTGTATTTCCTTGTGCATGCATGTATCTTCATATAAACCTCTTCCATATGCATCCAAATTCCTATAAAAATAATCAAAAAATGTCCAAGTAAAAATTCTTACATTGACACATGCACAAAAATGACCGTTTTGCCCCTGAATGATGATGAAAATATGATGGTTTGGAAATAATTGAATTTTGGTTTTAAACATGTTAAAATGCCCAAATATGATGATTATTTAAAAATATAAATAAAATATGGATGTAAATATATGCACAATTACGTGCACATCAGTAGCAGGTGCATCCGACTGCTGGTAACCTCAAAGTGAAGTGCATTTTTCCATCTAGTGACTCTACCGACCTCGCATCACTAACCTACTAAGTCCAATTAACCATCTTAAGACTTCACTTATACAGTCTTAGGTTGACATTGGACTTAGCTTACTAATTCCCTTTTTATTTAAGGCAATAAGATTTACGTTAAAAACTTATCTACCCATAAACCCCGTTTTAATGCTCATACATGTCAATCTATTGGTAAAATCCTAACAGACGTTTACTAACACATTTATGCATGATTATTAATTTCAAATTAGTAAAAAAAATTATATCTATTCCTTTTTTATCAGTCACATTAATCCATTTGTCTATATTAGTAACCGTTAATTTAATATTATCCATTATTTCCTATTAGTTTCCCATTAGTTTAGGTTACAATCATTCATTTCCTATTAATTAATTAGTAGAAATTTATAATTTATTTCCCATTAATATGAATTACTACTTTTATAATTCTACCTATATGCTTCCCTAAATATAATACTAACTAACGAACGTTATGCATATATGATGCACAAATAAACGCTATTCTTCTTTATTAACACTATAAATTTGTATAAACTGTTTAATGAAACTACATATTAGCACCCAAATATATTATAGTCATAGATATGTAACAAGAATATGCTTTCCATATTTAATTTGCTAGAACTAAATTTCTTAGGATTCTCTATGATTTACATAAATTGGTTTAACATAAAAAGAAAAGATTGGCTCTGTTTGAAATTACAAGGGACAATTTCTTATTCCTTGTTAAATCAAATGTCGCACAAATTAAACTATGGAATATCTGCAACACAAAGTGGAAAAAGTAAACAAATTTATAAAAATCAAACGGATGTTCTGGCCACAAATTAAACTATGGAAAATCTACAATATAGCAAAAATTAGGCAATAATCCAAAAATCCTATTTTACACTCGGGTATAGACCTGGAATAAAAAAATGCAACATTAAAATTCTAAAACCATTGAGACTGATTTGTAGATCTAGGCGTAAAAATATTTCAAATTAAATCTAAAACAAGAATATGTAGGCAATAGTTTTTACAATAATTTAAGCCTACAATTCAAAAATAAAATTAATTTAGGCATAAAAATTAAATGCATGCCAATAGAATAAGATTAAAATCATAAACAATATATAAAATTTCTCACTCATCTTTTAAAAGTGATACGAATCTTCAGATCTGAAGTAGAACCTTAAATTCATCTCCAAATCATTCTAATCCAACAAATATGTATAAAAAGGACATATATATATTAGATCTGAGAGGAAATTTAGGACTAAGAGAGAAAATAGATATAAATATATAAATTACCTCAAAATATGCATATAGTTGATTCTCTTGTCTTCTTCCTTTTATTAGATTTCTATTCTTCTCCAATTTGTATGAATATAAATACAAATATCTTATTTTTATAAGTTAGAAAGAAAGTGGAGAAGAAGAAATGTTAGAGCTTCATTGCTCTATTCAAAAAAAAAATGAGAAGAGAAGGAAGGGTTAGGCCTATATTTACAGGCGCTAGAATCAATTAAAGCTATTAGATTAAAATATAATAGATCCAGGCCATTGGGCTAGGGAAAACACTAGCAGCCACCTTAAGAGCGGTCGACTGCCCCAGGTTGACCGCTACACTAAACGAATTGGCCAGTGGGCCCTATTCAATTAATTCAAAAAGTTATTTTCTTAAATGAATTATTTATGTTCCAAATTCGTTTTCTTCTGTAACTTCTTCATTTGGACTTTGATCGCAAAACTCCAAATATGAAATTGTTCAAAATTTTGCAACAAACATAATAGTGAAAGTTTCGTGGTCAAATTCCATCATTTGGGAAAATTACATTTTTGAAGCCTAATTAATTAACCAACTAACTAATTAAATAACTAAAACCAAATTACGAGGTGTTACATTTTTCCCCCTTAAAAAGAATTTCATCGCCAAAATTTCACCAACGATTAAATTATGATTTATCTCATAATTATCCTATTCTACATAGCCAATGAGTTACAACCAATTTTGTAACCAAACATGCATAAGTGCATTGGGTATTACTGTATCACCGCATAGAAAATATATATGCAAAATAATTCTAAATTGGACTCTTCCATATGAATGCTTTTCTTTGAAAACGTTTTCAAAAAATATGATGCAAACAACCTATATGAATAGTGGCAGTTCTATATATATGCAGCTTTTGAAAAATCTAATCAACCAAAACTCTTATACTCCTATGAATAGAAGTATGAAGCAACCAATTTTGGATCCAATTTCTGCCATTCAAATCCTAACGTGTCAGAAAATTGCTTCCTAAAATTTACTTATATGCCAAAAAAGGAATTTAGGCGGAGAATTTAATATTCTTACCACTCTATAATCTTCCTATTCTCATAGTACGGTGAAAATTTCCTCATTGCCCTCGATGTACTCCAAATTTTGCATGCACAAAACACATATGATGGCTTATTTTTAGGCTCTAAAACTAAATTGAGTCTAAAAATAGACTCGCGCGCGTAGTCGATAAGGTATGGAAATGGAAATTCCAAAGCTTAAACAGTTTTTCTCTTGTTAGTGCTTGCATTTATTGCATCGTCGATCCTATCCACAAATTCTAACTCTATTTGCCTTTCCTATGCTTAACATATGGCCTTTAAAATAAAAGGTTTCACAAAAATCTTTCTAACTTTTCAAATTTGTACGTCATTTAAAAAATAAAATCCCAAAATATTTAGACACGCATTATCCCTTTAAATCAAATTTTTGAGAAAAAATTCTAAAATTAATTTAAGGGCCAAAAGTAAGTAAAACCTTATTTTTTTTTCAAAAGGAAATCTTTTCAAAATATTTCCATTTCAAAATTCTGATAAATTAAGCCACGATTTCAGCGTAACTTGAAGTCGGTTATGCATTAGATGCATAAACCAAATTATAAAATTCTACAAATAATCTTTACCCATAAAACTTGACATTTTATTTAAAAATGTCATCATGCCCAATTACCTAATTTATTTTGCTTTTAATGAACATGAGCCATGACCTGTAATACCAAAACAACTTTATCATGTACATCGCTAAAATTTTCCAACTATTCTAAACTTCCAATCTTATATTGCATTTACTGTTAGTTATGTGTATTTTAAGAGATTTCCATATTTATACCGCTTCTTTACTATGCAAGTATAAGAGCTGTTTGCGTGTCCAGAAATAATAACATAATAAATATATAAGAACTCATAAATTGTGCTTGCCTTTTATAAGAGACAACTAACAGTTACAACCTAAACAACCTAAAAGAAAAGAACAAATGTTAGAAGTGAAAAGACAACAACACAATAAATCCTAAAATAATGCCTACAGAGTATGAGATGCCATACTTCACGGCTGTAGCTTAATCCATTGTGGCGATCCTTAAATGGTCGTAACATGGCGGCTATATTCCAAATCATGTGCCGTTGGCACTGTTGATGTTATTGAAGGCTTCAGAATTGCCATCTTCCTTGGGATGGAAGAAGGAACCTTCTATTAAGCTTCCTTTCTATGGAGATTCGCCCGTATTAGCTAAAGACGAGAGTGGATGGGTGAAAATGTGGAAAGCGACTCTGTGGAGGGCTAATCCATGATCAACAAATTGCATCATAAAGGAGCGGGTCCAATTGATGGCGATGCCGCCGATACTAGCATAGGTGGTCTTCCGTACCTTGGGATAAATCCGGTTATAACTTTCCATCTTAGGGATGATATTATGCTGAATGTTGTGCACTACCTGATGGGTAGTCAGACCAGGGTTATACGTCTTCCAAACACCGGCATCCTAGAATAAAATCTGATGCAAAATCTTTGAGTTGGTCACATCAAAATAATCCAATTCTAGGTCCTTTGTAGAGGCCTCCAAAATCTTAGCAAGATCATCATTACTCAGCTCAATCAAGTCACCCATCACCTCTGAACGAATCAAACTGTTGCCTCCATCGAAATCTACGCCAACAGGACATTGAAAAGGTAGAGCAACATGGGTAACATTCCTGCTCAAAGGTCTCAAAGCAGAGGATCGATGCAAATCCTACCATGATGAATAGTTCTTCTATTCCAAAAGTGGTAAAACCTTCTGCTTGGTCTAGTCAACTGGCCTTTTGATGGTAGAGACCATAATGGTGCAAGGAAAAACCGACAGTGTGGAAAGATGTCTTGGGCTAAGAAGTGGTTGAAGGAAGGATATAGGATTTTGATTTGGAGTGGTGGTGGGGCGAGATCTAACGTGCAAAACCAGCACGATGGGGAGGCGAGGATGCTGCTTCTAGGGAAAAATGGTGTCACCTAGGGGAGGAACGAAAGAGAGAGGATGATACTTGAAGGAGAAGGAGGATGGAAGGAGGAACGAAAGAAGGAAACTTAAGAATTCGAACACGACTTCTGTAGTCCCGTTCGAGGTTTAAGTTATGTCAAAACTCGTTCACTGATAGAACACGCTAGGTTAACCATTAGATGGTCAACCGTTAGATGGGCGTTGGGCATTAATTGAACATATAGCCAATTATGGTCTGTTTAAATAATATAATCATTTCACTTCATCCCTTTCGATTCGAAATGATCCAAAAAATTGCTACCCTCATCACGCCGGTGTCAAAGCCTACCGCCTATTCTCGAACTATGCTCCAGCAATTCACATTAGCCCCAACAAAACTGCTGCGACCAACTGCCTACTTCGCATGAAAATATTTCTTACAATAGCCGGCGGTACAACAACGATTCAAACTACATACCCCAATAAAATTGAATGTCATTTCTAATTTGTATGTACCTTAAAGAGAGAAGACTTTAAAACCTCGATTTTATTTCCTTAAAATTCAAACTTATATATATCGGTATACAAAAACCTTTTTTCAACACAAATTCCCGTGGAAAACTATTTTCTTGCCAAAAATCAAAATCAAGCCTTTACTGATATAAACATATAAATATTTAAGGATTTCAAAAATTAATCTTTTATAAACAAAAAGTTTCTTAACACGACCAACGTAGTAGCATACATGTTTCTTTTAAAATCGCAAAACTTTCCCGAAACAAAATTTTGAACAGAAAAAGAAATCATTTGAAAACCCTTTTTCCAAAATCTAAGGCATTTCCAAAACATACTTTATAATATTTCTCTCACTTGTTTTAGACCAATGAATTGATATTAATTATTCAAATAAAAATCGAATTTGCTGTTAAAGAGGTGATCAATGAACGCACCCTGGCAAAAACCTGCCTCTGGGCAATGGCAACATACAGACTCTAGTTTCCCTCCATCTGGAATAAATGTTTGTCTTCGACTGGTACTCATCATCAAAATCTAAAATCATAAGGTAGCTAGAATCTCAACCATTAAGTCGAACACCTCCAGTCTCTCGGATTTTGCTATATGTTGCACTCCTCTTCATCAACAACGTCTTATGCATCATGGGCACTCCGTAGGGTACTTCGGAGTGGGCATGAAAATCTTTACTCTAAGATATTTTAAACCCATAGTTTCTTTGCCCATTCCTTCAGAATGGGACTGCAACTAATTCTATAGACGGAATAATTAGAATCTAATGTAAAAATATAACAGCACTAGATAGGAAAGTATGAATGCGTTCTCTTAATTTATCCTAATTCCTCTAATCTGCTAATCTAAGCACTAATGCCAAATGTAACGACTCGTACCTTAGTGGGCTTAAATTTCGACAAAAATCAAAACCCAAAACCATCAAAGAACAGATCGTTGGATTTTGTACCTGTAAATAAGCATGAGCATTATTAGAGATTGATAGAAATCTAAACTCGTAGCAATAAGAATACCGATTATGACTACTACCTTGGAATTAATAGTATTCCTTGGATAGCAGATTGTCACATAGGCATCGAGCATGAGAGAAAAGAAGGCTTCTCCAACAACTAAACACATCCAGCTCCAATGACATGTTCCTCTAAATCTATCCCGTGGGTTGTATGAGTAAAGGGTCCGAACAACGTTCGGGTGACTGGAAAATTTATAAACTGTCCATAACATAAATTTATACTGATTGGTTTCCATTTAATTGTTATGTCTATTAAGGTTTGCAATTCTAATTTAACCTTGAATTGCGTAAAAGATTACTTACCTACCCATTCCCAAGGTACTAAATACTGACAAGCTTTATCATTCACCCAATACTTCCAGGTCCATTAGTTACTTAATAATTCTAAATAAGAAGTGGGCTTCTACTATAGCCGCATAATACTTTTAAAGGAGAAATAGGCAGACTTTACCATTTAAAACCTCAATTGCGGTAGAGTCCATCAATTAAGACCTATTCTCAAGGTGGACTTCTAGCGTCATCTATTGTCCTGCCTTTTGCCAAGACCGTGATACCAAAGAATTGACAAAAAACTGAAGATAATCAGTCCCGAAGATCAGTTATACACAGGTTCGCTATGGCTACCGACAAATTTCGCTGGAGTCCGATCGAGGTACAATTGATATGGTACGACAAGCAAAGCTATAGAGGCCAACACTCTAAATTTCAAGTCAATCGAAGTTCGTATGCTCAAGATGTAGATCGATCAAAATCAAGAAAACCACCCACGTTCGTATCCATGGAATTTCGCAACCATCAACTCGTGAGCCTTTATATCGTATCCATCCCTCAAGCAGTTTAAGCACCTATCCATCGAACAAAGACAACTTGGTTTGTATCGGTCGCCCACTGCATCCCTTCGTATCCATCGAGCATCCATCAGATCGTATCCATTATACCTACTTCAATTCGTATCCATCACCTAGTGACATTTCGTATCGTTTCCACCAATACACAACATGTATCATTCATCCTCTTAAGAATTCGTATCGATCAGTCAAAGATCGATACGAAGCATGCATCCCACAAACGATATGAAACAACAATCTTCTATTGGTATGAAATGCTCAAGAACATGAGATACGAATAGGAACCATTGATACGAAGCGACATTGACCATCGATACGAAATCAACCAGGTGCTATGGGTACGAAGCGGCATCCCATGATTGATACGAAATACACATGCCAGCATCGATCGATATGAAAAGGTCTATGTGTATGGATACAAAAATGCCTCCAGACAATCGATACGAAATGATGCATACTAGATGGATAAGAACAATGTAACACCAATGGGTTTGAACGAAGCCTAGAGGAGAGATGGACTCAGTCACTCGGCATGAAAAAGGATCAATCCTAAAAGATAGTGCAACGTCATCTGGTCATCATGTGCATCCCATGGACATGAATGAGAGCGATACACACACATTAAATATGAAGCTCAGCTACACATTGAAGATCCAAACTTGCATCAATCATAATTCAAAATCTACAAGTCCAAATGCCACCTAATTTTCACATGAGCTTGTGTACAACCTCAAGAATGTCCATGATTGATCCCAACCCAAAAAGAGAAATTTTGGATCGATACGAATTTGGTACTTATCCATCATGGTTCGAATCGAAATGTCAGGGGATCGATCGTGTGGGTCCACCCACATGAGAGAAGGAGTCTTTTGAGATTGGGACAAGATACTTGTAGCTTACACCAATAAATAGCAGTCCAAGATCTTCAGAAAAGGGATGCCTTGGATCTTCTATGCCGATACTCTGTCGGAATCATTGTTGTAACTTGGTTGTACCGTTATAAACCTCTGTAACCAGCGAGTTATAATCAATAAAATAGCGATTCTTCAAAGTGAACGTAGGCTACAATGCCGAGTCACTATAAATCTTGTGTTTCGACTGATTTCCTTTTAAATTTCAAGTGTTCATATTTATATTCTCTACATACTTGCTATCTGTGATCTGTGATTGTGAATGGGTGCTTTCATTGGCAATTGGGTGTTTGTGACCAATTTTAGCACAAACATTTTCGTGCTTTCACTAAGAAGGCTAGCACTCAGGGATTCTACAGCTTGGATTTCGGATCTGAAGGCTTAAAAACTTGGATCTGGAAAGCTATGGTGAAGCAATCAGCAAGGAGACAAAGAGCGGAGAGAAGTTAGCATGAAGGAAGCTAGGAAGCATCCTCAGGAGCTAATCAGACTTCCGCCTTCATCACCAGAGATGAGATGGAGATGGTGATTGGGGCTATGTATAAAGAATTGTTAAAAAGGCAGGAGAAGATGATGTAGAACATTCTTAGATGGTTTGGACAGGCTGGAAGAGTCCAGATCCCCGGAGCTGGACTAGAAAGATTCAACAGACAATCAGATAGAGCAGGACCATCAGAAGCATCCCTTAAGCTAGGGGCCACTTCCCAGGAGCATGTTCGTCCAACCTCAGGCAGGATACCAGGCGGAGCTTTTCAACACGGCATTGATAAAGGAATGGATGCTCTTCCAGGAGAGCAGATCCCAAGATTTCCTCTTGAACTTGTGGGACAGATCGGAGGCAATGGACAAGGACCGCAGCTTGGAGACAGTGACAGATTGATAGAGATGGTCGGACGAGCAAACAGAGGCGGATTAGTGAATAGAAATCTGGAAGATGTGAACAAGAGCCCCTTCGCTCCCGCAATTAGGCAGGCTAGGAATCCATCAAAATTCAAGCTACCAACACTGGAGACGTACGATGGGAGGACCGATCCTGCTGTTCATCCGACGAGGTATATGCGGCATATGGAAGTACTGGGGGCATCAGAGGAAGTCATGGCCCGATGCTTCCAACTATATTTGATAGACATAGCAGCATTATGGTTCAGGCAACTGGAGATCAGTTCGATTGAAACATGGACCGAGTTGATTGAAAAGTTCATGAGGCAACTCAAAGTTCATATATCAAGGCCCAAGAATGTAATGACTTTGAAAACACTGAAATAGAAAGCAGGGGAGTCTCTAAGGAACTTTTTCACATGATTTAACGCAGCAGCATCGGTGGATCGCCCAGATCCATCCATGGTTTTGATGGCAGTTGTGTCTGAAATAGTTGATAGCATAGAATTAAAGAATTCACTGACAAAGGATCTACCCATGGATCTAGGAGAGTTCTACCACGAAGCGGAAAGGTTTCTACGGTAGGAGAACGCAAAGGATGAGAGAGAGGAAGGAGATTAAGTTAAAGTTTATGCAGCTAAAGGCGCAGACCCACCTTGGAAAAGATTCGAATTAGGACAAACGAAAATGAAAGGCAGAGAATAGTTTTGACGAGTCGAGGCGGCCTTGAAAGGAACTAAGATTCATCTATTATTCAGAGCTGAATGAAACTTTTGAACGAATCTACCAAGACATTACGAGGCAGATTGCCTACCAGAGGCCAATGAGCAGGAATCCAACCAACAATGAGTGGAAATCAGACAAGTACTGCTTATTCCACGAGCTAAGCATACATAATACAAATGATTGCAGGCACTTGGGAGATGAGATAGAATGGCATATATGGAATGGCATTGTAACGACCCCAGATTTTTATGAATTTAAATTGATAATTTAAATGAATTTTTGAATTAAAAATTGTAAAATTGATTTTTAATGATGCGAGTTTCCCTGATTCAAATATAAAATATATTAAGTCAAATTGATTTGAAAATTTGCATATATTTGTATATATGTGAATATATATGTATATATTGGATTTGAAATAAAATCTCAAATAAATGGTTTTAGAAATGAATAGAAATAAATATAACAACTTTAAACATGAAAACAAATGCAGTATAAATATGTTCAAAACTGAAATATAAGTATGTAAACGAATTAGTTAAGAAACAAACATCATTAGAACTACTATTATAATATGTACATGAAGTAAAATAAAATAGAAATCTATCAAACATAAATAAAGTAAAATAAGTGGACATATCTATGAAGCTACAATACAAAGTAAATAAAATAAAGCAAAACCAGAAAACAAACAAATAAAGTAAAATACAAAATTAAGTACAAACAAAACATAACTAAAATAATCAACTGTACATACATAACAATACATTAGCTAAACCTATTATCATAAACATGCAAAATAAACAAAAGAAAAAGTATTGCTAAACAAAACAAAGTATATGTTTTTACATAAGTAATAAAGCAAAGCACAAAGCAAAGTTGAATAAATACGTAGGCTGTAAAGAAAATCAAATATGAACACAAAGAAAATGAAAGAGACAAATAGGCAGCCTGTAGAGTTTAATATGCTAGGCAAAAAAACAAGTCAATTTAAAACAAGACAAAGTAAAATAAAAAAAAAGATACAAGTACGCAGGCAAAGGAAAAAGGGTGTAGGCAAGCATGGGAAAGAAGTACTGGGGCATTTACTGCTTGAATCTTTAGCATGCCATAATGTATCTTCAGCCACCTCAATGTTATCATATCAACCTGTACAAAGTTAGTACACCACACAGTAAAACATTTTTCTTTATATCAACCCCCCACCTCAGTTCTTTCATCAAACAAATAAATAAATAAATAAAACTAAGCAAAGAAAACTAAAGCTTACCATCTTTAAAAACTCAAACATCAAGAAGCAAGATACAAACCAGTTCCAAATTGAAGAAACCTGTTCTCTGTCTTCCACAAAACAAAGTGAGTAACTTATTCTTTCTAGATACTTTTAAATTACAAAACAGTTGCTTATATATATATATAGGTATATCTGTAAACAACTTCATGTTTATCTAAAACCAGTTTTCTTTTTTTTTTCATTGCCTGTGAATCTGTGAGCAAACATTCTACTTTGAATCTGTATGGTTGTTTCTGAGTAAGAAGTGATTTAAACTTGAGTTACTTTAAATTTGTATATTATAAGTTGAAGTTGCTTTGCATATCTATTTACCTATCTGTGCTGTGAGATTCACCATCTTCTCTGTTTAGTTACAGGGAATACAAAAAAAAAAAAAAAAAATTCAAACTCTTCTTTTCTAATCAATGTTAGGCTTTAGTTTCAAAACAAAATAAATGTGTTTGAGTATGAATTGTAATATAAAAATAGTTTCATGAAGGGTAAGCATATACAGGATGAACAACTCAAAGTTCTACAGAGAAATTTCAAAATTTAAGGAAATTCGAACCTAACGATTTGCAAATTTGAATACCTATCTTCAATCCTTACTGAAAAGTAAGATTTTTAAACCAAAGATTGTAATTTTTCATTGAGTATATCAATAGTAAACTGTGGATGAACTAAAAACACATTTTTATAAATCTTTGTTAGTTCAACAAATTTTAATTGTTGAAATTCATGGAGGAGTTAGTTTGATCACTTTCGAATCTAGGAAAATACTGAAAAAAATTTCGAATGAGTAAATTTTTGGGTTGGATCGAAACTAGGGTTTAAGAGGGGTAATGGGTTTGGCTCGGTTGTCGAGGCAATGCGAGGGCATCAGGGAATTAGAGGCGATCGGACTAGGTGGGTTAGAGGCGTTGGGTGGTGGCGAAGCTTCGGACCAAGTTTCGAGGTGGCCGGTGGTCGTGGGTGATGGTACGATGGGTTTTTGGGGGGTCGAGTTTTTGGGTCAGTGGGTTCGAATGGTCAATTTTGATCTGATCGAAATTTCTTCGATCTGGTTGATGCTTTGGGGTCTCGCGTCTTTGTGTGTGTGTGTGGGATGGACGCGGTGCTCATCGGTGGCCGGAGGAGCGTGGGTAGGTGCACGGTGCACGTGTGTGCACTGGGGAGGAAGGAAGGGGAAGACAGGATGAACTCAAGTAAAAGAAAGAGTCGCTTCGGTTTGCCTCTAGGTCGTTTTCGTGAATGGGTTTCAGCTGTTCTTTTATAACTTCAACCAATATAAAAAAAAATGAAAAGGTGGAGAAGAACTGAGAAAAAGAAGAACAGGGAGGGGGTGAGAGAGAGTGACACGGGAGAGACACGAGGGGAAACTCGAGTTTTCTCGAGTAAGAATGATGCGGTCTCGGTGCTTTCCCAAAATAGCCGTGAATAATGATTTTTATACAGGTGTTTAACTTAGATAATTAAGTAATGTTAGTTAGTATTAAGTTAATATGTAACTTAAAAGTTTAGTAAAGAAAGTTGTAAAGATAGTTAATCAGTTTAAGGTAAGAAATTTAATTAATTACTTTAAGTAAGTGAATAGATTAATTAAGTTAATTTAAATGATTTATTATGAAGTTGGTTTAAAAGTTAATTTAAATTAATAAGTAATTAAAGAATGATTTATTCAATTATAAATAAATAATTAGATTAATTTATAATTTGAAATGGTTAATAATGAATTAATCTAAGATAATTTCTTAAGAAGTGATTAAGAAATATTATTAGTTAATAAGGATAATTAACTAAGGATTATTAAGTAATTGATTTAAAGTGATTAATGTTAATGATTTATTGGATTAAATAATTTAGATAATCAATTATAAATGATTTAAATGTAATTACTTAATGAAAATAATCTAATCAGAATTGGATAATAAATTCATAAGTAATTAATTAAATTGGAAATGAATTGAATTAATTAAATCCTGCTTACAAATGTTTATTGAATGCTTATGAATAATTATATTGTATGAAATGATTTGAATTGATTATCCTATCTGATTTGTGATATTTTGTTCTGTAGATTGAGTTGTATATTTGTTTGCATTTGTATATTATCTGTGAATTTGTGAATGGAAGATGAGCGTTATAGTTTATATCGCTTATCAACTATATTTCTGTATTTTAATCTGTGATGATGATGATGTACACTATTGTGCTAAACCCCTGGACCACACCATACACACACAAATATGGATTTCACGAGAAAATCGATTAAGTCACAGATTTTGAAGTGATTTATAAAAAAAAAAAAAATTTGAATATTTGAATTCAAATGTTTTGGAAATGGAATCGGAATAAATGTGAAAAGCTTTTGGAATGAAATTTCAAGTTAAAATTTATTATAATTTACTTGATCAAGTTTTGAAATTAAATAATTCAATTTAAATTTGAATTCGATATTTGGAACTGAATTCGATAATTGGAAATTATGGTTAAAGATATTATAAACAGGTTTGTATGAATTTAAACCATTTTTAAAGGTATGGTTTTGGGAATTTGAATTTAACCCAAGGATTTCAACTCGTATAAATGAATCAGATTTCCAAAATGAAAACTGTTGTTTTCAAATGATAAACACTTTTAGATAAGAACCGAGATTCCAGTTAATTAGGGGAATTTCAAGATTGAATAGAAAAATGATTTTCCTAAGTTATGAATGAATTCTTTTTGAAAGCTATGAATTAAATCTGTTTATTTTTAACAGATTTAAATTGATGATTTGTTTAAATCAAATTGAAATGAAATTTGTTTTGAAGCTATAAGTTAAATCTTTGATTTAAAGATTTAACGAGTTAATCAAATTGAAATGAAAATTGATTTGGAAAATCTGTGAATGAATCTTTTGTTTAAAAGATTTAAATGTGAAAATTGTTTAAACCGTTAAAGGTTGTGAAAATGAATCTTTTTAAAGATTGAAAATGGTAATTTGTTAAACCATTTGAAAGAAAGTTTGAATTATTAAGTTGTGACTTAATTGAAATCCCATTATCCATTTGTTTTTGAAATATCGTGCTCACTATTCGGTTTAGCCGGGAAAGGACCTTTGTGTCGTATAACCCATTCCGAATATGTGATTCGACGTTATGGATAGCATTTGAAGACCGGTGATGAAGACCGGGTATTTGCAAAAGCGATAGGATGACCTATCGATTGTTTCTGCACCGAGTCGCGCCGGTATAGAAACTCCCTAAGTGATGGGAAATTCTATCGGGATTGTGAATATCCGGATTGCAGGGACTTCTTTGTAAGTGCCTTCGGTTCTGTTCGAGCCCGGAACAGACTTGTATGGATTGTGTGTCTGACATTACAAATTGAGATGTAAAGCCGATTTCTTTCAAATATATTTCTGTTGGTGGCGGAGAATTTATTCTTTTAGCTTAACACCCTTCTCTGAGACGTACGGGCTCAGAGGTTATATGGTTGAAGGTTATCAGCGATATATTCCCAATTTGGTAATGTGACATACTGAGTGTTGCTGTGAAATGATCATTGTGTTGATTATTTATGATAGGATCATTTATTTGATCATCTATCTTTGTGATCATTTCTATGATCATTTGTTGACCCAAAGCATGGCTTTTGTATAAAGTATGTTTTTGTGGATGTGACTTCGTCGAGCCTCACACCCCGTGAATGGTCAAAACAGGAAAGAAGCAGCAAGGTTATGAGGGGTAGCACCCTTTAGGATGTGTGCATTTCCTTCTGGAAAAGGGTGGTATCATGGTATGGAGCCCAGATACTTACTCATGTTGAAAACACTTTGTTATGATTGTGTGAATTGATTACGAGCGCTCGGTGAAAGGTCCCAAAGGACCGGGGGATGGCATATTCGGTCAGTTGTTACTCAGTTAGGGGTAACCCAGCCTTGTGTTGGTAGAGATCCGGTTTGGTTCTCGGGGATGTCCATCCAGAGGCATTCTCATGTGGCAATGGGAAGTTCCTTGGCCTGATCATTCGTTGGAAATCCAATTCCCAATACGAAACTTTGTACAGTATTAGTTGTAGAACCTGCCATTCACTTATGGTGGTCACCACTGTTTGGATGGTAGCTATAGTAGGCATAGTTCGAAATGTCTCTGCTGGCTAAGATTTATATTCTACTTTCGAAATAAATTTTTCCTACACTATGCACTAGTAATAATATCAAATATTATTTTTAATGCGTATCAAGCATCTTTGACTATCATAAGGAGAAATCTCCTCCGATTCTGCGTTTGCATTGTGTGTGTGTGCGGGAGGCCTTATGGTAGTCTCATTTTTAAAAAAAACATTGCGAATTGACTTTAAAATTCTTTTGTTGAATGTTTTAAAAGATAGACTGTTTTTGTTGCTCACACCAGTCCCACGACTGATCCGGAGTTTATTGTTTCTTTCCTAAACTCTGGGTGCTCATTATATTTCTACACGAGCAGTCTAGAGTTGGGTTTTTCAGATAGTCAGGTTTAGTAGATTATCTGGAGTTAGTTCAGTCTTTGGATCGCACCAGTCTTGGTTATCTAGGTGCATCGTTATTGGGAGTTCGAGCTATTGCTGGATTGATTATTGGAAATGGAGTTGCAGTTCTCGGAGTTCTCTTTTGAAGACTATCTTAGAGTTATTTGTTTCGCTGCTAGATATTATCTATTTTCTTTCCGCTGCTGTTTTATTATATCATATCTCTGATGTATATTGATATCTATTGGATCATCTGTTGTATCAGATACTGTATCAAAGCTGTATATCAATGTATTATTCTTTTATTCCGCTGTGTTGTTTACTTAATGATTGTTATAAGCTCCGGCGAATCGGATTTGAATGGTCGAATCTATGACATTCGAATACGATTTGAAGTATGGATGTCGATTTTTCAGCGGGCAAAATCCGGACTCGTTACATGTGGTATCAGAGCTAAGGGTTGAACTTTAGCTCAGGAGTGTAACACATTAAGTAACTCATTAGAGATAGGGTGAAGTAATCATAGAATGAGTAATCCTTAAGATATCCGTTTGAATGCCTCAGTAAATTCTCTTACTATCTACTAATAGTGAGTATGAGTGCAAAAAGAGAACGAGATAGGGGACAGGTAAATACGACTATAATTAGTCAAAACTCTGTAACAACGGTGGAAATAACTTTCTCTATCAATTTTCTTTGATTCGTTTCCAAATTCTTTTGATTTCTTCGTACCAGCTACAAGAAGAAGTTTTCGGTGCGGTGATGCTCTACGAATCGTTGTAGGAAATTTTACTTCGTATCTTCATCAGTTTCTTATCAGTTTTTTTTCGATTTAAACTTTAATGAATATGAATTTGAAAATTTGAGTAAATAGGAAATTTTAAATAAATTAGAAATTTTAAATTGAGTTAAATTGATTAATAAAATATGAAGAATGATTAGAATTGTATCGATAAAATGATTTTGATTAAAACCAAATTTGAAATTTTATTATAATTACTTGTATCTATTGTTGATATTCTGATTTGGTGAGCCAAATGCAGAACTGATATCCAGTTTGATCTGAAAAGATATTTCTCTATCTTTGAATATATCTCTGTGTTGTTTTCGTGCCTGCGAATTTCGAGGACGAAATTCTTTTAAGGGGGGAAGTTTGTAACGACCCCAGATTTTTATGAATTTAAATTGATAATTTAAATGAATTTTTGAATTAAAAATTGTAAAATTGATTTTTAATGATGCGAGTTTCCCTGATTCAAATATAAAATATATTAAGTCAAATTGATTTGAAAATTTGCATATATTTGTATATATGTGAATATATATGTATATATTGGATTTGAAATAAAATCTCGAATAAATGGTTTTAGAAATGAATAGAAATAAATATAACAACTTTAAAATATGAAAACAAATGCAGTATAAATATGTTCAAAACTGAAATATAAGTATGTAAACGAATTAGTTAAGAAACAAACATCATTAGAACTACTATTATAATATGTACATGAAGTAAAATAAAATAGAAATCTATCAAACATAAATAAAGTAAAATAAGTGGACATGTCTATGAAGCTACAATACAAAGTAAATAAAATAAAGCAAAACCAGAAAACAAACAAATAAAGTAAAATACAAAATTAAGTACAAACAAAACATAACTAAAATAATCAACTGTACATACATAACAATACATTAGCTAAACCTATTATCATAACATGCAAAATAAACAAAAGAAAAAGTATTGCTAAACAAAACAAAGTATATGTTTTTACATAAGTAATAAAGCAAAGCACAAAGCAAAATTGAATAAATATGTAGACTGTAAAGAAAATCAAATATGAACACAAAGAAAATGAAAGAGACAAATAGGCAGCCTGTAGAGTTTAATATGCTAGGCAAAAAAACAAGTCAATTTAAAACAAGACAAAGTAAAATAAAAAATAAAAAAAGATACAAGTACGCAGGCAAAGGAAAAAGGGTGTAGGCAAGCATGGGAAAGAAGTACTGGGGCATTTACTGCTTGAATCTTTAGCATGCCATAATGTATCTTCAGCCACCTCAATGTTATCATATCAACCTGTACAAAGTTAGTACATCACACAGTAAAACATTTTTCTTTATATCAACCCCCCACCTCAGTTCTTTCATCAAACAAATAAATAAATAAATAAAACTAAGCAAAGAAAACTAAAGCTTACCATCTTTAAAAACTCAAACATCAAGAAGCAAGATACAAACCAGTTCCAAATTGAAGAAACCTGTTCTCTGTCTTCCACAAAACAAAGTGAGTAACTTATTCTTTTTAGATACTTTTAAATTATAAAACAGTTGCTTATATATATATATATAGGTATATCTGTAAACAACTTCATGTTTATCTAAAACCAGTTTTCTTTTTTTTTCATTGCCTGTGAATCTGTGAGCAAACATTCTACTTTGAATCTGTATGGTTGTTTCTGAGTAAGAAGTGATTTAAACTTGAGTTACTTTAAATTTGTATATTATAAGTTGAAGTTGCTCTGCATATCTATTTACCTATCTGTGCTGTGAGATTCACCATCTTCTCTGTTTAGTTACAGGGAATACAAAAAAAAAAAAAAAATTCGAACTCTTCTTTTCTAATCAATGTTAGGCTTTAGTTTCAAAACAAAATAAATGTGTTTGAGTATGAATTGTAATATAAAAATAGTTTCATGAAGGGTAAGCATATACAGGATGAACAACTCAAAGTTCTACAGAGAAATTTCAAAATTTAAGGAAATTCGAACCTAACGATTTGCAAATTTGAATACCTATTTTCAATCCTTACTGAAAAGTAAGATTTTTAAACCAAAGATTGTAATTTTTCATTGAGTATATCAATAGTAAACTGTGGATGAACTAAAAACACATTTTTATAAATCTTTGTTAGTTCAACAAATTTTAATTGTTGAAATTCATGGAGGAGTTAGTTTGATCACTTTCGAATCTAGGAAAAATACTGAAAAAAATTTCGAATGAGTAAATTTTTGGGTTGGATCGAAACTAGGGTTTAAGAGGGGTAATGGGTTTGGCTCGGTTGTCGAGGCAATGCGAGGGCATCAGGGAATTAGAGGCGATCGGACTAGGTGGGTTAGAGGCGTTGGGTGGTGGCGAAGCTTCGGACCAAGTTTCGAGGTGGCCGGTGGTCGTGGGTGATGGTACGATGGGTTTTTGGGGGGTCGAGTTTTTGGGTCAGTGGGTTCGAATGGTCAATTTTGATCTGATCGAAATTTCTTCGATCTGGTTGATGCTTTGGGGTCTCGCGTCTTTGTGTGTGTGTGTGGGATGGACGCGGTGCTCATCGGTGGCCGGAGGAGCGTGGGTAGGTGCACGGTGCACGTGTGTGCACTGGGGAGGAAGGAAGGGGAAGACAGGATGAACTCGAGTAAAAGAAGGAGTCGCTTCGGTTTGCCTCTAGGTCGTTTTCGTGAATGGGTTTCAGCTGTTCTTTTATAACTTCAACCAATATAAAAAAAAATGAAAAGGGGGAGAGGAACTGAGAAAAAGAAGAACAGGGAGGGGGTGAGAGAGAGTGACACGGGAGAGACACGAGGGGAAACTCGAGTTTTCTCGAGTAAGAATGATGCGGTCTCGGTGCTTTCCCAAAATAGCCGTGAATAATGATTTTTATACAGGTGTTTAACTTAGATAATTAAGTAATGTTAGTTAGTATTAAGTTAATATGTAACTTAAAAGTTTAGTAAAGAAAGTTGTAAAGATAGTTAATCAGTTTAAGGTAAGAAATTTAATTAATTACTTTAAGTAAGTGAATAGATTAATTAAGTTAATTTAAATGATTTATTATGTAGTTGGTTTAAAAGTTAATTTAAATTAATAAGTAATTAAAGAATGATTTATTTAATTATAAACAAATAATTAGATTAATTTATAATTTGAAATGGTTAATAATGAATTAATCTAAGATAATTTCTTAAGAAGTGATTAATAAATATTATTAGTTAATAAGGATAATTAACTAAGGATTATTAAGTAATTGATTTAAAGTGATTAATGTTAATGATTTATTGGATTAAATAATTTAGATAATCAATTATAAATGATTTAAATGTAATTACTTAATGAAAATAATCTAATCAGAATTGGATAATAAATTCATAAGTAATTAATTAAATTGGAAATGAATTGAATTAATTAAATCCTGCTTACAAATGTTTATTGAATGCTTATGAATAATTATATTGTATGAAATGATTTGAATTGATTATCCTATCTGATTTGTGATATTTTGTTCTGTAGATTGAGTTGTATATTTGTTTGCATTTGTATATTATCTGTGAATTTGTGAATGGAAGATGAGCGTTATAGTTTATATCGCTTATCAACTATATTTCTGTATTTTAATCTGTGATGATGATGATGTACACTATTGTGTTAAACCCCTGGACCACACCATACACACACAAATATGGATTTCACGAGAAAATCGATTAAGTCACAGATTTTGAAGTGATTTATAAAAAAAAAAAAAAAAATTGAATATTTGAATTCAAATGTTTTGGAAATGGAATCGGAATAAATGTGAAAAGCTTTTGGAGTGAAATTTCAAGTTAAAATTTATTATAATTTACTTGATCAAGTTTTGAAATTAAATAATTCAATTTAAATTTGAATTCGATATTTGGAACTGAATTCGATAATTGGAAATTATGGTTAAAGATATTATAAACAGGTTTGTATGAATTTAAACCATTTTTAAAGGTATGGTTTTGGGAATTTGAATTTAACCCAAGGATTTCAACTCGTATAAATGAATCAGATTTCCAAAATGATAAACACTTTTAGATAAGAACTGAGATTCCAGTTAATTAGGGGAATTTCAAGATTGAATAGAAAAATGATTTTCCTAAGTTATGAATGAATTCTTTTTGAAAGCTATGAATTAAATCTGTTTATTTTTAACAGATTTAAATTGATGATTTGTTTAAATCAAATTGAAATGAAATTTGTTTTGAAGCTATAAGTTAAATCTTTGATTTAAAGATTTAACGAGTTAATCAAATTGAAATGAAAATTGATTTGGAAAATCTGTGAATGAATCTTTTGTTTAAAAGATTTAAATGTGAAAATTGTTTAAACCGTTAAAGGTTGTGAAAATGAATCTTTTTAAAGATTGAAAATGGTAATTTGTTAAACCATTTGAAAGAAAGTTTGAATTATTAAGTTGTGACTTAATTGAAATCCCATTATCCATTTGTTTTTGAAATATCGTGCTCACTATTCGGTTTAGCCGGGAAAGGACCTTTGTGTCGTATAACCCATTCCGAATATGTGATTCGACGTTATGGATAGCATTTGAAGACCGGTGATGAAGACCGGGTATTTGCAAAAGCGATAGGATGAACTATCGATTGTTTCTGCACCGAGTCGCGCCGGTATAGAAACTCCCTAAGTGATGGGAAATTCTATCGGGATTGTGAATATCCGGATTGCAGGGACTTCTTTGTAAGTGCCTTCGGTTCTGTTCGAGCCCGGAACAGACTTGTATGGATTGTGTGTCTGACATTACAAATTGAGATGTAAAGCCGATTTCTTTCAAATATATTTCTGTTGGTGGCGGAGAATTTATTCTTTTAGCTTAACACCCTTCTCTGAGACGTACGGGCTCAGAGGTTATATGGTTGAAGGTTATCAGCGATATATTCCCAATTTGGTAATGTGACATACTGAGTGTTGCTGTGAAATGATCATTGTGTTGATTATTTATGATAGGATCATTTATTTGATCATCTATCTTTGTGATCATTTCTATGATCATTTGTTGACCCAAAGCATGGCTTTTGTATAAAGTATGTTTTTGTGGACGTGACTTCGTCGAGCCTCACACCCCGTGAATGGTCAAAACAGGAAAGAAGCAGCAAGGTTATGAGGGGTAGCACCCTTTAGGATGTGTGCATTTCCTTCTGGGAAAGGGTGGTATCATGGTATGGAGCCCAGATACTTACTCATGTTGAAAACACTTTGTTATGATTGTGTGAATTGATTACGAGCGCTCGGTGAAAGGTCCCAAAGGACCGGGGGATGGCATATTCGGTCAGTTGTTACTCAGTTAGGGGTAACCCGGCCTTGTGTTGGTAGAGATCCGGTTTGGTTCTCGGGGATGTCCATCCAGAGGCATTCTCATGTGGCAATGGGAAGTTCCTTGGCCTGATCATTCGTTGGAAATCCAATTCCCAATACGAAACTTTGTACAGTATTAGTTGTAGAACCTGCCATTCACTTATGGTGGTCACCACTGTTTGGATGGTAGCTATAGTAGGCATAGTTCGAAATGTCTATGCTGGCTAAGATTTATATTCTACTTTCGAAATAAATTTTTCCTACACTATGCACTAGTAATAATATCAAATATTATTTTTAATGCGTATCAAGCATCTTTGACTATCATAAGGAGAAATCTCCTCCGATTCTGCGTTTGCATTGTGTATGTGTGCGGGAGGCCTTATGGTAGTCTCATTTTTAAAAAAACCATTGCGAATTGACTTTAAAATTCTTTTGTTGAATGTTTTAAAAGATAGACTGTTTTTGTTGCTCACACCAGTCCCACGACTGATCCGGAGTTTATTGTTTCTTTCCTAAACTCTGGGTGCTCATTATATTTCTACACGAGCAGTCTAGAGTTGGGTTTTTCAGATAGTCAGGTTTAGTAGATTATCTGGAGTTAGTTCAGTCTTTGGATCGCACCAGTCTTGGTTATCTAGGTGCATCGTTATTGGGAGTTCGAGCTATTGCTGGATTGATTATTGGAAATGGAGTTGCAGTTCTCGGAGTTCTCTTTTGAAGACTATCTTAGAGTTATTTGTTTCGCTGCTAGATATTATCTATTTTCTTTCCGCTGCTGTTTTATTATATCATATCTTTGATGTATATTGATATCTATTGGATCATCTGTTGTATCAGATACTGTATCAAAGCTGTATATCAATGTATTATTCTTTTATTCCGCTGTATTGTTTACTTAATGATTGTTATAAGCTCCAGCGAATCGGATTTGAATGGTCGAATCTATGACATTCGAATACGATTTGAAGTATGGATGTCGATTTTTGAGCGGGCAAAATCCGGACTCGTTACATGTGGTATCAGAGCTAAGGGTTGAACTTTAGCTCAGGAGTGTAACACATTAAGTAACTCATTAGAGATAGGGTGAAGTAATCATAGAATGAGTAATCCTAAAGATATCCGTTTGAATGCCTCAGTAAATTCTCTTACTATCTACTAATAGTGAGTATGAGTGCAAAAAGAGAACGAGATAGGGGACAGGTAAATACGACTATAATTAGTCAAAACTCTGTAACAACGGTGGAAATAACTTTCTCTATCAATTTTCTTTGATTTGTTTCCAAATTCTTTTGATTTCTTCGTACCAGCTATAAGAAGAAGTTTTCGGTGCGGTGATGCTCTACGAATCGTTGTAGGAAATTTTACTTCATATCTTCATCAGTTTCTTATCAGTTTTTTTTCGATTTAAACTTTAATGAATATGAATTTGAAAATTTGAGTAAATAGGAAATTTTAAATAAATTAGAAATTTTAAATTGAGTTAAATTGATTAATAAAATATGAAGAATGATTAGAATTGTATCGATAAAATGATTTTGATTAAAACCAAATTTGAAATTTTATTATAATTACTTGTATCTATTGTTGATATTCTGATTTGGTGAGCCAAATGCAGAACTGATATCCAGTTTGATCTGAAAAGATATTTCTCTATCTTTGAATATATCTCTGTGTTGTTTTCGTGCCTGCGAATTTCGACGACGAAATTCTTTTAAGGGGGGAAGTTTGTAACGACCCCAGATTTTTATGAATTTAAATTGATAATTTAAATGAATTTTTGAATTAAAAATTTTAAAATTGATTTTTAATGATGCGAGTTTCCCTGATTCAAATATAAAATATATTAAGTCAAATTGATTTGAAAATTTGCATATATTTGTATATGTGTGAATATATATGTATATATTGGATTTGAAATAAAATCTCGAATAAATGGTTTTAGAAATGAATAGAAATAAATATAACAACTTTAAAATATGAAAACAAATGCAGTATAAATATGTTCAAAACTGAAATATAAGTATGTAAACGAATTAGTTAAGAAACAAACATCATTAGAACTACTATTATAATATGTACATGAAGTAAAATAAAGTAGAAATCTATCAAACATAAATAAAGTAAAATAAGTGGACATATCTATGAAGCTACAATACAAAGTAAATAAAATAAAGCAAAACTAGAAAACAAACAAATAAAGTAAAATACAAAATTAAGTACAAACAAAACATAACTAAAATAATCAACTGTACATACATAACAATACATTAGCTAAACCTATTATCATAAACATGCAAAATAAACAAAAGAAAAAGTATTGCTAAACAAAACAAAGTATATGTTTTTACATAAGTAATAAAGCAAAGCACAAAGCAAAGTTGAATAAATATGTAGACTGTAAAGAAAATCAAATATGAACACAAAGAAAATGAAAGAGACAAATAGGCAGCCTGTAGAGTTTAATATGCTAGGCAAAAAAACAAGTCAATTTAAAACAAGACAAAGTAAAATAAAAAAGAAAGAAAGATACAAGTACGCAGGCAAAGGAAAAAGGGTGTAGGCAAGCATGGGAAAGAAGTACTGGGGCATTTACTGCTTGAATCTTTAGCATGCCATAATGTATCTTCAGCCACCTCAATGTTATCATATCAACCTGTACAAAGTTAGTACATCACACAGTAAAACATTTTTCTTTATATCAACCCCCCACCTCAGTTCTTTCATTAAACAAATAAATAAATAAATAAAACTAAGCAAAGAAAACTAAAGCTTACCATCTTTAAAAACTCAAACATCAAGAAGCAAGATACAAACCAGTTCCAAATTGAAGAAACCTGTTCTCTGTCTTCCACAAAACAAAGTGAGTAACTTATTCTTTTTAGATACTTTTAAATTATAAAACAGTTGCTTATATATATATATATATAGGTATATCTGTAAACAACTTCATGTTTATCTAAAACCAGTTTTCTTTTTTTTTCATTGCCTGTGAATCTGTGAGCAAACATTCTACTTTGAATCTGTATGGTTGTTTCTGAGTAAGAAGTGATTTAAACTTGAGTTACTTTAAATTTGTATATTATAAGTTGAAGTTGCTCTGCATATCTATTTACCTATCTGTGCTGTGAGATTCACCATCTTCTCTGTTTAGTTACAGGGAATACAAAAAAAAAAAAAAAAAAAATCGAACTCTTCTTTTCTAATCAATGTTAGGCTTTAGTTTCAAAACAAAATAAATGTGTTTGAGTATGAATTGTAATATAAAAATAGTTTCATGAAGGGTAAGCATATACAGGATGAACAACTCAAAGTTCTACAGAGAAATTTCAAAATTTAAGGAAATTCGAACCTAACGATTTGCAAATTTGAATACCTATCTTCAATCCTTACTGAAAAGTAAGATTTTTAAACCAAAGATTGTAATTTTTCATTGAGTATATCAATAGTAAACTGTGGATGAACTAAAAACACATTTTTATAAATCTTTGTTAGTTCAACAAATTTTAATTGTTGAAATTCATGGAGGAGTTAGTTTGATCACTTTCGAATCTAGGAAAAATACTGAAAAAAATTTCGAATGAGTAAATTTTTGGGTTGGATCGAAACTAGGATTTAAGAGGGGTAATGGGTTTGGCTCGGTTGTCGAGGCAATGCGAGGGCATCAGGGAATTAGAGGCGATCGGACTAGGTGGGTTAGAGGCGTTGGGTGGTGGCGAAGCTTCGGACCAAGTTTCGAGGTGGCCGGTGGTCGTGGGTGATGGTACGATGGGTTTTTGGGGGGTCGAGTTTTTGGGTCAGTGGGTTCGAATGGTCAATTTTGATCTGATCGAAATTTCTTCGATCTGGTTGATGCTTTGGGGTCTCGCGTCTTTGTGTGTGTGTGTGGGATGGACGCGGTGCTCATCGGTGGCCGGAGGAGCGTGGGTAGGTGCACGGTGCACGTGTGTGCACTTGGGAGGAAGGAAGGGGAAGACAGGATGAACTCGAGTAAAAGAAGGAGTCGCTTCGGTTTGCCTCTAGGTCGTTTTCGTGAATGGGTTTCAGCTGTTCTTTTATAACTTCAACCAATATAAAAAAAAAATGAAAAGGGGGAGAGGAACTGAGAAAAAGAAGAACAGGGAGGGGGTGAGAGAGAGTGACACGGGAGAGACACGAGGGGAAACTCGAGTTTTCTCGAGTAAGAATGATGCGGTCTCGGTGCTTTCCCAAAATAGCCGTGAATAATGATTTTTATACAGGTGTTTAACTTAGATAATTAAGTAATGTTAGTTAGTATTAAGTTAATATGTAACTTAAAAGTTTAGTAAAGAAAGTTGTAAAGATAGTTAATCAGTTTAAGGTAAGAAATTTAATTAATTACTTTAAGTAAGTGAATAGATTAATTAAGTTAATTTAAATGATTTATTATGAAGTTGGTTTAAAAGTTAATTTAAATTAATAAGTAATTAAAGAATGATTTATTTAATTATAAATAAATAATTAGATTAATTTATAATTTGAAATGGTTAATAATGAATTAATCTAAGATAATTTCTTAAGAAGTGATTAAGAAATATTATTAGTTAATAAGGATAATTAACTAAGGATTATTAAGTAATTGATTTAAAGTGATTAATGTTAATGATTTATTGGATTAAATAATTTAGATAATCAATTATAAATGATTTAAATGTAATTACTTAATGAAAATAATCTAATCAGAATTGGATAATAAATTCATAAGTAATTAATTAAATTGGAAATGAATTGAATTAATTAAATCCTGCTTACAAATGTTTATTGAATGCTTATGAATAATTATATTGTATGAAATGATTTGAATTGATTATCCTATCTGATTTGTGATATTTTGTTCTGTAGATTGAGTTGTATATTTGTTTGCATTTGTATATTATCTGTGAATTTGTGAATGGAAGATGAGCGTTATAGTTTATATCGCTTATCAACTATATTTCTGTATTTTAATCTGTGATGATGATGATGTACACTATTGTGTTAAACCCCTGGACCACACCATACACACACAAATATGGATTTCACGAGAAAATCGATTAAGTCACAGATTTTGAAGTGATTTATAAAAAAAAAAAAATTGAATATTTGAATTCAAATGTTTTGGAAATGGAATCGGAATAAATGTGAAAAGCTTTTGGAGTGAAATTTCAAGTTAAAATTTATTATAATTTACTTGATCAAGTTTTGAAATTAAATAATTCAATTTAAATTTGAATTCGATATTTGGAACTGAATTCGATAATTGGAAATTATGGTTAAAGATATTATAAACAGGTTTGTATGAATTTAAACCATTTTTAAAGGTATGGTTTTGGGAATTTGAATTTAACCCAAGGATTTCAACTCGTATAAATGAATCAGATTTCCAAAATGATAAACACTTTTAGATAAGAACTGAGATTCCAGTTAATTAGGGGAATTTCAAGATTGAATAGAAAAATGATTTTCCTAAGTTATGAATGAATTCTTTTTGAAAGCTATGAATTAAATCTGTTTATTTTTAACAGATTTAAATTGATGATTTGTTTAAATCAAATTGAAATGAAATTTGTTTTGAAGCTATAAGTTAAATCTTTGATTTAAAGATTTAACGAGTTAATCAAATTGAAATGAAAATTGATTTGGAAAATCTGTGAATGAATCTTTTGTTTAAAAGATTTAAATGTGAAAATTGTTTAAACCGTTAAAGGTTGTGAAAATGAATCTTTTTAAAGATTGAAAATGGTAATTTGTTAAACCATTTGAAAGAAAGTTTGAATTATTAAGTTGTGACTTAATTGAAATCCCATTATCCATTTGTTTTTGAAATATCGTGCTCACTATTCGGTTTAGCCGGGAAAAGACCTTTGTGTCGTATAACCCATTCCGAATATGTGATTCGACGTTATGGATAGCATTTGAAGACCGGTGATGAAGACCGGGTATTTGCAAAAGCGATAGGATGACCTATCGATTGTTTCTGCACCGAGTCGCGCCGGTATAGAAACTCCCTAAGTGATGGGAAATTCTATCGGGATTGTGAATATCCGGATTGCAGGGACTTCTTTGTAAGTGCCTTCGGTTCTGTTCGAGCCCGGAACAGACTTGTATGGATTGTGTGTCTGACATTACAAATTGAGATGTAAAGCCGATTTCTTTCAAATATATTTCTGTTGGTGGCGGAGAATTTATTCTTTTAGCTTAACACCCTTCTCTGAGACGTACGGGCTCAGAGGTTATATGGTTGAAGGTTATCAGCGATATATTCCCAATTTGGTAATGTGACATACTGAGTGTTGCTGTGAAATGATCATTGTGTTGATTATTTATGATAGGATCATTTATTTGATCGTCTATCTTTGTGATCATTTCTATGATCATTTGTTGACCCAAAGCATGGCTTTTGTATAAAGTATGTTTTTGTGGACGTGACTTCGTCGAGCCTCACACCCCGTGAATGGTCAAAACAGGAAAGAAGCAGCAAGGTTATGAGGGGTAGCACCCTTTAGGATGTGTGCATTTCCTTCTGGAAAAGGGTGGTATCATGGTATGGAGCCCAGATACTTACTCATGTTGAAAACACTTTGTTATGATTGTGTGAATTGATTACGAGCGCTCGGTGAAAGGTCCCAAAGGACCGGGGGATGGCATATTCGGTCAGTTGTTACTCAGTTAGGGGTAACCCGGCCTTGTGTTGGTAGAGATCCGGTTTGGTTCTCGGGGATGTCCATCCAGAGGCATTCTCATGTGGCAATGGGAAGTTCCTTGGCCTGATCATTCGTTGGAAATCCAATTCCCAATACGAAACTTTGTACAGTATTAGTTGTAGAACCTGCCATTCACTTATGGTGGTCACCACTGTTTGGATGGTAGCTATAGTAGGCATAGTTCGAAAAGTCTATGCTGGCTAAGATTTATATTCTACTTTCGAAATAAATTTTTCCTACACTATGCACTAGTAATAATATCAAATATTACTTTTAATGCGTATCAAGCATCTTTGACTATCATAAGGAGAAATCTCCTCCGATTCTGCGTTTGCATTGTGTGTGTGTGCGGGAGGCCTTATGGTAGTCTCATTTTAAAAAAAAAGCATTGCGAATTGACTTTAAAATTCTTTTGTTGAATGTTTTAAAAGATAGACTGTTTTTGTTGCTCACACCAGTCCCACGACTGATCCGGAGTTTATTGTTTCTTTCCTAAACTCTGGGTGCTCATTATATTTCTACACGAGCAGTCTAGAGTTGGGTTTTTCAGATAGTCAGGTTTAGTAGATTATCTGGAGTTAGTTCAGTCTTTGGATCGCACCAGTCTTGGTTATCTAGGTGCATCGTTATTGGGAGTTCGAGCTATTGTTGGATTGATTATTGGAAATGGAGTTGCAGTTCTCGGAGTTCTCTTTTGAAGACTATCTTAGAGTTATTTGTTTCGCTGCTAGATATTATCTATTTTCTTTCCGCTGCTGTTTTATTGTATCATATCTCTGATGTATATTGATATCTATTGGATCATCTGTTGTATCAGATACTGTATCAAAGCTGTATATCAATGTATTATTCTTTTATTCCGCTGTGTTGTTTACTTAATGATTGTTATAAGCTCCGGCGAATCGGATTTGAACGGTCGAATCTATGACATTCGAATACGATTTGAAGTATGGATGTCGATTTTTGAGCGGGCAAAATCCGGACTCGTTACAGGCATGCTATTACAGTATGTGAGAAGGCGAGTAGCAACGGTGGAGTAAGAGCGACCACCATCTACATCAAATGAGCATGGCTTTGGATCGAGGCATCAGTTTGTCATCAATTGATTGGAGTAATGATGAATAAGTAGCAAACTCCACACTAGCATGGTTGAGTCACGTACACATATTCAAGATCATGAACGGTCCTCAAGCATGCTTTGAGATGATTATTAACTGCATTAGTACAGGTGTTTTCACTTTGACGTCTCTGTTTTGCTTTTGTTTTATATTTATCTCATCTGGGCTTGATTTAATTGGACATTTTCATTTTAAGACTCATTTTGATGTAAATCTGGTTCTTATAATCCCATAACGACCAAGTCACTTACACATGCATGGGATCATGAACAGTCCCCAGGCATGCTTTGGGATGGCAATGAACCGCCATAACAAATAATTCAGAAACTCATTTGAACGTGAAATCTGACATTAATGATACTAAGTCCCTCCCCTCCCCCTGGGCGAACACAATTCGCCTCGAACGGCACCCGACCGCGAACATCACAACTCGCCTCAAACGACATCCGACCACGAACGGTCATCGTATGCCTCAAGCAACACTCGATCGCAAATGGTCACCATTCGTCACGAACGACACCTCGACTACGAACTGTCACAACTCGCCTCATACGGCATCCGACCTCGAACGGTCACATATCGCCCCAAATAGCATATGATCTCGAACGATCGCTATTCACAGTCAGGCAAAATTATCAATTTCTTTACAAGTCATCAATAGGAT
This sequence comes from Allium cepa, assembly GCA_030765085.1. Lineage (NCBI taxonomy): Eukaryota > Viridiplantae > Streptophyta > Magnoliopsida > Asparagales > Amaryllidaceae > Allium > Allium cepa. The sequence goes on from CM060937.1 coordinate 42,216,237, forward strand.
ACGAACATCCAGCTTATTAAACTACAAAACACACCTTCCTATCGCAAGGCATGTCTTGGGGGGCAAGTGTTATTGCACCTTTTGAAAAGGCCATGATGCTAAAGAATTGACAGAAAACCGAAGATAATCAGTCCCGAAGATCAGTTATACATAAGTATGCTACGGATACCGACAAATTTTGTCCGAGTCCGAATCGAGGTACAATTGATATGGTACGACAAGCAAAGCTATGATGGTCAAAACTCCAAATTTCAAGTCAATCGAAGATCGTATGCTCAAGATATGGATCGATCAAAATCAAGAAAACCGCTCACGTTCATATCCACGGAATTTCGTAACCATTAACTCGTGAGCCTTTATTTCGTATCCATCCCTCAAGCAGTTTAAGCACGTATCCATCGAAGAAAGACAACTTAGTTCGCATCGGTTGCTCACTACATCCCTTCGTATCCATCGAGCATCCATCGGATCGTATCCATCACGCCTACTTCAATTCGTATCCATCACCTAGGGACATTTCGTACCGTTTCCACCAATACACAACACGTATCGTTCATCCTCTCTAGAATTCGTATTGATCGATCAATTATCGATATGAATCATGCATCCCACAAGCGATATGAAACAACACTCTTCTATCGATACGAAATGCTCAAGAACATGTCGATACGAATGGAACCATTGATACGAAGCAGCATTGACCATCGATACAAAATCAACCAAGTGCTATGGGTACGAAGCGAGATCCCATGATCGATATGAAATACAAGTGCCAGCATCGATCGATACGAAATTGTCTATGGGTATGGATACGAAAATGCCTCTAGATAATCGATACGAAATGATGCACACTTGATGGATATGAACGAGGTAACACCAATGGATACGAACGGAGCCTAAAAGAGAGGTGGACTCGGTCACTCGGCATGAAAAGAGGATCGATCCTAGAAGATAGCAGCATAACATCTGGCCATCACGTGCATCTCATGGATACGAATAAGAGCGATACAAACACATCGATATGAAGCTCAGCTGCACATTGGAGATCCAAACCTGCATCGATCATAATTGAAAATCTACATATCCAAATGCCACCAAATTTTTTAAGGAGCTTGCGTACATCCTCAAGAATGTCCATGATCTATCCCAACTGAAAAGGAGCAATTTTCGATCGACACGAATTTGGTACGTATAGATCATGGATCGAGTCGAAATGTCAGGTGATCGATCGCGTGGGCCCACCCACATGAGAGAAGTAGTCTTTCGAGATTGTGGTGAGATATTTGCAGCCTACACTTATAAATAGCAGTCCAAGAGCTTCAGAAAAGGGATCTTTTGGCTCTTCTACGCCAATACTCTGCCGGAATCATTGTTATAACTCAGTTGTACTGTTGTAAACCTTTGTAACCACAAATTATAATCAATTAAACAAAGACTCTTCAAAGTGAACATAGGCTACAACGCCGAACCACTATAAATATTATGTTTTTACTGCTTTCCTTTTAAATTTTGAGTGTTTTTCATATGTATATTCTCTAAACACTTGCTATCTGTGATCTGTAATTGTGAATGGGTGCTTTCATCGGCAATTGTGTGTTTGTGACCAATTTTGCACAAACATCATCATTATTGGTTTATTGGTCTTAACATTATATATGATCATACAATTTATAATAGCCATACCACTAGCGTACCTATCGCTATTAAAACTATAGCAATGTGAGAGACTGTACCCAAACCGCTTAATATATTATTAATAAGAACTAGGCATGCCTTTGACCATTTACTACCTATTTATAGGTAGGTCTTTGCCGTTTAATACCTAACCCCAAGACAGACTCCTCACCGGTACTATCTAGCTAACATTGCTTGGAAGTCTCATTAGGCTACTTAATACTTCTTTTATAAAAGAGAGATGAACACTAGATCTCGTATCTAAAATCCGAAGCGGACCCTTCTCGAGATATTCCTCATCACTATTAATTATAAATACGAAATCTCATTAGTTTACTTCTTTTAGTAGGGAGACATGCCCTAAGAAAGCCACTTAATACCGCAATGCTAAAATAAACCTTTTTAGATATATTCCTCATTTCCAGATTTAGACCATTTAATACATTTCAATTAAGAAAGTAGGTTATATCTGTCATGCTGTCATGGGTCTAAGGATTAGCAATATCTCACATTTGTAGTAAGTGCACCCGACTGCTGGCAGCCTCAAAGTGAAGGGCAGTCTTCCGTCGAGTGACTCTACTGACCACGCATCACTAATCTACTAAGTCCAATTAACCATCCTAAGTCTTTACTTATACTATCTTAGGTTGACATTAGACTTAGCTTACTAATTCATTTTTTATTTAATACAATAAGATTTACCTTAAATACTTATCTACCCATAAATCCCCTTTTAATGCTCATAAATGTTAATTTATCCATAAAATTTTAACAGACATTTCCTAAGACATTTATGCATGATAACTAATTTCAAATTAGTAACTTTATTATATCTATTCCCCTTTTATTAGTCTCATCAACCCAATTGTCTCTATTAACCGTAATCCTTAATTTAATACTATCCATTATTTCTCACTAATTGCCCATTATTTAGTTACAGTCTTTAATTTCCTACTAATTAATTAATAGGAATTCCTAATTTATTCCCCATTAATATGAATTACTATTTTTCTAATTCTAACTATTCGCTTCCTTAAATATAATAATAACCGACTAATGTTACGCATAAATAACGCATGAATAAACGCTGTTCTACTTTATTAACATAATAAATACGTATAAACTGCCTAATAAAACTATCTATTCCTAATTAAATATATTCTAGTCATAAATATGTAAATAGAATATGATTTTCATTGCTGGAATTAAATTTCTTAGGTAGATTTTCAGCTATGATTTCCATAAATTGGTTTAACACAAAAAGGAAAGATTGACTCCGTTTGAAATTAAAAAGAACGGATATTTATTATTCCTTGTTAAATCAAACATCATCCTTTTAAATGAAAAGTGGAAAAGTAAACAAATTTTTAAAAATCAAATGGATGTTCTTCTACAAATTAAATTATGGAAAATCTGCCACATAGCACAAATTGGGCAATAATCCAAAATTCCAATTTTACACTCAAGTACGGATCCGGAGTAAATTTATACAACATTCAAAATATGAAATTTTTGAGAATGATTTTCAGATCTAGGTGTAAACATATTTCAAATTACATCTAAAATAAGATTATGTTGGAAATAGTTTTCTACACTAATTTAAGCATACAATTAATAAATAAGATTGATTTTGACATAAAAATCAAACGTATGCCAACGGAATAGGTTTAAAATAAAAAACAATATATAAAATTTCTCACTCGCTTTTTAAAAGCGATCCAAATCTCTAGATATGAGGTGGAACCTTAAATTCGTCTCCAAATCTGTTTTAATCCAAGAAATATGTATAAAAACGGTATACACTAGATTTGGGAAGAGATTTGGGATTGAAAGAGAAAATAGATACAAATATATAAATTACCTCAAATACACACATAATTGGTTCTCGTCTCTTTTTTTATTAGATTTCTATTCTTCTACAATTTGTATGAACATAGATATAAATATCTTATTTTTATAATTTAGAAAGAAAGTGGAGAAGAAGAAATGGCAGAGCTTCATTGCTCTATTCAGAAATATGAGAAGAAAAGGAAGGGTTAATTTTGTATTTACAGGAGCTTGAGTCAACCAAAGCCGTTATATCAAAATATAATAGATCCGAGCCATTATGCCATGGAAATCCCTAGTCGCCGCCTTAAAAGCGATCGACCATCCTCTCATAGGGGTCGACCGCCCTAGGTCGACTGCTACACTAAGCGGGTCAATCTATGGACCCTATTCAAATAATTAAAAATGTTAATTTGTTGAATGAATTATTTTTGTTTTGAATACATTTTTCATCCATAACTTCTACATTTGGACTCCAATAACAAAATTCAAATATGAAAGTTTCATGGTCAAATATAAAAGTTGCTTAGAATTTCTCCACAAATGCAATGGTGCATGTTTCGTGGCCAAAATCTATCGTTTACGCAATTCAATTTTTTTAGTCTAATTAGTTAGCTAACTAACTAAATAATTCCATATTATGAGGTTTTACACAACCCGTCTATGAAATCCGTAGATATTGAATTTCATTCCCATATTGGTATATACAAAGGCTGAAGCAATCCACTTGGCTTCTGATGATTGGCTTTCACTTGTTGATAATTCAAGCAATGCTTTACCCATAACACTACATCCTTTTCATACCTTCTTAGAAGAAACTCCATTTCATATCGTGATAGATCTTAGTTCATCTAGGATGAATGGTAAACTTTGATCGATGACAATCCCTATGAACTACTTTCCTTGTGTTACCAATATCTGAAACACATATGTGTCCTTTCTTCTTTAGCCATCCATATGATCAAGATAAAAAATCCTTCAAATCAAAAATCTCATATCTGCCTGCCAATCTTCTAATTCTTTCAGCTAAAAATGATCCTTCACTTTGCGTAGAAGCGATCTTTTCAATTGATACTGTAGAACTTCCAAGTAAGATATCATTGCAGTATTCTGACTAGAACTAGCTGTCGATCTTAACTGCACACTACAAGTAGTAAATGCTTCCTAGTCTTCCCACTCTGCTAACATCGCCAATACTAAATTCTAATGTTTTCTACTAAGGGCATCTACTACTTTGTGTCCTTTCCTTGGTGTACACTCAATTCCAAAATCATAACCGCCTATAAATTTTAATCACAATTGTTGTCTCATATTTAACTCCTTCTTAGAGAATAAGTATCTTAAAGAATTGTGATCCGTATACAACTTGAATCTCTATCTCAAAAGTTAATGTCTTCATACCTTCAAAGCAAAATCTACACGACTAGACATTGATTTCCATCCAGAACAACTAACACAGGCGCATTGGTCAATAAATGTTTCATCTTCTAGAATGCTTGTCACATTTATCGTCCAAACATACTTCACATTCATCCCTATTAATTTATTCATCATTGCTGCTATATGAGAGAAATTCTTGATTAATCTTTGGTATTAACCAGCTAGTCCAAGAAAATTCTTCAACTCGGTCAAAGTCTTGGGTCTCTTGCCATTATTAACATCTTTTATTTTAACTGGATCCACTGAAAACCTTTTTTCTAAGACTAAGTTGTTAGAAATACGGATTACGGATTTTAAGGCTGGAATAACACTAGTGGGGGTGAATAGTTTTTATGGATTTTCTAAATCTTTTGAAACTTATGTAATTTAATCACCACAAATACAATTCACAAACATAGATATAATCACAGAATCAGACACAGATGCAAATACTAAATTAAAGCAGTAAAGGAAAGAACACACCAGGATATTATACTATTTCGGAGTTACCCTACATCCAGTCCTGCACAATTGTATGGATTTATTTTCAAAATAATCTCTCGGATTACACCCTCGGTTTCAAGGCTATGAGGTACACCTTGCTGTACTCGAGTCCGGGGTAAACTCTCTTGATTTAACCAGGCTACAAGATCACCTAATTGATTTCCGAGGCTACAATCACACCCAATTGATTTTAAGGCTCAACCGCACCTTTTACTTAATAGTTTGATTTACAAATAATCCTATAACTCTGAATAGCACTGAGATCTTATGGATAGAGTGACAGAGAATAAAACAAGAGATAATCAAGTTTGATTCACTTGGTATTTCGGCAGCGTATGGTTTGGGATTCTTTAGAATAATTATGGAAGATGAAGAGAAGAGAAAACAAGTAAAATCTGATAAAAAAATCGTTTAGAACTACTGGTATTTATAAAAGACCAACAACCATATCTATTCGTGAAAGAATACGACGAATAGACACTTCTTTTGAAAATTTGAATTTTGAATTTTAACGGACACCATGCCGACATGGGGAGTAAGAGTATGTCGACGTGCTCGAGGCAAAAATGGTGATTTTGATTTTCTTATTAAAATTTGTTTCTGTAATTTGTCAAAAACAATTTCTAAACTTTGTAAATATATTTGAATATAGTTTAAACATATAAAAGTTATTTTTAATATATATAATCTTAATCTATAAAGATATTTAAAATTTGACTATCCAAATATTTAAAAGCTAAATATTTAAAATAAGAGATAATTTAAAATCAAGGATAATTTTGAAATCAAAATATTAAAAACGATAAAGATAGTTTTGAGGCTAAAAATTTCAAACAAGATAGATGTCTTTTTGAAAAGAAGGTTTTAAAAATATTTAAATTAAGAGACATAATTTTGAAAAGCATTTTCATAGAATTATTGGATATCAAAACTGGACCACTGTATGTTCCACTCTGTGTAGTTAATGCCCCGTTATTACCCCGTTATAACCCTGCTATATCAAAAGAGTATTACCTACTTTATCAATTTCAAATTTTGATTGCAATAAAAAAGATCTTATTCTGTCATACCATGCTCTAGGAGGTTGTTTCAGACTATATAGAGCTTTCTTAAGTTTGAAAACATAGTTTGTAAATTTTTCATCTTCGAAGAGTGGAGGTTGTTCAACATACACTTCCTATTTAACAAATCCATTTAGGAAAGCACTTTTAACATCCATTTGAAATAATTTGAAATTATTATAGTTTGCGAAAGCAAGTAGAATTCTAATGGCTTCTAATCTTTCTATGGGTGCAAAGGTTTCATCAAAATTTATTCCTTCTTCTTGACAATAACTTTGTGCGACCAATCGAGCTTTATTTCTAACGACCTCACTTAGTTCATTCATTTTATTTTTATAAACCCATTTAGTTTCTATTATAGTTTTATTCTCGGGTCTAGGAACAAGTTCCCAAACATCATTTCTGGTGAATTGATACATTTCTTCTTGCATACCCAGAATCCATGAATCATCAAACGATGCTTCCTTTGGATTTTAGGTTCAACAAATGATATAAAAGCTATATTACTCATGTTATTTAGTTGATTTCTAGTTCTAACAACATATTTGATATTTATAGTATATTTTCTATAGGAAGATCTTTTAAAAGCTTAACCTTTTTATTTGGATGAATAGGTTCATTATTTGTTTCAATTGATTCATTATTTAGAGCAGCAACATCTTCTTCATCATTAATTTATTCAACATCTTTGAAATTTTCATCAAACGAAACATGTATTGTTTCTTCACTGGTATTAGTTCTTAAATTGAAAACTCTGTATGCTCTACTTCTATTAGAATATCCGATAAAAATTCCTTTGTTAGATTTAGGATCAAATTTATCCAAATTGTCTTTTGTATTTAGAATAAAACATTTACTTCCAAAGATTCTAAAATAAGATACCTTTGGTTTCTTCTTGTAAAGAAGTACATAAGGTGTTTTATCATTTAACGGTCTAATTAATATTCTATTCAAAATGTAGCAAGCTATAGTGACTGCTTCAGCCCAAAAATGTTTTGGTAAATTACTATCTGAAAGCATTGTTCTAGCACACTCTTGAATCGTCCTATTTTTACGTTCTACCATTCCGTTTTGTTGTGGAGTTCTTAGAAAAGAGAAATTATGAGTTATTCCCTTTTTATTGTAGAATCTCTCAAAATTTTCAATTTCAAATTCCCCACCATGATCACTACGAACGATTATAATTTTTAAAGAAAGTTGGTTTTGAAGTCTTTTTGTAAAAAAATTATACGAATAAAAAGTATCGCTTTTATGTTTCATAAAAATTGTTCATGTAAACCTAGAATAATCATCTATAATTACAAAGACATATCTATTATGATTTATTGATTGAATTTGAGATGGACCAAACAAATATAGATGAAGTGACTCAAGAGGTTTTGAAGTTGAAATCATATGTTTTTTTTTAATTTGAAAGAATCTTCCTAAGTTTTCCTAATTGACAAACATCACATATACTGTCAATTTTGAAATTCATTCTAGGGAGACCTCTTACTAGATCAAGTTTAGAAAGTCTAGATAAAAGTTTAAAATTGTAATGCTCAAGTCTTTTATGGCAAATCCAAAGGTCACTTGTATTTGTCAAAAGACAAAGATTATCATTTAAGATTTTCATACTAAGAATATAAATATTTTTCTTCCTAATTCCTTCAAATATAATATTTGAATTACTATCTTCGATGTGACATTTATCTTTTTCAAATTTAATCTTGTATCATTTATCGCAAAGTTGGCTAATGCTAAGCAGATTGTGTTTCAGATTCTCAACTACTAAAACATAAGAAATAGTAGGAGTTTTAGAGTTACCGACATTGCCAATCACATATCCTTTTGAGTTGTTTTCAAAATTAGCCAATCCTCCATCTTTATAGATAATATCATTCAGCATATCTGGATTTCTAGTCATGGGTCTTGAACATCCACTATCAAGTATCCACTTATTCTTCTCGATTTGCACAATTTGTCCATTGAGTGTTGATTCTACAAAGGCCACATAACATTTTCTTTTTTGCATAGAATATAAATTCGATAGATAACTTGATTTTCTATAATAACTATATGAAGACTTATGAGATAATGATGACTTGAATAATTGTAAAATAGTGTTAACAAAATCCCCAAAAATAGCCTTTTTTAAACTTTTTTCAAAATTCAGATTATGAAAACTTTGAAAACCTTACTCCGATACAAAATGTTAGAAATGCGGATTACGGATCTTAAGGCTGGAATAACACTAGAGGGAGGAGAGATGAATAGTGTTTTATGGATTTTCTAAATCTTTTTGAAACTTGTGTAATTTAATCACCAACAAATGCTATTCACAAACACGGATATAATCAAAGAATCAGACACAGATGCAAATACTAAATAAAAGCAGTAAAAGAAAGAACACACCAGGATTTTATACTGGTTCGAAATTACCCTACATCCAGCCCCGCACAATTATAAGGATTTCTTTTCAAAATAATCTTCCAAATCACACCCTCGGTTTCAAGGCTACGAGGTACACCCTCCTGTATCCGAGTCCGGGACAAACTCTCTTGATTTAACTAGGCTACAAGATCACCTAATTGATTTTCGGGGCTACAATCACTCCCAATTGATTTCAAGGATCAACTGCACCTTTTACTCAACATTTTGATTTGCAAATGATCCTATAACTCTGAATAGCACTGAAATCATATGGAGAGAGTGACAGAGAATCAAACAAGAGATAATCAAGTTTGATTCACTTGGTATTTCAGCAGAGTATAGTTTGGGATTCTTTAGAATAAATGTGGAAGATGAAGAGGAGAGAAAACAAGTGAAATCTGATGAAAAATTCATTTAGAACTACTGGTATTTATAGAAGATCAACAACCATGTCTATTCATGAAAGGATGCGACGAATAGACACTTCTTTTGAAATTTTGAATTTTAATGAGCACCATGTCGACATGGGGGATAGGAGTATGTCGACATGCTCTAGGAAAAAATGGTGATTTTTATTTTCTTACTAAAATTGGTTTCTATAATTTGTCAACAACAATATCTAAACTTTGTAAATATATTTGAATATAGTTTAAACATATAAAAGTAATTTTTAATATGTATAATCTTAATCTATAAAAGTGATTTAAAATTTGAGTATATAAATATTTAAAACAAGAAATAGTTTAAAATCAAGGACAATTTTGAAATCAAAATATTAAAAATGATAAAGAGAATTTTGAGGTTAAAATATTTCAAACAAGAGAGATGTCTTTTTGAAAAGAAGGTTTAAAAAATTTTAAAATAAGGGATATATTTTTGAAAAGCATTTTCATAAAATTAGTGGATATCAAAATAGGACTACTATATGTTTCACTAGATATTGTCGTGGGTTCCATCCTACTAGGTCCATCCCTTTAATAGGCTCGAAGTGGATTACATTCTATGAATAAATTTCGAATAAAGATGTAAGTGCTTTCAACAATTTTAACATAATTCTAGACTCAATACTTATCTTGTACTTTGAAATCGTGAACTCTTGATATCTTGATACTCATGAGTCTTCAATCTGGAATCTTTATACTGTACAGTCTTCATTCTTTGTACCTACATGGTTAAATCCTGCATATACATATATGTCTAAACTATAATGTCAGTATTTATATTTTATAACAAGTCTTAAGGCTGTTGTCATCAAAACAATCTTTTCAAGGACTAACACAAGTGACCAAGAAACTTCACTTCTTACAAAAATGACACTTCAAAAACTTTGCTTTTAACTGATGCTATCTTCACGTCTCAAGCATTATTCCAATATGAATCATATGATCTCACTCATTCCTAGAATATATCAGAATGTTATCTATAAATACAAACACGAATCTATCCAAATGCTTTTGGAAGATTCTTTTCATTAAATCTACGAAGAAAGTAGGGGCATTAGTTAACCCGAATAACATTACTACCCACTCATACCAACCATATTTTTCTCTAAACGCTGTCAACGGAGTACTATCTTCCACTACCCTTAGTTGATGGATCCCTGTCGCTAAATCCAACTGGGAAAATACATTGATACTCAACTGATCAAAAAAATCATCGATTCTCAGCAAAGGATATCTGTTCTTCACCGTCTTCTTGTTCAACTTACGATAATTGATTTACGATCTTACAGACCCACCATATTTCTTCGTGAAAACAGTAGTCGCTTCCCAAGGCGAACTTCTTGGCCTAATAAAAAGTTTCCCTTCTAAGTTCATTACCTTCACCTTTAACTTCATGTCGGTAGGTGTCATTCTGCTAGGCGGTGTACTCGTGGGTTCGGCTCCAGCAACACAATCTGTATGAAATTCTACAGCTCATTTCAACGGTAGTCTAGTCAGTGGTTCAAAAGGCATTAGCATACTATTTAAGGACAAAAAATTGATTCAAATCATTTTCCTCCGTAATTGCACCTAATAAAGCACAAAAATCAAACTGGTCCTTTGTAGAGTATACAATTTGATCGTTACTATTAGGGCGTCTTAGTGATATTTCCCTATCCTGACAAAATATCCTAGCATCATATTTGCTTAAACAATCCATATCTAAAATAATCCCAAAGCCCATAATGTAAAACACTTGCAAATTGCAGGCAAATATATGGCCTAATAATTCAAACTCTAAATGGTACATCTTATCCCAAGAGTTGCATACCCTCCTAACAGATTCGCAACCCTTAAGAAAGTAACTAGGTATGAGGGTTCAAGATTAAACTTACCTACCAAACAATGAGATATAAAAGAATGTGATACACAAATATCAAACAATACTCTAACAAGTATGTCATGGATCAAAAGCGTACCTCCAATCACAGGCTTTCCCTTCACCTCTACTATGGGTGTCAAGGTAGCTGGATCCAAAGAAAATAGTTTTCCTTTCTCAACATTGGTGGGTTCCTTGCACTGATTCTTTTAGTATCCAATCTGATCACAGTTGAAGCACTTGATGTTATTCCTTCCAATGACTGTCTTTCCATCCTTTGAACGACATTTGTTGGAAAAATGCGCATTCTTGTCACATTTATACCAAAAGACATTAGCTTTCCTTTCTTGGCAGCTCATTATCACTTAACAATGCGAGCATCTCATCATTCCTTAGTGCCATTTCCACTGCTACATCACATGAATCCTGGAGATATGGCAAGGTTGCCTTTGGAAGCTCAAGTCTTAACCTATCGATGAACTTTTCAATCCTCTTTATCACCGTATAAACCGTATTATACCCATGTCTGGATAATTCCTCAAACCTAGCTGTATACTCAAGCACAGTCATGTCACGTTTCACTGACTCAGCAAACTTTCTAAGCAAAGTAGATTTGGTAATTTCTAACATAAACCTCTCCTTGAACCTCCTTTTGAACTCTGCCCAAGTCAAGTTCTCTTTTGGCACTCTAAGAGTAACATTGTTCCATCAGTATAGTGCATCTCCTTGTAACTTCCTGGATTCCAATCTCCTTTTCTGCTCATCGTTTAGCTATAAATCAGCAAAGATCCTTTCATAATGGAGCAACCAATTCTCCACCTCGGTAACATCCTTAGCTCTAACAATGGCTCCCTCCAAGTCTTGCATAACCTCTACTCAAAATAGCAATTTTTGACAACTAGAACTTTAAGATTTTACCCTCCAATATTACCACCCTCTAGTCCAGCTGCGACTTCTGATTGTATCATGTTAACAAAGAACTAATACATAGCTCCCATATCCATCGACGACGTCCCAACACCTATGTTAGCAACTATTTGTCGCTCCGGATTCCACCTAATATTGGGCCTGATATTCCCATTAGTAGTGGTGCTTCCTTCATCAAGATTCACTCTTCCTTTTCCTGCCTCCATATCTTACTTTCACTATCTGCATTAGACATGGAAGAATGGCCTAAGAGAGAGGAATAATAGAGATAAGGCGTATACTTATATATAGCAAATAGAAGTACGTTACTATAATGTTATCCCATTTTGATACCAACTTATAACATTCCCCATTTTGAGGTGCGAAACTAACCATTATTGATGCTGCAGCCATCTATATTATTAATTTCTGTTGACAAAATGCGGTAATGTTAATTGTATCACAACATCATAAGAACAAGAGTATGAAATTTTATTAAACATAATTGCAAAACAAACTTCCACATTTTCGCATCAATGGTAACATTTCATATTCGTTACATAATCCCAATGTTGCCCGAGTTTAGATAAAATATAATTATTATAAAATACTCCAAGAGTGACATATGAAGATGCCTTTTTAGTTAATCAGTGTTTATACTAGACAGTTATAATATCTGTCATTACATACATTCCAATAGACAATACAGCTGATAATATATTCAGATAAACTCCTACATAGCTAGCCTTGCCTCCTACACGTCTTAAGAAGCTTTATTCATCAAAATCTGCTTAACCTAAAAACCTTACTCTAGAACTACTTAAATGAGCATCGAAGAGTTAAAGGAGATAAACAAAAATTTCGGGTCAGATAAAAATTCTGGTGTGGATAATAATATTCCATCTCGATTAATAGATGTCTAGTGAGACCACGTTACTAGAGGAACAGGTTTTCTCTTTAATAGTATCCTCTAAATATATCTTTTATATATCAGGCACCTGTAACCACAAATGGTTAAACTAGACAGTATAAACAATCATACACATGCATGCAACATGGATAATCAAGACCAGTCTATCTAAATTAATGGACTATCTGTCCCAACATCATAGTTTTTTCAGGGTGAATGCAAACCTATATGGTTGCTTCTGGCTTACCTGATATACTAAATTTTCTAACTTACTGTTAGAAGGAAATTGGACTGTTTCTTTGAAACTCACTATTCCTAGGGTCACTCTGATCCTAATGGTTTTGCTGGCCAACCAACAACCTACCTCATCTTTGTGTATTCTCTTTTTTGCATAAACCTACTTTTAGTCCTACCTATGACAAATCCCTACGCATTGGAATTTTGGATTTATATAAGCTAGGGGCTAACAACACAAGTATAGAGTGTGATCCTACATCAGCCCCATCTGGTTTTCTTATCTCCAAGTCAATTCATCCAATCAGGATTTATCTAATGGTGATAGGAACAATAATTCTTGTAAAGTTTGAGGCTAATAACCTTTTTATTTCCTTGAAAAAATAAATCTTTTTAAATGATTTAACCTTTAAAATCATACTTAAAACAAGGAAAATTATAGCCCTTACCTTACTCAAAACTTTAATGCCAAGATACGTGCTCTATAAAATGATAATGATGAAGGTCAATATCACTTAAAAGTTGTCATACCTCAAAACTATAGGCTATAAAGCCAAACTTAATAAAACCATTGTGTTGATGAAACTTGGTGCAATATCGCCATTAGGCGTTATCGCACCCTTTTTATACAAAATCATGTTAAAACCTTTGATGTATAAAGTATAAGGCCATAGGGCCAAAACAATAAAAACATGTATATTGATAAAATATGGCATGGATACAACTGAAATGAATCATCACTCCTCTTCAATATCAAACTATGTTTAAATCTTTGATTTATAAAACACAAGGCTATATGGCGATAATAACTATATTGCGCATATAGTATAGAGTTTCATAAGTTTGCATAGTATAAAGTCTTAAACTTAAAGTTAATAGAATATTGAAACTCATTTTGGGCGGCAACATCGCTGTATAAGGTCGACGTCGAAAGTAATGATATATAGGTGATCACTATATAGCCAATAAAGAAAATAGCGGCATCATCACAACTAATAAGAAAATAACCAGCATCACCGTCATATAGTGTCGGACACGTTATAGAAAATATGCACCATCATGCCCTTTTATATGAAATGCGACACATAGGCATACGACATTGAAAATACATGTAGAGTCATTGACATCGTTAGCATGCTTGTTGACGTCGACTCCATCCCTAACGAGTTTGTTCCATATCACGTGGCAGTAATATTTTATGCATTCACTAAGGTCGGTAACATATAACCGTGGCAGCATGGCATTCAACATCAATGGCTTTAGCACGACAATATCATAAATATCATAAAAACTATGTTCTTGCTATTAAAAGTATATTCTCTTCACCAACTCCTATTGTTTGTCAAAATTTCACTACATAATAGTTCTCTTTACCAAATCTTTTCAGAAATCCACCATAGACTAGAAATATCCTTCTAAAAACATTTGCAAACTTATTATTATATTAATATTTTAATATAATTATTAAGCTTCTTTAGCCTAATAAATTCATAGTAAACCGTAAAAACATGGGAAAAATCCCCAAAAAACATAATAAATCAGATTTTATATTTTTCTTAACATACAAAAATTCAAAGCCAAAACATTATTTAATTATTTTAATAATTAAAACCTGAAATAAACCATTATCTTCAGTTATGAAAATCATAAAATATTCGTACTTAATCAGAAAATTATAAAATTAAAAAGCCAATTCGATAATAATGTTTCTAACATCGTATCAAAATTTCAAGTTTTTTGGGTGTCATATGATAGGTTTTCCAACTCAAATTTATCAATTAATTTCATAAATAAATTCTATAATTCATCAATAAGCATATAATCATTCAAAATTCAAACATGGCACAACATCAATCATATAATTTCAAAATATTAAAACCAAAAAGGAGCAAGAATATTATGAGATCGATATCATTATTCACTTGGATTGGTTAGTGAGACTTGAGATTCGAATTTAGAGTTGATTTCCTTTGAGCTTTCCCTTAGATTTCCTACCATTACTTCTTCTTGGACTATAGAAATGGTCGGCCTTGTTTAATATCTTCATTTTTATGAATGAAGTGGTAATGAGTTAGTGATGGTGGAAGGGTTTTAGTTGAGAATAAAATCTATTCTAATTTTACCATTATTATAAATCCTCTTACATATTTAAGCTATAACCCTTTTATTAACTTATTAATTTGGGCCCTATTATATTTATCAAATCTCAATTTCCTTGTGTCCATACATTATTCTTGTCTCCATACATTACTCTATATAATTTATCTAATTAAATATTCTAAATAATGTTAATTAAAATTAGCGGCGTTACATACATCAAGTCAGAAATCCAAGTAAGATCGATTAATATTTGTGTGTAATATAGAATAATTTAACAATATTCAAGTATTAAATACGCACTCCTCATTATACTAGTATTTAGTAAATAGATTTACCTTACACGGATGTCCATTTGTGCCCGACGAAATATAATTATATATACAACACCCTTAATTGATCAATATTAAATATATTTCCACTTCGTTTATTAATTCACTCTCACTTAAATCATTCTTCAATTTATTATTCTTCATTTTATTATTTTATAGTTAACACAACAAGTATTTTACTTCATCTCGTTCGTAACAAACAATCAATAGTCAGCTGTACACACATCAATATATTATTCAATTAATGGTAAACAAGATGAAGGGTTTTGTCTAAATCTATTTCACTTTAATTTTCTTCCTCTTTTTATAAAGACTCCTTAATTTAATTTAATACAAACATCTTCTTTATTTATTTCCATCTCCTTTTAAAACAATAATTTTGATTCTCTCATTTAATTTCATATCTATATTTAAAAACAACTAATTCGATTTTAAATAATCTTATTCAAACTCGTCAATAAATTTTTTAAACCTCAAAAATATTTTCACTTCGAATTTCCACAATAATAGTATATTTAAATGCTACAAAGAAATTCATATTTTCCAATTTCCTTTTACATATCAAATCCAAAAATATTCTCAACCAAATTATCTGCAAACCCAAGTACACAGCTTTATTTAAAAATCCTCAATTATTTTCGAACACTTCCTTTGAAGCTATAAATCGATCAAAAATAATATATATTACTTTTGAAAAATTCACTTCTTATTAAACCCCCTTAAATGAAAATTACCATTCAATATTTAAAATAAATTGCATTTAACTTGCAATGATTTCAAAATGTTATTTTATATATTTCCCATTAATTAGATTCAAATTACTCGTTACTATAAAAAATTGATTTCCAGACATCATATCATAAATATCTTCTAAATTTCTTTATAGTCATCAATAAATTAATAAAGATATAAATCTTCAAAATTCTCTTATTTTATAAAACACTAAAAGTTTTCTTCTCCAGATTAATTTCCATTTTCAAAATCCTTTACATTATTTCACTTATTTATTTTCCAAAAATTATTCCTTTTTCAAATATTTCATTGGTCCAATAATCTCAATATTAAATAGAACATTATTCCAAAATTCTCTATTTACTTTCAAAATAATTTATTTGATTCACACTTGCATCTTTCAATTTATCATCTCTTTATTAAAAAAATTCCAATTTCATTTGATTATTTACAAACATCTAGTTACTACTCAAACATCATAATTCAACCATCTGGCAACAATTAAATCATAATCATAACACAATCCTAACCCAATTCAATTATATCGTAAATTATTAACAACAAACATAAATCACATCTAATAGTCAATCATCGATTCAACCGAGCATTCAATTAAATATATAAGGGATTATGCATCAACTAAAAATGAAAAAGACATAGTTGCAAGTGAGATAACTCACGAAAATTCCAAGTGAGGGTGACCGCAACCAAATCACTGCCTTTCATTGTCGCACTTCTAGCACTAACATCTACAACCACGCCTCTACCCAAACTCACCACTACATCCATTCATAACTCCAAAATTATCTTCGCTCAACTAAAATCTCAGCAGTCCAACCTTACCACCCTCCAACCTAAACAGAATGCATAAAGTGCCCAACCATCGTTATTGGTGTCAAACCCATCATCACTGGCACCGCACACAATCCCAAATCGTCACCTACCTTCACTCCACGCAAACCTAAACATGGCTGTTATCTTTGCCTCCACTAACTCGAATCTACAATTCCACTTCACTAGACATCGCCACCAAGTCTTGTTCATCCACCATGCCACACCATTTCAGGTCGCAGTCACGACATCCCTAGGTAGCATCGTGACATCCTCCAAGTCATGGCTTTATATCCATGTTTTCCTGCACTCCTATGGTTGCACCGCCCCTGCCGAAGTTCATCGCCACTTCCATCGTCGATCCCACCAATTTTGCCTCTAAGATTAAAGGGTGTATGACTATATTTTTTCTTCTTTTGTAAATCATATTTTTTAATTTTGAGGGGATTAGGTTTAAGAATGGAATAAGAGGGAAATATATGTGCCTAGGTTGCATGGAGAAGGAGGTAGAGGTTTGGAGAAGCACGGAGATAAGGAAAGTGGATTTGGGCTTGCATATTGGACTCTATTTTAATTCAATCTAATTTTAATCCACTATAGTTTAACTTTAATTCAAATTCAAATTCAAATTCTTAATATCTATTTATAATTATGTTTCCATACAATTCAAATTAATTTCCACTTCATTATACAAGATAAAACATGATAACTACACAATTTTATTCAATCCAATGCCTACTCATTTATTTGATCGTCCACTGTACTATTACAAAATAAATTCATTTTTAAATTATGTAACCTCCTTTAAAAATTGTTTCCATTTCAAAATATTTCATATTGATCAAAACATCTTATTATTAAATTTAAATAGATTATAACGGTGATGCACTGATACGAATTCATCGCGGTTGGATTTGGAGGTGAGGTAGTGAGGAGGGGTTTCGATGTCGGCGTCGGCGGAGGCTTGCAATGACTAAGGTGATCAAGGGGCAACGTTTACAGCCTCCATGCCCGAGGGATGATGTAACTTGGTATGCCATGCTGAACGGGCAGCCGGCCATATATTGGTAGAGGTGCAAGTTTGCAGCTTTGGTACATTTTATCTAGAGGTGTACAATATGGAAGGTAGTCTCTTACCTTGTCATTGTATGGAATCTGATCTCCAATACATTTGTTTATGGACTTAGTTGTGCCCAACTACTAGAATGTGAGATGCAATTATTTCAACTATGTTATATATTTATTTTAACCCTTTAAATTATTATAATATCATTGGATTTTCTAATAAAATGGTACGATTATCGTAAGGTAAAACCCATCCGTTTTTGTGTACGTCGTGGTTTTACGAGATACCTTTATGTTTGAAAGGGTTTTATGACAATTAAAAGTCCACATGAATTGAGTTTCTCATGCTGTTTTTATCAAACTGATTCGGACGTTATTTTCTTATAATTCTTGGGTCAGCCTAAGCATATTTTAATTTAGCTGGATGATTTAAAACTTTTAGGAGACGAGCGGGATGCCTCTAGGATTATTTATGTACCTTTTATTTTCACTGCGTTTCTTATTTGTATTTATCAACATTTGTGAGGACAGTTGTTGCCCGGGCTGATGATATGTAGTTTACTCTGATTGATGTATGTATATTACAGTTTTCTTTTGTAAAGATCATGTGTATATTATATACTACTCGTTGCTTTATGAGATTTTGTTATGTCCTTTTTTTCTTTCACCCTAACAATCTATCATTTCCACGTGAATATCATGGATGTATTAGCATCGAGTTTGAGTGTCAAAAAAGACAAGTCATTATATTATACAAGATTAATCTCAAGAACTACACAATTTAATTCAATCTGATGCACACTCATTTATTTAATTACATTGTACTATTTAAAAACAAATTTGTTATCCAATTATTCCAATTTCTTATAAAAATTATTTGCACTTCAAAATATTTCATATTGATCAAAACATCTTATTTAATTTTAAACATATCATCTAAAGATAATTTATTAATTTAATTCAATTTATTAGATCAAAATTATTTATTAAATAGAACTTAATTAACAATAGATTTATTTTCAAAATATAATCATCATAATTCGAACTCAAACACTTTTATTTTAATTAACTTTATTTATTTTATACAACATAGAAAGCAAGGCTGTTATAGATTTCTCCTTTTAAGACAATTATACCCTTGCAATTTCCTACAGGAAGTTGATATATATATAGCATATACCCTGACTTACTTCATAATCAGCGGTCTTTTACCTAACTCAACTGCTTGATTCTCTATGTGGTTCACACACTTCAAATCATCCTTATAGTATGTTTTGATGTTAAATAGATTCATTTAACGACTCTATATTCTTTGCATATGATAAATTTTGTGAAAACATTCCAAATGACGGACTTCCTAGAAATTTTTGTTAGAGTCTCATTTACACAGAGATTATTCCGAAAAAGGCAATACATAATATAATTAAATAATATACATCTTCGAAGAGGCATCCTAATATGGAGCATTCCAAAACACGTGGAAACAATATAATATCACTATATATCTTGCTATAACGTAAAAATATACATTGTTATTATCATTTTATGCAATTTTGCTTATTATTAAGTGAACAAAACCATGCGATCATCACTAAATGATCCAAACATACTTCATACGAGTATATTATCAACTCAAGTGTCAATGTTAGTCGCATATATTTATGATAAGTCTATATAACTCTAATGTATATATAATATACATTTACTAAGGAAACCTCTCAACAAGATTTTAAAGAGAAAGAATCGTCAAATTAGATAGAAGTTTAAAATATAATTATGGCACATTGCATTCATATTCCTAAACAACTCTCTAACAATCAAAATATTGAGTATAGAAAAAGTTACGCGATGATTCATAAAAACGTCAAAATCCCAAATTATTAAGTGCAGGTCAATTATGAAAACTGCATTTTTACCATGAAAACGTTAAGACTTCGCAAAACACTTTGAATAAAAGTTATTGTTTGTATTTTAATCTTTCAGGAATGGGCAAAATTATCGAAATCGAACAAATCGTTAAAAAGTTATAGGCAAATGAGTTCAGCTCAGTTTTAAGCAATTCTACATTTCCGGATAGCGAATGCCATACCTATTAATTCATGTTTAAAATTTCATGAACCTAAAAATTTTGGTAAAATATAAATATCAATTTTTTTCACAATTGCCTAACCAACGAAAAAGAATTGACAAAATCAGATGAATCCATCACAAGTTATGGTTACATTAGTAAGAACTCTAATCTCCTCTTTTGCTTTTCAGATTGATCAATGCCTTTAATTTTCAAATTTATTACAATAATAATCATATCACTATTTATTACAATAATAATCATATCACTTTTAATTACATATATATTACTTTCATTTAAAATCTTCAAAATTTTAAAACCATTTTTCAAAATGTTCATTGAATTTTTCCCATAATAATATTTATCTTGTTTCATTGTAATTCAAATTCAATATATTTTATTAACATCAAAATTTAAAATTTTGATCGTCTTTTTTTCCTGCAATGCATACATCCTAAACATCTTTATAACACACATCCCAATCACAAACATCATAAAATATAATAGCCATTCAATTGCAAAGCATCATACCATACTAAATTAAAATTAAAATGCATTTATTAATCTAGCAACAATGCCACACCATGAATTTCTAGTGCTTTACTTCGCCAATAGGTTGTAGTGTTGATCTTGTGATCAACATGGCTTCGCCATCAACTACGGCTATCCGCTGTTGCTTGATTGCTGTGATTATCACATCAAAAATCTAAACGTAGAAAAATGTTTATTATTTTTCAAAGCAAGTCATTACCTCACCAAAATAGTAATCACACTCATATGCCCACATATATATATATATATATTCAAGCGAAAATATGTTCTAAAACTTCAAAATATTATACAAATTTCCATACCTCAACTTTATTAAATTGCCATCTCAAAATAATATTTTTCTTATCAAAATATTTTTATTTTTCATTTCTTTCAACTTCGTCTATATTCTTTTCAAAATGCATATACTTCTTTCAAATATTGTTTTCCTTCCAAAACATCTCCCAAAAATATGGTTTATACTTTTCATTAAATTACATACTCCTTTCAAAACAATAATTTTTCATCTGTGAAATGATTTTCTTGCTTTAAATTATTCTTCAAATCCCTCTAATCTCTTCAAATTAACCGATATAATTTTCTTCGAAATATTATTTTAAATATTGGTTTATAATATACTTTAAAATACATTGCTCTGTTTAAAATAATTCATCACTGTTCAAAATCTTGTGTCCCTAAGTCTCATTCTAGTGTTTAGGAATCCCTATGGATAATGTTGGTAGGCGCATTGACCAGCATTTTAAAGTATTCAATGGACAAATAAACATGAAATCAACTCCAAAAATTTCTCTAAATATCTACATGTAGACCAACTTAATCTTTATAAAAACATCTACTAACTTTTAATAAAACCTCTCCTCAAAGGCACATACATATACACAAACACACACACATTATAACCAAAATGATTTTTAATCATCATATGCTTTCTTACATCATAAGGTTTATAAATAATCGATCGAGTACAATAAAAAATACTCGACTTACAAAATCTCAAACATCATTCATCGTTTATCAATAATATTAAATAAGCATGCTTTCATCTACATATTCATTTCAATACCATACAAATTTATTAAAAATATACCATGTAATTAATACAACTATGTAAAAAATCAAAACATCAATCATCCAAGCAAAACAACCAACAATCAAAATACTTGGCGGAAAGCAATCTATATACCTCCGCTACGCCACTCTGATCACTACTAGACCCTCTCACTCTTCTCGCATCATTATAATTTAAAATTGTAAAGTATTTGATACGAAATTCAAATTAGAGTCTTTACAGCTTCCCCAGGCAAACAACTTCATTCACACTTCTGAGCCATACGGATGTCTAATATTCATCTTCAATACCGACACTACTAGACGGACCAAGTACTTCCACCTCTTCAACCTCCATATATTCCACTAATTTACATAGAGATTTAAACCCCGTAAAAGGAAGAAAAATATATTATATAATAAGAAAAGTACAAATAAGTCCCTAGATGATTACCTTCGTAATCATCGTATGATCCTACTATTATTAAGTATAAACAATAATCCACCACTATTCCATAGCAACAGGGACTCTAAGTCTCATATAAAGCCAAGATTCGTATATCTTATACTCTGTATTGTTCTAAACCCACTCTGCTACCGAAAAATGTAAATCCTCACATTTGTAACCATATTACTCAAGAGTAATACTATTGAATACTGTCAAGTAATACGGAGAATGAGGCAATTTAGGCGACGTACACATGAATATTCCCTTGGGCCAACATTGAATACGTCACATAATATAAAAACTTCTAATCTTGACGTAAACAGTCTCAGTATAGAGAAATAAACATGTGTGGTTCCCAAGAATAGAACAATACATAATATGAAATAATCATAGAGAACACAGAGTCATCAATGCAGAAATAAAAATATAATGCATCTAGTAATTCAGCCTCCAACTAAGTCCAATAAGCAAATCTGGTCACATCGTCCCTAAACCTGAAAAGTCCCAAACTAACCTGAGTATTATATAAATAATAAATGGGTCGGACTCTGTCTAAATTTAATAGTGAGAATATAAAAGATATCTCAAGTAATAGCATGTGCAAGCATACTTGTAACGACCTAAAATTTTAGTATTTTTATTAATTAAATTAATTGAAATTTCGTGAAATTTTAAACAATAAAATTTTGAAATAAAATTTAATATTTGTAATATGTCTGTTCAAATACAGCAACTGGTAAATTTCATCAGATAATATGGAAGTTTATTTTCTTGTGAAATTTTATTTCAATTTAAATCAGTTAATAATAGTTGAATTTAAAAGTGTTCTGAAACCTAAATATGTCAACATGATAAAATTTGTATAGAACACTATGAATAAGACTGTGTAATTCATTTCGTAAATTTCGGACGTTTCTAACTCCATTTGGATTTTTCCATACGGAATAGCAACGTATATCAGTGTCTATGTCGACTTTTGATCGGATGATCATACCACCAATATCTGTATACCGTTTTGGTCGTCTTGTCATGCTAAACTCCATAGTACATTCATCTCTGTATTTCGGTGTCTGTTAGACGATGAAGATCGCGAAACGGATAGCCATATCGGTTATGAAATTTCAACTTTTGATCACGGGTCCATTCAAATTTTCAACGATAGAAGTCAAGCGGTCATTGCCTTTAATACTGCCTAGTTTCTAGCGCCCTGACTTTTACTTTTCTCTAGATTCAAATCATAATCCGTTGTTTGTTCTGAGATTTCTTGAACAGAAAGAAATATAAATGATATACGTTTCTTTATATAACTATTCAAATATATTAATAGAACGTTTTAGTCTCTGAGCCTCTTCTAAAGCTTTAGCACCATTTTTCTCTCCCACTCTCTAACCCACGAGAATGCCATCTTCTCCACTACCGGCCTATACTTTCCCTCTCCGTTGCTATAACCCATCACCTTCCAACCTTGTCAGTCACGCCAAGATCCACCGACCCATGGAAACCTCTTGTGTGAGCCTACCGTGCACCTCCTCCATGCGAGCCAACCCAGAAACTGCCTCTCACTTCAATACACGGCTGAGATTGCAGCCTTCATCCATGTCCACAAATTCCCTGGCCTTCACTCCCCTCGCCAGTACCACGTTCTCCCTCCCCTTCATCCGTGCCAGACCACCATCAACAGCCGATGGCCATCTCTTTTCTCCCAGCTTCTCTTTTTAGAATAAGGTATTTTATATTTTATTTTAGTGAAATATGTGTGTATATATATACACACATTATAAAATATTTGTTTTCAGCAAATATATTTGATGCCTATGAAGCTTATTGTTTTGATTTCTTTATATAAATATTGCGTGTCAGTTTCTTCTAATATATAATGTTAGTTATATATATATAAATTTTACGTTAGTATATATATAGTATATAATACTATTACAAAAGTCTATGTGTACAGTATATTATTTATGTTAGTTTATTTCGATATATATAACCTGGGCAACTAAAATTGATTTTGTGTTTCAACAGCCGTATGTTCTATATAGGCTATTTTATATACAAAATATATGTATGTGTATGCAATATATATTTGTTTTGTCATAAGATTTGTATGTATAAAAGAGTATATATCTGTAGGGGTTTCGGCTGTAGAGTTTTTGTGATATTTTTTTAAAGTTTTGTCGGTATATTTATATATATGCCAATAATTATTTTAAAAACGTATATTTCTAAATTCGATATTACAAAGTAAACTTGTTTGCATACTACTATCTAGGCTAGAGCAAGTAGGCTGTGTGTACAGATAAAGTTAGTGCAAGTGTATATTTGTTAAATTGCTTCTTCGTATAATGTTCGTATATGCATGTTGTATATATATTAGTTTAGTTTCTGTTTTGTTTTGTTTTACGTAATCTATTGGTTAACAAAGTAATATAAGCTATATATATAACTGTTATTTGCATATATTCTAATTTATGTGTATTCCATATACTTCTCTGATATAACAATTATATGATATGTTTACATTAGTATATATATTTTGATGGTATATATAAGTTTATGCTATCGAATCATTTATATAAGAGTATATAGTTATAAAGGTTTATTTTATTTTGGGGTTTTGGTTAGCAAATCTGTTGACAAAATAATAGTAATTCTAAAACTTTGTATATATTGTTAGCTTACATATGTATACTTAAATTTTGATATATATATATATATATAGTTATATATATATATATATATATATATATATATATATATATATATATGAGTTCACTTATATCCATTTATCTTTATCGACCCAATTTTGATTTGATTTCGTCCATTCCTTGTTATCAGCTTTGATCATCGAATTCGTGCTTGGATTCGTAACTTAATTTCAGTGTCCGTATCTATGTTCGTATTAGTGTCGTCTCCTGTTCTCTCTAGCCTCGAAAGGTGAGCAATCACTCATGATTAACGTTCTTATATTTATTAAATTCGATTTCAATTGAAACAACAATTGCAATATGCTATTGTTAGTTATTTACATTGTTATATATATGCTATCTATTCACCAGTGACATCTAACACCATTATCTGTTATTTATATTGATGATATGCACGTTATATTATTATTATATTTGTTATCACTCTGCAAGTTCCCTGTTAGTATAGAATTCACTATGGATTGAAATGATACATACCCGAACGAACTTTAGAATAGGAGAAAATCGTTATGGGTTGAAATGATAGACCCAAGCGATTTTCATTTGATTTGAATTTGGGGTTGCGGGTTGAAATGATATCTACCCGTATATATTTAAATTACAGATTGAAATGATAAATATCTGTATCAGCGGACCATAGTATAGGAAATTGTATACAGACACCATTGGTCCATATATAAATATTTTGAAAATAATTTCTATGGTTTTGGAAAGAAATATATGGTTTTAATAAATACCAATTCTTAAGATATTATATATAAATGGTAATTTTATATGTACAGATTTAGTAATAATATTTAATTTAATTAAGATTGAGCTAATACATATAATATGTTAAGTATTTTTGTAAATTTATATTCCAAATAGATTTTTTGCAATAATTTGAATAAATTAAGGTTGGGAAGATAAATTTGGATTTAGTTGAAATGGTATTGAATTAAGAATTTTATTTAGTTAAATCGATTTGAAACTATTGAATGTGAAATTTAAAGATATGATTTTATAACTGGACGTTTGATTTAAGTGATCAATGAATATTTCACGTTTAAATAAATTGAAGGAAATATTTAGGAAAATGTAATTTAAGGTCACTTAAATGATATTGAATTTAATGAGAGAATATTTCAAGACTAAATAATAATGAAGTTAAATCAAGATCTATATGAAACTGTTAAAGTTAGCTCTGAAATTGTTGAATATTAAAGCTTTGAATTATATTGAAAATTTAAATGGTTTATTTTGTGATTCAAATCTGTATTAGAAATCGATAAAATTTGAATTTGTTTAGTTAGAAACTGAGTTGAATGGAAATTGATAAATTGAGACTGAATTTAATTTGAATGGGAAAGTCGAGTTGATTTTGAAGCGATTTGTGAAGTTTGGAGGAAATTACAAATACTTTACTTTATAAGTTATTTAATATATATACATATATATATACTATTTTGGAAAATAGATATATTTGAAATGAAAATGATATTTTGTTTTTGAAGTATATATTAATTTGAAATGGCCACGGTGTTATAATGACGTTTAGTTCCATGGATCCTTAGAGGTGGTTATCCCAAACATCCTGTAAGTTACTTGTATTTCAGTTGATATTTCACTTGAGTTGGATTTATTGACATAAGAATGTTAATCCTGACTCAAGTGTTTGTGTTTTGGTTTACACTCGGGTCAGAGTGAGTGATACAGCATTTGAGACTCACCTTTGGAGTTTGGAGCTTCGTTTGGAGATCTAACTATCGATTCAGCTTTCAGCTTCTCTAGTTGATTTGTTCAGAGAAGTCATCTGTTCGTACTAGAGACTTCACTGTATTTGAGATATTCTGTTGTAATTTATTTCTAACTCTGATGTTTATATGGTAGCTTCATGAACTACTATATATCTATTCCGCTGCATTATTATTATATTACTCCGTGTCTGTGATTCTATGATCGATTTATTTACTGAATATGCCGAGTTTTGCTAAATTAAAATTAACCATCTGATATTTTAAGCAATTCAAGTCCGATATGTGTGGATGTGAATGGTTGAAAATAATAGGTTGTTACATGTGGTATCAGAGCTTTGGCTCTAGGAAAACTTAGCATGTATGGTAAATTTAGTTATAGAGTCACTTTCGTTCGAGCTTGAATCTCTTCCTTTTTAACTCGATTTCCTTTGAATTTTGGAACGTTCCCTGCAATTCCAAAATCCATTCTTGTATCTCCCTATTCATGTTTCTTAATTCTGGAGTATCCCATAAGCCCATTTCGATTGATCTCTATAAGAATAGGCGATTCCACCAATTTTTGAATGATTTTTAAAGGGTGAAACTCCTTCACAGTTGGCATTGATTTATCGAGGATTTCTATATTTTTGGTTTAGATATGGCTATCTCCTGCGATCGAATGTTGATTTTCCTAGGAATTCTGCATCGATCTTATTCCTGCAGTCACGGTTGACCCGGTTAAGGTCGCCCACGATCTATATGTGAGAAATGCGGATTATGGATCTTAAGGTTAGGATAAACAATAGAGGGGGTGAACAGTGTTTTAAAAAATTATTAAATATTTTTGAATTTTTGTTAATTTGAACACAAATGTATGCAATATTCAAACACAGATATGATCACAGAATCAAACAAAGATGCAGAAATAAAATAAAAGCAGTAAAGGAAAGAACACACCGGATTTTATACTGGTTCGAAGTTACCATACATCCAGTCCCGCACACAAGTACGGATTTCCTTTCAAAAGCAATTGTACAATTACACCCTCGATTTCAAGGCTACGAGGTACACCCTCCAGATTCATAATCCTCTGGGTAGAGTTACTTGATTTTACGGGTAACAAGTTCACCCAATTGATTTCCAAGGCTACAATGACACCTTTTCTCGCTTGATTGATTTCCAAGGCTACGATCACACCTTTTCTCGTTTAATTGATTACAAAGAAGCCTATAACTCTGAATAGCACCTAGGATCTTGTTAAGATAGTGATAGAGAATCAAACCAGAGATAATTTAGTTAGATTCAATGTTGATTTCGGCAGAGTAATGGTAGGAATATATATAAAGAAAATGTGGAAGAAGAAGAGAAATGAAAACAAGAAAATATGATTTAAAATTCGTTGAAAACAGCCCCTTTTTATAAAAGAACAACAACCATGTCCATTTGTGAAGAGATATGACGAATAGACACTTCTTTTGAAATTTAAATTTTGAAAATAACTGATACTATGTCGACATGGGTATATTGAGCATGTGAACATCCCAAAGGAGTTTTTGATGGTTTGTTTTTCTTTTGAAAATAACTTTTACCTTATATTAAAAACTATTTTAAACTTTATAAATATACTTGACTATAGCTAAAATACATAAGTAGATATAGAGAATAATTTATAAAATTTGACTATAATTTTATATTTAAATCTAAGTATGAATATTAATATATTATTATTAAAAGTAATTTAAAACTAAGGATAATTTGATTTCGAAATTAAAGATTATTTTGAGGCTAGAAGTATTTAAAAACCAGGATAGATGTTTTTGATCTTTTTAAAAGGAAGGTTTTGAATTTTTTTTGAAAATAAGATATAATTTTGTAAAAACATTTTGAATAAAAGTTAGTGGATACAAAACAATGTTCCACTAGATTTTTCGTAGGTTCCATCCTACTTAGGGCTCCATCTCTTTAATGGGCTCGAAGTGGATTCCATTCCATGAATAAATTGGATTTAAGATGCCAGTGCTTTTCTAGGAGTTTTAACAGAATTCCTAGTTAATTAAAAAATAAATTACTTGAAATCTTGATCTCTTGATATTCTTGATAATCACGAGTCTTCATTCTTGATATCTTGAATCTCTATACTGTGCTTCATTGGTACCTGCATGGTTAAATCCTGCATATACATATATTTCTAAACTATAATGTTAGTATTTATATTTTATAATCCTATTCTAAGGTTGTTGTCATCAAAACCATCATCTTACGAGCTAACAATCTCCCCCTTTTTGATGATGACAACCTTTTTATAAAATATTACTTCTATCCTAATAACTCTCCCTTAATCTATGCCTAACTATCCTATTTTATATTTCTCCCCCTTTGTCATTAACAAAAACTAACTCTAAATATATAACTTCAAACTATAAAATTGCAAACTATAAAACTCCCCCTTATTTTTGGACTGAAGTACCTGCATTAATAAACTATACAACTGGAGTATATAATAGATAGATTAAGAGATAATTATACTGATAGATATGATAATTAAAAAAATCATATAAATATTAATGCATATTTATACATGTTTTTCTCACCAAATATCAATCCAAATCAATTGAAATCAAACAAACCAAATCAAACAAACCAAACAAATCAAACATTACGAGGAACTTCCACCCATCATTCTTCTCCAAATATAGGGTTTTCTTTAATGGCATCCCAATTTTCATTATCATTAGCGAGAGAGACTGGAGGATGTGCTTCGTTATCATCCTTGTGTAGGGAGGAAATCATCCATCGTATTGCATCGAAATGTCTTTCTTGCTCTTTAATCATCTGCATTTGACTCAATTCTATGTGTCGCTAATTACGAAGAATGAAAGAAAGAATATTCTTGAAAGAGTTAAGAGTCTCTTCAAGATTTTCTGATACATTATGAATTGGATTGGCCATATTCGAGTTTGTGAGAAGAATGAGAGACAAAGTTGATAAGAGATAATATTCAGTGATGAATTCTGGAAGAAATAGGTATTTATAGGTCTATAAATTCGTTTGAAATGAATAGACATAAGGTAGTTATTCAAATTTCAAATTCAAAATGAAATGTCATTTCCGACCACTACACGTCGACATGGTCATAAGGGGTATGTCGACATGGTCTAGTGAATTTTGATGGCTTATTTTGATTTTGTGAATAATTGCTTATATATATATATTTATATAATGTACTAACATTTATTCTGGAGATAAGATAAGCTAGATAACAGAAAAGAAATTCCATTTCATTTTATATTAAGATGATACAACGATTAAACATAAAGAACTATGTTTGCGCCAAAATTGGTCACAAACCCCAAGTGTCGCGAAAGCACCAGTGTACGAATATAAATCAGCGATATTCAAACACGAATCACAGATCTAAGCAAGCAACAAGTAGCAATTCAGAAATAATGAACAAGAACACACAATTTATAGTGGTTCGGCTTTCTCCAGCCTACGTCCACTTCAAAGGTTTTTCTTTTATTGATGTTCTTCGCTGATTACAGTTGATTACAATGGATTATAGCTCTGAAATTCGAGTACAACGGTAGTAGTGAAGTGCAAAGTAGAGTCTGGTAGAGTCTGGGAGCTTCCGAATCAAGATCCCCTTTTCTGAATGACCTGGGGCTCTATTTATAGGTGTAGGAGGCTGATATTTCGCCTAAATTTAGGAAGACCACTTCTGGCACGTGAGGGGGCCCACATGCCCGGCCTCAGGAAATTTGGGCCCACTTTGGGATCGATTCGAACTCCATTCGAATCGATCAAGAAATCATCCAATCGAGATGAAATTTGGTGTGGACATTCTTCAACATGTAAGTAAGCTCCTGCGAAAATTTCATAGCATTTGGACTTGTAGATCCCAAGTTATGATCGATTCGAAATCACGTTCTTTGTCTGTTCATCCTTCCGAATCGATCAATTCGAATCGATTGCTTCGATTCGATGGTGGCATGTGCTAACAGGTTGACGTGGCGCGCGTTCTTCGTGTCGATCCGCTTTTCACTCCGGTTTGACTGGGTCGACTCCATGATTTTCGCTACTTTGACTTAGTAGATTCGAGGGCTTTCAGGGATTCAAACAGAGGCTCGTTCTTATCGATCGTGGTGAGCTCTGGCCGATCGATACGAAGCTGTTGTAGTAGGATGGATGCAAACTTATATGCTCTGATGGAGGCGAACTAGAGCGACTTCATGGACTCGAAGGACTTCAACTTTGATGGATACTGTTTGCACCAAAATTGGGCAACACCCTTCGGAAGTTTTTGAAGAGATAATAAATGAAGAAATTAAATTGAAAATGAGGATTATCTAACAAAAACTCCAAGTCACAGAAAAGTAAATTGCACGGAAGACAAAAATTTAGAGTGGTTCGGCGTTTTGCCTACGTCCACTATGAAGTTTTATCACTTTATTGCTTAATACTTGAAGATTACAAGTGTTCTAGAGCGAAATACATCAGATAATAGACTTAAATTCGAAATCAATGGCAGTGATGACGATGTAGAGTGATTATGGCAGCGTCCGGGCGTGCTTTATCTCTAGAAATTCTCCGATCCCCTTTTTGAATGTCCAGGGGCTCTATTTATATGTGTAGGAGGCTGATATTTCGCCTAAAATCCAGGGAGACCGCTTCTGGCACGTGAGGGGGGCCCACATGCCCGGTCTCAGGAAATCCGGGCCCACTTTAGGATCGATTCGAACTCTAATTCGAGTCGATCAAAAAGTGTCCAATCGAGGTGAAATTTGGTGTGGACATTCTTCAACATGCATGCAAGCTCCTGTGAAAATTTCAAAGCATTTGGACTTGTAGATCTCGAGTTATGATCGATTCAAGATTGTATTTCCGGTCAATGCGCTTCGTTCGAATCGACCCACTTCGAATCGATAGGGTCGAATCGATGGCTTTGTGCGTGGTGTTATTGACGTGGCGCGCTTTCTTCGTAACGATCTGCCTTTCACTCCGAGTTGACTGGGTCGAATCCACGATTTTCATCACCCTCGAGCTAATGGATTCGAAGGCCTTGTCCATAAAGGGATTCGAATGGATGTTCGTTCGTATCCATCACGGCGAGCCTTGGTCGATCGATACGAAGCTATTGTAGTGAGATGGATTCGAACATACTATCATTCGTGGAGTCGAAGCAGGGGTGTCTTGGATGGATGCGAAGCTCAGTAACACCTATGGATTCGAAGCAGTGAGAACATGATGGATTCGAACATGCGTTGCAGCGATGGATTCGTAGCAGAGGGGAACTTGATGGATTTGGACAGGAGCTCTGCCCATGGATTCGAACTCTAGGCCATTTCCTCCAACTTGCATCGATGATAACTTGAGCGTACAAACTCGGATTGACTCGAGATTTGGAACGTTGGTTTTTATGGCTTTGCTTGTCATGTCCCATCAATTGTAGCTCATTCTGGACTCGGACAAAATCCAACGATTTCCATAGTGAAGCATAGTATGACCAATCTTTGAGACGAATTGTCCTATGTTTTTAATCGATCTTTTGGTATCACGGCTTTGCCAAAAAGCGGGATAACATTTGCCCCCCAAAGTACGTCTTGTGGAACATGACGTACTTTGAAAAGCTGCGATTTCTCTCTGAACAATCATTGCTCTTTTTGTCTAAGGTTGTAACCTTGCTTTGATATGATTGATTGCTGCAGGATAGTACCTGGCCGCTGGTTGTTGTAATCGTAATCAGATTGGTATTCGATCCCTGTGAATGTTTAAAATCGAATGTTAGTCCGACATATATGCACATATGTTAGATTGAATCTTGTTAATGTCGTGTGTCCACGAGTCGTTGTCAGTTCTGTCCAATATTGAATTTCGTGTCGATTCTCTCCTGAACCGATTTGGAAATTTGAGTTGAGACAATGCTTTATGGTTGTCTTGAAAAGCCCCTTCGTATCGATCCTTTCCTGAACCGATATAGAAGGTTGAAGGACCGACATCGTACTGGTGAATTTAGAATTCAGTGGATATGAAACGCTTTTTCGTATTGATATGCAGTGGGTGGAACCGAACATAAGCCTCGAATCGATGGAACTCTTTGATGATGGATTCGAAAGCATCCTTCGACTCGATGTGATGGTGGACCCGGGTTTGTATCGATAATAATCAATGGACACGAGACGATCGTTCGTATCGATTGGTCGCGCATCACTGTGAGTCGATGAACACTTCGAATCGGTGGAGTCGAACACTCCTTAGGTCTAACTAACACCATGCTTCGAATCATTTTCGATGGACTCGGGGGAATGGATTCGAAGTTGGACTCTATATCAATGCAAGCTGGAGTTCGAATCGATTCCAGTATCTAGCTTATGGTTTCGAACTTGCTGCTTCGAATCGCTCCGATGGCTTCACCTGTTGCTACCGGTCATACTCACCGGGATACGAATCGCCACAGTGCCCTCATAAATACCGAGGCCTCATTCACTTTTCACTTTTTTCTTTTTATCTTCGCCTTCCTGTGTCTTCGAACCCATCTCGATCTTTCAAGAACCAGGTTGAACTATTCTCCTTCCTTCGAGTCGAGGCGATATCCAACTTCTTTCGAATCGAGTTATACATTCAGGTAGACGAAATTTTTAGATTCGAAGACTTAAAAAACAAACCTTTCCATAATGTTTCGTTCATTTCGATCTTGGCTGGCCGGAGAAGGAACACGGATGGGTCCTTCGTATCGATCCTTTGCGATCGATTCGAACATCTTGCATATGCGATCGATAGGAAGCTCAAGTCTTTCATCTGTCTTTTGCTGCTGGTGATCGATTCGTTGCCTTCATTGAGGATGGATGCGATGCTTGAGTTGCTGATCGATACGAAGGGTCCAGTTACCATCGATTCGAATCGTATCGATTCGAACGGAGTCGATTCGAAGCTTCGTCTCTTCGGTCGATTCGAACAATTGAAACCTGGCCCTGATCGATTCGAAGGATTATCTTTTCGATCGATTCGAAGTATTATCCTTTCGATCGATTCGAAGTGACTAATATGGATACATAACTTTCGCATATTTAGCGGCGTAATTCCGACGAGCTTTATCTATGCATATCTGGACTAAACTTTTATTGTGCATACTTGATTGCCCTTCGAAGCTCGTCGATGGAACTATAACTTATCACTGTGACAATAAACTTTAACTTGAATCAACTGTCAACATCGGGATGGTTCAGTGATGGCGGTCAGCGACGACGGCCATCTCGACCGGATCTCTGATGTCTTCGCTGTCTGCAAATTTTCTCTAACTCTGTAGAATTTTTCCAAGTAATGCACAACACTGCACTGCACCGCACACACTTTACACTGGGAATGAACGGGTTTTTTATGTACTTAATGTTGCTTTCTGATGAGTTAGTTAGTTATGGAATCTTCGAGCTCTCAACAACAAGAAGTACAGAGTTCGCCTCCTCCAGAAATACTTGAAATCCCTAACATTCCTCCCGAAGTAGTTAGGCCGGCTCCGGACGAAGTGCCGGAAGCCATATTTATCGATGATCCTATCGACTCCGTTTCGTCCAGTATTTTTGAAGCCTTACTGGGCCGGATCTGCTTGAAACATAACTTATCCCCGGACGACATTTTGCTACCGGACGTTGATGGCAGACCTCACAACCCGCCCGAGGGGTACACTGCTTTCTATCGTCACGCCTGTGCGGCTGGAACTCTCCCTCCATTTAACCAATATATCAGGGAGATGTTATCGTTCATTGGAATAGCCCCCTCACAACTTCATCTCAATGGACACGCATTGCTGAACAGTGTTTTCATTCTATTTATGGATCATCTCTTTCGTCCGCCAAGGCCAACCGAGATTAGACACATATTCAACTTCAAGACCAGGGGCGATAGCCCATCTTTCACCTTTTTGGAAGCAGTTAGAAACTGCCAGATTGTGACGGGAGCCTGGACCAGACTCAATTATTTTAAAAATGAATGGTTTTTTGTTCGATGCCCCCCAGGGTTCGCTAGGCGATGGCTGTCTAGACATAAGTGTGGTAAATCGCACAAGCCTTCTTTAACAGTCGTTATCAGCACTTGAACTAATATCAGGCATTTTTCTTGCAGCTATCATCTCAAGGCCTGACGGTGGACACTACAAAGGCGTTGTCTGAAGTTTACAAGAGGTCCCGAGTGATTTGCGGCACATCGACTTGGTGTTAACTGATGATAACTTAAGGACACTGGGTTTAATTGAGATGAACCAGAGTATTGTTATCGAGGGGTTGGCGAAACCGGCTTCGAAGACAAAGAAGAAGACGGTGAAAAGAAAACCCGGCATAGTGATAAGAGAAATGAGCGATGACGAGAGGACGCCTACTGATACCGAGTTAGCGGCTGATCTTTCCCGAGTAGAAGAAAAGCGGAAAGGCAAGGCTGTTGTCCCTAAACTTAAGAGACGGAAGTCTGTAGTCGTATCTCGTTTGATCCCCGGAATTACTACCTCTGACGCTGCTCCTTGTAAATCGGGAAACATTTTTATAGGACTGGATGACATTCCCATCCCGGAATACGTATCTCTCCACCACGAGTCCGGGTTGGATGAACTCCGAGAAGAGTTAGAAATAAGCGAGCCTTTACCTGTTAGTGCAGTCGACACTTCTGGTTGGTCGGGGGTTTTGCACATTTGCATACACTTTCATAACACTACACGACTTCTGCACAAATCGTATTGCTTTCGCCTGGTATCTAACTGAATTACTTCTCCTTTTCAGGTGCTATGTCTGGCCGTCAATCTACACTAGACAAACTCCGAAGAGTGCACCACCCTTCGTCTTATTATGAATCTCGACGTGGAGACTCCGATCGCGATCGTGAACGGAGGCATCATGGCCAGGAATATTATGCAAGGAATCATCATCGTAGTTACTCCAGTCAGGAGCGATCGGACAGAGATCGGAGATACCGCTCCCCTTCTCGTTCTGCTCCGCCACCCCGAAGCCATATTCAGGTGTCTGAGCCTCTGCGACATCAACCGTCTTCGCAGGTTTCGAGGCTTGAGCCACATCGTCCTAGAACTGAGGTCGTTACGACCACGGCTGCGGAGGAGGCCCCTATTGAACCATCCGGTGAAGGGGCTATCAGACTTGCTCAATTGAAGAGGGACTTCCCGAAAATCTGCTTCGACGCTTATATTTTTCCTTCTAATCTTAAAAGAATTCCCGAAGACGCCGTGACCACAGCACTTAGCTATACCCACGATTTCTATGCTCAGTACAAAGAATGGTATAAAGCGGCTGTTAAAGCTTCAAAAGCAGCCTTTGATCGGGCCAAAATAATCGAGAAACTGGAAGCCGACTTGGCTCAAAAGAACCGTATTGTCGATATACTTCAATCTGAGGCGGAATCCTCCCGTAAGTCCGAAGTTGGGTCGCTAAAAAAGGTTGATGAGACATTAGTTGAGATGATAAAGATGCAACAGGCACATTGCACTTTAGTTGAAGACTTGGGCCATCGATACAAAAATGTTGAGGCCGAGCGGGATGCGGTAGTAAAAGAGCTAGAGGAATTAAAGGCTAAGTTTGCCGATATAAACAAGGAAAAAGACGATGCTAATACGGCAGCACAAGAAGCATGTGAGCAGGCTGTGTCTCTTCGGGCCGAGCGTGATGCGGCAGTCGCAAGGGTTAAGGAGGTTGAAACGAAAGTGGAGGAGAAAGTCCAGGCAGAGAGATTCAAGATGGAGGCCGAATTTGACGAACTCTTGGACACATATAATGCCAACGTGTTAGAGCATAGAAATCTCGCCTGGCTAGGAGATTACTCTATGCCTCTCTACAATGCCTGGAAGAAATTAGTGGAGAACAAGAGAATGTCTTGCCCGGATGGAATATTAGATGAGTTTGAGCTTGAGTCACGTCTGCTTAGCGAGGATGAGAGGAGAACCCTTCACGAGGCGATAAATTCTGTTGAGAAAGAAAAACTTGGCATCCATCAAACGGAGATCGGCGAAGGTTCGGGTGTCGCGCATCATAGTGAGAATATCGAAGTCCCTATCCCAACTTCGTCCGAAGTTGGCGCCGCGGTTGATCCACAAGTTATTCCTGCTTACAACCCGGACCAGCCGGGGTTATCTTCTGGTAAGACTGCTGTCTCCGAGCCTGTTCAAGCTCCAAGGCAAGGTAAAGAAGGTACTTTGATTTTTCCCTCATGTCTTAAAGTATCGATTTTTTGAGAGAATTTACTAGACTGATTACTTTTGTTCTCCTTTGTTCAGTGACTGAGAGTGCCACATTCGTTCCCCCAGTTCCTCCGATTCTATATCCTACGCACGGAGTTATTGTCACCGAGGCGATTTCAACTGCTGCCATGGCCGGTGATATGGGAGAGGGGAGATCGATGTCATTCGATGCTCGAATGATTGAAGAGCTACTTGGTCACTCTCTTGACCCTATTCCTGATCCTTCATTCGCGACGAGTGGAGCTGCTCCAGTTTTCAGTTCTGTCGTGACGACCGCCAGCGTATCCAGCGCAGCTCAGTTGTCTCGAGAAGAAGAGATTTTAGCTGAGATAAGTGCTGAGATGGCCATGATGGAAACGGTTGGTGGTCCTGGTAGCGACACTGCCCCTTCAAGTTCATCTTCTTTAATGGTGGTCTCTTCCGGTGGTACGGTAACTGTCTCGAGCGTTGCTGAACAAACACCTGTCACCGCTCCCATGCCTTCAGTTCGTCCTCACAAAAGGATCTCTGTCCCTTCCAGCTCTGAGGAAGACGTTGATATTATGCCAGATCCGGAGGATGTTCCAAAGAAGGGCAAAGAGTCTCGTAGGAAGCCGGGTAGTGGGTCCAGCGGCTCGACTCCGAAGAAGAAGCCCCGGAAGAAGAAGGAGTGAGCTTCTTGTTTTATCATGTGGTTGTGAATTGCAATTCTTTTACCTCTTCTTTTGTTCTTTTAGAGCCGTGTATACGTGTGGATTCGGCCTCCACTTAATTGAAACCTTTTGACTTGCCATGTAATCAAACCTGTTTTTGTTGGTTGATGGAATGGGAAGTTGCTCTTTTCTTTTACTTAAGTGTTTTGCAGTGTTTGTTTTTTTTTTCTTATCTGCCAAGTATGAAAACATAACTTCGTGTCATGATTTGATGAATAGTATCACTTTGGTTAGTGATTAACACTTAGCTTTTTTGCCCCTTAGTCTCGAGGAACAACATTTGTATTTTGGTGGTATATCGCATTTATTGCAAATCTTAAGCATATGTCCACATTCTGGGGACTTAGGATAATCTGAGATTGATAATCCGGTTCGCACTCCGGAAATTTGAGAGTTATCGATACTTGTAACACGGTTCGCGCTCCGGGAACCTGGAATTGATGTTTATACTCCGCTTTACGCTCCGGGAACTTGGAGTTAGTATCGATATTTCGGTTCACACTCCGGGAACTTTGACATAGTGTTTGTGCTTCAATTCGCATTCTGAGAAGTTGGAGTTAGCACGGATGCTTCGGTTCGTGCTCCGGGAACGGTGGATTTGGTGTTTATGCTCCAATCATGCTCTGGGAATTTGGAGACCGTTCGCACTCTGGGAACGAGTTATTGAATGTTTATACTCCGATTCGTACTCTAGGAAGTTGGAGTCCGTTCGCGCTCTGGGAACGAGTTGTTGAATGTTTATACTCCAATTCACACTCTGAGAACGGGTTGTTGAATGTTTATATTCCAATTCGCACTCTGGAAAGTTGGAGTCCGTTCGCGCTCTGGGAACGAGTTGTTGAATGTTTATACTCCAATTCGCACTCTGGGAAGTTGGAGTTCGTTCGCGCTCTGGGAACGAGTTGTTGAATGTTTATACTCCAATTCGCACTCTGGGAAGTTGGAGTCCGTTCGCGCTTTGGGAACGAGTTGTTGAATGTTTATACTCCGATTCGCGCTCTGGGAATTTGGAGTTAGTAAAAGGATTGTCGTGTATCAATCCTTGTAAACGCTGGTGTAGTGTCCTGCCCCCGAGCTCGGGTTTCACTTAGTGAGTGACCGGTCGTATCACAGTCACTCCCTATATGAATAAATCCCACCGCGTGATGGAACTTAGCTCTTCGTGCATCGTGATATTATACGTCATTTTCAGTGAATCGCAACTTTTGGCTCGAAGAGATGGTATTTTATTGCTGAAATAAAAGAAATATGGCAAAATCAGTTGCCTTATTACAAGTTCAAACTTCGAAATGCAAAAATAAAATGCTAAGGAAGAAATCGACTAAAAATAGATAAATAAAGCCTGTCATGTGTAGTAGCGACGGAGACTTTCGCTATTCCAAGCTCTCAGTAAAGTAAGACCGTCAATGGTTGACAACTTGAACGTGCCATCTCTGAGCTTTTGTGAAATCACATACGGCCCTTCCCAATTTGGCTTCATGTGCGAAGGGACCGAATAAATTCTCTTGAGTACGAGATCGTCGGGTTCAAAGGTTCACGGACGGACCTTGGCATTGTATATTCGAGCGACTCGACCCCGATATGCGGCTGCCCTCAAATCAGCTTCTTCACGCTTCTCATCAAGTAGATCCAGAGATTCAGCAAGTAATATGGCATTCGTTTTCGGATCATAATATGTCACATGGTGAGTGCGAACTTCCAATTCGACTGGAATAACGGCTTCAGAGCCATAGGATAGAGAAAATGGAGTGTGTCCGGTTGTATTCTTGTGAGTCGTTCGGTAAGCCCATAGAGCCATAGGCAGTTCATTAACCCACTTGCCCCCGGCTTTTTCCAGTCGTTTCTTCAAAATAGACTTGATAACCTTATTGACGACTTCAACTTGACCATTTGCTTGAGGGTGTGCAACTGCAGAGAATTTCTTGTGGATGTGAAATCGTAGACAGAAGTTCTTGAATTCAACACTGTCGAATTGGGCTCCATTATCGGTGATAATAGTATGCGGGAGACCAAACCGGCATATGATGTTGCGTACCACGAAGTTGATCACTTTCTTTGTCGTAATTGTTGCAAGAGGTTCAGCTTCAGCCCATTTGGTGAAGTAATCAACTGCGACGATGGCGTACTTTGCGCCACCTTTAGCTAAAGGCAACGCACCAATTATATCAACTCCCTATATTGCAAATGGCCATGGGCTGACCATTTGGGTTATCTCAGTAGGTGGAGCTCTGGGAATTCGAGCGTGTTTTTGGCATTTATCACACTTTTTGGCATAGTCCATAGAGTCGCGATTTACGGTAGGCCAATAATATCCATATCGGAGTATTTTCTTGGCAAGTGCTTGCCCCCCAGTGTGATCGCCACATTCTCCTTCGTGCACATCGTGTAACACTCGTTTGACTTCGTCGTGTGCGATACACTGGAGAAGAGGAACTGAATATCCCCTTCGATACATAACTCCATTTTGAATGACAAATCGTGAAGCTTTTCGAAGAATTTGTCTTTTCTCACTTCGACGCTCGGGTAATATGCCACGCTCAATGTAGTCTTGGTAGGGGGTCATCCATGATTCCCTATGGGAAGTAGCTTCAAATGTGAATTCATTCTCTGCTCGATCAATGCTTGGAGAGGATAAAGTCTCGACAGGGACGAGTCCCAAGTGTTGAGCTTCGCCTGTACTTGCCAACTTTGCCAACGAATCGGCTTTCTGATTGTGCTCTCGGGGTACGTAGAAAATGGTATAATAATCGAACTGATCAAGTATTTCCCGGACTCGGGCTAGATAAGCGGCTAATCTTCGATCTTTGTCCTGGTATTCACCCCGAACTTGGCATACTACTAACTGGGGATCACAGTAGATTTCCATAGCAATAATTCTGAGGTCACAGACCAACTTCAACCCAGCAAGAAAAGCTTCATATTCGGCTTCATTGTTGGTTGCACGGAAACCAAACTTTAAAGCGTAGCATATGGATCGGCCCTCGGGAGTTTCAAGCACTATCCCTGCGCCCGAGCACCGATCGTTGGATGCACCATCAGTATATAGCTTCCATATGTATTGGGGATTTACTAGTTTCAGGTAAGTCTTCAGGAGTAGTGAATTCGGCAATGAAATCTGCAAGGACTTGACCGTGTATGGCTCGTCTCGGAGTGTATGTGATGTCAAATTGACTTAGCTCAATGTTCCATTTCAATAACCTGCCAGACGTCTCAGATCGTGTGAGGACTTGCCGTAATGGCTGATCGGTGTACACGGTGATGGGATGAGCCTGAAAATATGGACGAAGCTTACTTGAGGCGATGACTAGACAGTATGCCAATTTTTCTAACCTTGGATAATTTCTCTCGGCTTCGGTTAATCGTTTACTAACGTAGTAGACCAGTCTCTGCACTCTGTCTTCCTCCCGAACTAACGCAGCGCTGATGGCGTTTTCAGATACTGCCAGATAGAGGTATAACTGTTCATGATCAATAGGTTTGAAAGAATCGGCAGTGTGGAAAGATGCTGAATTAGTGATTGAAATGCACCCTCACATTCTCTAGTCCATTCGAAGTTTCGTTTCCCTTTTCGGATCAGGTCGAAGAAGGGTATGCATTTGTCAGTTGATTTCGAGATGAACCTGCTCAGTGCTGCAACCTTTCCATTAAGGCTCTGAACCTGTTTTATGGTCCTTGGAGTTTGAAGATTCCTGATCGCCCAAATCTTTTCGGGGTTGGCCTCTATTCCTCGGGCGTTGACGATAAACCCAAGGAATTTTCCGAATGCGACTCCAAAATGACATTTTAGCGGATTAAGCTTCATCCCGTATCTCCGGAGGACAATGAACATTGATTCTAAGTCTCTGACATGATCAGTAGAGTATCGCGATTTTACCAACATGTCATCTACATAAACTTCCATCGTCTTTCCGATCTGGTCGGCAGACATTCGGTTGACTAAGCGTTGGTAAGTCACTCCGGCATTCTTTAACCCAAAAGGCATGACCTTGTAGCAGTATAGTCCCAGGTCAGTTACGAAGCGCGTATGTTCTTGATCGGGCACATGCATGGGTATCTGATTGTAACCAGAATAAGCATCCATGAAAGATAATAATTCGTGTCCGGCCGTTGAATCCACAAGTTGATCGATTCGGGGAAGTGGAAAGCTGTCTTTCGGACAAGCCTTATTTAAGTCTGAGTAATCGATGCACGTTCTCCATTTCCCATTCGGTTTTCGGAAAAGTACAGTGTTGGATACCCACTCCGGGTACAAAGCATCCCGGATAAACCCATTCGCTCTTAGCTTATCAACTTCTTCTTTGAGGGCGGCAGATCTCTCTGGATCCATATCGCGTCTTTTTTGTTTGACCGGGATATACCGTGGGTCAATATTCAAGGTGTGGCTCGCGATGTCCGGCGAGATTCCACACATATCAGAGTGCATCCAAGCGAATACGTCTAGATTTGCCTGGAGAAATTCGACCAATTCCCATTGCGCTTGTGGGTTTAGTTGAGACCCAATTTTCAACATTTTTGAATCATCATCATTAACTGGAATGTCAATTGTCAGCTCGACGGGGGAAGCTTGACTTTCTTTAGATTCATCATTACCTTCAGTGTCTCTGGGGTCTAGATCCTTCTGGAATTGGTCGTGGTTCCCGGGCCGAGGCCCAGGCACTAATTGTCAATCATCGGCGAAACGGACGCAGAGAGATTCCTCCACGCCCTTTCCTTTCTCCTTTCTCTGCGCTTCTCGCAGTTCGGCAACGTAGCAGGCTCTCCCAGCAGCCTGATCTCCTTGAATGACCCCAATCCCGTGATCAGTGGGGAATTTCAAAGTTAAGCACCATGGGGCGATTGCTGCCCTGAATTCGGCAAAGGCCGGTCGGCCCAAAAAAGCATTGTACGGAGAGTGGATATCTAGGACAACAAATTGTAACATTCGGACTCTTCGGCGTTCTCCAACTCCCAACTCCACTGGAAACTCCACCACTCCAGTGGGTATATTGGCACTTCCATCGAAGCCATGGATTTTAGATTGACAAGGCTTTAAATATTTGGCTTTCATCTTCATTTGATCATATGCTCTCTTAAACAAGATATTTACTGAACTCTCACTGTCCACCAGGATCCTCTTCATCCAAG
Organism: Allium cepa; assembly: GCA_030765085.1. Classification (NCBI taxonomy): domain Eukaryota; kingdom Viridiplantae; phylum Streptophyta; class Magnoliopsida; order Asparagales; family Amaryllidaceae; genus Allium; species Allium cepa. The sequence goes on from CM060937.1 coordinate 42,259,124, forward strand.
CAGGACCAACCTGGGCAGATATGACTAGTGGGTCTATAGTTAGGGCTTCGACCTTATCAGCATATCGGTTTCTAAATACGATGTCATCTGCCATCGTCCTCTGTTGTTTGGCCGGAGCCCCTTCATCAAGTTTACTGCAACTTTTGAAACACACATGCCTGATCGAATTGGCGTATGATTCCATTTCCCTCCAGCTTCGGCCCGCTAGATGAGGACCACCACTAACTGTATTTATGACCAACCCCGCGCCTGTACGAGCGAGCTCCTCCTGTCTCTCTTGGTTTTGTGCACGATTTTGGTTTGACGGGCCCACACCACCAGCCTGCGGTTCCCGCACGAATTGATCTAACTTCCTTTCCCTGATCAATTTTTCAATAAGATCTTGCAAATGCCTGCAATCAATTGCATTGTGTCCATAACTTTCATGGAATCTACAGAACTTCCCCGTTTGAATCTGTCTCTCCGACGATGGCTTCGGAGTTGGCTTCTTATACTGCATCGCATTTCAAGTTTGTAGATACACGTTTTCCAGTGACGTATTCAGTGGTGTATAGCTTTCAAACATTTGCGCCCTACGCCGCGGGCCACGATTCTGATCCTGCTTTTTATTTCTATTATCGCCGTTCCTCGGCTGGGTTTGCTTGTTTTGAATATTCAGTTGTACTTTTCCAGAGCTCTCCCCTGACTGTTTAACTGCCATATTGCTTCGAATTCCTTCATTGCTGGGTCTCGCATCGTCCTGCTTCCTAGATTGTTTCACGTCCTCACACCTTAAGAATTGGGCGGCTTTGGAGTAGAAACGATCCAACGATGCGGGAGGTTTTCTAGCTAGCCAATTTCCAAATTCAGAGTCCGGGTCAATCCCCTTAGTCAAGGCCATCAAGATTGAATTATTATTGGGGTTAGTGATCTCTGCATAAGCGGCATTGAATCTTTCCAAATATTGTCTGAGTGTCTCTCCTGGAGCTTGAGTGACACTAGATAAGTATTTATGTCTTTAGGCCTGGCAATGTGCATACGGGAACGGTTCAACAAATTTAGTAGCCAATTGGTCAAATGAAGAAATAGATCGTGGTGGTAATCGTGTAAACCACATCGTCGCAATTCCCCCTAAAGAAATGGGAAAACTAGGGCATTTTACTGCATCATCAGCTCTTGCAGCAGTCATCGACCATTCGTATTTCAAAATATGTTGGTTAGGGTCGGAATTTCCTTCATACATGGGGAGAGTCGGCATCCTGAATCGCCGAGGAGGTTCAGCATATAATATGTCATCGGTGAACGGAGTATGACTTCGGGAGATTCCCCAATCGTCATTTGTTAAGCCCTGACTTTCGCGGATCATTTGGCGTACCATAGCTGAGAGGTCATGTGTTGCTATATTCGGAGGGTGGCGAGCCAAAGTGTGGTCGGGTTCCACAGTGCGAGGTAGGATCGGGCGCTGTTGACGATCCATGTCTCGCCTCCTTGGCTCGGTGTCTTCTGGGACATATGGCCCCGGAGTATGTTCCTGCTTGTGGTAGTTCTGGTTGGAGTGATTTCGGGTATCAACTCCTATGTCAACTGCAGTGGCGGTGGTTTGGTTATCCGTAGTATGTTGCGGAACAGTGCCTCCTCGTGAGGAGGGTCCTGTATGAAAACTGGCAGAAGGGCCAACTCTTATCTGCCCAACAGTTAATGCTTGTTGGTGATCAGCAGTATGCACATGGTTTCCGTCTACCCTGGGACATGTAGATCTGCCGCTATAATCAGACGAGGCAGAGCTTTCGGTGGAGGAATGAGGGGCGTGGTCCCTTCTGGATCTTCTACGCCTTTGCCGGTTTAGTTCATTAGTCAACTCAACATTGGCACGTAGTTGTTCAGTCGGCTGTTGTCGACTTTGGGTTACTTCCTGGAGCAATGTCTGGAATTCTTGTCGAGTGACCGGACCCGACGGATCTGAATGCCCGGTCTCATCTTGATTGGGTGGAGGTAGTTGCGGGGAATTTTGTCTATCTTGGCCTTCTTGGCCAGCGGCAGTAGAAGTGGTTCTCGTGCTAACCATCTTGAGGTGTAGAATCCTTTCCTAGATTTCGGTAAATCTGAATAGTACGGAAGGAGTCTAAAATCGAAGTTTGGATCTCTCTCTTAGATTTATGCAATCCGGTATCGATGACAGATCCAATGAGCAGGAGAAAAACTGGGTTTTCTCGGTGAAAGCACCAAAGTGTTTGCACCAAAATTGGGCAACACCCTTCGGAAGTTTTTGAAGAGATAATAAATGAAGAAATTAAATTGAAAATGAGGATTATCTAACAAAAACTCCAAGTCACAGAAAAGTAAATTGCACGGAAGACAAAAATTTAGAGTGGTTCGGCATTTTGCCTACGTCCACTATGAAGTTTTATCACTTTATTGCTTAATACTTGAATATTACAAGTGTTCTAGAGCGAAATACAGCAGATAATAGACTTAAATTCGAAATCAATGGCAGTGATGACGATGTAGAGTGATTCTGGCAGCGTCCGGGCGTGCTTTATCTCTAGAAATTCTCCGATCCCCTTTCTGAATGTCCAAGGGCTCTATATATAGGTGTAGGAGGCTGATATTTTGCTTAAAATCCGGGGAGACTGCTTCTGGCACGTGAGGGAGGCCCACATGCCCGGTCTCAGGAAATCCGGGCCCACTTTAGGATCGACTAGAACTCTTGCTCGAGTCGATCAAAAAAGTGTCCAATCGAGGTGAAATTTGGTGTGGACATTCTTCGACATGCATGCAAGCTCCTATGAAAATTTCATAGCATTTGGACTTATAGATCTCGAGTTATGATCGATTCAAAATTGTATTTCCGATCAATGCGCTTCGTTCGAATCGACATTCGAATCGATAGGGTTGAATCGATGGCTTTGTGCGTGGTGTTGTTGACGTGGCGCGCTTTCTTCGTAACGATCCGCCTTTCGCTCCGAGTTGACTGGGTCGAATCCCCGATCTTCGTCACCCTCGAGCTAATGGATTCGAAGGCCTTGTCCATAAAGGGATTCGAATGGATGCTCGTTCGTATCCATCACGACGAGCCTTGGTCGATCGATACGAAGCTATTGTAGTGAGATGGATTCGAACGTACTATCATTCGTAGAGTCGAAGCAGGGGTGTCTTGGATGGATGCGAAGCTCAGTAACACCTATGGATTCGAAGCAGTGAGAACATGATGGATTCGAACATGCGTTGCAGCGATGGATTCGAAGCAGAAGGGAACTTGATGGATTTGGTCAGGAGCTCTGCCCATGGATTCGAACTCTGGGCCATTTCCTCCAACTTGCATCGATGATAACTTGAGCGTACGAACTCGGATTGACTCGAGATTTGGAAGGTTGGATTTTATGGCTTTGCTTGTCATGTCCCATCAATTGTAGCTCATTCTGGACTCGGACAAAATCCAGCGATATCCATAGTGAAGCATAGTATGACCAATCATTGAGACGAATTGTCCTATGTTTTTAATCGATCTTTTGGTATCACGGCTTTGCCAAAAAGCGGCATAACAGATACAAACCAGGTAGACGCGAGCCTAATTCCTTTCTGATCGATGCGAACGCAATGGATACGAAGTCTAGCAATATTTATGGATTCGACTTCTGTCGATGGATACGAAGTAGATCGGTGCGAGCTGTGGTCCTGATGGATACGAGCCTGATGGATTCGAATGGAGCGAGGCGATGTCATGCTAATGGATGCGAATTCTATCGATTCGAACATGGATCGATACGAACGCTGATGGATACGAACAGCGTATTCTCTCTAACTTGTATCGATCATATTTCATTCATATGAACTCCGATTGACCTAAAATTTGAACCGCTGGCTTCTGCAGCTTTGCTTGTCATGTATTGTCAATTGTGGCCCAATCCGGACTCGGACAAAATTCATTGATATCCATGGTTATCCTGCAATGCATAGTTGATACTCAAGAATAATAATCATCGATTCTTAGTAAGTTTTGGATATCTCAATTTTGCCAAAAGTTGGGATAACACTTTGCCCCCCAAAACATGCCTTTTTGTAAAAGGTATGTTTTGAACAGTCTTAAATCGAGTGTAGTAAATTCACGTTTCATTCGTAGCTGCAGTATTATCAATCAAGTTCATGGCTGTTCGGAGCTAAGTTGTTATCAATCCCTTCCAGTGGAAGTTAAGAATGAAATTCTTCAGTCTCTCTGGACTATCGTTAGTCACTCCAGACTCTTGCCAACCCATTCTAGACTTGACGATTGAATAGAAAGATCCTGTTGCATTCTGGCGTTGCCTTCTATCCCTTGCACTCTGGTCCCGGCTAGGATGTATAGCAACTCACTTCTTGCACTCCGGACCCCGTCTCTCCGGGTAGGGTCATAAAGCGATCATTTTTATATTGGTATTTAATGTTCATCCTTTGACTCTCCGGTCAAAGGTTTCAAGAAATTCTAATTTATTTATTTAAATTCAGGTCCTAAATGTTCAATCTCAAACATCAAGAAAAAGCTAAGCATTGCCTCTCTGGGCATATCGGTTTATCTCCATCTCAGAGCATGCCTAGGGATCTCTCCGGTTCCTGTACATGAGTAAGTGGAGTAACTGTTTATTCTGAAAACAAATCTAAATGAAATTATTTGACCGAAGTCCAAGTCCTGGACTTGGCCCTTGCCATCTTTAATCAATGGATGACGAGTCGCGATCCCGATCTAGGATCGTTCCTGTTAGGTAGAGGCGGTAGTTGTTCAGGCCTTACCGCCGCTCTCCGTTCTTTGACATATTGTGGCAATCTACCACTCCTGGCATGTTCTTCCACCTCATCTTTCAAATGGCGGCATTCATCTGAAGTGTGCCCATCCAGCTCATGGAATAGGCAATATTTACCAGTTCTACGCTCCCGCTCTGTGGGATCTCTCTTGGGTGGTTTTCGATAGGGGAGTTCCTCCCGAGTTTCAGTGTAAATTCGTTCCAGGCCTGCAGTCAGATCTGTGTATTGCCTGAATCTTGGTTCTCGGAATTTCTTCCGTTTATCAGGACCATCATATCTGTCATCCTATTTCCTCTTTCCTTTGTCCGCTCTAGACTGTTCCTGGCGGTTCCTTCGCCTTGCGCAACATTTGTTTCCTGCCTCTCAGCACGTGATTCTTCTAATCAGATGAACTTTTCAGATTTATTATAGAACTCTCCGAGATCCTGTGGTGGATCTTTAGTCAAAGAATCTTTGAATTTGGTGCCTTCCCCAACTCCTGCCACCGCCGCCATCAAAATCATTGATGGATCTGGGCGATCTACAGAAGTCACCGTTGTACTGAATCTTAGTAGAAAATCTTTTATGGACTCTCCGGTCCTTTGCTTTATCGAGGCTAAGGTCATCACACTCTTGGGTCGCGTCACATGGACCCTAAACTGTCTCATGAAGCAGTCTACAAGCTCGCCCCACGTTCTGATTGATCCAGTCTCTAGTTGCCTGAACCAAAGCGCAACCAAATCTGATAAGTATAGAGGGAAGCATCGTGTCATCACTTCCTCGGATGCCCCCAGCACTTCCATATGCCTAATACATCTGGTAATGTGCATGGTCAGATCTGACCTCCCGTCATAAGGATCTAGCATTGGTAGTTTGAATTTTGGAGGGTTCCTTGCGTTTCGGATGTTCGGAGTGAACGGACTCCGGCTGACTTCTTCCAGCCCTCCACTAGACAATCCTCCTTTCATGATTCGTCGCATTAGACCAATCATTCTCTTGTCTCCATCCAGGGGTTGACCCCTTGTCAAGTTTCTATCCTGCCCCTCGAGCCTTGAAGGAAATTCTGGTACATACTCCTCGTGAGGCTCGTTAGCATTAGCATTGGCTCCAGCCTGTTGAGCTCTGTCTACTGGTCTTCCAGTATCGGACCCTGAGGGTCTGCCCCCAAGTCCTTGTTGATTACTTTCAGCTCCTGCATTCTGGTCTTGAACTTGACCTTCATTAGCTTCTGTAATCCTGATTCCTTGTCCCGCACTTGCAGTTGTTGTAGTTGGTCCAAGGTTTTGCACATTCGCCGCCCTCATTTGTTCGAGGAAATTCTGCAGCATCTCCTGTTGAGTCTTCGTCATTCTTTCATGCATCGAATTTGCCATAACCTCCATCTCGTCCCTAGTGATGTAGATCGAGGCTTGTCCTTCTCCAGCTCCAGAGGATGCCTCCTGACTTCCTCCCTGTTGGCTTCTCTCCACTCTTTGTCTTCTACTGTTCTGTCGAGTCATTGTTGAATCAGTCCGAGTTCTTCAAACTTTCAAATCTGAACTTTGAATATGGTGTAGCGGGTGTTAGTCTTTCCCAGTGAAAGCACCAAAGTGTTTGCATCAAAATTGGTCACAAACTCCAAGTGTCGTGAAAGCACCAGTGTATGAATATAAATCAGCGATATTCAAACACGAATCACAGATCTAAGCAAGCAACAAGTAGCAATTCAGAAATAATGAACAAGAACACACAATTTATAGTGGTTCGTCTATCTCCGGCCTACGTCCACTTCAAAGGTTTTTCTTTTATTGATGTTTTTCGCTGATTACAGTTGATTACAGCGGATTATAATGGATTATAGCTCTGAAATTCGAGTACAACGGTAGTAGTGAAGTACAAAGTAGAGTCTGGTAGAGTCTGGGCGCTTTCGAATCAAGATCCCCTTTTCTGAATGACCTGGGGCTCTATTTATTGGTGTAGGAGGCTGATATTTCACCTAAATTTAGGGAGACCACTTCTGGCACGTGAGGGGGCCCACATGCCCGGCCCCAAGGAATTTGGGCCCACTTTGGGATCGATTCGAACTCCATTCGAATCGATCAAGAAATCATCCAATCGAGATGAAATTTGGTGTGGACATTCTTCAACATGTAAGTAAGCTCCTATGAAAATTTCATGGCATTTGGACTTGTAAATCCCAAGTTATGATCGATTCGAAATCCCGTTCTTTGTCTGTTCATCCTTTCGAGCCGATCAATTCGAATCGATCGCTTCGATTCGATGGTGGCATGTGCTAGCAGGACGACGTGGCGCACGTTCTTCGTGTCGATCCGCTTTTCACTCCGGTTTGACTGGGTCGACTCCATGATTTTCGCCACTTTGACTTAGTGGATTCGAGGGCTTTCAGGGATTCGAATAGAGGCTCGTTCGTATCGATCGTGGTGAGCTCTGGCCGATCGATACGAAGCTGTTGTAGTAGGATGGATGCAAACTTATATGCTTTGATGGAGGCGAACTAGAGCGACTTCATGGACTCGAAGGACTTCAACTTTGATGGATACGAACCAGGTAGACGTGAGGCTAATTCCTTTCTGACCGATGCGAACGCAATGGACACGAAGTCTAGCAATGTTTATGGATTCGAATGCATCTTCTGCTGATGGATACGAAGTAGATCGGTGCGAGCTGTGGTCCTGATGGATACGAGCCTGATGGATTCGAATGGAGTGAGGCGATGTCATGCTGATGGATACGAATGCTATTGATTCGAACACGGATCGATCCGAACGCTGATGGATATGAACAGCATATTCTCTCTAACTTGTATCGATCATATTTCATTCATATGAACTCCGATTGACCTGAAATTTGAACCGCTGGCTTATGCAGCTTTGCTTGTCATGTCTTGTCAATTGTGGCCCAATCCGGACTCGGACAACATTCATTGATATCCATGGTTATCCTGCAATGCATAGTTGATACTCAAGAATAATAATCATCGATTCTTAGTAAGTTTTGGATATCTCAATTTTGCCAAAAGTTGGGATAACAAACTACATGAACATTCAAATCAAAATAGACTAAAACAAATACAACGAGATGCAGAAAGATAGAACTAGTTAGAGGATGATGATGAAGAAGATAATCCAAGCTTCTTGCTGACTTTAAACTTGTTCATCTTGGATGAAATTTTTTCCAACTTCTTATTAACGGATCGTTTAAGAATCCGTTGATTCTCAACAATGGTCTTTTGGTTTTTGAGAAGGGTTTTGTTGGATGCATTAGGAGGATAGTCGATGCTTTCCAAAGAAGTTTCACCTTCTTCTTCTTCTTCAATTTCCATTTCATCCCCTTCTTCTTCCTCTTCTTCCTCTTCTTCTTCCTTCTCCTCATGAGCCAAACGCTCTTCCTTTTCGCAAGAGTCTCATAGGGTTGAAAAACAAATGGAATTTTCATAAGTGAAATGTTGGAATGATTGAAAACTTTTCTATAAACAAATTCTTCTCCTTTGAAATCTACTCCAAAATAGTTAAAAATTCGAGTAAGATAAATTCCATGATACAAAGTATTCTCACCCATTTTAAGATTTTTGGGACGAAGTTCATCCAAAATAACTTATACCCAATGAATATCATAATTTCCAAAAATAGCAAAAAGTGCTTTGCAAACTTTTGAAGTAGGATTATTAAAATTTCCCGATCGTGGGGTCAAAGTATGTTGTAAAAGAAGATTGACAATTCTTGCTTTTGGTCGAAATTTTCAATTTTTGAATTCAAATTTATCATCTCCTTCGAAAATGTGATGAAATATCTCACGATCATTTTCATCGATTTTAAAATTAGAAAGATCCATTCCCATACTCTTGCAATTGAGAATGGTACCCCAAAGATCACAATTCAAAACAATTCTAGTGCCTTAGACACTACTCCAAATTTCATCATCGTTTCCATTATAAAATCCACGATTAAGATTTGCATAGAAAATTTCAACAAGATTTGGATAACAAACAAAATCATTTTGAGAAGCATCAACAAGACTAAGAATTTGATTGTTTGCAAAAAGAGAATCAATTTCATAAGAATAGAAATCTTGAAATATATCAAACTTTCAGGGATGGACTTTTGCACAATTAGCATAATTGATGTATGCTTTTATAGCCTCCGGATCATTGAAGAGTTGCTCTTTTATCTTTCTGGAAATTCTCATGGTGGAGGGGTTGCTTGAAGAAGCCATTAGAATAGAGAGGAGAGAGCTTGAATTTTTGAAGAGAGAGTTTGAATTTGAAAATGAGAGTGAAAAGATGTGATAAAAAATAGTGAATAAATAGATTCTCAAAGAACGTGTTCTCTAGTCAAAATATGCCTTTTCAGGGAATTGAATGAAGTGAAAAGGTGGAGGGAAATTCAACCATTTGAATTCAAATTTTGAATTTCAAATTCTGTACCCATGTCGACATCATGGTAGGGACCATGTCGACATGTGCTTGTGAATTTCTATGATTTATTTTTCCTAAGTACCCTAATATATATATATATATATATATATATATATATATATATATATATATATGTATGTATGTACATACTCATTATTTTTAATGTCTATATATATCTGGAATATTATTAGAAAAATAGTATATTCCATAATATATTGTTATACTAATAAAAATAATAAAAAATAATAATAAAATAATAGTAAAAAAAATTAAAATTCAAATAACATACCAATTCAAAATCAATCAAGAAAGCAAACAAGCATCTAATTTTAAGCATGCAATTTCAACCAATTGTATTGTAAATGTGTACCAATTTTTTGAGTCCATTTCTCTGAGTTCGTCAGAGTCGTGAACTGCCATGAAACACAAATTTGAATTATCTATCTTCTGATCATCATCGCTTGAGGACGCTTCAGAGTCATCTAGAGTAGCAGTAAATGCACGCTTCTGTTTCTTTACTGAGTCATTGTTTAGAGGAGGATTTTGCCTTTATGGATACAGACAGTCTCTTTTGATATGGCCTGGTTCATCAGAGTTGAAACATTTGACATTGTTTGGCACTACATTCTGATTTATAGAGTTCTTATAGTTGTTTCTCTTAAGATTATTCATCTTTCTGTATTTTAGAAATTTCCGAAAATTCCTAGACATCAAGGTTATCTCTTCATCATTATCGCTGTTTGAGTCTGATCCATCAGTCAATGCATTAAATGCCATTGATTTCTTTTCAGATGCTTTTCTTTCTCTTCTCCCAATCATTTGGACTTCAAACAACATTAGATTTCCAATTAATTCTTTAAGGTAGTGATGTCATTTGCCTCTTCGATCGCAAGTGTCCTTTGATCCCATTCTGGAGTAAGAGAATTTAAAAAATTTCTGACTTGATCTTCTTCCGTAAATTCATTTTCCAAGGATATTAGAGAATGCACAATATCCTGAAATCTACTATACATATCTGAAATAGAGTCATTAGAATTCATTTTAAATAATTGAAACTGATTTGTGAGCATGGAGATTTTGGTCTGTTTAACTTTGCTTGTTCCTTCGTGAGTAACTTGCAAAGTTTTTCAGATTTCATATGCACACTTACACACTGACACTCTATTAAATTCATTTCTATCAAGTGAACAAAACAGATTATTCGTTGCTTTAGAATTATTTTGTGCAACAGTCTTTTGCTCAAGTGAACAAATCAGTTGTGGGTTCAGAATATTCAGTTTGTGTGATATTCCAAGTGTCTAATCCTACAGATTGTAAATGTATTTTCATCCTACATGCCCAATATGTATAGTTACTGCCATTAAAAAATGGTGGTCTGTCAGTAGACTGACCTTCTACAAATGAACTAGTGATAGGGATACTAGTGTTAGTAACAGTACCGGTGTTGGTAGCCATTTTGAAAACTTTTCAAAATTCAGAATATGAAACTTTGAAAACCTTGCTCTAGTACTAAATGTGAGAAATGCAGATTACGGTTCTTAAGGCTAGGATAAACACTAGAGGAGGAGTGAATAGTGTTTAAAAAAATTATTAAACCTTTTTGAATTTTCGTTAATTTGAACGCAAATGTATGCAATATTCTGACACAGATATGATCACAGAATCAAACACAGATGTAGAAATAAAATAAAAGCAGTAAAGGAAAGAACACATCGGATTTTATACTGGTTTGGAGTTACCCTACATCCAGTCCCGCACACAAGTACAGATTTCTTTTCAAAAGCAATTGTACAATTACACCCTCGATTTCAAGGCTACGAGGTACACCTACCAGATTCACAATCCTCTGGGTAGACATACTTTATTTTACGGGCAACAAGTTCATCCAATTGATTTCCAAGGCTACAATCACACATTTTCTCGCTTGATTGATTCCAAGGCTACAATCACACCTTTTCTCGTTTAGTTGATTACAAAGAAGCGTATAACTTTGAATAGCACTGAGGATCTTGTTGAGATAGTGATAGAGAATCAAACCAAAGATAATCTAATTATTTTCAGTGTTGATTTCGGCAGAGTAATGGTAGGAACATGTATAAAGAAAATGTGGAAGAAGAAGAGAAATGAAAACCATAGAATATGATTTAAAATTCGTTGAAAACAACCGCTATTTATAGAAGAACAACAGCCATGTCCATTTTTGAAGAGATATGACGAATAGACACTTCTTTTGAAATTTAAATTGTGAAATTATCTGACATTATGTCGACATGGGTATATTGAGCATGTCGACATCCCAAAGGAATTTTTGATGGTTTGTTTTTATTTTGAAAATAACTTTTATCTTATATTAAAAACTATTTTAAACTTTATAAATATACTTGACTATAGTTAAAATACATAAGTAGATATAGAGAATAATATATAAAATTTTACTATAATTTTATATTTGAATCTAAGTACGAATATTAACATATTATTATTAAAAATATTTTTTTTTGGGCAAGGCCAGCCAGTTTTATAATGGACCGTTCACATTTTATTACGAACGTAATAAAAAATTGAAGTACAGGAGAAAGGCAAAAGCGCCTTAACTACTAAATAGGAAAATAAAGCACATGAATGTATCGACATGGCACAGTTACTATAAATAACACCAAGACTAAGTCTCCTCCGAAGAGGAAGAATCACCATCTTCCACAGACACCTGGGAAGAGTCCATAGGGACTTTCCCAAGAAAACCAGCATATGGGCGGAAGAGGCTAGCTAGACAAGGATCATAATCTACAGCAACAGGAGAGTAAATAAAGGAACGATCCCAGGAAGAATCAGCAAGCATGTCAGCATTCAATCTCGCATACAGACCATCCATATCAAGAACTAAGGAATCACCAGAAGGAACATAATGAAGGCATCTAAGGTCCAAATGATCATCGGAAACAAAGGATAATTTGATTTTGAAATTAAAGATTATTTTGAGGCTAAAAGTATTTAAAAACCAGGATAGATGTTTTTGATCTTTTTAAAAGGAAGGTTTTGAAAACATTTTGGAAACAAGATATAATTTTGTAAAAACATTTTGAATAAAAGTTAGTGGATACAAAACAATGTTCCCCTAGATTTTTCGTAGGTTCCATCCTACTTAGGGTTCCATCCTTTTAACGGGCTCAAAGTGGATTCCATTCCATGGATAAATTGGATTTTAAGATGCCAGTGCTTTTCTAGGAGTTTTAACAAAATTCCTAATTAATTAAAAAATAAATTACTTGAAATCTTGAACTCTTGATAATCTTGATATTCTTGATACTCATGAGTCTTAATTCTTGATATCTTGAATCTCTATATTGTACAGTCTTCATTCTTGGTACCTGCATGGTTAAATCCTGCATATACATATATTTCTAAACTATAATGTTAGTATTTATATTTTATAATCCTACTCTAAGGTTGTTGTCATCAAAACCATCATCTTACAGACTAACGTTATATAAGTATATCCATCTTCTATTTTGTAAATTAATTATCTCATCTTTGTTCGAGCCTATCTTCGAATCAGAATTCTACTCGATTGGAGTTCCTCTAATTAGAATCTCTATTTTTGTTATGAAATCCATCCTTGAATCATTCTTTGAAAAATCAGTTTATATGTATTTTTTTAAAAAAAATTATATATCAAAATTATTATTTTGATAAGTATGATTATATTCTATATATAAAAGTGAAATGTTTTCGATTAGGATTTGAAATTTGAAGATTATATAAGAAATTGATCTATATAAAAATGATTTATAACTGAAGGGTTTTAATTTGAAATTCGAGGATTGAACTCTAGTATTTTGAAATTGGTTTTAAGACTTTGAAAATGTATAATAATATGATTTGAAAGTATTTTTCGAACAAGAAGTGTTTCAAATGACTTCAAATGAGTTCCAATGATTTCGAAGAAATTTTAAAGAAGTTTTCAAGAAAATAGAAGTCCAGAACTCACTTATGTCGTTGGAAAATAATTTCGATGATGAGTGCACCTATCATCGACATTGATTTTCGAGTTTCAAAGTGGGGAAGAGGCCACTTTAATAGCTTCGCTCTGCGAGTGATTTTGTGAAACCAATTTTTGTTTTCAAATTTCGAAGCATAATTTAATATTTTCAAAAGATATATGTATATATTTGAAACGATTTGAAGTGAGCCGGTGTTCAGTCCTCGAGTTTCGGATTTAACCCTATCTATTGAAGTTGATTTATTGATTTGTTGCTGACTTCCAACTTTTGGATTTTAAATTTGATTTCACCCATTATTTTGAATGTTTGAACACTTCCAAATCAAGGTTTAATTTTCAAAGCTAAATAATTTTGAAAGGTATAAATTACATGATAAAGTATATAAGTTTAGTCTAGTATGTTTAAAGTATGAAGTAATATGATTTAAATAAATTTGAAAATATTTTGTTAAGTAAATGAATAAGACTATTTTGGATTATACCAATACGAAATTTAGCTTTGAAACTGAAGATATTTAATTTGGAAGAAATATTTTGGTGAAATCGTATATGATTTTGAAACTGAGTTGATATTGAAACGAATTGAAATTGAGAACCTTATTTTACTAAATACTTGGTTTAGGAGTTATCAGACTTGTATAAAATTGATTTGTATAAGTATAACGATGATTTGAAAAACTATTGATTTGGAAAGGTGCTCAATTTGAAAGGCGAAACCTTATATATAATCGAAAGTATGATCTGATATACCATTGATTTTGGAAAGTATTCGATGTGAAAAAGGATCTTATATATAATGGACTTTATGTAAGTATGAAATTTGAAAGTGATTTGAAAAGGTACTATATGATACATATTTTCAAAGTAACGATATGGAAAGTTCCTTTTGCTTGATATCCGTTTTGTGGCCACATTGCGGATTAATTATAACGATATTATTCTCTCTGATTTAGGTTTTCCGGATGTGATACTTGAGTCCCCTTCCATGGCGTAACCCATGGTCGTTTTTCTGTGGTAGCGTAATCCGCAAGGCAGAGATTGCTTAAAGGATACGGATGTTTCCTGGGAGATCCAGGCGTAACCATTGTGTATCCTTCGGTCTACCGGTTTTGTTGTCGTGGCGTAATCCACAAGGCAGAGATTGCTTAAAGGGTACGGATGTTTCCTGGAGGATCTAGGCATAACTATTGCATATCCTGCATTCCACGGGTTTTATTTATCATGGCATAATTCCCAAGGCAGTGATTGCTTAAAGGTACGGATGTTTCCTGGGAGATCCAGGCGTAACCATTGTGTATCTGCGATCCAGGTGATTTTTTTGGATTGCACTTTCCATATCAGTTTTGAAGGTTTTCAAGTCTTTTCACTAGGTATTGAAACAGGTCTAGTAAGTACTTGAAGAATTCTAGTTTTGTGCCTTATCAACGGATGGCCAGAGTCTGCAAGAACGAGGATAAACTTGTTGAAACATCGAGTTATAAAAGTATTTGCAAAAAAGAAAATCTGTTTCAATATAAAAGTATTTTATTATAAAAGTATTTTATTACAAAAGTATTTTTCAATAAAGGAATTTGTATTAATATTTGAAATTGAAATTCTTGTGGTTTGAATTAATTATTCGTGCCCGATACCATTCTTTTGAATCTACCTTACCTGCCCAGCTTTATTTATTCACCTATATTTCATTCTTCCGAATCAAACTTCTTTTCCTTGTTGACTATATCCTTTTAAATATTGTTTATTAAATAAAACAATATACTACATATTTAACAGAAATTTTAGTATTATAAATATTTAGATTTTATTAATTGAATAAACCTATTTAAAGTAAATGATTATTCATAATATTTCTAAAGTATGTTGAGATAAAATTTATAAATTTATGAATTATGGATTTAATGTTTTCAGTAGCTTCTTTGTAAATATAATTGAGGATGTAAATAATTGTTTTCAAATAGTTTTAATATCTTTATAAAGGTGTTATTTAAACATATAAATGGTATTTATAATGGAAGTAAGAAATTTTACAAATGGGTTTTGAAAAGTATTAATGTATTAATGATAATTGATTTTTAAATGAAGTTTTCAAATGAATATTTCAAGTAAAATTTATATAGTTTTAAATTAATTATTTAATCTTGACTTTCAATCTACTTTATTTCTGATTGTTCTATTCTCCTACCTCCTTCCTTTTCGGGGACGAAAAGTTTTGAGTGGGGAGAGTGTAAGACCCAAAATTTTAGTGATTTTATTTATTAAATTAATTGAAATTTCATGAAATTTTAAATGTTAAAATTTTGAAATAAAAATTTAATATTTGTAATAGTCTGTTCAAATATAACGAATGGTCAATTTTCATCAGATAATATGGAAGTTTATTTTCTTGTGAAATTTTATTTCAATTTAAATCAGTTAATAACAGTTGAATTTAAAAGTGTTCCGAAACTAGATATGTCAACATGAGAAAATTTATATAGAACACTCTGAATAAGACTGTGTAATTCGTTTCGTAAATTTTAGACATTTCTAGCCCCGTTTGGATTTTTCCGTACGGAATAGCAACGTATGTCAGTGTTCGTATCGACTTTTGATCGGATGATCATACCATCAATATCAGTATACCGTTTTGATCGTCTCATCGTGCTAATCTTCATAGTATATTCATCTCTGCATTTCGGTGTCCGTTACATGACGAAGATCGTGAAACAGATAGCGGTATCGGTTACGAAATTTCGACTTTTGATCTCGGGTCCATTCAAATTTCCAATGGTAGAAGTCAAGTGGTCATTGCCTTTAATACTGCCTAATTCCTAGCACCCTGAATTTTACTTTTCTCTCGATTCAATTCATAATTCGTTGTTTGTTTTGAGATTTCTTGAACAGAAAGAAATATAAATGATATATGTTTCTTTGTATAACTGTTCAAATATATTAATAGAACGTTTTAGTCTCTAAGCCTCTTCTAAAGCTTTAGCACCATTTTCTCTCCCACTCTCTAACCCACGAGAACGTCGTCATCTCCACTCCCAGCCAACACTTTCCCTGCTATAACCCATCACCTTCCGACCTTATTAGTCATGCCAAGATCCACCGACCCCTGGCAAGCTCTTGCGTGAGCCTACCGTGCGCCTCCGCCAGAGCCTACCTAGAAACTGCCTCTCACTTCTACACACAACTGAGATCGCGGTCTTCATCCATGTCCACAAATTCCCTGGCCTTCACTCCCCTCGCCAGTACCACGTTCTCCCTCCCCTTCATCCGTGCTAGACCACCATCAACAGCCAATGGCCATCTCTTTTCTCCCAGCTTCTCTCTTTAGAACAAGGCATTTTATATTTTATTTTAGTGAAATATATATATATATATATATATATATGCATACGTTATAAAATATTTGTTTTCAGCAAATATATTTGATGCCTATGAACCTTGTTGTTTTGATTTCTTTTATATAAATACCGTGTGTCAGTTTCTTCTAATATATAATGTTTGTTATATATATAAATTTACATTAGTATATATATAATATATAATACTATTACAAAAGTCTATGGTGTATAGTATATTATTTATGTTAGTTTATTTTCATATGTATAACCTGGGCAACTAAAATTGGTTTTGTGTTTCAACAGCCGTACGTTTTATATAGGCTGTTTTATATACAAAGTGTATGTATGTGTATGCAATATATATTTGTTTTATCATATGATCTGTACATATAAAAGAGTATATACCTGAAGGGGTTTCGACTGTAGAGATGTTGTGATATTATTTTTTTAAAGTTTTGTGGGTAAATATATACGTCTGTAATTATTTTAATAACATATATTTCTAAATTGGATATTACGAAGTAAACTTGTTTTGCATACTACTATCTAGGCTAGAGCAAGTAGGCTGTGTGTACAGATAAAGTTAGTGCAAGTGTATATTTGTTAAAAAGCTTCTTCGTATAGTGTTTATATATGCGTTTTGTATACATATTAGTTTTTTTTTGTTGTTGTTTTGTTTTACGTAATGTGTTGGTTTACAAAGTAATATAAGCTATATATATAACTGTTTTTTACACATATTCCATTTTATGTGTACTCTATATACTTCTCTGATAGAACAATTATATGATGTGTTTACATAAGTATATATATTTTGATGGTATATATAAGTTTATGCTGTCGAATCATTTATATAAGAGTATATAGTTATAAAGGTTTATTTTATTTTGGGGTTTTGGTTAGCAAATCTGTTGAAATAATAATAATAATTCTAGAAATTTGTATATATTGTTAGCTTACATAAGTATACTTAAATTTTGATATATATATATATAGTCATATATATATATATATATATATATATAAAGTTCAATTATATCCATTTATCTTCATCGACCCAATTTTGATTTAATTTCGTCCATTCCTTGTTATCAGCTTTGACCATCGAATTCTTTCTTGGATTCGTAACTCAATTTCAGTGTCTGTATCTGTGTTCGTATAGTGTCATCTCCTGTTCTTTCTAGCCTCGAAAGGTGAGCAATCACTCATGATTAACGTTTTTATATTTATTAAATTTGATTTCAGTTGAAATGACAATTGAAATATGCTACTGTTAGTTATTTACATTGTTATATATATGTTATATGTTCACCTGTGACATCTGACACCATTATCTATTATAGATATTGATGATATGCCCGTTATATTATTATTGTATCTGTTATCACTCTGCAAGTTCCCTGTTCGTATAGAATTCACTATGGGTTGAAATGATACATACCCGAACAAACTTTAGTATAGGAGAAAATCGTTATGGGTTGAAATGATAGACCCAAGCGATTTTCATTTGATTTGAATTTGGGAATGCGGGTTGAAATGATATCTACCTGTATATATTTAAATTACGGATTGAAATGATAAATATCTGTATCACTTGGCCATAGTATAGTAAATTGTATACAGACACTGTTGGTCTATATATAAATATTTTGAAAATAATTTCTCTGGTTTTGGAAAGAAATATATGGTTTTAATAAATAACGATTCTTAAGATATATTATATAAATGGTAATTTTATATATATAGATTTAGTAATAATATTTAATTTAATTAAGATTGATTTAATACATATAATATGTTAAGTATTTATGTAAATTTATATTTCAAATAGTTTTTTGCAATAATTTGAATAAGTTAAGGTTGGGAAGATAAATTTAGATTTAGTTGAAATGGTATTAAATTAAAAAATTTATTTAGTTAAATCGATTTCAAACTATTGAATGTGAAATTTAAAGATATGATTTTATAAATGGATGTTTGATTTAAGTGATTTAATGAATACTTCACTTTTAAATAAATTAAAGGAAATATTTAGGAAAATGCAATTTAAGACCACTTAAGTGATATTGAATTTAATGAGAGAATATTTCAAGACTAAATAATAATGAAGTTAAATCAAGCTCTATATGAAACTGTTAAAGTTAGCTCTGAAATTGTTGAATATTAAAGCTTTGAATTATATCGAAAATTTAAATGGTTTATTTTGTGGTTCAAATCAATATTCGAAATCGACAAAATTTGAATTTGTTTAGTTAGAAACTGAATTGAATGGAAATTGGTAAATTGAGTTTGAATTTAATTTGAATGGGAAAGTAGAGTTGATTTTGAAGCGATTTGTGAAGTTTTGTGGAAATCACGCATACTTTACTTTATAAGTTATTTAATATATATAAACACACACACACACACACACACTATTTTGGAAAATAGATATACTTGAATTGAAAATGATATTTTGGTTTTGAAGTATAAATTAATTTGAAATGGCCAAGGTGTTATAGTGACGTTTAGTTCCATGGATCCGTAGAGGATGGTTATCCCAAACATCCTTTAAGTTACTTGTATTCAGTTGATATTTCACTTAAGTTGGATTTATTGATATAAGAATGTTAATCCTGACTCGAGTGTTTGTATTTTGCTTTACGCTCGGATCAGACTGAGTGATACAGCATTTGAGACTCAACTTTGGAGTTTGGAGCTTCGTTTGAAGATCCAACTATCGATTCGCTTTCAGCTTCTCCGGCTGATTTGTTCAGAGAGGTCATCTTTTTGTACTGGAGACTTCACTATATTTGAGATATTCTGTTGTAATTTATTTCTAACTCTGATGTTTATATAGTAGCTTCATGAACTACTATTTATCTATTCTGCTGCATTATTATTATATTACTCTCTGTCTGTGATTCTGTGATTGATTTATTTACTGAATATGCTGAGTTTTGCCAAATTAAAATTAACAATATGATATTTTGAGCAATTCAAGTCTAACATGTGTGGATGCGAATGGTTGAAAACACCGGGTTGTTACAATACTAAAGAAATCTAACCAAAGAAATGATAAAACATCCAAAACACATTGAACAACATTCGTAACACGTCAAACATCTGAACATCCATAAGGCATCAAACACAATCACTTCCATCACACAATACACATCAAGCATCCACCAGATATATCACATACAACACATAGCTCACATATCACATTACATCGCACACATCTAACCATCTCGTACTTCGTACACATCATACCTCACACAACATGCTTTAAATATCAATTCTTATCTATTTAGTAGTATTAACTTATTCATTTTATTCTTCATTTTTAATTTCATTACTATAGCTATTATATATGATGTTGTTATTGCTATTGCTAGAAGCTGAGTTGCCTATCATCATTACAGCTAACCCCGTCATCACCAGCACTAGTACCAGCACCACAACATCACCATCATTGCATCATCGCCAGCACCGCATGTCAACCCAAATCGTCGCCTACCTTCACCTTCACACACACCTGAACACAACTATTCTCTTTGCCCCCACAAACTCAGATATGCAATTCCACTTCATCGGATATCGCCACCAAGTCTCGTTCATCCACCATACCATACCACTTCAGGTCTGATGCAGGGTATCATAGAATTAGAGAAGAGAACTTCACCTCTAGGTCGTTACTGCTCCTAGGTCGCTCCACGACCAACGCCAAGTTGGTAGCCGACCCATCTCCACCAAACAACGACATGCCGAAGCTCGTTAGGCCGTTACCACTCCTAGGTCGCTCCACAACCTTGCTGGATCTGGATCCATATCACCGGATCCCACCCTATTCCAAAGTCGCAAACTCCAAAGCCATAGGTCGCGACTATTCATCTCGCAAGCGACCTACCACCTACCGAGTTAAAACCCTAAGTCGCGAGATAACTAAGCCTAAGTCACGAAGCTCCATCATCCACGACCTAAACTTAAGTCGCCACCGCGACTTAAACCCTTCCCCAACCTAAACCTAAATCACGAACTAAACCAAGTCGCTCACCAAATTCTCAGTAGGTCGCGAATATTTCTTTGCCGCCTTCTCTTAGCTCGTGTGAAGTGTTAAGTCGCGTGAAAGCATTCGTACAACCTTTCTTAAGTCGCGAGCGACATAGTTAGGTCGCTGATGATTTCTAAGTCGCGAAGTTTCTTTGCCGTGCTTCATTTTAGCTCATGTGAAGTTTGTTAAGTCGTGTGAAGAATTTTAGGTCGCGTGCATTGTTATTTAGGTCGTTTGTGTGTTTGTAAGTCGTTGTACTGTTTGTATTTCATTTTCTTAAGTCGTTGTGTTTGTTGTATCACTTTGTTAATTCATATGTGTTGTAATCTCCTATAAATAGGGGTTGTGTCATTTGTAAAAAAGGTTGTTGAAAATTGAATAAAATTTGGTTTGTGCCTTGTGCCTCCATTTTTAACTTGGTAGTTGAGTGCTAACTCCTATCTCCACTTTTGGCATTCGAGTGCGCTCGAATCAACGAACGTTGAAGCCAATTCGCGGAATCAAGTGTGCTTGATCAACGCTCAAAGAATTGTAGATCTTTCTTCACGGTATCGTGCGCGATCAACGTGTCGAAGATTGCTAGAATACGGAATCTTCGTGATCAACGGATTTGGCCTTACAGTATTCTTAAATCCATCGATTCTTCGTCGATTCACGATTATTTCCACTAATCGTGTGAGGTCCTGGACGGATTCGACTTATATCATCGAATTTGCTTCCCACGCTGCGTCAGTTTGGTACCAGAGCTAGATCGCAAGAAGTTTGCATCATTTGGAGATTTGGGTTTCGAGAATTTGAAGTTTGGAGATCGGATTTGCAATTATTGAGAAGTTGGGTGTTCATCATGTTCATCGTGAAGTTACAACAAGTTGGGAGTTTCGATCCATCTCACTTTGGGTCAAAGTTCGAAAAGTGTTTGGAATTTATTTTTGAGTTTGTTTGAAGTTCAATCATTCCTACGAGACGAGCTCACCGCCATCGCAATATTAATGCCTTGTATGGAAGGGAAGAGGCTGATGAAATGGAGCAACGAATCAATGAGAGTTTCACTGAGAAGTTGAATGAAGAAGTTGGTCAATTAGAGAGAATGATGCTTGAAATGAATCAAAATCGAAGAAGGGTTTCACCTGAATCAAGCCATGGGAGAAGTAGAGTTTCACCACATTCAGATCGGGAGAGAAGAGAAGATCATGATCGTAGAAGTGTTGACAATTGTGATAGGAATGAAGACCGAAGAAGTGGTGGTGGTAGAGAGGTTGGTGGTCCTGATCGACATCGATATACTTCGGATTTTGATGAGGAGTTTGATGGTGATAGAGGTAGTGTGCATTATCGAGAACGAGGTCAAGTACGAAATCGAGACAGAGATTTTGAAGATGACCGTAGTTGGGAATCGGGAATGAAGATGGAAATTCCATAGTTCAAGGGTGGAATGGTTGCAGAAGAATTTTTGGATTGGTTGTCTAATGTTGAAGAGATCTTTGATTTCAAGGAGGTACCGATCGTCGAGTGAAGTTGGTTGCTACTAGGTTGAGGGGGAGAGCTATGGCGTGGTGGCAGCAAACCAAACTTACACGAGAACGGATGGGGAAGTCGAAGATTGTTGATTGGGAGAAAATGAAGAAATTGATGAGAGCTACATTTTTACCTTACAATTATCAATCACTCATGTATCAGAGGTTGTAGAACTTGAGGCAAGGGGCGAAGACTGTTAATGATTATGCTGACGAGTTTTATCAACTGATTGCTCGAAATGACATTATGGAGACAGAGGAACAGTTGACTGCTAGTTTTGTTGGAGGGTTGCGAATGCAGATCCAGGATATGATTAATATGTTTGATTCGAGATCTGTGGCTGAAGCGCACCAGAAAGCGTTGGCTTGGGAAAAGCAGGGAAGACGAGGAGGTGGTGTGTTTACAAGTTCCAATATTCAAAGAAAAGGGGTTAGTAGGAGTTCCAATGTTTCTAAAGCTGTCAGTAAACCAGTTGTGAAAGAGGTTGAGAAGGCATAGGTCAACAGCAGTTTCAAATGTTACAATTGACAGGAAGTGGGTCACAAGAGCAACGAATGTCCAAAGCCAAAGAAGAGAACGATGATTGCTGAAGTTGAAGGCGAGGATGTTGGTGAAGATGATTCTAGTCCAGTGGAGGAAGATGAACAGGATATCGCGCTAGGAGATGAAGGTTGTAATCTAATGTTGAGGAGGTCTTGCTTAACACCGAAACAAGAGGATGAGGCTAGTTGGTTGAGGAGTAACATCTTTCAGTCGACATGCACTACATTGGGGAAAGTTTGTAAATTTGTAATTGACGCAGGGAGTTGTGACAATATCCTTTCTACAGAAGCTGTGAGAAAATTGAAGTTGAAAACGGAAAAACATCCGAATCCTTACAAGTTAGCGTGGCTAAGAAAGGGAGGAGAGGTAAAGGTGGACAGGCGAGTTCGAGTTCCATTTTCTATTGGGAAGAAATGTAAAGACGAGATCTGGTGTGATGTAGTTGAGATGGATGTTTGTCATTTGCTTTTGGGAAGACCGTGGCAGTATGATCGAGCAGTGCGGCATGATGGTCGGACCAATAGCTAAAGTTTTATGTTTGAAGGCGTTAAGATTATTTTAGTTCCAAAGAAGAGACAGCAGGGAGAGAGCAAATCTGAGGAGATTGAGGAGCTGAAAACTTTACTGACTTTGAAAGAATTTGTTGAAGAAGTAGAAGAGAGTCCAGAAGTATTTTTTTGATTGGACATGAAGCTACTGTATCCGTTGAAGTCCCAGAGGAAGTGAAGCCGATATTGGAAGAATTCAGTGATGTGTTTCCGGAGGAGTTACCAAAGGAGTCACCGCCGTTGAGGGATATTCAACATCAAATTGATCTTGTGCCAGGATCAGTATTACCTCACAGGCCACATTACCGGATGAGTTCCAAGGAGCACGAGGAGCTGAGAAGGCAAGTGGAGGAGTTATTAGAACAAGGGCGTGTTCAGGAGAGTTTGAGTCCATGTGCTGTGCCAGCCTTATTGGTACCGAAAAAGGATGGAACGTGGAGGATGTGTACGGACAGTCGGGCTCTTAATAAAATCACTGTGAGATACAGATTTCCTATGCCGAGATTTGATGATTTGATAGATCAGTTGAGTGGGGCAGTGGTGTTTTCAAAGATTGACTTGAAAAGTGGATACCATCAAATTCGTATTAGACCGGGTGATGAGTGGAAGACTTCTTTCAAAACCAGGGAAGGTTTATACGAATGGTTGGTTATGCCATTTGGTTTATCAAACGCTCCTAGTACTTTTATGAGAGTGATGAACCAGATTTTCAGACCATTTGTTGGAAAGTTCGTGGTTGTTTACTTCGATGATATTTTGATTTATAGTGGGAGTACGGAAGAGCACATCAGCATTTGCGAGAAGTATTGTTGATTCTACGACAAGAGCAGTTTTATGCAGCAACAAAGAAGTGCGTGTTTATGACGGACAGTGTTTTATTTCTGGGGTATGTTCTGTCAAAGGAAGGTATTCAAGTAGATGAAAATAAAGTGGAAGCTATCAGGAGTTGGCCACAACCGAAGACAATTACAGAAGTGAGAAGTTTTCATGGGTTGGTGTCTTTTTATCGAAGATTCATTCCACACTTTAGCAGTGTGATGGCACCTGTAACCGATTGCATGAAAGGAAAGAAGTTTTTATGGTCAGAGGAAGCGGGGTTTGCTTTTGAGAAGATCAAGTTACTATTGACGACATCACCAATACTGGTACTGTCGATTTTTCAGTTGTTGTTTGAATTGCATACTGATGCTTCGAAAGTGGGAACTGGTGGAGTATTGAGCCAGAATGGAAGACCGGTTGCTTATTTCAGTGAAAAAATGTCGGGAGCCAAATTGAGATATAGCACTTATGATGTAGAGTTTTACCGATTGTACAAGCCGTGAAGCACTGGAGACATTACTTGTTTCAGAAGGAGTTTGTTCTTTACACTGATCATGAGGCATTGAAACATCTACAAGGACAGGACAAGATTTCAGCGAGACATGCTTCATGGATAGCATATCTACAACAATTTACTTTCGTTGTAAAACACAAATCAGGGGTAACGGATCGTGTAGCGGATGCTTTGAGTAGGAGAAATCACTTGTTGACAACGTTGAAGGTTGAAGTGACATGATTCGAATTATTGCCATAATTGTTTGAAGAGGATCCTTACTTTGCAAAATTTGTTGAGAAAGTTAAGGATGGGGATATGGATGAATTTGTGTTGGTTAATGGATTCTTGTTCAAAGGAAATCGATTATGCATACCAGACTGCAGCTTGAGAATGAAGATTATCAAAGAGTTACATGAAGAAGGTCATGTAGGCAGAGATCGAACATTGAAGTTGATTTCTCAATCTTATTTTTGGCCGTCAATGAGAAAAGAGGTAGAGAGATTTGTGGAGAGATGTCATATCTGTCAAGTTTCGAAGGGAATAGCTACGAATGCGGGATTATATATGCCGTTACCTGTGCCTACTAAACCATGGGTTGATATTAGTATGGATTTTGTGTTGGGTTTGCCTAGAACTCAAAGGGGGAATGATTCTATATTTTTTGTGGTGGACAGATTTTCGAAGATGGCACATTTTATAGCCTCTAAGAAGACAGCAGATGCAGTTCGAGTAGCTCAATTATTCTTTAAAGAGGTGTATCGATTGCATGGTTTACCAGAATCTATTGTTTCTAATCGAGATACTAGATTTTTAAGCCATTTTTGGTTGAGTTTGTGGAAGATGGTCGGAACGAAGCTAAATTTTAGTAGCGCTTACCATCCACAAACTGATGGACAAAACGGAGGTGGTTAACCGATCGTTGGGAAATTTACTGAGATGTCTCGTGAAAGATAACTTGAAGAGCTGGGATATGAAGTTATGTCAAGCGGAATTTGCACATAATCATGCAGTCAATCGTAGTACTGGATTCAGTCCGTTTCAAGTTGTATATTCAGTCATTCCAAAGGGACCATTGGATTTAGTGACAATACCATATCAGAAGGGAATTGTTAAGCGGGCTAGTGATTTGGTGAATGAGTTACAGGACTGCCACAAAGTTGTACAGGAACAATTGCTTGTATCAAATGAGAAATATAAACAACTGGTGGATAAGAAATGAAGAAGTGTTGTCTTCCAAGAAGGAGATTTTGTATATGCCGTTTTGACGAAAGATCGTTTTCCAGTTGGAACTTACAACAAGTTGAAAGCACGAAAAATTGGTCCAGTAGAAATCTTGAAGAAGATCAATGATAATGCATATCGATTAAGATTGCCAGAAAAGGTTCATACTTCTGATGTTTTTGATGTCAAACACTTAATTCCGTATCATGCTGATGATCAAGGAAATGCGAATTCGAGGACGAATTCTTTCGTACCCAGGGAGGATGATGCAGGATATCATAAAATTAGAGCAGAGAACTTCACCTCTAGGTCGTTACTGCTCCTAGGTCGCTCCATGACCTACGCCAAGTCGGTAGCCGACCCATCTCCACCAAACAACGACATATCAAAGCTCGTTAGGCCGTTACCACTCCTAGGTCGCTCCACGACCTTGCTGGATCTGGATCCACATCACCGGCTCCCACCCTATTCCAAAGTCGCAAACTCCAAAGTAGGTTGCGACTATTCATCTCTCAAGCGACCTACCACCTACCGAGTTAAAACCCTAAGTCGCGAGATAACTAAGCCTAAGTCGCGAAGCTCCATCATCCACGACCTAAACTTAAGTCGCCACCGCGACTTAAACCCTTCCCCGACCTAAACCTAAATCACGAACTAAACCAAGTCGCTCACCAAATTCTCAGTAGGTCACGAAGATTTCTTTGCCGCCTTCTCTTAGCTCGTGTGAAGTGTTAAGTCGCATGAAAGCATTTTCGTACGACCTTTCTTAAGTCGCGAGCGACATAGTTAGGTCGCTGATGATTTCTAAGTCGCGAAGTTTCTTTGCCGTGCTTCATTTTAGCTCATGTGAAGTTTGTTAAGTCGCGTGAAGAATTTTAGGTCGCGTGCATTGTTATTTAGGTCGTTTGTGTGTTTGTAAGTCGTTGTACTGTTTGTATTTCATTTTCTTAAGTCGCTGTGTTTGTTGTATCACTTTGTTAAGTCATATGTGTTGTAATATCCTATAAATAGGGGTTGTGTCATTTGTAAAAAAGGTTGTTGAAAATTGAATAAAATTTGGTTTGTGCTCTGTGCCTCCATTTTTAAATTGGTAGTTGAGTGCTAACTCCTATCTCCACTTTCGGCATTCGAGTGCGCTCGAATCAACGAACGTTGAAGCCAATTCGCGGAATCAAGTGTGCTTGATCAACGCTCAAAGAATTGTAGATCTTTCTTCACGGTATCGTGCGCGATCAACGTGTCGAAGATTGCTAGAATCCGGTATCTTCGTGATCAACGGATTTGGCCTTACAGTATTCTTAAATCCATTGATTCTTCGTCGATTCACGATTATTTCCACTAATCGTGTGAGGTCCTGGACGGATTCGATTTATATCATCGAATTCGCTTCCCACGCTGCGTCAAGGTCATAGCCATACTTCCCTCTCATCACACCAAAGTATCCAATTCGCGACATCCCCAGGTCATAGATGGTGACCTCCTCCAAGGCGAGGCTTCATATCCATGTTCGCCCGCACTCCTATGGTCACATCGCTTCTGCCGAAATCCATTGCCACTTCCAACGTCGACCTCGCCAATTTCACCTCCATGATCAAAGCGCGTTCGACTTTATTTTTTTCAATTTCTGTAAAATGCAATTTTCTGATTTTAGTGGGATTAAGGTTAAAAATGAGATAAGAGGGAAATATATTTGCCTAGCTTGTGTGGAGAAGCGGGTAGAGGATTCGAGAAGCATAGAAATAATGAAAGTGGACTTCAATCTAATTTTAATTCACTCTAGTTTAACTTCAATTCAAATTCAAATTTAAATTCTTAATATCTATTTATGATTATATTTTAATACAGTTCAAATTAAATTACACTTCATTATACAAGATAAATCACGATAACTACACAATTTTATTTAATCCGACGCCCGCTCATTTATTTAATCGTCCATTACAAAATAAGTTTGTTTTCCAATTATTCCCAACCTCCTGTGAAAATTATTTACGCTTCAAAATATTTTATATTGATTAATACATCTTATTTACTTTTAAATAGATTATATAAAACAAATTAATTAATTTAATTCAATTTATTATATCAAAATCATTTATTAAATAGAACATAATTAGCTAACGATTTTTTTCAAAATATAATTATCATAATTCGAATTCAAACCCTTTTATTTTAATTAAATCTATTTCTTTTATACAATGTAGAAAGACAGGGCAGTTACACATGCTATCTCTAGCAAAATTACACAAAAATTGGAATGCATCCAAGCAAACACGTTTGTGTTTGGTCGAAGAAACCTTACCAAATCCTTCCTCACTTTTAGAATAAGCTGAGATCGATCTTGAGAACTTTCGTCGGATCCTCACCATCAGTTGGAATGCTGATCATTAGCTTGACTAAGGCCGCCCTTTGCATCCTCTAAATCTTTTCATGAGTCCATAGGCTTGTAGAACTTTCTACGGGACCAGAGCCAGGGCTTAGGCGGTAGTTGCTATGCATCGGCGGTTTTGGTACAAAGTGCCTTTTATGGATCCTTTCTTTTCTCTCATCATTATGCCTCTCTAAGCTCTATAACGTAACATTCCTAACCAATACTTCGGTCGCCTTAAATAGCTCCTACTCTGTTCTTAATGGGGATCTTCATCACCAGACACCATGGAGCAAGAGCAATTCCAAAACTAGCAAGGATCGGTCGGCCTAAGAAAACATCAAAGGCCAAGAATCTAGCGACCATAAAAGAAATCTATAACTAAACTATCTTGCGGTCTCCTTTACCCAACTTGACAGTAATTCTATGCAGCCAACAGGTTCCTTGGCCACTTTGATAAATCCATGGATACGATATTTATAAGGCTTCAAATCCTTGTCATTGAGTCGCATCTGATTTAGCGTCTTTTCAAACAAAATATTAACTGAGAACTCATAATTTGATGAACCCAATCATGACCGTAATAGTCAAGCATCGACACATGCACCCTGTTTGCATCTTTATTACTGAACACGAAGTCGTCATTCATCATTCTTTACTGATTCATTAGAGTTTCATCCTTATAGAAAAACAACTTTCTTAAGGCACAGGCCTCAACGTGCTACCATAGCACTCCATTTTGTTCCATTTTTTCTCTATTGCATAAGGTCCTCCAAAGATAATATTAATCACTATTCCCATCGATGGTTGTCTTGGTCTGTCTCTATTGGACCCAACCTGATTGCCTTGAGCAGGTTATCCTTGGGGGCTATTTTTTGTCCACTCTCCTGGCCATGTGTTCTTGACATATTGTTATAGCCTTTTCTTCCTTATCAAACCCTCAATCACATCTCCCAAATGTCTACATTCAGTGCTATTATGTCGATGTGTTTCTTGAAAATGACAATACTTATTTGTTCTTTAGTTGCCTCCTTCCGAAGGTGGCTTCTTGTAAATTGTAATAGCTTGCATGGCAAGGTAGATATTCTCAATAGGATCATTCAACGAAGTGCAATCTTCTAGTTTAGTGTAACCATGTGCTTTTGGGTGTTTTGCTTCTTCCCATCAGTATCTTGGTTCATTCTTTTAGTATTATTGTTATTGCCAATGTTCACGTCAACATTTCTAGCACTATCACCACTCTATTTTTAGCAACATTGTTTTGCACCATAACAATGGGCCCCTCATGACTGTTACCCGTCTGTCCAACAACCAAATCTAACTCTTCCAAGCATAGAAATTAAAATGCCTTTCATTGAAACTCCTCTGTGGTGGATGGTTATTTTATATTCAACCATCTACCAAAATTGGTCCTTGGGTTAACCTCATTGACCTATGCCATAAAAACAATTTCCTCTTTGGGATTGTTCATTTCAGTCACATTAGCATTGAATATCTTCAAAAAATATTTTGGTGTCTCTCTGAAATTAAAATGAACATTTTCCAGGACATCACGTCCTTTGATCGAGCAGTATAAAGCCGGAATTACTCTATAAACTTCTTGCCTAATTGGTCAAACGATGATATGGGCCTTAGTGGGAGTCAAGTGAATTACATAACAACAAATCTGTCCAAAAATATAGGAAAGCACCTACATCTCTCACCATCTATAGCAGGAGCATTACCCATACAACATATGTACTTTAATAGGTATTGCTTTGGATCTGTCACGACCCAAAATTTTCGAACCCAAAAATTTCAGATAGTTAGGAAGAAAGAAGAAAGAGATAGAAAAAGAAGAAGAAACATCAACATCTCACATCCGCAGCGGATAAAATATAATAATAAGTGATAACAGTTTACAAAAAATTCTGTATCTGTCAAAGTACATTTTAATACATCAGAGTTACACATATATACAGACACTGGATATACACAATCATCATGTCACATATATTCAGCAATATAATACAGCGGAAACACTCCATACGTTCTTGTCACCCAGCTCGCCTCTTGAGCTCTAGAACGTCCTTACCTGAAAATCTGTAATACTCGGTCTGACCCGAGCATTACATCAAAGTAACATCCGGGTCAGGCTGGAAACTAGTGTGAGTAAACTCATCTAACAAAAAATACTAGAACAAAAGGCTTACTTAAAACCAGGGGTAACTCGTCTCAATTTACAAATTCAAAATTTGCTATAACATTGCTTATTCTTCACATCAATTTCTAAATACCAACACGTAGATTAAATGGTTCACATCACTTAACTCATTCTATTTCAGCCTATTGATTTACATATCAAGTCTATATAGAATCAAAGTGGTTTCGGGTATTAACTAATACCCGACGCCGGTCTCTTTGAATTCAGTTCATCTTAACACATGTTATTCAAGTGAAATGCAATTCTACTTTAAATCAAAGATGTCACCTTTTTACCCGGCAATTCATCATTGATAGATAACCACATTATCATTGTCCACCCAAACATATCATATCACGAACCATTTCATATCAGAGGTATCGATCAATTTAAGGCATTTAATCATCATTTAATCATACATAAGTAAGATAAATCAATCACACCATCTCGAATATATCTAATTAACCATAATTGAATTAAACCAATTACCTTTAAGTCCTGCTTATTAATTAATTACAATCCAATCGATTTTCCATCCCATAATTATTCATCTTAGTTAATCCTCCTTGATTAATTATTCTTTAATTACATTAAGATTATTATCATTATCTAATTACTCCCATTAAGTAATTATACTTAACCAAATTCCATGAATGCTTATCCTTAATTAATTAATTATACTTAATTCATTGTATAATAAATTAAGTTAACGTCCTTCATAAACAATTCTTTAATTACTTCTCTACAGTAATTAAATTTAGATTAACCATTATTAATTATAAATTAATTATTCTCGATTAATTAATCTTAAACCTTAATTAATTAACTTAAATTCTTAATTATTAAATTAATTAATTGTAACGACCCGATATTTTCAACCATTCGCATCCGCACATGTCGGACTTGAATTGCTCAAAATACCGCGTTGTAAATAAAATTTGGCAAATCTCAGAATATACAGTAAATAAATAATCACAGATCACAGACACAGAGTATATAATATTGCAGCGAAAGTAAAAGAGATAGTAGTTCATGAAGCTACTGTATATGAATAAGATACATCAGAGTTAAACAAGATACAAAAGAAGAGTAACAAGATACATCATATACAAATCAGAATACATCACTGGAATCACTGGATACTAAAGGCAAAATAGATGGCTGGATCTTCAAGAAAAGCTCCAGCTCCGAAGGTGAGTCTTGAATGCTGAATCACTCAATCTGACTCGAGCATAACGCAAAACACAAAACACTCGAGTCAGGACATAAATACTTATAAACTGTAAATCAACTCAAGTGAACAGTAACAAAATGCATCAGTAACTTAAAGGATGCTTGGGATCGCCCATCCTCTAAGGATCCGTCAAACTATTTACTATGTAGTAATATTGCGCTATTATAACAATGTCTACAGTAAAATAAACTTACTTTAAAATAGCGTTCCGGGCTTACCCATATCACCCTTCACACATAATAGTCCCAGTAGCCCATCCGATATCATGATATCTCCAGATCGGGAAACTATTAGAGGATACCACACGGGCTATGGGAGAAAAACAAACTTGCAGTAAAGGCTCGGTATGGTAGGTGACACGGCACACAAGGCAATGCCAGGGTAGATATACCAATTACGCACACGGGAAGGTGGTAACGCAGCAGCCACATACGTACACCTCGGAACACACTCCCATATCAAAATCGGAGGATGGCCATCTAATCAATCACAAGTAAGAGTATAGTATCGAAGGAATGTGTCCGACCAAAGGAGCTACCCCTTTTGGCCCGAGATCGCTCTGTTTTAGCCACCTTATGCCAACTCATGGGAGTTGGGTCCACGTAATATACCTCAAGAACATCGCCACCATCCTACTTCATTCTGGAATCTCCACTGCGGTCCCGGTTGTTAAAGTGGTTTTCGGAGTTGGCAGAGAGTATGACAACTTCCGATCCTGGTCTCTTTAACAACCAAACGTTATTATAACGCCGTGGTCATTTCAAAATAGTTTATACTTCAAAAAGATCAAATCATTTCATTTCAAACTATATTCCTTTCAAAATGGTTTGTATTTCGAAACCAAAACCATTTTTACTTCAAACAATATTCAAATCAAAACAATATTATTTCCATTTCAAACATATATCAATTTTCAACAATCATAATACATTAAAAATTATAATTCTTTCGAAACCAAAATACTTGAAATCATTACACTTTGCATAACATTTCAAAATCACACATTTGAAATCATCCCTTAATTCATTTCATTTTAAAATTTATTAGAATCAACTCAAATTTTCAAATTTTCAATTTAATTCAAATCAAACCATCAGTTTCAATTCAATTAAATTTCCTTACAAAACATTTCAAATCTTATCAATTTAAATATAGATTTGATCCACAAAAATAAACTATTCAATTTTTAACATATCTCAAAGCATTCATATACCATATTTCAAAAATAAATTATATAATTTCATATATCTCAAATTTAACTTCATTATTACTTAGTTTTGAAATATTCATTTCACAAATCAAATATCTTTTAAATACACTCAAATTATAAGTAAAACAAATATCCTTTCATACAAATATAAACTTCAAATATTCATTTATCAAAATCAAATATCATTCCAAATTCACATTCTTTATCAAATGAAGATTATATCATTTCCAAAACATTTCAAAATCATTAAAATGACATATCCTTTCAAAACCTCAATTTCAAATATTCAAATTTAAATATCACTTAAAAATCAAATATTTCATTCATTTATTATTTCAAATGTCATTACAAAAAATACATTTCAAAATTCCATTCAAAAATTCATTTATCTCATTTGATTTCATTCAATTTAACACATAACCAAGTAAACCTTATTTAAATTCAAATTCAATGTAAATTCCTTAAAATTCAAATTTAAACATTAAATTATATATTCAAACTTTTTATATTCACAAATAATCAATTACCAAAAGTTAAATCTTTTAACACTTTAAAATATGATCCAAATAGTGTTAAAATCTATAATATTTCAAACATTATCAAAAAAATAGCAACGACAGCATTTATAAAGTGCTATCTTAGTTTATAGTCTCCAAAATAGTTGAGTTCAGGAATAATGGTATTTATAAAATGTTGTAATAGATGTTTAGTTATTTTCAAACAAAGTTAAATTCAAAACAATAGCATTTAAAATGCTGTCATACGACTACAGCATTTTTGGAAATGCTGTTAATAAAATTCCAAATTTTATTATAACTTCAGAAACATAAACTTCAAAAAAATTCTATTTTAAATTTTTAAATCATATTTCTAGACTTCAAAATTTCACCTTTAAATCAACTTAACATATGATTTATCACAACAAAATTTTATAATTAAATATCCAATTAAAACTCACTTTCATTCGTTAAGTCAAAATTTCACTGTTTCTTAACTTATAAATTTCAACAAAACTTAATATTTTTCTTCAAATATCATTTCAAAACTTTAAAATTAATTTTCATTATTTACTTACATTTTTAAAATAAAATTTAAAGTCAAAAATCACATTTACTTCAAATTTTCATAGTTAAATTCACAAATTCAAAACTTAATATTTAACTTTCTTAAAACCATAAAATATATATTTTTAAATCAAAATTCATACTTTTAAAAATACAAATTTTAATAAAAATCATTTAAAAATGTAAAAATCACTTAAAAATATACCACGGGGTCTGTATATAATTTTCTAACCTAGGTCAAGTGATACAGATATATATCATTTCAATCCGCAGTTTAAAAAGAAAATTCGGGTTCTATCATTTCAAACCCGCAATCCCAAGTAAATAAAAATAAATAAAAATCGCTCAGGCCTATCATTTCAGCCCATAATGATTTTTCCCTATTCTAATGTTCGTTCGGGTATGTATGATTTCAACCCATAGTGATTCTATTCTAACAGGGAACTTGCAGTGTGAATATATGCATAAATAATATAAACAATGTCAATGTCACAATATAATGTCATATATCAAATGTCAGGTGATAATTAACAGTTTTAACATGGTAATAACATAGCATATCATATGATCCTCATTAACTTGCATAAACATTTTTAATAATTAAACACTTGTCATTGATTCACCATTTCATATGTAGAAATGTCGGAGTGAGAACGACTCACCTTTCAAGCTGAAGACACCACGACACACAAAACGAACACGATACAACACGAGCAGTGATTCAAATGAGTGGAGAGAGCCAAGATATCATCTTGTCACAACAACCAAAACAAGATAATGCAATATAACATACGAATATATTTAACACAAAACAGACTGAGACAATTTGGATTTAAAATGCAACAATGGACAAGATGACCTTACCATGCCTTAACCATTCAAAAGCTTAGCCATAGCTGGACCTAGGCTTGGGCATGATGTGTGTTAAGCTCAGGTCATGGCATCAAAATAACACGGCAACAAGAAGTGAAGGGGTAGTGATTGCAACATAGGAGATACAAAAGGAACTAGGCAAGTAGGTGGAGTTTTGGGCAAACAAGGCTTGGCCTATGGGTCAATTTGGGCTCGGCCAAGGTCATGTCAGGCCTGGACAGTGGCTGGAGCTGCGGCTAAAGTGGTGGAGTTCCTGGTGGTGGTGGCTAAGGGGGTGGCCAAGGCATAGATGAAGGGTATGTGAAGCATATATGGTGTAGGCATTGTTTTTCAAGTGTTGCTTGCAATTTTAAGAAGTTTTCATCATAGGAGAGGCCACGGCCTGTCATGGTCAAAGGGGAGGCATGTGGTGCTGCTGTAGATGGTGGTGGTGATGGCGGAGCTGATGGTGGAGAAGTGGGGCTGAGAAAAAGCTAGGTAGAAGAGGAAGGCAAAAACTTAGAAAAATAGGAGAAAAGTGGGGAAAAGATGCCATTAGAAATTTTAGAAAATGGTAGCCGAGAGTTATAGATGAGGAGAAAAGGAAGTATTCACGTGAAAAGGTAGAGGAATACATGGCAAAAACAAATAGAAGTGTACGGTCAAAAGATAAAATGAAAAGCCAAATGAAAATGAAGAGACAAGTATATGAAAAGTCAATGGAAAGTGAAAGGTTTTTGACTATTGGAATTTCCTTTTCATTTAAATCAAATATAGCAAAATAATTTCAGTAAATACATTTAAAACCAAAACAAAGTGAAATAATATGAAAATAAATAATTAAATTTAAAGAAAATAGAAAAAGAATAAAAGAAACTGCTTAAAAATCCAAAACAGTGTTCAAAAATTACAAATAAATCATCACTAGCCTTGGAAAAATATCCACTTCATTGTGAAAATATTATAAAGAAAAAATTTGAAATAAAATAATTTACCATTTCTAAAATGAAATAAATAATTAAATTGAAGAAAAATAGAGAAAGAACTAAAGCAGTTGTTTAAAAATTGAAAACAGGGCATAAAAATTACAAAGAAAAATACCATTGGCTCTAGAAAATTTCTTTTTCACTTTAAAACAAATAAAATGTCAAATAAATAAAATAAATGAGGAAAAAAATAAAGTGGTAATGAAAATAAAATAAGTTCTTAAGAAAAATATAAAGATAAATAAAGAATTACTTTAATTAATTGAAACTAGAAATTAGAAATTTTAAAACAAAAATACAACTAACACTGGAAAATGTCAATTACACTTTCAAAATGTTTTAAAACCAAAATATATACAATACATGTTATTTACCCATATAAACATAAACTAGAATACTACATGACCAAA
The DNA here is from genome assembly GCA_030765085.1 of Allium cepa. Taxonomy (NCBI): domain Eukaryota; kingdom Viridiplantae; phylum Streptophyta; class Magnoliopsida; order Asparagales; family Amaryllidaceae; genus Allium; species Allium cepa. The sequence continues at coordinate 42,295,082 of CM060937.1, forward strand.
TAAAATATTATTTATATAATTTAAAATAAACAATTTTGTTAAATACAACAAATTTCACACAATAGCTAAAAAGGCATAACTTTCACATTATAAATCAGATTTCAACGAAATGAAAAGCAGTGTTCTTAAAATTTTATTTACTTTCATAATAAAGGATAAAATTCAAAATTTTCAAACTTTAAAATTTTAAATTTAAAAGTCAAAGTTTGACCGTCTTGATCAAAATTCACTTTTGGAAAATATTCAATTGATACATGTTTGAAATTATAATTTACATTAAAATCAAAATTTATATTTAAAATAACAAAATTATTCATTTTAATAGATAAAAATAAAGTTTTTAAATTAAGAATTAAATTATAATAATTAAAATATACAATTAAAACAATCAGAAAATACAGGGTTGTTACACTCTCCCCCACTCAAAACTTTTCGTCCCCGAAAAGGAATGAGGTAGGGGAACAAAAAAATAGAATGAAATAGGATTAAGACAAGATGACAAGAAGATTAAAATTTATACCCGATAACTGTTGTTATATGTAAGTTTAACAAGGTGGAGATGATCTTCCCAACATCCTCTAGAATCAAGAACACAAGCACGAAAAAGATCTTCTAGAATCTGATTCACCCTTTCTGCTCGACCGACGGTCTGTGGATGGCAAGCAGTGCTCAGATTCAAGAAAAGATTATCAAAGATTATGAAAGATTACTTAATAGACTGGTATAAGCAGTAGCTTCCCCATTATGTAGCAAGATAAGGAAAATAAGGACAATCAGAAGATAGTTTGAAAAATAAAATAAGATCATAAGTTTGGAACCATGAAAATTTCAACTTAAATTAAAAATTAATTTTTTACATAAGTTAAATAAATCTTAACCATCTCTAATTTCATTATCTTATCATCAAATTATCTTAGATAAACAATCTCTAAAATCATGGATTTGAAAAATCATTTATATACTCATAATGTACTCAATAAAATAATTCTTCTTTATTCCTAATTATAATTAAATTTATTCCTCTCAATATATTTAATCACCTATGTTAAATATACTTACACTTATTATAACTGTTTTAATTTATTCCTAGTTCCTTTAGCATCATTTTATATTGTAAATTATTCCATTACCCTTTTTCTTTATTTACCACTGTTAATCTTTTTATAACTAAAATTTAAGTGTATAACATGTATTATTACCACTCAAATTTCATTTATAAACTCTTTTTATATTGTATATTATCCAATTACATATTCAACTTCTAAAATTTAAGGTAAGTTATATTGGAATGAAATTGTGTATTATACAAATAAAACTTTCTAAATTAATCATTTCAAGCATGAGTATTTATTCAAATCTTGAAATGATACTTAAAATTTATCTTTCAAGATAAAATTTAGGGATTGAATTTCTGATAAAATTCCAAACTGTTTAGAGATAAATAAATTCACATATACTATATATATCCATTCAAATTTAAATCATATATCAGCATATCTTATAAATCCAGTCTTATTTTAGAAATTCAAATCAACTAAATTCCCCAAAACAAAACTATACAGAATGGTCTCTTCACTTCGAAACTCGAAAATGAATGTCGATGATGCTGCAGTCGTCACCGAAGTTATTTTCCAGCGACAAAGAAAAGAGCACTAATTTTTAAACTTTAAAATTCTTTGGAAACAAATTTCTATTCGAAAATACTTTAAATAGTATATCCTGTTAAAACTTTAAATACATGGTTTGAAATCCATCGAAAATTAAATTCTCAAATTCTTGTTTAAATTCATTTTAGATTTCCAAATAGATTTATAACCATGTTTATTGTTCCATTATTTATATATGAAACAAGAGATAATGATATATAAAAATCAAATTATTATTTCTTAACAACAGATTCAATAAAATATAGAAAAATATTTATAATATAGTTACAAAATTTATTTCATTACTAAATTTGAAAAACAACATATTGTGTCAGTTTGTTCTGTTCAAGTGTTTTGGAAATCTTATTGATAGCGTTGATCAGACGAATCGATCAGAAACCCAAATCAACATCAACAACTCAAACAACAAAATATATAGAACATTTTAAATATTAGTTTACAAATACACTTCAAGAATGATTTGAAGATAAATTGGAAACAAAGATGAGATGATTAAATAATAGAATAGGAAAATGGATAAGCTTGTATAAATCGCGGGCAACCTTAACTAGGTCGACCGTGAGTTAAAGAATAAGATCGATGTGGATTTCTGGAGTAAATCAACTTTCGATCTCAAGAGATAGAACTTAGGATTATAGGAGATACCGACATCTAAACCGAGGATATAAAATCTCTGGTGGATCGATGCAGTTGTAAAGGAGTTTCACCCCTTTACAAATAAATTTGAGATTGGCGGGACCGCCTACTCATTATCAAGATTATTCGAAGTGGACTTATGGGATACTCTAGAATCAAAAGAAGATGAATAGTGAGGGACACGAATGGATTTTGGAACTGCAGGGGACGTTCCAAGATTCAAAGGAATCGAGTCAAAGAGGAAGAGATTCAAGCTCGAATGAATGTGATTCTGTAAATACATTTACCATACATGCTGAGTTTTGCCTAGAGCTACCAAAGCTCTGATACCAAATGTAACGACCCGATATTTTCAACCATTCGCATCCGCACATGTCGGACTTGAATTGCTCAAAATACCGCGTTGTAAATAAAATTTGGCAAATCTCAGAATATACAGTAAATAAATAATCACAGACACAGAGTATATAATATTGCAGCGGAAGTAAAAGAGATAGTAGTTCATGAAGCTACTATATATGAATAAGATACATCAGAGTTAAACAAGATACAAAAGAAGAGTAACAAGATACATCATATACAAATCAGAATACATCACTGGAATCACTGGATACTAAAAGCAAAATAGATGGCTGGATCTTCAAGGAAAGCTCCAACTCCGTAGGTGAGTCTTGAATGTTGAATCACTCGATCTGACTCGAGCATAAAACAAAACACAAAACACTCGAGTCAAGACATAAATACTTATAAACTGTAAATCAACTCAAGTGAACAGTAATAAAATGCATCAGTAACTTAAAGGATGCTTGGGATCGCCCATCCTCTAAGGATCCGTCAAACTATTTACAATGTAGTAATATTGTGCTATTATAATAATGTCTACAGTAAAATAAACTTACTTTAAAATAGCTTTCCGGGCTTACCCATATCATCCTTCACACATAATAGTCCCAGTAGTCCATATAATATCATAATATCTCCAGGTCGGGAAACTATCATAGGATACCACACGGGCTACGGAAGAAAAACAAACTAGTAGTAAAGGGTCGGTATGGTAGGTGACACGGCACACAAGGCAATGCCAGGGTAGATATACCAATTACGCACACGGGCTGGTGGTAACGCAGCAGCCACATACGCCCACCTCGGAACACACTCCCATATCAAAATTGGAGGATGGCCATCTAATCAATCACAAGTAAGAGTATAGTATCGAAGGAATGTGTTCGACCAAAGGATCTACCCCTTTTGGCCCGAGATCGCTCCTGTTTTAGCCACCATATGCCAACTCACGGGAGTTGGGTCGACGTAATATACCTCAAGAACGTCGCCACCATCCTACTTCATTCCGGAATCTCCACCGCATACACGGTTGTTAAAGTGGTTTTCGGAGTTGGCAGAGAGTATGACAACTTTCGATCCCGGTCTCTTTAACAACCAAACGTTATTATAACGCCGTGGTCATTTCAAAATAGGTTATACTTCAAAAAGATCAAATCATTTCATTTCAAACTATATTACTTTTAAAATGGTTTATACTTCGAAACCAAAACCATTTTTACTTCAAAACTATATTCAAATCAAAATAATATTATTTCCATTTCAAACATATATCAATTTTCAACAATCATAATACTTTCAAAATTATAATTATTTTGCAACCAAAATACTTGAAATCGTTACACTTTGAAAATAATAACATTTCGAAATCATACATTTGAAATCATCCCTTAATTCATTACATTTTAAAATTTATTACAGTCAACTCAAATTTTCAAATTTCGAATTTAATTCAAATCAAACCATCAGTTTCAATTCAATTTCCTTACAAAACATTTCAAATCTTATCAATTTAAATATAGATTTGATCCACAAAAATAAACTATTCAATTTTTAATATATCTCAAAGCTTTAATATACCATATTTCAAAACTAAATTATATAATTTCATATATCTCAAATTTAACTTCATTATTACTTAGTTTTGAAATATTCATTTCACAAATCAAATATCTTTTAAATAAACTCAAATTACAAGTAAAACAAATATCCTTTCATACAAATATAAACTTCAAATATTCATTTATCAAAATCAAATATCAATCCAAATTCACATTCTTTATCAAATGAAGATTATATCATTTCCAAACCATTTCAAAAGCATTAAAATAACATATCTTTTCAAAACCTCATTATCAAATCATTGTTTGAATTCAATTTCAAATATTCAAATTTAAGTATCATTTAAAAATCAAATATTTCATTCATTTATTATTTCAAATATCATTACAAAAATACATTTCAAAATTCCATTCAAAAATTCATTTATCTCATTTGATTTCATTCAATTTAACACATAACCAAGTAAACCTTATTTAAATTCAAATTCAATGTAAATTCCTTAAAATTCAAATTTAAATATTAAATAGTATATTCAAACTTCTTATATTCACGAATAATCAATTTCCAAAAGTTAAATATTTTGACACTTCAAAATATGACCCAAATAGTGTTAAAATCTATAATATTTCAAACATTATCCAAAAAATAGCAACGACAGCATTTATATAGTGCTATCGTAGTTTATAGTTTCCAAATTAGTTGAGTTCAGGAATAACGGCATTTATAAAATGCTGTAATAGATGTTTAGTTATTTTCGAACAAAGTTAAATTCAAAACAACAGCATTTAAAATGTTGTCATACGACTACAGCATTTTTGAAAATGCTGTTAATAAAATTCCAGATTTTATTATAACTTCAGAAACATAAACTTCAAAAAATTTCTATTTTAAATTTTTAAATCATATTTCTAGACTTCAAAATTTCACATTTAAATCAACTTAACATATGATTTATCACAACAAAATTTTGTAATTAAATATCCAATTAAAACTCACTTTCATTTGTTAAGTCAAAATTTCACTGTTTCTTAACTTATAAATTTCAACAAAACTTAACATTTTTATTCAAATATCATTTCAAAACTTTAAATTTAATTTGCATTATTTACTTACATTTTTAAAATAAAATTTAAAGTCAAAAATCACATTTATTTCAAATTTACATAGTTAAATTCACAAATTCAAAGCTTAATATTTAACTTTCTTAAAACCATAAAATATATATTTTTAAATCAAAATTCATACTTTTGAAAATACATATTTTAATAAAAATCATTTAAAAATATACCACGGGGTCTGTACATAATTTTTTAAGCTAGGTCAAGTGACGGGTATATATCATTTCAATCCGCAGTTTAAAAAGAAAACTCGGGTTCTATCATTTCAAACCCGCAATCCCAAGTAAATAAAAATTAATAAAAATCGCTCTGGCCTATCATTTCAGCCCATAACGATTTTTCCCTATTCTAATGTCCGTTTGGGTATCACTACAACAAAAATACTCTATTACAACGCCCTTTTTACAACGGGCATTGGCTGCCCGTTGTAATAGTAGGCTATTACAACGGTCCATTTAGGCCCGTTGTAATAGATGCCATATACAACGCCTTTTTACAACGGACAATGCCTGCCCGTTGTAATAGAATGCTATTACAACGGTCCTTTCATGCCCGTTGTAATAGATGTTAATTTTACAACGTTAACAAAATGCCCGTTGTAATAGATACCAATTTTACAACGGGCATTTTACCAATTTTGCAACGTTCCTCGAAAATTTCATAGCCCGCCTTTTGCTCCCCCGAAAATTCAAATAACAAATTACTCCTTGCCTCTCACGCTCCCAAATCCAGACCCTCGTTCTCAAAAACCCTACTTCGTAAATCGACAAAGCCAAGACCGCTTCTGTAAGCTCCTCCGCTGCGAGCTCCTCCAGCTACAAGCTCTATCGCTACAACCCTAATTCTTCGTTTTTGAGGGTGCCGCGACAATTTGAAGAGGTTGAGGTCGCTACAGTAAGGTGATTCAATGTTTTGAAGTTCGAAGAGGCGATTCGATTTTGGGTGTGGTCTGCTTGACTAGGCGATGGGTTTGGGCATTGGAAGGCGCGGTTCGAGGCCATGGTTCGTGAGGAGTTGCGATTGCTGTGTTTGGGAAGTTCGTAGTTGCTGGTGGTGGTTGAATTAGAGAGGAAGTTCTCAATATTCCCTGAATTGTTCAATAACCAGAAAAGCTCATCATGATTCTACCTCTAATCATAAGGATGGTAAATATATATTTATGATATTAAATCCATTTTTGTATCAATTTCAATTGTTGAATCGTATCCTATTTTATTTACTAGAAACTCTTCAATCAACAATACTGCTCCTTCTGAAAAATCTTTAAAATCCAGAAACGCCCGCCGTGATTCTACCTCTAATCATAAACAATCTCCTTCCGATAAAGAAGGTAAACATGTAAAACGCATCATCATATTTTATTTCATGTATTATTTTTATAATGTTGTTTTTTCCCCGCAATCACAGGAAACTCAACAGTTCACAATTCTGTTCGTTCGTCCACAAGGCAAGTAAAATTCAGCCTAAATTTCGATAAAAATACACCACTTTCTGAAGCAAAAAATCTTTTCTCAACTGCCACCGATGTCTGCCATGAGAACACAAGTCTAATAGATTCAGTTATTGAAAATGCTGAAATATTCAAAGACATAATCGACCTTGACATTGTAGATGTCGACAATGGCATACAAAATGGAAGCATTTCCAGTGGAGGTAACAAGGAAAATGCGATGGAAAATGAACATGCTCGGAGCAAATCTTTATCCAGCAATGAAAACATAACACCATTTGTACCCCGCTCAACAAATAACACCGAATCTCAAGACTCCGAAACCGAAATGGCCTAGCCCATGGAATCTACAAAGGAAGTCCTTAAACTGTTTCCTCAACACCCTCATTGTGACCCATTGCTCATCCATGCAAAATTCGTGAAGAAAGGCCTGACCTATGATTTAAAGATGGCTTTTGCTGAACTTGTGAAAAGCATCAAAAACTTATCGATCAATACACCAGATGAAGAATTTGACGAAGGGTTCAGGACATTGGACTATGTTGAGGAGTTCGGGTTCAGTGTTGAGTAAGTTAGGGATCGCCTTAAGAAGCTGAAAGAGATGCGCGATTACTTAACGGGGTTGCATGATGGACAATAGTGAATGAATGATTGAGGTGGAGGAGGTTGATGGAAGGTTCACAGGGATATGCAATAGTGTGGTTAACAGTGAGTGGTAGCAGCAGTGATTTCAATATGGATGGAGCAGTGAAGATGGTAACTGGAAGTGTTGTCTGTGTTTTAGGTTAATGAATGATGCTTACTGCAATGTGAATGTTTGCTATGTGTATGGACTGATGTTATGGTTTGAAATTGTGGTAGAACTGTGGTCTAGAATTGGATATGGTGTAGCAATTGGTTGTGACAAGGCAGTGTGATTATTGAAGTTGTTGGTCTGAAAGAGGGGAGTTGTTGAAATGTCAAGTTGCAGAGGTTGTTGAGTAGTGAAGCAAGTGGAAATTTGTTATGCTTATGATCAAGGGGAAGTGGGATGGTAAGCTGTGGTAGTAGGGTGATTGAATGTGAGATATGCAAGTATGAGTTATCGTTGGTGTGTGGAATGGTGATTTGCATGGACGTTTAGTTTACAACAGTACTGTGGTATGATAAAAAATGTATGGTGGTAGTGAATTGTTGATAATGGTCCTAGAATCCTCCATTCCAGTGTACCCACTCAATTAAATCATTCAAAACTTAGTGAAGTAGTCCATTCTCTCATATTCAAAACTTAGTTAAAATGTTAAATTATAATTGTGTTTTCTTAAAGTATTTAAATTTAATCGTATTTTCTTAATGCCGTCAAATCACAACAGTTTTAATGCTTCAACCTTCAACCCCTCCTCAGCTTTGGTGCATGCACTTGCCCATTTCAACAAATTCTGGCCATGGCCTCATACCTCGGTGCCACTTTAAAACCCAACAGTGCATGCTTTGCTGCTTCAGTAATTTAGACTATAGTTTCATGCTTCTGTGCCACTTCAAAACCCAGTAATACAACCAAAATCTTGACAATCTAGTTTACACTCGGCAGTGTATGGCTCAGTGCTTCCATATAGATATAGCTCACTAGCCACTTATAGTTTCATGCTCTATAACACTAATTATGCTTTCATATCTTCTTCATGTCATCATTTAGCGACCCTGTCAGCTTTTTTGTCCAATTTAAGCACACGGCATCAGATCCTCCATTCGCCTTCAGGCTCTGAGCGCTGCAGGTAAGCTATCTTGGTTTAGTCTAGTCAGGCACATCAGCATTTGCCCTTGCATTTCTCATCAGTATGACAGTGGAATTGTTTTGAGGTTGGTGGAAGGTGTGGCAGGGTGTTGAACATTTAATTTTACCCACATGCAGGTATCATGGGGAAAAATATCAATGGTAGATGCAGAGAGAAGACTTTTGGCAAATGCTCTTGAAAATATTGATAATGAACATTTTATATTATTGTCTGACAAGTGATTATTCTAAACTGCATCACCTGCTTATTTATTGCTACTTTAATTTGATCTTTACCCTAACAGTTTTTCATCGTCTTTGCTTACAGTTGTGTGCCACTGCATAATTTTGACTATGTGTATAGCTACCTTATGGAAACAAATATTAGCTTCATTGACACGTAAATCGCAGCAATTCAATATTCTATACTAAAATGAGTATCAGTGATGTTTCTTTGAACAGGTTCCATTGTTTATCAGTTTTTTGGATCCTGGTCCACATGGTAGTGGTAGGTATTCAGAGCATATGTTACTTGAGATTGAGGAAAAAGATTGGAGGAAAGGTGCACAGGTATGCATCATCGTTCTTGTTTGGATCTCAGAATATTACTTCTCCGAAACTATGATGTGCTTGAAGTATTCTTTAATTTTCATAATAAAGAGAACTTCTTAGGTTATTGATTTACTAAAGCACGGTAATATAAAGCAAGAACGTTGTTAGCGAACAACTGACTGGATTTTTTTTCTTTCTTTTTTTTGGGTTTTTTGTGTGTGTGTGTAGATCTCATTATTGGTAAGCATGTAAATTGAAATTTGGTATAAGGTAGAATTGATGATTGCTGAGATGGATCCATAGCGAACGTTCTGATTTTGTAATATGAATTTTTTATATTTAGAGTTCTATGTATTTTCGGGATTTGATTTAAATAAATTAATTTCTTGATTGATTTTATTATTGTATTATTTTTTGGTGGTAACTTCAGAGAAATTTAAAAAGTACAGATGTAATAACAGTCTTTAACATGGCATGCACTAATAAGCAGTATAACTGTCACGAAGGACTTTCATTATTTACACAATAGAACACTTCCACTTGCAACCTAATTTATGTTAGTAGATTTGCTAGTTTGCTAAATGTGAAATGCTTTCCACTTATATATGGTTTAGTCTGTTATATTTGATGTAATTTTTGTTTCCTTTCTGTAGGTTCTTTGGCTAGAAAGTGGATGGAAACCAGTTCCTCTTGTTGATATAATTGAAGGTCCATCTGTGAAAAAAGCATATCAAAAAGCTTTACTTAGGTTGCATCCTGATAAACTACAACAGAAAGGAGCAACAAAATATCAAAAGTACACTGCAGAAAAGATTTTTGACATGGCAAAATGTTCAGTCAGGAAGGTTCTCCAAAACGCAAAGGTGTGGCTGAAAATCATGGTAGAAGGGCCAGAGGGAAAGATGATGGAAATAGCAATATACTCGACCAAATAAAATCCACTGAATCAAAATCAGATGAGCAACCAAAGACAACCCAGGATAGTATTTTAGCTGATGACCCGGTTCCGGTAAGTTAAATAAAGAACTTAAAAATTAGTCAACCAATTTAGCGAATCTGATTGTTATAGTATAAATCTAATCAGTTAACCTGAATGTTGTACAAAATGACGTAAATTTTCATGTATTGGTTATTTTCCTCAAAAATTTGTCCATTGTTAGGTATACCAAAATTTAGGAATGGCCAAGGAAGCGAACTTTAACTCCAGTTTTGATGTTGAAATGATATATGATTTCGTTGATGTGAAGGAGTCACCATACCCAGGTAGATCTTTTGTAGGCATACCAAAATTCAAGAGTGTTTCTCCTTTCATAGGAGGTGTCCTGGCTACGCGATTAAACTGCTTCACGGAAAGTCCCACTGCAAATTTGCCACTGTAAAAGTCGGTGAAATCAATTTTATGAATGATATAATTATCAATCAAAGTTTTAAAAATTGTTCTAGTTTGATTGTCATTACTCAGTTGGTTGGTACAAAAGTTAATGATAACAGAATTCCATGAATAATTGCCCATCACCATTGTTGTTTATTTTGATGTATTGTTTAGCAATGTTTTCTGCAATGCGACTAGAATTGGATTCACCAATCACCTGAATTTTTTTCAAATATTTAAACATTAATGTTAACAAACAATAACTGGTTATTTTATGATCTGCATACTCGCCTTCAAACCAATCCTCGAAATGATTGCATTCAGTTTTAATGTTACTTTTAGATGGTCATCCTGTAAATTGTTCATATATAATTTTCTTCACTTGAGTGCTTCCTGTAAGCTAATCAATTTGAAGAAATGGCATTTCAGATATTTACTTCTGATTTCGTATACACTTTTGGTTGTTGACAGGGAAGGCAGTGTGAAGGTGTTGTAGCTGGTTGTAGAGGGGGTTAGGCAGAACAGTGAAGGTTCTGCTGGCAGTAAGTTGAGTTCAAGTTGTGGTGATTGATGGTGGTACAGTTTGCAAAAGTGATGTATGTATGCAGGATGTCAGTATGGTGATGTGCAGATGTTTGTAAATGTTATCAAGTTGAGGTGTATGTCAGTGATTTTGTAGTAGATTTTGTATGGGTTATTTTTGTGAAGATGATGTATGGAGTTGTCGGACAATGGGTAGCGGTTGATGAAGACTTGTGGTTGCTGGTTGCTAGTTGTGAAGTGCTGTAGAGGTTTGTGCACAGATATGTGCACACTAGCACAGTAATGAAGATGAGAAGGATATGCAGGGCAATGATGCTGGTTGGAGATGGTAAATGAATGGTGGTTAAGAAATTTGGCAGTTGAAGGTATTGCAAGTGACGGCAGTGGGTTCAACTGTGTTTTACAAAAGTGATGTATGTATGCAGGATATCAGTATGGTGAACTGTGTATTGCAAAAGTGCTTTAATGTATTTGGCATGTAAACTTATCTAACTATTTGGAGTGTTAGAATTCTATGACTCTACCTTTTAGTCTTTTCGTATGTGATTTTAATTATTTTACGACAATATTTAGTATTAGTATGGATGTAATGCATGGATGCTGCTGTAATTTTTTTTTTAAATTTGCACTTATTTTGCAACGGGCAATGTGCGTTGTTATATGTGCTTTTTACAATGGTCACTGCAGGTTGTTATACAAGATTTTTACAACGGTCAACACACGTTATAAAAAGGTATATTGCAACGGGTTATGGCCGTTGTAAAAAGGTATACTGTAATGGTTTTTACAACGTGCTTTGCCCGTTGTAAAATGTGGTGGATCTATTACAACGAGGCCTATTACAACGGGCATATGCCCGTTGCGAAAACCATATTACAACGGGCATTTCCCGTTGTAAAAAAACTGTTGTAGTGTATGTATCATTTCCACCCATAGTGATTCTATTCTAACAGGGAACTTGCAGCGTGAATGTATGCATAAATAATATAAACAATGTCAATGTCACAATATAATGTCATATATCAAATGTCAGGTGATAATTAACAGTTTTAACATGGTAATAACATAGCATAGCATATCATTTGATCCTCATAACTTGCATAAACTTTTTTAATTACTAGACACTTGTCATCGATTCACCATTTCATAAGTAGAAATGTCGGAGTGAGAAAGACTCACCTTTCAAGCTGAAGACCACTACGACACACAAAATGATTCCAAAGGCACGAAAAACACAATACAACATGACTAGTGATTCAAATGAGTGGAGAGAGCCAAGATATCATCTTGTCACAACAACCAAAACAAGACAATGCAATATAACATATGAATATATTTAACACAAAACACATTGAAACAATTTGGATTTAAAATGCAACAATGGACAAGATGACCTTACCATGCCTTAACCATTCAAAAGCTTAGCCGTAGATGTTACTAGGCTTGGCCATGATGTGTGTTAAGCTTAGGTAATGGCATTAAAATAGCACGGCAATATGAAGTGAAGGGTTAGTGATTGCAACATAGGAGATACAAAAGGAACTAGGCAAGTAGGTGGAGTTTTGGGCAAACAAGGCTTGGCCTTTGGGTCAATTTAGGCTCGGCCAAGGTCATGTCAGGTATGGACAGTGGCTGGAGCTGCGGCTAAAGGTGGTTGAGTGACTGGTGGTGGTGGCTAAGGGGGTGGCCAAGGCATAGATGAAGGGTATGTGAAGCATATACGGTCTAGGCATTGTTTTTCAAGTGTTGTTTGCAATTTTGAGAAGTTTTCATCATAGGAGAGGCCACGGCCTGTCATGGTCAGAGGGGAGGCATGTGGTGCTGCTGTAGATGGTGGTGGTGATGGCGGAGCTGATGGTGGAGAAGTGGGGCCGAGCAAAAGATAGGTAGAAGAGGAAGGCAAAAACTTAGAAAAATAGGAGAAAAGTGGGAAAAAGATGCCATTAGTAACTTTAGAAGCCATGAGTCTTAGATAAGGATAAAAGGAAGTATTCACGTGAAAAGGTAGAGGAATACACAGCAAAAACAAATAGAAGTGTACGGTCAAAAGATAAAATGAAAAGCCAAATGAAAATGAAGAGACAAGTATATGAAAAGTCAATGGAAAGTGAAAGGTTTTTGACCATCGGAATTTCTTTTTCTTTTAAATCAAATATAGCAAAATAATTTTAGTAAATACATTTAAAACTGAAACAAAGTGAAATAATATGAAAATAAATAATTAAATTTAAAGAAAATAGAAAAAGAATAAAAGAAACTGCTTAAAAATCCAAAACAGTGTTCAAAAATTACAAATAAATCATCACTAGCCTTGGAAAAATATCCATTTCATTGTGAAAATGTTATAAAGCAAAAATTTGAAATAAAATAATTTATTTATCGTTTCTAAAATGAAATAAATAATTAAATTGGAGAAAAATAGAAAAAGAACTAAAGCAGTTGTTTAAAAATTGAAAACATGCCATAAAAATTACAAGGAAAAATACCGTTGGCTCTAGAAAATTTCTTTTTCACTTTAAAACAAATAGAATGTCAAATAAATAAAATAAATGAGGAACAAAATAAAGTGGTAATGAAAATAAAATAAGTTCTTAAGAAAAATATAAAGATAAATAAAGAATTACTTTAATTAATTGAAACTGGAAATTAGAAATTTTAAAACAAAAATACAACTGGCACTGGAAAATGTCAATTACACTTTCAAAATGTTTTAAAACCAAAATATATATAATACATGTTATTTAACCTTATAAACATAAATTAGAACATTACATGACCAAATAAAATATTATTTATATAATTTAAAATAAACAATTTTGTTAAATACAGCAAATTTCACACAATAGTTAAAAAGGCATAACTTTCACATTATAAATCAGATTTCAACGAAACGAAAAGCAGTGTTCTTAAAATTTTATTTACTTTCATAATAAATAAAATTCAAAATTTTCAACAAATTTTAAATTTAAAAGTCAAAGTTTGACCATTTTGACCAAAATTCACTTTTTGGAAAATATTCAATTTATACATGTTTGAAATTATAATTTACATTAAAATCATTTATATTTAAAATAAAAAAATTATTTACTTTAATAGATAAAAATAAAGTTTTTAAATCAAGAATTCAATTATAATAATTAAAATATACAATTAAAGCGATCAGAAAATACAGGTTTGTTACATTAATTGTCCATTTTAATTACCTGAATAATTTAATAAATCTCAAATCCTACTTAAATTTAAGATAAAACTTATTCTTACATATGATTGAATTATCATTAACAAAGTATTAAAAACAATTATTAATTATCCATAAATCTTTAATCTTTTTACGATACCACAATGTCATAAATTCCCAAAATCGGTAATCTCTTCTTCATTATCTTTAAATCAATTAATTAATCTAAATTAATTATCAATTAATGACTTTAATTATTAATCAATAAAACTTAATTACCAATTTATTATTCACTAATTACTTATTTAATCAATTATTAATTTGTAATTAATTTACTTAATTAGTAAACTACTAATCATACATTAATTAACTTTATGTAGTTAATTACAAATTTATTTATCACTCAATCATTAATTAACCAATCTCTAATTACTATTAAAAAGTCATCACTCTTAATTACCTTCTAAAATAATTAATTAATATTGATTATTCATCTTAATTATCATTTAAAAATCTTCTTTAAATTTTAAAAATCAATTTATTATTAACTACTAACTTTAAATGTTAATTAATTTTATACTTAACCTAAATTATCTACTTAATTAAAATAATAATTAAGAGTTAAAACATTTTAAAGTATTAACTAAAATAATTAAGACTTGTATTAAAGTTTTAATTCAAATTGTTAAAACCTTATTTAGTTTACAGTGCCTAAAATTTGTTGAGAAACCATTTACTTAACTTCACTTTTATAATACAATACTGCAGTTTTGAAAAAAAACCCGAGACTTCCCTTGATTAACTCGAGTTACACTTCGAGTTACTCACCCATTTTCCCGAGACACACACCCAATCTTCATGCCACCCTTCTTCTTCTCTCCCTCTTTTTTTTTCTATAGTTACGTTAAGTTTTAAACATAAGTTAAAGTATCAGGTAACTCACTCGAACGCTCGAACACAAACCCGAAGCAATCAACTCGTTTACTCGAGTAACGACTCGAGGCACATGGCAACAACGACAATGACACCCATCCCCTCGCCATACACATGCACGGAGATGCGCCGTAGCTCCGGCGAACCCCAAGACTAATGGCAAGTCACAAATCACCCAGAATCATGAAAACCAAACTCGAATCGCCTCCAAACATTTCAAATCGAAATTTAGGCATTCACTCGAAAAACTGTAACCAACTTCCCCTCAGCACAACGCCTCGTCACCACCGCACAGACTACGGGAGATGCTCAAACTCCATCCACACCACGACAACACACCATTCTTCCATCGTCCAGAGTCTTGCGCAACTCGATCACGTAGAGTAAACGAACACGCCTCATTACAGTCATGACCAAAAGTTCGAAACAAAACCCTAAAGTGAATTCGTTCGACCAATTCTTGAATTTGAAAAATTATTCAACAATTTTCCCAACATCTCAGATGTTCATACTAGCTTCAAAACAAATTTCAACATTTATTATTGATTCGATTGTCTAAAATGAGAAAAATGCAAATTTGTTTCTAATACAAACTGTTGTTAACATTCCAAACTAAAAATCTTCGTTTTAGTTTTAAAAATCATAACTTGCAGTAAGAATCCAAGTTATAAACTTGAAATAGCTTTTTATAACAATTGAATTTATCAAATTATTATTTGATTTCCTGTAAAACAAGTTACAGTGGTATATTTTACAAACATAGTTTTAAATCAGCTTTTAAAAATCTTAATTTAAGTTTAAACATCTTGATTCGGTTGAAAACTTAAAGCTTAACAATGTTTTGGTGAGAATAATTTGAGTTTTGAACAAAAATATGAACCCTGTAACAAATAACAGAGAAGTTCAACATACAAAGTAACCTATAAATATACATAGAATTATATTCAAACTGAAGCATATACAAACTATATTATTAATGAATCTTGAACTGTTTTAAATAAACTTAAAGCTTTTAAAAATTCTTGTTTACTCACCTGCAAGGGTTGTTGAACAAAGAACACTTCCTATATTAGAAAACTATAGTTTGGATCTGCTCTAGGTTCTTTCTGTTCTTGTTTGAATTGAGTGATTTTTTTAGTTTTGAAGAATGAAGATGTTTATCTCTTATTCTTTGGTTTTATTATGTGTTTTGCTGAACGAACTAAATAGAAAGATGCATCCATATATATATAGAAGATAACATGATGCTTAAGGGAGGTTGTAACTGGTTAAGCTGTTTTCTTTATTTTGTTTTATTTTGACCATATTTTATTTCTGAAAATGATAAGATTTGAAATATTTTGAATAGACTTATTTTTGGCTTGAGAAGATAGCATTAAATGCCATGGTTTCCTCATATGTTTACATACTTATTATTATATTTTTGTTGTATATATAGATATTTTGTATGAAGACTTCTAGCTTGAATAATTTATATATACATGTTTGTCTGGTATTATTTTACACTTTGTTTACATACTTATTATTATGTTTGCTGTGTATAAATATTTGTATGTAACTATATACTTTGCAGGTAGATATTTGAGTTTTGTGAATGAAGATATTTTGTTTCATTATTTTCTAGCTTTCACAATATACATATGTCTGTGTCTGGTTATACTTTACACTTTGTGTTATTTTATTTTATACTTTGTTCTTACAATTTTCATCCTATGTTGTATGCATCCTTTAACTACTTAATTCTTGCTTTTATTTTTATTTCTATTTCTATTTTGAATATTTAAGTTATATTCATATGGTTTACTTATATTTAATATTGATAGAATTTGATTCTATTTCAAACAATATTATCCATATATATTTATACCAAATGTTAAAAAGATAAAGCATTTTAATTCAATTATATAAGATAAATTTTATTGTAAATATTTTTAAGAGATTTTATTTTAAATTTCCAAATCAAATTCCCTTTTCAAAATACAAATGTATATAAATAAATGGCAAATATTTCCGAAAGATTTATTTATTTTAAAATGATAAGTTTACATTTTATTTAATTGGATTAACTATTTATTAAAATAATATTGCCAAAATACCGGGTCGTCACATTCCTCCCCCCTTTGAATCTTTTTGCCCTCGAAAAGGAACGAAGTCAGATTTATTAAAATGCTTAAAATCAGATAAATTTTCTTTGATCATTTTTGAACTACTTTAAAAATATATATAATATTTCTAAAATAGTTTTAATAAAAATACTTTATAACTCGATGTTTCGACAAGTCTATCCTTGTTCTCGTAGAAATTCGGTCAAACGCTGATCAGATGTACGACTGAAAATCTATAAGTGCTTGGAAGACCCGTTTCAAACATCCAGTGAAAATATTTTGAAAAATAATTTTATTGAAAATATACAAAACAGTTTTTGAAAATAGAGGAAATATCTTTGGTGAGAATGCTCTGGAAATCATCACTCCCATCCATGGTCGCAGTTACATCCTGGGTTACGTTGCCATCGCAGCAAAAGTCCATGTAACTATAGGCACTCCGCGCCCCTCGATTACGCCATGGAACCCACAAAAGATCGCAGTTACATTCTAGGGTTACGTTGCCATTGAAGCAAAAGTCCATGTAACTGTAGGCATCAGCGCCCCTCGATTTTCGCTGTCAAAATGAAACTTCTCCACTCCTACATAGGTCGCAGTCTACCGATATAAAATCAAACGCAAACTATTGGCTCTCAATGGCACACACGACTTTCGCTATGTTACCATAGGTCGCAGTCTACCGATATAAAATCAAATGCAGACTGTTGGCTCTCAGCGGCACACACGACTTTCGCTATGGTACACACTACTCATAATCCTCAGGAACTAGTTTTGTCCGGACTCCTCACAGGATCAACTTTAGAACCCCCCTTGGGGCTCAAGGCAGCACCACCCGGTGACACTTCTAAGAAGTTCATTTCAAGGGAGCGCCTTTTTCCCCAGAGCCATCATCAAAACACTTTATACTATACACATATAGTATCTTTCAAATCATACACCTAGTATGATCTCATATAAATCTCCTTTACAAAAAATCGATTATCCCAAAATCGATAATTTTCAAACTAGGCTTTCCAAATTCCAATATTGATTTTACCCAAAAATCAAAAGCCTTTCCAAATCTAAAGGTTCCCAAAACCTTTTTCCAAAATCCTCATAAGATCCTTTACATATACATAAATATATATAATTTTTAAAACTTTGGATCATTTCAATCTTGTATAAAATTCCTTTTATACTTCAAAACACCTTCAAAATCCTTTTCTTCCGTCAATAGATACAACAAGGGGAGATTTATCTTATATATAACAAAGATATATAACTTTTTTTATTCAAAATCAAATAATCAAATTTGATTACTCTTTTCAATATCAATTTCATTCAAACCCGTATGATGTACACATATCATCCGTATGCTATACCAATCTGATCGCTCGCTCGATCACAAATTTCACTTCCGAACTAGTATCGTCCACCCGACTTCCTAGTGCGGACTCAGATCTGGTTTCTTGATCAAAAACCGTCATTCTCCTTGCATAGCTATAACAATGATAGAGAATATTCAGAACCAATCAACAATCCATATCCAGGTTCGTCATCGAAAATCGAGTGAAAAATCCTAACTCGGATCGATAGACTATCTCGAAATTCTGTGCTCGAACCTGGATCAAATCACTATGCGAATAGAATAATATACGTACATCCAACGTATTTAACTTAATTGATAATTTGAGTTTTGAACCGAAATATGAACCCTGTAACAAATAACAGAGAAGAACAACATACAGAGTAACCTATAAATATACACAAAATTATATTCAAACTGAAGCATATACAAACTATATTATTAATGAATCTTGAACTGTTTTAAGCTTTTAAAAATTCTTGTTTACTCACCTACAAGGGTTGTTGAACAAAGAACACTTCCTATATTAGAAAACTACGGTTTGGATCTGCTCTGGGTTCTTCCTGTTCTTGTTTGAATTGAGTGATGCTTTTAGTTTTGAAGAATGAAGATGTTTATTTCTTATTCTCTGGTTTTCTTATGTGTTTTGCTGAACGAACTAAATAGAATGATGCATCCATATATATATATAGAAGATAACATGATGATTAAGGGAGGTTGTAACTGGTTCAGCTGTTTTCTTTATTTTGTTTTATTTTGACCAGATTTTTATTTCTGAAAATGATAAGATTTGTAATATTTTGAATATACTTATTTTTGGCTTGAGAAGATAGCATTAAATGCCATGGTTTCCTCATATGTTTGCATACTTATTATTATATTTTTGTTGTATATATAGATATTTTGTATGAAGACTTCTAGCTTGAATAATTTATATATACATGTTTGTTTGGTATTATTTTACACTTTGTTTACATACTTATTATTATGTTTGCTGTGTATAAATAATTGAATGTAACTATATACTTTGCAGGTTGATATTTGGGTTTTGTGGATGAAGATATTTTGTTTCATTATTTTCTATCTTTCACAATATACATATGTTTGTGTCAGGTTATACTTTACACTTTGTCTTATTTTATTTTACACTTTGTTCTTACAATTTTCAGCTTATGTTGTATGCATCCTTTAACTACTTAATTCTTTCTTTTATTTTTATTTCTATTTTGAATATTTAAATTATATTCATATGGTTTACTTATATTTAATATTGATAGAATTTGATTCTATTTCAAACATTATTATCCATATATATTTATACCAAATGTTAACAAGATAAAGCATTTTAATTCAATTATATAAGATAAATTTTATTGTAAATATTTTTAAGAGATTTTATTTTAAATTTCCAAATCAAATTCACTTTTCAAAATACAAATGTATATAAATAAATGGAAAATATTTCCAAAAGATTTATTTTAAAATGATAAGTTTACATTTTATTTAATTGGATTAAATATTTATTAAAATAATGTTGCCAAAATACCGGGTCGTCACAGGATCGGTAATTCCATCACAATTCAGCATAGTCAGCATTGCGAACTTATTTGGATACCTCTTTAGCAGAGTATTTTCGATGAATACGGTTTCGCTACATGATGATCCCAACTCATCTTTGTTTTATGTTGGTTTTTGTTCAGTAACTTCTTGACTATGTCAGTCATATAATCCTCCTTACTTTGGGTGACTGTACAATGAACATCAGCCACAACCCTGAGTGTTTGAGGATGCCAACACTCGCGGTTCATTGCACGACATCTAGGCTCCTATGCATCTAAGGAAGCCATTTGTACATACCCTCTCCATCAACACCACATAGGTTCCATGGCATTCATCTGAACACCACCATTTATGCACAAGTAGCCTATTCATCCCTAGTGCTTGCATCTTGTGAATCCTCTTCATTTCCAGACACATTCACCGCCATAACATTCATATTGATACTGATGTTTGCGTGAAAATTGACCACAAACACCCAATATCATGAAAGCATCCGTTTATGATCACAAACTAGCAACAATCAATATAGAACTCAGATCTAAGCAATAGCAATCACAATAATTCACAAATAACAATCACAAACACAGGATTTATAGTGGTTCGACGATCTTGCCTACGTCCACTTTGAAGCTTATGTCTTTATTGATTCACTTGATAATTTGAATTGATTACAGCGAATTACAGCAAGTTATAGCTCTGATACTTGATTACAACAGCGGTATTGAAGAGTTGAATTGAATCCGGCAGAGTCTGGACGTAGAATGGCCGAAGATCCCCTTTTCTGAAGCCTTCAGGGTGCTATTTATAGGAGTAGGAGGCCCAGATCTCGCTCAAACTTCGGAAGACTTTTTCTGGCATGTGAGTGGGCCCATGCGACTGACCCCACCAAGTTTCGACTCGATCTGAGATCGATACGAAGTGATTTCGAATCCATCAAAAAACAATCCAATCGAGTTGAAACTTGGCAGGAATAATCTTTACCTTGTATGGAAGCTACTATGAAAATTTCGTTGCATTTGGATCAGTGGTTTAGGAGATATGATCGATTCAAATTGTGGTTTTTCGTGAGGGCTGTTGCGTTCGAATCCATCACTTCGAATCCACTCCCTTCGACTCGATCGGTCACGTGGTTCTTTGGTGAAATGGCGCGCACTCCTCGCATCGATCCTATTTCTTCTTCGAGTCGACCGCTTCGCATCCATGATCTTCGCCTCGTTTGTATCGTTGGATGACACGTCATCCAAGCTAGTTGACTTGGTGGACACGAACGAGTGATTGTTCATGGATTCGAATCTGATGGATGCGAAGAAGATCGATACGTAGCAGTGCATGGGCACGAGACCGATCGATTCGAAGGAGGGCATACTGATGGTGATGGATTCGAAGTGCTCTGGACTCGATGGATACGAAACAGTGCTGTAGCATGGATACGAACGTGCTGAGGGGATGCCCATCTGATGGATTCGAACCGATCGATTCGAAGTGATCAATATCATGCCTGATCGGTTCGAACTCGATCGATTCGAAGCATATGCAAGCCGATGGATTCGAACAAGACGGATATGAATCCAATGGGTTCGAAATGAGCATCTCCTCCACTTTTTGATGGGTTCGAACGACATTCTTTGGGCTACTTGCATCGATCATATCTCGTTCATACGACCTCCGATTAACCTGAAATTTTGAACACTGGCTTTCATGGTCTTGCTTATCATGTCCTATCAATTGTAGCCTGATCCGGGCTCGGACAAAATTCATCGATATCCATAGCGAAGTGAAGTACAACCAATCTATGTGACGAACTGTCTTTTTTTTTGACCGATCTTATGGTATCACGGCTTTTCCAAAAAGCGGGATAATATTTTCCCCCCCAAAATATGCCTTGCAATAGGAAGGCGTGTTTTGTAATGCCATGAGCTGGATGTTCATATCCTGTTAATGTCCTGCAAAGGAAGTTACAGTTTTATGTGACCTCAAATAACGACCGTTCGGGATTGAGATATTTGAGATGAAGGGCGACCGTTCATGGTCAAGCGCCTAACTTCAAATGACGACCGTTCAGGATCGAGCCATTTGAGGCGAAGTACGACCGTGCGCGGTCAAGTGGTGGACCTCAAATGACGACCGTTCGTGATCGAGCCCTTTGAGGTGAGGTGAGTTGTGCCGTTCGGGGCGAGTTGTGACCATTCGAGGTCGGGTGCCGTTCGAGGCGAGTTGTGACCGTTCGAGGTCGGGTGCCGTTCGAGGCGAGTTGTGACCGTTCGAGGTCGGGTGCCGTTCGAGGCGAGTAATTGTGCCTGGGAGGGCTTGGTATTATCGATGCTAGGGTCACGTTCGGGTGAGTTCCTAGATCGTTTGTGTGCCTATTGGAGGTGAATAAGTGTGCCCGGGGGGGCTTGGTATTGTTGATAGCAGGTTCACGTTCGAGTGGGTTCCTGAATCGTTTGTCAGGGTGGCATATCGCCATCTCAGAGCATGCCTAAGGACCATTCGTGACCCCGTACATGTGTAAGTTGCTTAGCCATTTCAGAATTATCCGAACCAAATATCCATTCAACTGATGAGTTTTAAAACAGAAATGTCCAAACAAACAAAGCCTAAATGTTCAATTCAAATCGAAACAAAAGCAAAGCAAGGATGTCAAAGTGTAAATTCTCACAACGATAGGGTTAATAGCCATTCAGAGCATGCCTGTGGACCGTTCGTGATCTCATACATGTGTAAATGATTAACCCACGTTAGTGAGAGATTTACTACTTGTTCATCGTTATTTCAATTAATTGATAACCAGACGATGTCCTGGTTCAGGGTCACTCCAAGCTGATGTAGACGGTGGTCGCTCTGGCTCTACCGCTAGGGCTCGCCTCCTCACATACTGAAGCAGCACACCATTCCTGATGTGCCCTTCTACCTCATCCTTTAGATGCCTGCAGTCATTAGTGTTATGACCGTTCAGTTCGTGGAATAAGCAATATCTGTCTGATTTTCTCTCGTCAACAGTGGGGTCCCTTCGTATTGGCCTACGGTATGGAACTTGCTCTCGTGTATCTCGGTAGATTCGCTCCAAACTCTCATTCAGCTCTGAATAGGTGGTGAATCGTGCCTCTCTCCGCGGTCGCTTTGACCTGTTATCACTATCCTCAGCCTTTCATTTTCCTTTATCCTTGCCCGAGTCCTTTTCGAGAGGCCTTTTGTCTTTAAGCGCGTAAATTTCTATTCCCTCTCCTTCTTCTCTTTCTGCATTCACATCCTCTAATCGTAAAAAAATTTCTTCCTCGTCGTAGAATTCTCCTAGATCCACAGGTGGATCTTTAGTCAATGAATTTTTGAACTCTGTGCCGTCAGCTACTCCGGACACAGCTGCCATCACAACCATAGATGGATCTGTTTGATCCACCGAAGCTGCTGCAGCATTGAATCGCATTAGATAACTCCTCAAAGTCTCTCCGGTTTTCTGCTTTAGGGTTGCCAAAGTCATCACATTCTTGGGTCTTGTAATATGAACCCTGAACTGCCTCATAAATCTCTCAGTTAAATCATTCCATGTTCCGATAGATCCGCTCTCTAGTTGTCTAAACCATAACGCCGCGATATCCGCCAAGTACAATGGAAAGCACCGGGCCATAACCTCCTCTGATGCCCCCAGCACTTCCATATGCCTCATATACTTCGTCAGATGAACCGTGGGGTCCGTTCTCCCGTTATACATGTCCAACGATGGTAACTTGAAATCCGGTGGGTTCCTAGCTCGTCTGATTGCTGGAGTAAAAGGACTTCTATTAACATCTTCTAAATCCTTGTTCACTAATCCGCCTCTCATGGCTCTTCTAACCATCTCTGTCAATCTGTCATTGTCTCCAAGGTGTAATCTTCGTTCACCACTTTCAACCTGCCCCCCCGAGTTCGCGAGGGAACTCCGGGATCTGCCCCCTTGACTGAGCGTTCGCTCCTCTGCTACTCCCAGGTTGCGCAGATGCTCCTCTCTCTCTCTCTCTCTCTCCGAGATTGGATCAACGTTCTCCATAGGTGTGCCCCCTAGTTCAGGTGCTACGCCGAATGGTCCTGCTCCGTTCTGGACTCCATCCGCTACTCTATTCTGTGTTCCAAGTTGTTCTATCTGTTGAAATAAACTCTGGATCAACTCCTCTTGTTTCTTCATCATTGTCTCCATCTCGTCCCTAGTGATGAAGATCGACGCTTTATTCTCCCCTGAGGAAGCCTCTTGACTCCCTTGATGTTCACTTCGCTCTGGCCTTGGCCTTCTGCTCGATTGTCTCGTCATAATTTTTCAAATCTGAACTTTCAAACTTTCTGAATCAACTTCCAATTGGTAGAACTCCTGAATTATCCCTTCTCAGTGAAAGCACCAAAATGTTTGCGTCAAAATTGACCACAAACACCCAATATCGTGAAAGCACACGTTTATGATCACAAACCAGCAACAATCAATATAGAACTCAGATCTAAGCAATAGCAATCACAATAATTCACAAATAACAATCACAAACTAAGGATTTATAGTGGTTCGGCGATCTTGCCTACGTCCACTTTGAAGCTTATGTCTTTATTGATTCACTTAATAATTTCAATTGATTACAGCAAATTACAGCAAGTTATAGCTCTGATACTTGATTACAACAGCGGTATTGAAGAGTTGAATTGAATCCGGCAGAGTCTGGACGTAGAATGGCCGAAGATCCCCTTTTCTGAAGCCTTCAGGGTGCTATCTATAGGCGTAGGAGGCCCATATCTCGCTCAAACTTCGGGAGACTTTTTCTGGCACGTGAGTGGGCCCACGCGACTGACCCCACCAAGTTTCGACTCGATCTGAAATTGATACGAAGTGATTTCGAATCCATCAAAAAACAATCCAATCGAGTTGAAACTTGGCAGGAATAATCTTTACCTTGTATGGAAGCTACTGTGAAAATTTCGTTGCATTTGGATCAGTGGTTTAGAAGATATGATCGATTCAAGTTGTGGTTTTTCGTGAGGGCTGTTGCGTTCGAATCCATCACTTCGAATCCACTCCCTTCGACTCGATCGGTCACGTGGTTCTTTGGTGACATGGCACGCACTCCTCGCATCGATCCTATTTCTTCTCCGAGTCGAACGCTTCGCATCCATGATCTTTGCCTCGTTTGTATCGTTGGATGACACATCATCCAAGCTAGTTGACTTGGTGGACATGAACGAGTGATTGTTCATGGATTCGAATCTGATGGATGCAAAGACGATCGATACGAAGCAGTGCATGGGCACGAGACCGATCGATTCGAAGGAGGGCATACTGATGGTGATGGATTCGAAGTGCTCTGGACTCGATGGATACGAAACAGTGCTCTAGCATGGATACGAACGTGCTGAGGGGATGCCCATCTGATGGATTCGAACCGATCGATTCGAAGTGATCAATATCATGCGTGATCGGTCCGAACTCGATCGATTCGAAGCGTATGCAAGCCGATGGATTCGAACAAGACGGATACGAATCCTATGGGTTCGAAATGAGCATCTCCTCCACTTTTTGATGCGTTCGAACGACATTCTTTGGGCAACTTGCATCGATCATATCTCGTTCATACGACCTTCGATTAACCTGAAATTTAGAACACTGGCTTGCATGGTTTTGCTTGTCATGTCCTATCAATTGTAGCCTGATCCGGGCTCGGACAAAATTCATCGATATCCATAGCGAAGTGAAGTACAACCAATCTCTGAGACGAACTGTCTTTTGTTTTTGACCGATCTTATGGTATCACGGCTTTGCCAAAAAGCGGGATAACAACTGACACTATGAATTAACTCGGTACCAAATTAATTTTGGTCGGCATCGACCTGATTGGCAGTTTCCTGAATCATTCCATCTTTTGCACCCTGCCCCCATACTGTTCAAGCATCCTTCCTCTTTATTTTTTGTTTGCCATCTCTTTAATTCTAATCCGATGAAGATGAAATTTCTTCCATAGGATCTAAAGACAATAAATCATTATGGCTTCTCATATTACTTCAAGGTAGTTAGCACATCATAATATAACCTTTCCTCATTTTTTCTATGATAGCATTCTAGCTCTCCAACATCTTCTTAATCATCTCAAATGTTATTCCATGTAGCTTAGCCTTTGTCACCATCTCCTACTGAGAAGAAGGTCTTGTAAAGCATCTAAAGTTGAGTAGCGCTTTGCATTGGGCCGTTTATTATCAGATCTGTAGTAAACTCCTTTTTAAATTCAAATAACTTAATATCTATAGCAAATAATACCTAGATCCGCCTTTTAGATTCTTTAAATCAAAATTTAAAGCAAGTTCTAGACCTGAGAACCTTTTTTCTTAATGAAAGCACCAACAATATTAGATCGAAAAATGATACAACATCCTAGACCAATATAGAACGAGAATAATAGATCTAAATATGAAAGCAAAAGCTTCAACGCACGTAATTTTATAGTGCTTTGGCCTCAATCACTGTGTATGTCCACTTTAATTACATTTCAAAGGATTTTGAATAAGTACAATCAGGTTATAAAGTTTTAGTTCTAGAAAACTGAGTAAACTCGAGTTCAACAACACTTAGTGGCAAAATAGAGTTAGAGAAGAGAAAGTATCCTTCCTTCATTGCTCTAGGATGGATATTTATAGGCGAATCTATCCACCAAAATTGCTAGCATGTAGAAGTCCATGTAATAGATTAGATGCATGCTATCAGGAAGGAAGAGAGAGTAAAACTCGTAACTCAAATCATGTTGGTATCAACCAATTCATTTTGGTGCTAACATTATTTTGAACTATATACCTTCTATTTTCCTTCGTATATGTTCAAATGTTGAAATTACAAAGCTTCATTGGAAATTTCACATGATTTGTCTATGTGAATCTTGTCTTTTCCTTCCATGTAAATAGCATCTTCGCCCACTACTAAGAAGTGGACCCCACATTATAAAACAACAATGTACATACAGGATTTAGCATATGCAAATCTTTGTCTAACTTCTTATAATTCTTTTATTCATCATTCCATCCTCTATTGAGCTCCTTGAATCTTTCACTATCTTAAAGCCCAAATTCATCAAGAAGTCAGTCAATTCAAATGTTAGGTTATAGTGTCTCTTAATATTTGATCTTGATATTGCTAGAGAAGTGCATTAGGCAATTAGGTAAAATAAGCACTTTCAAAAATAAACATTTGATGTATTCCTTATGCGATGGACCTTTTTATTTAGTTCTCATGAATGATTAAGGAAATTTTGAATTATATGTCATATTTGATTTGATAGATTAAGATTTATTTGACTAAAGTTAATTTTGTTGTAACTTGCCTTAATTAAATAAGATAGTAAGATACAATGTATAATAAACGTTGCATGTCCATTAGTGATATTATAATAATGTGTGAGAGGTAATGTGTGTTTGTATGGAAAATCTATGCGAACACGAAATAATGATACAAGCGGTGATAGAAGATTTTCTCAAGCATTAGGTCTCCGCCTGAATTCGACTCCGTCGAGACAGTACAATTTTTTGTTTTGTATAAACATCAAATATCCATTCTGCATTTTGTTTTATGTCCTAATAACCACCCTTATAAATATAAGAATGGGTAAATTATTTTATTATTGATACCTATTATAACACTATATCTACTAAGCCCATTTCTACATAGTAAAACTAATAGAAAAAACTTTCATGTTATTTTCCAATTCACTTCTAAAAAGAGTAGATCATAGTAAAACGTAGTTATGGTGGCTCATGTTGTCTTCGTTGAATCCGTCTCTTTTTAGTTCCATATGCCACTTTGTAATGAATTTGAGCTACTGCTACCCTGCCTTCCTTCAGTAAATACTAATGGTTTAGGACTCTTTACTATTATTTGCAGATGTCTTTCAGCCGTCTTGATGGTCCTCAACTTTGTTTGTTATTTCTATTGAAATATTCTACAATTTCGTTCCTTCCACAAATTCCAAACCATAGTAGTCAAGTCGAACCCAGTCAAATTGAACTCGATCGGTTCTTTGTATAAATCCGTACTATTTGACTAGAAAGGGTAATTTCTTGAACATGAAGCTTTATAATAATGCATCCATGAATTGGAAAAAATGTTAAAGAAAAGTGATTTAATGGAAAAAAAAATTAGAGAGACGGATTGCAAAAGGAAATGAAATGGATTTATGGCTAGACCAAGGGATCAAAGGCCAGTCTGTAGCCAATAAACGTGGGTGAGATGCTTATTCAGTAATTGAAAGTAAAAATTACAAAGGTGCTTAAGGCATTTCAAACGAACAGTGGAATATAAACATGCAAGAAGGATATGCCTGCTTAAGGAATGACGTTCAATATATATAATTATATTCAAATCAAGAAGTGTAATAAGAGAAATCTAAATATTGCATATAATCCCAGTTTGGTACAATATAATGTGAAGTGTAAATAATACAAGCGTGGTTTTGTAAATTGGCATTATTATATGTGGCTGCCTTTCTACTGTAAATATACAAGTAACGTACAATGTAATGAAGAGTTAAGATTACAATTTTTTTTACTTCAGCTCATATTTTCTTTCATGGTACCAGAGCTAACTTTACCTAATGGCATCAAATGCTTTACCTAAGCCTCATCAGTTTGAATATCATCATTTGAGGTCGGTTGCTTTGATGCTCTCCTCAAAGGTAACCTCATCATCAGATAATTCCCTTCTTATCGACCGGCAACTTTATGTTCTTCCAAGAATCTATTCATAACCCATCAAGAAATGGAAACTGTGCCTTGCTAGAAAGTCAGTTAGAGAAATCTTATCATCCTAACTTTGGCTGCATTAGAATTCGATCCTTAGATAATTTTCTCATCCCTTGATCAAGAACCTATTTAACGGCTAAAGGTGGTGACATCGCATCCTTAGCATCGTCTGCTCTCCAAATAGGAAACATCACTCAATCACCAGAAATTTGAAGATATCTCCAAGAACTTCATAAATCCATGAAGTCAGCTTATCAAAATTCAATTAAATGAAAGTAACTTCTTGCTTTGGAAATTTCCAATTTCAACTACTGTAAGAGGGTATGGTATGGAAGAGTTCTTTCTTAGAACATCTCATGTTCTTGCAAAATTTGACACAAATAATGAAGGAATACTAATCAGCAACTGAGAAAATACACTAAAAATGTTTGCACCAAAATTGGTCACAAACACCCAATGGCCAATGAAAGTACCAGTTCGTAATCACAGATTACAAGTAATAAGCAAGTATAGGAATAATGATGCAGATCACTCAAAATATTCAAAAGAAAGCAGTAAACAGCACAGAATTATAGTGGTTCGGCGATCTTGCCTATGTCCACTCTGAACTTGATAGCTTTATTGATTCACTTGATGATTTCAATCTGTTACAGCAGATTACAGTAGATTATAGCTCTGAAGTTTGAATACAATGGTGATGAAAAGATGTAGGATTGAATCCGGCAGAGTCTGGACGTCGAATAGTCAAAAGACCATTTTTCTGTAGGCTTTAGGGGGCTATTTATAAGCGTAGGAGGCTGATATCACGCTCAAACTTTGGAAGACTTCTTCTAACACGTGAGTGGGCCCACGCGACCGACCCACCAAGTTTCGACTCGATCTGTGATCAATACGAAGCAATTTTGTATCCATCAAAAAATGATCCAATCGAGCTGAAACTTGGCAGGATTGTTCCTTAGATTGTACGCAAGCTGTTGTGAAAATTTCATAGCATTTGGATCAGCGGTTTGTGAGATATGATCGATACGAGTTGAAGTTTCTCGGTTGGCTGTTTGCTTCGATTCGATCAATTCAAATCCACGTCTTCGAATTGATGGATGTACGTGACTTCGAGACGACGTGGCAAGCACATCTCGCAACGATCCACCTTTTGCTCCGAGTTGACCGTGTCACATCAATGAACTTCGCCTCGTTTGTATCGATGACCGTTGCCTTGTTCGATTCGATAACAGTTGCCAATATGTATCGATGGAGGCA
Source organism: Allium cepa (assembly GCA_030765085.1). Lineage (NCBI taxonomy): Eukaryota > Viridiplantae > Streptophyta > Magnoliopsida > Asparagales > Amaryllidaceae > Allium > Allium cepa. Next base: position 42,325,183 of record CM060937.1, read on the forward strand.
GGCTTGTTCGTATCGATAAAAAGGCCTTGTTTGTATCGATCAAACGTGATGGGTACGGTCGATGGATACGAACTAACAAGCCTCGGTGGGTTCGAACAACAAATTTGGGTAGATCAATACGAGCAAGCATACTCCTTCGATGGATACGAAGTGGTGTACCCTGATCGATTCGAACAAACGCTTGCTATGAAGTTGACCGATGCAACTTATGCGAACAAGGCTACTAAGTGGGAGAACCCTGATCGATACGAAGTGACGAGTTCAATGGATTCAAACAGTGTGATGGAGGATCGATTCGAACGTGATGGGGTCGAATTGATCAAGGCGGACTCATCCTGATGGATACGAATCTGATCGGTGCAAGTGGACCATCACCTTGACCTTCTGATGGATACGAATTTGATGGATTCGAACCGACCAATCAGATGGATACGAATAGTATATTTTCTCCAATTTGCATCGATCATATCTCATTCATACGAACTCCGATTAACCTGAAATTTGAAATGCGAGTTTTTATGGTCTTGCTTGTCATGTTGGTCAATTATAGCCCGATCCGGACTCAGACAAAATTCATCGATATCCATAGCGAAGGAATGTATAACCAATCTTTGAGACGAACTATCTTTAGTTTCCAGTCAATTTTTTGGTGTCACGGCCTTGCCAGGATAATACTTGCACCCCAAAACATTCCTTGCGATAGGAAGGTGTGTTTTGTAATGCCATAAGCTGGATGTTCATATCCTGTGAACAACCTATAAAGAACTCGATAGTTTCATATGACCTCGAATGACGATCGTTCAGGATCGTATGCCATTTGAGGTGAATCGGGACCGTTCGCGGTCGATGCCGTTCGTGGCAAATGATGGAATGGGACCATTTATGGTCGGACATCGTTCGCGGCAAATGATGGAATTATACAGTTCGCGGTCGTATACCGTTCGTGACAAATGGTGACCATTCGCGGTCGGGATACCGCTTCAAAATAAAGGCGGCTGTTTGAGGTTGGATGTCGTTCTAGATGATTTGCGGTCGTTTGCGTCAGGCGTCGTTCTCGATGAATTATGACCGTTCGCGGTCGAAGGCGCACGAGATAGAATGTGATCGTTTGCGATCGAATGCCGTACGAGGCAGAATGTGACCGTTCACGATCGAATGCCGTATTGGGTGAATTGTGACCGTTTGTGGTCGGGTGCTGCACGAGGTAGAGTGTGATCGTTTGTGATCGGATATCATATTAAGTGAATTGTGACTTTCGTGGTCGGGTGTCGCATGAGGAAATATGTGACCATTCGCGATCAGATCTTGAGGGAGGCTTAGCATTACTAGAATCAGATATCATGTTCGGGTGAATTTCTGAGTTAGTGGCTTTGGCGGTTCAACGCCATACAAGGTGTGCTTGTGGACCGTTCATGATCCGACGGTATACAAGTAAATTCTTTCACAGAATTGCAAATATTAAAGCAATGTTCACATGAATTCAACAACAGAAATGTCCAATCAAACTAAGTCCAAATGTCCAAACCAAAACAAAGCAGAAGGAAGACAAGGATGTCAAAGTGTAAACTCTTACTATGATGCGGTTAGTAGTCATTCAAAGCATGCTTGCGAATCGTTCGCGATCTCATACATGTGTAAATGATTTAACCGGGTTAGTGAGAAGTTTATGACTTTTTCATCATTATTTCAATCAATCAATCAATTGATAACCATCCGGTGTCCCGGTTCAGGGTCACCCCTGGCTGATGTAGACGGTGGTCGCTCTGGCTCCACCGCTGGAGCTCGCCTCCTCAGATATTGAAGTAGCCTATCGTTTTTGATATGCCCTTCCATCTCATCCTTCAGATGTCTACAATCGTTTGTGTTATGACCGTTAAGTTCGTGGAATAAGCAATATTTGTCTGATTTCCTCTCGTCAACAGTTGAATCCCTTCGCATTGGTCTGTGATAGGGAACCTGCTCTCTAGTATCCTAATAGATTTGCTCCAAACTCTCATTCAGCTCAGAATAAGTGGTGAATCATGGCTCCCTCCGCGTCCTCTTTGACCTGTCATCATTATTCCCAGCCTTTCGTTTCCCTTTACCAGTCTCCGTTCCCTTTCCAGGTGGATTTCCTCCCTTGATTGCGTAAACGTCGATTCCTTCTTCTCTTTCTGCACTAGCATCTTCCAATCGCAAAAACTTTTCTGCCTCGTGATAGAATTCCCCTAGATCCATAGGCGGATCTTTAGTTAATGAATTTTTGAACTCTGTGCCATCAGCTATTCCGGACACAGTTGCCATGATAACCATGGATGGATCTGGTCAATCCACCGATGCTGCTACCGCATTGAATCGCGTTAGGAAATTCCTCAAAGACTCCCCAGCTTTCTATTTTAAAGCTGTCAAACTCATCACATTCTTGGGTCTTGCGATGTGAACCCTAAATTGCTTCATAAATCTCTCGGCTAAATCAGCCCACGTTCCTATGGAATTGCTCTCCAACTGCCTAAACCATAGTGCTACAATATCTGTTAGATACAATGGAAAGCACCGGGCCATGACTTCCTACGATGAACCCAGCACTTCCATGAGCCTCATATACTTTGTCAGATGGACCGCGGGGTCCGTCCTCCCATCGTACATCTCCACTGATGATAACTTGAACTGGGTTCCTAGCCATCCTAATCGCAGGAGAAAAGGGACTCCTGTTCACGTCCTCAAGATCTCTATTTACTAATCTGCCCCTCATGGCTCGCCTGACCATCTCCGCCAATCTATCATTGTCCCCAAGATGTAGTCCTCGTTCATTGCCTTCAACCTGCCCCCCGAGTCCATGTAAGCTTTCAGGAGTCTGCCCCCCGGCTGAGCGTTTATTCCTCTATCGCCACCAAGTTGCTCGGATGCCCCTGTCTCTTTCCCCGGGATTGGGTCAACATGCTCTAAGTGTGTGCCCCCTAGTCCTGGCGCTATGCCAGATGATCCTGCTCTATTCTGAACTCTGTCTGCTCCTCGATTTTGCGCTCCAAGTTTCCTAATCTGTTGAAACAAATTCTGGACCAACTCCTCTTGTCTCTTAATCATTGCCTCCATCTCATCCCTGGTGATGAAGACTGAAGCTTGGTTCGCTCCTGAGGCAGCCTCTTGACTCCCTTCATGCTGACTTCTCCCTGGTCTCTGCCTTCTACTTGATTTCCTTGTCATAGCTCCTTAGATCTGAATTCTTAAATCTTCTGATTCAACTCTCAAGTGATAGAACTCCTAAATTAGCCTTTTCTGTGAAAGATCCAAAATGTTTGAACCAAAATTGGTCACAAACACCCAATTTCCAATGAAAGCACCAGTTCAAAATCACAAGTAACAAGCAAGTACAGGAATAATGATGCAGATCACTCAAAATATTCAAAAGAAAGCAGTAAACAACACAGATTTTATAGTGGTTCGGCGATCTTGCCTACGTCCACTCTGAACTTGATAGCTTTATTGATTCACTTGATGATTTCAATCTATTATAGCAGATTACAGTAGATTATAGCTCTGAAGTTTGAATACAATGGTGATGAAAAGATATAGGGTTGAATCCGACAGAGTTTGGACGTCGAATAGCCAAAATATCCTTTTTTTGTAGGCTTCAGGGGGATATTTTATAGGCGTAGGAGACTGATATCACGATCAAACTTCGGGAGACTTCTTCTGGCATGTGAGTGGGCCCACGTGACCGACCCCACCAAGTTTCAACTCGATCTATGATCGATACGAAGCAATTTCGTATCCATCAAAAAATGATCCAATCGAGCTGAAACTTGGCAGGATTTCTCCTTAGCTTGTACGCAAGATTCTGTGAAAATTTCATAGCATTTGGATCAGCGGTTTATGAGATATGATCAATACGAGTTGAAGTTTCTCGGTTGGCAGTTTGCTTCGATTCGATCACTTCGAATCCATGTCTTCGAATCGATGGATGCACGTGACTTCGAACGACGTGGCGCACACATTTCGCATCGATCCGCCTTTTGCTCCTAGCTGACCGTGTCACATCCATGAACTTCGCCTCGTTTGTATCGATGACCGTTGCCTTGTTCGATTCGATAATAGTTGCCAATATGTATCGATGGAGGTAGGCTTGTTCGTATCAATAAAAAGGGCCTTGTTCGTATCGATCAAACGTGATGGGTACGATCGATGGATACGAACTAACAACCCTCGGTGGGTTCGAACAACTAATTCGGATAGATCGATACGAGCAAGCATACTCCTTCGATGGATACGAAGTGGCATACCCTGATCGATTCGAACAAACACTTGCTACGAAGTTGACCGATGCAACTTATGCGAACAAGGCTACTAAGTGGGAGAGCCCTGATCGATATGAAGTGATGAGTTCAATGGATTCGAACATTGTGATGGTGGATCGATACGAACGTGATGGATTCAAATTGATTGAGGCGGACTCATCTTGATGGATACGAATCTGATCGGTGCAAGTGGACCATCACCATGACCTTCTGATGGATACGAATTTGATGGATTCGAACCGATCAATATGATGGATACGAACAGTATATTTTCTCCAACTTGCATCGATCATATCTCATTCATACGATCTTCGATTAACCTGAAATTTGAAACGCTATCTTTTATGGTCTTGCTTGTCATGTTTGGTCAATTGTAGCCCGAACCGGACTCGGACAAAATTCATCGATATCCATAGCGAAGCAATGTATAACCAATCTTTGAGACGAACTATCTTTAGTTTCCAGTCAATTTTTTGGTGTCACGGCCTTCCCAAAAGGCGGGATAACAAAAAAACAAAATAGTCTTCTAAGTTCTTGGTTATTGTCTTCCGTAAGTGCAAGTTTGCTACCATAGACCATGGGATGTAAAACTACACGTGAAATCTTAAAAATTGTTGAACAAATATTCAGATCACAATCCTTTGCAAGAGTAAAGCATTATAAGAGATAGATACAAAATTTACAAAAAGAAAACATGTCTATGAGAGAATATTCGACAAAATAAAAACACTATGTGATTTACTTGATGCTGCAGGTCATAAAGTATCCGATGTAAAGTAAATTCTTGCAATTCTAAATGGTCTAGATGAAGAATATGAAGCTGTTTTATTATTTCTTCTAAAGAAACCACCCAAACTATTTAGTATGTACATTCCACTCTCCTGGAACATAAACGAAGAATAGTTAAAAAGTAACCAATGCATTCAAATTTTACTATTAACTATGCATTAAACTTTAGAAACAAGAACAAAGAAAGAAACTCAAATAACAAAAATGAATACAACATTAAGAATGATCAACCCAATCAAAGGAGTGGTCAGAACTTAGAGGCGGAGGAAGTTGTAATAACATTAATAACCATGTAAGATGTCAGATTTTTGAAAAATATGGACACAATGCAAATAGATGCTACTTCAGGTTTGACCAGAACTTCTCATCAAATCAGCAAAGCAATAGAAATCAGAGAAACTTTAATCCCAATGCAAACTTAGCTCACATAAATCAAGAACCAAGAAATCAAGCAGAGAATTCTGACATGGAAATTCTAGCCAGACCGAAAGATATTTAGAGTGAGAGCTGGTACCCTGTCTTAGGGGGAACCAATCACGTTATAATTAATATACACAACTTAAACCATAGGAATAAAGAGTAAAAGGTAGGCAATTTTTTATTGGAAACGATGAGTCAATAAAGATTACTTATATTGCAAATGCATATATCAAAGGCAATAAAGAACCGCATCTTAATAATTTATTAAGAGTTTCTTAAATCAAGAAGAACCTAATGAGTGTTTCACAATCTATAATGGCAACAAAGTATATTTTTAATTTTATCTAAGACTCTGCTTAGCCAGAGACTTATTAAATAAGGAAATCTTACTATAAGGTAATGTGCACAATGGTCTCTACATTTTCCAACTGGTGAAGAACAATAGGTCTACAGATGAAAGGAAATGGTACAACTATTATGAATCAAGTGTTAATGTTGATGGAAAAAATGTTTTTAATATGTGGCATTACAAATTAAGGTATCCAAGCAGTAATGCTGTAAAGAAAGTACTGAAAAATAATAATATTAGTTTGGAAAATGTGTCTTTACCCTATGTATGCACATTTGGTCAAATTGGAAAAGGTCACAAATTAGCATTTTATGGCTCATTAACTAAATATAGCAAACCACTGGAAATGTTAGCTACTGATTTGTAAGGTCCAGCCTCAATTAACTCTAATTATGGATTCAATTACTACATCATTTGTAGATGCATATTCTAGATTTACTTGCATTTACTTTCTCAAAACAAAGGCAGAACCAAACAAGTTAGTGGTTCAGTTTATCAACCAAGCAAAAAAGAAAACCAATCATCAAATAAAGATCATTCAGACTGATGGTGAAAATAATTCAAACCATTAAAAGTACACTTACTGAAGAGAGGAGTCAATCATAAAATTACCTACCCTCATACTTCAGAACAGAATGGACTGGTTGAAAGAAAGCTTAGTCACATTGTGGAAATTGGTCTCACACTTCTGGCTCAAGCATCGCTGCCTCTCAAATTTTGGCCTGATTCATTTGCTACTTCAGTGTACCTAATTAACTAGTTACCAAAAATTCTTGCAGAATAAAACTCCAATTGAAGTTCTATTCAATACAAGGCTTGATTATTCTGATCTGAGGACATTTGGCTGCTTGTATTTCCCATGCTTAAGGCCATATAATACTCATAAACTAAGTTTCAGATCTACACCATGCACATTTTTGGGCTATGCATCACATCAAAAATGATATAATTGTTTAAACAGCAGTGGTAAAATGATTATATCAGGGCATGTTGCTTTTACTGAACACATTTTTCCTTTTGCAACTGCTGAAAGGGAAACTACTCAAAAAACGTACAGTGCTAAAACATCAATTCCACCTATACCACTGTACAATGATGGACAGATTGAGAAAGCTGATGCAAAAAAGCAAGATGAAATTGGTCCACAACATACATTGTCCACTTCCAGACTAGTTAATGAAACTACAGAGGCATCAGAATGTTCTAGTAATCCTTCTCAAAGAAGTCAAGTGCAAGTATAAGACTGAACCAGAATCTCATGAAACTTCTCACCCTCATGAACCTGTAAACGACAGTAACAATACAGAACAACCACGTGCAATAACTAAGCACCGCATGATTACAAAAGCAAAGAGAGTAATATTCAAACCAAAAATATATGCAACATCTCTAGATTCAGAAGAACCTGCCACTTGAACATGCAATAAAAACTCATGAATGGAAATAAGCAATGAGTGAAGAGCACAATGCTCTCATTGGGGTAAGACCAGGAATCTTGTACAACTCTTAGAGCACAAGAATGAGATTGGATGTAAGTGGACATCGAAGTTAAAAAGACACCCAGATGGAACTATTGCAAAGCATAAGGCAAGACTAGTAGCAAAAGGGTTCGCACTATGGGTTTGATCTTACTTAAACGTTTTGCCCTATTGTAAAACTAACCTCTATCAGAATAATCCTTATTTTTGCTTTTCATAGAAATTGAAAAACTAGACAGCTTGATGAAAATAATGCATTCTTAAATGGAGCTACAAGAGAAAGTATATAATGGATTTAAGCAAGTTGATCATACTGGCATGGTATGTTAGTTAAATAAGGAAATTTATAGACTCAAGCAAGCCCTAAAGGTATGATATGACAAAATGAGAGCAACTCGGATCAAACTAGATAACAAGCCAACTAAATTTGACAACTCTCTGTACACAAACATAGTGGATGCGCAATAATGTACATACTAGTCTATATAGATGATTTCATAAATCATTGGCAGCAATGAAGTTGAAATTAGTAATACAATTCATCATCCGAATCAAGAAATTTCTAATATAGACTGGGAGATCTTAACTACTTTCTAGGTATAGAAGTAAAGAAAAAATCCAACTTGTTATTAATTTTATGTCAAATAAAGTACATTTCAAAAAATTTGGTCAAAGAAAAATTGGATCAAGTTAATCCTTTGCCAACTCCTATGACAAGTAATCTACACATAACTAAACACAAAGATGACGCTATACTCAATGAAAAGCAGTATAGAAGCTTTGTGGAGGCACTGCAGTATATAACTATAAATAGACTAGAAATAGCATGTGGAGTAAAATTAGGTTTTAATCTCCTTCATTTCACCCGAGATATCAGGCTAAGATTTCTTCAAAATATGAGATTTGGCAGCTTAATTAGTTATTGGAGTTTTTAATCTCCTTCATATCAGCCGGAGATTTGAAATCTTGGTGTAAGTAAAGTGTGTCAATTTATACAACGACCATTGGATGAGCATTAAAAAGAAGTAAAGAGAATTCTCGGATATTTAAAACGCACAATAAGGGATTATGTAAAAAATCATGTAAGATCTAAACATTTAGGGATGTGCTGATGTTGATCGGGTTACTGACCTAGATGATTGAAGATCAACTTCTGGCTACCGTATATATTTAGCTAAAAATCTAATCTCTTAGTGCTCTAAGGAACAACCAACTATATCTCATTCAAGTGAGAAGGCAGAGTATAAAAGTGTGGCAAGTGCAACTGTAGAAATTATGCAGGTGCAATCTCTATTATATGAATATGGTCTTGAGCTAACAGTAAACCCACAATATGGTTTGATAATGTACGTGTTGTCTCACTATCAGCAAATCCAATTTTACATTCCAGAATAAAGCATATGCAGATCCACCACTACTACATTTGAGAACAAGTTATGAATGGAAAATTGATCATAAATCATATACCTCCAACTTACCAAAGAGATGATATTCTAACAAAGCCATTGTCAAGCAAGAGCTTCGAGAGATTGAAGAGAGGCCTAAAAATAGAAGATGTCGACAAAAGCAGAAAGAGGGTAGAAACCCATACATCTAATTGAGGAGGAATAATAAGAGAAATGTAAATACCGCATACAATACCAGTTCATTACAATATAATGTAAAGTGTAGATAGTAAAGGGAAGTTTTATAAATTGACATTATAATATGCGAACGCCTTTCTACTTTAAATATACAAGCAATGTACAACGTAATGAAGAGTTAAGAATATAGAAATTTTACTTCAGTTTACATTTTATTTTAGAATGACATATAGGTTTAGAATTAAACAAACAATGGAGAATTCATTACTAAAACAACTTAGGAAGTGGAGAGAAATGGACAAAGCCAAAGTGGGATGATTTCAAATGAGCATATCTCATAATCCTACAATAACTTTTACCACATATAAAGCAGTCGATTCTGGACCAACTAATAAAGATAGACTTGCGAAATGGGGTTTAACTCAAAATAGTAAATGTGTTTTGGGCGATCAAGGTAATGAAAATCATAAGCATTAGCTTTATTTTGGGAGTAACTACAGTAACTATATATGTTAAATTAGCAAATTGAAGGGTAAAAATACATATATGATATATGCAAAGTTAGAAAAGGAATTTTCTTTCCTAAAATTGAGGACTTTTAATACATAATATACATGGGTATATGTATACATGTAAATACAATGATTTACAATCATGTAATATGTGTGTGTATGTGTGTGCGCGCGTGCGTATAAATAGAAATATTTAATTTCGGTCCCATATATATATATATATCGATATTATTATATACATATGTGTGTAATCATATATATGCGTGTGTGTTTATACATCCATATTGTTGAATTTGAATGATTCAAATATTTGTTAAAAAGGAAAGAAATTGATTAATTGATTCAATCAAATCAATTAATTTGGCTGATATATGGAAGGATATTTTGAAGAAAACTAATTAATTAGTCAATCAATTAATTAGTCAATGTATATTTGCTATATGAAGAAATAAATGATTAAGCATGGAGAATAAAGAAATGATACGGAAATGAAGATTACGCCATCTATTTGTACTAAAATCAAATCATGCAAATTGGAAAAATATCTAGGTAATCGGGAAAATTGATTTGCTTAATTTCCAAGCAACCCTTTATTATCAAGTCTATTTAAATGAAGGAATTCCATTTTCATATGTACAAGCAAGTGTAGTATCCACCATTATTCTTTCCTCTCTCTTTTGTACTCTTTTCTTTAGTGAAATAAAAAGTTGTTGGGTCTCCGTGGACGTAGGATATTCATATCTGAACCACGTTAAATCTTCTGTATCTCTTATTTCTGTTATTTTTCTGTGAGACTGCATAATTCTTTTTAAGTGTCATTGGTATCTAAATAGGCAATACTAGATTCTGAACAAATAAACCGCTTCCGCTCAAATTAAAACAAATTCACTACAGTTTGGTATCAGAGCTAGTGTTAATGTTCTTGTTTGGATATTAATGGCTACTTCTAGTAAGTCTGTTGGTAGATCTGGTGTCAATTATGAAGTAACACGTTTTGACGAAAAAGGAGATTTTGATACGTGGAAGATGAAGATGGAGGCTGTATTGAAGAAGGGGAAGACTTATAAGATTGTTTCTGCGCCTGAGAAATTGAAAGGAATTGATGCAGCTGATTTGGAAGAGATGAAAGATGAAGCTCTCACAACAATTCAGTTGAGCCTTTCAGATGAAGTTTTTAGAGAATTCTCTCAAAAGAAGACGGCGAAGGAACTATGGGATGCATTGTCGGATGCATATCAAGACAAGTCTCTCACTAATCGGATTATTCTTCAGCAACAACTTTATTCGTTCAAGATGAAGTCTGGAGCTGATCTAATGGAGCATGTAGATGCTTTGACGACTTTGATTATGAACCTGAAGGCAGCGGAAGTTGATATTACCGATGAGGCTCAAGCTGTGATCCTCTTATGTTCCTTGCCTAAGGAGTACACTGCTTTTGTTAATTCCAAGATTTTTGGCTGCAGTAAAATTAGCCTATCTGATGTAAAGGCTGGTCTTCATAATGAAGTATTAAGAGATAGATTGGCAGGCACTAGCTTGGATAGTGATACTGAAGGCTTATCTGTTCAGAGAGGTAGAGGCCAAAGCAGGTCGAAGAAAGGTGGAAGACGTAATTATTCACGGTCTCAGTCTAGGGGGCCCAAGAATTTGACTTTTAATTATTGTAAGAAACCAGGGCACTTCATAGCACAATGTCCCAAGCTTGAAGGTAGAAGAAAAGATCCAAAGCAAGCCTCAGCTTCTACAGCAGAGAAATCAGATACAGAAAGTGACACCGATGTATTTACAGCTTCTGGCTCTTTTGGGAAGAGCAACTTATGGCTGATTGATTCTAAAGCATCCGATCATATGACACCTGCTTTTCCACTTACCATGAAATTAATGGAGGAGAAGTTTTGATGGGTAATGATGCTTCTTGCCGCATGGTGGGTGTTGGTAGCGTGATGATTAGGATGTTTGATGGTGTTATTCGTACGGTCACCGATGTTAGACATGTACCTGATTTGAGGAGGAGCTCGATTTCTGTTGGGGCATTGAGTAACTTGGTTCGAAGATTGTAGTGGAAGAAGAGAAAATGAAGATATCGAAGGGTTCCATGATTGTTATGAGAGGTGTGAGGGCAGGAAATCTTTATCTATTAAAGGGCATTACTATGATTGGTGAACTAGCTTCTGTTACATCTGTTGATTCAAATTCTTCCAGATTATGGCACTTACGGATGGGTCACATCGGTGATCGCAACATGGATGAGTTGATAAAACGAGGATTGATTCATGGAGTTCATCATTCAAAACTTGGTTTTTGTGAAGAGTGTGTTCTTGGAAAGCATAAGAAGATTTCTTTTGGTATAGGAGAGCATAAAGTAAAAGCTGTCTTGGAGTACGTTCATACAGATGTCTGAGGTCCCTCCCCGTGGCAGTCTTTAGGTGGAGCCACATATTTCGTTTCATTTATAGACGATTTCTCTCGTAAAGTATGGGTATACTTTCTTCAGTCAAAGAGTGAAACCTTTGCCAAGTTTCGAAAGTGGAAATCTATGGTTGAGAAGCAGTCAGGGAAGAAATTGAAAGTTCTCCATTCAGAAATGGCGGTGAATTTGTATCACAGGAATTCATCAATTATTGTGAGTATGAAGGCATTAAGAGGCATTACACCACACCAGGCGACCCCCAGTCTAAAGGAGTTGCAGAAAGGATGAATCGGACAGTATTGGAGAGAATAAGATGCCTTAGACTGACTGCTAAATTGAAGAAGGGATTTTGGGCTGAAGCTTTATCTATGGCGGCTTTCCTCATCAGCCGCACACCTTCCACTGCCATAGATATGAAGATCCCTGAAGAAGTATGGAAAGGAGATCCTGTTAGCTATTCATTTCTCAAAGTGTTTGGTTGCCTAGATTATGTGCATGAGAGCAAAGGGAAGCTGGACCTAGAGCTCGCAAGTGTATTTTTCTAGGTTATAGGAGAGGAGTGAAAGGATATAGGTTGTGGTGTCATATTAGCAAGAAGATCGTTATAAGCAGGCATGTGACTTTTGATGAGAAGGCTATGTTGAAGGTGGAGCTTCCTCATTGGATGACAATGAGAGGACATGTGAAGAATACCAGACACAAAGCAAATCATCTGTTGATTTTTTTCATAGACGTTCAAATGGTGTTTCCGATGACACCGTGGTTGATGAGGATAATATCGATGTTGGTACAGAGGATCAAACTCAAGGTGGAGCTCATTCGGAACCTAGGCCTGTCAGACAAAGAAGAAAGCCTAAGTGACTTGATGTGTTTGTTGGATTGAGCATCGAAGATATTAAGTTCGATGATATGGCAACATATGCTTTGAATGTTGTCCATAATGAGCCCTGTGATTATAGAGAAGCTATCGCATCAGTTAATAGTTCCAGTTGGTTAGTTTCTATGGAGGAGGAGATTGAATCATTGCAGAGAAATCATACTTGCGATTTGGTGCCTCTTCTCACCGGCAAGAGAGCTATTGTATGCAAGTGGATCTATAGAGTGAAAGACCGCAAAAATGGTAATCTTATATACAAAACAAGGTTAGTTGCAAAGGGATATGTTCAGAAGAAAGAGGTAAAGTATCATGATATCTTTGCTCCAGTGGTTAGGCATACTTCTATTCGTATTCTTTTGGCATTAGTTGCTCATTATGATATGGAATTAGAGCAACTAGATGTCAAAACTGCATTCTTGCATGGTGATCTGGATCAGGATATTTATTTAAAGCAGCCGGAAGGGTTCATTGATAGTAGTAGGCCAGACTATGTTTGCAAACTCAACAAATCTCTATATGGACTAAAGCAGTCTCCTAGACTATGGTATAAGAGGTTTGATAAGTTTATGCTTTCACAGGGATACTTTAGAAGTTTCAAATACCAGTGTGTTTATTTCAGGAGATGTGATGGTGATATGATTTATTTGTTGTTATATGTTGATGATATGCCGATTGCATCTCGAAGTAGGGTCAAAATTAAGGAGTTGAAAGTGGAGCTCAGTAGAGAGTTTGACATAAAGGATTTGGTAAAGGCACAAAGAATATTGGGTATGAAGATAAGTAGGGATAGGAAGTGGAGAGAGTTAAGGCTCACTCAAGCGCAGTACATCGAGAAAGTCCTTTCTCGATTTGGAATGTAGAAAGCTAAACTGGTTGGCACTCCATTAGGCTCTCATTTTAAGTTGTCAAAAGACTTATCTCCCTCATCGGAAGAAGACAAGAGGTATGTGGCTGATATACCTTATTCTAGTGTTGTTGGTAGTCTTATGTATGCGATGGTGTGCACAAGACCAGATTTGGCCCATGCAGTGGGTGTTGTAAGTCGATATATGTCTAACCCAGGCAAAGAGCATTGGAAAGCTGTGAAGTATATTTCTAGATATCTTCGAGGCACTTTTTCGGTGGGCTTGTTATATGGTGGAGTGGATGGTGACATCTTTCTTAGAGGATACTGTGATTCTGATTACGATGGGGATAGAGATGCTAGGAAGTCAGTGTCGGGCTATGTTTTTACACTTGGCATATGCTCGATTTCATGGAGATCAGAGCTGCAATCTATCGTAGCTTTATCGACTACCAAAGCAGAGTTGATATTGATTGTGGAAGCAATAAAGGAAGGATTATACTTACTTCAGTTGTTGGATGATCTTTCAATGGTGCAGCGGACAGTAGAGCTATTTTCAAACAGTCAGAGTGTGATTCATCTTGTAGAAAATCAAGTTTATAGTTCATGGACGAAGCACATTGATGTTAGAGGTTTCTTTCTTATGCTTGAGGAAGAACGAAGCAAGATCAAATTGTTGAAGGTGAGTACTTTGGATAATCCTTTAGATATGATGACTAAGTCACTTCCAAAGGACAAGTTTGAGCGTCGCTCAAACTTGATCAGTTTGATACCTGTTACTTGAGCGCCATGGGGCGCTATACCCAACAACTTCTATGTTGATTACTTGATGATAAGGTGATGAAGAGATATTTTTATATTTGAATTAAGGTGGAGTGTTGAATTTGGATGATTCAAATATTTGTTAAAGAGGAAAGAAATTGATTAATTGATTCAATCAAATCAATTAATTTGGCTGATATATGGAAGGATATTTTGAAGGAAACTAATTAATTAGTCAATCAATTAATTAGTCAATGTATATTTGCAATATGAATAAATAAATGATCAGGCATGGAGAATAAAGGAAAGTTATGGAAATGAAGATTACGCCATTTATTTGTACTAAAATCAAATCATGCAAATTGGAAAGATATCTGGGTAATCGGGAAATTGATTTGCTTAATCTCCAAGCAACCCTTCATTATCAAGTCTATTTAAATGATGGAATTCCATCTTCATATGTACAAGAAAGTGTAGTATCCACCATTATTCTTTCCTCTCTCTTTTGTACTCTTTTCTTTAGTGAAAAATAAAAAGTTGTTGGGTCTCTGTGGACGTAGGATATTCATATCCGAACCACGTTAAATCTTCTGTATCTCTTATTTCTATTATTTTTCTGCGAGACTGCATAATTCTTTCTAAGTGTCATTGGTATTTAAATAGGCAATACTAGATTCTGAATAAATAAACCGCTTATGCTCAAATTAAAACAAATTCACTATACATATGTCTTTAAATGTTACTTTAGACTAAATATAAATAAAAAAGTAATTCATAAAATGAAATAAAGAGCCTTTAATTATGGGAAGAAAGTTAGAGGTGAGCCACCACACGAGTTAACTTAACAAGAGGTCTAATTAGGATAATACATAAATGTGTAGTTTCTTATTCAAGAATAAAAGCAGGATCCTTTATTTATAGGAAATAGGGAGGTGAACTATCACATTGGCTACCATAACGAAAGGCTAATAATTCAGTATTTCTTCATTGTTTATTATATAAAATAGTTCTAAAGAAAGTAAATAACGTATATATATAATTTATTTTGATGATTTAAATTTTAAAATTAAATCTTTTACTAATTCAAGATGTTTTACTCATAATTCATGTAAATGTAATCGATTTGAGGTAAAGTTTTAGATGTATTATAAAGCCGAAAGTTTATATATATATATATATATATGTTTATTTATATATATGTATGTGTGTATGTATATGTAAGAACTAGTTTTCAAATATATATACACACACACACACACATACATACATAAATATAAAACTGGTTCTTATATATATGTATATGCACACACACAGATATATATATATATGTATATATATATATATATATATCTGTGTGCGTACACATGTGCATGTTTATGTAATCATTATGATTTATATATGTGTATGTGTGTGCATGCTCGTTTGTGTGTGCATGTTGAATGTACAGATTTAATGTTTAATAATATATATAGTATAATTTGAAATTATTATTATGTGATTATATTGTTCAAAATATAATTACACTATATATAAATATATATTAAAACAAAAAAATACATTTTACATTTTTTTGCTTAAATGGTCGCAACAAAATATGGGAAATATATAATTAAAATGAAAATAAGTAGAATAATATATAAAACTCAAGTTGATTGATTACATGTTGCACCATGCACCTCTAAATCTAATTAGCTTCTTCCTTCTCTTATATTGTTCTGCAACGCCAACTAGTGTTTCAACAATGGAGACTGTAGAACTTTTCTATATGTTTCCTGTTAGTACATGCATTGAAGGATTTTGAAGTAAGCTATCCACAAGTTTACTAAGTGTAGCAGAGTTTGTTATATTATTATATAGGTTTTACAACGAATTAGAGGATATAAAATTCTCAGAAATGAAAGGCAAACCATATAGGTGTGTGTGTAATGTATAAGAGTATGTAAAAGTGTCCTAGAAATCATGTAAAAACTCCGTAATAACGAATTTCCCTTCTCCATGGTGCAATAACATATAAAAATATTTCAAAATATTTTTCAAACAAACTTCCAAAACATAATGACTATTAATTCTTAAAGAGAATCTTGCCCGAAATAAAGTATGCTTCAGGTTTTTTTTACTTTTCAAATAAACGCATTGTTGTATTGGATATAAGTAATGCTTTTATGTATACTAAATACATATAAATATAAAATTCTTAGGAAAAGTATTTTATCAATTATAGTTGCAAATATGCTCGCAACAACAAGTATTAATCATGTTTAGTTGATTCTTAACCGTAAATGCCACAAGTCAAGATGTACTGAGTAAAGGATATCGATACATCCATTGAAGCTAGTATATGCAATGCTCTCCATACGATGAACGGTTAATTACACATGTCTATTGGGGACACCAAGGGATTACGTACTTGTGGTTTTTTGGAAGAATCAAAAAATGACTCAGTGAGAGTCTTTTTAGATTAATATAACTAAAGTCAAAATAGAAGATCTCACGTAACGGCGTCTAGTAATCTTCGAACTTTAGAGTATTGTGGATATTAAATAACCAGACTTTACTTTGACTGTGTCAATTATAAGACATCGTGATCATGTCATGACCGTAGTTGAGTATGTGTTGAAGTTCTTGAAGTGAAAAGCTATTCAAGAAAGGATTCGTCTCCTTTGTTGTAGAAGGGTTGTATCACTATAATTAGTAGTCAACATAAAGTCAAAATCACAACAACAAAAAAGGCCTTTCGTGGCCTTATAATAACGCTATCAAAACTTTTAGTAGCATTTCGGTAAATGCTGCAATACTACATGCTACTCAAAGTCCTAAACTTTTTGTAGCGTTATAGAAAACGCTATCAAAACTTGACATCTTGTAGTTTTCTGGAAACAATAGAAAAAGTTTCAGCATTTTAGTCGCTCGTCGTATCACAACGTTTACCGAAAGGTAGCTAGAAGTTTTGGTAGCATTTTTTCAAGGCTAAAAAAGTCGAATCGCACCTATTTACATTTATTTTCATAGCCTTTTTAAAACGCACTAAAAGTTATGAACTATTTTGTCGCATGCTTTACAGGCTATCGTTTCCTATTAATAGTATATATCATTTCCAACCATGGTCCACATAATGGTCTTATTAAAACCAGCAATCAATCAAATAATCGTTGTATTCAAACCAATAATCAGTCTATCACATAATCATCATATTCAAACAATTGAAAAAACACATTAATCAAATGATCAAATATGATATCCATAACCATTTCGATAATACTGACAAAATGAGAAAAATTACGTAAAATCCATAACCATTCATATAAATGTTTACATAACAAGTACCAACAAAATATTATAATATATAAGACAATTAAAACCATGCTCATTACTTGATTTCTCACAATTCTTTGCTATACCTAGTCTTTACTCCTAAAAGCTAATTACCTGTAGACAAGTTTAACAATCAACAAATGATTATGAAATTGTTTTGCATATTTAAAGTATATTAAACATTCTTAGTTAAACTTTTATTAAATTTATTTTTATAAAACTTAGTTGATAAGTTAAATTTTTATAAAACCTGGTTAATTTGTAAGAAACTTATTAACTTAGTTAAATTCTTATAAAACTTAATTAATTTGTATAAATTCATTTAATTTTAATAAATTAGTTAAATTCTAATAAAACTTATTAATTTGTATAAATTTATTTAATTTTTGTAAACTTAGTTAAGTTTTAAAAAGTGGAAAATATGCACGAGGATAATCTTTAAATAAAATTTAGGCAAAGTTTAATAATCAACAAATGATTATGAAATAGTTTTGTATATTTAAAGTATATAAAACATCCTTAGTTAAACTTTTGTTAAATTTAAATAATTTTTATAAAACTTAGTTAATTTAGTTAAATTTATGTAAAACTTGATTAATTTTTATAAAACTTATTAACTTAGCTAAATTCTAATAAAAACAAATTAATTTGTATAAGTTAACTTAATTTTTATAAACCTTTGTTAATTTTTAAAAAATTGGAAAATAGGCATATGGACAAACTTTAAGAAAATTTAGGTTGAAGGGCGACAAGTTTCATTTTTGAGCTAAAGGACAAAGTTTTAAAAAAAAATTAGGCTGGAGGACAATGTTAATTATAGCTAGCATTTTGTACAATGTAAAACTGAATATAATGCAAGTTGTAACTAGCATTGTCCTTGTAATAACCTGCCTTTTGGGATAGTTTAAATCGACAATAAATCACACATGTCAAACTCAAACTATTCAAAGGGGCAGATTGTTATGAGGTAAATAAGAAAAAGAAGCGAAAACAAATGCAGAATCTCGCAGCGAAATGACAAAATATAATAATCAAATAATACTTCATGAAGCTATTTATTAATACATTTGATTATTCTTTTACAACACAAAATCAGAGTTACATATAACATGGATAAATAAATAAATGCAGCAGAAGAATATGATGTAGTGAAATAAATAATAATAAATAGTATAGTACAAATCTTCGTCTTCGCCCTCCAAAAATAAGGTCTTCAACCCTGAAATGCTCAGGCTGACTCGAGCGAATTGAAAAGACAAAACACTCGAATCGGAACTAAAAGATCTTGTGTAAGTTAAATCAACGGTAAAATATAAGTGTAACGGCGTCAGAGATGTTTATGGAGTTTGACATCTCTTATCCAGTGTCTAATGTGGGTGCAGTAATTTAAGAGATTACATCTCATATGGATCCGTTAAACAATATACTATGTAGTACATACGTTATTATAATATATCTACAGTAAAGTAAAAGTATTCAAATAGCGTTAAGGCATTACCCATATCCCCCTTAACACATTTTTATATATTCCCGTAGTCTATACAGATACTGTTAGCCCCACCAAACTGATGGGATACTCAGGGAGCACTCCATAGGTACGGTACAAAACAAAATCGTAGAAGGCGCGATATGGCATGTGTCAAGGCATGCAAAACGATGCCAGGGTAGATATACGAATTGCACTCCTAGACTTGTGGTAACGCACAGCAGCTACTACCGCCCACCTCGAAACACACTTCCATAATCAAAATCAAGGGGTGGCCACCAAATCAATCACAAAGTCAAAATATGGTATCGAAGAAATGTAACATCCCGCCTTTTCGCATGATTTAAAAATCGACACACATACCGATTCAAACCATACGGAAGGGCGGATTGTTATGGGGTAAATAAAAAAACAAGAAAGAAATAAAAGAAAACAGAATCTCGCAGCGGAAGGATAAAATATAATAATAAAATATACAGTTTATAAATCTATTTACAAAATATTTATATAATACATATCAGAGTTACACATGCCAATAACAATGCATCGGAACAGCGTGTAGTGCATTAGTATAAATAATAATAATATACATCTTCGTCTTCGTCCTCCAGAGCTAAATCTTCAAATCCTGAAACGCTCGGACTGACCCGAGCGAATTTGAAAAGACAAAAACACTCGAGTCAGAACTAAAAGATCTTATGTGAGTTAAATTAACAGAAATAAATATGAGTGCAGTAACTCAAGAGATGCTCGGGATTTACATCTCCTAAGGATCCGTTAAACTATTTACTATGTAGTATATTGCGCTATTATAATAGTGTCTAATTGTAAAATAAACTTACTTCTTAATAGCGTTAAGGGGTTACCCATATAGCCCTTAACACAAATAATGCCAATAGTCTATACAGTACCGTAATACCTCCTGATCGGGAGGCTACCGAAGGATACTCCATAGGTACGACACAAATAGAAACTCGTACAAGGCGCGCTAGGGTAGGTGACACGGCACAACTAGGCAATGCCAGGGTAGGTATACCAATTGCTATCCGGGCTGGTGGAAACACGCAGCGCGCAGCTACCGCCCACCTCGAACAAACACCCCCAAAATCAAAGAAATCAATAGTGGCCACCGAATCAATCCAAAGTCAGAGTATAGTATCAAAGGAGTGCGTTCGATCAGAGGAATGACCTCATTGGCCCGAGAATCGGTCCTGTTTTAGCCACCTTATGCCAACTCACGGGAGTTGGGTCCACGTATTTACCTTATAGGAAACGTCGTCACCAACCTACTTCATTCTGAAATCTCCACCGCGTACACGGTTGTTAAAGTGGTTTTCGGAGTTGGCAGAGAGTATGACAACTTCCGATCCCGGTCTCTTTAACAACCAAACGTTATTATAACACCGCGGTCATTTAAAATAATTGTACTTTAAAACCAGAATAAAATATCCATTTTAAACTCATATAAATACGATATCATTTATATTTTTAAAACCCCAAATCAATACGATATCATTTAGACCCAAAATCATATAATGTCATTTTATTTTCCAATATATATTCTTTTCCAAAATCATAGGTTTTTTTTTCAAAGTAAAAATATTTAGAAATCAAAACTCCTTAATATAATATTTTCAAATCATACTACCTTGAAAACATAACTTTGAAACAAATTTCCATCTCTCAAATGGTTAAATATTAAATTACTTTATAAAACACAATAGTTTCTTTAGATTTCACAAATCAATTTTCGAATATCGATTTAAACTTCCAAATAACATTTCAATTCTTATGTTTCAAAGCTTTAACAATTTCACCATTTCAAAACAAACTCATTTGACAATCCCATATATATTAAATTCAATTACTTATTATTTAGACTTGAAATATTTACTTAATGAATTTAATATAATTTAAGAAAAACCTTTAACTTCACATAAATGGAAAATCTTTCAATTTATTATATATTCATTTAAATCAACTTGATATTCATTTAAATCACTCTACTCAAAATCAAGTTATAAAAATTATATCCTTTAGAAATTCTAACCTTTTATTTAATTCCAATTTAACTTAATATTCATCTTCCAACCTTATTCTCATTTAAGTCAATAGAACTTCCAGAAATTTAATTTTAAATAAATGCTTAATCGTATTTGATCTTAAAAATCAAACTTTATTTTATACTTCAAATCAAATTTATACAAATCTTAAAAACCGAAAATTTACCATATATATATATAAATAACCAAATCACTATCCCATAAACCATATATATATATATATAGCTTTACAAAACCATAGTAAAACATTTTAAAAATAATTTTATATATTTACCGCGGTGCCTGTATAAAATTTTCTACCCTATGGTAAAGTGATACAGATGTTTATCATTTCAATCCGCAATTTAAAAAATAAAAATGCGGTTGTATATCATTTCAAACCGCAATCCCGAATGGGATGAAAATGCATAATAACTTGCAGTTTATACAAAATAAAAAATATAGCATCCATTCATCCAAATATCAATCATCAACCATTTTTCCAATCATCATCTAATTTAAACAAACATCAATATAGAGCATATAAAATTTAACAGGTGATAAATAAAAGGTATTAACCAACAGTTTATATTTAATAATAAATTTAATAACTGTTTTACTAGCAGTTAATATGCAAAATAAATATAAATTTAACTTGCAGTTAATATGAAATAAAAATTTAACATAACTATGACTGGCAGTTAATATGCAAATAAATAAATTCTAACTGACAAATTTATATGCAATAAATAAAATAAATTAACAGTTAAATTAAATAAATGCGATTTAACTGAGATAATAAATAAAACATGCCAAACAGCCATAAATAAGTTTCTACTCATATCTAAAATCAATTTAACAAACATAAGAAATTCTAGAAGTTGTGAGTGGGTTAAAACACTCACCTTTTGAATTTAAATCAAATTTAAATCCGATTTAAACCCAAAATTTCGACGGTCTCCAAATCTGTTCAAACCTGCGTCGTCGAGTCCGGAATTTTAATACGATCCCAACAAAAAAAAATTCGCGTGAAACGGAGTTCGTATGAGAAAGTTATTCGAGTTGAATCGTTTGAAAACAAAAATAAAATTAAAATAAACTTACCCAATAATTAATAGCCACGTCAACCTCTAAGTTCCTCTCTCTCTCCCCCGTTCCACTCGGTACAGGAACCACGCACGCGAAAATTTTGTGAACCCTAGCTACAACGCGAGCGCCGCCGTGATGATCGACGCCTCGATCAGGTAACGTCGCCACCTCCCTCTAGCTAGGCCGACCTCGCCGACCACACACGACCCCACGCGACCTCCCACAATCGCCACGCAGCCGCCAACTTCCCGTGCCAATCACGGTGAACTTACACGCCTCCGACCCAAGTGAACCGCATGGATGAACTCCTTAAAGCCTCCTCTACGCTGCAACTTCATCGGATCGAGCTATCAACTCAGATCTACCATTGAATCGAGCAAATGCCTATGAACGGCCGAGGCTGTTTCATTTTTTTCTGGGCAAACGGTGCATCGAATGGAAAAACGAACAGCACCAGAAGATTTTGTTCACTGAGGGCTTCAACATATAATTTTTCGAAATTTTTCTGAAATGTTTGAATTTTCATTTGAATTTTGAATAGAATTAGATCTGAAATTTGCATCCATTGAGGAAGAGAAAGAGCTGAAGAATATGAACGTACAGCAAATGAGGATAGAATGGAGGCTAGGGTTTATAACAGTATATTTATAAACAAACTTCAAAGGGAATAGATGAACACGAATTATAAACGTGTTATACGATAGTTGGCCCAAAATCCCGTTCTGACCCCGAAACGAAATTGGGTAATCCCATATATCGAAATAGGTAATTTAAAATATTCTGAACGCGATGGAAAAAGTTTCGCGTCCAAATTCGATCGTATGAAGAAGTTATGCTGAAATCAATATTTTCAAATTGATTTCAATTTATCGATTTCAAGGCGTTTCGCGTTCGTACGATCAAACGAAAAGTCCGATCACTATGAAACTTGAAACCCTACAATAACTCACTGTTACGGATCCGATGAAACTGGTTTTGTCGAAATCCGAGTCCGTGACCAAAATGACTATTTTTTATATTAATTTAATAAATTTATTAAATCCAATCTTATATTTTAAACTCTAAAATTGACAATTTTATCATCTTAATATTGCTCAAATGCTTACAATGATTTTAACAAATTTAAACATCCATATAGAGAAGATAAATTTATCAAGTCAAATGTTAATCTCACTTTTAATAATTAACTTCATTGAATTCACAAAATTATAAATAAAATCCTCAAATTTCCATTTAGTTAAATATATTAATTATTATTCCATCAAGTTTCAATTTACGAAATATTAAATATTAAATTTCATTTAGTTGTAATAAACTCATTTATTGAACTCCGCACTAAATCAAATTAATAAATCTTGCCTTTTACATTTTAAATCAATGAATTTTCATATAGCCAATAGGCTTATCATAAATTTCAACTTATAAAATTAAATACCTTAAATTCCGAAACAAATCTACCCTAACTGCAACAATTTTAGTCAATTAACTGTAATTGATCCCACATTAATTGTTATTAATTAAAGTTGAAACATCAATAAATTTCGTTTATTGAATTTAAAATTTTGCTATTCAGTAAATACATTAAATGGGTAAACATAACATTTGAATTAAAATGCATTTCTCATGCATGCTTCATCTTATACAAATTTCCCTTTATTAGCTAAATCATATTAACAAAACAAAATAAATTATATGAATGGTTAAATTTTACAATTATCTCACATGCCAAATTTTACTCACATTCATCCTAAATCACCAACTTACAATTTTTTTTAATTACTAGATTTGCATTGATTACATCAAATTGAAATTTAATACGTATTATTTCCTCAAATAAAATAAATCTTTGGATTTAAATTCCCAAATCCACAAACTATGTCCTACCATAAATCTATGCTTTCATTATTTTACGTTCACACTTCCGTTACTCTATAATTAATCACCAAGTAACGTTATCGTAAACCAACATAAATTAATATATTAAATCCTTACATTTATTTCTCTATATCCTATTTGTTCCAACTTTATTTATTAATGCTATTCCCTTATTTTGGTTACTACTCATCAACTTGCTCAAACCTTACTACCTAAATTTCTGTTATTGTAAACCTTAAAAAATTTCATCTAAATTAAATATAAATCACCCATTGCACATGCCACTTAATTAGGCAATTTATACTGATGGTTATCATACCCATAACTCTATGCTTATAACTAAGTCCTACATTTGAATAAATTTATTAAATTGAAATGTTCATTAAAGTTTATACATTACCAACTTGTATTGATTTTATAAAATTGCCATTTACTTTACATTTCATTACTATTCAATATATATTTATTCATAAATCAATTCGATATTTATTCTTCTTTCCTTCTATTTGATAAATAACCTAGTATACATGTACATCCATTCATTTCATTCCATTCATTTATGGGTATTGCATTGAAATTTATTTATTAACTAATACCAACGTTATTATCATTAACTATAATTGGATTCCCAATTTTATTCAATACCCTGAACAAATAACATATATATTAATCAAATCTTTTTTTTCTACTTAATTCATTTGGATTTTATTCAAATTTCTATAAATAGGTTTTAAGTCACCATTTACATAATTAAATTTAGCGTTTATTTCAATATTTGTTTATAATTTAAAGTTTCTACTAAATTAAATTACAAAACTTATAAATTTTAACTAATTTTAATCCACTAAATATACGGGTCGTTACATGAAATGTGTCCGATCAGAGGAATGACCTTACTTGGCCCGGTATAGCTCATGTTTTAGCCACAAGCTGACCCATGGTGGTCAGGGTCAAGTAAATACTTCATACAAAATCGTTCACCAAACCATCCTACTTCATTTCTGGAATCTCGACCACGTACACAGTTGTTAAAGTGGTTTTGGTATTAGCAGAGAGTATGAAAATATCTGATCTCGGTCTCTTTAACAACCAAACGCTTATTTCACACCGGATGGTTTTTTTACATTTCAAAAGTCAGTTCATACTTAATATCAAAATATTATATTCGATTTCAAACCATATCATTTTCAAATCATATTCACTTTCAAAATCATATTCACTTCCAAAATATTATTTACTCAAGTATGTCATTTCACGAAAGGTATCAATTCCAAATTCCAAATTAGGTTGTATCATTATTAAGAATTTAAATATAAATACTTCAGCTTTGCACGGTCTGAAATTTTAGAAAATAGTTTAGATAGTTATAAATAGTTTTAATAGTTTGAAAATGATTAAAATAGATTAAAATAGTTTTTTAGAATAGTAAAATAGTTTAAATAGATTTAAATCTGATTTAATTAGATTTTAAAATGATTTAAATAGATTGAAAATAGATTTAATAGATTTAAATTATATTAATTAGATTTAAATAGAGTAAATAAACTCAAAATAGATAAATAGATTTAACTTACATTAATAAGATTTAAAATAGATTAGATCAATTTAAAATAGATTAATACAAATTTTATTAGTTTAAAATAGGTAAAATAGATTAAATTGGATTAAATAGGTTATAATAGATTTAAAATAAAAAAAGTTTTGAATTGATGAAAATAGTTTAAATTAGTTAAATTGGCTTAAATTAGTTTGAAATAGATTTCCAAATTATACCCAAACATTTCAATAACTCAATTCCGATAAATTCATTTATATTTAACACTTTGACTTTGAAATTCCAATTTAAATCCTTTGAAGAATTCATTAAATCAATTCCAATTCCAATATTTACGTTTGGACTTTTGAAAATAATTCATTTTATATAAATTAATTTCTATTTCAAAATGCCAATTACCTGAATTCAAAATTTAAAGATTCAAAGATCATTTAATTTAACCAATCCGGTGTCCGTATATAATTTCCTACCCTAGGGTCAAGTGATATAGATATTTATCATTTCAATCTGCAATTTAAAATTTTATAGTTATATATCACTTCAAACCGCAACCTCAAATTAAATAAAATCCATAAAATCGCTCGAGTCTATCATTTCAACCCATAATTTTTTTTTCCCTAATCTATAGATCATTCGGGTATGTATCATTTCAACCCATAGAGAACTTGCAGTTATAACAATATAAAATACAACATCCTGTCATCCAATATCCACAATCAAACATTCATCACAATCATCATCCAAATCAATCAATAAACATCAATAGATAACTGAAAATCAATAACAGGTATGTAATTGACAATTTAAATTAAATATTAAATTTAATGATGATTAAATGCAATAAAAGTTAAATTTAACTAGAATAACAATTTAAACATACCAAACATCAATCAATTAATTCCTAATCACATCATAAATTTAATTTAACTAACATAAGATGGTTCAGCAGTTGTGAGTGGGTTAAAACACTCACCTTCGATTTTAAATGGATATAAAATTTAATTTATGGCACAAAATTGAACAGTCTTAGAATTCGTCCAAACCAGCTTCAAAATGCCCGGAAAGTCGATATTATCCAAGTAAAACAAACCGTGTTTTAATCCAAGCTCATTTGAAAAAGTTACATAAACTAGAACATCATATGATTTAAAAAAAATAAATAAAATAAAATAAAATAACATTGGCAAACTCACACGTCAGCTCTCACGAAGGAATCCACTGGCATTTGAAACCCTCCTTGCCTCGTACAGCACATCGCCTCCACCTTCTCAATGCATTTCGCCACCGCCTATGACGATGTGACCTCGATTAAGAAGCTCCACCGACTCCGCCTCCCAGAGCCGCACCAGGCAATTGTGCCGACTTTGCCTCTGGTCACCCCAAGCCCGCCGTCATCGCTTGCCAATAATGGCCAAATCCAGGCAGAATCACCCACCTCCGATACTAACAAAAGGCATGGATGGCCTCCATTCGTCGAGTTCTATGCCAAAGAACCACCTAATCTTCGTGAAATCGACGATCTGCCACACAATCCAACGATCACAAACGAACGATTGGAACTAAATCGTCAAATTCTAGCCACACAGAAATCCAAATCGAAAAACAAACTGCAGATTTAACTTGCAATCATCGAGAGATTCAAATTGATATAATACATGATATAGTTTGGAGGAGTTTGATTTTGGATTTGGTTCTGATTTGTAATTAGCGTTTGGAAATTTGAATATGTTCTGCCATTGGAAGGGAGGAGATAGATAGGAAATGTACATACTGAATAATGGAATAAGAAATAGCTAGGGTTTACAATAGGCCATATATAGGCAGATCAGAAATAGAAATGAATGGGCTAGATTGATTTGGTTTTGAACGATAAGCGATTCGAAAAGACCATTTTGTTCCCAAAAAGGAAATGGGTCATCCGATATACCAAAATAGATGTTTTCGATATTTTTAAACTCAATGGAACAGACTTCAAGTCCTAATTCCATCGTATGAAGAAGTTAGCTTAAAATCAGCTTATTTCAAATAGATTACAATTAAAATGATTTCTATGCGTTTCAAGTCCATACAAACGACAAGTCCGATCGCTTCAAAACTTGAAACCTTACAATAATTCACCATTACAGATCCAATGAAACTAGTTTCGTCGAAATCCGATTCAGTGGCCAAAATGGCTATTTTCCCGTTAATTAAATAAATTATTATTAAATTTATCACTTTTTGATTTCAAATTTGATAACCAACAATTCTCATCAATTTTGATCACTTGGCCATTTACAATAATTTAAAAAAATTTACATATCAATTCAGTGTTAAAGATTACACTAATTACAGTGTTCAATTTCAGCTGTAATTAAATCCAATTGATATAATTTAATTCCAATAAATTTATTTAATTTGGTTTCGACCTTTTAATTCAATCAATTATTACTCTACGTACATAGTTAACATTGTTTTATATTTTATTACATTGATGTCCTCTAATTTCCACCTTTTATTTGTATTATTTACTATATTCCCTATATATTTTTTTCAATTATATTATAATTTAGAATCTCAATAAATTAATTTATCTTTGTTTCAATTATTGTCTTTTAAATATAATAACTTATCCATACATTTTATTACATTCAAAATTTGCAGTTATCGTCATAATTCATTTTACCTTGTCTTTAATTTCATTTAATTATAATTAATTAAATAAATTGGTAACAAATAACAATTGTCACCAATTTTACATGTAATTACATTTGTATGTTTGTTATCTGCACACAACTTTTATTGTTATTTAGACAACATTCATTTTTCCCAATTTACAATTTATCTCATACTATTTAATTAATACAGCATTTAAATTATCAATTGATCTTTTAACCAATATCAATTAATACACACATTATTTCCATTAATTTAAAATCTATATCTAATTATTACTTTTTAATCATTTCAATTAATTAGAATCACATTCAAAGAAATTATAAATTAACTTAAATTAATACTACCATATTCTATTCCAATTTCATTCTTTTTATTAACCTACAAATTTTTATTTCTTCCAACAATAAATCACAAATCTTTATTAACTTTACTATCTTAAATTATCGAAATTTACGGGTCGTTACACTCTCTCCCATTCAAAACTTTTCGTCCTCTAAAAGGAAAAAGAAGGAAAAAGAAGGAATTAAGTAACCAATATATCTTATTCAAAATATTAAATTTATAAATAATTAATTTACATAATTAAATAATTTAAATAAAATATATCATTTTATAACAATTAAATCCTTCATTTTTATGTTGACAAAAGTTTGAAAAATACTTCACAATATCTTCTAAGTCCAAGATTCATAGAAAATTTCGTCCGAGTCTCCTTTGTATGGAGAGGTCTAGAAGAAAAATAATAATATCAATAGTGGCAATATATATCATATTTTCAAAATAAAATATCCCAAACCATGGGAAAACAATATAATATCGCAATAAAACCTAATCATAGAACATACCTATTTCTCGTGAAAATAAAGCTTATTTTATGAAACCAAAAGCAGCAGCAATTGCTTCCATAACCTATATTCACTTATATAATCCAAAGAAGTTAATAATTATATAAAAGAAAAATATTTAATTTGTTTTCAACTAATAACAAAACAAATAAATACAACATAACAACAATTTCTTACAAATAAACAGTACAAACATCATTTCCACAAAGAAAACAATCATCCATCCATTGCAACCAAAACAAGTGGTTTGACCGGGTTCAAAGTCTTTTAAATCATAGAAAACGATAAATAAACTATGAAGTAAACCAAACACTCAATAGTCGCAGATAAAAAATTATAGATTATTTATACATCTTTACACAAAATAGCAGCATCCTTTCCCAACCAATCCTAAGCCATACTAACGTTAATTTCAAATAATATTTAAGTTTTATTCTTATTACTTTTTTTTCACATTATTAATTGTTCATTTTTATTTGTTGATATGCTCCTTGTTTAATTTCTTTACATTTATCACTTACAAAATTCATTTTCCATTCATTTATACAATACCATTTTTTTCTTTCACTACTTTACATTCATTGATTACATAAGTTATTTTCATTTCAATTATTAGATTATTTATTATTAGGTAAGCCTTTACAATCAAATTCACCATTTATAGATTTTTTCCCCCATGTTTATTTCTTCCACATACATTATTATTGAATATTAAATCCATTTCTAAATCATTTCAATATTTTCTGAAGTTATAACCATTCAATTAATATATTACTCATTTTAATTATAATTGGCTTCAACATTAATTTAAGTTTATAATTATTTACTTACAGTATTCACCTCTTCTATTCAATTTGATTATAAGTAGGTTTAAATGTTGTCTTAGGCTTATAATCATTTTTCTTACATTATTCACTTTTTATTACATTTAATTAGTAACAATTCAAACTATTAACTTTAGTTTATAACCATTTATAAAATTAGAATTTTTATTTATAGAGGTAATTCCATTGAACACTTACGTTTTTCCCCAAGTTTTACTTGTGTAATATTCTATTACATATCCTTATTAACATTTCAACTTTTTTTTTAAAAATTTGGTAAGTTATATATACATATACATATATATATATATATATATATACACATACATACATATACATATATATGTCTTTAGAATGCAATTGAATACTACCCAAGTTTCCCTTATTTATTTAGTTAACAAAATGTTCCATAGTTAACATTTCTTATTTTCATTTCCATTTTATTTACAATTTCAAAATTTCAGTTTCTCGTCTATTTCATTGATCATTTTAACATCCAATTTCTTATTTTCAGTTTACAAATTTTCAATTCCTTATATTTTCCATTTATCACTTAACATCCAGTTACTTATATTTTTCTTCATTCTAGAATACTTTCAGTTACTAAAATAATTAAGATTTCATTCATTTCAACAATTGAAAACTACTAATTATCAGAAAATTTAATAACTAGATTCAGATTTCATTTTAGTCACTTAGAAATATATATATATATATATATATATATATATTATAGATCAATCATATTTAGAAATTCAAAATTAAGGTTTTATTCATCAAAGTTAATGTGTAGTAAAACAACTACAGCTGTCTTCCCACTTTGAAACTCGAAAATGAACCTCGATGATGCATGCACTCATCACCAAAATTATTTTCCAGCGACAGAGAAGGGAGTACAAACTTGTTTCCTTTAGAAATTCCTTTAAAACATTTCTTCCAAATCATATTGAAATATTCCTATCAGAAAATACTTCTAAATACTACTGATATTATATTACAAAATCTTTCGAAAGAAATTTCGAATCCTGGAACTTGAGTTCTAAATTTCCAATTTATATTTACTTTACTAGTAAATCCTATTTTAAAATCAATATTTATAAAATTTCTCTACCGAACAAACGACATATATTATAACCAACTATACCATTTATAAAATTTCATTATTTTATGCACAAAATATATAAGAGGCAAAACTATCTCATTCACTTATATTTTATAACAATATTGTGTCTGTCTGTCCTATTAAGTGTTTAGAAATTTCTATCGATGTCATAGCATCCAATATACCGACCAGAATTTATAAATACCAAATGGAACAAATTAACACAATATAAAATCCTTTTATAAGACTAAAAAATACGCTCTCTCATATATATACACTCATTGACTCATTCTAGGGTATTACTACCCTATTTCTAAAGAGTCGGACCCCACAAAGCTAAGGTTATCGCTAAACAAAGCTCTGGTACCAACTATAACAACCTGCCTTTTGGATGGTTTAAATCGATGATAAACCGCATACGTCAGACTCAAACTATTCAAAGGGGCAGATTGTCGTGGGGTAATTAAGAAAAAGAAGAGAAAGAAATGGAAAAAATATGGAATCTCGCAGCGGAATGACAAAATATAATAATCAAATAACAGTTCATGTAGCTGTTTATAAATACATTTGATTATTCTTTTACAGCACAAAATCAGAGTTACATATAACATGGATAAATAAATAAATGCAGCGGAACAACATGATGCGGTGGAATAAATAATAGTAAATAGTATAGTATAAATCTTCGTCTTCGTCCTCAAGAAATAATGTCCTCGACCCTGAAATGCTCAAGCTGACCTAAGCGAATTGAAAAGACAAAACACTCGATTCAGAACTAAAAGGTCTTATGTAAGTCAAATCAATGGTAAAATATGAGTGTAACGACGTCAGATATGTTTACAGGGTTTGACATTCTTATCCAGTGTCTAATGTGGGTGCAGTAACTTAAGAGATGTTTGGGATTTACATTTCCTAAGGATCCGTTAAATTATCTACTATGTAGTACAATATGCTGTTATAATATGTTTACAGTAAAATAAAAATGTTAAAATAACATCAAGGCATTCCCCATATCCTCCTTAACACATTTTTATATATTCTCGTAGACTATACAGATAATGTAAGCCTCACCAAAATGATGTGATACTCAGGTAGCGCTCCATAGGTACGGTACAAAACAAACACGTAGAAGGCGCGATAGGGCATGTGAACTCGACACTCGAGGCAAGGCCAGGTTGGATATACTAATTGCACTCCCAGACTGGTGGTAATGCATAATAACTACTACCGCCCCACCTCGAAACACGCTTCCATAATCAAAATCAAGGGATCGCCACCAAATCAATTAGAAAGTCAAAATACGGTATCGAAGAAATGTGTGAGATCGGAGGAATGACCTCACTTGGCTCGGTATAGCTCCTGTTTTAGCCACATCAAGCTAACTCACGGGAGTCAGGGCCACGTAAATACCTCATACAGAATCGTTCACCAAACCATCGTAATTCATTTTTGGAATCTGCACCATGTACACAGTTGTTAAAGTGGTTTTTGGTATTGGCAGAGAGTATGACAATATCGATCTTGGTCTCTTTAACAACCAAATGCTTATTTCACATCGGATGGTTCTTTTACATTTCAAAAGTCAATTCATACTTAATATCAAAATATCATATTCGATTCAAACCATATCATTTTCAAATCATATTCACTTTCAAAATCATATTCACTTCCAAAATCATATTTACTCAAATATGTCATTTCACAAAAGGTATCAATTCCAAATTCCAAATTAGGTTGTATCATTATTAAGAATTTAAATATAAATACTTCAGCTTTACACAGTTTGAAATTTTAGAAAATAGTTTAGATAGCTATAAATAGTTTTAATAGTTTGAAAATGATTCAAATATATTAAAATAGTTTTTTAGAATAGTAAAATAGTTTAAATAGATTTAAATTTGATTTAATTAGATTTTAAAATGATTTAAATAGATTGAAAATAGATTTAATAGATTTAAATTATATTAATTAGATTTAAATAGATGAAATAAACTTAAAATAGATAAATAGATTTAACTTACATCAATAAGATTTAAAATGGATTAGATCAATTTAAAATAGATTAATACAAATTTTATTAGTTTAAAATAGGCAAAATAGATTAAATTGGATTAGATATAATAGATTTAAAATAAAAAAAAGTTTTGAATTGATGAAAATAGTTTAAATTAGTTAAATTGGCATAAGTTAGTTTGAAATAGATTTCCAAACTATACCCAAACATTTTAATAACTCAATTCCAATAAATTCATTTATGTTTAACACTTCGACTTTGAAATTGCAATTTAAATCCTTTGAACAATTCATTAAATCAATTCCAATTCCAACGTTTACGCTTGGACATTCGAAAATAATTCATTTTATATAAATCAATTTCTATTTCAAAATACCAGTTAACTAAATTCAAAATTTAATGATTCAAACGTCATTTAATTTAACCAATCCAGTGTCCGTATATAATTTTCAACCCTAGGGTGACGTGATATAGGTATTTATCATTTCAATCCACATTAAATAAAATCCATAAAATCGGCATTCGATCCGAATTAAATAAAATCCATAAAATTGCTCGAGTTAATCATTTCAACCCATAATGATTTTTCCTAATCTATAGGTCATTCGAGTATGTATCATTTCAACCCATAGGAAACTAGCATTTATAACAAAATAAAATACAACATCCAACCATCCAATATCCACAATCAAACATTCATCACAATCATCATCCAAATCAATCAATAAACATTAAAAGATGACCGAAAATCAATAACAGGTATTAAATTCACAATTTAAATTCAATATTAAATTTAACGATGATTAAATGCAATAAAAGTCGAATTCAACTAGAATGACAATTTAAACTTACCAAACGTATATCAATTAATTCTTAATCACATCATAAATTTAATTTAACTAAAATAAGATAGTTTAGCAGTTGTGAGTGGGTAAAAACACTCATCTTCAAATTCAAATCGATTGAAAATCCAATTTATGGCCCAAAATTGAAAAGTCTCAGAATTCGTCCAAACTGGCATTAAAATGTCCAGAGTTCTTATACGATCCCAGCGGAACAAACCGCTTGTGGATCCGAGCTCGTATGAAAAAAGTTACGTAAATTAGAACATCGTATGATTTAAAAAAATAACATTAGCAAACTCACAGGTCAGCTCTCACGAAGGAATCCACGTGCGTTTGAAAACCTCCTCGCCTCATACAACACAACGCCGGCACCGTCTCAACACATTTCATCACTGCCTATGATGACATGACGTCGATCAGGAAGCTCAATAGACTCCACCTCCCATAGTCGCACCAGGCAATGGTGTCGACTTCGCCTCCGGTCACCCCAAACCCGCCGTCGCCGCTCACCCATAATGGCCAAATCCAGGCAGAATCACCCACCTTCGATACTAACGAACGACATGGGCGGCCTTCATTCGTCAAGCACTCGCCAAAGCGCGTCCTGATCATCATGAAATTGACGATCCGTCGCACAATTCAACGATCACAAACGAACGAACGGAACTAAATCGTTAAATTCTGGCCACGAAGAAATCCAAATCGAAAAAAACTGCAGATTTGACTTGCGCTTGTTGAGAGGTTCAAATTGATATAAAGTATGATATAGTTTGGAAGAGTTTGATTTTGGTTATGGTTTTGATTTGTAATTAGGGTTTGGAAATTTGAATATGTTTTGCCATTCGAAAGGAGGAGATAGACAGGAAATATATGTACTAAATAATGGAATAAGAAAGAGTTAGAGTTTACAATAAGCTATATATAGGCAGATCAGAAATAGAAATGAATGGGCTAGATTAATTTGGTTTTGAACGATAAATGACCCAAAAAGCCCGTTTCGTTTTAGAAACGAAAATGGATCATCTCATACATCAAAATAGATGTTTTCAATATTTTTAAACTCAATGGAACAGATTTCAAGTCCTAATTCCATCGTATGAAGAAGTTAGCTTAAAATCGGCTTATTTCAAATTGATTTCAATTAAATTGATTTCTAGCCGTTTCGAGTCCGTACGATCAATTGACAAGTCCGAACGCTTCGAAACAAGAAACCTTACAATAATTCACCGTTACGGATCCGATGAAACTAAGTTCGTCGAAATCCGAGTCAGTGGCCAAAATGGCTATTTTCCCGTTAATTAAATAAATTATTATTAAATAAATTTATATCTTTTTAATTCCAAATATGATAACCTACAATTTTCATCAATTTTGATTACTTGTCCATTTACAGTAATTTAAACAAATGTACATATCAATTCAGTGTTAAAGATTACAGTAATTACATTGTTCAATTTCAACTGCAATTAAATCCAATTAATATAATTTAATTCCAATAAACTTATTTAATTTGGTTTCGACCTTTTAATTCAATCAATTATTACTCTACATACATAGTTAACATTGTTTTATATTTTATTACATTAATATCCTATAATTTCCACCTTTTATTTGTATTAGTTACTATATTTCCCACATACTAAATTTTTGTCAATTATATTATAATTTAGAATCTCAATAAATTAATTTATCTTTGTTTCACTCTTTTTGATCACATCAATTATTCTCATGTAAATATAATAACCCTTCCATACATTTTATTACATTCAAAATTTGCAATTATCGTCATAACTCATTTTACGTAGCCTTTAATTTCATTTATTTATAATTGATTAAATAAGTTAGTAACAAATAACAATTATCACCATTGTTAATGTAATCACATTTGTATGTTTGTTATCTACACATAACTGTTGTAGTTATTTGCACCACATTCATTTTTCCCAATTTACAGTTTATCTCATACTATTTAATTAATATAGCATTTAAATTATCAATTTCTCTTTTAATTCAATATCAATTAATACACACATTATTGTCATTAGTTTACAATCTATAACTAATTATAACTTTTAATCGTTTCAATTAATTGGAATTACATTCAAAGCAATTATAAATTACCTCTACCACATTCTATTCCAATTTCATTCTTAATATTAACCCATTAAATTTTATTTCTTCTAACATTAAATAACAAATCTTTATTAAATTTACTACCTTTAATTATCGAAATTAACGGGTCGTTACACTCCTTTAGCCTAATTTTTCCTGAAGTTTGTCCTTCGTCCCAAAAATGAAACTTTGTGTCCTTCACTCTAATTTTTTTCCAAAATTTTTACTTCTCCCTAGTTCCCTTCTTTAAAAATTTGGTTAATTTTTATAAAAATTACTTTAACTTTTATAAAAATCAGTTCACTTATTATCAAACTTAGTTTACTATTATTATAAATTTGTTATTTTATAATACTTAGTTAATATTATAAACGTATTTATTTTTTATAGAACTTAGTTAATTTATTCAAACTATCGATTATTATTATTGATATTGTTAAACTTATAAATTATCTTAATTGCTAAAACTTAAAATGTCATAACTTATATTTTAACTATCTTAAACTTATAGATTATCACAAACTTAAACTTACCAACTTGGTTAATTTATAACTTATCTTAAACTTAAAAATTTGCCATAAACTTAGTTAATTTGTTACTATTATTGTAAACTTAATTAGTTTTTATAACATCGTTAATTTTCAGACAACTTAATTTTTGTTGTTGTTGTTATTATTATTATTAATTATAAAATATGACTTAGTTAATTTTGTGTTATTATTATAAACTTAGTTAACTTTTACCAAATTATAGTTTACTGTTACTATTATTTTTATTATTATAAGCTTAGTTATTTTTTGTCAAACTTAGTTATTATTATTATTATGAACTTGTTAATTTTTATAATACTTTTTTAACTTTTATAAACATATTTAATTTTTATAAAATTAGTCAATTTATTCAAACTGTTGGTTTTAATATTATTATTATTAAACTTATACATTATCTCAATTACTAAAAATTAAAATGTCATAACTTATATTTTGATTAACTAAAATTTAAACATAAGAAGGGAGACCTTGTGCAATGATCAGCTCTTACCGTGACATTAAGAATGGAAACCACTCTATCACCTTCCTTAAAACTAGTTACTGCAGGACTAGCACCAATTATTCTCCGACTGCACATATGGCAATAAAGAAAAAAATGGTCATATTGAATATATTTCAACATCTCAGTTTTGAAGATCATGTTGGTTGTAATCATAAATTTGAACCTGTGCTTTATTCCATTATATATGTTGATTCAACCTCATATTAGTTGTAAACATAAATGGTCATAGGTAATATATTTGAAATTTTCATTTAGGATGTTTTTAGAAGTCAATAGAAAAAAATTTATACCTATGCTTTATTCCATTATATATTCTAATTTATTGACTTTGGATGTCATATGCACAATTTTGCTGCTCAGTCCACTTTTTTAGAAATAAATAAATTTGGCTTTCTTCCAAAACCGTACCAAAATAGGCTACTTTTGGCCAGTTGACATTAAGTCGGTAGTTTTACTAGTGCAATTCTAAATAATGCTAACACAACTTCATATACGCTGGCTCCATATTAAATAGCATCAATGTATGTGTATAAGGATCCAGATATTTGTTTTACACAAGTTCCCATATGCTAGTTCAGCGACGGTGTATTCATTGAATTTGTATAGTGAGAGTACAAACGTAAGTAGATCATCACTTACATATTCATTGAATTATTATGTATTCTATTGATGTGTTTAAAATGGAACTGCAAACTCATTTATGGGACAACAAATAAAGGAGAATACTGAACTGAAAGATAATGCATACTAAGCTTGATTCCACAATGACATATGTGGTTGGCCCAACGACATATTCCCCAATGAAAAATAATACTTATTAGAAATTGAGATTAAACATGGCTGCAAAACACATTATAATTGTTGAACATTACATTGATGGAAACACAAATACATTGATAAACATTAGAATATACCATATTGACAAAATTTAATCTGCTACAATTTAAGAATCTAAACCTTCAAGAGTTTTTAATGTAAAGATGTATCCTTAAACAAATATTTAACCTACACCTTTAATTTTTACAGCTTGTCAATTTCTCCTTGACATTTGCTATTATAATACCTCTGTTAATCTGTTCTTAATTAATTTGATAATTAACATTCATCATTTTAGTTTATAGGGTGAGCTGACTGTTTTTTTAATGATTTAATGGTAGCTATGGGTTTAACTTTAGCAATTAGGATTTGGTTGAGTAGCAGATAAATTAAATATTCCTAAGAGCAACTACTATGATACATGCCTTGAATAATAAAAATATATAATGCAGCATAGTAAATGGAATGGTAATGAACAATGATAATCTATCCATGCCAAAGATTTTCATAAAATGCAAGTGAACAAACTACTGTATTACAGCTCTAATGAGTGCTAATTTAATCCTTTGACATGACTGGTATATTTTAAT
This sequence comes from Allium cepa, assembly GCA_030765085.1. Taxonomy (NCBI): domain Eukaryota; kingdom Viridiplantae; phylum Streptophyta; class Magnoliopsida; order Asparagales; family Amaryllidaceae; genus Allium; species Allium cepa. Next base: position 42,363,699 of record CM060937.1, read on the forward strand.
TATAAAGGAATCAACAATCACAGAGTGTTTTATTTTAAAACTTATATGAGTGTAAAGAAAACTGTACTCAATTTACTGCTACTCCAAAGCAAGTATTAATATCATAAGCCCCTGCAATTAGAAAATAGACGAATTAGAATTTAAAGTTGTTATCTAATCAAGATATCAGTAGCTTACCTGTAACTGTGAGGATTCATCAATGTGAGAAATGCGGATTACGGATGTTAAGGCGAGGATTAACACTAGAGGGGGGTGAATAGTGTTAATAAAGAATTACTAAATCTTTTTGAGTTTATGTTAATTTAGACACCAATGTATGCAATATACAGACACAGATATGATCACAGAAACAAGCACAGATGCAGAAATAAAATAAAAGCACTAAATGAAAGAACACACCGGATTTTATACTGGTTCGGAGTTACCCTACATCCAGTCCCGCAACACAAGTATGTATTTCCTTTAAAAAGCAATTGTACAAGTACACCCTCGGTTTCAAGGCTACAAGGTACACCCCCAGAATTTCTATCCTCTGGGTAGAGATACTTGATTTCCGGGCCATAAGTTTACCCAATTGATTTACCAAGGCTACAATCACACCTTTTCCCTCTTGATTGATTTCCAAGGCTGCAATCACACCTTTTCTCGCTTAATAGATTACAAGGAAGTCTATAACTCTAAATAGCACTGAGAATTTTGTAGAGATAGTGATAGAGAATCAAACTAGGAGTAATCTAGTTTGATTCAATGTTGATTTCGACAGAGTAATGGTAAGAATATGTATTAAGAAATGTGGAAGAAGAAGAGGAGTGAAAACCAGAAAATCTGATATAAAATTCGTTGAAACTAACCCCTATTTATGGAAGAACAACAACCATGTCTATTCATAAAGAGTTATGGCGAATAGACCCTTCTTTTGAAATTTAAATTTTGAATTCAACTGACACCATGTCGACATGTTACCTTAGGCTTGTCGACATCCCAAAGCAATTTTTGGTGATTTATTTTTCTTTGAAAATAACTTTTATCTTATATTAAAACTATTTTAAACTTTACAAATATACTTAATTATAGTTAAAATTCATAAGTAAATATAGAGAATAATATATAGATTTTAACTATAATTTTATATTTAAATCTAAGTATAAAAGTGAAATATAAAATTTAAAAAGATAGTTTAAAATCAAGAGTAATTTGACTTTGAAATTAAAGATAATTTTGAGGCTAAAATTATTTAAAATCGAGATAGAGAGTTTTGATGTTTTTAAAAGGAAAGTTTGAAATCATTTTGAAAACAAGATAATTTTGTAAAATCATTTGAATTAAAATTAGCGGATACAAAACAATGTTCCACTAGATTTTCATAGGTTCCATCCTACTTAGGGTTCCATCCCTTTAACAGGCTCGAAGTGGATTCCATTCCATGAATAAATTGGATTTTAAGATGTCAGTGCTTTCTACGAGTTTTAACAAAAATTCCTAATAAAAATACTTATGCTTGAAATCTTGAACTCTTGATAATCTTGATACTCGTGAGTCTTCTATCTTGATATCTTGAATCTCTATACTGTACAGTCCTCATTCTTGGTACCTGCATGGTTAAATCCTGCATATACATATATATTTAAACTTATAATGTCAGTATTTATATTTTATAATCTATTCTAAGGTTGTTGTCATCAAAACCATCATCTCACTAACAATCTCCCCCTTTTTGATGATGACAACCTTTGTTTATAAAATATTATTTCTATCCTAATAACTCCCCCTTATTTATGCCTAACTAATCTATTTTATGTTTCTCCCCCTTTGTCATCAACAAAAACTCACTCCCCCTCATTCTTGGACTTCAGTACCTGCTTTGATAAACTATACAGTGGAATATATAATATATAGATTAAGAAATAATTATACTCATGAACATGATAACTAATCAAAGACTATATACATTTCAATGTGTGTGTGTGTGTATATATATATATATATGTTTTATACAACAAACTTCAAACAAATATCAAGAAATCAATTCACACAAAGTATAAATCCAAACCAAATCAATTCAAACAAATATCAAACAAGGTAATGAAATCAAACGTTACGAGGAACTTCCACCCATCCTTCTTGTCCAAATATAGGGTCTGCTTTAATTGCATCCCAATTTTCATTGTCGTTGGTGAGAGAGACAGGAGGATGTGCTTCGTTATCATCCTTGTGCGGAGAGGAGACATCCATCGTATCGCATCGAAGTGCCTTTCTTGTTCCTTGATCATCTGTATTTGACTCAATTCTAAGTGACGCTGGTTACGTAGAATAAACGAGAGAATATTCTTGAACGAAGATTTTCGGATAGATTGTGAATAGGATTAGCCATAGTCGAATTTGTGAAAGAAATAAAGGATATAGATGATAAGAAATAAATTTCAGTGAAGAATTCTGGAAGAAACAGGTATTTATAGGTGTAGAAATTCGTTTGAAATGAATAGACATTTAATAGTTATTCAAATTTCAAATTCAAAATCAATTGTCATTTCTGACCAGTACATGTCGACATGGTCATATAGGGGATGTCGACATGGGTTAGTGAAAACTTATGACTAATTTGGTTTTGTGAATAATTGTTTATATATATTTTTATATAATATACTAACATTTATTCTGGAGATAAGATAAGGTAGATAACAGAAAGGAAATTTCATTTCATTGCATACTATGATAATACAACGATTAAGCACACAACAAACTACATGAATTATTTGAGACAAAGCAAACTAAAACAAATACAACACGATACGAGAAGATAAAACTAGTTAGAGGATGAAGATGATGAAGATAGTCCAAGTTTCTTGTTGACTTTTGAAATGAACTTGTTCATCTTCGAAGAAATATTATCCAACTTTTTACTAGCGGATCGTTTAAGAATCCGTTGATTCTCAACAATAGTCTTTTGGTTTTTGAGAAGGGTTTTGGTGGACGGATTTGGAGGATAGTCAATACTTTCCAAAGAGGTTTCACCTTCTTCTTCTTCAATTTCCATTTCATCCCCTTCTTCTTCTTCTTCCTCTTCTTCCATTTCCTCATGAGCCAAACGCTCTTCCTTTTCGGTAAGGGTCTCATAAGGTTGAAAAACAAATGGAATTTTCATAAGTGAAATGTTGGAATGATTGAAAACCTTTTTAGAAACAAATTCTTCGCCTTTGAAATCCACTCCAAAATAGTTAAAAATCCGAGTGAGATAAATTCCATGATATAAAGTATTCTCACCCATTTCAAGACTTTTGGGACGAAGTTCATCCAAAATAACTTGCGCCCAATTTATGTCATAATTTCCAAAAATAGCAAACAGCGCTTTGCAAACTTTGAAGTAGGATTGTCAAAATTCTCCGATCTTGGGGTCAAAGTATGTTGTAAAAGAAGATTGACAATTCTTGCTTTTGGTCGAAAATTTCTATTTTTAAATTCAAAATCATCATCTCTTTCGAAAATGTGATGAAATGTCTCACGATCATGTTCATCGATTTTAATGTTAGAAAGATCCATTCCCGAATTATTACAATTGAGAATAATACCCAAAGACCACAATTCAAAACAATTCTAGTGCCTTTGACACTACTACAAATTTCATTCTCATTACCGTCATAAAATCCGCGATTTAAATTCGCATAGAAAGTTTTGACAAGATTAGGATAGCAAACAAAATCATTTTGAGAAGCATCAATAAGACTAAGAACTCTATTATTTGCAAAAGGAGAACCAATTTCATAAGAAGAAAAATCTTGAAAAATAGCAAATTTTCCGGGACGGAATTTGGCATAGTTAGCATAATTGATGTATGCTTTTATTGCCTCCGGATCATTGAATAATTGCTCTTTGATTTTTTTGGAAATTCTCATGGTGGATGGGTTGCTTGAAGAAGGCATTAAAGTAGAGAGTAGAGAGCTTGAAGTTATGAAGAGAGAGTTTGAATTTGAAAATGAGAGTGAAAACATATGATAAAAGATAGTGAATAAATAGATTCTCAAAGGACATATTCTCTGGTCAAAATGTAGCTTTTTAGAGAATTGAATAAAGTGAAAAGGTGGAGGGAAATACAAACATTCAAATTCAAATTTTGAAATTCAAATTTAGGTAACCATGTCGACATCATGGTAGGGACCATGTCGACATGTGCCTTTGAATTTTCATGAATTGATTTTACCTAAGTTCTCTAATATATATATATATATATATATATATTATTTTTTTTAATGCCTATATATATCTGAAATATTATTAAACATCAAGTATATTTCAGAAAATATTACTATACTATTAAAAAATAATAAAAATAATAATAAAATAATGAAATAATAACAAAAAATAGAAAATAAATTTTAAAATTCAAAAAACACACCAATTCAAAATCAATTAATCAAACAATCAAGCAACTAATTCTAAGCAAGCAATTTCAACCATTGTATTGTAAACGTGTACCTTTTCCTGAGTCCGTTTCTTTGAATTCATCGTAGTCATGAATAGTTGTGAAACACATATTCGAATTATCTGTCTTCTGATCATCATCACTTGAGGACGAGTCTGAGTCATCTAGAGTAGCAGTAAATGCACGCTTCCATTTCTTTGCTGGATCATTGTTCATAGGAGAATTTTGCCAATCTGGATACGGAGAATCTCTTTTGAAATGGCCTGGTTTATCGCAGTTGTAACATTTGTCATTATTTGGCACTTCATTCTGATTTCCAGAATTCTTATAGTTGTTTCACTTGGGATTATTCATCTTTCTGTATTTCAGGAATTTCCTAAAATTTCTGGTCATAAAGGCAATCTCTTCATCACTATCGCTGTTTGAGTCCGATCCATCGGTTAATGCATTGAATGCCATTGATTTCTTTTCATATGCTTTACTTTCTCTTCTCCCAATCATTTTAACTTCATATGAAATTAGATTTTCAATTAATTCTTCTATCTTTAAAGTACTGATGTCATTTGCCTCTTCGATCGCAAGTGTCTTTTGATCCCATTCTGGAGTTAGAGAATTTAAAATTTTTCTGACTTGATCTTCTTCAGAAAATTCCTTTCCCAATGATGTTAGAGAATGCACAATATCCTGAAATCTACTATACATATCTAAAATAGACTCATTAGGATTCATTTTAAATAATTGAAACTGATTTGTGAGTATGAAAATTTTGGTCTGTTTAACTTTGCTTGTTCCTTCGTGAGTAACTTGCAAATTTTTTCAGATTTCATATGCAGACTTACAAACTGACACTCTATTAAATTCATTTTTATCTAGTGAACAAAATAGAGTATTCATAGCCTTAGAATTATTTTGTGCAACAGTCTTTTTCTTAGCAGTCCACTGTGCGAAATTAGTTATGGGTTCAGAATATTCAGTTTGTGTGATATTCCAAGTGTCTAATCCTATAGATTGTAAATATATTTTCATTCTACATGCCCAATATGCATAGTTAATGCCATTAAAAAGTGGTGGTCTGACTGTAGACTGACCCTCTACAAATGAACTAGTGACAAGCATACTAGTGTTAGTAATAGTACCAGTGTTGGTAGCCATTTTGAAAACGTTTCAAAAATCAGATCATGAAACTTTGAAAACCTTGCTCTGATACCAATTGTGAGAAATGCGGATTACGGATCTTAAGGCTAGGATTAACACTAGAGGGGGGTGCATAGTGTTAATAAATAATTACTGAATCTTTTTGAGTTTATGTTAATTTAGACACCGATGTATGCAATATACAGACACATATACGATCACAGAAACAAGCACAGATGCAGAAATAAAATAAAAGCAATAAAGGAAAGAACACACCGGATTTTATACTGGTTCGAAGTTACCTTACATCTAGTCCCGCAACACAAGTACGGATTTCCTTTTGAAAGAAATTGTACAATTATACCCTCGGTTTCAAGGCTACGAGGTACACCCACCAGAATTTCTATCCTCTGGGTAGAGATACTTGATTTCCGGGCCACAAGTTTACCCAATTGATTTACCAAGGCTACAATCACACCTTTTCTCTCTTGATTGATTTCCAAGGCTACAACCACACCTTTTCTTGCTTAATAGATTACAAAGAAGTCTATAACTCTGAATAGCACTGAGAACCTTGTGGAGATAGTGATAGAGAATCAAACTAGAAGTAATCGAGTTTGATTCAATGTTGATTTCGGCAGTAATGGTGAGAATGTTTATTAAGAAATATGGAAGAAGAAGAGGAGTGAAAAACTAAAAAATCTGATATAAAATTCTTTGAAACTAACCCCTATTTATAGAAGAACAACAGCCATGTCCATTCATGAAGAGTTATGGCGAATAGACACTTCTTTTGAAATTTAAATTTTGAATTCAACTGACACCATGTCGACATGGTTACCCTAGGCATGTCGACATCCCAAAGCAATTTTTGATGATTTGATTTTCTTTGAAAATAACATTTATCTTATATTAAACCTATTTTAAACTTTACAAATATACTTGACTATAGTTAAAATTCATAAGTAAATATAGAGAATAATATATATAGATTTAACTATAATTTTATATTTAAATCTAAGTATAAAAGTTAAATATATAATTTAAAAAGACAGTTTAAAATCAGGAGTAATTTGACTTTGAAATTAAAGATAATTTTAAGGCCAGGATAGAGAGTTTTGATGATTTTAAAAGGAAAGTTTTGAAATCATTTTGAAAACAAGATAATTTTGTAAAATCATTTGAATTAAAATTAGTGGGTACAAAACAATGTTCCACTAGATTTTCGTAGGTTCCGTCCTACTTAGGGTTCCATCCCTTTAACATGCTCGAGGTGGATTCCATTCCACGAATAAATTTGATTTTAAGATGCCAGTGCTTTTCTACGAGTTTTAACAAAAATTACTAATAAAAATACTTATGCTTGAAATCTTTAACTCTTGATAATCTTGATACTCATGAGTCTTCTATCTCGATATCTTGAATCTCTATACTGTACAGTCTTCATTCTTGGTACCTGCATGGTTAAATCCTGCATATACATACATATCTAAACTTATAATGTCAGTATTTATATTTTATAATCTATTCCAAGGTTGTTGTCATCAAAACCATCATCTCACGGAGTAGCAATTAATTGTTCAATGTGCTTTCACTGCTTAAAATATAGCTATATGTGTGACGACCTAGAATTTTGGATATTCGAAATTGTAATATTTAACTGATTTTAATTGTTTAAGAGTTAATTTTTAACTTGAATTTCAAATATCGTTATTTATTGGATAATTTAATTATTGAATTAAATAATTGGAAATTGGTTAAAATAGTAAATCTTGGTTTTTAAACTTGTTAAAAATATTTCAAAGGCTTATAAAATTTATATTAATAGTAATGAGGATAATTTAAGTTTCAAAATTTAATTTGAAAGTGGTTTGTTAAGTTTTAAAAATATATCGTTTAAATTGATATTTAAAAATAGCTTTCCGAGGCACAGTCTCGGATTTTGACGAAACCAGTTCCATTGGTTCTGCCATATTGTATTATTATCGAATTTCAAATTTTATAGCATTTGAAGTTATCGTGTGATCATACGATAGATAAACGCGTTGAAATCTATATCGAAAATTGAATATAGTTACTGGGTTCAAAAAGCTATCTTCTCCATACGATCGAGTCAAGACACGGAACCTTTTCCATTGCATTCAGAATAGGCATATAATATTATGAACGCCTGGCGGCATGCCTCTATAGGAGGTCGAGATTTCAAGCGTTTTGAGGCAATTTAAATTTAAATAATTTCACATCGTTACTTTTTACTTCAGAACACGTATCTTTCCTTTTCAAACATGTGTTCGTGAAAAACGCGTCTCCCTTATTATTAAAAAAAGCATAAAATAAAATAAAAGAGCCAAGCCCTTCTTTTTCAAACGGAATCTCATCTCGTCGAAAAAACTAAAAATAAAGAAAGACGGCAAAACGAAGAACGTAATTGAATCGTTCGAGAATTGATTCACGAATATCCTATTCTCCTTCGTGCATAAATCAAAGGTTGATTTACCTTTTTCGTCTTCAACTTGAATCAAGCGAGCTCTCGTTTGTTAAACAGTAAACTTATACAAATCGAAATCGAATTCGGTTCGTATCATGAAGCCGCCTCCTTGCTCGATTCGTATGGCAAAAGGAAAAGACGCAAGGGCTGAAGAGGTCGCGATGGAACTAGGGGCACGTTCGTGTTATCGGCTGGGGAAGCAGGGTGATCGAGGGTTTGGTCATCTCGGGTTTGAACTGGAGGCAATAAGGTAAGCAGGCTTCGTTTTATTTAAGTTTAATTAGTATTATATATATGCATGCAGAAAAATTATATTTTTTCAATAAGATATAAAACGATTTATTTTTTTTCAATTTAAAGATTTACATAAATATATATGCATACACAGACTTGTTTAATTTAATTTTGTATATAGTTAAGATTTTGAGAAAAAGGTGATTTTTTTACATGTTATAAAGTTTATATAAATAGAATTTTAAGATCTATATAGACTATTTTATAAGTAAATATGAAGTTTCAAAAATAAGAGTAAATATATATGTATGTATGTATGTATGTATGTATGTATGTATGTATTTTCAAAAATAAATATACATTCACATATTTTAATTTGCTAATTTATTTGTTTAAATAGTGGATTGGTGATAAAATTATTCAATTAACTTATTTAATTTATTACAATCACTAAAAGATTTTCAAAAGGGAAGTAATTAGTTTAAATCAAATTATAAGCTAAAAATTAAATAAATAAATGGTGGTTGATTGTTTGATCAATTCAAATAGAAATGAATCGTGAATTGTTTACACAAGGTCAAAATTGTGAAGGAAACAAGTCGAGATGGAAATGGGTTGCAAACAAAAATTGAAGGTGAGTTAATCTTACTCATTTGGATTACCTTTTAAATTTAAATAGTTAAATTTAAATTATTGGTTATTTTCTTGAATTAATAATTTATTATCAGCTTGAATGTGATATGTTACATATATATATATATATATATATATATATATATATTGTGGTGATTGATTTCCCGTATTATATAGCAAATGAGGCCCTATGTGCCCCGCATAATAGCGGATGAACCTTTATACTGTGAATCCCCCTTGAAGTGGGATTGGTATTTCATATTGTGCTAACATCCGTGGATGCAGGGAAACAGGTTGGAGGGATCCTACTGGATCCCTCAAATTATTGAATTTTTTTTCATAATCTGTGGTATGACTGATTGATTATCTGTGAATGATTTATCAGGTTTTGAAATACTGAATGTTATGGGTTGACGGGATATATTTTGGGTATATTGAGATATCAAAAACATAAAGAATGGAATTTTTAAAGAACTAAAAAGAAAATTTTTAAGTGAAGTAATTCAACTAATTTGGATAAATTTAAGAATGAAATTGGGAAGGAATAAAAGTTGATTTTTAAATTCTAATAATAAATCCCGAGTTTGAGAAAAGAGAATTTTTGAATAAATGAAATAAATGAATTTTAAGGGCTTAAGTGGTATTGTTTAAAAATTAAAGAATTTATTTTTAAATTCAGGATTTAAATGGTTTGGGAAGAAATAAAAGAATAATTTTGAAATAAAGTATGAAATTGGTATTTTCAATTTAAATAAGATTTTAAATCATAATAAAGGAGTAAATCTGAAATTAATGGGTTTTGAAACATATTGAGTAAGTAAAAGAATTTATTTTTAAAACGAAGTAAATTTTGGAAATCGATTTGAAAATTGATTTAGTGTTTGAAACTGTATTTTAAAAGGAGAAAGAGATTATGAAATTTATAAACTGAGTTTATGAAGTAAAATAAGATATAGTGGATATTTGGAAGTATAAATTCACGGTGGAAATTTATAAGGAGATGAAATTTGTTTTAAAAATAAAAAGGGTGGTTTTATTTTTAAAAGTTTGGAAAAGGAATTTACGGGACGGGGACGTAAATTAAATTGTGATAAATCGTATAAGATTTATAAATGATTAGATGGCTATATGTTAAATGGAAAGTGTAAATTTCGTCAAAGCCGAGTATGTTTTCAAAGCAGATTTTTAAGTATAAGTTAAAAGTTAAAGTTGTTTAAACGAATGTTTTAGAGGAATTTATTATTAAAACTGTCTAAGATTTTAAAGTAAATATTATTAATTTAGTTATAGTAGTAATTATTTTAAAAAGTTAAACTAGTATTATGGTTTAAAAGATAACCATTGAATATTTATACCATATAGAATAACTTCTATTATAAAATTATTTTTGGCTTACGTTTTACATGAGAAATTATTTCAAATTTTCATAACTAGTATTATAAATTTAGCATTTTAAGCAGTTTGTATTTTAAGTGTTTTAAAGTATATATTTTTGGATAAAATGATTTAAATTATTTAAAAATCTAATGTATTAAGACTTGGCGATTTTCAACGGAAATAAAATAGTTGGGTGAAAATTTATTCCACGAGAGAAAAAGTGTTTTGAAAACTATTTTCAAAGGGTTGAAGTGTAGAAAAATATCTTGCGAAGATAATTTGAAATACATAATTTGGGAAATTATTTAGGCTTGATATTTTTTTGTGGATGTTATATGATAGTTAAATAACCGACTATCAATATTGGCCAATGCACTGATCGTTTCCAAGAGATAGGGATCGGGATTAATTTCCCGAAAACCACTTCGATCCGGTTTGAACGTTTTCGTGAGGAAGACAAGAGCTTGGAGTCAAAGATGGAGCAGTGAAGTGCAAGGGCTAATCGATACTAATCCTGAGGGTGATTCCAAAATGGATGTAGTAGGGCCTTCGGTTCCGTTTGGACCGGAACGGACTTGTATGGACGAATGATATCGAACATCGTCAGGGTGACGGTGAGCATTCTAAGTGAATATGTGCTAAAAAGGTAACACATAGCCTCGAGCCTCATCAACCGAGAATGTCTAGAATAGGGGAGGTTCAACAAGGCTAAGTGGCTAGCAACCACTTTGGTTAAGGTCATCCATGTCTAGATGTCCCTTTATTTTGGTTGTGTGGGCGGTTGCTGATCCCAACCGCGGAATGATCTTATTCGGACTATCCAATAAGGGGTAGCACCGGTCTTGTGTAGCAGGGGATCAGGGTGGATCCTCGGTACGGTGATCTAGAACACGTATTGTGACGGACAGTACCCCAATAGCCCTACCATTGTATGGAATCCTGTCTCCAATAAGCGTCTGTACGGTTTTGATTGTACCCAACTATGTTGGAACGTGAGATGCAAGCATTTCAACTAGATTCTATTTTACTTTCTATGGACACTACTATAATATTAGACGATTTTAATAGAAAATGTTTTGGTTATCGTAAGGTAAAAACCCGGCTTATTTATTTGTGGCATAGTCTTACGAGATACCTTTGATTTCAAAGGATTTTGAAAATTTTAATAATCCAATTGAGTGTGTTTTCTCATGCTAGTTTTCCAGACTGACTCGGGTATTGTTTTGTTATAATGCTCGAGTCAAACCAAGTATTATAGATACAGGAAAGGATGCTGTAGAGCTCAGGAGACGAGCTGGATGGAGAGACGTATCACACGTATTTGATGTATTATCTGTTATGTATGGTTTGATACATAATCAGTTTCTATGTAGGCAAGTTATCATAACTATCCAGTGTCGTATTTTGTTTGATACTCTGATGATTGTAAGAATTATACAGTTACAGATTCTTTTGTACAAAAATCTGTTGTTATATATATTATATGTTGTTCCGCTACGATTGTGAGATTATGACATTGTTTTCTATTTCTTCTTCTACCTCTTTCTTCTTTCCCTTATGTTCTAGTTTTCCGGCATTCGATTGTTTGGCATTTGATACAGTGGACGTATTGATGTAGATCTTCGGGCATCGAAAAATTGGGTCGTTACACTTGGTATCAGAGCTGAAGGTTAAGAGAGAACCTTGGCACTGGTGGGAATTACTCATTACTGATTGAGTCAATAGTACTCTAGAATGAGTTTGAGTGAATTAATAGATATGAACGTGTAATTGTTAGTGGACACAAAAATTATATTTATATTGCGTTGACTTATCGGTTGAGTGTTTATGAATTCTGGTCGATATGTGGGAGCCATGTCATCGATAGGGATTTCTAAGCTTTAAACAAGATAAACTGACACAGTATTGTTTTAAAATAGGAAAGATGAAATATACCCAGATTATTTTTTTATATAAAAGAAATAATTTTTGTAAATTATTATAGTATATGGTTGCCTAGTTATTAGGAAGTGATAATATTAAACTATTATCATTGTTGTGTAGAAATTTAAAAATAGGAATTGAAATCATAACCAAAGGTTAAGGAAACAAATTCAGATAATAAAATGGAATTAGAAATGTGAATTATAAATGTGATTTATAAACTGAAATAAGATGCCAAAGTAATTGTTGAATAGGGATTAAAAGGATTTGGGATTGAAATTTTAGAAGATTTAAATTCCTTTGATTTGAAAATCGTTTTCAAAGGCTTTGGAGAAAAATGGTGATATTATTTGGGAAATATTTTTGAATTAGATATGAAATCTGGTGAGATTTGGAATTTAAAATGTTTTTAAAAGATTAAAAGCACTAAACTCTTTTCGGTCGTTGGAAAATAATTTCGGTGATGATTGCAGCATCATCGAGGTTCATTTTCGAGTTTGCGAGGAGGAATTCCTGCCAAAATGTTTTGAATTGGTATTTTTTTGCAAAATTGGGTTTGATTTTGGAGTGCAAGGAATAATTTGGTTTGGGTATAATTGATTTCAAAAATGATTTTGAAATGTTGAGTAATTGTTTAAAAGGCTCTGGAATCTTATTAAAAATGTTTATGGAATAATAAATAAGTTTGGAAGCTTATAAAAAATTGAACTTTTTTAGAATAAAATTTAACTTAAGAAGAATTAAATTAAAATAAGTATGAAAACCAAATAAGCTAGTGAAGTGAACCAATTAAATGAAGTAAAAAGATTAGTGAATGAAATGTAATTAAATTTGGAAAACTTATAGAAGTTTAAAAATTTGAATTGAATCGGAGTGTAATTAAATCAAGTTAAATAAAAGGTCTTAGTAGATTAAATGGAATGGCTATTGAAATAGATTTGTGAATGAATAAATGAATTCATATCTTTAAGTAAATGGAACTAAAACTGAATATTGATTTTAAATTCTGTCCAATAATTCCGAAATATGGGAAATTAGTCAAGTTGGAAAAAATAAAACAAAGGACTGAAAATAAATTAGTAAGTGAAACTAATTTAAGAAATGGTTAATTAAATATGTTTAAGATGAGACAAATAGAATTCAATATTAAAAATGGAAGGGTAATTTGAACTCAGAATGGAATTGAAAATAGGTACAAAGGCTTAAGTAGTGAAGTGAAAATAAATTTAAGAAGTATATAAAATATCTATATCGAACTTAAGAAATGAATATTGGAATTCTTAAGTAAATTTGGAATTGAGAAATATATTCTATGTTAGTATTTGAACGAAGGTTAAGTAAAGCTGTGAAAGGGAAAGTGTGGATAAGTGAATGGAAAATCGAACAGATGTGAGTTAAAAAAAAAGTTGATACAGCTAATAATCAATTGAGATAAATACGTAGGATGTACGTATAATATTTTATTCGCATAGCGATTTGATCCAGATTCGAACACAAAACTTCGAGGTGGTTATACCGATTTGAGTTGAGATATTTTGCTCGATTTTCGACGGCGAACCCTAGATATGGATTTTTGATTGATTCTGGAAATTCTCTATCATGTTATGTGGCTATGCAAGAAGAATGACGGTTTCTGATAAAGGAAATCAGATCTGAGTCCACACTAGGGAGTCGGGTAGACGATAGTAGTTCGAAAGTGAAATTGTGTGATCGAGTGAGCGATCGGATTTGGTTTGTGTATGGATGATATGTGTACATCGTACGGACTTGAATGAAATAGATATTTAAAATTCTGGAAAGAAAGTGAATAAAATGATTTTGAATTCTGTGATTTGATATTATTGGTAAGTAGTATACAGGAATATAAGAGAAAAAAGGAAAATTGGGATTATTTTTATTTTAGAAGATAAATGGAATTGCTCGACAAAAGGTATGTATTTAAATTGAAAAATGAAATTTGATGATTTTCTAGACTAGCCACTTGGCATTTTGTTTTCTTTTGAAATCTGGGGGCCCGTAGAGGCGTTTTGTAGTTGTGTCGAGCTAGCCACGCAAAGGAGGCGCTGGCGAAATTTTCCAAAAATTTAGGAAGTTAGAAAAATTTTAAGAAAATTTTGATAATTTAAAATTTGATTTTAAATTATAATTTGAATGGTTGAGTAAGTAAGGTTTTTTAGGAACTATGGAAGAGATTGGAAAGTTAGTCGAATTGATTGTGTGCCTTTAGTAAAGGATGGTTTGGGAAGTTGTTAAAATATATGGTTTTAGTACAATAGTAAACGGGTTGGAGCATTCTTCTTAACTAATAATTTCGGGGACGAAATTCTTTTAAGGGGAGAGGAATGTGTGACCCAGAATTTTGGATATTTGAAATTGGAATATTTAATTGATTTTAAATATTTAAGATTTAATTTTTAACTTGAATTTCAAATATCTCTATTTATGGGATAATTTAATTATTGAATTAAATAATTGGAAATTGGTTAAAATAGTAAATCTTGGTTTTTAAGCTGGTTAAAAATATTTCAAAGGCTTGTAAAATTATATTAATAGTAGTGAAAATAATTTAAGTTTTAAAATTTAATTTGAAAGTGATTCATTAAGTTTTAAAAATATATCATTCAAATTGATATTTAAAAATAGCTTTCTGAGGCACAGTCTTGGATTTCGACAAAACCAGTTCCACTGGATCCGTAATATTGTATTATTATCGGATTTCACATCTTATAGCGTTTGGAGTTATCGTGTGATCGTACGATATATAAACACGCTAAAATCTATATCGAAAATCGAATATAATAACTGGGTTCAAAATGCTATCTTCTCCATACGATCGAGTTAGGACTCAGAGCCTTTTCATTGCATTCGGAATAGACGTATAACATTATGAACGCCTGGTAGCTTGCCTCGATAGGAAATCGAGATTTCAAGCTACATTATGAGACAATGTAAATTTAAATAATTTCACATCGTTACTTTTTACTTTAGAATATGTATCTTGCCTTTTCAAACACGTGTTCTTCTTCGTGAAACATGCGTCTCCCTTATTATTACAAAAATATAAAATATTATAAAAGAGCCGATCCCTTCTCTTTCAAATGGAATCTCATTTCGTCAAAAAAAAGTAAATAAAGAAAAATGGCACAACGAAGAACGAAATCGAATCGTTCGAGAATTTATTCACGAATACCCTATTCTCCTCTAGGCATAAATCAAAGGTTGATTTCTCTTGTTCATCTTCAATTGGAATTAAGCGAGCTCTCGTTCGTTACACAATATAACTCATACGAATCAAAATCAAGTTCGGTTCGTATCACGAAGCCGCCTCTTTTCTCGATTCGTATGGAAAAAGGCAGAGACACAACGGCTGGCGAGGTTATGATGGAGCTAGGGGCGCATTCGCGTTTCCGGCTGGGAAAGCAGGGTGATGAGGGTTTAGTCATCTCGGGTTTGAACTGGAGGCAGCAAGGTAAGCAAGGTTCATTTTATTTAAGTTTAATTAGTACTATATATATGCATACACAAAAATTATATTTTTTGATATGAAACGATATATTTTTTTAGTTTAAAGATTTATATAAATATATATGCATACGTAGACTTATTTAATTTAATTTTGTATATAGTTAAGATTTTGAGAAATGTGGTTTTTCTTTAAATGATGTAAAGTTTATATAAATAGATTTTTAAGATCTATATAGACTATTTTATAAGTAAATATGAAGTTTCAAAAATAAGAGTGTATATATATAGTTTCAAATATAAATATACATTTACATATTTTAATTTGCTAGTTTATTTTTTTCAAATAATGGGTTGATGATAAAATTGTTCAATTAACTTATTTAATTTATTACAGTCACTAAAAGATTTTCAAATGGAAAGTAATTATTTAAATCAAATTATAAGTTAAAAATTAAATAAGTAAATGGTGGTTGATTGTTCGATTAATTCAAATAGAAGTGAGTCGTGACTTGTTTATACAAGGTCAAAATTGTGAAGAAAACAAGTCGAGATGGAAATGGGTTGCAAACAAAAATCAAAGGTGAGTTAATCTCACTCATTTGGATTACATTTTAAATTAAAATAGTTAAATTTAAATTACTGATTATTGCTTGAATTGATAATTTATTATCAGCTTGAATGTGATATGTTATATATATATATATATATATATATATATATATATATATATATATATAGTGTGTGTGAGTGTGTGTTGTGTATTGGAGTGATTGATTTCCCACATTATATAGCGGATGAGACCATATGCCCCCCGCATAATAGCGGATGACCCTTTCTACCACGATATCCCCTTCGAAGTAGGATTGGAATTTTATATTGTGCTAACATCTGTGGATGTAGGGAAACAGGTTGGAGGGCTCCAATTGGATCCTTCAAATTATTGAAATTTGTTTTCATAATCTATGATATGACTGATTGATTATCTATGAATGATTTATCGAGATTTGAAATATTGAATGATATGGGTTGACGGGATATATTTTAGGTATATTGAGATAACAAAAATATAAAGAATGTATTTTTAAAGGAACTAAAAAGAAATTTTTTAAGTGAAATAATTTAGCTAATTTTGATAAATTTAATAATGAAATTGGTAAGGAATAAAAGTTGATTGTTAAATTCTAATAAATAAATCCCGAGTATGGGAAAAGAGAATTTCTAAATAAATGAAAATAAATGATTTTATGGGCTTAAGTGGTATTGTTTAAAAATTAAAGAATTTATTTTTAAATTCAGGATTTAAATGGTTAGGGAAGAAATAAAAGAATTTTGAAATAAAGTGTGAAATTGGTATTGACGGTTTAAATAAGATTTTAAATCATAATAAAGGAGTAAATTTGAAATTAATGGGTTTTGAAATAAATTGAGTAAGTAAAGGAATTTATTTTTAAAATGGACTAAATTTTTGAAATCGATTTGAAAATTGATTTAGTGTTTGAAACTGTGTTTTAAATGGAGAAAGAGACTATGAAATTTATAAATTGGGTTTTGTTTGCACCAAAGTCGGTCACAAACACCAGATATTTGGTAATTCACAATCGCAGATTTCAGATAAATAACACGTATGGAGGTCACTTAGAAAATTCGAAGCAACGCAGTAAACAACACAGAATTTATAGTGGTTCAGCGATCTGGCATACGTCCACTTTGAAGTTTATGGCTTTATTGATTCAGTTTATGATTTCAATCTATTACAGCAGGTTACAGTAGATTATAGCTCTGAAGTTTGAATACAACGGTGATGGTAAGATGTAAAATTGAATCTGATAGAGTTTGGACATCGAATAGCCAAAAGATCCCCTTTTCCATAGGCTTCAGGGGGCTATTTATAGTTGTAGGAGGCTGATATCGCACTCAAACTTCGGGAGACTTCTTCTGGCACGTGAGTGGGCCCACGCGACCGACCCCACCAAGTTTCGACTCGATCTGTGATCGATACGAATTAATTTTGTATTGATCAGAAAATGATCCAATTGAGCTGAAACTTGGCAGGAATGTTCTTTGGCTTGTACGTAAGCTCCTGCGAAAATTCCGTAACATTTGGATTTGTATCGTGAGATATGATCGATGCAAGATTGCGTTTTCGTGAGTGCTGCTGCATTTGTATCCATCCTTCGCATCACTCCATTTCGAATCGACCTAGGCACGTGAGTGCGTGGTGACGTGGCGCGCGACTCTTGGATCGCTCCACCTTTTGTGCCGAGTTGATCGAGTCGTTCCTGGGCTTTCGCCTCGTTTGTATCGACACGCTCGCATCTTATGGATCGTGCTCTGCTTCGATCGATGAAGCTCTGTTCGCATCAATGACTATATCGATATTTGGGGTGCCCTTTCGCATCGATCACTAAAGGGGGCATTGCTCGTATCGATTGGCTTTACCTTTGCTCGTATCTATCGGATGATCGATACGAACTAAAGGTTCCTATTGATCGATACGAACAATGATACATGATTTGTGGGGATCGATATGAAAGGTGAATCTAGGATCGATGCGAACAAGACTCTCACGAGATCGATACGAACAGATGGTCTTGATCGATTCGAACATGGGGATACGAACAGGATGAGGTTCACTCTGATCGATGTGAACCTGATGGATTTGAAGAGGGCGAGGCGAAGTCATTTTGATTGGTACGAACAGAGTCGAGGTGAGGTTCCCTCCGATCGATTCGAAACCGATCGATTTGAAAAAGCCGATGTCATGATACTCTGATGGATACGAATATGACAGATTCGAACCGATAAATCAGATGGATACGAACAACATATTTTCTCCATTTGGCATCGATCATATTTCATTTATACGAACACCGATTAACCTTAAATTTGGAACGCTGGCCTTTATGGCTTTGCTTGTCATGTCTGGACAATTGTGGCCCGATCCGGACTCGGACAAAATTCATCGATATCCATAGAGAAGTAGTGTATAACCGATCTTCGGGATGAACTATCTTTGGTTTTCGATCACTCTTTTGGTATCACGACCTTGCCAAAAGGCGGGATAACACTTGCCCCCCAAAACATGCCTTGCGATAGGAAGGTGTGTTTTGTAATGCTATAAGCTGGATGTTCATATCCTGTCAACGACCTGTAAAGAACTTGATAGTTTCATATGACCTCGAATGACGATCGTTCGGGATCGTATGCCATTTGAAGTGAAACGTGACTGTTCGCAGTCGAACGCCGTTCGAGGCAAATGGTGGAACGAGACTGTTCGCGGTCGGATGCCACTTCACACGAAGGGCGGCTGCTTGAGGTTTGACGTCGTTCTAGACGATTTGTGACCGTTCGCATTTAGGCGTCATTGTTGTCGAATAGTGGTCGTTCGTGGTCGGGTGCCGCACGAGATAAAATGTGTTCGTTCGCGATCAGATGCCGCACGAGGCAGAATTTGATCGTTCGCGATCGGATGTAATATTGGGTGACCTGACCGTTCGCGATCGGATGCCGCACGAGGGAGTGCATAATCGTTCGCGGTCGAATGCCGCACGAGGCTGAATGTGATCGTTCGCAATCGGATATTGAGGGGGACTTGGCATTACTAGAGTCATACATCACATTCGAGTGATTTTCTGAATCAGCGATTTTGGCGGTTCATCGCCATACAAGGTGTGCTCGTGGACCGTTCGCGATCCAACGGATATACAAGTAACTTCTTTTACAGAATTGCAAATACCAAATTAATGCTCATATGAATTCTCTAACTGCAATGTCCAAACAAACCAAATCTGAATGTTCGAATCAAAACAAAAACCAGACACAGATGTCAAAGTGTGAACCCTTACTATAATACAGTCAATTTTCATTCAGAGCATGCCTGTGGATCGTTCGCGATCTCATACATGTGTAAATGATCTAACCGTGTTAGTGAGAATTTTACGACTTGTTCATCGTTATTTCAATCAATTGATAACCATTCGGTGTCTCGGTTCAGGGTTACCCCTAGCTGATGTAGACGGTGGTCGTTCTGGCTCCACCGTTGGAGCTCGCCTCCTCACATACTGAAGTAGTCTACCGTTCCTGATATGCCCTTCCACCTCATCCTTCAGATGTCTACAGTAGTTTCTGTTATGACCGTTCAGTTCGTGGAATAAGCAATATTTGTCTGATTTCCTCTCCTCAACAGTTGGATCCCTTCGCATTGGTCTATGATAGAGAACTTTCTCTCTGGTATCCTGATAGATTCGCTCCAAACTTTCATTCAGCTCTGAATAAGTGGTGAATCGTGGCTCCCTCCGCGGCCGCTTTGACCTGTCATCATTATCCTCAGCCTTTCGTTTCCCTTTACCAATCTCTACACCTTTTCCAAATGGGTTTCCACCCTTGACAGCATAAACATCGATTCCCTCTTCTCTTTCTACATTAGCATCCTCCAATCGTAAAAACTTTTCGGACGCATGACAGAATTCTTCCAGATCCATAGGCGGATCTTTAGTTAACGAATTTTTGAACTCTATGCCATCAGCTATTCCGGATACAGCCACCATCATTACCATGGATGGAACTGGTCGATCCACTAATGCTGCTGCCGCATTGAATCGCGTTAGAAAATTCCTCAGAGATTCCCTGGCTTTTTGCTTTAAAGTTGCCAAATTCATCACATTCTTGGTTCTTGCATTGTGAACCATAAATTGCCTCATGAATTTCTCGGCTAAATCAGCCCACGTTCCTATGGAGTTGCTCTCCAGTTGTCTAAACCATAGTGCTGCGATATCTGTCAGATATAATGGAAAGCACCGGGCCATGACTTCCTGTGATGCCCCCAGCACTTCCATGTGCCTTATAGACTTCGTCAGATGGACCGCGGAGTCCATCCTCACATCGTACATCTCCACTGATGGTAATCTGAATTCTGGTGGATTCCTAACCATCTTAATCGCAGGAGAAAAGGGACTCTTGTTTACATCTTCAAGATCTCTATTTACTAATCTGCCCCTCATGGCTCGTCTGACCATCTCTGCCAATCTATCATTGTCTT
The DNA here is from genome assembly GCA_030765085.1 of Allium cepa. Classification (NCBI taxonomy): domain Eukaryota; kingdom Viridiplantae; phylum Streptophyta; class Magnoliopsida; order Asparagales; family Amaryllidaceae; genus Allium; species Allium cepa. The sequence goes on from CM060937.1 coordinate 42,384,408, forward strand.
CAAGCTGTAGTCCTCATTCACTGCCTTCGATCTGCCCCCCGAGTCCGTGTGAGCCTTCAGGAATCTACCCCCCTGGCTGAGCGTTCATCCCTCTACCGCCATCAGGTTCCTCGGATGCCCCTGTCTCTCTCCCCAGGATTGGATAAACATGCTCTAAGTGTGTGCACCCTAGTCCTGGTGCTACGCCGAATGGTCCTGCTCTATTCTGAACTCCGTCTGCTCCTCGATTTTGCGCTCCAAGTTTCCCAATCTGTTGAAACAAATTCTGGATCATCTCTTCTTGCCTTCTCATCATTGTCTCCATCTCATCCCGGATGATGAAGACTGAAGCTTGGTTCGCTCCTGAGGAAGCCTCTTGACTCCCTTCGTGTTGACTTCTCTCTGGTCTCTGCCTTCTACTAGATTTCCTTGCCATCACTCTTCGGATCTGAATCTCTAAACTTTCAAATTCTATTGATAAAACTCCTGAATTATCCTTCTCAGTGAAAGCACCAAAATGTTTGCACCAAAGTTAGTCACAAACACCAGATATTTGGTAATTCACAATCACAGATTTCAGATAAATAACACGTATGGAGGTTACTTAGAAAATTCAAAGCAACGCAGTAAACAACACAGAATTTATAGTGGTTCGGCGATCTGGCCTACGCCCACTTTGAAGTTTATGACTTTATTGATTCACTTGATGATTTCAATCTATTACAGCAGGTTACAGTAGATTATAGCTCTGAAGTTTGAATACAACGGTGATGGTAAGATGTAGAATTGAATCCGGTAGAGTCTGGACGTCGAATAGCCAAAAGATCCCCTTTTCCATAGGCTCCAAGGGGATATTTATAGGTGTAGGAGGCTGATATCGCGCTCAAACTTCAAAAGACTTCTTCTGGCACGTGAGTGGGCCCACGCGACCGACCCCACCAAGTTTCAACTCGATCTGTGATCGATACGAATCAATTTCGTATCGATCAGAAAATGATCCAATCGAGCTGAAACTTAGCAGGAATGTTCTTTAGCTTGTACGTAAGCTCCTATGAAAATTTCATAGCATTTGGATTTGTGGACCGTGAGATATGATCGATACAAGATTGTGTTTTCGTGAGTGCTGTCGCGTTCGTGTCCATCCCCGCATCGCCCCATTTCGAATCGACCTAGGCACGTGAGTGCGTGGTGACGTGGCGCGCGACTCTTGGATCGCTCCACCTTTTGTGCCGAGTTGATCGAGTCGTTCCTAAGCTTTCGCCTCGTTTGTATCGACACGCTCGCATCTTATGGATCGTGCTCTGCTTTGTGTCGATGAAGCTCTGTTCGCATCGATGACTGTATCGATATTTGGGGTGCCCTTTCGCATCGATCACTAAAGGGGCCACTGCTCGTATCGATTGGCTTTACCTTTGCTCGTATCTATCGGATGATCGATACGAACTAAAGGTTCTTATTGATCGATACGAACAATGATTCATGATTTGTGGGGATCGATATGAAAGGTGAATCTAGGATCGATGCGAACAAAACTCTCACGAGATTGATACGAACAGATGGTTTTGATCGATTCGTACATGGGGATACGAACAGGATGAGGTTCACTCTGATCAATGCGAACTTGATGGATTCGAACAGGGCGAGGCAGAGTCATTTTGATGGGTACGAATAGAGCCAAGGTGAGGTTCCCTCTGATGGATTCGAAACCGATCGATTCGAACAAGCTGATGTCATGATACTCTGATGGATACGAATATGACCGATTCGAACCGATCAATCAGATGGATACAAACAACATATTTTCTCCATCTTTCATCGATCATATTTCATTCATACGAACTCTGATTAACCTAAAATTTAAAATGCTGGCCTTTATGGCTTTGCTTGTCATGTCTGGTCAATTGTGGCCCGATCCGGACTCGCATGAAATTCATCGATATCCATAGCGAAGCAGTGTATAACCGATCTTCGGGACGAACTGTCTTTGTTTTTCGATCAATCTTTTGGTATCACGGCCTTGCCAAAAGGTGGGATAACAGGTTTATAAAGTGAAAAAAGATATCAGTGGATATTTGAAAGTATAAATTCACGATGGGAATTTATAAGGAGATGAAATTTGTTTTAAAAATAAAAAGGGTGGTTTTATTTTTAAAAGTGTGGGAAAGGAATTTACAGGATGGGGATATAAATTAAATTGTGATAAATCGAACAGGATTTATAAATGATTAGATGGCTATATTTTAAATGGAAAGTGTAAATTTCGTGAAAAGCCAAGTATGTTTTCAAAGCAGATTTTTATGTATAAGTTAAAAGTTAAAGTTGTTTAAAAGAATGTTTTAGAGGAATTTATTATTTAAATTGTTTAAGATTTTAAATTAAATATTTATTAATTTAGTTATAGTAGTAATTATTTTAAAAAGGTTAAACTAGTATTATGGTTTAAAAGATAATTGTTTAATATTTATACCTTATAGAATAACTTTTATTATAAAATTTGTTTTGGCTTAAGTCTTACATGAGAAATTATTTCAAATTTTCATAACTACTTTTTTAAATTTAGTGTTTTAAGTAGTTTTTATTTTAAGTGTTTTAAAGTATATATTTTTGGATAAAATGTTTTAAGTTATTTAAAAATCTAAAGTACTAAGAATTGGTGATTTTCAGTGGAAATAAAATAGTTGGGTGGAAATTTATTCCACAAGAGGAAAAGTGTTTGGAAAACTATTTTCAAAGGGTTGAAGTGTAGAAAAATATCTTGCAAAGATAATTTGAAATAAATAATTTGGGAAATTATTAAGGCCTGATTGTTGTTTGTGGATGTTATATGATAATTAAATAACCACTATCAATATTAGCCAATGCATTGATCGTTTCCAAGAGACCGGGATCGAGATTAATTTCCCGAAAACCACTTCGATCCGAATTGAACGTTTTCGTGAGGAAGACAAGAGCTTAGACTCGAAGATGGAGCAGTGAAGTGCAAGGGCTAATCGCTACTAATCCTGAGGGTGATTCCCAAATGGATGTAGTAGGAATAGTGCCTTCGGTTTCGTTTGGACCTGGAACAGACTTGTATGGACGAATTCTATCAGAACATCGTCAAGGGGACGGTGACAATTCTAAGTGAATGTGTGCTAAAAAGGTAATGCATAGCCTCGGGCCTCATCGACTGGGAATGGCTAAAATAGTAGAGGCGCAGCAAGGCTAAGTGGCTAGCAACCAATTAGGGTAATGTCATCCCTGTCTAGATGTCCCTTTATTTCGGCTGTGTGGATGGTTGCTGATCCCAACCGTGAGGTGATCTTATTCGGACTATCCAGTAAGTGTAGCTCCGGTCTCGTGTAGCAGGGGATCAGAGTGGATCCTCGGTGCGATGATCTAGACCACCTACTATGACGGGCGGTACCCCAGTAGCCCTGCCATTGTATGGAATCCAATCTCTAATAAGCGCCTGTAGGTTCTGATTGTGCCCAACTATGTTGGAACGTGAGATACAAGCATTTCAGCTAGATTTTATTTTACTTTCTATAGACACTATTATAATATCAGATGATTTTAATAGAAAATGTTTTGGTTATCGTAAGGTAAAAACCCGACATGTTTATTTGTGGCGTGATCTTATAAGATACCTTTGATTTCAAAGGATTTTGAAAACTTTAATAATCCAATTGAGTGTGTTTTCTCACGCCGGTTTTCTAGACTGACTTGGGTATTGTTTTATTATAATGCTTGGATCAGACCGAGTATTGTAGACATAGGAAAGGATGCTGTGGAGCTCAAGAGACGAGATGGATTGTGAGACATATCACACGTATTTGATGTATTATCTATTGTTTATGGTTTGCTGCATAATCAGTTTCTATGTGGGCAAGTTATCATAACTGTCCAGTCTCGTGTTTTGTTTGATGTTATACTCTGATGATTGTAAGAAATATACAGCTACAGATTCTTTTGTATAAAAATCAATTGTTATATATTATATGTTGTTCCATTGAGATTCTGACATTGTTTTCTATTTCTTCTTCTACCTCTTTCTTCTTTCCCATGCGGTCTGGTTTTCCACATTCGATTGTTCGGCATTTGATACAGTGGACGTATTGATGTCGATTTTCGGGCGTCGAAAAATCAGGTTGTTACAATATGCATGTATGTAAAACCATAGACAAGCAGTAAATTCCACTTTACTATCATTAGTATAAATTTAAATATGATGATAATAATATGGACTTTTTTTATTCATGGAGCGAAAAAGTCAGATACTGCCTAAATCTAGCTATTTCTTAATAAAATAAATGCATCTTTCGATAATTTTAAGAAAATTTGATGAGGGAAACTACCGCTTTGTTCTTCATTTTGCTTCTTTGTTATCATAAACTTTATACATGGGAAAAATATATCATGACAAATAACCAAATATTTCAAACTAAATGCAAAAATAATGAGATATCAAAGCAACATTGATAACATAGGCTATTATATAAAAGGATCCTTTGAAGGAACTGCTAAATAACATAGTTTCATTATGATTTGTAGGAAATTTGGATACTTTATCAGTTATCCTACATTGATTGTCTTAACTGTTCACCTATGTAATTACAAAAATCACAAGTTCTAGTCGTAAGCGTGACCTTTCAAAACCTAGGGCAAGTGGAAACTTTATCAGGATAATGATATGGCTAGAAAACTATATGTTAGTTCAATATCAAGTTATATCCATATATTTGTTTTGACCTTTAAAGGCTCCTACCAAGTTCTCCATTAGATGTGATAAAAAACAGTGGAAAGATGCACAATGGATAAGTTATGCTATAAGATTGTTGTCGTATACCATGCAATTTCCCTCTATTAGACACTGCCCAAGTGCATAAACATCTACTCTTCCATATTTCATGGGAATCTTGTGCCCAACCGCCTCCTGAAAAACATAGTATACATGAAATTATATACGAAAACCAAAATTTACTATATTTTTGTTTAACCAAATACATTTCAGTCCCGACATCAATAGTTGTAGCACTAGCCAACTGGAACATGTCCACACACGAAATGCATGGACACTTTTCCTTGAGAGATTGGATGAGCTTTATGGCATTTGTAAGACCTGTAAATTGTTACCACATTATTATCTTTTATACATTAGCAATTTTGTAAATGATTATAAGAAAAGTATGTTAATAGCAGCATTAGTTGCATGTTTTAATAAATACACATGACATAAATGGAGCCTTCAACTAAATACAAGTGTACAGTTAAGTATATTCAATATTATATAATAAACAAGGCGCATTAAAACTGAAGAAAATTAAGAAGATGTATGATGAGCAGCTTGAAAATGCAAAGCATTATCTTCTAAACCTCGACTCTGCTAAAGGCAAATATAAATGTCTCACTCTAGCAATAATGCATGCACATGTACATTCACCTAACAAAGTTTTCCTAATTGACTTGATACACTTCTCTCTCCCTATATACAACGTGGCTTCCAAATATGTAGCTAGTCAACTCATACACTTCACTACCATGGATGTACCAAAGAACATTGGAGAAAATTTTCGGTAGTAATTATTTAATCTTTAACTATTAAGATATACCTTTACAAAACACCAAAGCTTATTGCATATTCAGGTACTATACTATAGTTTTTCCAAGAAAAAGAACTATTTTCTATTTTCTTCCGTATAAATAAGCAATACCATAATAAAGAAATGTATGATCTACCATTATGCATAAAAAACATAGTATGGACCTAAATAGATAGCTTTAATGATAAAATGTCTCCCTTGTAAATCCATATATCAGCAAAACCCAAAATAACTAATGTAACCAAATTAAACCAGATCAACTTTGCAAAATCAATAGCTTGCTGCTTAAAATCCTTAAAGCAATGACAATCCTTTGAACCTAATCCAAAATTAAATCAAATCTAAAGCTAAATTTATTCTATACTAGTAAATCAATGCTAACCATTAAACCGGATCCAAAAATATATCAAGCAAAAAAAATGTAGAAGTGGGGGTGATATAGAGATTATTACTACGATAGAGAGTTATCTCAAGCAAAAATATCTCAGATGCCAACCCTTAAATCGGATCCATCAACCGCATTGATAACAACAAAATATAGTGATTGGGGTTTTATAGTAATAGCAAACAAAGTGCAGGAATTAAAATACCTTAGCAAAATTAGGGTTCTGCGGTCTCTTCGATTTACTGATTCAAGCTTGCGAACAAATCTAAAGAAAACAATTGAGCAGATTGAAGGAAGAGTGGATCGACGAAATAGAGTGGAGCAGATTAATAGAGATAATTAGTGCAAGATGGAGGTAAGCAGCGTAATGGAGAAGCGAGAGAAATTTTGCTGAATGAGGGTAGAAATGTAAGAACGGAGAGGGAAGGAGATGGGAAAAACATGATAAAGTTTTTTCAATTAGGTGGGAAGGCGACAAAAATTTGGTAGTGATGAATTGAAAAAAACAGGTAAAAAGAAAGGGTGAAAATAACATTTGTTAAATTCACACTACAAATAACGCCAGTAAGTGCAACTAAAGGTAGGTTTTCTTGTAGTGAATCTGTGGCTAGAGTGAGTCAGTTAACCAATAAATGTTATTGGATTGAACCAAGGACATTAGAGACTCTATGCATTTAACTATAGATATTATTAGAGTTTTTGACCACTGACCAAACCTTAATTATCTTAATGATATAGTGATAACGAAAAGAAAGCATTTATAAAATTCGTTACAAGGCGTAGCTTAATAAGATTAGTAATTGAATTTCGCTCGAATAATCTATAAACGATCAAACTTTTAACTGATATTGTACTTCAGCAATATGCGTACATGATTTAATATTTAAATTATTTGAATATTTCCTAGGACCCTGTTCACACAAGGAATCAACATAACTGTGTTGTTAGCTTATTTTCGAGTTCAACTATTTCAAAATTAACTTATAAATGTTATAAATTAATAATAAAATTGGTCGAAATATTATATGGAAATTTTATGGCATTTTAACTATTTACTTAAAGCCTTAAAAATAATTGAAATAATATATATTAGCTATATATTTATTTAGTTAAATATACAAGTGTAACTAATTTAGTTAAATGATTAATATATATACATATGTATATGATATATTAATTAGGCCCTATGTTTGGAAGACCTAACTAGCTTAAGCTAACAAAAGATAGAAATGGATGGAGGCAGTTGACTTAGTCTTTAGGTCAAGAGAGAAAGGTGTAAGATAATTAGTAAATTGATGGCTACAAATAGTTGCATGTAAAAAATCTAGCCTGTATTGAAGAATTGGCGGAAGCTCAGAAGATAGGATTTGCAAACTACACTCGAGGATAAGAGATAAGGGATCCAAAGATGAAACAGCTAACCATATAAGTAACAATAATCGGCGGGATCAAAAAAAGTATATAGTTATTATTTCTATTTCTCAAAATCTTTAACAATATTATTAAAATTAAAAATTAAAAAATCAAAACTAAAACTAATGAATTATAAATATTCAATATAGTTTTATATTTATAGAACAATTACATACATATATAGCTTGATTTTATAATATAAAAAATATTTTTACTCAGAGAATATATACATGCATGCATGCATACATAAATATATAATATGCTAAGTTCTGGTGTTATGTATGGTGTATATATATATATATATATATTTTTGTTGTTGTGTGTGTGTTTATTCTCTACGGGTTTTACAATAAATAGAAAATCACCTTTTTTTCTCAGTTTATACACACACATATATATACACGCACACGCACACGCACACGCACACACACACACATATATATATATATATATGTATGTATGTATGTGTGTGCATGTATATTTGAACATATAATTTAATATAAAATAAATAATACTTTAATTTTTTCATACGATTTTTAAAAAAAATAATGTTTTTAAAATATTTTAATAAGTCCAAACATTAAATTTCAAATTTTAAAACATAATAGTTATATATGCATAGAGGCGTGTTCGCGTGCATACACACATATATTAAATATAAATATTTATTTCAGCATATAGTTGTTAAATAAAATACTAACCTAAAAACTATCTTTTTATAGGTTGAATATATATGAATAAATATATATACATATATTTTAATTTATCAAAATACTGATAATCATAAAATATATTCAAAGTTATTTCACGGTCGAAAATTTTGTCACTTAGGTTTTTTTTACGCATAAATAAATATGCATCTATGTATGGAATATTAATATGTTAAAATCATATTCCTTGATATTGTTTTATTAATTATAATATTTTTTCTAAAAATTGGTTAAATTTTTATTGCAACCTCAAATGTGCGGTGCGACCTGTTTCCTGGAGATTTGACCAGGTAACTAAGTACTCGGCATTAGCACACTGTTTCGAAAATTATGGATCATTCGGCATTTACATACCGTTTGGCATTCTGAACGCTCGGCGCAAATGGTTCGTTTGGCATTCACGTTCGAATAGCATTCGTGAATACTCGGCATTGGGAAGTTTTCGGCAGTCATGTTCATTCAGCATTTGGGAGCGCTCGGCATCGAAAAGCACTCGGCATCCAAGTTCGTTTGGGATCCATAGGACGTTCGGCATGCAAGAGCATTCAGCGTTGAGAGACGTTCGGTATTGTATATCGTTCGGCGTATATGAACATTCGACATGGCAGAATTGTCCGGCATCCCATATTGCTCGGCATCCATACCTTCTTCGGCACATCACTCCGTTCAGCTCAAATCTCGTTCGGGAATCGCCTACCGTTCGTCATCCAGTGTCGTTCGGCACAAATGGGTGTTCGGCATTCAGAGTGTCCGGCCTCACTTCGCTCGGCATAAAGATGGAGGTTCGGCATTGGGTTTTTCGGTGTATTCTGTTCGGCACATAGTGCTTATTCCATTAGGGCCGAGGTGTTCAGCTACCAGGCCCACCAGGGAAGTCCAACCCATCTTCTTCTATAAATAGAGGTGCAGGGGCACAGTGAAAAGGATGGGGTTTTTTCGAGAACACTGGGGAAACTCTGCCGTATTTAACACTCACTCAAGACATAATCTTTTACTTTGCAATTGTATTCAAATAATTGGAAACGGATTGAATCAGTAATCAGTTATCAAGAAAAGCAATACATATTAACTTCAAAGTGGACGTAGGCGGTTACGCCGAACCACTATAAATTTGGTATTCTTGTTCTTTGCATTTAAGTTTGCATACTGTCTTCAGTTTTTAATTTACTATCTTCAGTAATCTCTCTGCACAATCTCTCTTAAGGGTGTTAGTGGCCAATTTTGCTGCTTTTACTGAGAATCGAATTCTCAGGCTGTTGGGATCTGCTTTGTAGCTATTGGATTGCATAAATCCCCCAAAGGAGATCCAAGATCATTCACAAGGCACCTGTTGATTCTATTCAGAGTTACAACCAACAACTCTACCATGGGGAGACCACGAACTAGATCGGCCTCTCACAACGCAGATGTCCACGAGACTGCTAGTGTGCAACAAGTTGGACCTAGAAATCAGCAAGCAACTTGAGGTGTAGGGCCCTCCACCCAAAACCAAGCGGAAGTTGTTTCTCAAACAGAGTTCAATGAATTGATAAGAGAACTCAAGGAAAGTAGAAGGAAACTTGCTGAGCAGATTCAAGCCAACACTAACCTCATGACTCAGCTCACTCAGCAGCAACGTCGGAATGCTGGAGGTAACCCTGCCCTTTATTCTGAATTTGATAGTTCAACCTCAGTTGATGAACCTCCTGGGCGTAGGCGCCGTAAGGATGAAGGTGCACAGGTAGGTGTCATATATCGATCGACTAGGGATCAAGCCCGTTAGGAGACCGGACACCCGAATCTCCAAGACCCAAATCAGGTAGGACATCGACCCGCACGGTCCCGTGGAACAGAACCCAACCTTCTATCCTCCATACAAACTCCAAACTTAACAGCTATGGTCCGGCAGTTAATGAGAGAGAACCAAGGCTTGAATGATGAAGATTGGGGAGTGTCCAGAAGTCATACTCCCTTCACAGATGAAATCCTACAGGCTGAGTATCCCAAGAATTTCAATATGCCGACTATCCCAGCCTATGAAGGAAAGACTGATCCCAGGCAACATGTGATGAGGTACGGATGGATGATGGATTCCACAAGAACCAATGATGCGACCAAGTGTAGGTGCTTCCTAATCACTCTGTCCGGAATTGCCACCATGTGGTTTACTCGACTTCCTCCACGATCTATATCCGACTTTGACGAATTGGCAATGAAATTCATAGAACAATTCAGGATACACACCACTCGCCCAAAGGATGTGATGTCCTTATTGAGCATAATCCAAGCTCCAGGAGAGTCATTGAAAGCATACTTGCGGAGATTTCATGCCGCTACAACTGAAGTGAGCAATCCTAACGACCACGCAAATTTGATGGCGGTAATGCGTGGAGTGGATCCAGATTCTGAATTTGGAGATTGGTTGGCGGGAAAGCTCCCAGCCACATTGGAGCATTTTTATTCGAAAGCTAATCAGTTCATAAGAAGGGAATAAGCCCAATGGACAAGACGAGACAAGGCACCAGGGACTGCTCAGGAGACTGTGAAAAGTAACATCACTATGAAGCAAACCAGCGATAATTCGAAAAAAGCTCAAGTCAACGTCCAAACCAAGCCTGGGCAGTCTAAAGGATCCGGAGGTGGAAATCCCGGAAAGAAAAGAGAGACGGAGAAATGGAAGTCAAGGATCCCGACCTACAATGAATACACCCTGCTGAACGCATCTTTTGAGAACATCTATTTGTCAACTTGCAACACTTTTCAATATAGAAAACCATGCCCAAAGGAACCAACCGAGGGACAGGAGCGGACTGGGAAGTATTGCCGCTTTCACGAGTCTTACGAGTACAACACAGAGGAGTGTAGACACCTTCATGATGCCATTGAAAAGTTGATTAGACAGAAGAAGTTGTAGGAGTTTGTCAAAGACCCATAACATGGAAGGCAAGAGACATCGGACCCCGGACGCGGGTTAGCTCCACACCAACCAGAACAGCCTGCTCGAACTGTGGGTAGATTGGTTATTAACACAATTACTGGTGGACCTCACCCGATGGATAAGAATTGGCAAGAGATGGAGCGATATGCTAACTCTTTAAGACATGTGTAGTATGTGTTGTTCGAATGTGGAGGATGGGACCCCTGTAAAGCAGCAGCGCACGATGAATGATGATATTATATTCAAGAGCAGAGACGCGGATAAGGTGGAGGGGCTCCTACCATCGACCCGATGGTCATATCTTCGACAATCGAGCCGGCGTTCATGAAGAGAATTCTAATTGATTGCGAAAGTTTTGTTAAAATCATCTTCAAGAAAGCATATGACCAAATGAAGCTGGAGACCAAGGATTTGAAACCGTCTAAAACCAGAATCCATGGCTTTAATGGCGCGGCAACGAATGCAGTGGGATATGTGGAGTTACCAGTTGAACTGGGGCAAGGCGAGCGTAGGAGGGTGCGAATCCTACCGTTCATAGTGTTGGATGTTGACTCTCCATATAACGTATTTCTAGGACGTCCAGCCCTGGCAGAATTTAGGGCAGCGTTGGCCCCTTGGTGTCTAACGTTAAAATTCCCAACAGACAGAGGTGCTGGAGTGGTACACGGCGATCAGTCGACCGTTCGTGCATGCTATGTGGCTGAGCTGAGAGAGGCTCGGCGTAGGGAGAAAGGAAAGGTTGCGGACAGCTCCGTCCGCATCCAAAATTCTGATGATTGACAAGTAGCGCCCGAGCCCTGGCTCGGGCAACATTCTCGGATCTATAGAGACATAGATCGGAGTGATGATGATGGGGGAAACAAATGCAGGACCGGCTGAACTAACAATTGACATCCCAGTCAGTCGGGATGACCCGTCACGAATTCTTAAAATTGGATCACAACTCGACCCCGTGGTGGCCGAGAACCTCATTGACTTCCTCCGAACAAATCTTGATGTTTTTTCCCTTGGACACACTCTAATATATGCGAGATTTCTCCAACAAATGCAAGTCATATGTTGAACATAGACCTAAAGTACGTTCTCGTAAAACAGAAAAGGAGAGGTATGGACCCGGAGACTTCTGCGGCTCTCAAAGAGGAGGTGGACAAACTCAAAGCCAATGGGTTCGTCCGCGACGCCCTCTATTTTGAATGGGTAATTAACCCAGTGCTAGTGAAGAAAGCAAATGGAAAGTGGAGAACTTGTCTTGATAACTCTGATCTGAATGAAGCATGCCCAAAGGATAGTTTCCCTTTACCTAGAATCGACCAGCTCGTCGACTCTACCGCCGGACACGAATTATTGTCATTTATGGATGAGTATGCAGGATATAATCAAATCCCGATGCATATTCCAGACCAAGAGGACAATAGTTTTGACACGAATATGGGGCTATATTGCTACGTAGTAATGCCCTTTGGATTGAAAAATGCAGGAGCAACTTATCAGCGTCTGGTGAATCGAATGTTTAAAGACTAGATCGGTAAGACGATGGAAGTCTATGTGGATGACATGCTCGCGAAGTCACGGCAGTCAAATGACCACATTCGAGACTTAGCAGAAATGTTTGATATACTCAGACATTATGGTATGAAGATCAACTCCTTGAAGTGCTCTTTCGATGTGGCATCGGGAAAGTTCTTGGGTTTTATTGTGAATGCACGTGGAATTGAAGCTAACCCAGAAAAGATTCAAGCTATTCGAGACATACAAGTGCCCAGAACTATAAAGCGAGTACAAAGCTTGAACGGAAAGGTAGCAGCGCTGAGCCGATTCATATCCAGAGCCATGGATAAATGCATTCCCTTCTTTGACGTGATTAAGAAGGGAAAAAGGAATTTCGAGTGGACATCCGACTGTGAGGAAGCATTTCGAGCTCTGGTAAAGCATTTGGAGAGCCCACCGGTGCTACCGAAACCAATCGACCATGAAATGCTGTATGTATACTTGGCAGTATCCCAGCACGCTATCAGTACGGCTCTGGTTCGCAAAGGGGACCGAGTTCAAAAGCCAGTATATTATATTAGTAAACGCTTGACGGGGGCTGAAAGAAATTATCCAAAGATTGAAAAACTAGCCTATTGCTTGTTGATTGCATCATGCAAGCTTCGTCCGTATTTTCAGGCACACTCAATCAGTGTTTATACGGATCAACCTTTGCGGCAGGTACTCCAACGACCGGAAACTTCCGGAAGGATGTTAAAATGGAATATTGATTTAAGTCAGTTCGATATTACCTACCTGACGTGAAGGGCCATATAAGGACAAGCACTAGCTGACTTCATTGCTGAATTTACTATGTCAGACGAATCAAACGACCACAATGTCATACCTCCCATTTGATGGAAGATGTACACCGATGGGGCATCTAACGATCATTTTTCGGGGGTTGTCATAATTCTTGTTACTCCTGAGAACCGACCAGTTTACTACGCTTTGAAGCTCGAATTCACAGCAACAAATAACGAAGCCGAATATTAAGCGTTGATTGCCGGCTTAAGACTTATCAAAGAACTAGGAGTAAAATCGGTTGAAATATTTAGCGACTCACAGTTGGTGCTGTACCAAGTGCGAGGAGACTACCAAGCAAGGGGGCAGAGACTTGCCCCATATTTGGTCTGAGTTCAGGTGCTGCTAGCGAATCTCGAGTATTATGATATTTCACATGTCCCGCGTGAGCAAAACAGAGCAGCCGATTCATTGGCAAAATTCGCAAGCACTGGCGATGCACAGCAAATGGGATTATTTCCTATTGATACCCTCCATGCTCCGAGTATAGATATGACGGAGATAGATTTCGTGTTCGAAACCGAAATCAAGAAGGAATCGTGGATGACCCCAATCAGGCAGTACTTGCTATTCGAGATCTTACCCGGAAAAAAAAGCGAAAGACGACAAGTCCTTCGTAAGGCTTCACGATATATAATGCAAGATGAGGTAATGTATCGGAGGGGATTCTCGACCCCCTTACTCTGGTGCGTGGCCTACGATGAGATAAAACTAATATTAAAGGAAGTCCATGAGGAAGAGTGTGGTGACCATACTGGGGGGCAGACATTAGTAAAGAAAGTCCTCCGTTATGGATACTACTGGCCAACTGTGAATCAGGATGTTGCAGACTATGTGAGAAGATGTGATAAATGCCAGATATATGCAAAAATCCCGAGAGCTCCGCCGGCGGAACTCACGCATATGGTTAGTCCCTTGCCATTTGCAATGTGGGGGATCGACCTAGTTGGTTCTTTACCCATAGCCAAAGGTGGAGCGAAATATGCAATAGTTGTAGTCGACTACTTTACCAAATGGGTAGAAGCAGAGCCTCTGGCCACAATAACCACCAAGAAGGTTATTAATTTCGTCGTTTGAAATATCATATGCCGTTTTGGCCTTCCACGGACCATCATTACTGACAATGGGACTCAATTCGAAAGCAAGGAGTTCAAAGAATTTTTTCAGAAATATGGCATTGAGAAGAAGTTTGCAGCGGTTGCTCACCCGAAAGCCAACGGACAAGTGGAAGCCGTAAACAAGATAATCAAGTTTTATCCATATTGAAAAAGCGTCTGGAAAAGGCTAAAGGCAAGTGGATGGATGAACTTCCGATGGTGCTTTGGGCCTATAGGACCACCCACAAGACCACGACTGGCCACACTTCATTCGCATTGGCATATGGAACTTAAGCTGTCATACCCGTGGAACTTGAAGTTCCATCACATCGGGTAACTTATTACGACCCCGCGTCGAACCAGAATCTTTTATTGGAATCGTTGGACTTCATTGACGAAAAACGCGAAGAAGCCAATTTGAGAGCAGCTGCATGCAGACATAGAGTCGCTAAATATTATAACGAAAAGGTCCGACTGAGAATTTTTGATGTGGGAGACCTCGTTTTGAAACGAGTTTTTTCGGTTCCGTCTCATATGAATCCCACATGGGAAGGTCCATACGTCATCGAACGGAAGCTTAGAGAAGGAACTTTCAAGTTAGCGACCGTCGATGGTGCGCCACTCCCCCGAGCATGGAACAACGAGCACTTGCGGCATTATTACTTAGTTAATTTCTTTCATGTATTAGTTGCATTTATTTCCAGTTCGCTTTTATTTCTAGTTCTTGGCATGTAATAAGACAATTTAGCTTGCTTTCATTAATAAAGGCTTGAAGCCATCCTCTCCGTGGATTACTAATGTTTTTACGTATGATGATCCTGTGACAGGCAAATAAAATTATATTATTCTGGCTTTTGTATGAACATATGCAGACATTCAAAACCCCAAGTCCCCAGAGTGCGGACTGGAGTACTCTAAGTCCCCAGAGTACGGACTCGAGTATAAACGATACAAACCTCCAAGTCCCCAGAGTGCGGACTGGAGTACTCTAAGTCCCCGAAGTGCGGACTCAAGTATAAACGATACAAACCTCCTAGTCCCCAGAGTGCGGACTGGAGTACTCTAAGTCCTCGGAGTGCGGATTCGAGTATAAACGATTTAAAACTCCAAGTCCCTAGAGTGCAGACTGGAGTACTCTAAGTCTCCGGAGTGCGGACTCGAGTATAAACGATTTAAAACTCCAAGTCCCCAGAGTGCGGACTCGAGTATAAACGACTCAAAACTCTGAGTCCCCAGAGTGCGGACTGGAGTACTCTAAGTCCCCGAAGTGCGGACTCGAGTATAAATGATTCAAACCTCCAAGTCTCCAAAGTGCGGACTGGAGTACTCTAAGTCCCCGGAGTGCGGACTCGAGTATAAACGATTTAAAACTCCAAGTGCCCAGAGTGCGGACTGGAGTACTCTAAGTCCCTGGAGTGCGGACTTGAGTATAAACGATTTAAAACTCCAAGTCCCCAGAGTGCGGACTGGAGTACTCTAAGTCCTCAGAGTGCGGACTCGAGTATAAACGATTCAAAACTCCAAGTCTACAGAGTGCGGACTGGAGTACTCTAAGTCCCCAGAGTGCGGACTCGAGTATAAACGATTCAAACCTCCAAGTCCCCAAAGTGCGGACTGGAATACTCTAAGTCCTCAGAGTGTGGCCTCGAGTATAAACGACTCAGAACTCCGAGTCCCCAGAGTGCGGACTGGAGTACTCTAAGTCCCCGAAGTGCGGACTCGAGTATAAACGATTCAGAACTCCAAGTCCCCAGAGTGCGGACCGGAGTACTCTAAGTCCCCGGAGTGCGGACTCGAGTATAAACGATTCAAACCTCTAAGTCCCCAGAGTGCGGACTGGAGTACTCTAAGTTCCCGGAGTGCGGACTCGAGTATAAATGACTCAAATCTCCAAGTCCCCAGAGTGCGGGCTGGAGTACTCTAAGTTCCCGGAGTGCGGACTCGAGTATAAACGACTCAAATCTCCAAGTCCCCAGAGTGCGGACTAGAGTACTCTAAGTCCCCGGAGCGTGGACTCGAGTATGAACGACTCAAATCTCCAAGTCCCTAGAACGTGGACTAGAGTACTCTAAGTCCCCGGTGTGCGGACTAAAAAATATTCTAAGTGCTTGAAGCACGGAAGGAAAAATGAACAACTATGAAAGAATCTCCGAGCTATATGAAGGTGAACCGAGAAATCCATGTTATTCGCAACAGCTTGGATTTAAATCACAATCACACAAAAATTGAACGACAAGAGCCTTTTGAAAGACAGAAAAACTGAGTTTTATTCACTAAGAATAAGTTTCTACTCAACTCCTCCGAAGCTCGGAGTCAAAAGTTTGTTTACATAAACTATGAAAACAAAAATAATTGCATAATCTAAACTAGATCTTGTTGAAGAGAGCGAAAACTACTTCTTTGACTTCTTTGACTTTTTGCCCGATGACTCCTTCCCGATACGTTTACCCTTGATAGCTTTCTTTGACGGGGGAGTGACATCCGAAGAAGTATGAGGAACATCCGTGGGTTTGGACCTGCTAGGGAGAATGACCTTCAACGGCTTGTGCAAAGGATCGTCTGGGTCCACAGCTTGAGGTTCGACCTTGATCTTGATCGTCTCCTCCTTCTCTTTCTTAAGGTACTCATTCATGCTCTGCTTGGATGTGTGCTCGGAGACGCCTGTAATTTCAATTTCATAACTCCCATCAATGGGAGAGGAAGTCTCAGATTTATCCTCATCAAGCGCTCCGATCACTTGGGCATCTGGACCGGGAGCCTCTCCTGCGTGAGTGGTTCCACTCGTTTTTTCCCTCATCTCCTTGGCGACATCGCTCCTCGGAGTAGGCTCAAGATCAGAATGGCCTGCATAAAATCACGAAAAGCAAGTATTAGAATACGATAGCTTCTGGTGGAAAGCGAAAGCTCTTGGAATGTTAAAGAAAAGAGCTACCTACCAGGTTCCGGCTGGCTTTCAACCGTCAAGGGGGTCTCACCCTCCGGAATAGGGGACAAAACATGAACACCAAGGCCGAGGTCCTCCGGGTCATAGCCAATGTGCTGTTCAAAAGGATCGAGTATTGGCCGACTGGTCGGCTGGGTAGGCACACGAGCTAGAGACTCAATCCCGGATGGACCGGCGATAACTTCTTTTCCTTTTGTGGAAGGGGAGACTTTGCAATAAATAGCTTTAGCCGCTGACAGGTCTGAAGGCTCATTTCCCTTAAGGAATTCTTTTATCAAGCCCCCCTCATCAACCTCCTCAATACCGTGTTCGGCCTTTTTGATTTCAATTAAAGCCTCCGACGCCTCGGCCAAAGATTCGAGATAGCCATCGTCCAGAAAAGTCAAGTCTCGACGCATGAGAACGCGGGCAATGAATTCAGTGATTAGCGGGTCAAACATGCTTTTGACCTCCTCCCTACCTTCTTCTCTAGCCGCCTCAAGACGGGAGTCAATATCCATGGACGCTATCTTCTTTCCCTCTTCACGGGCTTCGCTATTTAACGTCTCAATTTTGGATAGCTCATCCTCAAGTTTCTCCTTTAAGAGTCGAGTGGCAATGATCTCATCACAGTATCGTTGTGACTCTTCTTGAGCAGCCCTTTTCTCCTCTTTCTCTTTACGGAGCTGCTCCTCAAGTTCTTTAACCCAAAGACAGAATGCATCCCTCTCTTTTTGTACCGAATCTTTTTCCAAAGCCAAAGCCTCACAGGGTTATACCACCTCGTCGAGTTCTTTTTTGTGAGTCGATTCCAGACGAGTTACGGCTTCGGCGGGGTCCTTGGCGCTCTGCTGGGCGGCTTCAAGTTCAGACTTGTAAGTCGCAATCTCTTCGTCCTGAGCTTTAATGATATCTTTGTCGTGGATAGCCTCAAGCTTCAGGCGATCGATCTCATGTTGCGCTCCATGGATACTTTAGAAAGTTTTTCAGCCAAATGGATAAACGCGCCATGTTGAATATAAACGTCATTGGTACAGGCGATGACGCTCTGCTTGACATGTCCGGGAATAGGATGAATCGCCGGGAGGAATTTCAAGCCATCGAAGTAGATTTTTGAAAATTTATCTTTAAGCTCGGCCAGCCTCTCCGATACTGTTGGATCTGTTGCAGGAGCAGTAGGAGACGGCTTTGAAAGTTCGGCTCTTCTGTGAGGATCTCGGGACTGTCGTGTGGAAGAGGAGTCGGAGTGTTGATCTCGGGGGACATCGGATTGCGACCCCTTGTGGCCGCGCTTATCTTTGCTTTGCTCTAGGTGGGAAGAGGTATCCTGATGGTATTTTGGCTGGTAGTAAGTTCTCTTCCGAGATGACGAGTCCCGGGAATGATAATCTCTATCGCCATCACCATCTCTGTCCCGACGTCTTCCGGAACCCGAGTCCCATCCAGATTGATAAAAGATAGATGAACCGTGAAGGCGATGAAATCCGTGTGAGCGTCCCATGTCACCTGCATAGAATTTAAAAAACAACGAATTAGCAAAGAGTAGCGTGACGACGAAAATTTAAGTGCGAGGCTAAGTGCATGCGTTTGTGTGTGTGTCCTAGTGTTTTTCCCCCCGATGGACCAGTTGCTTTACTAATGGGAGTTTTTTTCTCCCAGGTTTTGGGCAAGAGTGCCTGCATCGCCTCTGATAGATGAGTGAAGTTTGAACGCTTCCGGATCGTCAAAGTCGTAAATGAGCAGATCATCGGGTATGGAAAGATTCGATAGGCCCTTTAAAGAACTTTCCAAATGCTGTGAAGAAGCCTCTTTCTCCGTCGGAATGAGAGTGGCTTTAGAGGTTGCACCAACTTTTTCCCTCCGTATCTTGTATGTCAGTCTCTTTTTACTCTTCGAAGGGGAAGATGACGTTTCGATGTCGTGCACTTCGACTATCGGATCCTGAGTGGGACCCACGTTCTCATCCTGTGCTTCAGGCGTTTCATTCCCTTTGATTTCCCCCTCCTCTGGTGCGTCAGGAGTGCGAAGTGCTGATGACAGCTAATTTTTTCCCTTTTCCAGAGGTGGGCTTGGGAACGATGGCTCCTTGAGGCAGGCTAATCCGATGACCTTCGGCCAACAACCCAAACCTTGTGAGTGACTCGTTCGAAATGAGAGTTCGAATGTCCCGTTCTTCGGCAGGAAGAGCTCTAATAGCTTCAACGGCTTCAGAATATCCACGGCCGTCAGGACGTGGATTGATACCTGAAAAAATTGCAAAAAGAGTTATAAAAGGCACGACGTCGATCAAGCATGAACATCGATCCAGAAAAGAGACTTACTTTATTCCACCCATCTCCTCGCGATACCAAGAGGGCAACGCACGTAAAACCATTCCTGCTTATACAGGGCGAACTTGCTGCAGGCCCCAGTTAAGATTTGGCATTTGTGATGTGGCTCGAGAAACATGTAAGAGGGGCTATCTCTCCGCTTCTTGATCATATATATATCTGATGCCGCCCGAGGTTGGGAGCCTGGAGAGGACATTCATGAAGAGGATATACGTACCATAGATGAAGGCGTGACCGTTCGGGTGCAGTTTCGACGGGGCAATGTCGATGTATTGCAGCACATCTCGAAGAAATAAATTGAACGGTGGCATGCTGCCAACCCAGCACTTGAATTTATCACACGCCGTGTATCCAACTGGGGGCAAGTGTGGACGATCGTGCCCTAATGGAACCAGCACGTCGTCGAAAGAGATTCCATGGATAAAGCATATTCTCCAGAGTGCAACTTCATTGACCTTCGAAGCCCGTGAATCAACAGGTTATCCAAGAGAATCGCTGCCTCTAGAGCGACGGGAGCCAAGTTATGGGCAGGGGAGGTTGACGGATTTGAAATATCCACGACTTCTTGTTTTGAAGACGGCCCAGGTCTATCTGAGATCGTGGTGGAGCTGGACTTCTTGGACATCTCCAATAAGTATTGAGCTTGGTAGAGCACCTGTTTGAACTATACTCGAAAAATAATCGGCGTTAGACTTAACAACGTAAAATTCCCCACCTCCCCACTCCCCTGTGTGGTGTGTGATCTAGTGCAATCATTCAAATATAAATGCCGAGAAATTATAGGTCACATGGTTGATGGTATAAAGTTGTACTTTAAACTGTCAATCTCGAAGACCGTCATCGCTGACCATCTCCGAAAGCCAGCCTGGCAATGTTTTCAATTTTGGACTCGGACATTGACATTGTATGACAAAAGCTTTTATCTGTTTTTATCGACTTCAGTTCAAGCTTATGGTAATTCGAACTAGGAAGTTAACAGTTCAGAATAGTTCGATATGCCAGTTTTCTTAAGTCTCTTTGTTCTTGTCTTATGATAAGGCAAGGTGAGAATGTTGGTCGGCCTAGGTATCGTTCGGTCAAAAATTTGTTCGGCCTAGGTATCGTTCGGCCAAGACATTTTTCGGCCTAGGTATCGTCCAGCCAAAGCATTATTCGGCCTAAGTGTCGTTTGGACAAAGTTTCATTCGGCCTAAGTTTTGTTCGACCGAAATAACGTTCGGCATCCTACCTAACTCATACTTCCTATCCTTCCATTCCACTACTCGGCATGTGGCGAATCCTGCCGAACCCAAGTTACACCGAGCCCCAACGCTCGGCACTCCGTCCCTAACAACGGCTTCATTTTTCTTTCCTTCCTCCATCCATACCGAACAACGAGGCCAGATCGTTTGGCGAGTCATGCCGAACCATGCTGTTCGACATTCTAGCCAATTCCTGCACCCCCACTATTTTTACCCAATCTCGTTCAGCAAAAGAGAACCATGCCGAGCCATAGCACATCTCCCAACAACTCTCTCGTGTGCTCATCTATGGCCACTTTTCCTTTACTCCACATCGTTTAGCCCTAAAAATATCCTAATCGAAGTTCGATTCTCTCATCCGCACAACCCCTATCGGCTACGGATCTAATTTACTAACTTAAGCCTCTTATTGAAACTTTTTGGTCAGGGAAAGGATTTAGATAAAGGAATCGATACCTAGTTAGTAGATCGAGACTTGGGAAGGATCGTTAAGTCTTTAGAGTCTTTTAACAGGCGTGGTTCGCGAATACAAAGTAGCTAAGGTGGAAGTGAAAAAGAGAAGAAGATGGACAAGTCCAGCCTTTATAGGGAAGAAGAGGAAGTCGAAGAGGTGATAACCATTAGAACCGGTCAAAACAAAGTCGTTCGGCACACATCGAGCGTTCGGCTTAAGCTGTTCTGTTCGGCATTCGCATTACGTTCGGCACACACCACCTCACCTGGTATTCACAAGAAAACGCCTCCGAAGAAAGTAAACCAGGGCTCGAAGCGGAGCATAGAGGACACGTAATTAAAAGCGCATCACGTTTGGTCACGCGATACATTTTGGGGAGCAAGTGTTTCCTGGAGATTTCACCAGGAAACTAAGTACTCGACATTAGCACACTGTTTGGCAATTTATGGATCGTTCGGCATTTACATACCGTTCGACATTCTGAACGCTTGGTGCAAATGGTTCGTCTGGCATTCACGTTTGAATAGCATTCGTGAGTACTCGGCATTGGGAAGTGTTCGGCAGTCAGGGTCGTTCGGCATTTAGGAGCGCTCGGCATCTAGGAGCGCTTGGCATTGAGAAGCGCTCGGCATCCAGGAGCGCTCGGCATCCAAGTTCGTTCGGCATCTTCAGGACATTCGACATGCAAGAGCATTCGACATTGACAGACGTTCGGTATTGTATATCATTCGGCATCCATACCTTGCTCGGCACATCACTCCATTCAACTCAAATCTCATTCGGTAATCGCCTACCATTCGTCATCCAGCGTCGTTCGGCACAAATGGTTGTTCGGCATTCAGAGTGTCCGGCCTCACTTCGTCCGGCATAAAGATGAAGGTTCGGCATTGGGTCATAAATTTGGTGGACGTAGGAAGTTACGCCGAACCACTATAAATTTGGTGTCCTTGTTCTTTGCATTTAAGTTTGCATAATGTCTTCAGTTTTTAATTTACTATCTTCAGTAATCTCTGTACACAATCTCTCTTTAGGGTGTTAGTGGCCAATTTTGGTGCTAACACGACCCAAATCAAATACAACTGAAAGTACATTCTAAATAAATATAAAGACAAACTTTAAGTTAAAGACATACTTTAACTCAAACATTCCTTCTTTAGGGTTTAAAAAATTGAGCTATGGCTGCTCCCAGTTCATTAATTGATCTTCTCCACTCGCTACCATCCAGCTCATCCTCTCCCGTGCTCGTGCTTCTTGTACCGTTAAGCTGTTAAGTATTCATCTTGAAAATTTCCTAATTATGATACCGATGTCTCGATTAATTTAATTAGTAAAAGTTAACATTACCTTCGTTTTGTTGTTTAAAGCTCAGTCATTTCGCTCTCTCCAGAGGTACCACACAGTGGTTATGAGGCCAATTTTGACCAACTCTCACCTTAAGTTGGACGTGTGGCTCCGCTCATTTAGGTAATCCACCTACTCCTTTACTGATCTCACTTCGTTTGTTTGAATATTTCTAAGTTTTTAGATTCTCCAAACTCTCTTATTAAAAGAGCAGTCAAAAATAAGTGTTCATGAGTTTCTATAGCCATATTACATAAGTTACAACTCTGTCTTCCAGTATCCCTTAATTGTGAAGACAATCTTTAGTAGGTAGTTTTTTCACCAAAGCTATGTAGAGGGTATGGGAATCATAGGATTATTTCATCTGCTACACACCAGTTTGTAACATGGTGTAATTGGGTATCTCCAAGTGTCTTTCCAAGCATTTTTAAGTATAAGTTGGCCATTTACTGTATTCCAAGCCTATGAATCTTCAACTCTATCAACATGTATAAGGGTTCCTCGAAATTCCTTATAAGATGCTATTTATCAAAACCTTATTCTGCTTCATTAACAATACTCGTTGTTTGCACCAAAAGTTGGTACAAACACCCAATAGAGTTAATGTAGAGAAATAAATAAAGAAATCAAAATTAAAACAAAAGAAACAAGTAGAAAGCAAATAAAAAACAATGAAAAACATATTTATAATGGTTCAACATTGAATAGTTACGTGCAATTTGATGAAATTGCTTCATTAATCACTTGAATATCTAAGAAAAAGAGGAATCGGATTGGAATCCATAAATACAATGGAGTACAAGCAAAATAACAGCGTAAAGATCCCTTAAATGAACTATGACCTACGTATTTATAGGGTTAGACGAATGAATATCTTCCTGAAAATTTGCCAATAGAATTTCCATATGTTGATGAGGCCACTTAGAAAATTTTGAGATCCTACTCCTAATGTATAGCAACTGACCCATATTGGTTGAGATGTCCACGTGGCGGCGCACGATTGGTTGTATGGGTCCCCCTCCATGCTAGCTTCGTGTTTCCAAAGTTGTTTATATAATTACTTTCATGTTTTTGGAGATATTGATCAACTCCGGTTAAGTTGAACTTTTGGTTGATGTTGTTCATAGCCATATTGATTTGATCCGCTGTCCAAAAGAAGGGGTAAGTACCGATCCCCTGCCTAGAGGAGGCACTAATCCATATTTAGAATGTTCGATAGAGTCTATCTTTTGATTTTGCTTGATCGTTACTTCATTTTGTTATAGGTTCTTGATCTCTAGACTCCACGATCACCTCTTTGAACTACTTGCCTTGTATATTATCGAGTCTAACTTATCCAATCGGTCTGGATATAGCCGGGTCAAAAGGCTAGATAGCACTTGCCTCCCAAAGTACGTCTTGTTTTGAGCGTTAAGTGTTTTGAATCGAAGCAAGTTAACGTCATCATGAAGGATACCATTTAGTTTCCCAAACAGTCATTACCCTTCCACTGAATTGTTTTCTCGAAGAGACGTGCCTCTCTCTGTTCGTTGCGATGCTTGTCGATATTTGCCAGTATTAATCCTCGAAGTAATCCTCATTTTTTGTCTATGCTCGGTTCCATTAAGCTTGTTGGTTAAGTTAGTAGGCCTCAGACATCTGTGGTGGCTTCCTTTCTGAGAAATCCAAGTGATAATTCAATTCTTATCGATTCAAGAAATCGAATGTTGGATAGGTACACCTGCACGTTCATTCATGTACACGTGTTAATGGCTCCTGGACAAGTTCACACGTTTACGGATCGTTGCCAATTTTATGTAGTTCAATCACAATTGCATTTCTATATTTTCCCTTTCATTTTTTAAACATTGGTAGGGGATAGGTAAGAATCCCCCAAGCATGGAATAGGATCTAATCCCTTTAATTATATGGACTTAGCCGATTTTAGGTTTGTGGGTTCGGCCTGCATGTGATATATAAGCTGGGGACTTATCTTACTCTCTTCACTTCATTCATTTACATCTATAACCGAACCAATCCCTCTCTTCACTTCGTTCATTTACATTCTAGCCTTCCTCATCTTCTAGAACCCTTGTCGTCGTCTTTAATCACATCTAAGCATCTAACTCCACTCAACCTTTCCGCAAATCAAATTGAACCTAAAACCCTTACTTTGTTCCTTTCAACTTGAGTTCTTCCCCGTTGATCGAGTCACGCCCTTATATAGGTAGGTTTCATTTCGGTTATGTACAATTTAGATTAGGATGTGATGAGTTGATTGGGATTATTCATGTTGGTGGATTGGGAACTTAAGGTTTGGTCGTTGGTTTGCATGTGAGGATCGGTGTTGGTTTTGGAGAAGTAGTGAAGTAATGAAGAGGGAAGCATGATCGGTATGGATACGAAGGAGAAGGAGTGGTTGTCAATATAGGGTGAAGGGTTCGGTGGTTTATTGGAATGGAGATTAGATGGATTGGTAAAGTCTAGGGGATCGGTGATGTAATGCGATCAGTTGCTTGATGGAATAGAGGGATCGGTTGGTGATATGGATAGGTTTAGGCGTATTGGAGTTCGAAAGCACACAATCACAGTGCCACTTAGGTGAGGGATCGGGCATGATCACTTTGCCTAGGGAGGCTTGAGTGATTTTGGCTTATTGAACTCGAACTTGAACACTTGCATATGAGGTCGCATGAATTCAAACTTGAACATGGACATTTGCCTTCTGCTTGAACATGGATTACATACGGCCTTGGACTTGAACATTTAGACTTGACCACATAGACTTGCACGCATGATCGAACTTGAACCATTCTATAGAAGCACGAACATGTGAACAATCTCAGGCATGAACATTTGCATATCCAATGTTGGACTTGAACTTGAATATTTGAACTCCAGAATGGGAATTGAACATGACTTTAGCACTTTGACTTAAATGCCAATGTATATGACACAGAATTTTATTAGACATATTTGATTGAATATATGAACACCGTGCTGGAAATCTAGCTTGAATACGCATGACATATGAACCTGAATGCAAATATCTTACTCGAACATGCCGATGAACGGCCTTGGAGCTTAAATAAAATTCACAACCATCAACATGAAAGTCGGTTGGGACGGTCAGCGATGATGGTTACTTCGGTCGAATCATAGAATCTTGTCACGGTCGTCACTTCAATTCTGGACTGTACATCAATGCACCGCTCAACACCGCACAACACCATACTAGTTTGCACTTTTCATAGGAGGAACGAGGTTATTTTCTCTTACAATATCTGCGAAGTTTAATAGCTATGGGATCCAAATACTTAAAGCATTTAGCTACTATGGGTACTAAACAAACTACTTCTCACAACAATTCTGATGCCAAGTCAAGTTCTGCAATAATATTCCCTCGAAACTCTTCATGACATCAATATGAACGGCCCAAAAGTTATCAACAAGTGTTAGAAATTCCTTTGAACTTAGAAGGAGAAATCGAGCCAGCTCCTGACACTTTAGAAGGTGCCATATTTTTAAACGGTCCGGAGGATTCCATGGCTTTAAGGGTTGATGAGGCCTCTCTCCACAGACTGTGCATTAAAAATGGGATTCCATACCCCTCTCATAACGATAAGGATCACTTGCCTTCGGAGTGGTATACTGCATGCAACAAGTTTATGTCCTGGGCAGGTTGAGTTTTGGCTTTCAATCCATTCATTCGAAAAATGTTTTATTATTTAAACTGGCGCCAGCTCAGCTGCATCAGAACAACTACGTGTTACTGCACTACATGCATGTGATATTCCTCGCATTCTTATATTATAAGCTGACTCTAGAAGTCAACAAATTCATTTAGAATCTCAAGCGGCGAAAGAGAAGCTTCTCGTACACTTTCCTTGATACTGTCGCTAACTGCCAGGTCATAACTAGCTCTTGGAACAAACTGAGTGCTTTTGAGAAGGAATAGTTCGACATGTGCTATCCACCTAGTTTTACAGGTTGGTGGATGGAAGGACGTAAGTGTCACTTCAAACTCAACTTTAAGTGCTTTTATTCAAGTCGTATCCTTAACGAAGCAGTTTTTTATTCAACATTTTAGGTATCCATCCATGTCCCACATGCGACGTGCTCTTGGAAGTGGTTTCAACGCCAAAAAATACACCGGTGGTGGATAGGACATCAGATCTCTTCTTATTGACAAGTGCCTTTTTGTCTTTGGTTTACTAGAAGAAGGCTGCAACATGGGATTGCTAAGAAACACCAAAGAGGAAGTTGTAGAAAGGGGAGGTTTCGTTGGGCAAGAAGGTGACGAAGTTGATCCTGTCATGCCCCTAAGTGAAGGGGCTCAAGACATCTCTGTGGAAGGCGAGGTGAAGGGTGATGCTAATGAGCTTGGTCAAGATTACTCCAATAAGCAAAGATCTAGTAATTGGTTTGTTGAGGGGACACTAGGATACTCACGACCACGTGCACTACATCGCATGACACTTATCCGCTTTTAACTATCCCATACTCTGGGGACTGAAGTTATTCTGGAAAATGGTCGACTCACATTTCCTTTGATTAATTCCCTTGCCCCAAGTTCAGGGAAAACTCAAAGAGTGGTCGGTCGTATCATGACCATTTTTACTTTACTTTCTTCCCATTGAATCTGGATATAAAGTTAATTAATGAATAGTCTAGTCACACCCGTTCTTTATTTAATAGTCAACTCGTCGGGTTATAAGCAAGAGTTAATGGATGAATGGTCGAGTCACATTCATTTTGTTTAATTCGATTATGGACCCGAGTACTCGGTCAGCACCAAATTTCGAGTATCCGTTGTTCTATATCAAGCTCATGTAGATATAAGTTGGTCGCATATCACAACTATAATATTATTATGCATAAGTAATTCATAGATAAGGAAGCAACTTATGATTTGATTGCATATTAGCGATAGAGCCTGTTTAATTAATTGGAATTGAATTCAACTTCAAATGCAAATTGTAAATGAAATACAACCGAGTGAAACAAAATTAAATGAAACTGCATCATAAATGCTCGCTATTCCATCTCTAGGGATTGTGATGCCATCAACAATCGCTAACTTGAAAGTTTCATCTTCAAACTTTTGATTGATGACATACGGTCCTTCCCATCTTGGACCCATGTTTACAGGCCTAGAAAAGATCCATTTTAGGACAAGCTCACCAATTTCATAGGTCCTTGTTTAGACTTTAACATTATAGTATTGGAAACTCGATGTCAATGTGTAGCTGCCCTCTAAATCGGCTTCTTCATGCTTCCCATCAACCTGTCTAGAGATTCCAAAAGGATATCTCTATTAGTTCTGGGATCATAGTAAGTCGCTAAATGAGAAGGGACCTTAAGTTCTACGGTAATCACGACTTCAGAGCCATAAGCAAGGGCGAATGAAGTGTGGCCAGTCGCGAACTTATGGATGGTTATGTATGCCCATAATGCTAACGGGAGTTCACCGACCCACTTCCCTCTAGCCTTTTCCAAATTCTTCTTCAGAATGGACTTTATGATTTTGTTGATAGCTTCAACCCATCCATTGCTTGAGGTAAGAAACTGCAGTAAACCTTTTCCCGATATGATGTTGGCGATAGAAGTCTTTGAATTCAGCACTATCGAATTAGATCCGCTGTCGGTTATGATTGTTCTGGGAAGTCCAAAACAATAGTGGATGTTTCAAACAACAAAATTAGTTAATTTTTTTATAGTGATTTTGGCCAAAGGTTCAGCTTTAGCCCATTTAGCGACGTAATCAACTGCTACGATGGCGTGCTTTGTACTACTCTTAGAAATCGACAAAGAGCCGATGATGTCGATACCCCAAGTAGCAAACGGCCATGGACTGACCACCTGAGTGATTCACATTGGTAGGGACCTTGAATATTTGCATACATCTGGAACTTGTTGCATTGTCTAGCATATTCAGTTGCATCTTGATTTACAGTTGGCTAGAAATAGTCATAGCGGAGTATATTCTTCGCTAGGGTTTTGCCCCTTAACGTGATTTCCACATTCTCCTTCATGGACTTCTCATAATACTAGCTTGATTTCATCATTGGCGATACACCAAAGCAGGGGATAGAGAAACCCTTCCTATACATAACCCCTTCTTGAAGGATGTATCTGAAGCTTTACGAACGATCTATCCTTTTCATTTCTCCATTCAGAAAAGATTCCCCTTTACAAATAATCTTTAATCGGAGTCATCCATGACTCCTTTTCAGGGTCCGTTGCAAAGACCAAATCAATCTCCATCTGGTCAATGCTTAGAGCATTAAGTATTTTGATTGGAACCAAGTCTATATTTGTGCAGCCTCGGATTAGCTAACATTTCCAATGATTCGGCTTTGTCATTCTATTCTCTAGAGATGTGTGTAATGGTGTAATGCTCAAAATTAGTTAGCAGCTCTTGGACCCGGTAGAGGTAAGGAGCAAGCCATCGTCCTTTAGCTTGATATTCTCCCTTGACTTGACACACTACTAACTAGAAATCGCATAAAATTTACAAAGCTTTTACTCCCAGCTCTTTAGCCAGTTTAAGGCCATCAATCAAGACTTTATATTCAACCATGTTATTCGTTGCAGGGAAGTTAAGTTTTAGGGCATAGCAGATTGAGGGTTCTTCATGAGTACTATTATGACTCCAATGCCAGAACACTAATCATTGGATGCTCCATCCCTATAAATTTTTCATTGAATGGTAGATTCTCCACTGCTCTCTGAAGAGTCGTCATGTGTAGTGAATTCAGCTATGAAGTCGCCAGTCCTTGTTGCTGGATGTTTTTTCGTGGAGATAAGTGATATCAAACTGGCTCAATTCGATGTTCCATTTAAGTAACCTTCTAAATGACTTAGGCATGTCGTAATGGCTGGTCGGTGAAGACATTAGTGGGAGGAGTCTAGAAACAAGGGCGTAGCTTTCTTGATGCAATCAACAGGCAGTATGCAAGCTTCTCCAGTTTTGGATAGTTTCATTCAGCACCTGTTAATCGATCGCTAACATAAGCATTAGTCTCTGGATTCGATCCTCTTTGCATAGCAATGTGGCATTTATGGCATGTACCAATACTGCCAAATAAATATACAAGTCTTCATGATCCAATGGCTTGGAAAGATGAGGGGGTCTCTCTAAATGATTTACCAAAGCTTGAAATGCATCAGTACAATCCTGCATCCATTCAAAGTTTCTCTTCCCTCTCCTGCTTAAGTCGAAGAAAGGAATGCACTTATCATTAGCTCTGGAGATAAACTGCCTCAAGGCAGCAACCTTCCCATTTAGGCTCTGCATCTACTTAATTATCTTTAGAACTTGAATATCTATGATCGCTTGAATCTTCTCGAGGTTGGCTTTAATTCTACGAGAGTTGAAGATGAAACCAAATAATTTTCCTAATGCAACGCCGAAAGATCACTTCAAGGGGTTAAGTTTCATTCCATATTTTCGAAGAACACTGAACATCTTCGCCAAGCCATCGATGTCGTCATTTGATCACCATGACTTAACGAGCATATCATCCACATATACTTTCATTGATTACTCGATCTGGTCTTTAAACATCTGGTTAACTAGTCTCTGGTAAGTAGCTTCAGCATTCTTTAGTCCAAAAGGCATTACAATGTAGCAGTATAATCCTAAATCTGTGATGACATTAGTGTGTTCCTGATCTGGAATGTGCATCGAGATCTGATTGTATCCGCAGTACGCATCCATGAATAAAAGCAATTTATGTTCAGATCCTTGGAAGTGGAAAGCTGTCATTCGGGCATGCCTTGCTCAGATCAGAGTAGTCGGCACATGTCCACCACTTTCCATTAGCTTTTCTAATAATAACTGGATTGGATACCCATTTTAGGTAGTGTACGTCGATGAATACCTCGGGTTGACGAGATCTCTCTGGATCCATGCCATGTCGTTTTTGTCTCACCGAAACATGCCTCGGGTCGATATTAAATGCATAGCTCACGATGTTTGACGAGATCCCATACATGTCAGAATGGGTCCAAGCGAACACATTAAGATTCTCTCAAAGAAAAACAACTAATTCCTTCATCATCGTTGTAATGAGCTGTGATCCCATCTTCAGGACCCATGATGGATCATCGTGGCTGACTATGATATCAATCGTCAGCTCAGCAGGTGCAACCTTGGTTTCATTGGGCTCCTCTTCTTCATCTCTTGGATCTATATCTTTATAGAATCGACTGTGGTGCCCGAGACAAGGCTCAGACGTTGATTGCTAAGTTTCATTAGTTTTGATGCAGAGAGACTTCTCCGCATCCTTTCCTTTTCCTCTCCGCTGAGCGCCTCTCAACTCAACCAAATAATAGGCACTACTAGTAGTTTGATCTTTATGAATAATTCTCACACTATTCTCTGTTAGGAATTTTAGGATTAAGTACCAAGAGGCGATAGCTGCCTTGATTTCAATAATGGTCGGTTGGCCAAAAAAAGCATTGTATAGAGAGTTCACATCCATCACAACAAACGGCAGTACCCGCACTCTCCTATGGTTTCCATCTCCTAACTCCACTAGTAGCTCGATATAGCCTACCGCTTCAGTTGCAATACCATTAAAGCTTTGAATATAGGCTCTACATAGTTTCAAATCTTTGGGTTCTAGTAACATCTGGTCATATGCCTTCTTGAAATGATATTCACAGAACTTCCTAATCAGTCAAAATCTTTGTCAACAAAGAGGGATCAATCATGGTTGAGATTACCATCGGTATGACCGTAGGGGACTCCACCTTATCCGCATCTCTATTTCAAAACACGATATCATCTGCCATAGTTCGCTACTGCTTTGGTGGAGCACCATCCTCTATGTTCAAGAAACATTCAATGTCAACATTTTTGATTGTGTTAACATAACGCTCCATTTGATTCTAGCTTTTGTCGGCTGGATGTGGTCCTCCAACAATGGTAATGACTAATCTCCTTGTTGTCCATAAGGTTTCCTCAACAATGGGCAAAGATTGTCCTTGAATAAAGTTGGATGTCCCCTGCCTGCCATCTTGCAGGGCTTTAACAAATTGCCCCAACTTTCTTTCTCAAATTAACTTCTCAATAACATCATGGAGGTGGCGACATTCGTCCATGGTATGTTATTAACTTTCATGAAATCTACAGTACTTTCGGGACTATCTCCGCTTCTCTATTAATTCCTTCGGAGGTGGCTTCTATACTACATAGTGTTACAAGTCGATAAATAAACTTTATTTAGCCATGATATGTGTCAAACAATGGGATCCTTGGCTTTCCTCTCCCGGAATCCCATCTTCGGTCGCGGTTTCGATCACCGCCTTTCTTCTGATCGATTGTTTTGTTTTAAACATTGATTTGAACCTTCCTGGAACTATCATCGGACTGCTTCACTACCACATTACTTTGTACTTCCTCGGTGCTTGAGCCTGTAATATCTCTCTTCTTGGTTTGCTTTGCCTTTTGCTTCCTTAAAAACTGAGTCACCTTTGTAAAGAAACGGTCTAGTATAGAAGGAGGTTTTCTCGATATCCAATCGCCAAACTCAAAATTGGGGTCGACTCCCCTAGTCAATGCCATGATTTTTACATCATCATTCAGATTGCTAACTTCTGTAACAACTATATTAAACTTTTCTAGAAAATCTTTCAGTGGCTCCCAAACGCCTGGACCAAGTTGGAGAGTGACATTACATCCTTGGGGTGAGTCGTATGCATGTGGAACTACTCAAGGTACTTCTTTCCTAACACGTCAAATAAAGAGATCGACCGTGATGGTAGCTTGGTGAACCACATGGTCGAATCATCTTCTAGAAAAATGGGAAAACACCTGCACTTAACAGCAATAGTAGCTCGAGCGGTGGCCATATGCTATTCGTACTTCAAGAGATGCTGCTTGGGGTCGGTTTTTCTCACATAGGCAGGCATCGTAGACATATGGAACCCCCATGGATATTAACATGTATAATATTGTCGGTGAATGGAGTATGAATTCTAGAGAGTCCCCAAGCCGCCTCAACGTAGTTGTTAAGTCAGGTATTTAGAGAGTTTGCTCCAGGCGGTAGCTGTGTTCCACCTCACGTGAGTGACCAAATCCATGCCTTTGGGCAGCGCCACGTTGCCTTGGCTCCTCTTGCTCTTGATCCATTTCCTGAGCAGTAGTTTTATCATCGTTTCTCAACAGAGGTTCAACTAGATTAGCTTGAGTTCCCAACGTCTTGATCAATCGTTGCACCTCCGGTGTAAGCTCCTCCGCCTACATGCTTACTACACACATGAGTCATGGATTCAGTGCCGATCCCCCTAGGGGGTTCGGTATTGATCGATGCTGATTGGACATAGCCGATTCCATCCCAATGTTCCAGCTATATAAGCATCCATTTTGCAATGTCTGTTTCTACGATAACTGTTAGCTTAGGTGGAGTTTTCCGATCCTGAATATGGGCTAGGCTCCCTCCTTGTCTTTTCACATTGATCTTTCAACTGGTTCATCAAGTCGATGTTAGCCTAGATTTATTGGTTGAGCTGCTAACGACTATCCATCAGTTCCTTCATTAGGACTTTAAAGTATACTTTGGTGATGTAGTCAGCTGGATTTTGGTGATTGGCAGCAGTCGGTTGTACGAACTAATCAATTTGTTGAATGTTGTTATCTTCATTGCCTTCTACAGCATAAGAAGTAGTGAACTTTCCTCGGGTATAGATAATAGCTTACATTTAGATTTTCTTTAAATCTAAGTTGAAACAAAAATTTATTAGTAGAAATCTGGATCTATCTCGCGAATACGGGAATCCACAAGTAGATGATGAGATCCAATCAAGTTGAAAACTGATTTCTTAGTGGAAGCATGAAAATGTTAGCACCAAAAGTTGACATAAATAACCAGTAGAGTGAATGTAGAGAAATAAATGCAGAAATCAAGTTTAAAAACAGAGGAAATAAGTAGAAAGCAAATAAAAAATGACATACAAATTTATATTGATTCGACGTTGAATGCCAACGTCCACTTTGATGAAATAGCTTTACTAATCACTTGAATTCCTAAGTACAAGAGGGATCACATCAGAATCCGTAAATAAAATGGAGTATAAACAAAAATAACAGTGTAAAGTTCCCTTAAATGAACTATGAACTCTGTATTTATAGGGGTAGACGACTGAATATCTTCTTCAAAACCCATCAACAGAATTTCCATATATAGACGAGGTCACCCAAAAAATTTCAAACTCCAGCTCCCAATATAGAGCGATCGGCTCAATCAGTTGAGATGTCCACGTGGCGGTATGTGATCTATTGTGTGGGTCCCCATCTGTGCTAACTTCATGTTTCCAAAGTCGTTCATATAGTTGCTTTCATGTTTTTGGAGATATCTATCGATTTCCATTGAGTTAAACTATTAGTTGATGTTGTTCATAGCCATAGTTATCCGATCCGGTCCCTTGCCTAGGGGAAGGGATTGGTACCGATCCCCTGCCTAAGGGAGGGAGGCACTAATCTACTTTTAGAATGTTCCATAGAGTCTATCTCTTTGTTTCGCTTGATTGTCACTTCATATCGTTATATGTGCTTGATCTCTGGACACCACGATCACCTCTCTGGACTTCTTCCTTTATCTATCATTGAGTGTAACTTGTCTAATCTATCTGGATATAGCCGGGTCAAAAGGTCGGTTAACACTCCCACCTTGCAAGTTAGGGTTCTACAAGCAGACAATCCTTCCCATCCCATTCTGTTTATAAAGATTTTATTGTTGAGCCATGGGTCCTTCCAAAGATTGTTTTTTTTCCATTAGCAATGTGTTGATGAATTATAGATTTCAGCTCATCCCTTTGTTTCATAATGTTTTTTCAAGTTACTTAAGCATTATCATCTATTTTAATGGTCTAGTAGTTGTCTTTAGGATACGTAGATGTCATCCATTTTTCCCATAGATTGTCTGAAACCAATATGTTCCAAGCTAATTTGAGTCCATACACCTTCTTCAGTTCATATAAGTTTTTGAGGCCCACTCCTCCTTCATTCTTTGGTTTACAAAGATCTTTATAGCTGAATATATATGATCCACCCGTCCAAGTGAAATTTACATGCACATCGTTAATTTTTGCAGTAGAACAATCTGGAGCTTGAAATGTGTGCAACCAAAAATCTAACTTTTGAAGTAATAACTATGTGAACCAATTCGATCCTTCCAGCAAATGACAAAATTTTGATCTCCAGCCTTGCAACTTCTCTCTTATATTTTCCACTAATTTCCCACATTTAGCATCAGTAATAGTATTGGTTGACAATGGAACACCCATGTATTTGACAGGAAGAGAGACCTCTGCAAACCAATATTTTATAACAAGTTTTGTTTATCCTTACAGAACTTATTGAAGTAATATTTAGTTTTAATCTCATTAAATTTCAATCCAGCTGTCTTTTCCAGTTTTTTAAATATTTCTTTGATTTTATCAATAGCAGTTATACTGTCATATTTCACAATAATGAGATCATCAGCATCAATAAGGTGAGAAACCATAGTTTGAAGCTAATAGATTGGACTGATCTCTTTATGAAGACATGCTAGTTCCATATGAAGGGAGAACCACACCATAGCAACAATAAACAAATTTGGGGACAAAGGGTCTCCCAACCTAATCCCTCTATTTCTTTGAATGTAGCCTTTAGGCCAGTTATAAGAATAGAATATGTAGGGGATTAAGGTAGTGAGCAAATAGCTTTAAGAGTTTATCTAGAACCCCTATAGAATTTAGCATATGCATAATAAATTGTCTGTTAAATTTGTCATAAGCTTTATAAAAATATACTTTTATGAATAATTTGTCTGCTTCATGTTCACTAAAATCTCTGATTAACTCATGAACCATAAGAGAGTTTTCTAATGTAAATCTACCCCTAATGAAAGCACTTTGAGATCGGGAGACCAAATATGGAAGCACTTTGTTCAATCTCATACGTATAATTTTACAGAGAATTTTACAAGTTACATTACAACATGTAATTAGCATGTACTCTTCTATTCTCTCTAGCTTTTTAACCTTAGGGATGAGTGAGATAAATGTGTGATTAATTTATTGAATGAACTCACCAGTATCAAAAGCTTCTTGATAAGCCTTTAACATATAATCTTTTAGGTGTATCCAATTCACTTTGAAGAAGAATGCGCCCATTCCATCGTGGCACAAATCGGATTTGCTGTGAACGGAGAATGTAGCTCTTTTTTGTACCCTTTCCAAAATCTAAGCTGACGACATGGCACATCCCTCTTTGGAAATTCTTTTTCTTCTTTGCGCAGCGGTAAGTTTTGATCATAGCCCCCATTTTACAGTTCTAAAAAGTAAGCAATTGCTTTTCCTCAATTTCTTTAATATTATCAAAGGAATTTTCCTGTTCATTGAGACAATTAAGAAAATTATTATGGTGTTGCCTTTGTGATATTTTTAGTATAAAAAATTTGTACTGCATGCATCTCCCTGTAATAGCCATTTATCTTTATCTTTTTGCTTAAGATCAATAGTTTTCTTTTTAAGTTCCTCTTTAAGCTTCCTTTGAAGAGAATACAAGACAACATTAAGTCTTTGATGAAGAGTGTCATCATCCAATTGCATTTAGATATCTTCTATTTAGCTTTGAGTGTTTATAATCTCATCATCATGCTTTTTTCTTCTCGGGAGACTCCTTCAGTCTATTCTTCATCATTTTAACCAACATAATATACTGATACATATGAGTACCTTGAGGAGGTGAACAATATTTAAATCTATTACTTCATTATAACCCTCTATTAGATTTCAATGCTTATCATATCTAAATGGTTTGCCCTTTGAATTAATAGCATCGTCATTAAATTGAATAATTAAGGGATAATGATCACTGGTAGAACTATGAAGAATAGTAATTTTCATATGAGGAATCTTGTTAAATAAGTTTGCGTTTCCCTAAGCACTATCCAACCTTGAAGTTATCTTTTTGGCCTCATAGATCTTAATGGTTATAAACATATTTGACATTTACCCATTTATATGTTGTATGTTTGTCCATAACAATTATTCATATATTATAATGTTTGCATTATGAATGCTATCATTAAATAAATTAAATATAAAATAAATTAAATTAAACTAAAATACTAACATGAATTATGTTTAGTAGACCAAAAGCATAATATACATACATAAGTTTTAATATATATTAAAAATCAAAATAATATACTCCATTATTAATAATCACTAAATATGATTTAGTGCAAACATTTATTCGTGTAAACACAAAATAAGATCTACTGCAAATTAATAAAGGGGTTTTTCTTGATTTCTCTTTCCACCCCACTACCAATACACATAATCTAATAATGATATTAAAGCCCGCATTGTATTCACATGAATAATTAACCAATATGTAGGGTGGTCACTAGGAAAATTCAACTAGATTGATTTCTAAAGATAAGGTATTTAACAAATGGGAAGGTTACTCTAATTAAGGAATGTTCTTATGAATGAAAACCCAAAGCTCTTGGGCATTACCTAGCTCATCGAAGTGGCATGTTTCAAGGGTATGCTCTAGTGGATGGCCAAAAAGTGTTTCATACCACTGGGTGACTACAGTAGCATATTTGAATTTTATAAATTAAATTTAAAATTGTTTCATATTTAAATAAAATATTGTAAAATTTTATAATAGTTATAAAATGCAAATTTAGAATATTTTTCTAAATTTAACATAAATATAAATGTTATATTAAAATTAATTAAAGGTTTAATTAATAAAGAATTACATATGTGTGTGTCTACATATAACTTAAAGGATTGTAAATGTTGTAACAGATTAATACACACAAACATGTGTGTACCTATGTGGTAAATGAGTAAACATTGGATGTAGAGACATATAGTGTCATAAGATTATACTAATCTCTCATATAATGTTGATAATACTCAATTAATATTATTTTGAATTATGAATTTAAAATAAATTTCTTTCCATTATTTGCAATATAAATAGAGTACTACACATACCTATGTTTATTGAGCACTTAAGCCATATAATATCTATAATGATGTTTATATTGTCTTTTGATTGGAATATTATGTAAGTTTGTTGAGCATCCTCAAGGGTTATATAATTAACTTAGGCTACTAAAAAATGATGGATCCAAAGCATATAATGTATATCATGATTTGTTGAGCACCCTCAAGGTCATAAAGACGATTAGGAGCAAATTAGATATATAATTAGGAAATATCTATGAGGTATAACTTGTTAAGTGTTACTTACCATTTATGCAGATTACAGTTTGTTGAGTGATAGAGTTAGTGGTATACCATAAGGGTCATTATGTAATTTATCACATAAATCTAACTCGATAACCAATTTTTTTCATAACAAAGGTGCTTGATTTCTATAATATACTTTGCTATATTGTGATATAATTAATTAAGTGATTAATTTAATTCTATTAAATAGAAAAATTCTTTGATGCTAACTTCTGTGATGCTAATTACAATGTGTTGTAATCATGAGAGATTTATCGTATTCAAATAACATATTATTTTAAATATTCCCAGTCAGGATGTTTCGAGATGGATATTAGTATATACATTGAGACTATAGTATTTAACGCTTTCCAAATGTACTCATGGCTATTGAAGGCACCTAGGTGTGGCGTATTGATGGTTATTGGATAATTATAGAATGATTCACTAGAGATTTTTATGTTAGCATGGTCAAGCAAAGAATCTCGAACCGATGATATTACATATTTCTCCTGACTTGAGAGTACTATTGAACTTGAATGCGCACACTTCATTTTGATTATAGGTAATTTATGGCACGACATCCCTCAAATGACTATAGTTGGGTCTAAATTGAAGCATTAGGAGTGAAACACTATCCAATGAAGAATATGTCTTCTCGGTTATATGTGGTTAGTATTACGGTTAATTTCTTAGTCAACTCAATATCAAAGTCACTGACCAGAAATAGTACTGTTAATAATAAATCTTATTATTGAACCAAAGATTTTGTGTTTGGATTAATCAAGATGAATGTGGACGATGTTGCAATTTTAGCCAAAACAAATTCAATAAGTATCAATGTGATATAGTGTTGACGAAGAGAATTTGTGTAAATGTTCGTTGTTATTGAGTACTGCTTATAATGGTAAAATTGGATTTTATCAAAAAGATATGTAAATGATAAATTCAACCAATGTCACACCACTAGCTAAGGTGATATGTGAACATTAATATTCGAATTATTCGATATTAACCACCGATTGAATTTACACCTTCGGTTCGCACAATTGTAATAATGAATACTTCAAAAAAATCACATGATTTAATTAGTTTATAATTATTGTAAATTAATTAATATTCATCAAATCATAAATATTAAATTTTGTTTGAATGTTTGATTATCGCTAGTATTAAATAAAGTGTGCAGAAAAGGTTATATATGTACATTTCGATGTATGATATCAGTAGATATTTAAATTTGATTTGAATCAATTAATTACTAAGTGCATTTGGAAATTTTAAAGGCCTATCTCGACATGTATCTTGGCCATCACACATGATAAGGGGAAGGGGATTTGATTGAGATTTGATGGGGAACTTAGAAGTGAAAGTTTGAAGAAAGAAATTTGAAACATTTCAGTGATTAAGACAAATTTTCTTTCTTTCATTAGATCATTCTTCTTGATAATTCATTTCTCTTTCTCTCCTCTTCTTCTCCTCTCTTGGAGGAAAATTCATGGCTTCCAAGCCCTTAAATTTCCTAAATCAAAATTAAAACAAATCAAATAAAATAAATACAAAAGTGGTGTAATGGCCTAGAATTTTATCCCTTTGATTTGAAAATGTTTAATTAATTTTAAAAATATGAATAATAGATTTATTAATTAAAATGAAACAATTTTAAATAGTAAATAATGAAGGTGAAATAATTTTTTAAATTGGTTTACAAAAATACTTAGTTCGAAGAAAAATTGAAATTTTGACCGGAATTCATTTCCCGAATTTTTGACGTTTCGTCGTCTAAAAGTTGTTGGAAAATGTTGTAATACTATTGTATACATATATACATAAATTTACAAATAAGTAGCATATATGTATTGGTATTTACATTTGTATATATACTCAAGTAAGGAACAGGATGTGACTTAATATAATTTTTTTAAGTATAACTAAAAAGAAAGGATATCAAGAAAAGTATGAAAAGACACCTTATGAAACATTAAGTACACAATGTATTAATGCATGTAGGGGACAAGGGCATTCACATGAGAAGGAGGAGGGGGACGAGCGTGTGACATGGAAAGCATGGAGTGGAGGTAATGCCTTAGGATTATTAAGGTAATTTAGTAGTTGCAAACTATATAGAAGTAAATTCAAGTATTTTTACTTCACTTTTCATTTTATTTACCATTCTTTAAAAAAATTCCAAGCTTCATGAAACCTTTAATTGCTTCTCTCTTATTTTCTAATGTTTAAATCCTAACTTTATCACATTTTAATTCATGAAACCTTGTTTGAACACTTTCCTTCTCTTCATCACCCTCCTCTTTGCCAAAAGCAACCCCATATTCACCCAAATGAAGCATGCCCTAGCCTAGGCACCTTCATAGCCGAACCTACCATGGCTATTATGGGCTTCAAAATCTCCATTTTGTTAAGGAAAAGCATGGATTTGGGTAATATACAAGTTCTAGTGAAGTTCATGTTGTTTTGGTGAACTTTTAGGTGAGAAAGCTAGCTCTTCTATTGAAGTTTTTAACTTCAATTTAAAGTATTCCTTGCGGTTAAATCATAGCTTGTTTGGGTGAATATAATGTTGATTTGTATATGCGCATGCATATATATGCTTGTATATGTTGTTGAGTTTGACTTGAAAGTAAAGCCTAATGTTGAGATGGTTAGGAAGTTATGATTTTTCTTATGTCTTGATTGTGGTGACATGTGAATAAATGATTTGGTTCATGTATGTGATGCATATGATAAGAAAGTTATCATTTTGACTGTTGAATTGATATAGAATACCTTGTTTTTAAATTAGTTTTACATAAGTCTTTTTCAAAAAAGTTTTTTTAAGTCTTTACTCTTAATTTCTAAAATCTTGTACAAAATTATAAAAGAAACAAGTTAAAACCATAAAGTTAAAGTTTTTGAAGGATATTTGGAATGGAAATCAACTTTTCAAAATTATGGGTCATAAAGTGATAATTGCTATAAATGAAGTTCATAAAACTGAATACTTTATGCAAAATTGAATTTTATTTACATCTTGGTCATTTTTTGAAAATGATTTCAAACTTATTATAAATATTTAAAAATTATTTATTTATTTATTTATTTAATGGTTAATTAATTTATCAATTAAGGTAATTGGTACTTAATCATTAATTAACAAGGGTAAATAGCACTTAAGTATTAATTAAGTACAAAAATTATTGGTTAATTAATTAAAGATTAATTAGTGATTTATAATTTATTTAAGGATTAATTATTATTTAGTTAATAATTAAAGTATATTAATTATTATTATTATTTAAAATGGGTTTAATTACTAATTAATTGCTAATTAAATTAAACTAAGATAATATTAACATTTAAATAAGTATTTAATGAAGGTTTAAATTATTATTTAATTATCAATTTAGGAATAATTATGGTTCAATTATTTATTTGAAGATTAACTGCTATTTAATTATTTATATAAGGGTCAATTAATATTTAATTATTTATTTAAAAGTTGATAATTTTTCAATTATTAACTAAAATTTTGATCATTATTAAATAAATATTTTAAATGTTACTTAATTATTAAATAAAAGTTTTAAATTCTTTTTATTACTTTCCTTATTTAAAACAAAACTTCTTTAATAAGCTTTAATCAATAAAGTTCCTTAGAAAAACAATCAACTCCTTAAAACACCTTTAAATAAGTAAGTTATTATTTAAAAATCCTTTATTTAATAATCCTTAAATCTCATTAACAAAATAATGATTATAAACAATCATTTTAAAAAGTATTAAATTAAATTCAAACATTTAATAAAATAATTCTTACTTATCATTTAAATATCATATTTAAAAATAGTAATAAACATTAAACCATTTTCAAAAAGGATAAAATTTAAATATTTGACTTCACAAGTTTGACAAGAGGTTTTTTGACCACAATGGTTTTTATTTAATTGAGTTTATATTTTAAAGTTATGATATGGGTATTTATATAACCAACAAGTACGTAAAAAGGGAAATAGCCGATAATAATCAGTCAACATATAGGTAAATGTCCAAGTTACTAAAATAGCAGAACTAGGTTTTTATTCTGCTTATATAGATGTCAACATAATCTACCTGGTGAATTATGGCAAAACTGTGATTTATTCTTCCAAACAGATGTCCAATATAACTTATTTAGCAATATAGTGTTTTATTCTGCTAAACAGAAGTCATTGGGTTTCATATTCAATTTAGGTTACTAAAAGGTAATCGACAAGGAAATTTATTAGATTTAAAATATTCTTTTAAAAGAGAGTTGCTTTAAAAACAAAACCGGACTTTAGAAATAAAGTGATTTAAAACTTTATAGATGATTTTCAATATCTAAAAAGAGTTGCATAAATAAACTTAGAGATTTACAAAGAAATTTTATAAATGGATTTGGAATTTTAGTAAAGGATATTTTCATAATGAAAGAGATTTATTAAAAGGATTTATAAAAGAATTTTAGATTTGGATTTCCTTTAACCAACCTTCTTAATTATAATGGTATGGAACTTCAGTTCCATGCTTAACACCAAATAAATAGTGTTTATGGTTATATTTATCTCTAATTAAAATAACATTTGTTTTGATCCTTTGATATGATTTCGAAATAAGAAATCTTTCACAAATGTTTTGTGAAACATACTTATGCCAGTGGGACAAGTATATGAATATTTTGATAAATATTTTGGAAAGAGATTTAAATAAATAAAATATTTATTTTGAGGCTTATTGGTTGCTATGGGTAATTAAACCTCTGAGTTGTTATTGTTGTTGTGTATTTAATAGTTAGATAACCAACTATGAAATCTAAGCTAGTTTGACTTAGGAACTAAAATAGAGCTTCGCTTGTTCATATGATTTGAGTTCCCTCTAGAGAACTCATTCATGAAACGTCTCCAACTTTAAGAGATATATTAGAGATCCCTTTGGGACTCTAGCATAGTCTGCTTACTTCCAAAAGAACCGAGAATATTAACGCAATGGGAAATTATCGGTTGTTGTTTCGAAGAGATAGGGATCAGATATATTATTCGACAACCACTTTGAACAACATATGCGTTCAAGTGGAAGACATCTTGAGGTTGATCTTACATGGAGCTCTTTGAAGTGCAAGGGCTACTTGTTACTAACCTTGAGCAAGATTCTAAAATGGATGTAGTAGAAGTAGTGCTTTCGGTTTTTTTCAGACCCAGAATGAACTTGTATGGATGAATGTTGGCATTGTATTTCTACCTAGAGGGTAGTGATAGAATTCCAAGTGGTAATAGTTAAAGAAAGGTAAATCGTTACCTTATGAGCCTCATACCCCAAAAATGGCTAAAACAGGGCAGCTGTGGCGGAGCTATGTGGGTCGCTCCTATAAGGATGTGTCATCACCTTTCTAGATTGTCATATTATGGATTTGGTTGTGCACTAGAGCTCTCTATAAAGGTTGGGAACAATCGGGGTGATGACATATTTGGTACTATCCAGTAAAAGGTAGACCAGTTTTGTGTTGGTAGAGGTTGAAATGTTTTCATCCTTATATACATTTTATCTAGAGGTGTACCACTTCTAGAAGGTAGCCCTATACCTTTCCATTTGTCATTCCATTCTCCTATATGCGCCTTTGGTTATCGATTGCATACCTATTATTATT
Organism: Allium cepa; assembly: GCA_030765085.1. Lineage (NCBI taxonomy): Eukaryota > Viridiplantae > Streptophyta > Magnoliopsida > Asparagales > Amaryllidaceae > Allium > Allium cepa. The sequence continues at coordinate 42,427,998 of CM060937.1, forward strand.
GTGGTGTATACACATCACAGCTACTTGATTATTGATATTTTAAACGCATAGACATTATTATAATATCACTGGATTTTATAATAAAATTGTTTGGCAACCTTTAGATAAAAACCCATCTGGGTTTATGTGCAAAGTAATCTGATGAGATTCCTTTATTTTGAAAAAGTTTTCAAATGTAGAAATCAACATGATTTGATTGAGCTTTCTCATGCTTTACCAAACTGGCCGGGATGTTATTTTCTAATAATTTATAGGCCAGCCTGAACATATTTTCTAGATTTAGCTAGATACTTTGGAGCTTTCAAGTGACGAGCTGGATGTCTCCTAGACGTAGTCGCATATCTTTTACTTTTATGCTGCTTTCTTTTCTATTTGTGTTAATCGTCATTTATAAGGACTGGCTTTTATAACTATCCAGGCTAATAATAAGATAGTATACTCTGATTTTATGTATAAATAAAGATGATTTCTTTTTGTAAATATCTTGTGTATTTTATATATTTCTCATCACAATGTGAGATTATGTTCTATCTTTTCCTTCTTTAACCCCTAATCACCTATCATTCGAACACTCAAATGATCGGCACATGAATACCGAAGATGTATTAAGTGACATTTTTAGGTGTAAGAAAGGTGGATCATTAAGTTGGTATCTAAGCTTAGGTTGTGTGAAAACCTAGGCCTTGGTGGGGGTAAACTCATTATAGATAGGGTTAGTAACACCATAGGATGAGTTTGAGTGTATATATGAGTGTGTATTTGTTGATGTATAAAAAAATTATATTGTATTGTTTGATCCTTTAAGTTAATTTTGGATTTTGGTCAATATGAGTAGCTAACATTATTGATAGGGATCCCTACAATATTTGAACAAAGCCAAACCAACAAAACATTGTTTTAAAGTTGGTAAGTGAAATAATTTTACCTAGAACTATATTTTATATAAAGGAATGATTTTCAAAAATAAAATAAAATTATATATGATGTGGTTGTTGTTTGAGGTTGATAATATTTAATTAGTGACATTTAGACATGCTCGACCAGCCTTGAGCATTGGCTATAGGTTGTAGATTCATCTGTAATCTTTTATTCTTTTGAAACCATAGGTTGGTAGGTAGAAACTGTGGAAACATTGAAACGAATAACTTGTTAACTAAGTTTTAAAGTTTGATTATAAGGCGTTCAATGATATGTTGAGTTAAATTAGATTTTAAAATAAGGTGTTTATTAAAAAGAAATATTTCAGATGTTTTAAAAAGAGCTAATTTTATAAATCAAATTTATAAATATTAATTAAAAGGAGTTTTGGAGAATTTAAAATCTCAGTGTCTTTGAAAAGGATTTCAAATGTGTTTAGAGAAAAGGAAATAATAGTATTACTAGAAAATACTTTAAAGTGTAAATATTTTTGAAATAGATTTGAGAGTAAGATTTTTCTTTGGACGGTTTGGGAAATGGGTCTCAATCTTTTTTGTGATGATCTAAATAATCTTCTAACAATCCGATGTTTGCTTAGGCAAATATGGTAGTGCACTTAGGAACTTGTTCTCTTTGTCACTGTACGATCGAAAAAAGTTCGAATTCGAATGAATCCAAGGCAGTGGATGATAAATATTTTGTTAAACTATATCTGGAAACATATATATAGTATTATTTCGAAAAGGGATTTGAAAAAAAAGAATTATTTAATCATTAACTAGTTTGAATGACTCAAAAGCAACTAAAAATGGATGGGAGATGTGTTCAGATAGTAAACGCTTCTCTTGAGTATTATCCTCCTTGGTAAAGGGATATGATACTATTTGGTAGTACCCAGTTCCTAAATATCATTTTGGAGTTACTGGGGATTTATGTATTTTTTATAAGGGTTAAAAATAAAGTATCATTTCAAAAAGGTTTTGAAATAAAACCTGGGTATTTGGCTCCTAAGGTTTCAAAATAATATGGTATTTTGATTAAAGAGCGGATTAATAAGTGAAGTTTTAATTAGGTTAAACTTAATAAAAGGTTTGATAAATTTTGTTTTATTAAATAGTTCTTTGGGTTTTAAGACCTAGGAGTTTAAATATTATTTGATGGTATTAGACTAGCCAATAAACACCTTTATCTTAGAGATATCAAAGAAAATGTAGACTCTATGACTGAATTTGGATACCAGCATCCTACTCTTCTTAGCTACTTACCAGACCGTTCGGATAAAGAAGTTGAACTGGTCGACTGAGTTTTAAGACCTAAATATTATTTTGGACCTATTCTGAATAGTTTAAAGTGAATAGAATTAAAATTAGGTGTTTGCATATACTCTTAGGATGTAGGAGAGTATTATACAAATAATATGGTAAAATCATTTTATGAATGGTTTCATAAATAAGCTGTAACATTTTAATGTTTGAACCTAAGTTAAAACATTTATGAAATGTTTTCATAAATAATTTCAGAGGGTTAAAAGTAATTGAGTAGATAAGAACCTTTAAGTGAGTACATAAACTATATGTAGATCATTTTCCCTTCTCACACAGTTCTCAATCTAAAATTTGAGTATATGACTAAAGTAGTACATACCGTTTCAAATAAGAGTTTATCACCCGATTTTTGATGGCAAACACCTGGCGAGGATTTTTATTGTGGAACCAAAAAAATTCTATCATATTATATGGCTACGTAAGGAGAATGGAGGTTTCTAACTAAGAAGTCTTATCAGAGTCTGCACTAGGAAGTTGGGTGAGCAATACTAGTTTGGATGTAAAGTTATGTATTCGAGTGAATGATCAAATCAGATTTTGCATAGGAATGATCTATGTATATCATACGGACTGATGAGTAGTGTTAAGTGCTTCTAGGTTTGGATTGTGGAAAAATTTTAGGGTCAAAATTCTTTTAAGGGGGGAGAGTGTAACGTCCTGAGGTTTCACAGCTTTGATTTATGAAGGTTTAATTAATTTTAAATATTCAAATACTAGATTTTATAATTAAAATAAAAATATATTAAATAGTCAATAATGATGGTGAAATGGTTTTCCAAACTAGTTTACAAAGATATTTAGTTCGAAGAAAAATCAAAATTACAACCGGAATTCGTTGTTCGAATTTTTAACATTTCATCATCTAAAAGTTTTCGAAAAATGTTGTAACACAATTGTATACATATAAACATAAATTTACAAATAAGTTGTGTATGTATATATATTGGTGCGCACATTTGTATATATACTTAAGTACGGAACAAGATGTGACTTATTACAAATTTTTTCAATATAATTAATAAGAAAGGATGTTAAAAAAACATGAAAAGAAAACTTATGAAACGTTAAGTGCACAATTTATTAATGCATGTTGGAGCAAATCATAATAGGGGAGACAAGGGCATCAACATGAGAAGGAGGAGGGAGACAAGGGTATGGTGTGGCAAGCATGGAGTGGAGGTTATGTACTTAGGGTTATTATGGTAATTTAGTAATTGAAAATTATATAAAAGAAAATTCAAGAATTTTTACTTCACTTTCATTTCATCGCATTCTTTAAAATTCCTCCAAGCTTCATGAAACCTTTAATGGCTTCTCTCGTATTTTCTAATGTTCAAATCCTAACTTCATCACTTTTTAATTCATGAAACCTGTTTAAACACTTTCCTTCTCTTCATCACCCTCCTCCTTACCAAAAGTAAGCCCATATTCACCCAAACAATGCATGGCGTAGCCTAGGCACCTTCATAGCTGAACCTACCATGGCTTTTATGAGCTTCAAAATCTCTATTTTTGTTAAGGAAAAGCATGGTCTAGGTAATATAAAAGTTTTAGTGAAGTTCATGTTGTTTTAGTTAACTTTAGGTGAGAAAGCTTGCTCTTTTATTGAAGTTTCTAACTTCAATTTAAAGTATTTTTGTGGTTAAATCATAACTTGTTTGGGGGAATATAGTGTTGATTTGTATATGTATATGCATATGCATATGCTTGTATGTGTTGTTGAGTTTGACTTGAAAGTAAAGTCTAATGTTGAGATGTTTAGGAAGTTATGATTTTTCTTATGTCTTGATTGCAGTGACATGTGAATGAATGATTTGGTTCATGCATGTGATGCATATGCTAAGAAAGTTAGCATTTAGAGCATAGAATCGACATAAAATCTCTTGTTTTTAAATTAGTGTTACATAAGTGTTTTTCTAAAAAGTTTATTTAAATCTTTGCTCTTAGTTTCTAAACTCCTGTACAAAGTTATAAAAAGTTAAAATCATATTGTTAAATTTTTTAAAGGATATTTGGAATAAAATCAAGTTTTGAAAATTACAGATCATATACCGACAGTCGCTATAAATGAAGTTCATAAAAACAAACTCTTTGTACAAATTAAATTTTGTTTTCATCTTAGACATTTTGGGAAAGTGATTTCAAACATATTATAAATATTTAAAAAGTAATTATTATTTATTTCATTGGTTAATGATTAATTAATTAATTAATTATGGTAATTAATGCTTAATTATTAATTAACAAGGGTAAATAGTACTTAAGTATTAATTAAGGAAGTAAAATTTTATTAGTTAATTAATTAAAGATTAATTATTAAATTATAATTTATTTAAGGATTAATTATCATTTAATTAATAATTAAAGGATAATTATTATTATATTTTAAAAAAAGAGTTTAATTATTAGTTAATTACTAATTAAATTAAATATAATCAAGATATGATTAAGACTCAATTAAATTTTAAATTATTACTTAATGAAGGTTTTAATTATTATTTAATTATTAATTAAAGATTATTTACTGTTTAATTATTCATTTAAAGATTAAATGCTATTTAGTTATTTAATTGAGGGTTAATTAATTATCTATTTAAAAATTAATAATTGTTTAATTATTAATTAAAGGTTTAATCATTATTAAATAAAGAGTTAAAATGTTATTTAATTATGAAATAAATGTTTTAAAATTTTAAATCACTTTATTTCTAAAGATCGGCTTTGTTTTTAAAGCAACTCTCTTTCAAAAGAATATTTTAGATTCAAGGGATTTCTTTGTCGGTTACTTATAAGTAACCCCTATTGAATATGAAAACCAATGACTTCTATTTAGCAGGATAAAGCACAGTTCTATTGATTAAGCTATATTGAAATTTTTCTTGGTGGAATAAATCACAGTTTTACCATAATTCGTCAAGTAGATTATGTTGACATCTATTTTTTAAGCATAATAAAAACTCAGTTCTGCTGTTTTGGTAATTTAGACATTTACCTATAAGTTGATTGATTGTTATTGGATGTTTCCCTTTTTACATACTTACTAGTTATGCAAATAACCGTGGCATACTTTGAAATATAAACTCAATTAAATGAGAGCCATTGTGACCACTAAGCCTCTTTCCAAACTTGTGAAGTCAAGTGTTTAAAAAAAATTAGAAATAGTTTAAAGTTTGCTATTATTTTTAAATATGATATTCGTAGGATAATTAAGCAATTATTTTTCTAAAATTTTTGAATTTAATTTAATACTTTTTAAAAAGAGTTTAGATTTATTTTGTTAATGAGATTTAAAGATAATTAAATAAAGGATGTTTAAATAATAACTTGTTTATTTAAAGGCGTTTTAAATAATTGATTGTATTTCAAAGAAACTTTATTAACTAAAGTTTATTAAACAAGTTTCGTTTTAAAAAGTTATAAAAAGAGTTTTATAAATGATTTTGAATATTTAAATAATTGATTGTTTTTCAAAGGACCTTTATTGATTAAAGTTCATTAAAGAAGTTTCATTTTAAATAAGGAAAGTTATAAAAAAAGTTTTATAAATGATTTTGATTATTTATAAAGAGTTTTACAAATGAACTTGAAGATTTATAAGGAAAATTTATAAATGGATTTGGAATTTTAGTGAAGGAGATTTTATAAATGAGGGAGATTATTAAAAAGACTTATAGAAGAAATTTATAAAAGAATTTGAGATTTGGGTTTCCTTTAACTGACCTTCTTAATTATAGTAGTGTGGAACTTTCGTTCATGCTTAACAACAAAGGAATGGTGTTTGTGGTTATTCTTATCTCTAGTTTAAATAACATTTGTTTTGATACTTTGATATGATTTCGAAATAAGAAATCTTTAGCAAATGTTTTGTGGATATACTCGTGCTGGTGGGATAAGTATGTGAATATATTGATAAATATTTTGGAAAGAGATTTAAATAAATGAAAGATTTATTTTGTGGCTTGTCGGTTGGCATGGGTAATTAAATCTTTGAATTTTTATTGTTGTGTATATGATAATAAATAACCGACTATCAAATCTTGGCCAGTTTTGACTTATGAAGTAAATAAGATCTTCATCATACATTTTGAGTTCCCTTGGGAGAACTCGTTCAGTAAAACTTCTCTTGCTTTAAGGGATATATTATAGATCCCAAAGGGACTCTAGTATAGTCCGCTTGCTTCCAAAAGAACAGTCAATGATTCAACCGGAAATTACCAATTGTTGGTTCAGAGAGACCAGGATCAGATATATTATTCGAAAACCACTTCGAACCAACATATGCATTCAAGTGAAAGACATCTTGAGGATGATCTAAGACAGATCTCTTTGAAGTGCAAGGGCTACTTGCTACTAACCCTGAGGGTAATTCAAAAATGGATGTAGTAGAAGTATTGGTTTTGGTATCGTTCAGACCCAGAATGAACTTTTATGGATGAATGCTGGAATTGCATTTCTACCTAGAGGACAGTGTTTGCATTCCACTGGAAACTGTTAAAGGAAGGTAAATTATTAGCTCATGAGCCCCATACCTTAGAAATAGCTAAAACAAGGTAGATTCAGTAGGCCTATGTGTGTCGCTCCCATAATGACGTGTCATAACGTTGGTAGATTATCATATGATGTACTTGGTTATGCATGAGAGCGCTGTATAAAATTTTGGACAACCTGGGGGATGACATATTCTGTATTATCCAGTACGGGGTGTGATGGTTCGGTATCGGCAGGGATTGAAGAGTTTTCGTCCTCTAGTAAATTTTATCTAGAGGTGTACCTTTTTCGAAAGGTGGTCTCTTACCTTGCCATTTGTTGGTGTCTATTCTCCAATAAGTGCCTTCGGTTTTCGACTGTATACCTATTACTGTTGTGATGTACATACATCACAACTACTTGATTATTGATATTTTAAACCATATACATTATTATAATATCACTGGATTTTTATAATAAAATGGGTTGGTTATTGTAAGGTAAAAACTAATTCGTGTTTACGTGCGTCATGGTCCTATAGGATACCTTTTATCTTGAAAAAGGTTTTCAAATGTAGAAATCAGTATGTTTTGATTGAGCTTTATCACACTCGTTTACCAGACTGATCCATGCGTTATTTTCATATAATGCCCATGTTAGCCTAAGCATATTTTCCAGATTTAGCTAGATACTTTGAAGCTTTCAAGAGATGAGCTGGATGCCTCCAAGTCGTAGTCACGTATCTTTTACTTTTCTGTTGTATTCTTTTCTCTTTGTGTTCATCAACATTTGTAAGGACGGAATGTTATAACTTTCTATGCTGATAATAGGATAGTATACTCTGATGTTATGTATAAATAACGATGATTTCTTTTTGTAAAGATCCTGTGTAAATTATATATTTCTCCTCATGATACGAGACACTATTTTGTCTTTTCTTTCTTTAACCCCTAATGACCAATCTTTCGAACATTTAAATGATCGGCACACGAATATCGAGAATGTAATAAGTGACGTCTTTAGGTGTAAGAAAGACAGATCGTTATAAGTAGTGCTTCAGATCGTTGCAATTTATAGAGGTGATTTAATTGGATCTATGAGTCTTCATACATTCAAAGAGTCACTTTTAGGCTAAAGCAAAAGGTGATTCTCAATTTCATTTGATTTTATGTTATATCATGGTCGGTATAACTTGGATCGATATCTTATACACACCATTTTATTTTATGTTATTTCATCTTTATATTATTTAAATTCCAAATCTTATACAAAGAGTATATGCCCATATTGTCTAATCTATTGTTTATTGTTGTTTTTATTAATGTTTAATAAAAAATTAGATCTAAACTAATTTTAATTAGTTGAAATATTTAGAAATATATCACATATACAAATACAAGTGAACCACATATATTAGATACTTAAAATCATTTTATGGAATTGAATGTAAGTTTCATGTTTGTATGTCTTTCAACATAAAATACATTTAGTTATAATTTACATATGTTTTTTATCATTTATTTCAACTCAAAATTATAAGAGGACCTTTTTGTATAGTTATAAATCTAATTTTGAATTCATCCTAAATCAAACCTTGTTTTCAAATTGTTGGTTTTATATTTCAAAACATACGAAGTTATAAGTTTTACACATACATATGTGTGTGGTTTTGAAATTAAATAAAGTTTGTTATTATATATATAGGTGTGCATGCGCGCATGCGCCCGTGCGTTTATGTATGTGTATATAATTCCAATTCAAAATTTTAAAGGGCTTTTGTTTAAAATCATTAATCTATTGTTAAATCTTTTCTAAGTTAATACTCAATTTCAAATGTTAATTTTAAATTTCAAAATACATGATACTTGTCACAATTAATTTTAGCCTACATAAAGTTCGATATTCAAATATATTGATTAGGATCGCAATGAATGAAGAAATAAAGGAAGGTGGATAGCCATCCACCTATTTCTTTCATAAATTCCTACTTGAATTCATTAATTGTCACACTTTAAACATTAGCAAACTATTTTCTATTAGTTAAAAATATATTATAACATATCATGTATAGGTGTGAGTAAACTATGCATATACCAGTATTATAATTATCATTACATGTTTTCAAGAAAAAAACTATGGACAACAAAATCATATATGAAGGGACAAATGTATTTGTTGCATTGAAATCTCAACACTTATAAACGTACACATTAACCCTATACCCTCTTTATATGTTGCACTTACACTATTTAAATATGAATGTATTTGATACACTCATTATAATATATTTAATTTAAATTAAATTTGAGCTCTTTTAAACAAATTAAATAAAATAATATTTTATTTATAACAATATTAGATTAGATCTTATAAAATCTTTTAGACTACTTAGGCCCTACAGATCCAAAAATAGGAAACAATATTTGAAATTTGACTATTTTACCTACTATAGAGTTTCCCGATTCCTTCAATGATATCAGAATCCAAATGGTCTACGCTGTCTAAATTAGCAAGGTTATGGTTAATTGAATAAAGTGTATGCATTTAGTAGGGTTTCAAGAAAGGTAGTGCCTAAGGTTGGGTTTGGATAACGATTACTCTATCTTACCCGGCTACCGGCCTAGCTTGATGGATGAAGTAAGCCCAAAGGTTACCCCTAATATGAAGGCCCAAATTGTTTTAGGCATTGGGCTAGTTTCAAATTTTCTTTAAAACTTAAAAAAATATCGTTGATTTAAAATTTAAATTTAAAATGGAAATTTTATAAAAGTATAAAATGTATTCAAAACTATTTTGAATTAATTTTGAAATTTAAAATTTAAAATTTAATCAATATGATTAATCAGAATTAAATTAAATAATTAATGAAAAATTGCTTGATTAAAACATATATAGTTTTAAAACAACATCCTCACGTGCTTTCATGGTTTCTTCTCGTGCCGCTCCTAAGACATCACCCATTCCTTCGCCATCACTTCCCGTACCCTTGCCTCTACCAAAACTTTGACCACATCACCGTACTTGACCTTTCTGTCATACCACATGCCCCTGCATCCGACCATCTTGCTGACTTTCCTATGTCAATTGACCCTACCATCTCCATTGTGTACCCATCACCTTTGACACAACCGCCTATTCCACCCATCCCAAAACAGCCCGAACCCTATACCAGTTCTATAATCCATGGACCCGATTTTCTAACCATATCTACCTTCCTTCTCCCACTCTTCATCCTGTACCAGTATCCGTGTTTGAATCTTCTACCACTCTGCCGTGGGCATCACTGTTCAAGTCTAAGCCCAAAAATGCTGGAAGATATTTACCACGATCTTTCAATCTTGTTCTACGCTTACCATGCTTCTTGATGTTCATAATGAAGGGACAAAATAATGGAATAAACATCTAGTGGGATTTTTCATGGATGATAAGCTACCAACACTGTTATCTACCATTTGCAGAAAATATGGCGACTTAAAGGAATGAAATCTGACAACTCAAATTTTTATTTCTAATTTGCTAATGATGAAGATAGACATATGATACTTGAAAGTGATCTGAATTTTATCAGAGGCAAAATGTTTATTATAACTTCATGGAAACCCACTTTCAAAAGTGCACAATCCTAAATTAAATTAGGTCCTATCTGGGTGCATTTTCACAAAATTCCTATACTAGCATGGACATTACTAGGCATAAATTGGCTTGCTTGTCACTTGGGTGAGCTAGTATGTTACAATGAAGCCACTGAAAAAATGCAGCAATTTGAATACGTGAAATGCCTGATTGAAATTAAACTTGACGAGGAGCTACTTTACCTTATTCAATGTGGAGAAGGAGATAATGTTGTTTTTGTTGAAGTTTATTATGATTGGAGACCGAAAATTTGTGTTCACTGCAAATGTTTTGGTCATGAAGCTGATACATGTATTGATAAAATACAGTGCATGCACAGTGATATAAAATGCAAAGAACAACTGGTTCATGATACTCTGTGTAATCCTATACAACATGACACAATTGATATTGATAATGCGAGGAAAGGTGATGATGTCATTAAGAATAATAATACTGCTGGCTGGATGGAGAACAAAAACACAAAAACACTAGATCAAGAAGAAAACTCATGCACTTCAGCCACATATGAAGGACTTGACAACTAACAACACAAATGAAGTTGTACATGTACATGGTCATGTATATGCACGAGACACAAATAATGCTGATCATGGTCATACACATACTCAAGGAACAGATTCTTCTAATCAACATATACTGCCTCTTTTCAATCTCTTACACTACCTCAGGCAAACCATCCTACCAATGACCTTCATTTTATCATTGATATCAACAATCCCATGCATAAACACACTACAGCCCCACCACCAAATAGCCATGCTACTCCATATCTGATAGTTTTGATATTCTTACCAAACAAGCCACCAAACCACGCACAACTGATATTATTCCTCCTGACATCCCACCTCACAACACTCCTCTAGCTGATACCATTGCTTCACATACTACTGCTGATACCTTTCCTCCTAATTTGCCTGACATCATTCAACAGCAATCTTCTGATATTCCTTCCATTGATTCTCACAAGCTTCCATATTCTCATATTCATCTCTCCTCATCTATCACAAAACAACTTATTGACCAAAACATCATTCATAAAGACATTTTTGTTGTACAAAACACTGGATTGCAACTTCTCTTTCAACAAGCATCTCCTAACATACCATCTGAGACAATAATCAAAACCATCATCATGCCAACACCAACCTACCCAGACATTCCTATCCCCTCCTAAAGAGCTGATTAGGAAAAAAAGAATAAAAAATATCAAAAATAGAAAAGGCAAGGACCATGAAGACTATGACAGTGGACATGGCTACCCAATAACTGAGATACAGCTACACAACTTGAATACTGAGGACGAGGAAGGAAATGCACAATAGACAAGTTCCACTAGTCTAAGGAAATCGGGTAGGAAGAAGAAACACAGTAGTTCATATGCTTGAAAACATAGGAGCATGGAATATAAGGGGTGCACACATCCCCTTAAAACGGCGGGAAGTAAAAAACTTGTTATTTCAATAAAAATTGCAGATGATTGATATTCCGGAGACCAAGCTTAATGAAATATGTACCAAAAATATGTGCTCCTTCATCAACCCCATATGGGATTATGGGCATACCATGATACATGAGGAATATGGTAGGATTCTTGTGATGTGGAACCCCCTAATATACAAAACCAATACTATTTCATACTCTGATCAATATATCCACCTTCATGTTACTGATATACCATCCTCCTCTCATTTCAACATTACCTTTATATATGCATCTTGCAACCAAAACACTAGAGACTTTCTCCGTTCTTTTATTCAAACCTAGAATAATGTCAATATCCCATGGATCCTTCTAGGTGATTTTAACTGCATGTATGCCTCAGCTCAAAAGTTTAGAGGCAAGACTCTTGCCATTCATGACATTAGCCCCCTTTTCCAATCTATTCAGGTTGCTATTGTACACAAATCACTTCCATGGGTCCTCTATATACATGGAAATAACAGAAGACATGAAAAACGTACTTTTTGTACTTTAGACCACTCACTTTTAAACTACCTTGCCCTTTCTTCTTGGCCTAACCTTGATAAATAAACAAGAGAAGAGTAGTTTTCCCAGAGGATACTTAATTGATAATACTGACAGACCTTGTATTATTCTTCAGTTCTTCTTATTCTAAACAATACCACTAACATCTTTATATAGGCATTACACAGCAATAAACTAACGGAAAAGAAAAAAACAAATAAACCATGCACCACTTGGCTTTTTATCTACAGAGACTCTTGACCTTTCATTTTATCATTTCCCACTAAAATAGCATTTACTGTTTATTCAACAAAACTCCCCTGTAAACTTAAATGCTTCTTCCATCCGTCATGCCAATCGTTTTCTTGCATCTGTTGAGAAGCACTTTCGGCAGTGGTTTTGTAAAGATGTCCGCAGCTTGATCCTGACTTGTCACATGTACCAGTTCCACATTTCCTTCCTTCACATGATCTCGGATAAAGTGAAAACGAGCGTCGATATGTTTGCTTCTTTCATGGTTCACTGGATTCTTTGCCAACTCGATTGCAGATTTGTTGTCAACTTGAATCACGGTTGCACCAAGTTGCTTTAGCTCCATCTCGCTCAATAAATTTCTAAGCCATATCGCACGACATACACACGAAGATGCTGCCACATATTCAGCTTCGCACGTTGAGAGCGTCACGATCGGTTGCTTCTTCGAAAGCCAAGTAAACGCAGTATCTCCCATAAAAAACACATATCCCGAGGTACTTTTCCGATCGTCTATGTCTCCGCATCAATCGCTGTCGGAGTAGCTAACTAACTTGTAATCTTCTGCTTTTGAGTAAAACAACCCGTGTGATACCGTTCCTTGTATGTACCGCAGGATTCGCTTCAGCATCTTCCAATGTGAATAAGCCGGCTCCTCCATGAACCGACTAGCAATGCCGACACTTAATGATAGATCCGGCCTTGTGCATGTGAGATAGCGAAGGCTTCCTATCAAACTCCGGTATTTACTCGCATCAACACGTTCTCCTCCATCGAACTTTGAAAGTTTTGCACCTGGTTCCATTGGTGTTGAAACTGGGGTGCAGTTTTCCATTTTGAACTTCTTCAAGATCTCTTTTGCATATGTCTCCTGTGATATAAAAATTCCCGTCTCTACTTGTCTAACTTCCAAGCCCAGGAAAAACTTCATCAAGCCCAAATCAGTCATCTCAAATTCCCGTATCATTGTACCCTTAAAATCTTCTATCATCTCATCATCGTTACCCATAAAGATGAGATCATCGACATAAAGAGAAACAAATAATATATTACCTCCCTTCTTCTTTACATAAAGGGCATGCTCGTAGGGACATTGCTTGAACCCGTTCTCCTTGATATATGAATCGATACGTGTATTCCATGCCCGCGGTGCTTGCTTCAACCCGTAAAGCGCCTTCTTTAATTTTAGCACCTTCTTCTCTTCTCCGACTATCATGTACCAGGGTGGTTGTTCGATGTAGACATCTTCTTCTAGCACACCATTCAAGAATGCCGACTTGACATCCATTTGAATATTGGCCATTTGAATTGAGCAGCTTGTGAAATAAGCAATCAGATTGTCTCCATTCTTGCAACAGGAGCAAATATCTCGTCATAGTCAATTCCTGCCTTTTGCTTATATCCTTTCGCAACTAGTCACGCCTTGTACCGTTCTCTCTCGCCTTGTGCATTCATCTTTTTCTTGAACACCCATTTCACACCAATGGGTTGACTTCCTTTCGGTAGTTCTGCAAGCTCCCATGTGTTGTTGCGGTCAATTGCCTTAATCTCCTCGTTCATGGCAGTTTGCCACTTCTTGTCTCGAACCGCCTCTTCAAAACTGATATCTTCAGCATCTGACAAAAGACATACAATGTGTACCTCATTTGTTGAATCATATAAATCTTGCAAACTTCGTATTTTGGGTTGTAGTGGTTCATCTTCATTGTCAGTAGTTTCAGGGTCTGTTGATATTGTTTGCGCCAAAATTGGTCACAAACACCCAAGGTCGTGAAAGCACCCGTTTACGTGTTCAATTCGATAATATTCAGCACAGAACTCAGCAACAATCAGTATAGAATTCAGCTCTAAGTAACAAATCACAGTAATTCACAAGCAACAATCACAAACACAGGATTTATAGTGGTTCGGCGTTCGTGCCTACGTCCACTTTGAAGGGTTTCTCTTTATTGCTTTGCTCGATTCAATCGATTACAATGGATTACAGCTGACAATTGCTTTGAAATCTGAATGCAACAGCGATTCTGATAGTTAAACTTGAATCCGGCAGAGTCTTGGCGTTCAATGGCGGAAAGATCCTCTTTTCTGAAGGCTTCAGGGTGCTATTTATAGGCGTTGGAGGCCCAGATCTTGCTGAAACTTCGTGAGACTCCTTCTGGCACGTGAGTGGGCCCACGCGACCGACCCCACCAAGTTTCGTCTCGATCTGACATCGGTTCGAAGTGATTTCGAACCCATCAATAAATGGTCCAATCGAGCTGAAACTTGGCAGGAACAATCTTTACCTCACATGGAAGATACTGTGAAAATTTGGTTGCATTTGGATCTATGGTTAAGGAGATATGCTCGGTTCGAAATCGACACCTTCGGTTGGCTGAGGCGTTCGAACCCATTATTTCGAACCCTTCGCTTCGAATCCATCAGTGCACGTGAGCTTGCAGTGACGTGGCGCGCAATATTCGAATCGATCCTAACTTATCTCCGAATGGACCGCTTCGACTCCGTGAACTACGGCGAACACGTCCTCCAAACCAATTGACTCGGTGGATTCGAAATAGGAAGCACTCTTGGTTTCGAACGTGACATTCGAATCCAGGAATTCTTATGGGTTCGAAGTTGATCGGTTCGAATTGGGTTATTCGATGGGTTCGAAGTGAGGATGTGAGGCCGAGTGAAGTCGTGGATTCGAAGGTATGCTACTGTGGTGGGTTCGAAGGTAATGGAGTCGAAGGCGATGGAGTCGAGGCTGGGTACTAGCTGATGGGTTCGAACATCATGGGTTCGAAGGCAAGGGCGTGGATGGGTTCGAACTAGGTGGTTTCGAAGGAGAGGGCGTGGATGGTTTCGAACAGCATGGTTTCGAAAAGGATGGGTTCGAAATTCATGGTTTCGAACCGGACAATGACTATTTCTCTTCACACTGAATCCATCATATCTTGAGCATACGAACTCGGATTGACTTGAAACTTGAAATGATGGCTCCTACAACCTTTCTTGTCGTGTCCTATCAATCGTGGCCTGATCCGGACTCGGGCAAAATTCATCGATATCCATAGCTAAGTGATGTATAACCAATCTCTAAGACGGACTGTTTCCCGTTTTCGACCAATCTTTTGATATCACGGCTTTGCCAAAAAGCGGGATAACATTTTGCCCCCCAAAACATGCCTTGCGGTAGGAAGGTGTGTTTTGTAATGCTTCGAGTTGGATGTTCGTATCCGGTTATCAACCTGCAAAGAACTCGATAGTTTCATATGGACTCAAATGACGATCGTTCGAGATCGAGCTATTTGGGATGAAGCGCGGCCGTTCGTGGTCAAGCGTCAACTTCAAATGACGATCGTTCGCGATCGAGTCATTCGAGGTGAAGTGCGACCGTGCGCGGTCGAGCGTATAAATCCATGCTTCGATCGTTCGGGATCGTATGCTGCTTGAGGTGAATCGGGACCGTTCGCGGTCCGTGCCGTTCGTGGCATAAGATCGAATAGGACCGTTAGCGGTCGATGCCGTTCGCGGCGAATGATGAGATGGGACCGTTCGCGGTCGACTGCCGTTCGTGGCAAATGATGATCGTTCGCGACCAAGTGCCGTTCAAGGCGAATTGTGACCGTTCGAGGTCGGTTTTCATAATCAGTGAGCCATGACCGTTCGCGATCAATGGCGTTCGAGGCAGGAAGCGATCGTTCGCGATCGTGTGCCGTTCGAGGCGAATCTGTGACCGTTCGCGGTCGTGTGCCGTTCGAGGCGGAGGGTGATCGTTCGCGATCGTGTGCCGTTCGAGGCGGATTGTGACCGTTCGAGGTCGGATGCCGTTCGAGGCGAATTGTGTGTGTGCCCGGGAGGGCTTGGTGTTATCGATGCCAGGGTCACGTTCGGGTGAGTTCCTGGATCGTTTATAGGGGCGGTTCATCGCCGTCTCAGAGCTTACCTAGGGACCGTTCGCGACCCTGTACATGTGCAAGCAGCCTAGCCATTCCAGAGTTATCAAAATCAAATAATTATCAAACAGATGAGTTCCAAAAACAATGTCCAGATAAACAAAGTCCAAACGTTCAAATCAAAATGAAACGAAAGTAAAGCATGGATGTCAAAGTGTAAGTTCCCACTACGAAACGGTCGGTGATCACTCAGAGCATGCCTGGAGATCGTTCGCGATCTCGCGCATGTGTAAATGATTTAATTGTGGTAGTGGAAGCTTACGACTTGTTCATCGTTATTTCATTCAGTTGATAACCAAACGGTGCCTTGATTCAGGATCGCCTCTAGCTGACGTGGATGGTGGTCGCTCTGGTTCCGCCACAGGAGCTCGCCTCCTTACATACTGAGGGAGCATACCGTTCCTGATATGCCCTTCCACCTCATCCTTCAGGTGCCTACAATCATTAGTAGTATGACCATTTAATTCATGGAATACACAGAACTTATCTGATTTCCTTTCGTCTGAGGTAGGATCCCTTCGCATCGGCCTACGGTACGGAATCTGTTCTTTGGTATCCTGATAAATTCGTTCCAGGCTCTCGTTCAACTCAGTGTAGGTGGTGAATCGCGGCTCCCTCCGTTGCCGCTTTGATCTGTCTCTGTCATTCTCAATCTTTCTTTTACCTTTATCTTTGTCCGAGTCCCTTCTAGGGGCGTCTTTGAGTGCAAAAATTTCTATCCCATCTCCTTCTTCTCTCTCGGCATTCGCATCTTCTAATCGTAAAAACTTTTCCGCTTCATGATAGAATTCCTCTAGATCAATGGGTGGATCTTTAGTCAATGAATTTTTGAACTCTGTGCCGTCAGCTATTCCGGACACGGCTGCCATTACTACCATGGATGGATCTGCTCTATCCACTGAAGCTGCTGCAGCATTAAATCGTGCTAGATAACTTCTCAAGGTCTCTCCAGCCTTTTGCTTTAGGGTTGCCAGAGTCATCACGTTCTTGGGTCTGGTAATATGAACCCTGAATTGTCTCATAAATCTCTCCACTAAACCATTCCATGTACCGATGGATCCGTTCTCCAACTGTCTAAACCATAGTGCGGCGATATCTGTCAAATACAATGGAAAACACCGGGCCATAACCTCCTCCGATGCCCCCAGTACTTCCATATGCCTCATATATTTTGTCAGGTGGACCGTGGGGTCCGCTCTCCCGTCATACATATCCAACGATGGTAGTTTGAAATCAGGTGGGTTCCTAGCTTGCCTGATTGCTGAAGTAAAAGGACTTCTATTGACATCTTCCAAATCTTTGTTCACCATACCGCCTCTCAAAGCTCTCCTAACTATCTCTGCCAATCGGTCGTTGTCTCCGAGATGTAATCCTTGTTCACTACTTCCAACCTGCCCCCCGAGCTCACGAGGTAACCCCGGGATCTGCCCCCTTGACTGAGCGTTCGCATCTCTACTACTACCGGGTTGCGCAGATGCTCCTCTTTCTCTTTCCAAGATTGGGTCAACATTCTCCATATGTGTGCCCCCTAGCTCTGGTGCTATGCCGGATGGTCCCGCTCCGTTCTGGGCTCCATTGGCTTCTCTATTCTGTGCCCCAAGCTGTCCTATCTGTTGAAGTAAACTCTGGATCATTTCCTCTTGCCTCTTCATCATAGTTTCCATCTCGTCCCTCGTGATGTATATCGATGGTTGATTTGCTCCTGAGGAAGCCTCTTGGCTTCCCTGTGGTTCGCTTCTCTCTGTCCTTGGCCTCCTACTCGATTGTCTTGCCATAATTCCTAAATCTGAACTCCTATATTTTCAAAATCAACTTTTTCCTGAATCAGTTCTCAGTGAAAGCACCAAAATGTTTGCGCCAAAATTGGTCACAAACACCCAAGGTCGTGAAAGCACCCGTTTACGTGTTCAATTCGATAATATTCAGCACAGAACTCAGCAACAATCAGTATAGAATTCAGCTCTAAGTAACAAATCACAGTAATTCACAAGCAACAATCACAAACACAGGATTTATAGTGGTTCGGCGTTCGTGCCTACGTCCACTTTGAAGGGTTTCTCTTTATTGCTTTGCTCGATTCAATCGATTACAATGGATTACAGCTGACAATTGCTTTGAAATCTGAATGCAACAGCGATTCTGATAGTTAAACTTGAATCCGGCAGAGTCTTGGCGTTCAATGGCGGAAAGATCCTCTTTTCTGAAGGCTTCAGGGTGCTATTTATAGGCGTTGGAGGCCCAGATCTTGCTGAAACTTCGTGAGACTCCTTCTGGCACGTGAGTGGGCCCACGCGACCGACCCCACCAAGTTTCGTCTCGATCTGACATCGGTTCGAAGTGATTTCGAACCCATCAATAAATGGTCCAATCGAGCTGAAACTTGGCAGGAACAATCTTTACCTCACATGGAAGATACTGTGAAAATTTGGTTGCATTTGGATCTATGGTTAAGGAGATATGCTCGGTTCGAAATCGACACCTTCGGTTGGCTGAGGCGTTCGAACCCATTATTTCGAACCCTTCGCTTCGAATCCATCAGTGCACGTGAGCTTGCAGTGACGTGGCGCGCAATATTCGAATCGATCCTAACTTATCTCCGAATGGACCGCTTCGACTCCGTGAACTACGGCGAACACGTCCTCCAAACCAATTGACTCGGTGGATTCGAAATAGGAAGCACTCTTGGTTTCGAACGTGACATTCGAATCCAGGAATTCTTATGGGTTCGAAGTTGATCGGTTCGAATTGGGTTATTCGATGGGTTCGAAGTGAGGATGTGAGGCCGAGTGAAGTCGTGGATTCGAAGGTATGCTACTGTGGTGGGTTCGAAGGTAATGGAGTCGAAGGCGATGGAGTCGAGGCTGGGTACTAGCTGATGGGTTCGAACATCATGGGTTCGAAGGCAAGGGCGTGGATGGGTTCGAACTAGGTGGTTTCGAAGGAGAGGGCGTGGATGGTTTCGAACAGCATGGTTTCGAAAAGGATGGGTTCGAAATTCATGGTTTCGAACCGGACAATGACTATTTCTCTTCACACTGAATCCATCATATCTTGAGCATACGAACTCGGATTGACTTGAAACTTGAAATGATGGCTCCTACAACCTTTCTTGTCGTGTCCTATCAATCGTGGCCTGATCCGGACTCGGGCAAAATTCATCGATATCCATAGCTAAGTGATGTATAACCAATCTCTAAGACGGACTGTTTCCCGTTTTCGACCAATCTTTTGATATCACGGCTTTGCCAAAAAGCGGGATAACAGATATACTTGCTGGTGCAATGGCCAACTTCTATGACAGCCTCCGTTGAATTGTTCCAGTCCCACTCACTTGCTTCGTTTACTTGCACATCACGACTCACTATCACCTTCTTGCTTATCGGGTCAAGTAGCTTGTACCCTTTTGTCTTCTCATCATACCCAATAAAAATATACCTTTTGCTTTTGTCTTCGAGTTTTGTTCTTCGTTGATCCGGTACGTGTGCATAAGCCACACTACCGAACACTTTGAAATGAGAAACTGTTGGCTTTTGTCCGCTCCAGGCCTCTTGTGGTGTTTGGTCATTTAACTTCACATGTGGACATCGATTTTGTACATAGATGGCACATTGTACAGCCTCTGCCCAGAATTCCTTTGGCATCTTCTTGCTTTTGAGCATAGATCGAACCATGTTGAGAATAGTCCGATTCTTTCTCTCGGCCACACCGTTTTGTTGAGGAGATTATGATGCGGTTAGAAATCTTCTTATGCCTTGCTCCTTGCAATACTCCATAAAAGTCGTCGAAGTATACTCGCCACCTCTATCGGATCGTACGGCTTTGATTTTTCTATCAGTTGCCCTCTCCACCATTACTTTGAACTTTTTGAACACCTCGAATGCCTCGGATTTTTCTTTCAAAAAATAACCCCAAGTTTTTCGTGAGTAGTCATCGATAAAAGAAATGAAGTACCTTTTACCGCTGAAAGATTCGGGGGTGATTGGTCCACATATGTCGGTATGAATCAACTCGAGAATATGTTTAGCTCGATATTCTGCATTCTTTTGAAAAGAGGTTCTGGTTTGCTTGCCAAGCACACAGTCTTCACAAAATTTTCCCTCATAATCCATGTCTGGCAGTCCATGCACCATGTCCTTCCTTGCTAACTTCTTTAGACCACCATGATATAGATGACCAAAGCGGAGATGCCACAGCTTCGCCTTGTCTTCTACGTTGACTCGCAAACATTTGTCCTGCACGTTTCTCAATTTCAGTTTGTACATCCGATTTGTTCCCATCTCGACTCGAGCAACTAGACACCCTTCATTGTCTTTCAGTTGTAGTACCCGGTTCTTCATGAGTACCGAGTATCCTTTCTCCATGAGTTGCCCCATGCTCAAAATATTGCTTTTAAGATTAGGTACATAATAAACATTCTCAATTAATCCTTCTGTACCATCTTTTTGTAAATAATGAACTGTGCCTAGGCCTTTTACTTGGATCCTTGACGCGTCTCCAAATGAAACATGTCTATCTTCAACCTCTCGCATCCCCTTGAATAGGTGCTTGTGCCCACACATATGGTTACTAGTGCCGGTATCGAGATACCACTCCGTGTCGTTGTCGGAAATGGTATTTTTGTAAGCCATCATGAGAATACCATCTTCTCTTGTCTCCTCTTCCGCGAATAGGTTCGCATTTTCTTCTACCTTTTTCTCGGAATAGCACTCCTTTGCATAGTGTCCATACTTACCACAATTATAGCACTCGATGTTTGCTTTGCATTCTTTTGCGTAGTGACCATGCTTGCCGCAGTTGTAGCATTCGCCTTTTGAATAATTTTGCCGGCCGCCTCTCCCACAAGAACGTCCTCTACCTCGACCTTTTTGTTGGCTTGACTACCCCTTTTTCTCATAATATTCATCTTGACCGCGGTCTACACCACCGCGACCATTGCTGCGACCTTCACGACCACGTCCTCTACCACGAAAATTTTGAGAATGGAGTGCCTTTTCATTTTTGATTGACACCTTGGTTTGAAGTGCCTGCTCAAGTGTCTCCTCCTTCTTTTTCTTCTTACGTTGGTTGTTCGTGTGCCTCGAGAGAACCGGCAAGTTCGTCGACTGTGAGCGTCGCAAGGTCCTTTGATTCTTCTATCGCGCACACAACATTCTCAAAGTTGTCGGTTAATGATCTCAAAATCTTCTCCACAACACGCGCATCGGTTAGCGCTTCACCATTACGATTGAGTTGGTTCACCACAGCTTGTACATGTGTGATGTAGTCAGATACACTTTCGGACTCCTTCATTTTAATGCTCTCTAACTCACCACGAAGAGTTTGGAGACGCACTTGCTTGACACGGTCAGCTCCTTTAAACACTTTTTCTAAAATGTCCCACGCTTCTTTTGAAGTAGTTGCACCGGCAATCTTCTCAAAACCCGATTCGTCAACGGCTCGGAATAACATGTATAGTGCCGCCTTATCCTTCGATCGTAACTCTTTCAGCGTCTTATTTTGAGCCGCCGAATATCCGGTAGTATTTGTTGGTTCTTCGAAACCTTCTTTGACCACCTCCCATGCATCTTGAGATCCGAGAAGAGCTTTCATTTGAATACTCCATTTCTCATAATTCGCCTTCGTTAGTCGTGGTAGCGGCATTTGACTCATCATGTTCTCCATCGGCTCTGATACCAATTTGATAAATAAACAAGAGAAGAGTAGTTTTCCCAGAGGATACTTAATTGATAATACTGACAGACCTTGTATTATTCTTCAGTTCTTCTTATTCCAAACAATACCACTAACATCTTTATATAGGCATTACACAGCAATAAACTAACGGAAAAGAAAAAAACAAATAAACCATGCACCACTTGGCTTTTCATCTACAGAGACTCTTGACCTTTCATTTTATCATTTCCCACTAAAATAGCATTTACTGTTTATTCAACAAACCTTACTTCCACTGTCCTTCAACCAGGCATTTCAGACCATAGCCCAGTCATCCTTTCTTGGGGTAGGAAACCTATAAAGCATCAATGCTCATTTAAAAATTTAAAATTTTGGACTAACCACATACAATTTCATATTATTTTCTTACAGGGTTGGAACATAGCTACATACAACAATCCTATGTACAGAAGAAATTGAAGAATGTCAAACACTATCTGAAACTATGGGCTAAGGCCACTTTTGAGAATGGTTCATCTAAATCTAAACAAATTCGTCATGATCTTAGCCAAGCTCAAACTGATATGCTAGAGGACCGAGGCAATGAAGAATTATCTACTGCTAAACATTTATTGAATCAACACCTTTAGGAAACACTTCAACATGAAATGGACATGACCAAACAAAAGCTTGGGAAAGAATATTTGTTTAAAGGCGATAGGAACACCAGTTTTTTCCACAATGCCCTCACTATCAAGAGATCCAGATCCAATATTAATTCTATTGAAGACTAAAATGAATCCATATCGACAGATGAGCACCAAATTGACAAGGCATTTATAGATTATTTTTATGCATGCTTTTCTAAAACTAACAAAGAACCTGACCTAACTGACATCTCTCATATCAGATTACCCATTATTACTGATATTGATGCCATAAACCCTAGTCACATATGCTAAGATCAAGGATGCTCTATTTGATCTAAATCCAAACAGTGTTGGTGGTCCTAGTGGTTTTAATACTCATTTCTTTAAATCTACATGGGCTGTCAATGACATCACACTTGTTAAGGTCATCCAATACTTCTTCAATACTAACACCATGCTTGGTGGTGTAAATCCAACTAACATTGCTTTGACACCCAGATTGAGGAACCAAAATCAATCACACACTTTCGGCCTATATTATGCTGCAATGTAATATATAGATGTATCACTAATATTCTGGCTAAGAGGATCATGCCTATCCTTAGCAAGATTGTCTTTCCCAATCAAACTGCATTTCTTATGAATAGGAATATTACTGATAATATCCTTCTTACACATGCGTTACTAAGAGACTACACACAAAAGAATGTTTCACCCAGATGCATGATGAATTAATATACATAAGCATTTGATTTGATTGAGTGGATTTCTATTGTTTCCATCATGACTAGGATGGCCTTCCCTGAGACATATATTTCTTGGATTTACACTTGTATATCCCGTGCTACTTATACTATTAGAGTCAATGGACACTGTGCTGGCTACTTCAAATCATCCAGGGGCATCTGACAAGGTGATCCAGTCTCCCCATACTTATTTATTATGGTTATGCAGCTATTGATCTCCATTCTTAATTCACATGTTGTTGCTCATAAGCTAAAGACACATCCAAAATGCAAGCAACCTATCATCACATCACTTATGTTTGCTGATGATACTGAAATTTTTGCAAAACTAGATGCTAATACTATTTGTAATATAAGTGCAACACTCCTAAAATTTCATGACACTGCCGAATTACAAATCAACAAGAAAACATCACACATCATCATTGATGGCCTTCCTACTATTGCTACCGAGACCATTACAACTTTGTCTAGATTACAAGCTATGCATGGAAACTCTATTTACTTAGGTATCCTTATTAAAACATCTAGAATATCGACTACTCAATAGATACCAATATACGAAAAGATTATATCAAAGCTAAGGCATTGGCCTCCACATCTCTTATCTCAAATGGGAGAATTACTATTATGAAATCCATTATTTTTGTAATGACATCCTACCAGTCTCAACTTTTCATATTACCAAAGAAATTGATGAACAATGCAGTAATGAACCATTATATATGGCATGGTGACTGCCATTCCCATAAACCTATTCCTATTCTTTCAATAAGCTATGTAGACCAAAGGGGGGCTTAGGCATTATCAACTTACAATGCTGGAACATGGCAGCTGCAACAAAACAAATCAATGACATTTTGAGTAATAAATCAAATCTGTGGGTTAAATGGATAACCAAAAACTACTTATATGGCAAACACTTCTGGACTATGTCATCCCCTACCAATGTTAGCTGGTTCTGGAAGAGTATACTTAACATAAAACATACTATTCTTCCTCTTGTCAAATATAATATTTCTCTGATATCCAATCTTTTTTGGCACTCTCCTTCGGCGGTCAGAGGAGTGCTATTAAATGACATCTTGGATAATATGCAACAATACTCCACTGGAATTCCTAATAATGCTAATATTCAACATTTCATCATCCATGAAAAAATCATTATGCATTCTACTAGCTCTGTGGTGGTTAGGAAATTGTGGAATAAGATCATGTCAGAACATCACATCAACACTGCCACAAGATACAAATGACAGGCAAGCAATGTGCACAGTCCATTTCAACTACATATAAGGAATTACTACCTGAATGTATTAGGTCTAATTCGATATGGTATAGTAGAATTTGGAATTGTTTTGGACTGAAAAGAATAATTTTGTTAGAATTTTTTTCAAGTTGAAGATTAATTGGATAACAAGTGTGAAATGAGAGATTGATTTTAAAGGAGAAAGTTGTACTTTATTATAAACTTTTGCTTACAATTTTTTTTCTTGCTTGCAATTGAGATACACCACTCCTATTTATAGTAATTCACATCTCAAATGAACGGTGGAGATGTGTTTGATTCTACGGTATACAACTATTCTCTAGAGTTTTCTATAACTTTCATACAAAATATCTTTAGACAAGAAAACTCTAGATTCTAGTTATTTTATTACAATTTGATGAATGGAAAATTCTAGAACCTCTTCTACCATGACAACATATATCTAGATAATTCTATCTACATGTTTCTTTCTAACTTTCTCTAGAATTCTCTTTTAGCTTTACTTCTTTGTTTGTAGCCCAAATTAAGTCCAATAATTTAGCCCAAAGTCAAGTTTAATTTTCAACATCCTCCCGTAAACTTAACTTTGTCACTCCAAGCATCTTCCGCAGTCTTTGAAAGTCTTCATTTTTTAATGCCTTTGTAAAAATGTCTGCTACTTGTTCTTTTGAGTTAATAAAATTTGCTTGTACTTCCTTTTTTGCAATCCGCTCTCGAATAAAGTGATAACGTGTATCGATGTGTGAACTTCGTTCATGGAAGACGGGATTCTCGGCTAGAGCGATAGCTGACTTATTATCCATGTAAATTTCTGTTGCACTGTGTTGTGGTATACGTAACTCCATCAATAGATCTCGAAGCCAAATAGCATGATGAACACAAGTTGAAGCAGCAACATACTCAGCTTCACAAGTGGAAAGCGTCACAGTTGGTTGCTTTTTTGAGCTCCAGGAAATGGCTGTATCTCCCATGAAGAAGACAAATCCACTCATACTTTTATGATCATCAACATCTCCAGCCCAATCGATATCATTGTAACCAATTAACTTGAAATTATTAGAACTTGAGTATAACAAACCAAAATCAATGGTACCTTTAATGTATCGAAGAATCCTTTTTGCAGTCTTCAAGTGTGATGTTGTAGGAACTTCCATATAGCGGCTAATGAGTCCAACACCATAAAATATATCGGGTCTTGTGCATGTGAGGTATCTTAAGCTACCAACCAAACTCTTGAATAGTGTGGGATCCACATCTTCTTCTTTGGTATATTTTGAGAGCTTTGTTCCACATTCTATTGGGGTATTAGCTGGTTTACTTCCATCCATCTTAAATTTCTTCATTATTTCCTTTGCATATGCTTCTTGTGAAATAAGTATGCCATGCTCGCTTTGAATCACTTGGATACCAAGATAATATGACATGAGTCCAATATCGGTCATCTCAAACTCTAAACTCATCTCCTTCTTAAAACTTCAAATGCTTTTGGATTATTTCCAGTAAAGATTAAGTCATCCACGTACAAACATACAATCAAGATATCTCCACTTTGATTTGTCTTTATGTAAAGAGCATGTTCGGGGGGGGCATTTTATAAGGTTATTCTCTAGAAAATATTTATCAATTCTAGTATTCCATGCTCTGGGGGCTTGTTTCAAACCATAAAGTGCCTTTTTTAATTTTAAAACTTTATCTTCATATCCTTTAATTTTATAACCAAGTGGCTTCTCCAAATAAACTTCTTCTTCTATAGTACCATTCAAGAAAGCCGATTTCACATCCATTTGATATATATTTTCCATTTGTTTTGAGCCGCTAAAGAAATTAATAATCTTATAGTTTCTAAACGGGCAACAGGAGCAAATACCTCGTCATAATCTATACCTGCTCTTTGCTCGTATCCTTTGGCTACCAATCTAGATTTGTACCTTTCAACTTCTCCTTTAGCGTTCTTCTTTACTTTGTATACCCATTTTACTCCAATAGCTTTGTGTCCTTCAGGTAAATCAGCCATCTCCCATGTATCATTTTTTTACAATAGCTTTGATTTCTTCATCCATAGCACTCCTCCATCTTTTGTCTTGTTTTGCTTCTTCAAAATCTATTGGCTCACAATTTGCAAAAAGACAAAATAAAGTAATATTATCACAAAGTGGTGTTACCTCGTATAGTTCTTGTAAAGATCTCATGCGCGACATCCTTTCACTTGAGCTTTCTTCTTGTGGAGTTTCTTGATGAGTGCTTGATGGAGATGACGGTGTTGGACTAGCCGGCTCTTCTTGCACATCACTGTTTTCTTCTTCTTCGTAAAAGGGAAGGAAATTATAATCTTCTTCTTGTGTGCTCCAAACCCAAGTGTTTTCTTCATCAAACTCCACATCTCGACTAACAACAACTTTTCCATATATAGGATTATATAACTCGTACCCTTTTGACCTTGAGTCATAGCCAATGAATATATATTTTTCACTTTTATCATCCAATTTGGAACGCTTTTGATCTGGCATATGGGCATACGCTAGGCTTCTAAATACTCTCAAATGTGTTATACATGGTTTTCTTCCACACCAAGCTTCTTCGGGAGTTTTGTTCCACACACTTCGAGTTGGAGAGCGATTAGCTAAGTACACTGCACATTCAACGGCTTCGGCCCAACATTCTTTTGGAATTCTCTAACTTTTCAACATACTCGTGCCATATTAAGTAGAGATCTATTCTTTCTTTCTACGACCCCGTTTTGTTGTGGAGTATACGGGATGGTTAAGGGACGGTGAATTCCATTTTCTTCACAAAATCTCTCAAATTCTTTAGAGGTAAATTCTCTACCTCGGTCGGACCTCATGATTTTTATCTTATAACCACTTTCATTTTCTACAAAAGCTTTAAATTTCTTAAAGGCATCAAATACATCGGACTTTTGTTTAAGGAAATAGGCCCAAGTTTTTCTACTATAATCATCAATAAACAAAGCAAAGTAATTACATTTTCCAAGTGAGCACGGTTTTATTGGACCACAAATATCGGTTTGAATTAACTCTAGTGGTTCTTTAGCCCTTGTGTTGGATTCTTTTGGAAAACTTTTCCTTGGTTGTTTTCCAAATAAGCATCCTTCACATAGTTGATTCATATGATCGATTCGTGGTAAACCTTTCACCATATTTTTATTCTTTAACAACTTTAAACCCCCAAAATTAAGATGTCCAAATCTCAAGTGCCAAAGCCATGATGAATCTTTATAGCATGCTTTTAAACATTTGGTAATATTATTTGAAATATGGAGTGGAAATATTCTATTTTTTGACATTTCTACTTTAGCAACCAGATTTCCTTTAGCATCTTTCATGAGAAGGCTACGATCTTTCATATGAATGTCGTATCCCCTTTCTAAAAGTTGCCCCAATCTTAGAATGTTACTTTTCATATTAGGAACATAATATACGTTAGAGATAAAATCATGTTTTCCATTTTTTAAGCGAATTAATATTTTTCCTTTTCCCTTAACTGGAATTTTAGATTCATCACCAAAATAAATGTTTCCATTTAATAATTCGTCAAGCTTCGTGAACATGTTCCTTCTTCCACACATATGATTGCTAGCCCCCGTATCCAAATACCATATATTGTTATCACCACATGCATCTCTCTTTTGTGCCAAAAGTATTGTAGAATATTCTTTCTCTTCTTTAGCAAAGTTAGATCTCTCTAGAACTTTATTAGAAGTAGATCTACATTCGGAAGAAAAATGCCTAAATTTATCACAATTGTAACACTTAATTTGTGTTTTATCATACCTTGGTCTTCCATTTTGTTTCATGTTTCCTCCTCTTCCTCGACCTCTTGTAGCATATGCGTTTTGGCTTCTCTCCTCTTTATTGAAAAATTTATAACCACCTCTTCCACAGCTTTGACCTCGACCTCTTCCTCTTTGGCCATGACTTCTTATATTTCTAAATGTTTCATTCTCGTTTAAGGTGAGTTTGGTTTGAAGAGCTTGCTCCAATGGCTCTTCTTTAACCCTTTTCTTTAATTTTTCTTCATGGGCTTGAAGTGATCCCATGAGTTGATCAACGGTCATGGATTCTAGATCTTTAGATTCTTCAATAGCTACAACTATGTAATCGAATTTTGAATCTAAAGATCGTAGAATTTTCTCGACCACTCTAGAGTCCTCCAATTTTTCACCATATCTTTTCATTTGATTTACTAATGCCAAAACTCATGAAAAATAATCATCAATCGAATCGGTTGATTTCATATGTAAAGCTTCAAACTCACCTCGCATAGTTTGTAGTCTTATCTTCTTCACTTTATCGATGCCTTTGAATGCGTTCTCCAAAATTTCTCATGCTTCCTTACTACTTTGCGCACTTGCTACCTTCTCAAACATAGATTCATCTAAGCCATGATGAATGAGAGTAAGAGCCTTACGATCCTTCTTTCTTGAATCCTTCAAATTATAATTTTGTGTTTGGGATAAAGTGGTGATATCGATGGGTTCAATATACCCATTTTCAACGATATCCCACACATCTTGTGAACCGAGCAACGCCTTCATGCGAATACTCCAATTATCATAGTGCTCCTTCTTTAGCAACGGAACTTGAAATGGTGTCATGTCGCTTGCCATATTTTCTTGACTAAGAACCTGGCTCTGATACCAATGTTAGAAAAAAATTTCAAGTTGAAGATTAATTGGACTGCAAGTGTGAAATGAGAGGTTGATTTTAAAGGAGAAAGTTGTACTTTATTACAAACTTTTGCTTACAATTTTTTTGCTTGCTTGCAATTGAAATACACCACTCCTATTTATAGTAATTCACATCTCAAATGAGCGGTGGAGATGTGTTTAATCCTACGGTATACAATTATTCTCTAGAGTTTTCTATAACTTTCATACAAAATATCTTTAAACAAGAAAACTCTAGATTCTAGTTATTTTATTATAATTTGATGAATGGAAAATTCTAGAACCTCTTCTACCATGACAACATATATCTAGATAATTCTATCTACATGTTTCTTTCTAACTTTCTCTAGAATTCTCTTTTAGCTTTACTTCTTTGTTTGTAGCCCAAATTAAGTCCAATAATTTAGCCCAAAGTCAAGTTTAATTTTCAACAAATTTCTTACTAGTTCGTTGCTGGGGTTTCATTGTTAATAACGGTTGTATCTTTTACAATGACCACCCAGAGAGTAGAGATCACCAGTTTTTTGAATGCACTATGATTTATCAAATTTGGAAGTCAATTATCCTTGTAGCTGGAATATAATATGGCAATACAAATCGAAACCAACAGTAGTTCGAAATCTTTAAGAGATCGAGGTGGAGAAATGAACTGGGCGATCGAATGCTTATTGTTTTGAAATGCTTCATTGCTGTTTGTTGGCGGGAGATAAGTACAAGAATATTTGATAATAAAATTAAAAGTAGGAAGGAGATTGTTGTAGTTATTAAGAGGGCAGTTAACTAGCGATTGAAGCACTTGCAATCTATTAGGTCGGGCTTTACATGGAGATTTAATTAATTAGGTTTCATGCTATATGGGCCTGAATCTTTCTTTAATTATATCTTTATTTTCTACTTGTATTTCTGTATTTTTATTTCTTCTATTTTTTGCATGTACTTGTCTTTCGTTCCTAATAAGAACTGGTAAAGGGCCAATACAAAACCTCTTTTGCCAATTAAAAAAACATATATATTGATATGTGTGCATAACTATAACTATTATAGTTATTTATTTATCTCAAAATTGTTTATGATAAAGTAAATTAATATTTTGAATTAATTAAAATATTTAATTGAATTGTTTAATCAAATAAAAATTATTATATATAATGATTTGAAAGTTAATTAACTAAAATATGTGCATATATTGATATGTACATATAAACAACTATAAATGTTATAGTCGATTAACTATCTAAACAATTTAAGATGAGTAATATAAAAGTTTATAAATTTTATATGAAATGAATTAAATTAATTGCATATGATTTGGTTAATAAGAATTAAAATTTATTAAACTAGATTTAATTAATAAGATACATGTGTATATCATATGAGTGAATTAGATTATAAAAGTTATGAACAAGTTAATACCTATATAACTATATACGTATAAAATTAAGTTAAACTAGGAAGAAACTCAAATAAGATTTAAGTAGTAAGTGCATACGTGTAGTTCGGTATACCATGATTTTAAATTTGTCTAACACTTAAATCATCAAGGTATTTCATAAGAAGTAATTGCTCCCTAAATCAACCTCACTTGTGACGACTGACCTTTTCAACCCTCAAAAGTCAACACTAATACATCCACGGTATTCACGTGCCGAGCATCAAGTGCCAGAAGGACAGATTGTTGGAGTTAAAGAAAAGAAAAGATAGAATAGAACCTCATGTCATGACGAGTAATGTTTAATATAAAAAATCTTTACAAAAGATAACTGTAATATATACATCAAACATAGTAAACTAACGGTTCATGAGCATGGACAGGTATAACAACTTGCCCTCACAATTGCTGATAAATACAAAGCAACAAATGCAGTGGAGATAAAATATATGTGAACACATATTGAAGGCATCTAACTCGACTCCTAAAGCTTCAAAGCATCCATCGCTAAACTAGAAATATACCTGACCCAAACTTATAAGAAAATTACGTCTGGATCAGTCTGGTAAACCAAAGTGAGAAATGCAAATTATATGGATTTTTTAAATATTATTAACATTTCAAAAATAAAGGTATCTCATAAGCCTATGCCGCATATAAACATGAATGGGTTTTTACATTACGCTAACCAAAATATTTTTATAACATAGCTGAAATGCTTGCATCTAATGTTCCAGCATATTTAGGCGCAACTAAGCCCGTAAGGCACTTATTAGAAAATAGATTTCATGCGATGACAAGGTTACTGGGGTACCGTCTATCATAGTACCCTTCTAGAAAATGTATCGAGGTTGAAAACCTTTTGACCCCTGCAAGTCAGGATTGGCCTACCCTTTCCTAGATAGTATCAAATATGACGTCACCCCGGTTATCGACCAACAACCATGCCGAATCACTAACATACGTAAATGAGTCAATATCGATATAGATTGGGTGATGACCATACCCAAATACCATGCAGATAGAGCCCTGCTAAAGCTCCGCAAAATTACCGCTACAACGTATAGCGCTACTCAACTGCTATGCTATTTCGATTTAATAACAGTGGATCCGCTATTAGCCCCATCATTTTCCGCTACATCCGCTAAATCAAGGCTTTTAAGAGCCCATTTTAGCAACATTAATATATAAAGGTCTATATAACTAGCTCTCTTTGTTAAAAAATCAACAAAGTTAGGGTAAAGACCTAATTTTAAGTCATATGTACTCAATATTAGTAAAAATCTATTGTAGTCTCCAGATCTAGGCTGCATAAATTATGATATTCCTCGGCTTCATTATATAAGATTAAATAATATTTCTTCTTATTGCACAAAGGATGTGAGAATAAGAATATTGACTTTAAATATTTAGTTTTAAATGTAATGAGCCTTTGCACCTCCGTTGTTTTTCGCTATATCCCTGCTATAACTTTTTACACTTTCACTGATATAGAACCGCTGATTGGTTTAACTATACAACCCTAATGGTTGCAAACCACATAGCCCTGAATCATATACTATGTTTTAGTCATTACCGGATGTAAGTCATGAGGCTACGTGTAACGACCCGTAAATTTTGATTAATAAATTTGTTAGTTTAATTTAAATTTTGTAATTAAATTTAGGAAGAAATAAAAATTCTAGAAGTTATAATGAAGCAGATGTTAGAAATTTAAATGTAGCAATTGAAATTAAGATTTACAAATTCAAAATGTAATTGCTTTCAATTGAAATTGTGAATCTTTGTCATACTTGGTTATAAGTTTAATATAAGAAACAAACGAGAATATTAAATTAACTAATGAAATGTTATAAACAGAAGTATAATGGAAATGCTACTAATCTAATATAATAAGAAGGTAAGTAATAAATAAATGATTGTAAACTTTAGTAAATGAATTAATGTGCAAATGAATTGAATCTAAGAAAACAAATAGAAATGTTAAATCATGAATAAATTTTGTTAACTAAAATGGAATTCAAATTTATAAAATAATGTACAGTTTTAAATTGTTGCTTTTGGGTGATAAGTTAAAATATAAGTAAATAAAGGCTGGTATTGAATTTATCAATGATTTAAAATATTGATTAATGGAAATTGAATGTAAATTGAGGTAATAAAGTAATGCAGGGCAATAAATAATTAAATTAGTACAATCCCTATTTTTATTTGTAAACAATCGTAAGGTTTTAATTTATTGAAATTTGAAAATTAGGAAATAGATTCAAAATTTATATTAGATAACGAATTTCAATAATTAAAGATAATAATTAATGGATTAAATGGAATACCAATTTATTTATAAAATGAATATAAGTGAATGTAACAAAATGAATAGGAAATGCTAATTTATTCATAAAGTGATAGTTAATGTGAAAAGGAATGGAACCAAGATGGAATGATTTATGGGATTTAGGATCTTAATTTGTATGTTTGCATTAATGTATAATGAATGGGAAAAATGAATCAATTAAGTTATGTATTTATTTCTTTAGTATGTTGCATAAAATTTGGAAATCAGTTTGCAATCAAAGGAGATTAAGTAGCACGTTAAATGGGAAACAAATTAATTAATACATTAATGATGTGTAATATAATTCAATGTTAATTACACCCACACAATGTCAAATTATTAAATGGCAAGATTTTTAAATTAATAAACGAATTTATTTAGATTTCAATTTATAATTAATAACATTTAATGTGAAATCAATTATATTTAATCGACTTTAATTGTGCAGTAGAGTAGATGTGATTTGTCATTGAAATCGGAAAATTTTATAAGATGCAATTAATGCTAATCCTATTTAGAATATGACAGTTGGCTAATTTAAAGAATAGAAAGCTAGATTTATTTATTTAAATGATTTTTTTTTAATTATTTTCTTTGAATTTATTGTGAATAAATGAAATATAACAGTTAAATTTACGTTTAAGGAAATATAGAGGAAATCTAAGAAAATAAATGTAAACAATAGTGAACCAATGTAAATTGCATCTTTTTGATAATGATAGACAGAATAATAGAATGAAAGGTAATTTAATGAAATTTTGAAAATTTAATTTACAATTTCTAAATTCAATGAATTTGAGATAAACACTGAAATTGTTAAATTTATCAACTTTAAATCGACTTTTAATTTGGATAAAACGTTGTAATTTGATTGAGAAATATAATGTGATAAAATTGGTCAATTTTAAAATTGAAATTTAAAAATTGAAATTTATTAATTAATTATTAAATTATTTAATGAATCGAAAATAGCCATTTTGGCCACTGACTCGGATTCGACGGAACCAGTTTCATCGGATCCGTAACGGTGAATTATTATAGGATTTCAAGTTTCGTAGTGATCGGACTTGTCGTTTGATCGTATGGGCTTGAAACGCCATGAAATCAATTTAATTGAAATCAATTGAAATCAATTTGAAAATATTGATTTCAGCATAACTTCTTCATACGATGAAATTTGGACGTGAAACCTTTTCCATTGCGTTTAAAATATTTTTAAACACCTATTTGTTATATGGGTATACCCAATTTCATTCCGGGGTCAGAACGGGCTTTTTGGGCCACTTTGTCGTTAGCGCATATCCAACCCGATCCATTTATTCTATTTCAACTTTCTCTATAAATATCCTGCTATAAACCCTAGCCTCCCTAATTCTCATTTGTCTGTATGTAAATTCATTCTATTCCTCTTCTTCTTCAATGGCGGACAAAATTCTATATTTCTAGATCCAAACACAAATAAAAAATCAACTTCAAAAATTCAAACTCCTTAGAAAAATTTGAGAAAAATATATATCGAAGACTTCATCGATACGAATCTACGCATAGCTTCTGTTTTTGAAATTGATGTTCAAGTCGACCGAAAATCACAGTCAAAGACGAAGTTAGGGGTTTTGATTTCGTCGTAAATCGGTGAAATTAATTGAGGGGTTTTGCAGTGCTTGGCTCCAGGATGTCGGGGATGGTGGTCGTTCGGCGTAATTTGGCCTTAGGCTGACGGAATTCTTTAATTAGTGTTCGAAAACCCTAATTCCTTGTGGCGTCTAGGGTTCTTTAGATCGCGAGAGGAGGTGGAACCGGCCTGGAGGAGGCGACTCGGACTTGGGGGGACTCGGCTGGCCATTTGACGGCGCGACGAACTATGAGGCGGCGGCGTGAATAAGAAGCAAGCGTGCGTGCGTGCGTTTTTCTGGACTAAACCCGTATAGGGTTTTACTGGAAGGAAGGGGGAGTTGACGTGTCACGTGGTGATTGAGGTAGTGATTTTTTTTTAAATTATTTTGTTTTAAATTTATGTTGATTTCAACTCGTTTAACTCGAATAACTTTCACATACGATATCCGTTTCACGCGCGATTTTTTTGTTAGGATCGTAATAAAATTCCGGACGCTTTGGCGCTTGTTTGGACAGATTTGGAGACTGTGAAATTTTTGGGTTTAAATTAGGTTTAAATTCAATTTAAATTCGAAAGATGAGTGTTTTAACCCACTCACAACTTCTAAAATTTCTTATGTTTGTTAAATTGATTTACGATGTGTTTAGTAATTTATTTATACCTGTTTGGCATATATTTCATCATTACGTCAGTAAATTTGCATCCATATAATTTACTTGTTATTTAATTCATTTTTGCATATAAACTGCCAGTTAAAATTTTTGTTAAATTTAATATTGCATATAAGCTGTAACGCCCCACCTCGAGACCCACCTTAGTAAAGAGAATTAACGAGTAATTCCGTCTACTAAAGCGGAGAATAGGGCTGGTTAAGGGCGGCCATGTATAACTTTGTCTTAAACATCTACTGAATACGTCGATAAATGCAATATAATATTTCTTTTCTATCTCAATGGATCGACATACACATTAAATGTTTAATCCAAAACTATAGGTGGTTGATGGATCTATCAGAACAAAATACAATAACTAAATGTAAATCACATCACAGAACAGTAATCGACATCATATACATACATAAACACTGATACATGTTTAGTACAATACAATATGAATACAATAAAGGAGGTACTCGACCACACCATATACATCAAATCAAATGTAAAAACATCAGAGTATGCGGAAGAAATAAACTACTCAAGCGAAAGAAGAGATGATATCCAACACCAACTTCAAGCTAAGTCCGATAGATGATACCTGAAACAACTCGGTCTGACCCGAGTATAAATACACGGGTCAGTCTAGCTACACAAATCAGTCAATATCGATAATATGAAGCTGAATGGATATAGTGATACTTCTTCTCGAATGAGGAGAAGGATTAGATAACTCATTGCTCAATACTTAAGTAACAAACGCTACCTAAGTGACTAAATACCTCGAAAGAGGTAACTCAAACTCAATACACTAATAAAACACAAGTGCCTCATATCATTAGCGATAACCCATAATGATCTCAAATCAATTCATATAAAACTCAAGCAAAACTCAAATGGTTCGATGAACCATTACTCCAAAAAGGAGAAAACTCATCTCAATCACAAATAGAAGTCATGAAAGTAACACAAGACAACTCCATAAGAATGTGAGATCTCAAACTCATAAGTAGGCCAAGGCGGCTAAATCTCACAAATACATCTCAATCATAAAAACTCATGGAACTCGATACGAATTCAAACTCAATAAAGAATTCGACGCATGTCCAAAACTCGGAAAATCTTAACGCTAATGCGCCAAAAACGGCGAATTCAAAACTCAGAAAACCCGAATTGGCCATATCCCTGAATACAATACCGAAGCAATGCTGCACGTGCTAAACTCAGATGGCCGAAGCCTTAGACAAGGTCGCTAACACCTTCCAAAGCAGTTCATCTTGATGATAAGGTCGCTGACACCTTTCCAAAGCAGTTCGTCCTGATGACAAGGTCGCTGACACCTTTCCAAAGCAGTTCGTCCTCATGACAAGGTCGCCGACACCTTTCCAAAGCAGTT
Organism: Allium cepa; assembly: GCA_030765085.1. Lineage (NCBI taxonomy): Eukaryota > Viridiplantae > Streptophyta > Magnoliopsida > Asparagales > Amaryllidaceae > Allium > Allium cepa. The sequence continues at coordinate 42,464,935 of CM060937.1, forward strand.
CATCCTCATGACAAGGTCGCTGACACCTTTCCAAGCCATTTTGTCATCCCTAACAAGGTCGCTAACACCTCCAAAGCAATTCGTCCTCATGACAAGGTTGCTGACACCTCTCAAAGCAGTTCTGTTAGGTAAACATCGTGAATGTGTCACAAATTCACGGATAGGAACCCGAAAAGTGTTAACGCGTGTCCCATACCACACATTCGCACTTAGCGGTTTACTAGCTGTTAGTCGATGCCACACTAAAAACATCATAAAACACAGAAAATTATATCTCGCCTAGTCTTATTGGCGAGTGATAAAGAGATACCATACTTGTCTCATCTCATCGATAAGTATTAAATGGCATCATAACTTGTCTCATCTCATCGATAGGTGAAAAACATCATGATGGTTTCTCATAAACCATAAATCTCAAAATATGAAATCATAAACTCAAGACTTGCCTTATGCCATTGGAAAGTAAATAAAACATCGTGACGGTTCTCATCGATCAAATTCCTACGTAGTAAATCTCAAACCATAATACTTGCCAAATATTGGCCATCTTAAATAATTCCAATAAATAGAAATTGTAAAACTCAAAATACGCCATAAAATGACAAAACATCTCAGAATCATTAAACTCAAATAGCTTCGATCGTACAAGTCCGAAATTAAACGAAATATTAAACACACATGACCCATACCACGTGTTTTGCTAAATTGTTTAATTCTCTATCTCATACGTTCGAATAGTATAAAAGTGTGTATTATATATCTATATATATATAAAAAAAAAAATTATAAATTTTTGTAAAACATTTAATTTGAAAGTTTTTCCATTATGAAACTCATTTCGAAAATGGTTTAGAAAACACGTGCACAGAAATAGCAAAAATCGATGAAAATTTAATAAAATTAACATATGATAAAACCCAAATGAATCCATCAATTCGTAGTGTGAATCAACATTAATGTCGGGTTTTCTATTAGTATAAGTTAGCCTTTTAGAACCATCTCGAAAAAAAATGCTCGAAATCATTGAATTCAAAAAAACAATTCAACGGAGAATGTTCAAACATTGCAAAAGAACCCAGGCCTGTGGCTTGTTTTGCTAGTTTTCTCCTTTTGACACAAAATTTGAGAAAACATGAAACATAAAAGTTGAAGATAATTCCATAGCTTGAAGTCAGAAATAAAATCAACTAATTCAGACATTTTAGTCAAAAGTTATGGCAGTTCTAATTCTCAGGTGTAAAATTACAAAACTGTGAACAATGTGCATAACAACAGGGCTGCGGCTTAAAGAGCCATTTTGACCCTATAGATCTCCGAATTTGATAAATCATAAAACACAAAAGTTGAAGAGAATTTAAAATGCTAAAAGATAGAAAAAGAATCACCTTATTTGGACAATCGAGTCAAAAGTTATGAAGATTTTATTTCTCAGGTCTAAAATTACAAAACTCTGAACAATGTGCATAACAAAAGAGCTGCGCCTTAAAGAGCCATTTTGACTCTGTAGATCCCATAATTTGATAAATCTTAAAACATAAAATTGAAGATAATTGCAAAATATAAAATACAGAAAAAGAATCACCTTATTTGGATAAACGAGTCAAAAGTTATGATGATTTTATTTCTCAGGTCTAAAATTATAAAACTCTGAACAATGTGCATAACAACAGGGCTGCGGCTTAAAGAGCCATTTTGAACCTATAGATCCCAGAACTTGATAAATCCTTAAACATAAAAGTTGAATAGAATTACAAAAGCTAAATAATAGAAAAAGAACCACCTTATTTAGACAATCGAGTCAAAATTTATAATGATTTTATTTCTCAGGTCTAAAATTACAAAACTCTGAACAATGTGCATAACAACAGGGCTGCGGCTTAAAGAGCCATTTTGACTTTGTAGATCCTAGAATTTGATAAATTATAAAACATAAAAGTTGAATATAATTTCAAAAGCTAAAAGGTAGAAAAAGAATCACCCTATTTAGAAAATCGAGTCAAAAGTTATGATGATTTTATTTCTCAGGTTTAAAATTACAAAACTGTGACTTTGCTCTCGGGATAGGAAGAAAGAAGTGAAATTTTGACTAACTTAACTTTAAAATTTCATAAAACTCAAAACATTAAACTTGTAGAAAAATTTATAAGATTTCCGGAACATAAAAAATTAACCAATTTGGACAAGCAATATAAAAGATATGGCAAAATATATTACAGGTATAAACTCAGCAAATTTTCTTTAAGGACAGTGTTGCGCTTTTACTTTCAATTCTATTTCAGGTCTATCAAACTTCCATAAATCGAAATGCAACCAAAAGATAAATTGTTTGAGTCTAGTTTCTAACCCAAAAAGAATGAGCTCAAACAGATTAGAAATGTGCATGATATCACTATTTTACTTCTGTGCATTTTTTCTTATTCATTTTCAGCAAGCATAGAAACCCAAAATCATCTTCCTAATTCACAAATTCAACCAAAGATTCTTCTAATACAATCAAATACAAAAATGAAAACTTAAATAAACTAGAAAAGTGAGTATTTAAACTCACCTTAAGATTTATTTGCAGCAAATTAGCGGATTTAGCAAGCAAAGTAGGAAATTTTGGCCTTGATTTGGAGTTAGAAACCTGAAAGAGGAGAAAATAGAAACATGCAAGGAAGGAAATGAAGTTAGATACAAAGACAAAAAAAAATAAGAATTTGATGAGATATTCTTCATTTTGGAGTTAATTACCTGTTGCAATTTTCTTCAATTTGATTAAAATCAGTAAATCTGTGAAGAGATAGAAGATTGAAAGCCTAGGGTTGAGAAAAAGTAAAGTTTTTGTTTTCTTTTGTTTTTGCTTCTGATTACAGTAAAAATGAACGTTCAAAAAAAAGGAAGAGGGGAGAAGGATGGTTTCTCTTCTCTGACAGGCTAAGTAAAAATGGGCTATGACCCAAACAAAGAAATTTAGCCTGAGTAAATTTAATTTATCACCTAAGACCAATATAAACATATGTTAATAAATCAATAACATATTTTTACAAAGTTTCAACTCAATAAGTTTTCACAACTATATTTTCATGTTTTATAAAACATTTTACAACTAATAAAAAGATAATTTAGTTATAAAAATATTTTTATTAACAAAAACTCTTATTTTGAAATAAATACACAATTTACACAAATATTTACATAAAATGCTATTTTCAACAAACATAACTTTTACAAAATTATTTTCTTGCATAATGAAATGCAATAAATCATTCTAGCATCATTTTTATGTCCAAAACTTATTTTTTAAACCAAATTTCATCTTTTTATTTATTACAAACACATATTAAAACAACATACTTCTTTTAAGTATCAATAACAGAAATATTGACAATAATTACAAGAATTATTGCATTTTCTCTAAATAAAATCATATTTCACTCACATTTCTCACAAAAACCATGAAAAAGTTTGTAAAACATTATTTTTTACATTTTATTTCCAAAATCCATTTTTTATTTCAAATAAAACAATTTAAATCTCCAATTTATTCTTTATTCACAATATTAAATTATAACTACCATTATAATTTAATATTTATGGGTAATCTCCAAAACCAGGATTGTTACATAAACTGCTAGTTAAATTTATTTATTATTGCATATAAACTACAGTTAAACAGTTATTTAATTCATTATTGAAAAATTAACTGCCAGTAATTAATTATTATTTATTGATGTGATTGTTTGAATTGGATGATAAATTGATAAATGTTGATGATTGATATGATGGATGAATGGATGCTGTATTTATATTGTATAAACTGCAAGTTGCCATACATTTTAATTTCGTTCAGGATTGCAGTTTGAAATGATATACAACCGCATTTTTATTTTTAAATTACGGATTGAAATGATAAATATCTGTATCACTTGACCATAGGATAGAAAATTATGTACAGGCACCGTGGTGTGTGTGTGTGTGTGTGTATATATATATATATATATATATATTTTGAAATGATTCTTGTGGTTTTGTAAAGAAATATACGGGTTGTATAAATATTGATTTTTGATGTTATATAAACAACAAAATTTATTTTTGGTTTAACTATAAATAAATATGCTTTGAAATATAAAGTAAGCCCGATAATAAAGTCTGAATATCTTATATATATATATGATTTAATGAATGTTGATTTTGATATTTCATAAATATTACTTTATTATATAGTTAAACGCTTGAAATTAAGCTATGTATAAATTTGGGTTAAAGGACAAAAATAAGTTTAAGAATAAAAGTTTAAATTTTATAGTTCGGTTAAGTATTTATTTAAATTTATTATTAGAGTTATAATGTCTTAATTAAAATAAATTTTGGAAGATAAATATGAAATTGCTTTGAATTAAAGTATTTAAGAATTATCCTCGAATAAAATTTATTTGAAATAAAAATGAATTTGGGATTGTAAAGGGTATGATCTTCATAACTTGATTTTGGTTTGGAGGGCTTAAATGAATATCAAGTCGACTTAAATGAATATACCAAGTTAAATTAAATTAAAGAATATCCAGTTTGTTTGAAGTTAAAAGTTTTACTTAAAATTTATTGGGTTTATTAAGTGAACTTTTCAAATCTAAATAATAGTAATTGAATTTGATATATATGAAATTATCAAAGAATTAGTTTTGAAATGGTGAAATGGTAAAAGCTTTGAAATATTATGAATTGAAATGGTTTATTTGGAATTTATTGCGAAATTAAAGAAGCTATTTTATTATATGAAGTAATAAAATGTTTAGACCATTAAGTATAAAAATTTATGTTTCAAAGCTATAGATTTCAAGGTATATAGAGTTGGAAGTACTATGATTTTTAAATAAGATATATTTGAAATAAAATGATATCATTTTGATTTGGGTTTTAAAATAGAAATGATATCGTATTTATATGGTTTTGAAATGGATATTTTATTCTGGTTTTAAAGTATAAATTATTTTTGAAAAGACCGCGGTGTTATAATAACGATTGGTTGTTGAAGAGACTGGGATCGGAAGTTATCATACTTTCTGCCAACTCCGAAAACCACTTTAACAACCGTGTATGCGGTGGAGATTCCAGAATGAAGTAGGATGGTGGCGGCGTTTCCTTTAAGGTAAATACGTGGACCCAACTCCTGTGAGTTGGCATAAGGTGGCTAAAACATGAGCAATTGACGGGTTAATTGAGGTAGCACCTTTGATCGGAAACATCCCTTCGATATTATACTCTGACTTTTGGATTGATTCGGTGGCCGCTTTTGATTTTTTTATTTGGGGGTGATGCTCGAGGTGGGTAGTAGCTGCGGCTACGTGTTACCACCTACCCGGAAGCGTAATTGGTGTATCTACCCTGGCATTGCTTAGTTGGGCCGTGTCACCTACCCTATCGCGCCTTGTACGAGTTTGGATTTCTCCCGTAGCCCGTGTGGTATCCTCTGGTGGCTTCCCGATCAAAAGGGACTATGATATTGGATGGACTACTGGGACTATTACGTATTAAGGGGAATATTGGGTCACTCCTTAATGCTAAGAAAAAAGTAAGTTTATTTTACAATTAGACACTATTATAATAGCGCAGTATACTATATAGTAAATAGTTTAACGGATCCTTAGAAGATGTAAATCCCTAGCATCTCTTGAGTTACTACACTCATATTTATTCTTGTTGATTTAACTCACATATGATATTTTAGTTCCGACTCGAGTGTTTTGTCTTTTCAATTCGCTCAGGTTAGTCCGAGCGTTTCAAGATTTCGAAGACCTTAGCTCTGGAGGACGAAGACGGAGATTTATATCATTATTATTATTATTAGTCCACTATACTCATACTGTTCCGCTGCATTGTTATTGGTATGTGTAACTCTGATAAATGTGTAGGTATAATCGAATATTTTGTAAAACAGCTTTATAAAATGTATATTTGATTATTGTATTTTATCCTTCCGCTGTGAGATTCTTTTATGTTTTATTTCTTTCTCGTTTTCTTATTTACCCCATAACAATCCGCCTTTCCGAACGGTTTGAATTGGCACATGTGTCGATTTAAAGCGTGCGAAAAGGCGAGATGTTACACTACGTATTACCATTTTAGAAAATCCTGCTTGTAATGCAAACACTTTCCTCTACACAATAATGCAACGTCAGCATTCTTCCATACAAGTTGTTCATGATATGAACAAACCGAAGGCACTACTTTTACTATGTCCATTTTGGCATCACTCTCAGGATTAGTAGCAAGTAACTCTTATAGTTCAAAGAACCCCAATGTCGATCATCTTCAAGATGTCTTCAATTAGAATGCTTATACTGGTTCAAAGTGATTTTTGGATAATTCATACTTATCTCGTCCCCGTCTCTCCGAACCAACAACCGATAGTTTCAAAACTGGTCAATATTTGATGGTTGGTTATTTAACTATCAAATAAACAAACAATTTAACTAGATATTTAATTCTATATGGAACCTATGCATAGTTAAGCAGGTAAGCAACCACTAAGCCTCTTTAAGTAATCCTTTCATTAGTTAAAATCACTTTACAAATTTCCATATTAAATTACCATTTACGGAAGAATATCCACCAACCCTCTCTACTCTTTTCAATACTTAAAAAGTAATCATATACTTGTCTCAATGTTATATGTACATTCATAAACCATTTCACTTTCAATACTTAGAAAAGTATTTATACACTTATTTTAATGGTATAAGTATATTCATAAAACACTACACTTCCAATACTTAGAAAATGTAACAATACACTTATCACAATGGTATAAGTCTATTCATAAAACCTTAATAAAAAATTTAATTCTAAGACCATACTTATTTGGGTTAAAACAAATGTCATTTAAAACATTAATAATGATAAACCCAAAACTCTTTTATTTTCGTGTAAGTAAATGGATCGTACAGAAATTAGACCCAATATACTTACCACTACTTCTCGATTTCAACTTGTATTATTCCTTGATTAATAATATAGTTGGATAAGTCAGCGTACCATCCTTACCTCGACATACATTCTTAATTCTTCGGATAAGGACAAGTTCCTTACCTAGAATGCTGTTAAGTATGAAAAGAATATTTTCCATACCACCATAATTTTAAATTATCATTTATAGAAATCTGATCTTATTCTTATTGTAAAACTTCTTTTTATAAATATATTATATATTTATAGTACTCCTTTTATAAATCTCCTTTTATATTTTTGAAACTTCTTTTATAAATCTTCAAATTTATTTATAAAACTCTTTTTATAAATTTTCAAATTTTTAAACCTAATACACTTATCACAAATCTTCAGTTTCAAGATAAAACCAAATACTTTCTGTAAAATGATTATTCCGTATATTACTTTAAATCCACAAATGTAATTTATTATTCCAAATTATAAAAATGATATCATTTCTCTTTTTATAAAATACCATTTACAAATCTATTCTTTTATTCATAAAATACCGTTTATGAATCTCTCTTTATTTTTTAAAATACCATTTATAAACCTCTCTTTCTACACGATATTTTATATAAAACATTTCATCGATATTTATCCAAAATATTGCTATCTTCTTTTAAAACATATTTACTTTATTATAAAAGATAATTTTCCTTTTATTTTCCTTTAAAATAAACATTCCTTATTATATGAACTTTCCTGTATAATAAACACTTCTCGAAGTCTTTTAAAATATTTCCATATAAATTAGAAAATATTAGAAAAAGATAGAAAAAACAAAGAAGTTCAAAAATCATTTGTAAATAAAATGCCATAGAATATTCCCAAAAAATCACTTCTAAAATCATCATCTGAATCAAAACCATTTTCAGTTCAAAATAGCAATCCATAGTTTACTATAATGAGGTCCATAGTAACTAATGCTACTACTACTATTATCACTAAAAATGTTCAACTTTTAACATATATCAATGTCATGTAAAATATGGGTAACTACAAAACTTATAGCAACTCAAAAATTAATAGAACAAGTATATTACTGAAATTTAAAATCACAATTTTGAGGAATTTGGATTTCTCTTCGAAATTCCCTGTATTTCATTTTATATGTCATTCTTTTTTCAAAGCATTAATTTAACCAAACCAGAGCAATAAATCATTCTAACATAAAACAATAATTTATATCTACTATATCTCATATAGTATTCATCCAAATGTGAGATAACTCACAAAAATTCTAGTTGATGATTACGCATTCCAATTCATCTAAAATCAAACAGTGTTTGATTTTAGCCAAAAATCCTACTAGCTCCAAACTTGACGAAATCAACTCCAGTGCATAGGTAACAATCCTATGAGTGTAACACAAAAAATCGTGTCTCAATTAGACCTCGTATGACTGAGATATTGATTTTATAAATTTTTGAATTAAATAATATAATTAATTACACTTAATCACTTAACAAATTAAGTACCCTTACCTAATCCTTCTTCCCATATTCCCTTTGCTCTTGTACATGCTAATACACACTCATCATGCATAGTCGTGCATCTCCTCTCCTTAAATCGATCAATACTCCACAAAATCACCCCCCGCCTCTTTAGATGAACCATACTTTATAAACTATATGCAACCCACACCATCGATTTAAGCTCGATGGTGTTCCTTCCATTGCTACCTAGGGCAGTCGAACGTGACAAGGCACTGTCGCATTTTGCCCTAGTTGACCACACACCCCATTTCAACACCATTAACTCTCCTTTGCTTGAGAAACATGAATCCACACTCTGTTTCGTCAAAGTTTGCCTAAGTAACCGACCAACCCAAACCCTAATTCTCGCCTACCCACGTCGAACATGTCCAACCATCACCGCACCATCTCATCTCACCAAGATTTGAAGTTCTCGTCGATATGAACACAATGGATCCTGTTTTTTTATTCTTTTTTCATTGATTATAGCTTACGATTTTAATTATTATTGATGGTTTCTAGGTTTTTTTTCTATAGGAAAAGGAAAATAAAAAGGAGTGAGGAAGGAGTGAAAAATGAATAATGGTCTAAGCGTTGAAGTTATTAAACCTACAATTTAAAGCACATCGCAATACAACATTTCGTTTGTGACGAACCATGAACTACAGGAAAAAAGAATACGATCACGTACAACAATGTGACACAATCCCCCAAAATAACAATAAAATACACCTGTTACCAACGTATGCCCAAAAATATGTCAAATGAAAATCTAAATATTTTCTAAATTAAAAATTATGGAAAAATCCTATAAATTCATTTAAAGATACGCCATTAAAAATCAAGTCTATTAATAAATTATTTTCTTATTATTTATCATATCCAATCAAATTTAAATACATAAATAAATTAAATATTCATATTCAAAATATTAAAAATTTATGGTCGTTACATCACTGAAGCGTGCGTGCATGTGTGCATGTGTGAGCATATCAATGATTATGAATCCTTAATATATAGGTTGTCCCATACCATTTATATATTAATAGATTACTTACATACTCTTTATTTGTTCCTTAAGTTAGAGATATTATGTGTAGTACTATTAGTATATTGACTAAATGTGGTAAGATGCATGGACATAGTTATTGATATTCCTCAAGGTACGTTCATTATACTTAAGCTATCAAAGAATGGTGGGTACAAGTGAATAATCTCTCTCGATTTATTGATATTCCTCAAGGTCGAGATGAGATTGGGATAAAGATCAGGGGTTAGGAGTTATATATAGTAAAACCGATAATGTGTTATCCATAGTTTGAAGGCCTATGATTTGTTGATATTCCTCAAAGTCACATTATTAAGGCAAGCAAGTCCTAACAACCACTTAAGGAATCAAAAAATTTCTATGTTATTTTTAGGATTTTAAGAAACATAAAAATATAGGGAGAGCCTTATTAGCATAATGAAATGGTAACATTTAACCTTTCTAATATTGTTTAAACATATGCTATGTTAAGTTAAAATAATCAACATCGACATATATGTGCAATAGATATAAATTGATAAAAAATTTACTAATTAAAATATATAAATGAATGGAATCAATATTGATATAAATCGATAAAAAATTTACCAATTAAAATATACAAATGAATGGAATCAATATTGACTAAATACATAAAAATATATACTCACAATATATCTTTTGCAAGTTATCAATTCAAGATCCATGCAAGCGCCTAATTATACAACTACTAAATACATTTGTAACTTTTTCACTTATGTGTTTATATGTCCTAGACTGTATATTGTCTTATATCAGTTTTGAACTCTTAAAAAATAGAAGAATATGGATATTTGATCCATAGTCGATCATATATAAATGTTATACGGTGAATAGTTGTGATAGTAATATATGAAACTTCGATGAAATTAGTTCATTCAAAGTAAGCAAGTAAATCATTGTTCGAGATTGTATAATCAATATAATTTATTATAGTAAGTATCTTATTGTGTTAGATGTAGCACTAAACCAAGAGCTATAAGATGTAAGAAGTTGATCACTGAAATGTCAATTCGATTAATTTACATAAAGTGAAACTATTGGTACCTTTTAATGTTAAGGATAACAAAATGCACTATTATAAAGAGTTCATCACGTTCTTGTAGTAAGGATTTCCTTTTGAATGGTTTAATCATTTGGAAAGGAAAGCGAGTGTACGAAAGTGGATATAACTTAGGTACGGTTAGGATGAAGACGGTGAATGATCACTTCTACTTCATGAAGAGACATCAAAAATGAGAATTGTATAAAATTCTAAAAGATAGTACGTAATGAGAAATGTGATTTCCAATCCAAATGTAATTTCATATAAGAAATTATTTTCGATAAAACTTGTTTCATCAAGTTCAAGATAATTGATCTTTTAGATATAATATCCCATAATAAGTGGTTGAGTGGAGCTTCGTATTTCATATGCTATTATAGTAAAGATGGAAATAGTAGGAGCATACCATATAAGACTTATTAGTGGATGAATCACGTTATGAAAAATTTTCTCGTAAACATACCAAATATTATTTATAAAATGATAAGTGTTTTCAAATTTGACTAAAAATAGACATAGTTTTATTTTAGTATGAATATTATGAATGTTCGTTATAAGAAAAAGCTATAATAATGGTTTTGTTTTCATAACAAAATGATGTATTATATATGAGTATCTAAACTCTTACAATTACTTTAGGATTATAGAATAGGTCACAAGTTTGGCAAATAATTCTTTGTTCATATGATTATTAATCGTATGGTATCAGTGAAATATATCTTAAATGACTAAGTGCAAAACACCTATTCAGTGGAAGTGACATAAAAGTTGATGAACTCTTAGGATTTATACATAAGATGTATGAAATCGTAGGTCTATACCAAAATAGTTCCAAATACTTCGTTAAATTCACTAATGACTTATCATGAACATGAAAATGAACATGTATATTTGGTACACGTAGAGTGTGTCTATATTAAGTTCATAGGGTATAAAATAGAAGTAAATAACATGACGTGTGAAAGAAAATAAAACGATTTGATTTGATTGAAAATGCAAGTTTAGTAGAAAGTTTTTCCAAATGTACCTGAAACGAATAAAATTTTATCTCAAAAGTCATTCCTCCATATGGTACATAATGATTTATCGATAAGTCATTAATGCACTTTCTTGGACAAAGTAAGATTAATGATGAATGAAGTTGAATTAACTTTTTTCTGTAAGGTTGTGCACATAAAAGTAAGTACATAAGGATAAACTTAATTTCATCTACGACAAAGTTGATGCGGTTATACAAAATAGAAGTATATAAAAAAACCATACAAACCATTGTAGTTTCAAGAAACAACTTCATAATGAAATCATTTATTTTAAAAAATTCTGGTAGCAAAACAGATTTGGATATAATACAAAGATAAAAATGATTACAAACGATGAAAAAAATTTGACCAAGTGTAACATCCCCCACATCGAGACTCAAAATTAAGGATATGATGATGCACTAATCACTGAAATCGTCTCCTAACGTCAAAGTGAGTTTAGTGCTATAAATAGAGTAGCTAAATATCTTTTTTGTTACATCAGTTGGAATTACATGATTCATTACATCATAATTAACCCATTTCATTCTCATGTAGGGGTAAATACAATAGAAAATATAATGGCGTTGTATACAACGTATGAAGATGCCAACACAACACATAACCAGTTATAATTCATGGTTTTACACAACATAAATTCTAAAACAATTTTATTCTCTAGATAAACCTCTTGCTTCATCTTCGAAATCCTTATTCGTCCTTCCAATGGATACCCGTCGAATCCACATACAACCCACTCTAATGAGTACCCATGAGTTTATGGAAAATAACAAAAACATGGGTCGGCCATAAAGTATGGTATAAATAAAATCATTACTCCAGTCATCCATAGTGAGACCACCGCTAATGCAGAATGGGTTTAGCCATACAATCGTAGCAATATAATTCATATTATACAAAACAAGCCTAATTATCAAGAGCAACCATGTGCATCACATTCAGTCCGTAAGTGTATCCTACACTTTTCATTCAATTATGAAGCATGTCATATTTAAGTTCTTAGTTCAAATTAAGCATACCCTATGCTTAGCATCCAGCTATGAACCAAGACATATAATCAACATCCATCCAAACATCACCTAATCTCTTTTTTAGGATTTCATCATTAAGTTATCATTAACTTATTTAGCGATAACTCTCTTGGTCTGTCTATCACTAATTTATATTTCCTCGAACAATGTCACCTTATGCAATGACCACTCATTCCACCAATAGGACCCACCCTAACAAGAGCCACCTTAACACTCCTAAGAAGTTGAATATAAGCATCATGAATACATTCTAGTAAGTGTCCTCACTAAGAGCCAATAGCCCCTTTTAGTCCCTAAACCGTTATCATTCACGTTGCTAATTTATTTATTTTAGTTGAAACACCACCCTGACGTTTTTGCACCCTACCATAACTCCCTCGAGAGTTTGTAAATCTTTTAGGATTAAACCTTATCATGCCACCCTGCCATATACCACTAGATTTTAGACTACTACCCAAGGCACCATACAATTCAATAACTCCATAAGTCGAAACATTTTTACGATCATAGTTCAACCATTTCATTCATTTTATAGTGTACCTTACACTCTCTTTAGATAAAACATTTTTATATTTCAATTTAAATGATACCATATCATTTACTATCTTCTCTAATCTTTCTTTCATTTCAAAAATAAGTTAACATGATTTTAACTTATGAAATCTTTTCTTTATTTCATTTCTATAAATAGTTCATTAACACATGGAAACCATCTTCGAAAGTGCACTAAGTATTTATTTTACTATAGCTTCCCAAGCTATCGCGAGTTGACATTAATTTTCGCATATTGGCTATCCCAAAACCATCAAAAGTTCAATATGACATTGCTAGTTGATAGTTCCCAAACTGTCATATGTTAACTCCCCGATCCATCGCATATTGACTCCACTGAGCCTTCGCATGTTAACCCCTTATGTCATCACATGTTGACTGCCCTAAGCCTTTACATGTTGACATCTCTGAGCCTTCGCATGTTAACTCCCCTAACCTTTTGCATGTTAACCCCCTAAGCCTTTGCAAGTTGACTCTAGTGAGTCTTCGCATGTTGATTCTGAATAGACACCGTGAGTTGATAGCATCCTTAGGCCTTCACATGTTGAGCTTTAAGTTGCCTTCGTAGGTTAATTTTCCTAGTGCCATTGCATATTGAATACATCATAGCTATCGCGTGTTGACTCCATCAAAACAATCATGTATTGACTCTATTAAAGCTACCGTATGTTGACTCCATCAAAGCTACCGTGTGTTGATTGCTTTTGAATGGTGTAAGTGTCGATTTTGTTATTAAACTAAAATCAATTTCATTACTTTATTAAGTAATCTCCTTTCACCAAATCTCATTTTTTGTCATATTCTTATTGGCCACACTATTTTTTTCAGTTCGCTTTACTGAATTCGTTAACTACCTTCCCTATTTGTTAATTAATTATCACAATTAATTGTTTCTTCCCTTAGCCAATTAATTCATATAAAATCAAAAATAATGGAAAATGTTAAAAATTCACCAAAAATAAAATTTGTCATATTTCCCTTCACATCAAAATTTCAAGTCCAAATAATTATTTTTATTGTTTTTAATAATTACATTTCTTAAAATTAAACTCAATTTATAAAATACATATAATTTCCAAATTAATTCCAAAAATTTTGAAATTAAAATTCCATCTTTATTTCATCATTATAAACATCATATCAGAATTTCAAATCATTAGACTACGATTAAAACATGTTTTACCCTAAAACTCGAATAAGCTTATTTCATTAAATTTCAAATCATAATCAAAACATTGTTTAAGGCGTCCAAATATGTTAATCATCATCAAAACATTCATACAAAATCAAATCCATACCCAAACAATTAAGGATAATTATCTAGGGAAAAAATTTATGCACATTTGATTATAAAAACCTTGTTTAATAACCTTTCTTCTTTAAAGTTGATAGCTTGAATTTTCTAGCTTTGGTTTTTCCTTTGATAGCTTGAATTTTCTAGCTTTGGGTTTCCCTTTTTGATTTGCTAAAATAATGGCCAGCCTTGACTTAAGCTCTTTAGGGATATGTTTTGTTAAATGAAATAAAGTGGAATGGAATGAGGGGTTAGGAATAAAGGAAATGTGCTAATGATTTTGGCTTAGGTTATAACATAATCTCACAAATGCATCTCCTTTGAAACCAATCCTTCTTATCCAAAACTTAATTTTATTTATTTCATTTACAAGGCCAACCTTAATTGCTCTAATTGTCGTTGATTCGTTCAATTAACTCTACAAAGTGTGCCATACTTAGTTAATCAGATTTCCCTTACGCAATTCTTGCAATTGAATTATCTTATCATCTTTTTGATGATATTTTCTTATTAGCATCTTAATTTAATTTCCTATATTACGGACCCTCCAAAATATAGGTGTTACAGTCTTCCCTTCTTATAAAATTTTATCCCTGAAATTTCGCTAAGGAAAATAAAATTTACACTAACACTCTGAAAGTGTAAAGTCATCATCATATAAGTACACACAAGTGTACACTAGTATCCTACTAATGTAAGCCATCAATCATCAAACAAAATGAATCAGTGCAACTACTAATATAGAATCATATCATAAATGAATATACTAGTCAATACAAGTCCATACAATAGACAAACAAAGCAACCTGCTATAAATACATGAATGTCTAAGACAACTAGAGATAGGTATCCGTAATCATATCCTCAAACTCCCAGGTACCATCTTATTTGCCGTCACAACGCGAACAAGTCTGGTAACTATGTCCCTCGGTTCATTCATATCACGACCTACTATTCCCTTCGGTCGTCTCGCATACTTCAAATCCGACTCTACAGATAAATCTTCAATCGCCTTCGATTCCACTACTAAACTTGGGTCATGCATACATTTTCTTAAATTTGATATATGAAAATCATTATGCACACCCTTTGAACTACTTGGTAAGTCGATTCTAAAAATGAGTTTACCAAACGGCTCGATTACTAGAAATGGTCCTACTTTTCCAGGTTCCAACTTTCCTGCCTTCCCAAAGCGCATAACTCCCCACATCGAAGAAACCTTTACTGGCACATAATCTCCTAACACGAACTCAAGCTCTTTCCTTCGCCCATTGATATAACTCTTTTACACTGATTTCGTTGTCTTTATCCATGCATAAATCAATTATACCTTCTCAGTAACATTTTTTATTAAATTGGGCCCTAACACAGCCTATCTCTTGTGTCCAACTAACATACAAGTGACTTACACGGTCTACCATACAGCGTCTTCAATGGCACTATTCCGATACTTGACTGGTAATTACCGTTGTAGGTAAATTCTACTAGATGCAATCTCAAGATCCTCCAAATTCCAAACCACATGCTCTCAGCAAGTTCTCAATCACACGGGTCACCTCCGGTTTGACCATCGGTCTGTGGGTGGTAAGTCGTGCTTAAGTTCAACTCTATATCCAGTGCACTCTGCAAACTTCTCCAGAACTCACTAGTAAACAATGGGACTTTATCACTAACAATGCTACCTAGAACCCTATGCAATCCCACCACATTCTTCATATATAGAATTGCTAAGCTAGTTGTCATTCTTATCGACTTCACAAGGATGAAATGAGCACTCTTAGTCAGTCTATCGACCATTACTCAAACAATATCGTTTCCTATTCTCTACTTGGGCAATCCATTTATGAAATCAATAGAAACCGAGTTCCACATCCACGTCGGTACATTTGGTGTTGAAGTAAACGGCTCAGCTTCTAATGTTCAGCTTTTTCTTGCTGACAAGTGAAACTTCTCTTCACATATTTATTGATATCCTTTTTCATCCATTCCTAAAAGAATACTCTCTTTGTATCATGATACATCTTCATGCCACAAGGATGAATATTAAATTTCAACCAATAACTTTCCTCTAAGACTTCTTTTTGAAGGTCTACAACATTTGGAACAGATGGACTTCTTTTCTTTTTAAGCCATCCCTTAGAGTTTATTTCAAATCCTTTCAGCTCCTCAACTTTTGCCCCATCTCTAATCGTCTAATCCTTTCGGCAATTAGTGGGTCTTCCTTCTACCTTGCATCAGTCTTATCCACAAGTTCCTAACGTAACTCTAAACATGCTAACATGCCGTGGTCTCCACATATTCCACTATTCTGCCTGTAATTCACTTAGCAAGAGGCTAACATCTCCATTGTCTTCCACATTTCAGTCATAGCTAAAACACTATTCTGATGCATCATACACCAAGCATCGAAACCTTGTTCCCTTCTTGGCATATACTCTGCCCTGTAGTCATATACCGCCAAGATTACGGCCTTCTCTACTTCCGCATATTCAACTCCTTCTGAGAGAATAGATACTAAAGGGGCTTACAGTCCTATACAAATCGAACTATTCTCCAACAAGTAATGTCTACAAATCTTTAACCCAAACACCATCGCCGCCAACTTTAGGTCATAAGTCGGATATCTAATCTCATGCGGTCTCAACTGCCCTGATGCATAAGCTATCAATCACCCATTCTACATCAACAGTGCCCCCAAGTACGTTCTACAAGCGTCAACATACATTACCAACTCTTGATTCCCTTCAGGCGCGATCAAGATATGAGTGTTTTTCAATAACTTTTTCAACTTATGAAATGACCCTTCACATTTTTTGGTCCATACGAACTGTTCATTCTTCTTGGATAATCTAGTTAAAGGCATTGTTATACGCAAGAAATGCTTAATGAATTTACGGTAGTATCCAGCTAATCCCACGAAACTCCTCATCACTATGACCATCTTTGATCTCTTCTAACCATTAACTTCATCACTCTTTGATGGATCCACGACCAATCCATTTTTTGAAACAATATGACTAAGAAACTTCACATCCCAGTCCAAAAGTGGCACTTCATAAACTTCACTTTCAACTTGTGTTGTCTCAACATCTCCAACGCAAATCAAAATGGACTTCATGATCTCTCTCATACTTAAAATATACCAAGATACCATTAATGAAAACCAACATAAATTTATCCAACTGATCACGAAATATTCGATTCATAAGATCAACAAAGAATGTTAGGGCATTATTCAGTCCAAATGGCACCACAAACCACTCATATGAATTGTAACTTGTTCAAAACATGGTCGATGGAATACTATCTTCTACTACTCTAAGTTGATGGAAACCTATTGCCAAATCTAGCTATAAGAACACTTGAGCTCAACTCAACTGATCAAACAAGTCATCTATCCCCAGCAAAGGATAACTATTCTGTAGGATCGATTTCATCCTAGAGGGGGTGAACAGGGTGATGCTATTAATTATAAAAATTGTTGCGGAAGCTTATAAAATTATTTCAACACCGATATATTAAAATAATAGCAGCACAGATAATAGTAGAATAAAAAATGCAGAAATAGAATAACACAGAATTTACCCAGCTTCGGCAAAACCCTGCCTACGTGTTGCCCCCAAGGTTTCTACTAGAAATTAAGCAGTCAAATGCTTACACACGTAAACTCGCGACACCCGCTATCGACTAGCCTTAACCGTACGCTCAAAACCCTGCCACAACTCAGCCACTTAGTTGCGAATTCTCAAACTACGCCACGTAGTTTGTCCCCTAGTCACACGAGTAGAATTTACAACGGTTTAACAGAAGAATTTAAATTTAAAAACAAATTTAATTAATAAAGACCCTAATTGAAAAGATTAATCCCAAATATAATTGTAAAACAATAAAGGCCGACCCTTTTTCTTTTATCTCTAATCGGCCCGTCCTTATTTGGTGAAAATAGCTGCTCTTTTTCGTTTGTTCGTTCGTTCCTCAATCTGGAATTAGGGCTTGTTGAAATTTTGTGAAGCCACCGACTTTGTTGATCGATTAAGTAGATAATCGCGTGTAGCTTTCATCGATCGTTTCCTTGTTGCTCACTTCGGCTGCTTCGACGAGTTCAATTCGTAAATCTGGTATGTGATCTTTGCTTTTGCTTCTCCTGATTTGCTTGCTTGAACTCGATGACTTTTTGCCGATGATGTTGATTGCTTATATAGGGTTCGAATCCCTATTTTCTCATTCGTATATTTTTTTTTTGAATTTGTCAATTGATTTATCTTGGCCACTTGATTATACTTGAATGAATGTAATGACTTCTGACTTCTTCAATTCGTATATTTTTGTGTTACTCGACGGTCACGGCTTTGATTTATCTGACGTTGTTTTCCTTGCTCATCACGGTTAGGACTTTGATCTATTCATTCTCGTTCTCGTTGTCCTCGGCTTTGATTTGATTTTGACGATGTTGATTTCATTCGACTTTGGCCATTTCTTTGATATTGAACTACAGACTTCGGTCACTTTTAAACCTTCCTGACTGTGCTCTGTTGACATCACTGAATTTCGGCTTTGGTAAAACTGTTAATTGGTGTTCATGACTTTTGAACCTTTTTGGCTTCTTCAAATTCTTTGACAACCACGACATTTTTTATACTATGATTTCGATACTGTACTTGATTGCTTGCATGTATATATATGCATTCATATGTATATATGTGCTATCATATTGTACATCTCCGTCTCGAGTAGTTCTGCATTGTTGTGGCTATGCATTTGTTCGAACTTGCCACCACTGTATCATTTACTGATTTACTTGATTTCATGGTTCACCACTGAGATTGCTGTTTCGTGACTTCGAAATATATGATGTTTGCAACTGTTTCATATGATGTGTTGTAGCTGCTGTCCATTTTGGTTTTGCTTTGGCCTGACATTGTCACTTGTAGTTGTAGTGTTGCAGTCTTTAACTTGTACTCTTCAGGCAGTTTGCATACAGTTGCATTGTTGGTCTTTTATCACTTTGCTGTTCATTAGCTTTGGCTTCTCTCTGGTCATGGATGATCTCTGATTTACTTTGACTTGATCTGATGCATGTTGTATCCGCGTTCACCACTATTTGTACACTTTCATTCTGATGTGTCTTTGATGATGCTTGACTACTTGTTCTTCATGTAGATATGTACTTTAGTCTGAAGCTTGTGTTCATCTTTGTTGTAGCATTGTGTACATGTATGCACATTGATGTATATGCATTTGTTGAGTTGTTTCACTAATGCATCACTTGTTGCCATTCACTTGAAATCAGTTGCATTCGTTTGGTTTGGTGCAGTTTCATGTTGCCACCTCTGTTTCCTTTCACCACCTTGCACTGTGGTTTCTTTGACCAATATGGGTTGAACATTTTGATTTTCTGGTTTATCACTTGGTGTTGCATGATGAACTTGTTTCTTGAGTTTGAGTCTTCATGTGTACTCTGGTTAGCATATTTAGCTTGGTTGTCTTGAGCACATTTGTATGTATGATGCTTTGACTGTTGAGGCAGTGGCATTGATATTTGAATCTTCATTTGCTCTTTATTATTGAGGCTATACTTTTGATGGATATTGAACTAGGTTGATGAACTTGAAACTGTAACTCTGGTTCCATATCAGACCGGCTACAATTTATTCTTATGCCCATCACCTTTTCATTTTTTTTTCACTTGAACTTCATCTTGATTTTTGGAATTACACCTGTGTCGAATCCAGCTTTAAAGCTCGGGTTTGACCTTGTGCTCGTTTGTGATTTCACTTGAGTTGAACCCGACTTTTGATTGGGTTTGGCCTTGTGCTCACCTGTCCCTGCAATTTTATCAAGTGTATATCGGTGTGCACGGCCTTGTGGCATGTACAGTGATATATTGTGCATGTCACAAGTTGTTCGTGTATGATGAATTCAAATTTAAATGATGAGAACAACCTAAATAACCGAGGAAAATATTATTTTCAAAATTACATTTTATTTTATACTGCAAAAATATTTCCTTTCAATTTTACCGCGTCATTTTATATTTTTGCAGATTGCTCAGATGGTGGATGGAATTTGGAATGAAGTTGAAGATAAAATACGAGTTGAGTGAATGAGTGATATGTAGTGAGGTCAAACGTAAATGTGAATCGTGATGTAATCAAAATTGTATTGTAATTGAAGTTGTGTATATATATAGCGAGAGCTTGAAATTTATACTATTCAAATATTGTAATAAATATTTGTTTGAATAAAATTTCTATTTGAATTCAAATTCTATGTTATTTATTTTATTCAGCAAATATTTATTTAACAAAATAGTAGATTAACAAATACATTTAAATGAATGTATATATGTTTATTATCATCAAACAAAAATCATATACTCGCATATTCAACAATCTCCCCCTTTTGATGATAACAAACATATATTTAAGATTTTGAATTTGTTAAATGTATTTGATCATTCAATTTGCTCCCCCTATTTGAATGCTTCCTCTCTACACAAAGCTCCCCTTCATATATGCATACAATTAAAAATATGCAAATGAGCCTAAATGCAAATAGAAAATATTTGACATTTATTTGTCAAAATCTTAACTTTTCTATCCCCTTTTTGTTATCAGCAAAAGAGTAATATTGTTAGAAAAAATAGAGATAAAGTGATAGATATTAATACAACATTAAAACTCTTGAATATAAATATTAAATTTCAATGAAAAATCAAACAAAAATCTTAAATACTCTATTAGGCGCATATTCCACTTTTAGAATGATGGGAATAATGTCATCGTATAAAACCATACAGTTGTGTCTATTTCTGGTATATTTATCTCAGGAATTTGAATATCTACCAACCATGCATAACCGTTAGGAATTTTAAATGAGATTAGTAGTACTCCAATTTTATTCAAAAAAATGAATTTAAGTATCTTCTAACCACGCATAACCGTGAGGACTTTCAAACGGGATTAGAATCAACTTGTTTATTTAAAAAAATCAATTTTGATATGCGTTCCATACATGCATAACCATGAGGACTTTTAAAATGAGCATGGAAGCACATAAGAAATTCCAAGTAATTCACCCATGCATAACCGTGAGGACTTTTAAATGAGAGTGAATACTTTGGATTTTATTTTATTTTATTATATTTTTTATTAAAAATATAAAATGAAAAACGAATGATTCCTGTTTAATGTACCATATATCGATAAATTATATAGAATTTTGACGAGTGATGGTCGTCAGAAATATGATAGGAATAGAGATGGTCATGGAATTTTTACCAACAAAAAGTTTTTATAATTATTGTTCAAATTTCTAAAGAAATTTACTAAATATGCCGTCTCAAGTTATAATATGTGATTAATATTAACACTCATCACTTTTTCAATCACTATTTATCTTTTCAATAATTAGTAGGGAGTCAGATTAGTCAATGTAATCATTTAAAATCGTATTCAAAAACAATTATAAAACCATATTTTCGAAAATGAATAATCTATAAACAAGGTCAAAAATGATTTTCTAGAAGGGGTTTTATAAAAAAATTCTGCAATTTGAAAATTATTTGAAGTGAAAATATGCAGATATTTTCTTTGAAAAACGATGCAGTTACTAAATGTATCAACATAAATCACGTTCCACTAGTAATTTCTATCAACTAGATTACCAGTGTAATCTGCATCTGAATTTCTTTTCACAAACTTATCATTAGTTGAATGTTACAAACCAGATCGTGAGTTGTGCAACAAAATATCTCAAAATCATTTTTAACAACTTTTTAAATGACATTCTCTTGAATTTGAATTGAAGTCGTATAAATAATCAAAAACCGTGAATATAGAGTTAACCGTAAAATAACCAAATGTATTATCATCCAATAAAACACTATTATTTATCCAAACTAATATATATGAAGTAGTTCAAAGATTCTATTGATTTTTATAGTGTTCTTGGCATGAGAATATAATTGGCCAGCTATTTTGAATAAGTCAGAATCAAAATCACCATTTATTTCATCATCACATTATTGGCTGATTTAATTCTGATTACGGGGCACATTATCACATTTAATATCGTTCAACATAAATATACTATTACCTGTTTTACCTTTACGATATTTTTCGTTGTTGTCCATTGTGATTCTGTCACCTTTGTACTAGGCTAAGGAATTTTTCTTTGTTGCCCGTTGTGTTTCTAGAATAGTCAGAATCCAGATAACACTGTTATTGTTCCTTAGCCTACCGCCACTCCTACACGTTAAAAGATTTTTGTGACCTATTTGTCTTTATAGGTCCATTGTTGTTAGTGGCAGAATATTTTGAAAAGTAATTTCGTGGAGACCCATAACTATTTATATATGTTCCTTTTGGCACCCAGATTTGTTTAACTGTGAGAGATTTTATATTTGTGCCTTTTGGAACCCAAATTTGAATGGTTTTTACGTGTTTGGGTTTATACCAACAATTATTTTGATTGTGTCCAAATTTTCTGTAAATTGTGCACATTGAATTGACTTGATTAAATTCACTCCTAACATTTTCAGATTGATTATATCCAAGTCCTTGTCTAACTGTATTAACAGTTTGTTTCCTTAAGAGCTTATTCAATGATTTTTCACTTTATGAAAATTTATCTAAAGTTGTTGACAGTTGTTGGACTTGTGTTTTGAGAGATTCATTTTCGTTTAATAATTGTGTGCACTTTTTAATAGAATTTTCTCTTCTTGTATTTTCACTTTCTTTCAAAATCAAAATTTCATTTTCAAGCGATTTAATTTTGATTTCTAATTTTTTTAATCTCTTCTTCGAATGTTGGGCAATTCTCACACTTAGGGATCCTACTTTGATAGGTTTTAACTAATTGTTCAAGCTGTTCATTTACTTCTATCAAACTATCTCTTTGTGATTCAATTTTAGCATATTCCTCCCTAAGTCATTCTAAACAGCCATTTATTTCGTGGAAATATATAAGTAATTCTGAGTGAGTGAGTTTTGATACCTCGCTTGGCTCGTCATCGTCGCTATCAGTTATATTACCTTGAAGGCACATATCTGCTTTCTCACTCTCACTGCTAGTACTTTGATTATCTTCATCACTTGTATTCCACGTGGTTGCAAAATTTCTCCGTTTTGATTTCTTTTCAAAGTTGTGTCGATTTTGAGGACAGTTGGGCTTGATGTGTCCGGGTTGGTTGCACTTATGACAGATGATTTTTCGCTGTTCTGTGTTGTCTAGAACTTTGACTATTCTGCTTTTTAATTTTTGATTTAGTGCTGGATTTCTGTATTTGCGGTTCCACCTTTTTAATTTCTTTATTACCATTTCCAACTCTGCTGCTCCATCATCATCGTCGTCGTCATCACTTTCAGTTATTCCTTTGAGAGCTATTGATTTCTTTCGAGTATCTCCTCTTTCAGCTCTTCCTTGATTTTCATTTCTAGCTCATAAGTGGTGAGATTTCCGATGAATTCTTCAACTTTGATTTGTTTTAAATATTTTGATTCTTGAATGGCAGTCACCTTTGATTCAAATCTTCGTGGAAGGACTCTGAGGATTTTTCGGACTATTTCCAATTTCGTGTATGATTTTTCGAGAGCTTTTGATTTGTATACGATATTGAAAAGCCGTCCGTACATGTCTTTAACATTTTCTTCCTTGGCCATTGTAAAATTCTCGTATTCGCAACTCAGCATGGCAAGGCGAGATTCCTTGACTTGAGATGTTCCTTCGTAAGTCACTTCTAGTGTGTGCCATATTTCCTGCGCAGTTAGACAATGTGAGACACGATTAAATTCAAACTGATCTAATGAACAAATAATCGAATTCATAGCTTTGGCATTAGTATTCTGTAACTTATTTTCTAGATTTTTCCATTGATCCTTTGGTTTATTATTTCCTGATTATTTACAATTATAGTTGGTGCTCTATACCTTGTCTCAACAATATTCCAAGCTTCAATGGTTTCTAGAAAAATTTCCATCCTATTTTTCCAGTAAGCATATTCACCATTGAACATTGATAGTCTAACTATGGATTGACCCTCAGCAAAAGCAGTATTAAAAGAAGCCATTTTAAAAATTCAAATTTTTAAAACAAAAATTGGTTTTTGAAAAATAAATCGAATTTTTAAAAAAAAAAGTTGACTTCTATTCCTAGCTCCGATACCACTTGTAGGATCGATTTCACCCTAGAGGGGGGGTGAATAGGGTGATGCTATTAATTATAAAAATTATTGTGGAAGCTTATAAAATTATTTCAATACTGACATCAAAATAAAAGCAGCACAGATAATAGCAGAATAATAAATGCAGAAATAGAACGACACAGAATTTACCCAGCTTCGGTAAAACACTGCCTACGCGCTGCCTCCAAGGTTTCTACTAGAAATTAAGCAATCAGACGCTTACACACATAAACTCACAACATCCACTATCGACTATCCCTAACTCTACGCTCAAAACCCTACCACAACTCAGCCACCGAGTTGCGAATTCTCAAACTACGCCATGTAGTTTGTCCCCTAGTCACACGACTAGAATTTACAACGGTTTAGCAGAAGAATTTAAATTTAAAAAAAAAATTAAATAATAAAGACCCTAATTGAAAAGATTAAGCCCAAATATAATTTTAAAAAAATAAAGGCCGACCCCTTTTCTTTTAACTCTGATCGGCCCGTCCTTATTTGGTGAAAATGGCGGCTCTTGTTTCGTTCGTTCGTTCCTCTATCTGGAATTAGGGCGTGTGAAATTTTGTGAAGCCGCCGACTTTTTTGATCGATTAAATGGATATTCGCATGTTGCATTGATCGATCGTTTCCTTGTTGCTCACTTCGGCTGCTTCGACGAGTTCAATTCGTAAATCGGGTATGTGATCTTTGCTTTTGCTTCTTCTGATTTGTTTGCTTGAACTCGATGACTTTTTTCCGATGATGTTGATTGGTTATATAGGGTTCGAATCCCTATTTTCTTGTTCGTGTATATTTTTTTGAATTTGTCAATTGATTTATCTTGGCCACTTGATTATACTTGAATGAATGTGATGACTTCTGACTTCTTCAATTCATATATTTATGTGTTACTCGATGGTCACGGCTTTGATTTCTCTGACATTGTTTTCCTTGCTCACCACGATTTGGACTTTGATCTGTTCGTTCTCTTTCTAGTTGTCCTTGGCTTTGACTTGATTTGGACGATGTTGATTTCGTTCGACTTTGGCCATTTCTTTGATATTGAACTGCTGACTTTGTCACTTTTGAACCTTCCTGACTTTACTCTGTTGACACCACTGAATTTCGGCTTTGGCTGATGTTCATGACTTTTGAACCATTTTTGGCTTGTTCAAATTCTTTGACAACCACGACATTTTTTATACTATGATTTCGATACTGTACTTGATTGCTTGCATGTATATATATGCATTCATATGTATATATGTGCTATCATCTTGTACATCTCTGTCTCGAGTAGTTCTGCATTGTTGTGGCTATGCATTTGTTCGAACTTGCCACCAATGTATCATTTACTGATTTACTTGATTTCACGGTTCACCACCGAGACTTTTGTTTCATGACTACGACATATATACTGTTTGCAACTGTTTCATTTGACGTGTTGTAGCTGATGTCCATTTTGGTTTAGCTTTGGCATGACAATGGCACTTGTAGGTGTAGTGTTGCAGTCTTTAACTTGTACTCTTCAGGCAGTTTGCATACAGTTGCATTGTAGGTCTTATATCACTTTGCTGTTCATTAGCTTTAGCTTCTCCCTGGTCATGGCTGATCTCTGGTTTACTTAGAACTGATCTGATGCATGTTGTATCTGCATTCACCACTGTTTGTACACTTTCATTCTGCTTTGTCTTTGATGATGCTTGATTACTTGTTGTTCATGTAGATATGTACTTTAGTCTGAAGCTTGTGTTCATCTTTTTTGTAGCAATGTGTACATGTGTGCACATTGATGTATATGCATTTGTTAAGTTGTTTCACTCATGCATCACTTGTTGCCATTTACTTGAAATCAGTTGCATTCGTTTGGTTTGGTGCAGTTTCATGTTGCCACCTCTATTTGCTTTCACCACTTTGCACTGTGGTTTCTCTGACCAATCTGGGTTGAACATTTTGATTTTCTGGTTTATCACTTGCTGTTGCATGGTGAACTTGTTTCTTGAGTTTGAGTCTTCATGTGCACTCTGGTTAGCATATTTAGCTTGGTTGTCTTGAGCACATTTGTGTATATGATGCTTTGACTGTTGAGGCAGTGGCATTGATATTTGAATCTTCATTTGGTCTTCATTATTGAGGCTATACTTTTGTTGGATATTGAACTTGGTTGATGAACTTGAAACTGTAACTCTGGTTCCATATCTGACCAGCTACATTTTATTCTTATGCCCGTCACCTTTTAATTTTTGTTTTCACTTGAACTTCATCTTGATTTTTGAAATTACACCTGTGTTGAATCCAGTTTTAAAGCTCGGGTTTGACCTTATGCTCGTTTGTGATTTCACTTGTGTTGAACCCGACTTTTGATTTGGGTTTGACCTTGTGCTCACCTGTCCCTGTAATTTTATCAAGTGTATATCGGTGTGCACGGCCTTGTGGCATGTACAGTGATACACTATGCATGTCACAAGCTGTTCGTGTATGATGAATTCAAATTTAAATGATGACGAACAACCCAAATAACTAAGGCGAATATCATTTTCAAAATTATATTTTATTTTATGCTGCAAAAATATTTCCTTTTCAATTTTACTGCGTCAGTATATATTTTTGCAGATTGCTCAGATGCTGGATTCAATTTGGAATGAAGTTGAAAATAAAATACGAGTTGAGTGAATGAGTGATATGTAGTGAGGTCAAATGTAAATGTGAATCACGATGTAATCAAAATTGTATTGTAATTGAAGTTGTGTATATATATAGTGAGAGCTTGAAATTTGTATAATTCAAAAATTGTAATAAATATTTGTTTGAATAAAATTTCTATTTGAATTCAAATTCTGTGTTATTTCTTTTATTCAGCAAATATTTATTCAATAAAATAGTACATTAACAAATACATTTAAATGAATGTATACATGCTTATTATCATCAAACAAAAATCATATACTCGCATATTCAATAAATTCTTCACTATCAACTCATTCATCCTTCAATATTTGATGTACATCCATAAGGATTCATCCGACTTCTTTATAAATGCCGCAGATAGTCCCCACAGGGAACTTTTCGGCCTAATGAAACTTTTGTCCTCAAGTTCCATTAGTTGCTTCTTTAATTCCTCTATCTCCTTGTGCAGCAATCTGCCATGCAGTCTACTAACAAGCAGTGCCTTGGGCATCAAGTCTATTCGAAACTTGATTGCCCTTCTTGGTGGTAACCCCGTCATGGGTTCACAAACATAGGAAAATTCTCTTACTACCCATACTCTACTAATCTCACCATCATCTTTCATAACACACCACATTAAGTCCAAATTTTCCTTCATTACATCCAAAACTATCATAATCCTTTCTCCAACCCTGGATTCAACAAAACGATAATCCTATCTGGTTAGAACCTCGAATTTTGATGTTTTGATTGTCACGGCTATATAAGTAACTATTATATGAAGTAACCATATTTGCAGGAGAAGATACTACTTTACTCGACAAATAATCTAACAGATTGCAGACCAAATTACAGATAGAAGCATTAGTAAAAAAAATTCCTTCGGTCTAAGTCTAGTAGTGAATTCATGTTAAAATCTCTACAAAGTGGTATGTGCACACATATGCAATTTAGAATCTTTCAAATCATAGTTCATATGCTAATTTTTCAAGTAACCTAGTTCATATACGAAAACTATTTTGAAAAATCTTTGATATAGCAAAAAATAGGCAATTCGGCCGATTGAATCATATAGTTCAGTCGATTAAATGCCTGTGCACGTGTACAACTACACTTGAATAGTCAAATAGCTGAAATAGATGATTCAGCCGATTGAATTGCATGTCTTTTACACTATTTTCTTTCTAATTCAATTTCCTTTCAGATTCGATTTTTAGCCATTTCAGTTGGTTGAATTATTCCACTCAAACGGCAGAATCTTCATAACGGCTATATTTTGAAAAGACACTTCATTTCAACGAATAGAAACTACTCTTTATTCAAGAGTTGCTTCCATACTCTTTCATAGCTGCTTTTCACGAATGAGTGCAACTCTTAATCACTATATATAGCCATGAAATCAATTGTTTTAATCACTGAATTTTGATTCTAATTCTCATTCTTATTGCCTAAACAATCTTGCCATTTGCATTAAATACTTTCACTCTAATCACTTGTTCATTCAAGAAAACTTCATTAGTGATTAAAAACTTCCTATCTTCGCGAATTACACGATATACCACAAGGGAGAAGATTATAGGAAGGACGTATGTTATTGACTTATCAGTGCTACTCAAGAGCTTACTCAATCAGAAACAATTTTACGATCTGTATTTGAAGTCCTGTTTGGTTGCTTAGGCGGTTAACGTCCTATTCTGTTGCTTAAGAAGTAGAACTCATGTTCGATTGCTCAAGCAGTGTAATACAGGTTCCTTCAGGTCAAGCGAGGGTTTATTGTTGAGTTTCAGAAGGAGTCAGTGACTGGACGTAGAATGGGAAGTTCGAACCAGTATAAAAATCCCTATGTCATTTACTTTATTATTTACCTTATATTATATATTCCACAATATAAATAACTTAGTTAATATTCCATATTATATGATCCTTAGTCACTTTCACTTGGTATCAGAGCAAGCTCATCATATAACCATAACACAGTTGTTTGATATTTAGTTAATATGGAAAATAACACTAGCACAAGTCTTATTGAAGGTCAATCCACCGTATGACCACTACTATTTAATCATTTGTATTACAATTATTGGTAAACTCGCATGAGAATTTCTATGCAAGAAAATGGATATGATACTTGGAATATCACTTAGAATGAATACACTATACCCACTACACCATATGCACAATGGTCAAACACACAAAAGATAGATGCTACCTCAAATGCAAAATCCATGAATATGTTATTTTATGCTTTAGATAAGAATGAATTTAATAGAGTTATCATGTATACAACTGCTTATGAAATTTAGAAAACTCTTAAAGTTATACATGAAGGAGCGAACAAAGTTAAACAAAGCAAAATTTCTAGGCTTAAAAATCAGTTCCAAAATTTCAGAATGAAACTAGATGTGACTATAAATTAAATTTATTCTAGATTTCAAGACATATATCATTCACTATTAGCACTAGAAGAAAAATATACTAATTTTGATATTATTTCAAAAATCCTAAATTCTTTAACGGATGAATGGGAATGAAAAGTCATATCTACTGAAGAAGCTAACAATATTCTACCATCAAACCTGAAGAGTTAATAGGAAATCTCATGTCGTATGAAGTAAATTTGCAGGCAAAACGAGATCAAGCCCGAGATAGAAAGAATATAACTTTCCAAGCTAAACAAGAAGATTTAGATTCAGATGAAGAGCATGGCATTTATAACAAAGAATTTCGAAAAGTTTCTGAGATTTAGAAAGAAAAAGAAATTTGAAAACAACAAGGGAGACGATACCAATAAACCACCAGCTTCAAATCTCGAGTGTTATGAATGTCATAAGAAGGGTCACATAAAGAAGGATTGCTATGATCGAAAGAATGACAAATACAAGGATAAAAAGGACAAATATAAGAAGAAGCAAACATTATTTATTATATGGGATGATTCATAATCATCTTCATCATTAGATAGTGACACTGACAGTGATGAATAAGCCAATGTCTGCTTTATGGCTTCGACTATCGATGTAAGTGATCTAATTTTTGATGATTTAATAGATATAAACATAGAGCTATTGGATAAACTATAAGAAGTTAAAAGAAAGTATAAAAATGCTTTAGAAAAACTAAAAAGAAGTGAAATAGAAGTAGATATGCTTAGAGATGAAAAAAAATTAGAAGAAGAACTTGTTAAAACACAAGAATCTTTGTCTAATGTATCTTCTCAACTTACTATGCCATCAAATGGAAGTAAAGTTCAAAAAGAAAAAAATATGACATTAGCTTTATAAATTAATGATTTAAAATCAAATGTCAAAATTCTTGAATTAAACAACACTAGTCTCAAAACTGAGTTAGAGAATATTACTAAAAATGTTTCTAACTTTAATAAAGGTAGATAAAATCTCTCCATAATTATTAGAAACTCTCAAACTACTTTTAATAAGAAAGGCTTAACGTATACAATTTCTTCAAAATCTAGTTCAAAGAGGAATAATTCACAATATGAAAATTTCAACATACATAAGAATTTCGTATAACAAAAACAAAACCAAAGGTTTTTACTCAAAAGAAGCATATTTGTGATAGAAATACTATAAATATTTGGGTACAAAAAACTAATATTAATTCAATCAGAAATAAGTATATTACGTCTTTTATAAATTCTGTTCATAAAAACGAAAATTTTGCTTATAAAGAGAATTCTAAACCCTCTTGGATTTGGTTTCCTAAGATCTAACTCTTAGGGCCCTAATAAAAGGTGGGTACCAATGTCATCTCTATATTCTTTGTAGGTACCAACCAAGAAGAGAGGAAAGTGGATACTTGATAGTGGTTGCTCAAAATATATGACAAGAAACAAAGAAATGCTGACTAACATTAACTACTCAGATGGAGAATCTGTTGCATTTGAATATAATTCCAAAGGTTACATCATCGACAAAGGCGCTGTGAGCAATGACGGTACATCTAACTTACTTCTTATTACAAATGTTTTACTAGTCAAAAATTTAAAACATAATTCATTTAGTACAAATCAACTATGCGATAAAGGTTTTAATATATCTTTTTCTAAAAATAAATGTAATGTATTTGATTAAAACAAGAATCTAATCTTTGGACTAACTAAAGAAAGATATTTATACATATTAAATATGAAAGTTAATCATAAAACAAATATGTGTCTAGTAGCCACATAAAATGATCCTTGGTTATAGCGCAAAAGATTTTATCATATAAACTTTAAAGCAATAAGCAAATTATCTAAAAATAATTTAGTAAAAGGTTTACTGAAATGAATTTTAAAGTAAATAGTATTTGTGATGCTTGTCAGTTAGGAAAATCAACCAAATCTTCTTTTAAATCAAAGAAAATAAATTCTACATTACAACCACTTGAGTTATTACATTTAGACCTTTTTGGACCAACTTAAGTACAATCTATAAATCAAAATAGATGTGTTTTTATAATTGAAGATGATTTTTCAAGATACACTTGGACAATACTTATGAAAAACAAAAGTGATACTTTTGAAAATTTTAAGATTTTTGCTAAGAGAATCCAAAATATCAAGAATATAAAATTTAAAAGCATTTGAAGCGATCACGGTGGCGAATTGATATTTTTGAAAAATATTGTAATAAGAAAGGAATTGTTCATAATTTTTCGTTTTCTAAAACTCCACAACAAAGTGGGGTTGCACAAAGGAAAAATAGAACACTTCAAGAATACGCTAGAATCTTATTAGATGAAAGTACTCTACGTAAACATTTTTTGGTAGAAGCTGTAGCAACTGCTTGTTATGTTTTGAATCGAGTCTCCATTACACCATTAACAAAACACACTCCAAATGAAGTTTTTAATGGAAGAAAATCTAATATATCATATTTTAGAGTTTTTAATTCAAAATTTTTCCGACTAAATTTAAAAGAACAACTTGGTAAATTTGATCCAAAATCCTATGAAGGAATATTCATTGGATACCCGAAATGAAGCAAGGAATACAGAATTTGTTATAAAAGAACTAAAATAATCGAACAAACACTTCATGTGTCATTCAATGAAAATTTCAAATTTAATCATTAAAATGAAGATGAAGAAATAATTCATAAATCAAATATCATAGATGATGATGAAAATAATGTTAAAAATAAAAACAATAATTTACCAAATGAAAATGAAGTTCGAACTCCGCCAAGGTTTCTAAGAAATCACTCAATTGAAAATGTCATTGGAGAAGTAAATACTAACTTACGAACTCAAAATCAATTAAATAAAATGGGTCATGTAGCTTTCCTATCGAACGTTAAACCCAAAAATGGTAAAGAAGCCTCAACTAATGATTACTGGATTATAGCTATGCAAGAAGAATTAAATCAATTTGAACGAAACGAAGTTTGGGACTTATTTCCTAGTCCTAGTTATCAAATAATCATCGGTACTAGGTGAAAATAAAGCCGATGAGCAAGGAAATATTATTCAAAAAAAGCTAAATTAGTCGCTCGATGTTACAGTCAAGAAGAAGGAATAGACTATGAAGAAACACTAGCGCCTATAGCTCGACTTGAAGTAATACATTTTTTATTATCTTTTGCTTGTTTTCATAACTTTAAATTATACCAAATGGACCTAAAAAGTGATTTTCTAAATGGTTTTATAAAAGGAAATGTGTATGTGGAACAACCACCTTTATTTTGACATGAAAAATTTTCAAAACTTATTTATAAATTAAAGAAAGCTTTATACGGTTTAAAGAAAGCTTTATACAGTTTAAAGCAAGCACCTCGTGCTTGGTATGACTGTCTTAAAAGTTATCTTATAAATTCTGGTTTTAAAATTGGAAAAGTAGATCAAACTTTGTAAAAAAGATATTTTAATAATAGAAAATTATGTAGATGGCATCATTTTTGGTTCCACAAACGAAAAATTGGACAAGAATTTTCGAATATTATGACAAGAGAATTTGAAATGTCTCGTATGGGAGAACTTTCATATTTTCTTGGATTACAAACAATTATATAATGGAATTTTTATTAATCGAGAAAAATATTGTAATAATCTTATAAAATGTTTTGAAATGGAAAATACTTCTGTCCTATGAGCACTATGGTACATCTCAATTGAATGAGGATGGAAAAAGTATTGACCAAAAACTATATCGAAGTATGATTGAATCCTTACTTTACTTAACTACTAGTCGTCTAGATAAAATGATGAGATATAATGATGAGTGTATGCTTTGTTAGTCCGTGAGATGATGGTTTTGATGACAACAACCTTAGAATAGATTATAAAATATAAATACTAACATTATAAGTTTAGATATATATGTATATGCAGGATTTAACCATGTAGGTACTAAGAATGAAGACTGTACAGTATACAGATTCAAGATATCAAGATAAAATTTCAAGATAGAAGACTCATGAGTATTGAGACTATCAATCAAGATTTCAAGGATAAGTATTTTTTATTATTAGGATTTTTTGTTAAAACTCGTAGAAAAGCATTGCATCTTAAAATCGAATTTATTCGTGGAATGGAATCCACTCCGAGCCCGTTAAAGGGATGGAACCCTAAGTAGGATGGAACCTAAGAAAATCTAGTGGGACATTGTTTTGTATCCACTAATTTTATTCAAAAGATTTTACAAAATTATCTTGTTTTCAAAATGTTTTCAAAACTTTCCTTTTAAAGACTCAAAACCCTCGATCTTGATTTTAAATAATTTTAGCCTCAAAAAACATCTTTATTTTCAAAGTCAAATTACTCCTGATTTTTAAACTATCTTTTCAAAATAATATATCATAAAATTATAGTTAAAATCTATATATATTATTCCTTATATTTACTTATGAATTTTGACTATAGTCAAGTATATTTATAAAGTTTTAATTTTTTTTTTATACAAGATAAAAGTTATTTTCAAAGAAATTCAAAACATCATAAAATGCTTTGGGATTTCGACATGCCTATGGGTATCATGTCGACATGGTGACAGTTTGATTCAAAAATTCAAATTTCAAAAGAAGTGTCTATTCGCCATAACTCGTCATGAATAGTCATGGCTGTTATTCTTCTATAAATAGGGGTCAATTTCAACGAATTTTAATCACTTTTTTCTGGTTGCCACTCCTCCTCTTCTCCCTCATTTCTTAATACATATTCTTATCATTACTCTGCCAAAATCAACATTGAATCATACTCGATTACTTCTAGTTTGATTCTCTATAACTATCTTTACAAGATTCGCAGTGCTATTCAGAGTTATAGACTTCTTTGTAATCTATTAAGTGAGAAAAGGTGTGATTGTAGCCTTGGAAACCAATTAAAAGGGAAAAGGTGTGATTGTAGCCTTGGTAAATCAATTGGGTAAACTTGTGGCCCGGAAATCAAGTATCTCTACCCAGAGGATCGAAATTATGGAGGGTGTACCTCGTAGCCTTGAAACCGAGGGTGTAATTGTACAATTGCTTTTGAAAGGAAATCCGTACTTGTGTTGCGGGACTGGATGTAGGGTAACTCCGAACCAGTATAAAATCCGGTGTGTTCTTTCCTTTACTGCTTTTATTTTATTTCTACATCTGTGATTGTTTCTGTGATCATATCTGTGTCTGTATATTGCATACTTTTGTGTCAAAATTAACATAAATTAAAAATATTTAGTAATTCTTTATTAACACTATTCACCCTCCTCTAGTGTTAATCTTAGCCTTAAGATCCGTAATCCGCATTTCTCACAATTGGTATCGGAGACAGGTTTTCAAAAGTTTCATAATCTGATTTTTGAAAAGTTTTCAAAATGGCTACCAACACCGGTACTGTTAGTAACACTAGTATCCCTATCACTAGTTCATTTGCAGATGGTCAGTCTACTGTCAGACCACCTCTTTTTAATGGCAGTAACTATGCATATTGGGCATGTAGGTTGAAAATATGTTTACAATCTATAGGATTAGACACTTGGAATATCACACAAACTGAATATTCTGAACCCACAATTGATTTTGCACAGTGGACTGCTGAGCAAAAAACTGTTGCACAAAATAATTCAAAGGCAATGAATATTCTACTTTATTAACTAGATAGAAATGAATTCAATAGAGTGTCAGTTTGTAAGTATGCATATGAAATCTGGAAAACTTTGCAAGTTACTCACGAAGGAACAAGCAAAATTAAACAGACCAAAATTTCCATGCTCATAAATCAGTTTCAATTATTTAAAATGAATGCTAACGAGCCTATTTCAAGTATGTATAGTAGATTTTAGGATATTGTGCATTCTCTAATATCTTTGGGAAAGGAATTTTCTGAAGAAGATCAAATCAGAAAAAATTTAAATTCTCTAACTCCAGAATGAGATCAAAAGACACTTGCGATCGAAGAGGCAAATGACATCAGTATTTTGAAGATAAAAGAATTAATTGGAAATCTAATGTCGTATGAAGTTCAAATGATCAGGAGAAGGGAAAGTAAAGCATCTGAAAAGAAATCAATGGCATTCAATGCATTGACCGATGGATCAGACTCAAACAGCGATAATGATGAAGAGATAGCCTTTATGACCAGAAATTTTAGGAGATTCCTGAAATACAAAAAGATGAATAATCTCAAGAGAAACAACTATAAGAATTTTGAAAATCATAATATAGTGAAAAATAAAGACAAGTGTTACAACTGTGATAAACCAAGTCACTTCAAAAGAGACTGTCCGTATCCAGAAAGGCAGAATCCTCCTATGAACAATGAACCAGCAAAGAAACGAAAGCGTGCATTTACTGCTACTGTAGATGATTCAGACTCGTCCTTAAGTGATGATGATCAAAAGACGGATAATTCAAATTTGTGTTTCACAGTTGTTCACGACTCCGACGAATTCAGAGAAACGGACTTATAAAAAGGTACACGTTTACAATACAATTTGTTGAAATTGCTTGCTTAAGGTTAGTTGCTTGATTGTTTGATTGATTGATTTTTGAATTGGTGTGTTGTATGTATTTTAAAATTTATTTTCTATTTTCTATCATTTTTATTATTTTTATTATTATTTGTATTATTTTTAATATTTTCTGAAATATATTATAAGAAAATAATATTTCAAAAATATATAATAGACATCAATAATAATATATATATTAGAGATCTTAGGAAAAATCAATTCATGAAAATTCAAAAGCACATGTCGACATGGTCCCTACCATGATGTCGACCGGGCTACCTGAATGTGAATTTCAAAATTTGAATTCAAATGTTTGAATTTCCCTTAACCTTTTCACTTCACTCAATTCTCTGAAAAGATACCTTTTGACCAGAGAATATGTCATTTAAGAATCTATTTATTCACTATCTTTTATCACATCTTTTCACTTTCATTTTCAAATTCAAACTCTCTCTTCATAACTTCAAGCTCTCTACTCTCTACTTTAATGGCTTCTCAAGCAACCCCTCAACCATGAGAATTTCCAGAAAAATCAAAGAGCAATTATTCAATGATCCGGAGGCAATTAAAGCATACATTAATTATGCTAACTACGCCAAAGTCCATCCCGGAAAATTTTCTATTTTTCAAGATTTTTCTTCTTATGAAATTGATTCTCTTTTTGCAAACAATGGTGTTCTTAGTCTTATTGATGCCTCTCAAAATGATTTTGTTTGCTATCCTAATCTTGTCAAAATTTTCTATGCGAATTTAAATCACGGATTTTATGTTGGAAATGAAGATGAAATTTGGAGTAGTGTCAAAGGCACTCAAATTATTCTGAATTATGATCTTTTGGGTACCATTCTCAATTGCAAGAGTTCGGGAATGGATGTTTCTAACTTTAAAATCAATGAACATGATCGTGAGACATTTCATCACATTTTCAAAAGAGATGATGATTTTGATTTTAAAAATAGAAATTTTCGACCAAAAGCAAGAATTGTTAATCTTCTTTTGCAACATACTTTGACCCCAAGATCGGAAAATTTTAACAATCCTACTTCAAAAGTTTGCAAAGCTCTTTTTCCTATTTTCGAAAACTATGACATAAATTGGGCGCAAGTTATTTTGGATGAACTTCGTCCTAAAAATCTTGAAATGGGTGAGAATACTTTATACCATGGAATTTATCTCACTCGAATTTTTAACTATTTTGGAGTGGATTTCAAAGGCGAAGAATTTGTTTCTAGAAAAGTTTTCAATCATTCTAACATTTCGCTTATGAAAATTCCATTTGTTTTTCAACCTTATGAGACACTTACCGAAAAGGAAGAGCATTTGGCTCATGAGGAAATGGAAGAAGAGGAAGTTGAAGAAGAAGAAGAAGAAGGGGATGAAATGGAAATTGAAGAAGAAGAAGAAGGTGAAACGTCTTTGGAAAGTATTGAATATCCTTCTAATCCTTTCAACAAAACCCTTCTCAAAAACCAAAAGATAATTGTGGAGAATCAACGGATTCTAAAACGATCCGTTAGTAAAAAGTTGGATAACATTTCTTCGAAGATGAACAAGTTCTTTTCAAAAGTCAGCAAGAAACTTGGACTATCTTCATCATCTTCATCCTCTAACTAGTTTTATCTTTTCGTATCTTGTTGTATTTGTTTTAGTTTGCTTTATTTCGAATGTTCATGTATTTTGTTGTGTGCTTAATCATTGTATTATCGTAGTACGCAATGAAATGAAATTTTCTTTTTGTTATCTACCTTATCTTATCTATAGAATAAATGTTAGTATATTATATAAATTTATATATATACACAATTATTCACAAAGTCAAATTAGTCATAACATTTCACTAACCCATGTCGACATCCCCTATGTGACCATGTCGACATGTACTGGTCATAAATGGAAATTGATTTTGAATTTGAAATTTGAATAACTACCACATATCTATTCAATTCAAATGAATTTCTACACCTATATATACCCATTTCTTCCAGAATTCTTCACTGAAATTTATTCCTTATCATCTATATCCTCCATTTCTTTCACAAATTCAAGTATGGCTAATCCTATTCACAATTTATCCGAAAATCTTGAAAAAACTCTTAATTCATTCAAGAATATTCTTTCATTTATTCTATGAAACCAGCGTCATTTAGAATTAAGTCAAATGCAGATGATAAAGGAACAAGAAAGGCACTTCGATGCGATACGACGGATGGTCTCCTCTCTGCACAAGGATGATAATGAAGCACATCCTCCTGTCTCTCTCACCAATGACAATGATAATTGGGATGCTATTAAGGCAGACCCAATCTTTGGAGAAGAAGGATGGGTGGAAGTTCCACGTAACATTTGATTTTTTTTACTTTGTTTGATTTGTTTGAATTGATTTGTTTGAATTGATACTTTGTATGGATTGATTTCTTATTGATTTGAAGATTGGTGTGTAAAACATATATATACACACACACATTGAAATGTATATAATCTTTAAATTAGTTATCATGCTTAGAAGTATAATTATTTCCTACTCTATATATTCCGTTGTATAGTTTGTCAATGCAGGTACCGAAGTCCAAGAATGAGGGGGAGTAAGTTTTTGTTGATGAAAATGAGGGAGAAATATAAAATACGGTAGTTAGGTATAGATTAAGGGGGGAGTTGTTAGTTTTAGGGGGAGTTATCAGAATAGAAATAATATTTTATAAACAAAGGCTGTCATCATCAAAAAAAGGGAGATTGTTAGTCCGCGAGATGATGGTTTTGATGACAACAACCTTAGAATAGATTGTAAAATATAAATACTAACATTATAAGTTTAGATATATAGGTATATGCATGATTTAACCATGTAGGTACTAAGAATGAAGACTATACAGTATAAAGATTCAAGATATCAAGATAAAATATCAAGATAGAAGACTCATGAGTATCGAGACTATCAAGAGTTCAAGATTTCAAGGATAAGTATTTTTTATTATTAGGAATTTTTGTTAAAACACGTAGAAAAGCATGGCATCTTAAAATCCAATTTATTCGTGGAATGGAATCCACTTCGAGCCCGTTAAAGGGATGAAACCCTAAGTAGGATGGAACATACGAAAATCTAGTGGGACATTGTTTTGTATCCACTAATTTTAATTCAAAAGATTTTACAAAATTATCTTGTTTTCAAAATGTTTTCAAAACTTTCCTTTAAAAGACTCAAAGCCCTCGATCCTGATTTTAAATAATTTTAGCCTCAAAAAACATCTTTATTTTCAAAGTCAAATTACTCCTGATTTTAAATTATCTTTTCAAAATAATATATTATAAAATTATAGTTAAAATCTATATATATTATTCCTTATATTTTCTTATGAATTTTAGCTATAGTCAAGTATATTTATAAAGTTTAAAATAGTTTTTATATAAGATAAAGGTTATTTTCAAAGAAATTCAAAACATCATAAAATGCTTTGGGATGTCGACATGCCTATGGGTACCATATCGACATGGTGACAGTTTGATTCAAAAATTCAAATTTCAAAAGAAGTGTCTATTCGCCATAACTCTTCATGAATGGACATGGCTGTTGTTCTTCTATAAATAGGGGTCAGTTTCAACGAATTTTTAATCACTTTTTTCTGGTTTTCACTCCTCTTCTTTTCCCTCGTTTCTTAATACATATTCTTATCATTACTCTGCCGAAATCAACATTGAATCATACTCGATTACTTCTAGTCTGATTCTCTATCACTATCTCTACAAGATTCCCAGTGCTATTCAGAGTTATAGACTTCTTTGTAATCTATTAAGCGAGAAAAGGTGTGATTGTAGCCTTGGAAATCAATCAAAAGGGAAAAGGTGTGATTGTAGCCTTGGTAAATCAATTGGGTAAACTTATGGCCCGGAAATCAAGTATCTCTACCCAAAGGATCGAAATTCTGGGGGGTGTACATCGTAGCCTTGAAACCGAGGGTGTAATTGTACAAATGCTTTTGAAAGGAAACCCGTAATTGTGTTGCGGGACTGGATGTAGGGTAACTCCAAATCAGTATAAAAACCGGTATGTTCTTTCCTTCACTGCTTTTATTTTATTTCTACATCTGTAATTGTTTCTGTAATCATATCTATGTCTGTATATTGCATACTTTTGTGTCTAAATTAACATAAATTAAAAAGATTTAGTAATTCTTTATTAACACTATTCACCCCCCCCCCTCTAGTGTTGATCTTAGCCTTAAGATCCGTAATCCGCATTTCTCACATGCTTGTGTGCATTATTTCAAGCAAATCCCAAAGAATCACATTTGTGGGTAGTGAAACAAATTTTGCGCTACTTAAGCAAGACTAAAGACCATGATCTCCTTTGCTCGAAAGAATGTCCTTTTGAGTTAGGGTCATATAGTGAGGCTGATTTTGGAGGATGTTAGGCGGATCGAAAGAGTATAAGTGATACTTGTCATTTCATTGGATAATCTTTAGTATCTTGGTTTATAAGAGACAAAATTGTGTTAACTTTCGACGTGCGAAGCAAAATATATTTCTGCTGCTTTGGCATATACTCAAGCAATATACATGCAATAAACACTACAAGATTTTGGTATAAATCTATTTATCAATAATTTATTGTGATAATACAAGTACAATAAATTTATCGAAAAATCCTATAAATCACTCCAGAACTAAATAAATTGATATTTGGCATCATTTTCTTCGTGATAATATAGAAAAAGATAATATTTCACTGGATTTTGTACCATCAGAAAATCAAGTTGCAGATATATTTACTAAATCTTTAAATGAAAATACTTTTCTAAATTTAAGACGTGGACTAGGAATTATGTCGTTACATGATTTATAATTCGATATTAAAATACAAATTTTTTTATAAAATAAATAAAAGTTTAATAGAACAAAAATTAGAGATGATGGCGCTCGAACTCTGCACTCATAGGAGGAAGTCACATGTATTTCCAATGTTCTATTGTATTACTTGTTTTAAGACCATGCTTTTCTTTTATTTTATATATGGCTAACATTATTTTATATTTCCTAACCTCACATTTTCTCCTAGTTGAAATTTTATAAGGAATATTAACCATAAAATAATAACTTTAAATAGATAATCAACTCAGCATATATTTGTGATCAGAATTTTCTTAAATTCGTATACAAACTTTAAGAATAACAATACTTTCTCTTTACAATGTCATCTCAAGAAAGCTCCAATCTCTCATCAATTATTTTCATCACCCCTTCCACTGATTCTTTAAACAAATCTACTCCGATATATATTCCAGTGAAGATTACTCCATCTTCGACTCATCATACTAGATATACACCGAACGGGAAGCAAGCTAAGAAAAAGTTAGACTTGTGTTCACCATCAACCAAAGAAAAAATTGACGAAATCCATCATTATCAATGTGATACTTTAGGATTACAACATGAAATGTATTATGAACAAAAACATCATGGAAGACGATTAAATTTCCTTGAACAGTTCGCTCTCAAATTCTGTGGATCGTCTCATAAGCAAGGTGTGCACAATTCGTCTCCTCAATGACCTCGCATGTGTTCGAATTCCTGGGAACAAGGTGCTCAGCATCATGTTTGGTCTCCTATACATCCATTATGTGACATCACCAAAGTTGAACTAAGCTCATACAAATCTAAGATTTTAGGAAATTAATATTTTATGCTTATAAATTTAATATTATAATACGTATATGTAACATGTTTATTGATATAAAAATTATAATTATATAAAACATGAGAATATGGCTCAAAAACATATATATATAGTTTGTAAATTAATTAATTCACGAATAAACTAAAAAGAAGCTTGACCTCAACAAGAACAATAGTTTTAGTTGGTTGACAATAGGAACTCAACGGACTAAACATTCATAAAATTTAAAAATTCTTTCAGAGTTCAGCCGATTGACTAACCCAAACAGTTGACTGAATAATATCAAATTTGCAATGTACTTCTACAGGTTAAAATTATCTGCACATCAGCCGGCTAACTTCGCATAGCATCCGACTGAATATTTAGAACTTCAAAATACAACCCAACATTTAGCCACCTAACCACTCGCCTGTAGCCGAACAGATTATGGCATTTTTTCACCGTAAACTTGTGGGATCAAATTCTTTACATACGAGCCGACTATTTTTACTTTTTCAGCCGACTGACCCATCAGTTTTCTATTTTTAAAAAATAGATCTGCACATTCCCCAACACATCTACTCACCCATACTCTTCATAACTCTGTCTACCCCTTCATTCTAACTTTAAACACTATCTATTTCAAAATAAACTCTAATACAAACCCTAGCCTCTATAAAAATCTCAATTTTTCTTCCAAATTTCATTAACCAAATGGCACCAAGATAAAAAAGAGCTCGTGAATCAACAACCGGACCATTCAAGAACCAAATCCATGCATAGTTACACAACGAAACAATGGTCAATAGATTTAATGACGTGACAAACTCAAAGTTATTTAAAGGAGTTTTCATGAAGTTCCTCGACTTCAACTACTACGCCATTAGAGAAATAACCAAAGCTCATGGCTTCGATTCGCTCACTGGGTATGATTCTACAATGTCAACCCTCTCTTAATTAAGCTTTTCCTTACAAATATGAATCTCGACCACCAAGATCCCCAAAACAAAGATGGTTGCATATGGACCTTGGTGTGTGGAGTAAAGATTTATTTGCTGCTTCAATGATTAGGCCATATTCTAAGATGTCCATCCGAAAAGTTGGATATTGACGATGTTGAGGTGGATATGTATAATCGTGATGAATTATCACATCTCTTTTTATTGGACGATTTAGCCATCTTCAAATCTAGTGCCTTACATCTGAAGAGACAAATCATCCACTGTGCACTCAGTCGATCGTTGCAACCCCAGACCGGAAGCTACAAAAAGGTCTACAAATAGGACTTTCATGCCCTATATGCTATTTACTCATCCCAACAATTAAATTGGGGAAAAAATATATTGGATGAATTTCTCACCATCAATCATAAGAGAAGCTACAAGACGATTATATGGAGCTTATATTGTGTGCATTCTACAAAATTTTGGAGTTCCATTGCCCGATTCGGATTTCATGACCATCGAAAATCCTAACTTGAAGACCCTAAGTCTAATAAGTCTTCCTAAGCTCCCCAAACATCAACATATCATTAGCTTTTAATAATGGGCTGCTAATCGAAACCAAGGAATCCCGCAACCAAGAGACACGAATATCGCTTCTTCCTCCTCTTAAGTTCCTCAACAAGAAGAAGAAGACAACGACGAAATTCAGGAACTTAATGTTGATGTGCGTCAGAAGCAAGCTCTTGTGACATTATCACGGACTCAAAGCACACTTGGTCGACGTTTAGCTAATGTAGAAAAGAATGTGTATAAAATGAACAAAAAGCTAAACTCAATCAAAGGCTTCTTAAATAAGATTTGGGAAAAACTCTCTTGTTCCGGCTCCTTGTCGACCAATGTTGCTGAAAATCCGTCCCTTCTCTCTTAGACGACTTCGAAAGAAGAAAAAGTATAAGATAGTAAGGATTTCTAGACTTTTTTCTTTTCTTTGATATTTCACTCATGAAAAACTTGTAATGCTATTATTTATTTATGTGTTTATTGTACTTTGAAGTTCCTACATAAGATGGCCATTTATTTATCATATCTATATGCTCATATGTGCTTGATATCTATGATGTGTATGATATTTATGTGCTTATATGTCTATAATTCTCATACCACTTATTTGTTCATTTGTTTCGATGAAAAAGGGGGAGGATATGATTGATAGGAGGCGTATTCATTCAGGGGGAACAAATTTTCTTTTATACATTTACAAACTTACATAGTTGTCATCATCAAAATGAGGGAGAATGTTATAACCTTGAATTTTGATGTTTTAACTATGAAAACTATATAAGTAAATATCATATGAAATAACCATATTTGCAAGAGAAGATACTATTTTACTCGGTAAATAATATAACAGATTGCAGACCAAATTCCAGATAGAAGCTTTAGCAATATA
Source organism: Allium cepa (assembly GCA_030765085.1). NCBI lineage: Eukaryota > Viridiplantae > Streptophyta > Magnoliopsida > Asparagales > Amaryllidaceae > Allium > Allium cepa. The sequence continues at coordinate 42,509,212 of CM060937.1, forward strand.
TTTTGTCTTCGGTCAAAGTCTAGTAGTGAATTCGCATGCTAAGTTTTTTAGTAAGCTAGTTCATATACAAAAACTATTTTGAAAAATCTTTGATATGGCAAAAAACAGGCAATTCAGCCGATCGAATCATATAGTTCAGTCGACTGAATGCCTATGCACATGCACAACTACACTTGAATATTCAGACGGCTGAGGTAGATGATTCAGCCGGCTGAATTGCATGTCTTTTGCACTATTTTTTTTGATTCGATCTTTAATCGATTCAGCTGGCTGAATTATTCCACTCAGATGGCTGAATCTTTATAACGGCTATATTTTGAAAAGACACTTTATTTCAGCTAATAGAAACAACTCTTGATTCAAGAGTTGCTTCCATACACTTTCATGACTACTTTTCATGAATGATTACAACTCTTAATCACTATATATAGCCATGAAATCCATTGCTTGAGTCACTGGATTTTGATCTTGTTTCTTGTTTATACCAAAAATGGGTAAAACACTCGTCAGATGTAATTGAAGAGATTAGAATGAAGAAATAAAATGCAAACTGAGGCTAATCTAACAATCACACCAAGAGAATAAGCAGTGGTAGAAAGAAGACAAGAATTTATAGTGGTTTGGCGCTATGACCTAAGTCCACTTTAAAGGATTCGAGGTTCATTGTTAATTATAAACTGAATTACAATAATACAATGGCTACTGCTTGCATTATAATGGAGTTCAATTCAAGCTGCAGCATAAAAGTCCTTTTTTCAATTGCAATGGTGGTGCTATTTATAAGTGTGAAGCTGGAAATATCTTCCTTGAATCTTGAAATACCTTTTCTCATGCGTAGGTGGGCCCACATAATCGACTCGTTTAGGATCGATCCACATAACTTTCATATCGATCAAGAGATGCTCCAATTAAGCTGCAATCGATCATAGATGTCCTTGAGTTGATATGCAACCTTCTGTGAAAATTTCATGGCATTTGGATTTGTGGTTTTAGAGATATGATCGATCCAAGATTGAGTTTTCTAGTGAATATGAAGCCTTTGTATTAATGGATTCTTGTCCATCATCTCATATCCATCAGACTACTATCCATCCGAGTCTTGCGCTGTGATCCATGAGATGCGCTCCATTCCTTGATCGGTTCCTTTGTATCAATCGATACAAATGTGATCGATATGAACTAGCTCTTGAGTGCTTGCTGCTTTTCGTATCCATCCAGCATCCTCATCTTGGCATCAATCCAATGCACTCTGGTGAAGCATATGCTTTAGTGTTGATTCGAGTTGGATCGATACAAACCATGATCGATCAGAAACAAGACGCATCACTTTTTTCCATCCTGGAGTTAACTGATCGATGTGAAATGCATCGATATGAGATGTATCGATATGAATATCTATCTATCCAAACCAATGTCGAAGTGATCGATACGAAAGTATCGATGTGAAATCCACTTCTTTCAAATATTGATCCATCCATAACTCGAGCGTACAAACTCCGATTAACGTGAAATTTGAAATATGGCCTTGTATAGCTCAGTTTGTCATATCATTCTAATCGCAGCTTGATCAGGACTCGGACCACATTTGCCTTCATACATTATGAACTTATAGATAACCGATCTTCAGAGCGGATTATCTTGAATCTCTAATCAAGCCCTTGGTATCATAGCCATGCCAAAAGGTGGGATAACAATTCTCATTCTTCTTGTCTAAACAGTCTTGCCATTTTCATTCAATACTTTTGTTCTAATCACTTGTTCATTCCAGCAAACTTCATTATTAATTAATTAAACTTCCTATCTTCACGAATTACACGATATACCACAAAGGAGAAAACTATAGGAAGGGTGTACGTTATTGAATTATCAGTGCTACTCAGGAGCATACTTAGTCAGAAACAATTTTACTATCAGTATTGGAAGTCATGTTCGATTACTCAGGCACTTGAAGTCCTGTTATGTTGCTTGGGTGGTAGAAGTCATGTTCAGTTGCTCAAGAGGTGCAATACATGTTCCTTCGGGTCAAGTGAGGGTTTATAGTTGAATTCCAGAAGGAGTCTGGGACTGGACGTAGAACGAAAAGTTCAAACCAGTATAAAAAGTCCGATGTCATTTACTTTATTATTTACCTTATATTTATATTCCGTACTAGTAGATGATTTAGTCAATATTCGATATTATACGATCCTTGGTCACTTTCACCATCCGCATAATAAATCCCATCATTATTTTGCACCAACAGTCCATGCCCAAAATTACCACATACTCTAAGAAGTCAAACACATATGGGTCGTAAAAAAATGAGTGTTTACATAAGTAAAACTCAAGGCCAATGCACTTTAATCCAAGAATGGCATACCCACTGATTAGATTAACCACTTACAAAGGCATAATCAAATTGGTAGTGTCTAGTTCTAACCTATTAACTAAGTAATTTGAAATGAAAGAGTGAGTAGCACCGGTATCAAACAGAACTCTAACTGGTATACTGGAAATAAAAATCATACCTCCAAGCTTACCCGTTCGAATCTCCTCAACAATAGGTCGAAATGAACGTCCTTCCAAAACATATACCTTTCCCTGCTTAGTTTCAAGGCAATCCTACTTCTTATTGCCAAGCGTATTTAAAGTAAGACACTTAGCCTTATCCTCATTTTGTAGTTGGGTATACTTAGTGGAGTAGTGCCCCTTTTGTAAATGTTTAAAACAAGTAACATCTGCCATAGTTTGCCTCTACACTCCACCTCTTGAAGCCTTTCCTCCTATCTGATTCTTTATGCCCTTCTGATGCAGATTGAATCTCTTCTTCTACACACCCTTGGGTTTAACATCTTCCTTATTCTCTTTTTATAATAAACAATCATACTATCTCACCGTTTCCACTACCATATCAAAAGGAGCCAATTGATGAGCCATCACCTTGCGATCCAATTCCTTTCTCAAACCTTCGATGAATTTCTCGTTCTTCTTCAGCAGAGTATTAATATGATCCCTTCCATACTTCGAGAAAGCATTAAAACACTAAATGTACTCTCCTAAAGTCATCTCCCATTGCTTAAAGTTAAGAAACTCCCTATACATAGCACTCTTATGAGATTCAAGGACAATTTGAAACTCGAATCGCTCCTTAAACCGCTTCAATGTTATCTCTTCATCTAGGACCCTCAGCAATTACAACCTCCCACCATACTAGTGCATCCTCTTGGAGTCACAAGAAGCCAACCTCCTCTTTTCAGTGTCATTGTATCCTAAGTTCCTAAAGTTACATTCACATACTTTTAACCAGTTTAACACTTCCAAAACAGACTCCTTCCCCATGAACTCCTTTCCTCCATAACTCTTGAAATCTTATTTCATCTTAGAAAACTCTGTTTCTCTTGCTACCTTATGTATCGTCTCAACAGCTTCTGCTATCTATTGCATCATCGTATCTATCATAAATGGGCGAAATAAGACATTCACATCCATCCTTCCTTAAGCTAGGGAAGGCACCTGGGTACCGGCTTCGATATGAACTTTCAGATCTATCTCCCCTCCTTGGCTAATGGTTTGTGTACTGTCACCTCCTTAACTTGGGTTCTCTCTCACACTTCCTATGGTTGAATGCCGATTACGTGGATCCATTTTTACCTTCTACATAAGCAAGGGTTCATAAGAAATGAAAGTAAAGAGAGCGAGATAAATCGCAGAAGCGTAGATATGTTCTACAACATATCTATATCAAAATACATGTGCATTATCTATAGCATATATGATTCCCTAAGGTGGTCATTTCCTACTAATTAGTTTCTACTTAGCTCTATTTTACTTTATTGTTCCCCTAACCTAAGCATCAATATAGCATTGTAACATCCCTCACTTTAAGACTCGAAAATAAACACCGATGACACGGTACTCATCGTTGAACTCATTTCCCAACAGGAAGAGTTCTGTATAATTTAGCATTATATAATTAAACAGAGCAGCTAAATATCTTTTACATTACATCAATTGGAATTATATGATTCAATACATCACTATTAACCCATTTCTTTCCCACGTAGGGGTAAATATAATATAGAATAGATTGGTGTTGTATTCGACATATGAAGATGCCAGCATAACGCATAACTAGTTATAATTCCTTGTTTTACATAGCGAAAATTCAAAACCATTTTTATTATCTAAGTAAGCCTTATGCTTCATCTTTAAAATCCTTAATCGTCCTTCTAATAAATACCTGTTTGATCCATAAACTTAGCTTACTCAAATTAGAACTCATGACTTTAAAGGAAATAATGAAAACATGGCTCAGACATAAAGTCTGGTATGAGTAAAAAAATTACCCTAGTTATCCATAGTGAGATCAAGCCACTAACACAGAGTAAGTTTTAGCCTCACTTCATCTTTGTTCTGAAACCACTATTGTTCATGTTATCGATTTATTTATTTTAGTTGTAACACCATCATGACGGCACCGTGCATAACTCCTCTTTAGAGTTAATAAATCAATTAAGACTAAACATTATCATGACACCCTACCATATACATTTGTACATTGGACTACCAGTTAAGGCACCCTACCATCCAATAATTTCATGAGCAGGTATATTTTTACAATCATGTTCAACCCATTTTGTTCACTCATTTTATAGCGTACCATAGACTCTCTTTAAATAAAACATTTTTATCTTTAAATTTGAATAATACCCACTCAACTATTAGCTTCTCTAAGCTTTCCTTAATTTCAAAAATAAGTTAACTGAATTTTAACTTATGAAATCTTTCTATTGTTTCATCCCTATGAAATAGTTCACTGACAGTTGGAAACCATCTTCCAAAGTGCACTAAGTATTTCTTATTTTAGTTAGAGAAATATATCTTTCCAAGTTACCGTGAGTCAACAGCAGCTTTCGCATATTGGCTATCCCGTAGCCTTTGAAAGTTAATTAGTTCGAGGTTATTGTTACTTAAGATCTTCCCAAACTATCGTATGTTAACTCCCCTGAGCTATCACATGTTGACTGCCTTGAGCCTTCACATGTTAACCCCCTAAGCCATCACATGTTAACTACCTAAGCCTTCTCATGTTGACTCTACAGAGCCATCGCATGCTAACTCCCCGGAGCTTTGCGTGTTAACCTTCTGAGCCTTCGCGGGTTGACTCCCTTGAGTCTTTGCGTATGGATTATAAATAGTCATCGTACGTTGATAGCTTCTCTAAGCCTTCACTTGTTGAGCTTCAAGTGGTTATTGTAGGTCAACTTTCCTAAGGCTATCGCATATTAAATCCTCCAAAGCTATCATGTGTTGACTCCTACATAGCTATCATGTGTTGACTTCTTCACAACTATCATGTGTTGAAGCTAACAAGCTTTCGAAAGGTGTTAGTGGTAATTTGGTGATTAAAATGAAATTTGTATCATTACTTTACTAAGTAATCAATTTTCACCAAATCCCATTTTTTATCAAATTCTTATTAGCTACGCTATTTTTTCCAATTTACTATTGAGAATTCAATAACTACCTTCCCCATTTGTTAACCAATTATCACTAATTATTTATTTCTTCTCTTAGCCAATTAGTTCATATAAAATTGAAAATTAACGGGAAAATTAATAAAAAATCATCAAAAATCAAATTTATCATATTTTGCCTCTAGGTAAAATTTTATGTCAAAATAATTATTTTCATTATTTCTAATAATCAATTTTCCCAAAATAAACCATTTTCTCGACTTAGAAAATTCGTATAAAATCTAAATTAATTCAAAAATTTGTAAAATTGCAAAACTATCTTATTTCATCATTATAAACATCATATCTCAATTTTGAATCATTTAACTATGATTAAAACATGTTTCACCCTAAAACTTGAACAAATTAATTTCATTTAAATTTTAAATCATAGTTAAAAATAATGTTTAAGGCATCAAACATGTTAATCATCATTAAAACATTCATATATATTCAAATCTAAGCCCAAACAAATAATGGAAAGTATTTAGAGAAACTTTTACCCACCTTTAATTATAAAATTATTGAAACATAAAATGGCACAACAACCTAAATGAACTGAAATAAAGGGAGATCAAGCAAAAAGAAGTAAAAAAAACAACAGAATTTTAATAATGGCTCGGCAAATCTAAGGGCTACATCCACTATACTTTTATTGATTATATATTTTAGTCACAAGTACAAGGATATCAAGTTCTAACTGTCCAGAATAGCAACGAATAACTTCCTTTGTAAATTGGGTCATGTAAAGAGAGAGAGGGTGAAGAAGATGAAGTGCCCAAAGTCGTTTTCCAAATGCTCTAAGTCATGTACTTATAGTCAAATTATCAACAAAATTGCTTGATCCTGATATACCAAGTTTAACTTCATATACGAGAATCTAGGAGAGGAAGACGGAGTCTCTAGAGTGAGAAAATCATCTCGGCACCGATCAAAAGGGGTCATCGTCGCCGATCCGATTTATGATCGGGAGGTGTTCCATCTTCCTTCCCTTGGACTTATATCTTTGATCCATTAAGTTTCGAGCAATTGATATCCCTAGTACTTGTCTTCTTTCCATTAAACCTTTCTTAGAGCCGTTCACCTACTCTTTCAAAAGTGCATTCTAAGACGATCACTTAAGCCAATATTCCATGGACAAAGTGACCGTACGCTTAGGAGTTATATTTATTTACTATCATTCCCTATGCATCTTATTGTACTTGTTAGTTTGACATGTATAATATTTCTATTTGAATTTTTTTTAAGATGTTTCCTGTATTGACCACTTTTGTCTTTAGACAGCAATGATTTAGTTATTCCAGTACTTATATTTCATTCATTCCGCTATGAGATTTTAAAGTTTAGACATGTTTAAAGTTAAATTTATCTTTGTACCATATAAAATCAAAAACCTAACAATCCACATTTCTTGACGTAGGATTGATCGGAAGTGGTGGCACTGTGGCAGTGTATTTTCAGGTGGAGTAAGCATCAGGTCTTAGGCAAAGTGTGGTGGTTGGCAGTGTAGTGGTGTGGCGGTCGTGTGCGTGCATTATAGATTGCAGGAGGAAAGTAACATGAGCATTTGCATACAGGGAAAACATGGAGGGAAAGATGAATTATGAATGTAATTAAGGTTAATTAATTATTAATTATGAAATTAATTAATTAGTTAATTAATTTACATATAAATTAAAATCTTATGAAATTAATATATTATGAAGTCTGATTTGGATGCAATATTTTGCTTTTCATTCATATCAAAGCCATTAATGACTTAGTATTGGTTTGGTTATCTTTTATTGAGGTGAGTGATTTTATCTCTCATCATACTATGATTGTTATGACGGTAAAAAAATGATGTTTTGAAATGATTTCCAGCTTTAAAACATGATTTTTAATAGATTTAAATTGATACCTCATTCATAAAAGAATTTTTAAAGTGTTTTAAAAATGGTTCGAAATCGGATATTTCAAATTTTCGTAAGGGCGTACTATTTTCTATGAATAGCTAAATGGAGTAAATTTTTGATACGAATTTAAAATTGGTTGATATGCATATGTTGTACATGTATGTATGTTATATTAGTTGTTTGTGATAGATGTATGCCTTAGGGGCATTTCCGTAATTTATTGTTAACTAATTAACTCTGTAATCATTTCTCATTCGTAATAAAGGTGTTTTTCTTTCTATTATATATTGTTATAACATGTTATAAATAATTAAATGCTGAATTAAAATATATTTAACAGAAAATCCATAAAATGCTATGTTTATGATAGTACTTAAAAATAGTTGTAATCATGAGTGTTGTATCACAATATTATAAACCCATCATTTTGAATGTTCCTAGTCAAGATGCGTCAAGACAGGATGTCGATGTACCTATTGAGACTAGGTATAATTCTCTCCAAATGTTCGACAATGCATTACCTATGACTGTTAGGGGGACCTAGAGGTTACGTATTAATGGTTATTAGATCACCATGGAATGACATAATCGATAGCTTTCTATTGGTTAATATACTAAGGTCAAACAGAAAATATCAATGTGGCTGATTTGCACAGTTCTCTCGACTTGAGAATACTATTGATCATCAATATGGAAACTTTTCTTTGATATAGTTAAACCATGATACAACATCCGCTGAGTGACTATAGTTGGGTTGAGTGGAAGTACTGAATGTAAAGCACTATTCAAGAGAGGATTCATCTTTTCAATTATATGGGGTCAGTATCATGGTCAACTCTAGTTAACTCAAAGTCAAAATCTCTAGCCAGAGTAGTACGTTTAATAATAATTGTTAATTTTTATTATTGAAGCAAGGACTTTGTTTAGACTATAGAGTTGAATATGGACGATATTGGAATTTTGACCATTACCAAATTCCGTTAGTCCAAAGTGATATAGATTTGACGAAGAGTGTAAATAAAAGTCGCAACCATAAAATGCTTAACTAAGTAAAAACTGATTTTTTATTGGAAACAAGTATGTGATAAATTTGGCCAAAATGTCATACCGCCTACTGAGTGCTATGTGAACATTAATATTCTAATAGTTCGATACTAATCAAATTTACACATATAAGTCATAAAACTGAAATGATGTATTCTTTTGACTAAAAGATTTAATTAGTTTATAATTATTATCAATTAATTAAACTAATTATTATGTATGAAATATAAATTATAATATGTGATTATGATTTGAGAATAAATATTATTAAATATATTTATAATAGTTACAAATATACCAATCGATATAGATATCTTTAAGTAGTTAAATCGGATTTAATTAAATTATATTTTCTATGGGCTTAGATGGGATCTTGACCCATCATGACGGGTGTGATTTTTGGTTGAAATAGGGAGGTAAGTGGCAGCTCATTTAGAGTAGAGTTTTTGGTTTTTGGATGGCTTAGATTAAGAGAGAATTGGTATGAGATAGGGTCCACTATTTTCACTCCTCCATCCGCTATTTAAAGACCTCTAACCCTAATTGCAAATAAAAAAATTTGTTGCCACTCCTTTCTTCCATTTCTAGCTGACTTTATCCCTAAGGTGCCCTTTCATATCATGCTCAAATCAATTCAAAGTCGATTACCTTCTTATAATCAAAGGTCGACGGTTTAAGGATTTGTAGTCTACCGAATTGAAAAGCTTTCAAAGGAGAGAGAGTTCATAATTATAAAGTGTGCTTTATATATCATTATAAGGATTAGCTATCTACCTAATTAAATAGGACACTGAGTTTCTCTTGCCTTGAAATAGTCTAGCATTTCTTTTAGTCCATGTGACATATGAATATCTCTTTAAAACCCTAAGAAGCAACCATCGACTAGTGTTTTTATTTGCTAGACTTTTGGTCCATGTGACCTATGAATATCTCTTTAAAACCCTAAATAGCCTTAAATATATAGTACCATTCAAGTTTTGAGTCGCTTATATGGTTATGTAAAATCTGAGTACTAACCAATCTCTTATATCAGGAAAGAAAACTTACAGGAGAAGAAAATATGACCAGTGTTTTTAGGATAGGTGCAATAGAATAAACATGATGAAGCTTAAAGCATTCCTTTGTGTTTTAAGTTATCTTGAGTACGAACTGCATTATTAATTATTTTCCGTAATAATATGTTTTCCTTTGGGCTATAACCAGAAGACTAAACTCTAGAGTCCAAGGAAAAACTTGCAATGAAGAGAAATTAGAAATTGCCTTATACATAAGCGATATGGAATGAGGTTTATCCCATCATAAATTTGAATTATGAGACTTATCATAGCATAAACCATTAATAGAGGATCAAACTAATATGACTAAGGCAAAATAGGAGTACGACAACACTAATCTATTATCATTGAAGAACCCATAAGCTATAGATGAATCAGGTATTTCAGAGAGATGTCTAAGATTGCAGCCAATGTTTACAAAGAAAATAAATCCTTTAAAAGACCAAGGATCTTGCTAGAAAGAAGGTTTAAGAGAATCTGAGAAGGAGCTCTAGAAAAAAGGGAGGAAAATAGCTCTCAATTCAATATATTTCTCCAAGTCCACTTATAGTCCATAAGTCCAAAAGTTTTCATCTTTTATTAAATTTAACCTGGTCCAAGAAGCCCATAGGTTTGAGGGGTCGAATAGTAGCTTATTAATGTGTTAAGAAACGACAGCTTTATTCCAAGTTTTTAAGTTCATTATTTCAAGTCCACCATTTTCATATGGAAGAGCAATTTTGTTAAATGTTATAGGGATCAACTTGTTATAATGAGGATTCCCATGCTAGAGAAAGTGATTAATGGCAGAGTTGATTATGTTAATAACTTTGAAAGGAAGAATGTAAATCTGGGCCAAATATAGGAACATAGAAGATGCAATTGATTTCACAACAATTAGTCCACCAGCAAGAGATAATTTTGAGGAAGGCCAAGAAGATACTTTGTTTATAATTTTTTCATATAAAGGTAAGCATTAGTTAGTGGAAATTTTAGAAGAAAGGAGAGAAGCTCCAAGATAAATATCACTAAGATGAAGAGGAAAAAGGGAGGATAAGGTAAGGATGGAAGATTTATCATGTTCTGGAATACCGACAATTAGTAAATTTGATTTTGCCTTATTAACAACAAACCGGTGATATATGGAAACTGGCCAGGGTTTGAATGCAATTCGAGATAGACTTTACATTGGGTTTAGTAAAGAGGAAAAGATCATCTGCAAACATTAAAGTAGAGATTATAGAGGAAGCACACTTGGGATAAAGATCAATCTCTTTACAAATAACAGCTTATTGATCATTCTAGTAAGAAGTTTCATAGAATCAATGAAGAGATAAGCAGAGATAGGGTTTCCCTGCCTAATTCCATGGGTACCCTTAAAGTAACCAAAGGTGCTACCATTCAGACACTGAATATAATGTTGTAAATGTACAAGTATGTGTCCAGCCCAGGAACAGGAGAGGAAAATTCATAACATGAAGAATATTGATAATAGACTTCCACTAAATTGTACCAAAAGATTTTGGATATCAAGCTTTAAAAAACATCTTAGAGAAACGTTTTTCCTAAAATCACCCCTCTTTAATTCCTGAGTGTAGAGAATATTGTCAAATATCTTTCTAAAAGGATGGAAAGCATTTTTGTTTGACGAAATGATAGGTGACAGAGCTTGTTTCATTCTGCTTGCCAGGTTTTCAAATATGCATTTATAAATAACATTACAACATGCAACTGGTAAAAATTATGTAACATTAGAAGTTTGAGTATATTTAGGGACCAAAGCCAGTTTGTAGAATTTACTCCAGAGATATTTTTGTTGCCTATGAAATTTTTTGGATTGCCTTTATAAAATCTTCACCAATATTATCCTAGGTAATTTAAATAAAATAAATAAAATCATTAAAGCCATCGGGCCGAGGGAGCTTAAGGATTTCATGGAAAATATGGACTGGCGTATTTCATGGGAGGTAACTTCAGTAACAAGGAGTTTTTGGGAACTATCAAAGAATGAAGACAAGTTGTACCAGGTTAAAGAAGAAATAGACGGGATTATTGGATTAGGGTTAGCAAGAATACCCTTTAAATAACCCAGAAAAGCATCATTAATTGAATCAGGAGAGCCATAAAGGTGATTATTCATGTCCATAATGGACTAAATATTATTTTATGCTTGCTTTATCTTAAGAGGGTTGTGAAAACACTTATAATTCTTGTCAACAAATTTATTCCATTGGTCTTTTAATTTTTTTTGGCCATTTTCCTTCCTTAATTATAGCCTTTTAAGAGCATCTTTGAGGTTATGTTCTATTCGTTTGACTGACCTGGTAACATTAGGTTAATTAAACAAGTGCAACGCAAGAGAAAAGGCATCGCTCGGCCTACAGACCTCGTTTGGCCTACACTCTTCGCTCGGCATCTCTCCTCACCAGGTACAAGAGCCTTGCTCGGCACGAATACCTCGTTCGGCACAAGAGCCTCGCTCTGCATGAGTACCTCGTTCGGCCTACACTCTTCGCTCGATATCTCTCCTTGCCTAGCACAAGAGCCTCGCTCGGCACGAGTACCTCGTTCGGTACAAGAGCCTCGCTCGGCACGAGTACCTCGTTCAGCACAAGAGCCTCGCTCGACACAAGTACCTTGTTCGGCCTTCACTTTTCGCTCGGCGTCTCTCCTCGCCCGGCACAAGAGCCTCACTCGGCGCGAGTACCTCATTCGACATAGATGTGACGCTCGGCATATATACCTCGCTTGGCATTCTCTGGTTTGGCATCTACCATTCGAAAACATCCCTTGATAGCATGATTTGGAAAAGTCACACACTAAGATCGCTCGGCAACTGCCGTTCGGCATCCCTCGCTCGGTAACTGCCGTTCGGCATCCTTGGCTTAGCACACAGAAGCAACCTAACATGGGCCGAAGTGCCTTACCCCTGGGCCCGCAAAAAAAGTCTGGCCTATCTTTGCCTATAAATAAAAGGGCAGGGGCACCGTGAAATGGACCATTTTTCGAGAATACTGGGGAGACTTTGCCGCTTTCAAGACTCATTATTTTTCACTTAGCATTTGCATCTAAGTAGTTGGTGTAAGATTTATCTGTAATCAATTGTTTAGAAAGGCAATAAAGATTAAACTCAAAGTGGACGTAGGCAGTCACACCGAACCACTATAAATCTGGCGTTCTTGTTTCTTATAATTATTGATGCATTTCACTGCGTTATTCCTCAGTTTTAATTTACCTTTTTCATTAATCTCTCTACACAAATTCTTCTTCGGGTGTTAGTGACTAATTCTGGTGCTAACATTTTGGTGCTCTTACCGAGAATCGAATTCTCGGGCCGCTAGAATCTACTTTTAGCTACTGGATTAAAGAAATCCTCCAAAGGAGATCCAAGTCATTCATAGGAAGTCCGTTGATTCTACTCAAAGTTTCTACCAATAACTCTACTATGGAAAGACCACGCACCAGATCAACCTCTCATAACGCGGGCGTCAAGGAGACTACTAGCGTACAACAAATAGGACCTAGCAATCAACAAGCAAATCTAAGTGCAAGAACCACTGCCCAAAATCAAATGGAAGTTGTCACCAGAACGGAGTTCAACAAGTTAATGAGAGAACTCATGGAAAGGAGAAGACAACTTAATGAGAAGATTCAAGCTAATGCTAACCTCATGACTCAGCTTGCTTAGCAACAGCATTAGAATACTGGAGGTAGTATTGTTCCTTACTCTTTATCTGATAGCTCAACTTCGTTCGATGAACCTCCCAGCCGTAGACGTCGCAAAACTGAAACAACACAAGCAGGTGCTTCCAATCGATCAACTAGAGATTACTTACACCTTGGAAACCACATCCAAGCTGGAATAGGAAACTAAGGATTTGGAGCATATGTGGAAGCTGGACGGTCTACTCGCCAAGGCCTTAATGAACCTGATCCCCAGGATATACGTCTGGCAAATCGCCATCAGAGGAGACACCAACCAGAACGGTATCATGGGACAGATTCCAACCAACCATCCTCCATACAAACCCCAGACCTATCGGCAATGGTCAAACAGCTAATGAGAGAAAACCAAGGATTTGGCCAACGATGATTGGGGGATATCCAGGAATCATACTCCATTCACAAATGCTATTCTACATGTCGAGTACTTAAGGAAGTTCAACATGCCAACTGTTCCGGTTTACGAAGAGAAGACTGATCCCAGACAACATGTGATGAGGTATGAATGGATGATGGATTCAGCTAGAGCGAATGATGTAACTAAGTGTAGATGCTTTCCAATCACTTTATTCGGAATTGCCACCCTGTTGTTCACTCGACTTCCCCTGCGGTCTATATCCATCTTTGATGAATTAGCGAAGAAATTTGTAGAACAATTCAGGATACACGCTACTCATCCCAAGGACATGATGTCCCTATCCAATGTAGTTCAGGCTCCAAGGGAGTCATTGAAGGAGTACTTGCAAAGATTCCACGTTGCCACTACTGAAGTTAGCAACCCCAACGACCATGTTTTTTTGATGGCTGTGATGCGAGGGGTAAATTAGGATTTGGAATTCGGTGACTGGTTGGCGGGAAAGCCTCCAACTACACTGGAACATTTTATTTGAAGGCACACCAATATGTAAGGAGGGAGGAAGCAAAATGGACAAGGCGAGATAGTGCACCAGCGCCTGGTAAGGAGACTATGCAGAGCAACATCGCTGTAAAGCAATCAGGTGACAACTCTGGGAAATTCTAGGTCAATATTCGAAACAAGCCAGGACAATCTAAAGAGTCCGGAGGAGGAAATTTCGGAAAGAAAAGAGAAGCGAAAAAGTGGATGCCAAGGATTCCAACTTGCAACGAATACACTCCTCTGAATGCATCTTTGGAAAATATTTACCTGTCGACTTGTAATACTTTTCAATACCGAAAGCCACGTCCAAAAGAGTCCACGGAGGAAAAAAAGCGGACTGGGAAGTATTTCTTCTTTCATGAGACTTACGGGCATAATACAGAGGAGTGCAAACACCTCCATGATGCCATTGAAAAGTTGATTCGATAGAAAAGATTGCAGGAGTTTGTCAAGAACTGCAGAAAGGTAAACAGGGAACATCAGACCCTGGACATGGGCAAGCTCCATGTCATCCAGAAGAACCGGCCTGAACTGTAAGTAGATTAGTCATGAACACTATAGTCGGTGGACCTCGTCTTACAGATAAGAACTGGTAGGAAATGGAGGGGTATGCTAACTCCTTAAGGCAAGCAGATTATGAGTGTTGTTTGAATGTGGAGGATGGGAACCCCGCTAAACAGTAGCACATGATGACGGATGATATGGTATTCAGGAGCCGAGATGCTGACCGGGTGGAGGCTTCTACCATTGACCCGATGGTCATATCTGCGATAATCGGGCCAGCATTTATGAAGAGAATTTTGATCGATTATGGAAGTTTCGTTAATATCATCTTCAAAAAGGCGTATGACCAAATGAAGATGGAGACGAAGGATTTAAAGCCATCTAAAGTTCGTATCCATAGCTTTAATGGCGCAGCAACCAATGCAGTGGGTTATGTTGAATTGCCAGTTGAACTTGGGCAAGGTGAACATAGAAGGGTGCAAATCCTACCTTTTATTGTTTTGGATATTGATTCTCCATACAATGTATTTTTGGGTCGACCGACCCAAGCAGTGTTTAGGGCAGCTTTGGCCCCGTGGTGTTTAACCTTGAAATTTCCGATAGACAAAGGAGTTGGTGTTGTGCATGGTGATCAGGCGACTGGTCGTGCATGTTATATGGATGAGCCGAGAGAAGCTCAGCGAAGAGAGAAAGGAAAGTTTGTGGAAAAACTCTGTCCATATCCATGCCGTTGAAAATTGAAAAGTAGCACCTGATCCCTGGCTCGAGAAACGTGATCGGATCTATAGAGACATAGATCCGAGAGATGATGTTGAGGAACCCAAGAAAAAGCAGCACCGGCTGAACTGACGATTGACATTCCAGTCAATGGAGATGACCCATTGCGAGTACTTAGGATTGGATCACAACTCGACCCCTCGATGGCCGAGGACTTCATTGATTTCCCCCGAGTGAATCTGGATGTTTTCGCTTGGACACATTCTGGTATATATGGGATTTCTCCTGCTATTACGAATCGTATGTTGAACATAGACCCGTGGTACGTACCAATCAAGCAGAAAAGGAGAGGCATGGACCCGGAGAGGTCTGCTGCTCTCAAAAAGGAGTGGACAAACTCAAAGCCAATGGGTTCGTCCACGATGCCCTCTACCCTGAATGGGTGTCTAACACTATGCTAGTGAGGAAGGCAAATTTAAAATGGAGAACCTGTGTAGATTACTTTGATCTTAACAAAGCATGCCCTAAGGATAGTTTTTCTTTACCCAGGATTGACCAGCTGGTTGACTCAACAGCGGGACACGAGTTACTGTCATTTATGGTTGCATGCTCGGGATATAATCAAATCCCGATGCACATTCCAGACCAAGAATACACCAATTTTGTCACAGATGTCGGGCTATAGTGCTTTATAGTGATGCCTTTTGGATTAAAAAATACGGGAGCGACTTATCAGCATTTGGTGAATCGAATGTTTAAAGACCATATAGGTAAAACAATGGAAGTCTATGTGGATGACATGCTTGTGAAGTCACAACAGTCAGACGACCACATTCGAGACTTAGCGAAAATGTTTGATATACTCAGATATTATGGAATGAAAATCAATCCTTTGAAGTGTTCCTTTGGCGTTACGTTAGGGAAGTTTTTAGGTTTCATTGTTAATGCACGGGGAATTGAAGCTAATTCGAAAAAGATTCAAGCTATTTGGGACATACAGGTGCCCAAAATAATAAAGCAAGTACAAAGCCTGAACAAAAAGGTAGCCGCGCTGAGTCAATTCATATCCAGAGCCACATATAAGTGTATTCCCTTCTTTGATGTAATAAAGAAAGGAAAGAGAAATTTTGAATGGATGCCCGATTGTGAGGATGCGTTTCAAGCTTTGGTAAGACATTTGAAAAGTCCCCCGGTATTGTCGAAGCCTATAGACCATGAAGTATTGTATATGTACTTGGCTGTATCCCAGCATGCAATCAGTACGGATTTGGTTCGCGAGGAGGACCGAGTTCAAAAGTCATTTTATTATATCAGTAAATGTTTAACGGGGATAGAAAGAAATTATCCTAAAATTGATAAAATAGCCTACTGCTTGGTGATTGCATCATGCAAGCTTCGTCAGCAATTTAAGGCACACTCAATCAGTGTTTATACTGATCAACCCTTGCATCAGGTACTCCAATGACCAGAAACCTTTGGAAGGATGTTGAAATGGAATATCGAGTTGAGTCAGTTCGATATTACCTGCCTGCCGAGAAGAGCCATACAAGGGTAAGCGCTAGCAGACTTCGTCACTGAATTCACCGTGTCAGACGAACCAAACAGTCACGATGTCGTTCTCCCCATTCAATGGAAACGGTACATCGATCGGGTATCTAACGACCGTTGCTCTAGGGCTGGTATAGTTCATGTAACTCCCGAAAACCAATCAATTGGTTACACTTGGAAGCTTAATTTCCCAGCTATAAATAACGAAGCTGAGTATGAAGCATTGATTGCTGGCTTGAGGCTCATCAAGGAACTGGGAGTAAAATCAGTTGAAATCTTCCGTGACTCACAATTGGTGGTGTACTGGTGCGGGGAGACTATCAAGCAAAGGGACAGAGACTTTCCCCATACCTTGCACGAGTTCAAGAGCTATTAGAAGATCTAGAGTATTATGATATGTTGCATGTCCCACGTGAACAAAATAGAGAAGCCGATCCATTGGCCAAATTCGCAAGTACTATTGATGCACAGCAAATGGGATTAGCTCCTGTCGAAACCTTACATACTCCGAGTATAAATGTGATGGAGATAGATTTCGTGTTAGAAACAGAAATCGAGAAGGAATCGTGGATGGCCCCATTCAAGCAGTACTTGCTACATGAGGTCTTACCTAAAAGAAAGAACGAAAGACGGTAAGTATTCGTAAAGCTTCGCGATATGTAATGCAGGACGGAATAATGTACCGAAAGGGATTTTCGGCCCCTTACTCCGATGCATCATCCATAATGAGATAAAACGAGTCCTGAAGGAATTCCATGAAGGAGAATGTGGTGACCATACTGTAGGGCAGACTTTAGCAAAGAAAATCCTCCTCTATGGATACTATTGGTCAACTGTAAATCGGGATGCTGTAGACTACGTAAGGAGATGTGACAAATGCCAGAAGTATGAAAAATCCCAAGAGCTCCGCCGATGAAACTCACACAAATAGTTAGTCCCTGGCCATTTGCACTGTGGAGGATCGATATAATCGATTCTTTACCCATATCCAAAGGTGGCGTAAAATTCACAATAGTTGCGGTCGATTACTTTACCAAATGGGCAGAAGCAGAGCCATAGCCACAATCACTACCAAGAAGGTCATTATTTTTGTCGTACGAAACATTGTAAGTCGTTTTAGCCTCCCGCATACTATCATCACAGACAATGGAACTCAATTCGAAAGTAGAGAGTTCAAAGAATTTTACCAAAAGTTTAGCATTGAAAAAAGGTTTACAGCAGTTGCGCATCCAAAAACCAATGGACAAGTAGAAGCCGTGAACAAAATAATCAAGTCCATATTGAAAAAGCGTTTGGAAAAGGCTAGAGGCAAGTGGGTGGATGAACTTCCAACAGCTCTTTGGGCTTACGGAACCACCCACAAGTCCGCGACTAGCCACACTCCATTCGCTTTGGCATATGGCACGGAAACTGTTATACTTGTTGAACTTGAAGTTCTTTTATATCAAATAACTCATTATGACCCTAAGATGAATCGAGATCTTTTACTTGAATCACTTGACTTCATTGATGAAAAACGTAAAGAAGCTGATTTAAGGGCGGCTGCATATAGACTCTGAGTTGCTCGATATTATAATGAAAAAGTCCGACCGAGAACCTTTGATGTGGGCGATCTCATTTTGAAACGAGTTTTCTCAGTCCCATCGCATATGAATCCCACATGGAAAGGTCCATACGTCATTGAACGGAGGCTTAGAGAGGGAACTTTCAAGCTAGCAACCATTGATGACGCGACACTCCCCCAAGCATGGAATAGCGAGCATCTGCGGTGTTTTTATACTTAGTCTATTTCTTTCATATCTTCGTTGCAATTATTTCCAGTATATTTTTATTTCGTTGATTCTTAGTTTTCGTCATGTAATAAGACAATTTAGTTTGTTTTCGTTAATAAAGGTTTGTAGCCATCTTTTCCAAGAATTATTGATGTTTTCGTGTATGATAATTCTATGGCAAAAAACTAGAGTTACATTATTCTGTTTGACGTATGAGCGCACACAAACAATTAAAATCTCCAAGTCCCCGGAGTGCAGACTGGAGTACTCTAAGTCCCTAAAGTGTGGATTAGAGTATAAACAATTAAAATCTCCAAGTCCTCGGAGTGCGGATTGGAGTACTCTGAGTCCCCAGAGTACAAACTAGAGTATGAATGGCTTAAAATCTTCAAGTCCTCGGAGTGCGGACTGGAGTACTTGTCCCCAGAGTGTGGACTGGAGCATAAATGACTTAAAATCTCTAAGTCCATGGAGTGTGGACTGGAGTACTCTAAGTCCCCAGAGTGCGGACTAGAGTATAAACGACTTAAAATCTCCAAGTCCCTAGAGTGCAGACTGGAGTACTCTAAGTCCCCAGAGTGCGGACTAGAGTATAAATGACTTAAAATCTCCAAGTCCTCGGAGTGGGGACTGGAGTACTCTAAGTCTTCAGAGTGCGGACTAGAGTATAAACGGCTTAAAATCTCCAAGTCTTCGGAGTGTGAACTGGAGTACTCTAAGTCCCCAAAGTGTGGACTCGAGTATAAACAACTTAAAATCTCTTAATCCTCAGAGTGCGGACTGGAGTACTCTGAGTCCATAGAGTTCAGGCCAAAAATATTCCAAGTACCCAAAGCAAGAAAGAGAGGATTTATGATTCTCAAAAAAATTTCCGAGTCACATGGAGGTAAACTGGAGCTCCGGTAACTCACCTAATGTCAAGTTATGGTAACAAGTTAGACAATAAGATGAACAGTAAAAGTCGCTTGGAACATAAAGAAACTAAATTTTATTTATCAATCCAAAATGAGGTTCCACAACAATCCCTCTAAAACTTGGAGTCAAAAGTCTATTTACATTGGCCATGAAAATAAACAAAAATAATTACATAAAACTAGGCTAACTCTCGTCGAACGAGTGTAGCAACTACTTCTTTGGTTTCTTTTCCTTCCTTGTTTTCTCAGATGACTCCTCCCCTATGCTTTTTCGCTTGGAAACTTTGCTTGATGGGGAAGTAACATCCGAGGAGGGAAGAGGGACTTCTTATGGCGTGGACCCACCAGGAAGATTGAACTTCAAAGGCCTGTTCAAAGGATCATCTAGCTCCACTACTTGGGGATCGACCTTGATCTCAACTTTTTTCTTTTTCTCTTCCAAGGTTGCTCCTTTATGCTCACTTGCAAAGTGTGTTCGAAGGCACTTGTAATCTAAACTTCATAACTTTATTCGACGGGTGACGAAGTTTCAGACTTGTCCTCATCAAGCACCTCAATCACTTGAGCATCAGGATCGAGAATATCTCCGGCTTGAATTGCCTCGCCTGTCTTCTCCTTCTCCTCTATGGCATCATTGCTCCTTAGAGTTGGATCAGGATCAGAACGGTCTATGAAAAATCAAGAGACACACGTCAGAATACAAAAACTTCTCGCCGAAAACGACGGCTCTTTGAACTTTAAGAAGAAAAGTTATGTATCAATTTCTAGCTGACTCTCAACCATCCAGGGAGTTTCACCCTCTGGAATGGGAGATAGAACATGAATGTCAAGGCCAGGGTTTTCTAGATCATAACCAACATGCTGCTCGAAGGGATCAAGTACTGGCCGACCAGTCGATTGAGTAGAGGGAGGAACTGGAGACTAGGTTCCAAACGGATCGGCAATGTCATTCTTTCCTTTTGACGAGGAGGAATCTTTGCTATAGAGAGCTTCGCTGCAGGCAAGTCTGAAGGCTCATTCCTTGGGAGAAATTTCTTCATTAAAGCCCCTTTGTCAGCCTCTTTCGTTCCCAATTCGACCTTCTTACTCTTTATGAGGGTTTCCCATGCCTCAGCTAGAGATTTGTGGTAACCCTCGCCAAGAAAAGTTATGTCTCGATGCATGAGAATAGGGTATTATATTCTGCTATAAGCGAGTCGAACAAGCACTTGATCTCCTCCCTACCGGCTTCGGTAGCCATCTCAAGGCGAACATCGATGTTAGAAAGCGCTAACTTTTTACCTTCCTCGCGGGCAGTTTCCTTCAGTACTTCGGCCCTGGAGAGCTCCTCATCTAGTTTTGTTTTGAGAAGTCGAGTGGCAATAATCTTGTTGCAATATTGCTGTAACTCCTGTTGAGAAGCTATTTTTCTTCTTTTTCCTCGGAGAGTAGCTCTTCCAACTCTTTGATGCGCTGAGCAAATGCATCTCTCTCCTTTTGAACGGAATCTTTCTCCAAAGCTAAGTCCCCGCAGCATTGAACCGCTTCGTAAATTTCTTTCTTATGTGTCGCTTCCAGATGATTAATGGCTTCCGCTGTGTCTTTAGCACTTTTTTGGGCAGCTTCAAGCTATGACTTGTATGAAGAGAGCTCTTCATCCTGAGCTTTAATGATGTCTTTGTCGTGAATAGCTTCGAGCTTTAGGCGATCGATTTCATGTTGGCGTCAATAGAGACTTTCTAGACTTTTTTAGCTAAATGGAAAAATGCATCGTGTTGAACGTAAATGTCGCTGTTACTAGCAATGGCACTTTGTTTGACGTTTCCTGGAATGTGACGAATCGCCGGGAGAAACTTCAGACCATCGAAGCATATTTTTGGGAATGTGTCCTTGAGCTCAGTAAGCCTTTTCGCTATCAATGGATCATGTATAAGAGCAGGAGGAGTTTGCCTAGAAACTACAGTATTTTATGGGGCTCCCGGGATTGTCTGGTACTAGATGAACTAAATTGTTGGTCTCGGTAAGCCTCAAGCTGGGACCCCTTATGCGTAGATTTCTCCTTGCCTTTCTCTGTTTGAAAAGGAGGATCGTGAGAGTAGGAAGACTGGCTATATGTTTTTCTTCGATAAGATGATTCTCGGGGGCGATAGTCTCGATCGCGAGTATCATCTCTGTCCCGACATTTGCTGGAGCACGAATCCCGGCCAGAATGATGAAAATAGATGACCCACGAAGACGGTCGAGTCCATGAGTACGCCCCATATCGCTTACGCGGAAATTGAATAATGACAAGTTAGCAAAAAATAGAGTGATGGCTAAAATTTAAGTGCAAAGTGAAGTGCATGTGTCCATGTGTTTGTCCTAATGTTTCCCCCGGACGGATCAGTTTCTTTATCTTTACTTATAGGAGTTTTTTCTCCTTGGTTATGGGCTTGATCACCTACATCGCCTCTTACGGGCGAATGAAGCTTAAGGGCATCCAGATCATTGAAGCCATAATTAAGCGAATCATCGGAAATAGTAAGGTTCGACAAGCCTTTCAAAGAACTCTCTAAGTGTTAAGGAGAAGGCTCTCTCTCCACGGGGGTGATTATGACCTTAGAGGTTCCACTCACTGTCTTCTTCCTCAACTTGTGAGCCAGTTTCTTCTTTTCCTTCACGGGGGAGGCATTACTTCGATATCGTGAACCTCAACCACCGGCTCCCAAACGGGACTAATATTATCACCCTGTACTTCAGGCACTTTATCTTCTCTAATCTCCTCCTCCTCAGGTGTGTCAGGGGCACCACGTGATGAAGGTCAGGCATGACTTTTTCCTTTGTCCAACGTAGGTCCAAATGAAGTGACACCGTGAGGAAGACTTATTCAGCGATCTTCCGCCAACAGCCCAGATTTTGAGAGCGATTTGTTTGAAATAACAGATCTAATGTCCCGGTCTCTTTTGAGGACAGCTCGGATAACTTCAACGGCCTCATAATACCCAGAGCCTTCGGGACACGGGCTGACACCTATAGAAAATAGATAAAAGGTTTAGGAAGAATGAATTTCATGGGGCGTACGACTATTAATCTAGACAAGGAACTTACTCCCTTCCAGCCATCTCCTCGCGAAACCAGGGGCAGCGAACGTAAAACCATTCTTGCTTGTAGTTGGCGAATTTGCTCCATGCCTCTATAAGGATTTGGCACTGGTTGTGTGGCTCGAGGAACGTGAAAGATGGGCTTTTAGAACACCTCTTGACATGATAAATATAGCAGATGTCGCCGGGAGTAGGGAGCCTAAGTAGAATGCTCATGAAGAGAATACACGAGCCATATAAAAATGCGTGGCTGTTGGGATGTAGCTTTGATGGGGCGATCTCTATACATTGCAGCACATCACACAGGAAGGAGTTGAATGGTGGCACACTACCAACCCAGCATATGAATTTGTTGCAAGCAGTATATCCGGCTGGGGGCAGGTGGGGACGATCTTGCCCTGATGGGACCAGTACATCGTCGAAAGGAATTCCATGTATTGAACATAGTCAATGAAGGACACTTTCATTGATTCGGGAAGCTTGAGAATCGACTGGATTATTTAGGAAGATTTCTGCATCTAGGGCATTGGGAGCTAGGTCAGCAGATGCAACTGTGGGACTCAGAATATCTTGTACAGGAGTAGTCGATGGAGTCGAAGTTCCAACTACTTCTTGTTAAGAAGTTGGCTCAGATCTATCTAAGAATGTAGCGGAACTAGATTTTCTAGACATTTCTGATGAGTGTTGAATCTGGTTAAACACCTATTTGAACTATACTTGACAAACAATCAATATTAGACATAACAACAAAAATACTCCCTCCGTGTGGTACGTGAACTAGTGCAATCATTTGAGTATAAGTGTCCAAGAATTAAAAGTCATGAAGCTGATAAAATAATGTCAAGTATAAGCGTCCTGTGATGGTTTTTAGTTTTGAACTCGGATGTTGGCACTATACGTCGAAGGCTATTGAGTGTTTTTATCGAGTTAAATTCAGGTTTATGGTTGTCAAGCCAGGGGAATTATTAGTCCGGATTAGTTTGATAAGCTAGTTTGCTTAAGTCCTTGTCCATGTTTGTTTTCATATACTAAGCATGGAAAATAAGTGAATTTGACATAGGCAGTGTCTGAGTGGGAATGATTTTGACTGTTTTTACCTACTTCAAGCCTCTCAACACCGAGAGACTCTCAACACGCTCGGATATCTCAATACCAAGCGACTCTCAACATGCTCGGCTATCTCAATGCCGAGCGACTCTCAACACGCTCGGCTATATCAATGTCGAGTAACTCTCAACACACTCGGTTATCTTAACGCCGAGCGACTCTCAACACATTTAGCTATCTCGATGCCGAACGACTCTCAACCCGCTCGGCTATCTCAATGCCGAGCGACACTCAACACACTCGGCTATCATTGTCGAGTGGCCCTCAACACTTACTAGCCGACCTACTCACTCTCGACACCGAACGAAGCTGAGCCACTTATTTCCTAACCCCCATACATCACTTCCACATGGAGACCACCGGGCCACCAATTCCACACTTGGCCACTTTTCCATTCGCTTGCCTATACATCACGGTCCTACTTAGACACCCACTTTTCCCTCGCTTTTGGGTTACCGACCGACCTAGATCAACAATTTAGGTACACTTCAACAACCTAACTCCCATGCTTGATGACCCAGCGGAGGCCTATGACCTAATTACCACTGGTATCTCTGTCCCTTCTCCTCTCCACATCACCAAACTTGAAATCGATAGAGGTTCCAGCCCTAAGGCATGTTCAAACCATGATTTGCCTTCATCTTCTACATGATTCCTACCGTCCCTGGTCTGAAGAAAATTCATGAACTCGAGTCTCGTGCTAAACTTCCTAGTCTGGAAAAAGCGTTTGAAAGAGAAGTTATTATCTAAGAGGATGACCAAGGCTTAGGGATCTGATTAGGTTCGAGATTGAAGTTTGCTTAGATTCAACCTGGGGAAGAACTGTAAGGAAGACATTCTAGATTCGGGGCAAGGAAAGAAGGTTGGAGAGGTAGCCGGAGTTCGAGAGAAGGAAAGTTGCCAGCCCTTGAAACGAAGTGAAAGTAAAAGAGCGATGAAGGGAAGTGTTAGTTTTTATAGAGAAGGGAAGTTGAACAGGCATCGACCGGTGGACCCGGTCAAGGTATTTTAGTGGTTCAGTGGGAGTTATGCCAAATGGCTGAGGACCTGTCGAACGAGTGGCTCGGCGCGTGAGTATGGACCGAGCCATGTCAAAAAAATATGATCAAGGAGAAATTTCCACCTGATGGAAGATGAAGATCGTTAAGCATAAATGTCTTAAGATTCAAAGCAGATCATGATTGACTCTCATGATACACTTTGGGGGGAAAGTGTTACCCGGTTGATTGACTCGGTAACATTAGGTTCATCAAACAAGTGCAATGCAAGAGAAAAGGCATCTGTCGGCCTACAGACCTTATTCGGCCTACATTCTTCGCTTGGCATCTCTCCTCACCCGATACAAGAGCCTCGCTCGGTATGAGTACCACGTTCGGCACAAGAGCCTCGCTCGACATGAGTACCTCGTTCGGCCAACACTCTTCGCTCGGCATTTCTCCTCGCTCGGCACAAGAGCCTCGCTCGGCATGAGTACCTCATTCGGCATAGAAGTGACGCTCGGCATAAATACCTCGCTCGGCATTCTCTGGTTCGGCATCTGCCATTTGGCACCCTCCCTTGATAGTATCATTTGGAAAAGTCACTCACCAAGATCTCTCAACAACTGCCACTCGGCATCCCTCGCTCGACAACGGCCGTTCGTCCTCCTTGGCTTGGCACATAGAAGCAACCTACTATGGGCTGAAGTGCCTTACCCCTGGGACCGTAAAGAAAGTTCGGCCTATCTTCTCCTATAAATAGAAGGTCATGGGCATAGTGAAATGGACCTTTTTTAACACTGGGAAGACTATGCCGCTTTCAAGACTCATTCTTTTTCACTTAGCATTTGCATTCGATTAGTTGGTATACGGATTGTATCCGTAATCAATTATTTAGAAAGGCAATAAAGTTTAAACTCAAAATGGATGTTGGTAGTTACGCTAAACCACTGTAAATCAGGTGTTCTTGTTTCTTTTAATTATTACTGCATTCCACTGCATTATTCCTCAGTTTTAATTTACCTTCTTCATTAATCTCTCTACACATATTCTTCTTCTGGTGTTAGTGACCAATTCTGGTGCTAGCATGATCATCATTGGAGGGAGAAGAGATAGTAGAATTGATCTGTAGGGAAGCCTGATAGATGAGAGCTTGAATCTAATGACTGAAAAGATCCTAGTTCCATCACAAAAATATGCTAAGCTCGTTCTTTTAAATACCTTTTAACCTTCTTAATTTAGCCTGCAAAATGTACATAGGGTTACCATATTGAGCAATATTCCCGAAATCATTACCAATTTGTTTAAAATCACAATAGTCAGCCTATGAGTTAAAAATTGAAAATGAGGATTGGCATTTCATAGCCACATTACCCTAATTTAGAATAATAGAGAAATGATCTGATAAAGAAGGAGTAGGCAAGTGAGAAACAAGATTTAGCCAAGTGGATAATGATTCAAAATCGTGGTAAGCTCTATCGAGTTTGCAATAACTTCTATTGCTTGATCTACTACAGTTGTTCTAGGAATAGAAGCAACCGATAGAGTTAACTAGGAGTAGTTTAAAACTATGGATGCAATTGTGAAGAGGTTTAGTAGCTTGATATGAAAAGGGAAGTACCAACATATTTGTCATGAGAAAACTGCATACAATTCCAATCTCCAAACCAAATCCAAGGAGAATTGAGAGGTTTAAGGAAAGGGACTATGTCAAGCAACATTTTATGTATCGGAGGATCATAAAATATTATTTTTTAAATTCATATTGGGTTCAATTGGCTATGACTATGACTTTGGTTGCTCTTAAATATTGATTTTTTTGAATCTTAGTCATTTTCATTGGATGATTTTGATTACATATTTTCCTGCCATTCTAGTAATTATATAGCAACCTGCCTTATTGATCCTCATAAGTCAACATTAATACATCCACGATATTCACATGTAGAGCTTCCAAGTGTTAGAGGTACAGATAGTTGGGGGAAAGAAAGAGAAAGGTAGAATAGAATATCACAATCATGATAAGTAATATATAGGCCTAGGATGGCATAGAGGGTTGGCCTTGGAGGGGTAGGCTTGGCCTAGCTTGGAAAAGGTGGGTTTGGGCTTGCTTTTGGAAAGAGAGGAGATGTAAGGAAGAAAGGAATTGTTTTTATGGATTTACAAATTAAAAGAGTGGAAAGGAAGGATTTTTAAGCTTTTGAGAAAAAAATTAGAAGCCATTAAAGACATTTTAAAAACTAGGAATGAAGAAGAACTTTTGAAAAGTGAGAAATGAAAGGAAAGTGGGAGAATATTTGGAAATTGGTTTTATGAAAAATGAAATAAGAAAATTACCTAAAAGCCCTTAAGTAAGTACCCTCCATTCACATTATGCCACATCACCATCTCCTCTCCTTCCTTCATGCGCATGCAACAACCAAGACCCCCCCTTTCAACATGCCATTCATTTTTACTAAGATGTTATAAATGTGACATTTACTTTTTTCCATTTTCTTTTATTTATTTTCTTTTAAACTTTTGAAATAAGGTCACATCTCCTTTATACTACCTTATGAAAACAAATATCTACCATTTTAAATCGTTAACCATGTATATATTATTTGTAGATGTAAGTGCTTTTGTACTAGAGTGTTTACAACATTTGCAACAGATAATGAAAAATCAAGATTTTGAAAAAGTTTTTCGGTCACATTTTCTATTTTTCTTTGAACTAATTATTTTTGTAAACCAAAATTAAAATAACTTTTACATTATTAATAATTAATTAAAAGAGGGGTATTTTAATTATAAAGCCATTAACTATATATTTAAATAAATTAAATACTCTCAAATTAGAGTGATAAAATTCCAGGTCGTTACATTCTCCCACTTTAAAATAATTTGAACCTAAAATTTTATCACAACAAACATACAAGAACCAAATCATACCAATCCCTAACATTTTCAAAAATGTTAAATGTACAACAAATAAACTTAGAGTTTTGCCAGGTTTACAACCTTCTTATGACATAAGGATAATGAACAATCTATTGAGCATAGCTTATGCTCAACGGCCGTAGGTTATTGCTCAATCGATCATTCGCACAACCTTATAACAATTGGAAAGCCATCAACCCAATAGATTTTAAAAATTAAAAGAGCGGAAAGGACGGATTTTTAAGCTTTTGAAAAAAAAAATTGGAAGCCATTAAAGAGCTTTTAAAAACTTAGGAATAAGGAAGAACTTTTGAAAAGTGAGAAATGAAAGGAAAGTGGGAGAATATTTTGAAATTAGTTTTATGACAAATGAAATAAGAAAGTTACCTAAAAGCCCTTAAGTAAGTACCCTCCATTCACATTATGCCACATCACCATCTCCTCCCCTTCCTTCATGCACATGCAACAACCAAGAATTCCCCCCCCCCCCTCATTCAACATGCCATTCAATTCCTTGTACTAAGATGTTATAAACGTGACATTTAATTTTTTCCATTTTCTTTGATTGAATTTCTTTTAAACTTTTGAAATAAGGTCACATCTCCTTTATACTACCTTATGAAAACAAATATCTACCATTTTAAATCGTTAACCATACATATATTATTTGTAGATATATGTGCTTTTGTACTAGAATGTTTACAACATTTGCAGCAACTTTTAGACAATGAAAAATCAAGATTTTGAAAAAGCTTTTCGGTCACATTTTCTATTTTCCTTTGAACTAATTATTTTTGTAAATAAAAATTTAAAACAACTTTTCCATTATTAATAATTAATTAAAAGAGGTGTTTTTAACTATAAAGCCATTAATTGCATATTTAAATAAATTAAATATTCTTAAATTACAGTGATAAAATTCCAGGTCGTTACATTCTCCCCCTTAAAAGAATTTGACCCCGAAATTTCATCACAATAAACATCCAAGAACCAAATCATACCAATCCCAAACATTTTCAAAAATGTTAAATGACCAACAAACAAACTTAGAGTTCTGCCAGTTTTACAACCTTCCCATGACATAAGTATAATGAACAATCTATTGAGCATAGCTTATGCTTAAGGGCCATAGGTTATTACTCAATCGATCCTTCACACAATCTTATAACAATTGGAGAGCCATCTACCTAATAGATTTTACAAATTAAAAGAGTGGAAAGGAAGGATTTTTAAGCATTTGAAAAAAAATTGGAAGCCATTAAAGAGCTTTTAAAAACTTCAGAATGAGGAAGAACTTTTGAAAAGTGAGAAATGAAAGGAAAGTGGGAGAATATTTTGAAATTGGTTTTCTGAAAAATGAAATAAGAAAATTACCTAAAAGCCCTTAAGTAAGTACCCTCCATTCACATTATGCCACATCACCATCTCCTCCCCTTCCTTCATGCACACGCAACAACATAGAACCTCACCCCTATTCAACATGCCATTCATTTCCTTGTAATAAGATGTTATAAATGTGACATTTACTTTTTTCCATTTTCTTTTATTGATTTTCTTATAAACCTTCGAAATAAGGTCACATCTCCTTTATACTACCTTATGAAAACAAATATCTACCATTTTAAATCGTTAACCGTGTATATATTATTTGTAGATGTAAGTGCTTTTGTACTAGAGTGTTTACAACATTTGCAGCAACTTTTAGACAATGAAAAATTAAGATTTTGAAAAAGCTTTTCGGTTATATTTTCTATTTTCCTTTGAACTAATTATTTTTGTAAACCAAAATTTAAAATAACTTTTCCATTATTAATAATTAATTAAAAGAAGGGTATTTTAATTATAAAGTCATTAATTACATATTTAAATAAATTAAATATTCTCAAATTAGAGTGATAAAATTCCAGGTGGTTACATTCTCCACTTTAAAAGAATTTTGACGTTGAAATTTCATCACAACAAACATCCAAGAACCAAATCATACCAATCCCTAACATTTTCAAAAATGTTAAATGACCAACAAACAAACTTAGAGTTTTGCCAGGTTTACAACCTTCCCATGACATAAGGATAATGAACAGTCTATTGAGTATAGCTTATGCTCAACGGTCATAGGTAATTACTCAATCGATCATTCATACAACCTTATAACAATTGGAGAGCCGTCTACTCAACTTCTCATAAATCATAAAATATTAAAGGTAAATATACATAAGCATGTACGATGTATTTAGATCATCCATAAGCAATATCTGATTTGATCACTTACTTGAATATACAAGCTTTTGATTTTGAACTAGTATCGCTCGCCCGACTCCTTAATGTTGACTCCGATTAGCCTCCTTGATTAGGAACCTCTGTTCTCCATGCATAGCCATATACTATGATAGAAAACTATGATTCCATACCAAGAACCCTCACCAAGTGTTCATCATCAATAATCGAGTGATAAATACTTATTCAGATTGGTGTATAACACCTCAAAGTCATGTACTCAAATCTCGGATCGAGAACAGTTACGCAAAAATGATCTAAGTACAACTTATGTATTTATTATTATTTTAAATTATTTATAGCAAATTTTTTTCTTCTAAAATTATTTATGAAAATAACTCATAAAAACTTAGCATGAGTTCATATTCATGTAATGCTCTTTAAATGCTAAGAGTAAATACAACATTATTTTTTTTGTTTTACTTAACCAAAAGCTCTTCATATTAAAACTGGTTTTAACTTTTCCCAAATTTATAAGTTACAAAAATTATTTTCCTGTATTTTCACAAACACTTAATTTCAATTTCTACATAAATTTGAAAGTTTATGGTTGTCCAAAATTATCAAAAATTCCATTTCGTTTTAACAACACAAAACAAATTTATTATAACAAGATGCACAAACAACCCTCAAGCTGGAGGCTGTGCAGTTAATGCCTTGTTATTACCCTCCTATAATCCTGTTATATCTTATAGCAGATTTCTACCACTAAGATTTTTCCATATAGCCCCAAATATAGACTTTTTGCTTTAAGCCTTGCTATTTCCGCTATATCCTGTTATTCCTGCTATATTCCGCTACTTCCGCTATATCTTCTTTAAAAGAAATGAATTGAAAAATTGATATTTACACATTATAAAAATAATGAAATTAATTTATTTAATTTAATTTTTAATATATTTTCATAAATGAAAATACTCTAATATTCTATTGAATTCAATTATGTTATATAACAGTCTTACGTTTATTTATAGTATATTCGCACATGTTTTTATATAAAATTATATATATATATATATATATTACTTGTAATTTAATTGAATGTTAACTATTCAATTAATTAACATTTATACATTTGTAAAAACATTAAGTATGAGTTTTTATGCTATTCTAGAGTCATCCGTTATATCCCGCTATATCCTTGCTGTATAACCGCTATGTCTTTTTGCACCTCCACCGCACTGAATCTGCCGAGCGCTTTAACTGCACAGGCTGGAGATACGTAGTGCTAGAATAGTTATGAAAGGAATCTGATATTCCCAATGAAATTACTAGGAACGAATATCCTGGCACCTAGGGAATTGGCAAATTGAGTCACTTTCAACCTATGCTGAATAAAAAATACCCTAACGCATAGGTTACATGAGTCCATATAATAACTTAACTAGAAACTAAAGACCTAAACCCTAGGAGTTTATTCCAAATCAATTTGAAATAGTATATGCTTATATTTATAGCTTTGGTATATCAAATCTTCCTTTCGAGATTTTCAAAACAAGATTTTCAAAATAAGAAGATTTGATTTTTTTTAACAATTATGAAGCAAAACTATTATGGTAGCATTCCCTATTGGAAACTCAAAAATGAACACTTATGATGCTTCAGCCATCATCTGAATTACTTTCCAATGAGCAAAATGGGTTCAGTACTTTCTATACCCATTAAAATATTTATATTCATAAATATTGTCAAATAGTACTATTATTAACTTCACAAAACTTTGAAAAATAATTTTCAAAAGCACCGGGATTTAAGTTTTTAAGTTCTCAGTTTAAATCCATTTTTATTTATGAACTAAATTTATACAATTTCACTTTTTTATATCAATCGTTTCCAAATTGTATACTCTTGTTTATTATAATAAACAACTCTTATAAAAATTAAATTTAACCCAACATTAATACCAAACACGTTATAGTCAAATTATGAAACTGAATTTGCAAGGAATTCATTTCAATGTTTCCCCAAATTAATTTCTATCCAACTCATGCAGTAAAATGACAAAACTGCTCATAAGCTGGTCGAGCATACATAGTCAATAAATAAATAATAATAATTAAATATTATCGTTTTCCAACACTTCATAAATATAAATAATAATCTTTAGAAATTATCTTTCATATATAAAATATAATTCTTGTCAAAATAATTTCATTTACCAATTTAAAACAGTATCATGCTGGTTGACCTTGTTCAAGCATTTAGAGATCCCTATCAATTGACCAGAATCCATAATCCACTTAACAGATCAATTAACACAATATATAACATTTTTATGGCATTAACATATATGTGCCCTTCTATATAATACACTAAAACTCATCCTAGGGTATCACTTACCCTGCCTCAAATGAGTCTACCCCACCATTGCCTAGGTGTTCACTCAACCTAAGCTCTGATAACATGTTGTAACGTTCTCCCTTTTCAGAGGTGACTACAAATGGTAACCTTAAATCTAATTTTACGGCCAGCCTCTCAACATCACATCAACCCATTAAGGGACATGCATGGTTAAGAGAAAAAGCTTCGCCACATCGTTAATAATGTGAGAACCCAATATCATTTGTCCTAGCAGAACAGAACGAGATTTATATGCACATACAACATCATCAAAGATGATTGTGCCATATAACTCACGTGTTTCTCCTAAATATTTCCAGAGTCATATTTTGGCTAAGATTTTGATAGTCGGTTATTTAACTATTAAACAATGAACAATAAAGATTTAATTCCATGTGGGATACACCAAGCCTCTATCAATTAATCTTTCCATAAATCAAATCACTTTCAAATCTTTGATTCAAAATACCTTTACCAAGGATATTTTTCAAACTTTTTGTGATGACCCGGAATTTTGGACAATATCAATTTAATAACCTTTATTAATAATTAGATGGATTTGATAATATTTCTTAATAAATTTGAATTGATTTAATAATCTTCTTTTAAATAAATATTTAATTGATAATTTATCTTTTAAAAGCTAATAAATTGTTTTCTATTTATAATGTATGTATATTTGTATACATTGTAAATAGGAAAGCTTTGGTTTGAAATTTAATAGATAAATAAATCTTGTTTTCAAATTCTAATATACATTTTAGTAATTTGGAAATTTTGATTTAAATCTAATATATTAGTTTTCAAAGCTATTTAATAGTTAACTATATAGTTTTAAATACTTAAGATAAATGTTAATTGTCTAAATTTATTTTAGCTTAAATTTGAGTTTAAATTAATCAACAAAAAGGTTTATTTTCTTTTCTTTTTAATATTGCTTAATAAATTGATTTGTAATTAGATACAAATGTTTAGAAAACAACATAGCATATGATACATTAATTCATTTAAGTGATACAAGTAATTTATTAATAATAAGGTAATCTCTTTTATAAATTATTTCAGATTGATAAACGTGTTATTTTCAAATAATATTAATAAATGTATAGATATAGATAGGTTTTAAAGACAATAGAATTGTTATTTTTAAATTGAATAAGTAGTTATATATGTATATATAAAACTTGATTTATTAAATTTGATTTTAGAATTTAATTTGAATTTGAATTTAAAATTTTGAAATTCAAAAGATAGATATTTAAAATGTTTCGGATTTTAAATATATATGTATAAGCTTTAATTCATATATAATTTGTTTTATTACATTTTCTTTAAAAAGAAATTCATATATGTATTTACACAAGAATTTATTAATTAAGTTAAAAACCTTTATTAACATTCAAAATAAAAAGAAAACACTTAAAGGACAAGCGTTATTATATTAAAGCTTAATATAACATGTGTAAATTAAATAAAAAGAGTAATAACAAGTGTTAAGTAATTAATAATGCTAATGACACGTGTCACATTTAATTCAATTTTTCTTTTGTTTTTAATACCAAATGTGACGACCCCCTTTCTTTCCACAGAAAGACGCATCATCTTTAAGAAAGAAAGGGATAGAAAAGAGAAAGAAAGAGAAGATAGAAAGAAAAAAAACATCAGAATCTCAACAGCGGAATGAATGAATTATATTAATCACATAAAATAGTACATAGTATACAACATCTATCAGAGTTACACCGATTATACAACACATACTAGACAGTTATAAACACCTGTCTAGTTATTACATCTCAAATACAAACAAATGACTCAAAGATCACAAAGCGGAACACTATATATATATATATATATATATTTAAAAACACTGGTCTAATTTATATGGCGGCTGGATCTGGTATTCTCGAAACCCTAGGTGCGAAAGAAGACGATGATGGCGGAGGGTGGAAGGAGGTTAA
This sequence comes from Allium cepa, assembly GCA_030765085.1. NCBI lineage: Eukaryota > Viridiplantae > Streptophyta > Magnoliopsida > Asparagales > Amaryllidaceae > Allium > Allium cepa. The sequence continues at coordinate 42,543,393 of CM060937.1, forward strand.
GCAATAGGGAAAGAATAAGATCTCGTTTGTAGAGGCTCTCAAATCAAACAAGGGGTTTCTAAAGGCGAAACCCTGGATAGAAGCAATTGGATCCAGAATAGAGCTTAAGGGCACGACAAATTATTATGAACCACAAATCAATGGAGACAGCTTATTCCAACTGATAGACGAGGAAGATTATGCAGAATCTAAATGTTTATGGCAACACTCGATCTATGCTTATATGGCAGGCAAAAGGCCATATTTCGTTCATTTTAATGGTTATATTAAACGAACATGGAAACAGAAAGGGTCTTGGGATGTATACCCTCGTGATAATGGCTTTTACTTGATAAAATTTGAACTGGAAGAAGATTTTCAACGAATCATCAATGGAGGTCCTTGGTTTATGGATAGCAGACTTATTCTGATGCGTAAATGGGAGGCTGACTTCAATTTTGAACACGCTATGCTAATAACCTATCCTATTTGGGTAAAATTTAATAACTTGGATCTTGCCTTGTGGAATATGAGATGTATTAGCAAGTTGGCAAGTCCAGTAGGGAGGCCAATTGATATAGATGAAAATACAAGGAAATTCAAAAGAATTAAATATTTTAGGGTTCTGGTTGAGATTTCAGCTAGCACTGTATTGCTAAAAATAGTAAAAGCCTTAGACAAGCAGGGAAATATTTATAAACAAGAGGTGGAATACGAATTTGTTCCACCTAAGTGTGGTGAATGTTTGTGCTTCGGACATACTAATCAACAGTGTCAAAGCAAAATAACAGAGAGACAAAAGGTTTAGGTATAAAAACCAAAAAGCACCACAGACTTACCCGAAACCAGTAGTCCAAAAAAATAAGGAGGAGATTACAAAAAATATACAGAACATCTCCCCCAATATGTATTATCAACCAGAACACCAACTAAAGGATACTATGGAGTCGGGCTGCGAATTAGTGCAAGCATCTCATCTAACTCCTACTCAGATAGAGAAGACACCTTATACAAAGGATCACTTGAATTGCTCTGACACACATGATCCATTTGCATCAAATCATCACCAAACAATGCAGGTTCAGGCTCTGTAGACTGTGGTACCATCACATGCTGAATAGGAAGGGGGAGGAGGAGATGCCAAATTCCCTATCAAATATCCACAAGTTGGACATTGAATTGGATTCATCTGGAGAAGAGGAGGAATAATAATTGTCAAAAGATATCAGTAAGTACACAGAATGCAATGTAGCATATGATAATCAGTTTCTAACTAGTGACAAAGGCAGAACTGTTAATTCAGTTCCGATAAGTACTGCTTTAGTTACTCGAAGCAAATCTACCAAAAAATCATAATGTCTATCATATGTTGGAATGTGAGAGGTCTTAACAATGATACACGTAAACTATACCTCCACATTTTGAAGGCTAAATATAGGCCTACTATTTTAGCTCTTCTAGAAGATAAATTGAATAATAATAACTTAAGATGATGAGAAACCAGTTTGAAAATCAGTGGCATTTTGATACAACCCAAACTAAAGGTAGAATTATAGTGGGTTAGGAAAGTAATTGGTGGAATGGTAATATCATGGATATGAGTGATCAACAGATAACTATTAAATTCCATAATATTGGGGGGTTGAAGATAGTAATAACTTTTGTATATGCTAAAAACCTAGCCTCGAAAGAATGGAATTATGGAAACAAATAACCAACAAATCCAAAAACATCAACATCCTGGATAGTCTCAGGAGATTTTAATGATGTTCAAAGGACTAATGAAAAGAAAGGTGGACTTACATTGAGGGTAGCACAAGTAGCTGAATTTAATAACTGTGTGTTATCAAGTGGATTTGTTGAAGCATACCACTCTGGCCTGAAATACACATGGAAAAGCGGTGAGTCCAAGAAAATTGCATCAAAATTAGACAGAGATTTAGCAAATTCAGAGCTGTTTAATAAAATTCCAAATTTTAAAGTGACTATTCAACCTTGTTCGACAAGCGATCATTGCCCCCTTTTGTCACAATTCAATGAAGATGCTGATATGCATAAGGGAAAACCTTTCTGTTATGCAAATCACTGGCCATTGATAGATGGATTTGAGGAAGTTGTGAACTTTAACACTGTAAGGATTCCTTCAGGTAACCATATGTACCAATTTGTAATGCTCATCAAAATCATGAAAAATAGACTTAAGGATTGGAACAAGTGCAGACCCAAGACCACTGACAAAATCACAGAAATCCAGCGGCATTTAGATAACATACAACATAGACTTGATGTTGACCCCCTACACGAAGGCCTAAATGCAGAATTCTATAAATATAAAGACGTCTTAAAGAAGAAATGAATAAGCAGGCAGTAGAACTAAAACAAAAAGCCAAAGAGAAATGGCTTATCCAAGGAGATGAATGTAATAAATTCTTCTATGCTAAAATGTCTCTACGACAACACCACAATAATTTGCAAAATTATTTAGATGAACATGGTGATGCATCTTGACATCTAAAAGACATAGAAGACCAAGCAATTACTTATTTCTCAAGACTATATAGTGGTGATAATAATAATCAATTACCTCAAGTCGTTTGTAGAAGGAAAATTTCCACTGAAGGAACTAGTATGTTGACAGCTCCGATTATGAAAGGGGAATTGAAGGATGTTGTCTCCTCTATCCACAGCGATTCCTCCCCCGGGCCTGATGGAATGGGGGCAGTCTTCTTCAAAATGTATTGGATAAACCTGAAGGAATTTATGATAAAGCATATAATGAAGCATTTGATGCAGGTGAGTTCATACAAGAAATTAATCATACTTTCATTTCTCTCATTCCCAAAACTAAGAAGCAAGAGAGAATTGAAGAGTATAAGCCTATAGCTTGTTGTAATATCATCTACAAAATTCTTAGTAAAATTATATGTAAAAGATTGAATAAAGTCCTACTAGATTTAATATCACAATGCCAAAGTGCATTCATCAAGGGAAGATTCATCTCAGAAAACTTTTTGATTGCTCATGAATTGATTAGGAATTTTAATAAACAAGGAGCTGATAAAGTATGCATTAACGTGGATCTACAAAAGGCCTATGATAAGGTTAACAGAAAATTCATCATTCATTTGTTGGAATCTACGGGGGGTACCAATGAAAATGCTAAAATTGATAAAATTTTGTCTAGATACACCAACTTTTTCAATAATGATTAATGGTAACCCAAAAGGATATGTACAAAGCAATCGTGGAATTAGACAAGGTGACCCTCTTTCCCCATATTTATTTGCAGTAACTATGGAATGGTTTACTTTACAAATGGAGTTGGCGAATTTCCAGGGACTCATTCAGCCAGTATACAATAACATCCCAAATGTCACACATCTAATTTATGCAGATGACTTGCTAGTGGTGGTCAAAGGCAACTTGAAAGCAATAGACAAAATCAAATCCATCTTTAAAGAACGGGAAACTTGTGCAGGGCTTAAACTAAATGAGTTAAAGACTAAATTTTATTTTAACAAACACTGCTTAAACAAGCAAATTATGCTAGACAGGATGGGATTTACTAAGGGGCATCTCCCAGTCAAGTATTTGGGGGTTCCCCTATCTAATAACAAAATCATTGATGTGGAATGTGGCAAGCTTATAGATGATATTAGAGATAAATTACAAGGTTGGAGGTTAAATCTCCTGTCTTTTTGCAGGCAGAGTAGAGTTAGTACACACAGTCATCACCTCTAAAGTTAGGTTCTGGCTACAATCATTCCAAATTCCAGATTGCTCCGTTGCAAAAATTAACTCGGTTTGTGCTGATTTTATATGGAGAGGGAGGATGCATAAAGTTAAATACTCAGATTTATGTAGGAAAAAGGTAAAGGGTGGAGTTGGCTTGAAAAATCTTTTTGAACTCAAAAATGTGTACTGTCTCAAATTTGCTTGGAATGTGCTTACATCAAAAAACTTGTGGACTACTTGGATGAGAGCTAGATATCTGAAAGAAAATTTTTTAGACTATTAAAATAGATAATAATGCCTCTATCACTTGTAAGAATATTCTTAGGATCAGAGATGATTTTCAAAAGTATTTAGACAAAGTGATTGCTAATGGCAGAAACACTGATATCTGGAGAGACCCATGGCTTAATTCTAAAAGCTTCATTGACAGATTAGGATGGGATGCTTTTTCGGCTTATTGATCCCCTAATTGGAAGGTAGCTGATATTATGGAGAATGGAGAATGGCAATGCACCAACAACTTACTCACTATTAACTATCAGAAGGAAATCAGATGTAAATATATCCATAGGGAAGAATCAGAAGATAAATGGATATGGAAGACAAGCTCAAAAAATCAATTTAAGTTCAGTGAAATTTGGGAAGAATCAAGGAATAAATGTCCATAGGTTAAATGGTTTGCTGTTGTCTGGAGCAAATCAAATACCCCCAAAATGGCGCATACACTCTACAAGGCAATTCTGGTCAAATTACCCACTAAAGATAGATTACATAAATGGAATATCTTGGAGGACACCACATGCTACTTTTTTCGCAGAGATGAGGAAACAAACGATCACTTATTCATCGATTATAAATATACAAAAAAGATATGGAGTACTAAAAAAACAGACTACATCTCACCAATTATGTTAGAAACTTAACAGAAGAGGGGGAGTACCTGCACGATAGGAGCAACCTCTCGAAGCTGATGAAGGAGATTGGCAAAATTGGTCTCACAACTTCCCTGTAGTTCATCTGGAAGGAGCAAAACAGTAGGGCTTTCGAGAATAAACAGCAGGATGCATTAGCTATCACAAATCAAATCAACAGAGAAATCAGTATAATTACAAAGAGAATTCCGAAGAAGATACTTACCACTGCATCGGAACAAGAAAAACAACTATTGGCGACATTGAGGAAGATGGAGTTGAGCGGACGAACTCAATCAATGAACTGGCAGCCGCCATAGAAGACCTAAATAGGAAAGTAGAGTTGCGGGCGATTTTTTTTCCTGTAGTTTGTGTCAGCACATCTTTTGTAATATTTACTATGAAGCCGTGTTTTTTTCTATGGGCTGCAAAGCCCAGTTCGAAATCAAATTAACCCAGTTTCAAAAAATATATATATATATTTACAAATGCTGAAGCCTCCTGCTCCATTGCTCCTCCAGAATTTGTAAAAGCTAATCTGAATTCCTTGGCTACTCGTAAAAATTTGAGTACCCAAGAGTTTAAGAAAACACAAGATAAACTCCGGGTCAGACATGGGTCTAGCGTTAGTAACATGTTAAAGTTGCTTAACTATGAAAACCTTTGGAAAGCAAAAGGTATCATGTAAGACTCCACACACATAAACATGGGTAAGTTTTTACCTTATGCTAACCAAAACATTTGATAGGAAATCCAGTGATACTATGATAGGGTCTACGGTTTTCAAGTAAATAAGAAATAGCCGCAATTGTTACATTTATTAAATTCCAGCATACATAGGTATACAATCAAAACCATAAAGGCACGTAGGAAGAATGAGTATCCATCTATGGAAGGGCTACTGGGGCACCGCCCGTCACATTACGTGGCCTAGATCACCGTACTGAGGATTACTCCCAATCCCCTGCAACACAAGGCCGGTACCATCCTCTACTGGACAGTCCCGAACAAGATAACCCCACTGTTGTTTACAACCAACTGCCCACATAGCCGAATATAAAGGGACTTCTAGGCAGGGGTAAATCTCGTCCTACTTGGGTGCTACCCACTTAGCCTTGCTGAACCTCCCCTATTTTAGCCATTCCCGGTTGATGAGGCTTGAGGCTACGATTACCTTTAGAGAACACATCTCTTAGAATGCTCATCGTCCACCTGACGATGTGCTGAAAGCATTCAATCCATACAAGTTTGTTCCGGGTACGAACGAAACCGAAGGCATTATCTCGTTACACTCATTTTGGAATCACCCTCAAAGTTAACGACAATAACTCTTGCACTCTGAATCTTCATCTTCACACGACTTATCGATAATTTGGATCGATGTGGTTTTCGGATATCCAAATCTGGAAACCCGATCCCGGTGTCATCAAAATCTAAAATGCCATTTTTTAGGTCCAAGTTGTTTTAAAGTTAAAACAATTTGATTCAATTCATTATCTATATTCACACAGATAGATAATTCAAAATATCAAAATAGATAGATAATTCACATTATCATCACAAATTGACAATCCACATTATCAACACAAATCAACAAAAGCACCCATATCACACAGCATCGCTTATCTCATATCTGAGATCTCAAACCATTCAAGGCAATCAATATCATCCATCCATACATAAGCAAGGATTAATTAATCACACTATCTCTGGTTAATTTAAAATGAATTAAATTAATTACTTCCATCTCTAATTAATTTAAAATAAATTAGATTAATTACTTCATCACTATAAATCTTGCTTAACTTAACTATTAATTAGTCTCAAACCAATTAATCATTCTCTAAATATCCATCTTTAATTAATCACCCTTGATTAATTATTCTCTAATTACTTTAAGTAATTAGCCTTTAATTAATTATACAAATTAATTATCCTTAACCATTTACAGTAATTAACCTTTAATTACTTTATAAATTAATTAATTATAATTAATTACATTAATCCGTGATTAATTATATTTAGTTAATTACTTTATAATCACTTATTATTGATTACTTACCCTTTAATTAATCAATCCTTAATTACATCATTAATTATATTAATTTATGATCCCTAATTACTTCTTAATTAATTATTAATCCCATTTAATAATTAATCTTTAATTAATCTTTATTCATTAATCAACTTTGATTAATCACAATCAGTAACTAATTACCCTTATTTAATTACCTTACTTAATTAAATTCAAATAACTTTATTAATTAATTATTCAATTAATTACGGTAAGTAATTAATTACTAATTACTTCCACTAAATAATTATTCTTCATATTAATTACACAAGGTAATTAAGCCCAAAACTACTTTCAATCTTCAATTAATTACATCCTGTAATTACCATCACTAATTACTTCACTAAGTAATTATACATTAAGTAATTTTACTTAACCCATTATCCAAAGATTATTTTAAGTTAATTAACTAATTAATTAACTTAAACTAATCACATTAATATAATTAATTACACTGAGTAATTAGCTCCTTTAATTACTTTCATTAAGTAAATATACTTAAACAATTTGACAAATGATAATCTTTAATTAATTAATATAATTAATTATTAAAAATTAATCACATTAATTATTTATCTAATAATCCCTAGTTAATGATTTTCATTAACTATTATTACTTCTTTAATTACTTCTCTTAAGTAATTAAACTTAAATTAGTCATTATTAATTACAAATTAATTAATCTTTATTAACCAATTAATTAATCTCTAATTATTTAATTAATTAAGTACTTAACTGTAACTTAATTAATCCTTAATTAATTTATTTAGACCTTAATTAATTAATTTAACCCTTAATTACTAAATTAATTAATTCAGATCATTAGTAAATTAAATTACCTAATTATTCTCTAATTACTTTAATAATTTAATTTATCCCAAATCATTAAATCTTAATTAACTTAAAGATAAAAACATTATTCTTATTAATGGCTTAATTATCATTTACAAATACATTTGAAAACATTTCACTTTCAAATTTACTTTTAAATTCCATTTCAAATTAAGATTCAAACTAAATACAAATTAAATTTTAACAAAATTTAAAAACAATTTAAAAACCTTCTTAATCAAATGTTTAAAGAACACTTACCTTTATGAAAAAAATTATATAAGAGTTTTAAACCAAATCATTTAAATTCAAATCATTTTATAAAATATACTTTAACATTTAAAAATTGTTAAAACTGTTTAATTTTATAAAACTTTATTTTATTTGAAAACTAAGATACAAATTTAGATTTGAATCCATACTTAAAACTGATTTAAAACTGGTTTAAATCATTTTAAAATTTGAAAGCAAACAGGTTTAAAACCTGTAACTTTAAATTACTCGCGAATCAACCTGAGGTGTTACTCGAGTCAAAGCCTTAAAATCTTGAATAATACTCCGAGACATAACAACAACCCAAATCCTGACACAAAATTAAAGTTGTGCACATGCACCACCGACGCAGCCAACTCTGAGCATCAGCGATGATCCCCTCAAGTCGGCGATCACCCTCGCTCGTAATCACGATCTTCAAATCATCATTACAAAATAGAAATCGAATTTAAGTGTTCAAATCCAAACCTGGAACCAAAATAACATATCCTGGAACAACCATCAAAACCTGGAACCACCTCACTCTCATGTCTCTGACCACCGGAGAGTCTGAAATTCCGGCCAAGCCTTCGTCGACTCAGCTGCTTTCATCTCCCTGAGTTCTGTTAAACTCGAACATCCAGAGGCATCGTGACGATCCAAACACTCAACCTAGCCAAAATTTGGTTTATATACTAAATTGAACTATCACCGCCGCTATAGTGCTTAGATCACCTTCTTGGCATTTTTCCCTCCATCTCCGATCATCCTACTACCACCAGAAGGAACCCTGACCTCCCAAACCATCGAGATCATCAGAAAACCCCCAAACTCCATTTTCTGGTCAAACTAGAACTGCTCTTCCAATTCAATTCTAAAATTTGTGATTTTTCTTTTAAAAAACAACCTGTCTTGATAAATTAATATACTTAAATTTCACTTGTCTTAAACATGCACTGTTGTTTCTAGTTTCCAGAGACATTCATGTTTTAATTAACTTAATTATATTTTTAAACATTAATTTATGATTAATCAAAAAAAATTTGTTTAAGACTTAAACCCTAACAAGAATCAGATCAAGAGATAATGATTTTTGATTAAAAATTCTAACTCTAAAACTAGAAACAGGAAGAGTACTGATACAACCAGCATGCACACATTCCATACATATATATATATACGCAGCAATGTACTTATATATATACAAACATACTTATTATCATAGATAATCAAGCAACCAGATTCATTATACTTAAGCTTTTTAGAAAAATGTTACTCACCTAAAAACAATTGATGAAGAGCGGAGCACTTTGAAAAAAAGCTTGAAACTGGAATATGCTTCAGACTTAAAACTTGAGTTGCTTGAATTTGTCTTTGATTTTAGAACTACAGTTGCATGCTACTGAAACTGGAAAATACTTTGTTGCTGTGATGTTTTAACTTGCTTTAGTTTGAAACCCGGTCGAAGAAGAAGAATGCACAGGCTTTAAATTTGAAACTTGAAAATGGAATTACAGGTTGATGGATTTTCCTGGCCTTGTTTTCAAACAGAGTTGAACTTGCTTTGATAAAACTCTGTTTGGAAGAGATGCTTGCAGATTTTGATTATAGGTTGAAGAAGATACAGGCTAGTTTTTCTTTTGAAAATGCTTTGCAATTTATTGTTTGATAAATTATGGTTTGTGGAAATTGATTTCAGATTTTAGATTTCTGGTTTGTGAGGCAGATTTTGTTTTGAGATATTGTTTTACAAGGTGAAGTTTCTCTTGACTTTGAAAAAGAATAGAAAAAGATGGAAGGTAAGAAATAAAACAAAAGAAAAATTAAATTAAATATGACACTTGTCATTAGTATTATTAATTACTTAACACTTGTTATTACTCTTTTTATTTATTTACACATGTTATATTAAGCTTTAATATAATAACACTTGTCCTTTAAGTATTTTCTTTTTATTTTAAATGTCAATAAAGGTTTTTCAATTAATTAATAAATTCTTATGTAAATACATATATGAATTTATTTTTAAAGAAAATGTAATAAAACAAATTATATATAAATAAAAGCTTATACATGTATCTTTAAAATCCAAAACATTTTCAATATCTATCTTTTGAATTCCAAATTTTTAAATTCAAATTCAAATTAAATTCTAAAATCAAATTTAAAAATCAAGTTATATATATACATATATAACTACTTATTCAATTTAAAAATAATAATTCTATTATCTTTAAAGCCTATCTATATCTATACATTTATTAATATTATTTGAAAATAATACATTTATCAATTTGAAATAATTTATAAAAGAGATTACCTTATTGTTAATAAATTACTTATGTCACTTATATGAATTAATATATTGTATGTTATATTGTTTTCTAAACTTTGATATCTAATTACAAATCAATTTATTAAGCAATATTAAAAAGAAAATAAAATAAACCTTTTTGTTGATTAATTTAAACTCAAACTTAACCTAAAATAAATTTTAAACAATTAACATTTATCTTAAGTATTTGAAACTATATAGTTAACTATTAAATAGCTTTGAAAACTTAAATATTAGATTTAAATCAAAATTTCCAAATTACCAAAATGTATATTAGAATTTGTAAACAAGATTTATTTATCTATTAAATTTCAAACCAAAGCTTTTCTATTTACAATGTATATAAATATATATACATTATAAGTAGAAAACAATTTATTAGCTTTTAAAAGATAAATTAACGATTAAATATTTATTTAAAAGAAGATTATTAAATCAATTCAAATTTATTAACAAAGATTATCAAATCCATTTAATTATTAATACGGATTATTAAATTGATATTGCCCAAAATTCCGGGTCATCACATTCCTCCCCCTTAAAAGAATTTCGTCCCCGAAATTTAAAAGCAAAGGTAATTTAATAACCCATCAAAGATTTTAATTTAAAACCACAAGCATATACTATTAATCATATGCTAACAACCATAGCAACCAATTCACTCAATCAAACAAATCTAATTATCCAGTCAAAATTCTGGATAGAATTTTCTAGAGTTTCGTGGTATAAATACCGGGAACACTCGCTCTACGAAATCCAAACAATCAATACTACCAAGCTACAGAGCTCCTACTTATCTAGATCTACAAAACTAAACAGGATATCATACCAAAGTCAAGTCCTGTTAAACTACCAAAATCCTCCAGAACTGCTGGTTCCATAACCAGAGATAAATCTTACACGTACTCTCTCAGAGATACGTGAAACACAACGAATTCCAGTTTTCCAAACTGGCAATTCAATACCAGTAGACCAAAGCACTTATCCTAAATAGAACACATAAGAGATCCAATATACCTTGGAGCTGACTTCCCAGTCTACCAAATCTTATAGCTCCTTTGATCGGAGAAAACTTATCCAAAATCAGATCTCTGACTTCGAAATCCAAATTCTCCGTCTCTTATTCACAAAACTCTTTTGACGATCCTGGGCTGCATTCATCCTTCCTGATCACCTCAACCTTCACTGATGACTCTAGAAACAGACTGGACCAAAAACAACCCAACAGAATGATCCTCTCAAGATCAATCCAAAATCAAGAACTCAAACTCTACTATCATCAGTAGAAAACAACTTCTCCTTTCTGGAAAAGAAAAAACAGGAGCCCTCGCCAAATTTTCTTCCCCTGCACAACTCTGATCTGAAGAAGATGAGAATGCTGATGAAGAATATGAGCACAAACTTATCCGACACATCCTGGAAAACACGGTTCATCAGATCCATAAAAGAAGTTCTGGTTACAAATCAATTTATTAAGCACTATTAAAAAGAAAATAAAATAAACCTCTTTGTTGATTAATTTAAACTTAAACTTAAGCTAAAATAAATTTTAAACAATTAACATTTATCTTAAGTATTTATAACTATATAGTTAACTACTAAATAGCTTTGAAAACTTATATATTAGATTTAAATCAAAATTTCCAATTTACTAAAATGTATATTAGAATTTGAAAACAATATTTATTTATCTATTAAATTTCAAACCAAAACTTTTCTATTTACAACGTATACAAATATATATACAATATAAATAGAAAACAATTTATTAGCTTTTAAAAGATAAATTATGAATTAAATATTTATTTAAAAGAAGATTATTAAATCAATTCAAATTTAGTAACAAATATTATCAAATCCATTTAATTATTAATACAGATTATTAAATTGATATTGCCCAAAATTCTAGGTCATCACACTCTTATACTCCTCTTAATACTTGGAAAACATTTATATACTTATCTCAATGATATAATTATATTTCCGGAACGTTATGTTTTCAATACTTTGAAAACATATCCATATACTTATCTCAATGGTATAAGTATGTTTAAAAAACATAATAAGGATTTTCTCTTTTCCTAAATTCGTATTTAAATGGGCTAACAAAATTTCATTTAAAAATTATTTACCATAAACCAAACCACTACCCTTCAGTGTAAAGTATGAAAAGAAAGTTTCAATACCACCATAATTAAGAAGGATAAATAGTCAAAACATTTCTCATTCCTTTATTAAATTTCCTTTATAAGCCCATTTCATATTTACAAATACTTTTATAGATTTCCAAATGAATTTATAAAACTTCCTTAAAAAACTCTAAAATGATTTATAAACTCCTTTACAAAATGTCATTTGTAAATCTCCTTAAATAAGTCCTTTTTACTAAGTATAATCTTTTTTATAAAATAATTTATCCTTTATAAACGCCCATATTAAATTATTTAATAACTTTTTGCACATCAAAAATAGAAAATTAATTTAACCTAAAACGATACAATAAGTAATTAACTTTAAACACATCATTAATTAAATAATTAATTAACTTTAAAAAAAATAAAACCAATTAACTAAAAATATTAATAATATAATAAATAACTTAAAATATCATTAATAATATAATTAAGCAACTTTAAACATCTTTATTGAAATGATTAAATAACTTATCTTAAAACATCATTTATAAACACTTAACATAGAATTGGTATATAATCGAAGTTATTTTAATCCATAACTTTATGAATTAGGAATGAGGCTTAGCGACCACAATGGTAGTAAACCAAGTTACCATTTAATTCAATTTGACTTTCTAAGTCATATTACTGGTATTTACATAAGAAATCATCTATGTAACTGAAATCAACAATTTAGCAATCAACAGATAATCCATCACTTGTCCGGTATTAATTAATCCATATATTAATAAACTAGTGTAAGAATAAACGTCCAACTTAACAAATAGCAAAAAAAAGATTTATTCTACTAAACAGATGTCATCAATTAACTATTCAATTTACTTATAGTAGAATGGTGTTTTATTCAGCTAAACAGATGTTAATGTTTTAGTATAATTTATTCATATTTATTTGGCTATTAAATGGAACAAACAAAGAGAATCCCTTGTCTATCTTTAAACTATTCTTTATAAAAGGAAGTGTTATTAAAATGAATCAATCCTTGTAAATAAAGTAATTAAGAATTCAAATCTCGTTAAACTAAATTAATAATAAGTTAAATCCTTTATTAAAAGTAATTAAATCTTAACTTGATTACTGATTATGAAATAATTAAACTTTAATTAATTAATAATTAAAACCTTATTTAATTTATAATTAATAAATAATTAAACCTTACTTAAAAATAATTAATTAATAATTAAAAAAATTCTTGATGATAAGTAAAAAAATCATTAAACCTTTACTTAATAATAATAATTAATTACTAATTAAACCTACTTAATGGTAATTAATAAATAATTAATACTTACTTAATTAAAAATTAATTATCTTTAATTAATACATAATTAACTAACTTTACTTAACACTAAATTATGTTTGAAAACACTTTTCAAATGGCACTTAAATGGAAATGCTCTTAATTTATAAAAAGGTATTCTTTCTATTGACTACTTCCATAGTGACTGTCGTTGTGGATAACACAACTTTAAGCTAGTTTTTCTAAGTTAAAATTACAAAATTTAACTCTTAAAACTTTAATTACTTTATAAAAACATAATAGGAAGTTTTGAAAACTAAAATAAAGCTTGTAAATTTGAAATATGCCTAGTAAGTTAAAATAGTAAAACATGATTTAGTTTCAAGGGATCTCAAGTCACTTTAACAAGTCAAGATGCTAACTTTCTTAGCACATATAACCCATACATGATTATAACATCTATTCACATGCCATAATAACAACCACAAGAAAGATCAAATCTTTTGACCAATTCATAACATTTAGACTTCAATTTGAAGTCTAATCCACAAATCACATTCAAACACATATATGATCATACAAATCAACATCAAATTTTGCCCAAACATCCAACAAATATATTACTAAGTTAAGCAACAATATAAAGTTTAAAATTTTGTTAAAAGTATGATATTTACTCACTAAAAGTTCACGAAACGATATAAATCACCACTAGAACATAGATCGACCTTGGATCTTGGATTTTTTAAGTAAAAATTGCATTTTTATAGGCCTATGATGGCCTAGAGGATTCGACAATGAAGGAGTAGGCTTAGATTAGCTTAGAAAAGGTGGATTTGGGCTTGCTTTTGGAAAGAGAGGAGGTGTAAGGAAGAAAGGAAGTGTTTTTATGGATTTTTACAAATTAAAAGAGTGGAAGGACGGATTATTAAGCTTTGAAAAAAAATTAAGGCCAGTAAAGAGCTTTTGAAAAAGGAAAGAAGAAAAACTTTTGAAATGGTGAGGAATGAAATGAGAAGTGAGAGAGAAAATTTTGAAATTGGTTTTGTGAAAAATGAAATAAGCAAATTACCTAAAAGCTTAAGTACATACCATTCATTCACATTATGCCACATCGCCATCTCTTCTCCTTCCTTCACGCACATGCAACAACCAAGAACCTCCCCCCTCCCATATCCATCATGTCATTCACTTCCTTGTACTAAGATGTCATAAAATTTCATATTTATTTTTTTCCCTTTTTTTATTTTCTTTTAGACTTTTGAAATATGGTCGCATCTCCTTTATACTACCTTAAGTAAACAAATATCTATCATTTTACATCCTTAAACATGTATATATTATTTGTGTATATATGTAAGTGTTTATGTGTATTAGAGTGTTTATAACATTTTCAACAACTTTTCGAGCATGAAAAATCAAGTTTTTGGAAAAAGCATTTCGGTCACATTTTCTATTTTCCTTTAAACTAATTATTTTTATAAACCAAAAGCCGAAACAACTTTTCCAGCATTAATTAATTATTAAAAGAGTGGTATTTTAATTATTAAGCCATAAATTGCATATTTAAAATAAATTTGATATTCGAATATCAAAGTGATAAAATTCCAGGTCGTTATAAACTATAAGTATTTCATAGATATGAGTGCATCGATTGGCATAAGAGAATTTGGATAAATGAAAAATATCCTTAGGCTAAGAATATTCGTACAAGCCGCACGGTCCTAGAATTTTCAAGACCATAAATTTCGACTTCCCGTGCAACTTAAAATAGCCCAAAAATAGCCTCTTAGGGCATAGTCTCGAATTCTAATGAAATTTATACCATTGGAATGAAAAAATACAATGAGTCAGACAGTCAAAGAACCATCGCAACCCGATGTTCCTAAAAGCCGTATAACCGTGAAACATGCACTAAAATTATGGAAATAAGAGAACTGGGTGGTTTTCAAATCCCTAACCCTAGCCATAACCTATAAATACCACTTATCTACTATAGGCTCGTACCATTTCTTTCATCCATGTCATTTCCCTTCTGCTTTATCTCCCTTGCTCTTCATAAAACCCATCTCCCACTCTCTTTCTTTCCTCCTACATGAGCAAACATTCATTATCTTGGTTAAAATAAAACTTGTGCCTCGCTATTTTTTTAAGGGCTACGTAATCATGTTCTCGATTCAACCCAACTCCATCAATGGTGGCTGGAAAAGGCCAATATGATGAAAGAAGTGATTTTGGAGGTGGATCAATATGTGTTTGGATGATATAATTATGTTCATAGTTGAGGGAGGATCAAAACTAGATCGAAATGGTCATATTTCAAGTAATGGTGAAGGTGATGTTAGAGTTAAATAGAAAGATCATCAATAGTGAACTTTTTGATGATCTAATCATATTGAAATCCATTAATATGGGTTTTTTTGTTTCGATGAGGGGATTCGAGAAATTAGATCATCTAAGCCGTAGATGAACATGTGATTGCGGGAAGTTTGAAAAGTGGAAAAAATATGGATTCATTTGCATGCTTTCTCCCCTGTGAGTCTTCAACATGGGCTGCAAGTAGTCTGGAGTGATGGTCGTAGTGGTGTTGTATTATTAGGGGTGCAAGCGACAGCCTCTAACAAAGTGAGTGGTCCAATGGCGGCTCGAAGGTGTTTAGGTGGTCGCATTTTTCAGCAATAAGGAATAGTGCATGCATGATTAATAGGAGGTTGTGGGAATTCGATGGTGCGATGTCAGGTGTAGCAAGTCTTGGGTCTTAGGCGAAGAGTGGTGGTTAGTGGCGCGGTGGTACAGTGGTCATATCCGCGCTTATGGGTTATAGGTAAAAAATAACATGAGCGTGTTGCATGTAGGGATAGCGCAGAGAGGAAGATGAATTATGAAGGTAATGAAGTTTAATTAATCATTAATTAGAAAATTAATTGATTAGTAATTTGTATTTAAATCAAAATCATATGAAACTCATATCTTTTGCGTACAAGGTCCGATTTTAACATAGTTTCTTGCGTTGCACTTATAATGGATTCCATTACATCTTAACATGAGGTTTGGTAGCTTTTATTAGGCTGAGTGATTTTGACTCTCGTTATACCATGATTATCATTATATAAATGATGTTTTGAAATGATTTCCAACTTTAAAACAAGATTTTTAACAGATTTAAACCTACGTATAATTTTATAAAAGAACCTTTAAAGTGTTTTAAAAATGGTTCTAAATTGGACATTTTACTTGTTTATACAGACGTACTATTTTTTGAGAATCGCTAGATGTTGGAAAATTTTTATATGAATCCGAAATTGTTTGATATAGGTATGTCGTAAGTGTTATATACATGCTACATTAGTTTTATGTTGTGTTAGTCATATGTATGTTATGTTGGTTGTATTATGCTTGTTTTGGTTGCAAACACCAATCGATATGTGATATAATGTTAGGAAATATCCTATGGGATAGAGTTTTATGTATATCGATGAACGCATATATGATGGGGACTTGAATAGATGGGACAAGTATGTAGAGAATTCAAAGAGCATGGCATGGTGCTTTGTTTGTTCGTTTGACGTTTGATTTTGATGTTATTGCTCTACAACGTGCGATTTTGATAGTGCAATGATGATGTGATGCTTCGATATGATGACTTTAAAACTTTGATATAAGGATTCTATGCTTTTCAAGGGATGTTTAGTGGTGTTCTGATGATGACAACTCGAGATGGGAGTCATGATGATGGTCCACGTGGACGAATTCGAGGAGAGGAGCTTGTGGGTAGAATGATGATATGTTTTAATATGAAAAAATGGAATGGAATACAATGATAATGCGTTGGAGCAAGGTTCTCAAAATTTCTAGGCGGATGCTATTAGGTAAGTATGAACTAGGGACTATTCGTTTGGACGGAGATTAATTAAGGATTAATTAAAGCTAGGAGTTTCTGATTATTCATGTATTTTGGTAAAAAGTTAGTGTTTTGTTTATTGTTAGTCAATATAGATTGCAAATTTGGGCAGTCTAAATCAGTACATTGATGCTCATATGTGACAGTGGCACTGAACCTAAGCCTAACTAGTGCTTAAATACATGTTTAGATTCTTATACGAAGTGGTAAACCTTGTCCAGGCAGGCTTATGTGAGTTATTAGACGGTAAGCCATGCCAAGTGCTTAGGCGGAGCTTAGAAGGATTTTTACAACAGTGATCCGAAGACATGCACGAAGGGACCATTGATACTTGGAGGTTTCTAGAAGTTCTCGTATAGAAGGGGTATTAGGGGATGTCCACTTGGATTATGATGGTTTCCAAAACTTATGATGCTAAATTACCATAGAATTGAGGATTGTGAGTCTGGTTTCTGGCCTAGTAATGTTGCATGAATTTGAGCACTGAGAAACCGAGTCTTTTCCATTGTTCTTTGGCTTATGAGGGTACCATACAAGTTATCTTATATCTAATGCACCAGAGTAATCTGAGGATTGATTGATGAGTGCTATAATTGCTATGGTTGTTTTATCACTAAGGATGCCACATGACTAAGGTACTGTTTACTGGGATTCCCAACACCTTCATTGTACTTAGATTTTCAGCGCACTTACATGATGATGATGAAAAGCACATATTCATATGTGTGTTAACCCTTGACATTAGTTATGATTCTCCATATGCTATCTCCTATATACTATATGGACTTTCATTATATTTTGAGATATGCATATCGATCACACAAGAACGTTGTTTGACTTAAGGTTTTATACTTTGCTTTATATTATCTTGGACACTCTTAAATGAGTAAACTAAATATCAGGAGGCTATGCTTTCACTTATATGTATATTTTGGAATTTTTACTGCTTTTGGTATGCAACACTGTGGAGCCTAGAAAGTGCTTGATTATTATTAGAGATAGTTTATCATTTGAGTTTATTTATCATTTGTATAAACTTGATCATTATTAGAGACAATTTATCATTTGAGTTTACTTATCAGTTGTATAAACTCTATTATAGCCTTTTATAACTATATAGAACCTATGCTCTAATCTATGATGGTTCCTATAGTTATATTTATGCCTTTCCTATTTTATATTAGTGATGATTATTATGTTTTATCCTTGCATTGTGAGATATGTGATAGTTTATATGATTGTCTTATTTACTTACAACCATAACGATCGTCCTAACCAGCTGGGCACCACTTCAGCAAACTATAAACGTAAATTGGTTTCCAGAGGCGTAAGGCAGTTATCAATTTAGTATCAGAGCTTAGATTGTGTGGTTAACCTAACTTATATCAGATCCATTAGAAATAGAGAATGGGTTATCACTCTAGAATGGATCGAGAGTATATGAGAGGGTGTGCTTGTAATATATTTTGATTTTCAAAATTATATAGTATATAAGTCGCATTGCATGCACTAGTACCATTGATGCAACTTTTCTTTATAAGAGACTGATCGCTTACAACTTAAGAATAAGCTGGCATAAAAGAAACATTGTTAGGAACTCCTTCTCTATATTTGAGGAGGAGACATGATAGGGGGCTGCTAACCCTGATTTATGGAGCAAAACATAGTTCATAATGCCCAAGTAGCTTCTAATGTCGATGATGCTCAAGAACAAGTGCCCAGGGTCGACTTTGCTAAGTTGAATAGGGATTATACTAGCTTGGGAGTAAGACCTTTCCTTGGAACGAAGTCAGCTATTAAGGTGCAAGACTGGGTGGATACTTATGAGAGGATCTTTGTTGACTTAGAGTTATATGACACTATAAGGTAGAGGTTGGCCTCTAGATAACTTCAGGGATGGCCCATGAACTGGTAAAATGCCCTTAGAGTTGCAACTCATGAGGATCATTTTACTTAGCATTAGTTCATAGTTCATTTCGAAGAGAATCTTATCCCAACTATTTAGAAGTCCATGTTGTTTAGGAAGTTCATCGACTTGAAGCTGGAAATATGTCTGTGTTAGGTTTTGTGGCTGAATTGGTCTATCTTTCCTTGATACTCTACTCAGAAAGAATGAAAATTTTATCATTGTGTTAAGTGATTATCTTGGGAAGCGGCCGATTAGTCACATTAATGAGAGCTTGAAGAAGTTGATTGTGAAGGCTTTATGATATAAGAGCCTATACTCAGTGCAGTAGGCTATTGTTCCAACGGTGAGTCAAAGCTAGAATCAGGTGAGCAAGGTGAGCGAAATGGAACAATAAAAGAAGAAGCAAATAATGAAGGAATTTGCATTGAATGACGTTTCAACTTCGTCGAATGCTCCTTCGATGAAAGACAAAAGAAAAGGCATTACCGTCTAAGGTATGTTTTCCATTGATGATGTTCTTATATGTGTTTTATTCGATACATGGGCTTCACATTCCATCATTTTAGTGACTTGATAAATAGATCGGGATTGAAACCTTAGGTTGTTGACTAACCTTTGATTGTGATGAACCCTGTTAAGGGCTCCACCAGCATGTGCATGGTTTAACGAGACCTGATGTTATTAATCCATGGATGCTCTTTTATTTAAGGTTGATTTTTTTTGGGTTTTGGTAGGTTCGGTATTATTTTGGAGATGGATTGGCTGAAGAAGTATGGAGTAGTGGTGGTGGATTATAAGAGGTCGTTGGTAACGATAAAGATCAGATAGGCAGAGATTGGAGATAGGCTGCCTGCCTGAGGATGAGGTAATGGTTAGCTTTCTTTATTCATTAGAGGTCCCACATGATGAGTCATTATCTGTGAATGTAGCAAGGGAGTATAAAGATGTATTCGAAGAGGTGACCGAATTACTACCTGTTGCATCATAGGTTTTTATTGCTGACAAGACACAATAGTTCACGAATCTATGACTACGATAACATCCAGACTCATCGGCTCAATATATAGTTTGTATAGTTATATATATTTTAACAAGGGCCATCAAATATGTATATAGAGCCTAGTTTAGTGCTTTGTTAAAATCTTTCCTCAAAAATCATCATTCACATTCAAATAAACTTGCATGCACATTTTAATCAAAATCAAGTTTTCAAAAAATGCATGGAGCAAGGCTCGAACCCAGGTCACTGGTTTGGAAGGCAAGTGGTCTGACCGAATGAGCTGTGGTGATTTTTGAAGATCAACAGAATTCAATCGACTGAACAAAATCGACCAGTCGACTGAATATCTATAAAACAGCCTACCGTACACAGATATGCGCTGTTTTTTACTATCTTTGAATATTCAGTCGACTGACCATTTTTCCCCAGTCGACTGAATTCTACAACAGTCATTTTTTATGAAAAGACACTCCATTTTGCCAAGAGTCACGTTCTATTATGAAGAGTAATGGATGCTTCTGTTGATCAGAACTCTTCATGAACGGTTGCATCTCTTTATCTATTATATAAACACACAAAATCCACTCCACAAATAACTGATTTTCTGATTACTTTCTGACCTTACTTTCTACTATCTTTGTATTCTAAAAGCAATCACAGCTTTCATATATTGCTTGAATCTCTGAAACAATTAACTTATTCTTTGATTCTAAGCAATATTTTCCTTTCTAAATCTTTATACACACATATATGTTTAAGGAAAGATTATAGGAAGGTTGTACTATCAAAGACAAATCAGTGTTATTAAGAACACAAAGTGTCAAAGCAATTCTATTGAAACTGTTGAAGTCCTGTTCAGTTGTTCAGGCGGGTAAAGTCCTCTTTCGGTTGTTAGAGGCGGAAAAATCATATTCGGTTGTTCAGGTGTTGTATACCTTTTTCCTCCGGGTTAAGAGAGGGTTATTGTGAAATTCCAGAGGGAAGTCTGGGACTGGACGTAGAACGAGAAGTTCGAACCAGTATAAAAATTTCTGGTGTGCTCATTTTTATTTACTTTGCTATTATTATCTGTTTTCGCATTTAGATTATAATACATTCCATATTACACGATCCTAAGTGATAATTAGCCACACAGTAGTCACTTTCATTTGGTACCAGAGCAAGGCATCTTATAACCGTTATAAAGTTATCTGATATCTTGCTAATATGGAAAACAACACAACTAATACTAGTTTTATTGAAGGTCAATCCACTGCACGACCTCCATTCTTTAATGGTTAGAACTATAATTATTGGTCTACTCGTATGCGAATCTATATGCAATCTAATTGTTTTGAATCATGGAATATCACACAGAATGAATACACTCTTCCTACTGGAGAATATTTCACTTGGTCAAACACACAAAAGTTAGATGCTACTGCCAATGCTAAAGCTATGAACATGTTATTTTGTGCACTAGATAGAAATGAATTTAATCGTGTTAGCATGTGTCAAACTGCTTATGAAATATGGAGAACGAAATCATTCATGAAGGAACTAACAAAGTCAAACAAAGCAAAATCTCCATGCTCAAAAATCAGTTTCAAAACTTTAGAATGAAACAAGATGAATCCATTAATGATATGTATTCTAGATTTCAAGATATCTATCATTCATTGTTAGGATTAGGAGAATTTTTTTTGATTTTGATATAGTATCAAAAATCCTAAACTCTTTAATGGATGAATGGGAAAGAAAGGTCCTAGCTAATGAAGAAGCAAACGATCTTTCAACTATGAAACCAGAAGAGTTAATAGGGAATCTAATGTCATATGAAGTGAATTTGCAGGTAAAGAAAGTTCAAGCACAAGATAAGAAGAATCTAGCGTTTCTAGAAGAACAAGATGACTCTGACTCAGATGAAGAGGATATGGCATTTACTTCTAAGAATTTCAAAAAGTTTTTGAAATTCAAAAAGAATAACAAGGGCAAGAGCTACAAAAATAATTCTAGCAATAATAATAGTAATAAACCATCATCATCTGTCATGGAATGTTATGAATGCCATAAGAAGGGTCATATGAAGAAAGATTGTCCAGAAAAACAGAAAAAAAAATTCAAGAAGAACAAATTCAAGAAGAAAGCATTTTCTGTAACATGGGATGATTCAGATTCTTCATCATCAGAAAGCGACAGTGACAGTGACACAGAGCAAGCAAATGCATGCTTCATGGCTTCAATGATGATGTAAGTGAACTAAGTTTTGAAGATTTAGTTGAACTAAATTCTGAACTAGTAGATTTTGTAAAACAGACTAAGAAATATAACAAGGAGTTACAAGGAAAACTAAATAGATCTGAATTGGAAATTAGTATGCTTAGAGATGAAAAGAAAATTCTCGAAGAAGAACTTGAAAAATCTCAAGAATCTAATTCTAATTTAGCTTCACAACTTTCTATGATAACCCAGGAATTAGAAATTCAGAAGAATAAAAATGATGATTTATCAGTTGAAATTAATGATTTAAAATCTAACACTAAAGTATTAGTGTTAGAAAAATCTAGCCTTAAAACTAAGCTAGAAGATATTAATAAAAATATTTATAATTTTAATAAAGGACGAGAAAATCTTTCTATAATAGAAAATTCGCAGTCTACTTCAAATAAAATGGGTTTAGGATATAATAAAACTGATCGTAGAAATAGCACTAGATATGCTTTCATGTATAGTAAAAATGATAGTGCTAGTACTAAATTTCAAGTAAAGCCTAAATCCAATAGAAATTCAAATACTATTGTGACCTATAATGTTGATAATTTCTCTAGAAGTACAAAATCATTAGCAGAAAATATGAATAAAAATTATCTTAGTATTTAGGTTCCTGTTAATTGGAAAAATAGTGAAAAATACATTGATGATTATTTTGATATGGTAGTTAATAATGAAAATTATATTTATAAAGGTTCAACCACACCCAAACGGGTATGGTTTCCTAAAAATTAGGAAATTATAAAAACCTTGGGTGTGGCATGCTTTAAATGTTATTTTTTTTTTGATACCTTACATTATAAGTAGTGGTCATTTTGTTTTATATTGCTCTATGTTAACACTTATGTAAAATATACCTTATATCATCATATATACTCTCCTTTTTGTCGATGACAATGGGGGAGAAAGATATTTCTCTCTAACACTATTTGCAGGAATAAACCATGCAAGCACAGATTAAGGGGGAGAAAATATTAATTATTTATAGGAATATATAGCATAGATTCAGGGGGAGAAACCTATAGCACAATTACAGGAAGATATTCAGTGACAGATATAAGATCAGCAAATCTTGTCGAAGATTCCTTCGTAGCAAATGAAGTTGTCATCATCAAAAAGGGGAAGAATGTTGGATCATAGGTTTTGATTGCTGACAAGACACAACAATTCACGAATCTACGACTACGATAACATCCAGACTCATCTGCTCAATATACAGTTTGTATAGTTATATATATTTTAACAAGGGCCATCAAATATGTATATAAAGTCTTATTTAGTGCATTGTTAAAATCTTTCCTCAAGAATCATCATTCACATTCAAATAAACTTGCATGCATATTTTAATCAAAATCAAGCTTCAAAAAATGCATGGAGCGGGGCTCGAACTCGGGTCACTAGTTTAGAAGGCAAGTGCTCTAATGAGCTGTAGTGATTTTTGATTATTAACAGAATTCAGTCGACTGAACAAAATTGACCAGTCGACTGAATATCTATAAAACAGACTACCGTACACAGATATGCGCTGTTTTTTACTATCTTTGAATATTCAGTCGACTGACCGTTTTTCCCCAGTCGACTGAATTCTGTAACAGTCATTTTTGTGAAAAGACACTTCCTTTTGCCAAGAGTCACGTTCTATTATGAAGAGTAATGGATGCTTCTGTTGATCAGAACTCTTCATGAACGGTTGCATCTCTTTATCTATTATATAAACACACAAAATCCACTCCACAAATAACCAATTTTCTGATTACTTTCTGATCTTACTTTCTACTATATTTGTATTCTAAAAAGCAATCATAAATTTCATATATTGCTTGAATCTCTGAAACAATTAACTTATTCTTTGATTCTAAGCAATATTTTCCTTTCTAAATCTTTATACACATATATACTTGAGGAAAGATTATAGGAAGGTTGTACTATCAAAGACAAATCAGTGTTATTAAGAATAGAAAGTGTCAAAGCAATTCTATTGAAACTGTTGAAGTCCTGTTCGGTTGTTCAGGCGGGTAAAGTCCTCTTTCGGTTGTTAGGGGCGGAAAATCATGTTCATGTGTTGTATACCTATTCCTCAGGGTTAAGAGAGGGTTATTGTGAAATTCCAAAGGGAAGTCTGGGACTGGACGTAGAACGGGAAGTTCGAACCAGTATACATTCCATATTACACGATCTTAAGTGATAACTAGCCACACAGTAGTTACTTTTACTACCACACCAAGTGATGAAGTTCCGTGTATATCCAGTTAAGGATGCTAGACCAATGATTATGCCTTTGTGGCATATAGCACCTAAGAAGAAACATAATCTTGATGTGCAAGTTAATAACCTATTAAGGCAAAGGTTCATTCGATAGAGTATATTTGAGTGCGGAGCGCTGGTAAGGAAGATGGCTCCTGGAGATTATCGTTTGATTACCATGAGCTGAATATGGTGATGAAAAAGAACAAGTATCCACTACCACATACTAATGACTTATTTGTTCAACTCCATGATGTGGGGTTGTTCTTTCAATTGGACCTTACGATGAGGTATCATTAATTGAGAAAGGCTAGTGAGACTGTCGATTATGACATTTCATACATTGATTGGATTTTATGGCTGGCTAGTTATGACATTGGGTTAACCGACGCATTGACATACTTTATTGACATCTTGAACCGTGATTTCAGGGATCATCTAAGTAAATTCTGATATAAATAGGGATATGCAATAAGAGAAATTCTGCAATTCACTATAAATTACTAGCACTATAATAAACCTCGTTCCAAATGTGTTTTTTTATTATATACTTGTCATAATCTATTATGTTAATTATTTAATTAATTTAAGTATATTTAATAGGAAATCATTAATTGATATGTTTTGTGATAGTAATTACAATGTTTTAAAATCATGAGAAATTTATCGGAGTGAAAATAACATATTGTTTTAAATATTCATATTCATGATATTTTGAGATGGGTTATCAATACATCCGTTGAGACTAGAGTGCATAACGCTCTCCACATGTTGGGTAGTATATTACTCATGGTTGCTACTAGCATCAAAGGCTTACATACTGATTGTTATTGGGTAACTATGGAATTACTCAATTGATAGTTTTCTATTGGTTAGTATAACTACGTTCAAACAGAGAATATCAAAGTGAGTATTACATAACTCTCTCGACTATAGGATATCGTTAAACTTATGGGCATTTTACATTTATTAAAGTTAAATCATGGCACTATGTCCATAGAATGACTATACTTAGGTTCGAGTTGGAGCAATGGAAGTGAAACACTATTCAATAGAAAATTCGTCTCCTCGGTCGTATCAAGTTAGTCTCACAGTCAATTCAAAGTCAAAGTCTTTGGGCAGAGCAATTCGGTTAATAATAATTGTTATTGTTTCACCAAGGACTTAATTTTTGGATTATACAAGTAGAATTTAGACGATACTTAAATTTTGATCAAAAAAATTCCATAAGTTTTGACGTAATATATTTTCACGAAGAGAATTGGTGTACATAATCGTTGTCACCACGGTCGTATTAAAATTATTGTTTACACAATTTGTTTAGGTCATCAATTTGACCAAACTATCACACCACTAGCTAAGGTGATATATGAATGTTAATATTTGAATTCTTCGATATTAATCACTAATTGAATTTACACCTATGAATCGCACAAACAAAATGTTAAATGCTCCAAAATACCACACGGTTTAATTAGATTATAATTGTTATAAATTAATTCATATTCATGAAATATCAATTCTAAAATTTTATTTGATTTATTTGAAATAATATTTAATAAAGTGTGTATATAAATATTATGTATGTACATATCGATATTTAATATTGACAAAATTTAAAATTAGGTTTAAAATGTGTAAATATTGATTAGTTTTGGAAAAATGTATAGGCTTGTATGCCAATAGGATGGTCTGTCATACTTAGAGGGAGGGGTTGTGATATTTATTTGAAATATAAGTTCTGAATTACTACGGAGAAGAGGAAACAAGGAGATATATCCCTTCTTTTTGATCCATTCTCTTACCTATATAAACCAACCATCCCTTGCTTTTAGACTTGACTTTTTCCTCCTCCTTGATCCCCGTAGGTTGCAAGATATCGGAGCCCTCCCTTTCTTTTTTCCAAATTAAAACTAAATCAAATTGAAATCTAGTGCAAAGGTGAGGTGATATCTTCAGTTAATAGCTTTTCGAGAAGAGTAAAGATTCGATCTAAGAAGTTTTAGATTCAGCATTCAAAGTGCATATTCAAGGCCACATTATTGGTAACCTTTAATTTACATTTAGTCGTATAAACATATTTGTTTATATCAACACATTTTTGCATATTAAAACCTTGCTATACCACGAATTTATATATTTATTTGCTATTAAAAATCAATATACACATACACACATGTTTAAATTGAATTTAAAAAAATTGGTATATACATGTACAATTCTTTTCGGCCACTTTTATAAAATAAAAATCATAATAAATAAAATTATTTTCAAAAATTAAAGACCCTTTAAAATAAATTTGATTTTTATAATGTGTAGATATATATATATATATATATATATATATATATATATATATATCTTTGTGTGTGTGTGTATTGTATTTGTATAAATTCCATACGAAAATTTATTTTATATCAAATATATTACTAATAAAAAAACATGAAAGGAAAAGGAATTAATAACTTATAAATACATTTTTGAATAGTTAAATCATTATATTTTATATAAAACTATATAAGTATAATGTACTTTATAAATAAACCTTACAAATAAAAAAATTAATATTATTTATGAAATTCGTAAAGATTTCATTAATAAAAAAATAATATATATTTGCACTAATTTTTAAAAATTAATTATTTTTACATACTATTATATATATTTACAAATTAATTCTTTCTAAATGATTTTTAAATTGTACATATACATACATATATACATATATGCATATATATGTGAGTGTGTGTGTTCGAAAGTTAAAAAAATATGCGTGTGTGTATTTGTGTGTGTGTGTGCATTAACATTTGAAATTTAAAGTTTAAATTTGAAATAGACTTTTATTCTAGATCTAGATCGCTTTTAAATTTAAATATATCTTTAGATATTTTAGCGATTAATTTGCATTATTTTAAATTGGTCAAAATCATTTAAATAAACGCTATAATATGTATGTATGGTATATGTATATGTATATATATTTGTACATATATACAAATATGTGTATGTTATGTATAATTATACATATACGTATATAATATGTATATAATAATCAATGATTATGGACAAAAAATATGTATATAAAGGGCAATGTGTATGTTTTAGTGTAAATCTCACACTTATCAATGGGCACATTAATTCATGTACACATCTATATGTTGCACATATGCTCTACACGTATGTATATGTTTAATACACATTATACCATATATACGCACACATATATAATAAAATCAAATCTTGAATTGATTTGTATGGTTCCAACCGCCAGTAATGACAGCCTCTAGTAATGTTATCCTTCTTCCTTTCTAGTCTTTACCTTTCATCCCTCCACCCCTCCAGACCTTGCCATGCCTTCACTCTATGCAGTTCCGGATGGTGATGAGTTTACATTTGCTATATTCAGGAGAAATCAGAAAAGTCTAAGGTTTAATATTGTAATTTTCCAAAAGCAGGATCCAATTAGGTTCCTCAAAGGTAGTTCGTATAAAATTCTTGGAGACCATTACACGCAAACACTGAATCACATAGCTTTGGTCACCCGATTAAACTATGTTTGTATAAAAAGACATGGATGGCTAAAACAGCTGCAACTTGAAATAGTACGAAAAAACAACTCAATTAACATATAGAACAACACACCAAATAATGAATAGACTCCAAACAAAGAGCAAACAAATAATTGCAATCAAGAAAAAACATCAAATAATGTGTCATGGCAAATAGAGATTAAAGAAATGCAGAGCAATAAGGATAAGTCTCATAATGTAGTGCACACAACAGTAATGACATGGATTTAGAGCGCCCAGAAACAATTTCTAACGTTGACATTGATTCACAGTCTAACATTGAAACAACAGAACTGAATTCCATAGAAATAAATAATAATACAAATGATGGCCAAAGTTCTGGTTCAAGTTACAAAGCCAAATCCGATGCAACGAGACAAGTAGAGAATATACATATAAACTGATACAATGCACATTGCAGATAAAGATCGGGAGATGCTCGATGCTGATGATCCACCAAACAGCATCCCTGTAGTAAATAAACAACATATCAGAAATGCGGACAGTATTGGATCACACACACGATCCAAAAAACCAAAAAGCAACGACAAGAGGAAGCGTCCTTTGAATTCACTACAACATAATCAGCTGATATGATTGATAATCCTGCATGGCAAAACACTATTACTCTGTTGAAATCAAAGGGGGGGGGGGGGGGGGGAAATGAAGCGTACAAAGATTGATGTGAGCGCTCCTTCTCATGGGAAATTGGGGAACGATTTTGTTAACTCTAACCAATGAAGCGTACAAAGATTGAACCAATTCCCCTTCGAAGCAATTAGATGTTATTAGTACTCTTAAACAGCGACAGGCATCATTAGCAGGTCTTTAGAGAATAAATTACGGAAAACAGTATAAATAATATGGTTAGACGCATTAATAATGATTGGGAATTTACTTTGAAAAAGGATCGTGGTAATAAGAGTAGAATTTTAGTCCTACGAGATGGTAACATATGGTCAAATATAGTAATCCATATAAGTGAACAATATATTACAAGTTGGTTCAAAATATGGTGGGCTTGAATTTCTATTGCACGTTTGTTTATGCACACAATCAACTTGAAAAGAGAGTATAGTTACGAGATTACATAAAAAAGCTTGCTAGCATATTTAATTTACCTTGGGTGTTTGTTGGGGGGGGGGGGGGGGGGGGGGTGTGTGGGTTTAATGCTTATATGGTCAAGACAGAATTAGAAATTATTGCATGTCCCCAGATGCGGGTTGTTGATTGCATTGGGGCAACATGTTTATTTGAACCTCTGAGTTTACTGAATAATTTCACTTGGAGAGGAGGGGTTAACATGTCAGTGCATAGTAAAATAGACAGACTTTTTGTTTAAAGGAAGTGCTTCAACAATTTACCTCATTTTTTGGTGTACTCTACGAACAACCACACTCTAATCATTTTTAATTTCGTAGTTCCGTTGTTGAATATAAAAGGAGCTCCTTTCAAATATATAATTCATGACACTAAAGGGAGGATTACAACGACATAATTCAATCAGCTTGGGGTGAGCAAGGTGTGGGAAATCCTTTATACTCAATTAATTTCAAAATTGAAAATAATAAAGGAACGCCTCAAAATTTGGAGCAAGGTGCATTCTAAGAAGGACAAGAATACAATGACAATGAGAAGAGAATTAGACGTTGCACACTCTAGTCTTGCCAGCCACACAAATGATATACATGTGTCATCAACAAAAAGTGATTCGACAAGCACTATTATTCCATTGGTTAAATGATTCGACTTTGGTGCGAGAGGTCATAAGTTCGAAACTTGCGTAGTGTAATTCGAACATTCATTGACACATGATTTGTGGTTTAATGTCCCAGTGACATGTTGTATCTAAGTACCATTAAAAATAAAAAGGTAGAACAACTTTCAAAGTTACTGCACGGACCACAGAGAACATACAGCATTCAAAAATACAATGGCTCACATAAAGAGAGAGAACATATCATCTATAATTCCACTTAATTCAACTTCCATAAATTATAACATTTGCACAGACAAGCCTCACGGATGCTTTACAATATGCATAGATCTATTTAATTCCACTTCCATAAATTATAACTTCTCACATATTACCTGTACCAAAATTTCTTTAAAATAATGCAAGAATGGTAATAGACATACCTTTTGCGATATATGAAGTTAAAAAGTGGTGTTTCAAATCGATGACAACAGCTCTCCTAGATTAGACGGTTTCAATTCAAAATTTTACAAAACGCATTGGGAGCTGATTTAAAATGATGTTTTTCAAGCAACATTGAGCATTCAGTGGTCAGGGAATATCATTAGGGAAATTAATCATACTTCTCTTATGCTTAATCCCTAAAATGTAAACCAACGGACTCTAGCAGACTAAGCCAATTTTATCATGTAATGTAATTTACAAAATTTTGGCCAAACTTTTATGCAATAGGATGAAGCAGTATCTCAACAATTAAATTTCACTTAACCAAGATGTGTTCATCTCAGGGAGAATCATTACAGAAAACTCTCTCCTAGCATATGACATGATGAGGGGATTCAATAGGAAGATGGCCAATAACATATTCATGTAAATAGACTTATATAAAGCCTATGACAAAATCAGTAGCGAATTCATATATCATATATTGTTATATATGAGATTTTTTGGAAAATTTGCATATCTGGTATATGAATGCATTTCAACTACCACATTTCCAATACATTTAGATGGCAATCCTATAGGATTATTCAATAGCAACAGGCACATAAGACAAGGAGATCCTCTATCTTCTTTACTTTTTCCATTGCAATGGAATAATTTACAATTCTATTAGATTAGAATACAATCACAGTAACATCAACCTGATTTTTCCTATTGAACCAATTCTCAATCATTTATTATATGCGAGTGATATTTTGGTTTTTTACAAAAGCGAATATATCAAATGCAAAAAGTATATTCAAACTCTTAAATCTCATAAACGAGTCCGTGGGTTTAGAAATGATGAACATAAAACTGCACTGTATTTTGGCAAAGGGGAAAAATCTAAAGATCAAATTCTCAATTTATTAAATGTCCAAGCAGGGAACCCACTAGTTGCATATCTGGGAATTCCCTTATCTTACGGCAAACTTAAATCTAGGGATTTCGGAGTGTTTTTAGATAAAATCACAAAAAAAAATTAATAATTGAAAAAACAGATTATTGAATGTGGCCAGCAGAATTGAATTAATAAGAACTGTGATTTATCCAATGACCATGTTTTGCATTCAGTTCTGTCAGTTAATAGTATCAATAATAAACAAAATAAACCCCTTGTATGCAAAAAAAAATTGCCATGAGTTGGAAC
Organism: Allium cepa; assembly: GCA_030765085.1. Taxonomy (NCBI): domain Eukaryota; kingdom Viridiplantae; phylum Streptophyta; class Magnoliopsida; order Asparagales; family Amaryllidaceae; genus Allium; species Allium cepa. The sequence goes on from CM060937.1 coordinate 42,575,147, forward strand.
GATTTACGTCGACCAAAATTTGAAGGTAGTGTGGGCTTGAGAAAATTGCAAGAATTAATGAAGGAAAAAGCATTAAAACTTACATGGAGATTCACCAACGGTGAATGTATCTGGGCTCACTGGATGATAAACGGATATTGCACGAACAAAAATTTCAAGACCATTAATGTAGAAAACAATGCATCTTAAGGCTGCGTTTGTTTTTTTATAAAAAGTTTCGAATGCATGCTCTGATTTATAAATCAGAACTTTCTAGGTTGTCTGTTTTTATCATATTTCTAAATAAAACCATCTGTTCAGACAAAACAATTCAGAACATTTTTAGTGCTTGCTTTTTGTTCTGAAGGCTGAATATTGATTATTGTTCTAAATGTTGAACGCAAACAAACAAGTTATTGATTATTCAGAATTCAACATTAAACAATCAGCATTCCGACTTTAGAATCAGCAATCAGAATTCAGCATTTCAAACAAATAGGCCTTAGACATGGAAATTGCTACGATTATCAGAATAAAAACCAAGGAAACAATGGAAATGAATGTGGTCAATGGAAAAACACAAATTTCTTGTTTGACCCATGGGTTAATGGACAGTTAACGACAGAACTGATGGGAGAGGAATATGTTTCGATCATAGGTGGCCACAACAAAAAATATTATTAAATTTTGCTGAAATGATGCTGATGGAGATATTTTTGGAATATTTTTGGAAACGAATAAAAAATATTGCTGAAATGTCAGCAACTTTTATAAATAAGTGCTGATATTTCAGCAAGTTTCCCTATCAAAGTTTCATCGTAAAAACAAAGAAAAATTATTGCTGAAATGTCAGCAACTTTTATAAATAAATGTTGATATTTCAACAACTTTCTCTGTCAAAATTTCATTGTAAAACAAAGAAAAATTGTTGTTGAAATGTCAGCAACTTTTATAAATAAGTGCTGATTTTTCAGCAACTTTCTTACACTATGTTCACAGTGTACAGAAAAGTTGCGGAAACGTCAGCAACTTTTATGAAATGCTGCATCATGCTCTCTAATAATCGTGAATAAAAAAACAGGGACATAATTTACACTGAAATTTAGTGAAGGACTTTTCGTGAATTTTGAAACTTAATAAGGACCTATGCAGAAAGTGCCTTTTCTTTAATGCATTAGTTACATCGCACGCAATTGCTTTGCCGATGTGGCACCTTAGAGCAACTCCAACAGTTTTGAAATCCAAACTTATAAAATGTACACTAAAAAACCGGTAGCGTTGGTTTTCCCAACTTTTTAGATTTAAGCGCCTAGGGTTAGCGTCTATATGAGACGCTAAAGCCTCATTTTCCTCATTTCATACGTTTACAAGTTTTAAATTTTTAAGTTTTTTTGTTTTAGGTTCTTTATTAAATACTACGTCGATGTGCCTTCCAGACAGGTTAGAGTTGGTAGACGGTTAGTTCGTTATGCGATCAATGCAAATATTGGATCAGCACATAGTCCTCCGGATGCTACGGTGAACGCAGACGGTTTACGATCTTTGCACGACTTGTCAGCCACTATTTCGCATCATCTTACTTCAGCTATAGCGACGCCATAGGTATATTTTTAAATCTTTATTATTTGTTGTAGAACACATCACCAGTATACAAATGTTATTTGTTTATTTAGGTTAACCGTATTAAATATTATATTTAGGTTCATCACATAGCTATGCGATGTAGTTGGTATAGGTGTATGTCTGGGTATTATGATCAGTTACCAGAGCCTATGGCTAGGCTTCTTGCGTCACCTGTCGATGACTTTCTATCTTTACCTAGATTTGCCCATGCAGACCGCCGCATTGCAGAGTCTCTGATTGAGAGATGGTGTCCTACTGCTCATACCTTTCATTTTCTTGATTTTGAGTTAGGATTGACACCGTTAGATTTTTATATGCTCACCGGCATTAAGGTTGGTCGACCGGACCGCATTTATGTTCCATTTGATTCTACGTTTGAGGAGTTTGAGTCGTTTCCTGTTTATTTACCGGCTTTGGCTCCTAAGGAGGTAAGAGGAGGTGTCATTACCCTTCCTTGTCTACAGTGTTATATTACAGATTATAGATGCACGCACCAGTTATACGTGCCTTCTTATATCTTTTTGGGTTTACATTTTTTTAGTAATAATAAGGGTACTATCAGACTTGGTTATTTGGCTGGATTAGTCGACGTGGATGGTCTACATGTTTATGATGATTATTTGTACGTAGCGTTGGATACATATGCGTTACAGCGGTCTCGCTAGATGTACGACTTTTGGTACATTCTACCTTTCTGGTATTACGAGTATACAACCAACATGCATCCACGATTTATTCCAGAGGCACACGCTACCCCATATATTTACTTCCCTCGGTCACGATGTTGGGATCCAGATATGCATTTGCATCGTGTTGCATAGGGGGTGCACAATGAGCTGATGAAGAGTAGGCAGTAGATGGATTTAATGTGGTAAAGTAACATTATATTTCGTCCATGGGAGCAGTATATTCATTTTATGGAGCCTAATGGTGATCATCCGCTTACTTTTTAGTTTGCTTTGTCAAGGTAGAGGGTTTGCTTTCAGGTGCCCACGTGTCCATTTATATGGTATTTGGGGGAGCGTTGTTGGCTATAGTTATATGGTATAGTTTGCATTCCCTCATATCCACTCTCATTGGATGATATGTATGGGGATATTAGGGTTGGCCCATGTTATATTGCTGCTATGAGGGCCGCGGGATGGGTGGATGCTGAGGCATTTACTGTACAGGGCCATTTTGATTCACATTGAGCTAGGGTAGCTTCGCATGCTTATGCGCTATCTGATTACATACGGGATTTGAACTCTGATCATACTAGTCCGCGTTCCTCTTTCGGTACAGTCCCTATACCATCTGCTGCCTTTGAGCCTACGTCATTTCAGTACACGAAGCCACCCGCGTTCGACCCTCCTCCTCATTCATTTAGGGCCTACGATATGTAGGGTCAGGTTGTGGAGTATCACAAATAGTTTTCTACAGATGACAATATAGTGGGTGTACCGTCTGCCGGCTTTTATCAGCCTCATCAGGTCCGTATGACTTTTAAACTTCATATTAATCGCTAGTTAAAATAATCTCCATAAATGTTTAGTTTTTCTTACATTTATTTCAATTTTCTCAGTACATGAATTATGATAGACAAGTGATTGCTGCCTTTGAGAGTATGACGCTTTAGTATACCCAGATTATGCATTAGACTTATCAGACTGCATACCAACCGCAGTAGACTCAAATACAGGCGTTATAGGCTAAGATTCAACAGCTCCAAATGCAGATCCAGCCTCATGTAGGTGACCACGATGACTCCTCAGACAGTGACAGAGGTTCACATCACATTGACTGATATGTTTAATAAATTTTATTCAGTTCATGATTTGCTGGTCCGCGTTGTACATTGTATTTATGTATTATCATTGTATGAGTATGTTTTTGTGTATTATGTTATGTCTATGTACTATGTTACGCTTGTAGATTATTGTATATATTTATGTTTTTCCATTATGTTATGTTATGTCTGTATACCATATTATGCTGGTTGAGTTGTTTCTTTATAGCTTTTGAAATATGAAATAAGAAGTTCTCCAATATTGAATTACTAAACATAATACAGGTTTATGAAAATCAAACAACATATAATAAATGGATAAAAGGGTAGTACAAGTACCCAGTATTAATGCTCATTCAGAGCCTAAATGTGTGAGCCAACTATGACGAAGTTCAAATGCTTCATGGCCAACGAATTCCGTCCCGTATTGGGATAGGTAAAGCAAATCAAAAGTAGAATAATTTAATTGAAAAACATTTTCACATTCAATCTGCTTGATAATGACGCGATAATTATCACAAGCTATCATAAAAAGACCATATGTATTTTTGCTTTCTAAATAAGACCGCCTAGTCTGGCATTCAAGATCATTGTTGTAAGCTTCGTTTGCCATGTTCCAAAACATCTCATGGCTTACAAGCACATCTGTTTGGACCATAATTTCATGCCTGCGATCAACTTCAATATAAACTTTCACAAGCACGAGTAACTTTGAAGAAGACCAACTACTGGTGGGCATTTTAGTTGAGCAGTTTATATTCAAATTTAGGAAGAAAACTGGGAACATTTATGGGCGGTAGGAACACCAAGTATGAACAATCTCATCTTTGAGCATCCAATGTAGCCACATTGCTTGCAGATACTGTAGCCATGTTGCTTGCAGACACTATAGCCATGTTGCTTGCAGACATTCAATGACCGAGATAAGGCAGATATTGTAGCCACTTTGCTTGCAGACACCGTAGCCACGTTGCTTGCAGAATTCAATGATCGAGATAAGACAGATACTGTAGCCACGTTGCTTGCAGACATTCAATGACTGAGATAAGACAGATACTGTAGCCACGTTGCTTGCAGACATTGTAGTCACGTTGCTTGTAGACACATTAGCCACGTTGCTTGCAGACATTCAATGACCGAGATAAGACAGACACTGTAGCCTTGTTGCTTGCGGACATTCAATGGCCGAGATAAGACAGGCATTGTAGCCACGTTGCTTGCAGACACTGCAGCCACGTTGCTTGTGGGCTAATAGCTCATTACAATGTTCTTAGACTTCTATATAAACATAAGATCTCTTCTTCTTAGTTATTAAGTCCTTCATTCTACTGCTCCTCATAAAAATGCCTTCTTGGCCATCATCTATTGGCTTTGATGCAGGCTACGTTCCTACCGTGAGCCCACAGACCGATGTCGATTGGAATATCAATTATCAAGAGCAACACTACGAAGACATTGAACGTGAATTCCCACATCTTGGCCAACTGAGACTTCAAGATGATGTTCAACCTATACATGAACATGGGGCTTTCCAACCTATACATGAACAAGTGAATATTCAACCTCCTCAACAACAAGAGGAGAACCAAGTACCAAATTTTCAACCTCCCGATGACCAAGTGGTCGATTCGTACCAGTTTTTTGCCAGTGTAGTTATGCGGTTGAGGTTGTGGTCAAGGAAGATGGAGAAAATATAGGTCGTAGAATCTAATTGCATCCCTTCTGGCCAGAAGGTTGCAATTACGCAAAATGGTTAGACGACCATTTGTGTCCAAGCGGCGTAGCATATGCAAACGAGTTGGAACAAGAAACAAGACATCTAAGAAATGCCCTTGAGAATATGCAGTTCAATCATAAGCAGTAGTTTATTTGCGTTAATTATAATTTGTTGTTGTTTCCACTTTTGTCAAAGTATTTTCACTGTAATGAGTAGTTTATTTGCATTAACCGTAATTTTTTATTGTTTCATGTATTATTCAAGTATTTAGATGGATTGAATATAGTTATGCAAAGGCAATTTTCATACGTAATTATTTGAATAAATAAATGAGTCCAAGTCTTTAGAATCTAACTACATGTCAAAACACTTTGACGTAGATGTGACAGAACATTGCAGAAGGGACTTCTTTTTTTCTAAAAGCAAGTATGTGAGTACAGCTAAGGAATCCACTTTTTGGCTAGTGGTTGAAGGCAATCAATTCTAGCTGCCAACTTGTCATAAATGCTTGTTTTTTCCTTAGAGCAAGCATGTGAGTACAACTAAGGAATCTACTTTTTGGCTAGTGGTTGAAGGAAATCAATGCTAGCTGCCAACTTGTCATAAATGCTTGTTTTTTTTAAGAAAGCATGTGAGTACAGCTAAGGAATCTTCTTTTTGGCTAGTAGTTGAAGGCAATCAATGCTAGCTGCCAACTTGTCATAAATGCTTGTTTTCTTTGAAAGCAAGCAAGTGAGTACAACTAAGAAATCTAATTTTTTGCTAGTGGTTGAAGGCAATCAATGCTAGCTGCCAACTTGTAATAAATGATTGTTTTCTCTGAAAGCGGGCATGTGCATGCAACTAAGGAAAGATTCTTACAAATAGGAGGAAGTATGATTGGTAAGGCATATCTAATACAATTACAAGCTTAAACAAAAATGTATGCCAAAGAAATTATATTTTTTTATGATATCGGTGATGAGTTTGATGAAATGATGGAAGATCATTTTCATCGTGAAAGGGAGCTAATAGCTATGGTTGCGCTACAAGTTGGTCAATCCAATAGACAACATAGTGGATCAGTTGTCGGTCGTTGGTATAAAAACCGTAGACATTCATGGTACAATGAGAGACTTATGGAAGACTACTTTTTTCCAAATCATATATACACGAATGGAGATTTCAAAAGAAGATTTCACATGCACAGGCCATTGTTTCTTAGAATCCTACAATGTATCAAGCAACATGATAAAATTTCATCTTCAATCCCAATGCATCTACTCAGGGATTGACTGGTATTTAGCAAATGACAACTGCGCTTAGAATGCTTAGGCAGATGCTCTAGATGAAAACTTACATGTGGTGAAAAGCACGGTACTAGAGTGTTTGGAGCATTTCTGTCAAGCTATCATGGACATTTACAGTGATCAATACTTACGAAGACCAAATAAGGCTGATATAGCAAGGTTAATGAATATGCATGGTAGTAGAGGATGGCCCAGAATGTTGGGTAGTATAGACTGTATGCATTGGGAGTGGAAGAATTGTCCGAAGGCATATGCTGGGGCTGATTAGGGTAAGTCTCATAGGTCTACTATTATTCTTGAAGTCGTAGCATCATATGACTTATGGATATAGCATGCTTTTTTTGTAATGTCGGGTTTTAACAATGATCTTAACGTAGTGGAACGATCTATGTTGTTTAATGATTTAGCAAATGGCAGATCTACTCCGTGTACCTTCAGTTTGGAGGTAACACGTACGATCATGGATATTATCTTGGCGATGGTATATACCCTAAATGGAATACCGTTATGAAGACAATTCCGGACCCACAATACAATAAACAATCAAAGTTTGCAGCAATGCAAGAAGGATAGAGAAAGGATGTTGAAAGAGCATTTGGGGTTCTTCAGTCCCAATTTTCTATAGTCGGTAATCCATATAGCTTCTAGTCACCGAATAAAATGACAAGAATAATGTATACTTGTGTTGTTTACATAATATGATTTTAGAGGACGAATGAGACATGGAAGAAGATTACGTGTACGATGGTACTCCAACACCACCAGATGTTTGGCATGAAGATAAGATAGGAAGCGCAGTAGAACTAGAGTTTCATGTAGAGAGCCAAATGTCGTACCGTAAAGTACAACTCCACCGAAGACTCGGAGACGATATAATAGATCATCTTTGGAACTTTTTTGGCACTCGATGAAACTGTATTAAACTTCATTATTGTTGTTGTTAACTTTGACATCATTAAGTATGGTGTTGTTACTTATTATCGTTGTTCTATTTTCTTTATGTTTAAGTGACATATGGATTGTTGTAATCTTTTATCAATGTTATGCAATATACCTATTTTAGTAATACAATCACTTGCTTAAGTTCATAGCATAATTCTACCACTAGTAATTCAAAGATACAATGGTATTACAAATTCAGAAAAACTCATAATACAAATGCATCAACTAGTAATTCAAAGATACAATGGTTCTAGAAATACAGAAATGGTTACTGTCCCTCTTCACGTCTATGTTTCATGATTTCTCTACTTCTAAGCTCCGTATATTCTCATTGTTCTTCTAACACGTGCGACGTATCCATGAACATAAGTGCATCTTCATCTCTCTGACGATTTCCAGCAAGAAGTTGATCCATTGTTGACTATCTTTCTTGGTGTTGAATTGCTCGAGCTCCATTGCACGGTTGTACCTATCTCAGATTCAAATAGAAGTTTTTTAATTTCTGCCTGATCCGCTCCAGCAGCTTGCTTCTTTTTTTCTGCTTTGACTCCCTATGGCCTAACAAATTGAACTTCGATAGGGTTAGGTCTTAGTCCTCTTCTAAACTAAAACCGTAGCTTCTACACGATTCTCCAGGACTAGAGCTTTCTCCAATTCTAGGGGCTTTACCACGACTACTATTCGATTGAACGTCTTGGACAGTTTTCTGTAGTGATGATTTCCATTTAACATGCTCAATCAACATGTCATAAAGGTGCATGAACTGCTTGTTTATTATCCGGTTGGTAGATTTATCTAAATAGCTCGTTTGCTTGCCATTCTCTGAAAAAAATATACAGTATAACATTTAGAAAATAGTATTTAATAAATAAGAACGTTTGAGTATTTAATAAATTTTCCAAATGTGTTTCATTTCCAAATCCAATGGGATTTGTTTGCTTTAACTTGAACATTTGAGAATCAAATGTTTGCGTTTGACGATTAATTTTTCCGTGATGGCCTTTGATAGAAGATATGGTTCTTTTACGATCGATGTTCTTGCGATTGAAGCAATTAGTAGCTTTGCCCCAAAAAGTCTCACCACTTTGGTCGGTACCTCAAATAGGATTGGTTGAGAGTGCACACCAAATATAACAAAGATCGTAATCTTCCGCAATATTCCAACTTCCAATAGTAACCGTTCCGCCAATCAGAGTCGAAACGTCTTGTAAATCATATCCTTCAAAACCGCACCATGTGACATCAACGTCGAAGTCAGAAAACATTTTGAATTGAGATTAGTCGGAGAAGTAAGATTGGAATTGGGATAGAATGGTTGTTGTGAAAGGAGAAGAAGAAGAGGAGGTGTTTATGAAGAAGGAAAGTAGCCATTGAGTTTGCTGTTGGATATTGATATTATTGAGCGCTTGTTGAACAAGCGATTGTATCCCACACGCTTATTAAATAAGCACCTGGGATACAAGCGCTTGTTCAACAAGCACCCATCACAATCTTGCATCCCCAAACTTTCGACCCTAAAATACACACTATTGAGATTTTTGCAGTTGGATGGAAAAACGTGTGCACATATTACATTTTAATATCCAATCAGCTGTTGGAGATGCTCTTAGTTTCTATTTTATTTTGGACATTGTCATTTAGGGGTCATATAGTGGCCTTTGAGACTAGTTGTTTAGTGACACTCCTGCCATATTTTGTTCCTTATATGCCCACTTATCTGTATCCCTTTTCCATTTTGGTAAATAAAGTACCGGTTTCAAAAAACAAAATCTTTATATTTATTAAGTAATTAAAATAAATATTTGATCTAAAGTTATTTAGATTGGATCTAAGTCAATTTAGACTTCATACACAAAATAAGATCTAAAATGGATTTTTTTTTAAATTCACCCAGTTAACTTGTTATGTGCTGGCTCAGTTACATCAATGGAATCAGAGCATAATAGATTATGCGGTCTAAATTAGCAGTATTAGGAAAACATATTAAAGCTTATCTATTTAGTAGGATATCCAGAAAAGTATGTCTGAGGGACGGTTTAAGAAATCAAGTTTTACCCTTCTTGGTTATTAGCCTAGCCCGAATGAATGGGGCAATCTCAAAGGCTATCCTAATATAAAGGCTAAAATTGATTTTGGGCCTTGGGCTAAATTTCAAAATCCATCTTGAAATTATAAATTATATTTTAAATTTAAAAGGTTAAGTTTAAAATATACAATAAATTTTATGAATGTTATAAATATTTTTCAAAATGTTTTAAAAAGTAATTAATTATTTTCTAAAATAATAATAATAATTAATTAGGTTAATTAAATAATTAAAATTAAATTAATTAAATTAAAAACATATTTAATGATATATGTAAATTTATCTTAAAATGTTTAAGGTAAAAAATAAATATTTATTAAAATTATATTTTAATTAATAGATTAATTAAATGTTAGTTAATAAAGTAATATACATGTATTATGATATGTGTGTATTATTATAAATGTTATGGTATACGTATTCAATTTTAAAATGTTTAAAATGAATAATTAACTAAAATCTTGATTGATTAATTAATTAATCAATTATGATTTAATTGATAAAATCAATATAAGATTATATATGATTGTTATATAAGTTAGATTTTTTTTACAAACTGATACACAAAAATTAAACTTATATAATATGGACATATAATAAAACGTGGAACTAGAATAAAACCAAACTATATTTAAGTAGTAAATACATATATATAGTACGTATGTTGTGATTCCAGATGTGTTTGACACTTGAATCATGAGGGTGTTTCATAATAAATATATTACTCCATAAGTTGACATCTCTCAAATAAATGTATATTAAAGATTATGAATCTTTAATATAAATATTGCCCTATACCATTTATATATTAATATATTACTTGCATACCCTTTAGTTGTTGAGCTTTTCTTAAGCTAGATAGGTTACGTGTGGTACTATTAATATATGGACTATACAAGGTAAGGTACATGCTCATATTTGTTGAGCTTTCCTCAAGGTATGTTCACTATGCCTAAGCCATCATGAAATAGTATGTATGAGTGAATAATCTCTCTTTGTTTGTTGAGCTTTTGTCAAGGTAAAGATGATATTAGGACAAAGACCATAGGTTAGGAACTGTATATGATACAACTGATAAGGCATTACCCATCACATGTGAGCCTACGACTTGTTGAGATTTCCTCAAGGTCATAATCCCAAGACATGTGAGTCCTAACACCCATTAGAGAAATAGAAATATTTCTATGTTTCCTCTTGGGGTTTCAAGAAACATAATATTCTGGTGGAAGCTTATTAGTAAAATTTTATGTGTGTGTGTGTGTATATATATATATGTCCTTACAAATAATATCTATTATACATAAATTAAACTAATCTACATGGATAAATTTTGCAATTAATATAATTGATAAAATGTTCGTCAACTAAAATATACAAATGAATTGAATTAAGATCGATGGATAGAAATATAATGTATGCTCACCAATAAAAATTTCTTGTCGCTGATTCAAGACCCATGCAAGAGCTTGTAATACAACTACTAAGCACTGTCGTAAGTTGGCCACTTAAATGTTTACTTACCTTAAACTATGTATTGTTTTCTATGATTTTTGTTCTCTAAAAACAAATAAGTATAAGGATATTGATCCATATTTAATCATATATAAATGTAATATGATGACCGATCACAATATGTAACATACGAAACCTCAATGAAATTAGTTCACTCAAAGTAAGCAGGTAAATCATAGTGCCAGTCCGTTTATTCGATATGATTGATTAAGGTAAGGATCATGTTGTGTTAGATGTAATACTAGACCACGAGCAGCAAGATAGATCTAAGAATTCAATTAATGAAAAGTCAGTTTGATCAGTTTATATAAAGTGCAACTTATTTGATATCTTTAAATGTTAATGATAACTGAATGCTTTTTTGTAAAAAGATCATTATAATCTTGCAGCACGGTTTATTTTTTAACGGTTCAACCATTTGGAAAGGAAAGCAACTGTACAAGAGTAGATGTAACTTAAGACATAATTGGGATAAAGATAGTGAATGGTCAATTCTACTTCATGAAGAGACATCGAAATGGGAATTGTATAAAAAAATAATAAATACATAAATAGGAATAAGGAATAAGAAATAAGATTTCTATTCAAAAATGCATTTCATGTAGAAAATTATTTTCTATGAGATTTATTTCTTTACATGTAAGATATTTGATCTAAAACTCTTGGTCGTAAACTCGGTATAGTGTATGAAATAAAATTCCATAATAAGTGGTTGAATGGGGCTTCATATTTTATCAGCTATTACATTAGTGACGAAAATAGTAGGAACATACCATATAACATTTCTAAGTGGACGCATAAAGGTAGAAAAAGATATTTTCTCAAATATACCAAATATTATTTATGAAATAACAATTGTTTTCGCTATTGACTAAATATATACACGGTTTATTTTAACGTGAATATTAGGAATATTCGTTATAAGATAAAACTGTAGTAATGATGTTTGTTTTCATAAAAAAGCGATTCATTAGATAATACATAAGTATACGAAATCTTGTAATTATTTTGGAATTATGGACTAAGCCATAGTTTTGAGAAATAATTCTTTAATCATATGATTATGAATCATATGATATTGGTGAATTATATCTCAAATAATTAAGAGAAAAGCACTCATTCGGTAGGAGCGACAAAAGAGTCGGTCAACTCCTTGGATTGATACGTACATATGTATGTAGTCATTAGTCTAATGATACCAAAATGGTTCTAAATAGTTTATTAAAATTCAAGGATGAATTATCATAGAAATGAACACGTGTATTCGATACATGTGTAGTATATTTATAATAAGCCCATAGAATATAAAATAGAGGTAAGTAATGTAACATGCGAAAGTAAATAAAATCATTTGATTTGATTAACTAAGTGAGTATATTGGAAAGAGTTTCGTATGCACCTAAAAATGAACAAAAGTCATTCCTCCTTATACATAATGATGTATCGATAAGGAGTAATTGAGCTTGGGTAAACAAAGTATAATTAATGATGAGTAAAATTGATTAAACTGCATTTTGTAAGGCCGTGTACCCAAAAGTAGTACGCAAGTTCAAAATTAATTACATCTAAATCATAGATTATAATATCATAAAAAAAAAGACATTTTATGAAATCCTTACATATCATAAGTCAAGGAGTTGATAACTTGTGGGAGAGTACACATAATGATTGTTTATGAGAGATCTTGTTTGGAACACGCCAAAGGAGTATGGGACCATTTATTATTGACTGACCATTTTGTGTTTCAAACATAAGTTTCTTAACCTAAAACCTAACTAGTTTTATATATATAAAGGCAATCCATAAAATGTTTATGAATATCTATTCTGTTGACTGAGAAACAATTGTTGTTTCGCTAAAATCTAACTTCGTAGTGTAGCAATGTGTTTTCAAAATTACTGGTAGTAAAATGAATTTGGATATCATCCAAAGATAAAACTGGTTACGATAGATGAACCGAAATTAAGCAAACTTAATTGGACGCAATACATTAGAGTATCTAATAAGCATCCTGGACATTGAAGAGAAACTATGAGTTTCAATCGACGTCGAAAAAAGAACTTCCTAAGTTTTCAAATAAGCTATTAAAAGTATTGACTCTACCATATGACACGATGCCCAAATCAAAATTGGATTCCAAGTACATTAACAAAATATGATTTTGATAGTTATACCTAAAGGGATATGATCCATCGGTCGCAAATAAATTTTCTAGTAGACTGATGCAGTCGAAATATAAGCAATGTTGATAAGAATAACATCATAAATTTCAATTGTTGAAAATTAGCATAAACTGATTCATCATTCAATGCACTTATGTTAATTCGGATTTTACTTGCAAAATTATCACCTTGTATGACTTTGTTTGGTACACATGTGTTGAAATAGAAAATTCTAGATAATGATTTGGAATAGACCGTTTGCATATAATAATCAATGTGTCTCAAAGTCGGTTGGAGCAATATTGATTTTTTGGGTTTCGAATATGATCCAAGAACTAATGCAAAGTATCGTTCGATGAACATCAGGATTGAATGATTATTTTGACAAAAATATAGAATGGTTTGATTTTTGGTCAAAATACAAGTGTGTGTCTTCAGGAAAGGATTGTAAAGATAATAGAATATTTCTAAAAAGTAAACAGCAAACTTATGATTATTTTTGTCGCACCCAAGCTAAAAGCATTATAGTTCGGTTGTTTAATACTCAATGTTGAATTTATAAATGATATACTTTTATAATTGGTATAAAAGGGTGTTGGAATGTCCTAAATGGTATACATAGATACCATGTTAAAACGTTTAATATGGAGCATCTAAGATGGATCCATTATTCATTGGCAATACGAATTATCATACGTGTTGTATTGATGCAATGTCATATTTTTCTTATATATTTGACACGTAAAGCCAGTATCAAATCTGAATTAAGATAACTAATTGGTAGTTAAGAGTATTCTCGATATTGCAAAATACTAGAGAATTGTTTATAGAAACAGTGAACTCTTTATGAAGGAGTGCTCAAATTTGAACTTCATAAGTGATATCAAGTATAATATGTCAATATTAAATTCATGTTCAAACATTAGTTAAGGAGGTTTAAGTTGGAAATGTCCCAAATAAAAGGATATGGTTGATTCAACAATAGGCTAAGTACATTGCCTTGAATAGCTTTAAAATAAAAGTTATGTATATGTGTGTGTGTGTACACACACACAAATATATAATTGAGCTAAGGACGATTCTAGTCATTGGGAATCTCATGTCATTGTTACATGATAACAATGTGATGCAAATCACAAAAAAACCTAGGGCTCACTAGAAGTCGAGAAACATACTCTAAGAAGTTCCATATGATAAATGCATTTTATCAGCGTTAAAGATGGTTAATGGACAGAGTAGGTTATTAAACAACATAGCAGACCCATTCATGAAGGGACTAACTCAACTGGTTCTAAGAAAAATGATTGTAGGGATGAGATTGAGATTTCATAATTGGCTCTAAGTATAAGTGGAAGATTGATAGAGTTAAGGGTTGTCCTAAGGGCAATTTTGTAATTTACTGTAAATTATTAAATCTATAATAAAACGTCGTTTGAAATAAAAGGTACTTCTCTTTCTATTATGTGCTTATCACAATGTGTTATGTTAATTATTTATTTAATTTAAATAAAATTAATAGAAATCCTTAAATAATATGTTTAGTGATAATAATTACAATATATTGTGATTGTAAGAAATTTATCATAATGAAAATCACATATTTTTTTAAATATTCCTAGTAATGGTGTTTCGAAATGGGATATCAATATATCCATTGAGACTAGAGTATGTAATACACTCCAAATTTTGGATGGTGTACTACTCATGGTCGCTGGAGGCACCAGGTTACGTGCTGATGGTCATTGTATAACTATGGAATCACTCCTCGATAGTTTAATGTTGGTTAATAAATCTAAGGTCAAACAGAGAATATCGAATTGACAATATTACACATATCTTTGGACATGAGAGTACTGTTGAAATTAAGAATGGACATTCCACTTTTATTATAGTTAAATCATGACATAGTGTCCATCAAACAACTATAGTTGGGTTTGAGTGGAAGCATTGAAAGTAAAACCCTATTCAATAAAGAATTTGTTTCCTCGGTTATATAAGTTTAGTATCATGATCAACTACGGTCAACTCATAGTCAAAGTTTCAAGCTAGAGTAGTTCGATCGAAAATAATTATTATCAATGAACCAAGAACTTTGTGTTTAAATTATACAAGTGGACGATATTGGAATTTTGACCAAAACCAAGTAAGTCCTAACATGATATAGTTTGACAAAAAGAATTAGTGTACCTAATCATTCCTACCAGGGACTGTTTAAAATAGGAAAATTGAGTTTTACCAATATGCATAAGCGAAAAACTCGAGCAAGCTGTCACACGATTAGCTAAGGTGACGTGTGAACGTTGATATTTGAATTATTCAATATTAGTTGCAGACTGAATTTACACCTTGAATCATACACCTAAAATGTTGGATACTTCAAAATACCAAACAAATAATTAAATTATTATTATTATAAATTAATTAGTATTTATGAAATATTAATTATAAAATTCTATTTTATTTGTTTGAATTAATAATAAAGTACGTATATTAAAGTTATATATGTACCTATCAAAATATGATATCGATAAATATTTAAATCGGATTTAAAATGTGTAAATATAGATTGTTTTTACAAATGTATATGGGCCTATATGCCCATAAAGATGGTCGGTCGTACATGGAGAGGAAGGGGTGTGATTTTTATTTTAAATATAGGTGAGTTGATAAGGATAAGAGGAAAACAAGGAGATCTTTATCCCTACTTTTTGCTCTCTTACTTATATAAACCAACCATCCCTATACTTTTATATCGATTTTTGCCTCCTCCTTAAACCCCTAGGTCGTAAGCTATTGGATCCTCCCTTTCTTTGCTTCCAAATGAAATTTGAATCAAATTAAGTCTAGTACAAAAGTGTGGTGATCAATTCGGTTAGTAGCATTTTTGAAAGAGTACGAATTCGATCTAAGTAGTTTTTGATTCAACATTCAGGGTGCACATTCAAGGCCAAAATATTGGTAACATCTAATTTTTATTCAATAATATATACATATTTATTTATGTCAATACATGTGTGTAGATTGGAAACTTGCTATACCACGAATCTATATATTTATTTACTGTTAGAAATCAATATACACTTACACATAGGTTGCTAAAAGAAATTAGTGTATACATGTATAATTCCTTTCGACCACGTCTATTGAATAATGATGATAAAATTATTTGTGGAAATTTAGAATTCTTTAAAACAAATAATTAAAATTTGATTTTTATAATTTGTAGATATATATGTGTGTGTATTACATACAAAATTTATGTTATATAAAAATAATTTATATATATTTTATAATTACAACTAAAAGGAAAAAGAATTAAAATTAATAAATATATTTTAAACATTTTTAAATCATCATATCTTATATAAATTTATATAGGTATATTATATTTTATAGTAAAATCTTTATGAATTCTAAAGTTTAAATTTTATTTATTTATTTATGAAATCCTTATGGATTTTATAATAAACTAATAATGTTAAATCTACATGGATTTATAAAAAAATTGATTTTGTTAAAAAAGGTTTTGAAAAAATATTTTTTTTTTATATACTACTTTATATATCTACAAATTAATATTTTATAATTAATTATTAAATTTTACATAAATATTTTAGAAAGTTAAAAAAATAACAGGCATACACACATATACACATGTTTTTTTGTACTTAAAAATATTAACATTTGAAATTTAAGTTTTAAATCTAAAATAAACTTTTATTCTAGATATAGATCTATTTTGAATTTAAATCATCTTTTGATATTTTAGCTATTAATTTGAATTGTTTTGAATTGGTCAAAATTATTTAAATAAACACTATAATATATATATATATATATGTGTGTGTGTGTATCTATGTGTGTGTATATACATTTATGTGGATGCGTATATCTAATTACATATATAATATGTATAATAATAAATTAATGTGGACATCAAATATGTATACAAAAATGCAAATGTGTCAATAATAGTGTAAGTCCCAACATTTAAATATAGACACATTAAACCATGTACATATCTATAAGTTGCACGACCCTTTACATGTATGTATGTATTTGATACATATGTACATTACAATACACACACATGCATATCTATAATAAAATCAAATATTTGTACTAATTAATTAATCAAAATATATATTTTACTTCAAATTATTTTGATTGAGTTCAGATCAATTTGAACTTCATAGGCCCAATAGGACTAAGATGGTTTTTATTTTAAATTCGCTTATTTAACCCATTGTGTGCTCGCCTGGTTCCATCAGGTTAGTGATTGGTGTTCATTGATGATTTTCAAGTCTTTTCACAAACTGATACCAAATTTTTTTCATGGTTTCAGAAAAGATTCAGTTGGACGAACCAGACTAAAGAACAATAGAGAAATGAACCAATGGACTTGGAAAACTATGCGAAATAACGATGGACAATCACAAAGGAGATAGCAAAATTTGGGATATGGACTATAAATCAGCACATATAACTCAGCACCAAGTTATGGTATGATTAGTGATGAGTTAGCATAGCATAATTGAGAGTTAGAAAATAAAGAGAGAAAGAAAAGCCACAAAGGGACATGAATCATATAACTCAACAACGAGTTAAAAGCATAACTCGATACCGAGTTGTGCTTATTTGTGTTTTTGGCCACGATCTTTTTGCTACAATTTTGGACCGTTGTGGAGAACATGGAAAAGCATTTTTTGGAAATTTCAACGGGGGCGTCCGTCTATAAATAGAGGAGGAGATGAACTAAGAAGTGGATTTTTTTTCCTCTTCTCTACACTGAATCCATCCAAGTTGAGCTATTCGATTTTTGACTAAAGTGTGCATCACTCATGTCTGAGCTATAAGATACAAGTTGTAAGAAATACTTTGCAAAAACAAAGTACAATAAATAAAAATGGATTAAGTGGATGTAAGCCTGAGTATTTTTTGAACCACTGTAAAATTGTGTGTTCTTCCTGTCTTTAATCTCATTATATTTACATTACTACTTGATTGGGTGTTATGGCATTTTTGGTCCAAACGTTTTGGTGCTTTCACTGAGAGTGACTTGAGATTTAATATGGAGAAGAAGAGGAGGCCTACTACAAGAGTCATTGTTGTAGGAAGCCAATAAGGAAATAGGGGTAGCAAGGACGTGTTCTCAAATTCAAATCCCCCTTTAATCCATGTGATTAAAGAAGAGATGGAAAGAATGATGTCAGAGATGCAAGATAGGCTAATTGCTCGATGGGAAGAAATGATAAATATGTTCTTTAGAAGAATGGAGTAGCAAAGGATGGCCGGAGTAATTGGAAACCAAAGTAAGAGGCTTGAAGCTGAAGAAAGTTCGCCAAGAGATGTCGCATAACAGGTTAAAACGAGCTCCCCTAAAAGGGCCATAGCTTGGCACTAACTTGAGACAACTCGATATCGAGTTATGTAGTCTAGGTGGTATGGTGAATTTATAAAATGGATAATGTGTGCTCAAGGGAGAGCCATGGAACGAAGATTAGAATGCAAATTTACAACAGTAAGGATATGGGCTAGAAGTTTCCTATAGGAACGGGAGTAGGGTGAAGATTTGGATCAGGGACGCGTAGCGCCCTATGAATTGCTACTGAATGATTATGACCTGATTGTTGCTATGATAAGATAAGTACAAAGAGGTTGACCCCTAGAATAGAATTTAGTGGATGTAAATAAAAACTCCTTTACCCCTAAACATCTGATATGCTAGCAACCCGGCTGATTTTAAGCTACTAACTTTGGAGATGTATAATGGAATGAAAGATTCAACTGTCCACTTGATGAAATATATTCAACACATGGAATTGTTGGGTTCTTCGGAAGAGGCGACGGAACGATGATTCCTATTATACTTGATTGATGTAGAGGCAATGTGGTTTCGCTAGTTGGAGGATGATTCAACTGCCCATGGATTGAATTTGTGGAAAGTTTACGAAACAGTTTAGAGTTCATATATCATGACCAAAGAATGTGATGACACTTTTGAGTGTGAAATAAAGGGTCGTTGAGACCTTATGGAGTTATTTAACTAGATTTAATGCAGTAGCCATTGTAGTGCAGAAATCAGACCCATCAATAGTCCTGATGGCGGTGGTTTCTGAAGTTGCAAGTAAGACCGATTTTAAGATTAATCTATAGAGAGATGCACTAGTGGATCATGCGGATTTCTACTACCAAGCTGAAAGATATTTACGCAAGGAGGATGATAATGCTGAGAATTCTGAGGTCAACATCATAGATGATAGAGGACCATCCAAAATACGATATAGGAATGATAAAGAAAAGTGAAAAACCGATGATGGCTTTGGAGGGTTGATGCGACAAAGAAGGGAGCCAAAGTTTTCCTCCTATACTAATCTTACCAAATCACCGTAGAGGATTTACTTAGTTTCCAAGGGGCAGATTCCTTACAAAAAGTCCACTAAGAGAGAGACCACAGATTGGGAGTGGAGGTTTAAAAAAAGTTCATATTCCATGAGTGGATAGGCACAAAATGAATGAATGCAGGCACATATGAGATTTGATCGAAGAGCCGATTCATGGTAATCGGCTATAATAATATGTCAAAAATAATATTATCGTAGTACAAACTGTAATACCACATGAGTGACCACCTTCTGCAACAAATGTATTTGGATGTAATCGTGGAACTAGGTCGGGAATGATTATCTCATGATCGATAGATTAGAGTAAGGATTAATATCAACACTTTTCTTTCTCTAAATAAGAGATGAAGGATTAATATTGAGCTGCTTACTTATGCACGAGATCCCCAATGGTCTAATAGACATGCCCTTGATTAGGTTCGAATGTAATCCTTGACAAGATCAATTTTTTTGAATTTTCTACTTGATGCATCTGATTTGAAATCTATGGTTAAATTTTATATATTTGGACTTGAAAATCATTCGAACATGATAACTAATATTGATATTATAATGGGATACCAAGGAAACTAGGTTATTCCTTAAAACTAACATATGAGATGATAGGACATGGTTCCCGTGACAGGAGTGACAGAGCCATGAACTGTGTAGTGCAGGTTCTCTTGCCAAAGAGTGAGTGGATTGACTTGTATGGTATAGCAAAATTTCCTCATTGGAGAGTGAGAGGATAGACTCAATTGGATATATTGTCTCCTCATCGGAGAGCAGCTGGTTAGGTTCAATCTAGATATGTGATTATTTGATCAGGATAGTTCAAAAAAAATTAGGATTTGAATGGTTTTGATTTTAAAACGCTTTACTAAATTGGGTTATTGCGTCGATTCGGTTGGATTTATCTATGATGGGATGCAAGGTAACAAATAATGTTCTAATCAGAGGCAATGCACAGCTATGGTTAATGATCCATGATTACCTAATATATGACTTTCCTATGATAGTCAAATCTCAGAGAATAAGTGACGACATTGATATAGATTTATGATTGTTTAATCCCAAACAAACATTGGATAACCTTGATATATGATGGTGATACATTAAATTCTAAGGGAATGAAGAATGATTATGACTATGGCTAAAACAAAATGTAAGGACTTGAGTCTTTAACTATGATTAGTCTAGAACGACCTTTAGCGTATACGTAAATCCAAAGGAACCAGATGATTTGCCATGAATGATCTAGTTGATAGCTAAAGAGCTCAACTACTGATAATTTTTCAATCTCAATATTTATTCTTGATCAAAACACACTTATACACATAAGTTATGCTTTGGAGGGTATGTTATCAGCAAATCTTTCACGGTTTCATAATAGATTCAAATGGATGAACCGGAATAAAGAACAACAAAGAAATGGACCAATAGACTTGGAAAACATCATGAAATGGAAAAATGGAGAATCATAAGAAGATTGCCAAAAATTGGCTAAGTACTATAACTTGATGCTTATAACTCGTCACCGAATTGTAATATGACGAGTAGCGAGTTAGCATAGCATTGTAGAGAAATGGAAAACAAAGAGAAAAAGAAAAGGTGCAAAGGGGACATGAAGTACACTACTCGGCACTTAGTTATAGCAAGAATTGGTACCGAGTTGTGGCGACTAGTGGTATTGACCATGATATTTTTGTTACAAGCATTTTAATGCGATTTCAGCGATGGAATTTGTCTATAAATAAAGAAGGAGATGCACCGAAAAGGGGATCTTTTCTCTTCTTTATTCTGAATCAATCCAAGTTGAGTCATTCAGCTCCTGACTAAACTCTGCATGACTCGTACCCAAGTTGTAAGATATGAGTTATAAGAAATACTTTCTAGAAGTAAAGTACAATCAACAAAATGAATTAAGTGGACAAAGGAAAGTATTTTCCGAACCACCAAAAAAATTATGTGTTCTTCCTAACTTTATTCTCTTTACTTTTGCATTTGCTACTTGATTGGTTGTTTGCGCCAATTTTAATCCAAATACAGACAGAAGAGGAATACAAAACACATTTGAGGATTTTGACGGGGGAGTTGAGGAAACTCTAATTGAAGATGAAGTTAATGAAGTGTCACATTTGGAGGAGTGAAGTAAGATTCGTAGATCATGTTGTTTTAGAGCAAGCATTACGGTGGATCGTGTGAAGGTTGCGACAACCTAGGGTTGTGATAGACCCAAGATCACTACAGATGAGAGGAGTTTTCTTAGACTGTGGGATATTATAGACATTTTATCAAGGACTTTCAAAAGGTAGCGGTGTCGTTAGCCAATTTGACAAAGAAGAATTGGGCTTTTTTTAGGAACACGAGGTGCTAGAATGTGTTTGTGAGTGAGAAAGAGAGTTTGACCGGTGCACTGGTGTTAGCAATTCTGAGCAGTACTAAGAAGTTAGCAAATACACAGATTGTTGTGGTACTAAACTAGGTGTGGTGTTGATGCAGAGAAGCAAAATTATCGTGTACGCAAGTCAACAACTAAGATCGCACTAGAGGAAGTATCTAACACATGATCGGGAATTAACATATATAGTGTTCACTTTAAAGATTTGGAGACACTATCTATTAGGAGAGAGGTTCGAGCTATTCACTGACCATAAATCATTGAAGTACCTCTTCTATCAAAAGGATATCAACCTTCGTAAACAGCGATGGTTGGAATTCTTGGCCTCCTACGGCTTTGACATTCCCTATACCCCCAGTAGTGGAAATGTAGTCGTTGATTCTCCAAGTAAAAGACATGCTAGTTAGGAGCCATGTTCCTAGAGTGGACACAACTTGAGTTTGTCGTGGGTTATGACTTTACGCTTTGCTGTGAGCTAGAGCAAAGATTTTGGCTGGTTTGACTATCAAATATACTGTGATTGAGCGGATCAGTTATAATTAGAAAGGTGACGCTAGACTAGCATATGTTATTGCTAAGATCGATAGTGGAGTAGAGTCTATGGATATGAGGCAGTATAGACTCGATCGAGATGGTTATCTTCGTAAGGATGGGGATTGTTCATGCATGATGTCGATGGATTGAGGGATGAGTTGTTATGAGAGTGCCATCATCCGAGATTGACTATACATCATGGCAGTAATAAAATGTACCATGATATGAGGCAAATATTTTATTGGGAAGTGACAATGAAGGAAGTTGGGGAATTCATCTCAAAATATATGAATTTTCGGCCAGTGAAGGCTAAAAGAAGAAGCCAAGTGGTTTGTTAAAGCCGCTTAAGATTTTCGAATAGGAGTGCGACTAGATTCGATGGACTTTATCAATAGATTGCGGAGAAGTAGAGGAGGGTATGACTGAATTTGGGCCATAGTCAATAGATAAACGTAGAGTGCTAATTTTATACCCATAGAGACAAGTAGAACAACATCCACATTGGTCGAGTTGCATGTAAGGTAGATTGTACGATTATTTAGTGTGCCAAAGAGCATTGTGAGCGGCCGAGGCTCAATGATCACCAGTGGGTTTTGGAGGAGCTTACAAGAGGCATTAGGAAATATGGCACTAGATTAGCTAGATGGTATCAAAAATAAATAGATAGCTTTAAGACCTCATAGGCCTACTCGTATCATAGGGCATGACACGAGACAGCTTAGAAGGAAGACAATGAAGTGGTAAAAGTTCAGTGGAGTGAGTGTGGGGGTGATTACACATGGGGGGCCAAGGAGAGCATAAATACCGCTTATCCAGAGCTCTTTACATGGTAAGACTTCCATTTTATCATTACCTTTCACATTTGACATCATATTTGATGTTTATGTTAGATAGTTTAGTATCTTGGATGCAACGATAGAGATAGATGTTTCTTCTTGATGTTAGATATTATATATGCATGTTTTATGTTGAATGTTTCACGATTGCTATTTGATATGATTGCTTATGTTGTTAGGCATGCAAGGTAACTATGTTTGACCTTACCTTGTCCGATTGGGATTTGAAGGGCGAAGATTTTAAAGGGGGAGAGTATGTCAACCCATATTTTATGTATCAAACAATCATAAAATATTATTTTTAAATTCATATTGCGTCGTATTTGGCTATGACTTTAGGTAATGTTGTGTATCGACATTGGCCCTTAGTAATTTTTACTAGATGATTTTGATTATATATTATTTGGCTCTTTCGGTACTTTTAGTATTTCATGGATATACATGCACTAATCGGCAAGGAGGACTTAGACGAACTGAAAATGTCCTTAGGTTCAGAAAAATCATACGAGCCGCCCAGTTGAAGAATTTTCAAGATCGAACATTTCGTAGCCTGTACGGCTTTAAAAGGCCCAATATTCTCTTCAGGCACAATCTTAGATTCTAACAAAATTTATACCGTCCAAACGAGAAAAATATAGCAAGTCCCGCCGTCAAGGAGCCATCACAATCTGATGTTTTTAGAAGTTGTACGACCATAAAACGTGCATTGGAATAATGAAAATAAAGATAGTATGATATTTTCAAATCCTTAACCCTAGTCGTGCCATATAAATACTATACACCTTCGGCACCCACGTTAATTCCCTTCCTTTCTTTCCATGAAACCCATCTTATATGTTTTCCCTGCCTTATAAACACTATAATTTCATACCATTTCTTCCATCCACGTTAGTTCCCTTCCTTTCCATGAAACCCATCTCCCACTCTGTGACGACCGCCCTGCACCTTCGGTACCCAATATGCATATAAGTGCATTATTGCAGTGCTCGGACAATGTAGGATGGTTGTCAAGGGTTTAAGAGAAATAAAACTTCACAGAATATGTCATATATCTCACAGCATATCGAATAAAATATAATAATAACATCAAAAATGTAAAATAGGTGAGACAGTTATAATGAAAATGAAACACAATATCATAGTACATAGGTTACAAAGTTATACAAAATGATAATAGAGTTTATGCAACTGATAATAAACTCAAAATATCGTTATAATATGTACACACATATACATACATACATACATACATACATACATACATACATACATACATACATACATACGTATATATATGTATAATAGATGAACATTGTCTAGGTATCATAGTGTCGCACAGTGGAATAAGCATAAGTATCCATATATAATGCGAGAAACTTACATCCTACTCATCCTTTGTATTGCCACCCTATACCGCTTAGGCCTGCTATCCAGTCTACTCATTTAAAGTAACTGAGATAATAAGAAGCAAAGCATAAGACTTCGAGTCAAAAAACAATCTGGTGTGAGCGATAAAAAATCTCAAAATACTATACAAGTCGATGTAGTAAGCAACAAGGGTATACGAACCATATCTGAGTTGTCCCTACAAACAAAGAGTTAGCACATAATGAACATAATATGCTACTCTACAAACATCAGGAACGTGTATTATATCCTAACTATAAAAAAGGGTTTCTAAACATCCACATCCACAATACCTACATCTTTTGACAACCCTAGAGTGGCAAACTATGGGAAGAACATCAAAGCAACCATCAAGCAATCTTTACTGTCACTCAATGTACCTTGGAAAATACGATAACTCGTATGACCATTCCTCTGCCTAGGATTAACTAAGAAATCCCGATTTTCAGTGTACTCGCTCATAGCCTGAATCTAACACTAGACTAAGCCTATTCCATCATTTTAGGGTATATTGATCCATTCCGCCGATCCGGAGTAGCCATTCCAAGTATCTAATGAGCGCCCTCACAAAACTCTTACTTTCGAGTACATCAAAAAAAATCATTCCACATTCCTTTCTTTCCACGATAGAACCATTCAACATTCTATCCATGGGCCACCTTTCCTAGAACCCGCCCTTTGTAGATAATCATCCTCACCACTCATTTCAACATTAAGCCCCCATCATTGGAACATAACTCCATTCACCATCGAGTGACCAACTTCAAAGCCCCAAAGCTATCATCTTTCATCATGCTACTACATCGCCATCAAACCCCAAGTGAAATAAACAAACATTTTCAGCACAATCTGCAGAACCCTTAAAGCATCATTGGAAGTTTGGCCTTAATTTGACCCATATATTATGATTGGAACTAACCTAAAGTGGTTAATACCCATTTGAACACTAGATCCACATTAGGTCCTTCTACTTTCACTAAGTCTCCTTCTAATAATCAAGCTTCTATGTCACGAGACCCTTTCGCTTAGAGAAGAGGTCGGTAGCGACTTGAAGTGACCGGTACCAATCTGTATATTTAACCAAATTTTAATATTTGGCACCTGAAGTTCCTCTCTTTCCTTTTCTCGAAGCATTTCCCGAAGTCCCTTAGCTTTTGCCTCGAAGCATTCCTTTCGCCAACTAGAACTACAGCCTACTCCGCCGACCAGAGTTCTACTCGGTACCAACAATTATATGAGCATCCAAACCATCTCTAAACAATTTTCAACCAGAATTATTGGCTACCCCCATCCTCCAAAGCCCCTCCTTCAAGTTTTATCTTGTTTGGAGCAATTTTGCATTCGTTTTGCTCAATCGACGACCAATTCCAATATATCCTAAAAGCACTAGTACACCATATCAAAACAATTCATCCAAACATATGTATCATTCACAAGCATTCAATTAACATATACAATCAATAGAAACAAGATTAACATATAAGAAATAGCCTAGATTGAGTTTTGTACCAAAATTTAACTATATGGACATAAAATTCTTCGAACGTTTAATTAAAGTTTAAATTTTTTTTAACATTGAAATCATATCAAAAACAACAAATTTAATTATGCGGACAAGCATAGGATGGCGAGGGATCAACAACCACTTACCAAATATCTAAAAATACCAATTAGATGCCTAATTCTAGGATGAATAGCCAAGAACACGAATTCCCAAGCACCAAGATGATTGATCTATAATCTCCTTCTCTAATCTGATGATGGACTTAGCTAAGATTAGTAAGGAAAATATGAGCTTTTTGATGAAATTAGGGTTACTGGAGGTTAAGAACTGTTTTGGAAAAATGAAAAACGATTTATATCTGTCCCATCTTCCCAAATTAAGCACAATTCTCAAAATTCATTGTGGGCCTGAGTATGAGCATAGTTTAATTTTCCATTATTTTGTCCAATAGTAAACAGAACTTAAAATAGTCGTATATCTAAATGATAAGTGGGTTTCCCTATTGTGACCACCCTACAAAATAGAAACCACAAGCCATATTTAATGGGTGCGGTTTCATACCCTAGTTAAATACCTTTCAAAAGTTACAGGCCTTGGAAGAATTTCTAGGCCTGAAATGTTCGACAAAATTTCTTAAGTATGGAAAATGTCCCTAGTAGTCATCCCAAACTTTAGAGTCATACGACCTCATATTATTTACCATTATATGATATGAAAAATACATGTCATTACACACTCTTTCTCTTCCTCCTTCATGAGAAAACAGTCATCATTTTGTCTAAAATAAAACTTGGATGTCTCTATTCTTCCTATAGCAATGCAACAATGGTCTCGGTTCAACTCAACTACACCCGGGGTGGTAGAAAAAGGCGAATCCAACGTAAGGAGTGATTTTGGAGGTGAACCGATATGAGTTTGGATGATATGTTGCGTTCATAGAGGAGAGAGGATCGAAATGGAACTAGAATGGTCGTATTTCAAGCTATGGTAAAGGAGATATTGGAGTTGAATGGAAATATTATCTACAGTGAACTTTTAACGGTCAAACCGTACGGGAAACCATTTGCATGGGTTCGTTTGGTTAGATAGGGGGTTGTGGAAATGCAGACCGTTTGAGCCATAGATGAGCATGGTGGTGGTGGGTGTTTAAAAGTGGGAAAAAATATGAGTTTATTTGCGTGTTTTCTCCCGAACGGGGCATCGACGCAAGCTGTAGGCGGGCGGGAGTAATGACCACGATAGTGCGGCATTGTCAAGGGTGTATGCGACGGCCTCGTAGAGGTGTGGTTCGATGGTGGCTCGAGGGTGTTTAGGCGGTTGCATTATTCCTAAATAAGAAGCAGGGCATGCGGGGTTGCCCGCATGTAGTGGCAATACGACGATGCGGTGTCAAGCAAAGCAGGCATCAGCTCTCAGGCAAAGTGTGACAATACGAAGCATGGTGGTGCGATGGTTGTGTATAATACCCCTAATTTTTCTTTACCATCATTCGAGAGGTTTAATTAGATTAATTAAACAGAATAATGTTGGCATGAACAGGAGATGAGATTTGATAATTAATTGGGTTAGGCCTTAACTAATCAATATATAGGGTTGTTTTAACTTAAACATAAGTAGGAGGATTTATGAGATGGGCAAAATAGGAATAAGCTTCATTTCCTAAACATAAACCCATCCACCCTCATATCCCCATTCATTTTTACATCCATACAAAATAAAAATAAAGTAGAGGCCATCGCTAAAGCTTTTAGAGGAAGAAAAGTTAAAGAATCAGGTTAAAGCTAAGGGGAATCAAACCAACAACTCAAATCTCAACTTTTTTTCTCAAAACAAGGTGAATAATAGCATCTGTCTCATTTTATATGTTAAATTTAAATTTTTTAATGAATTCCACATTATTTGATGATGATATGGTTGAATTTATCATTGTTTACATGAACGGTGATTTATTGGAATTTTTTTGAAATTATTATGATAGGTTCCAAGAGAAAACCTTAGTGAATGCACTTCAAACGACTTTATTTTAGGATATATTGTGTAATACATAATTTTGGAGATAATTTTTTAATTTCATAATTTTTGGAATAAGTAGGAATATTTTATGAATTTGCTAAGGTGAAAAGAGCATTTATTTCATGTTTTAATTATTAAAAACTATAAAATAATGAATTTTTCTCTGAAATGTTTATATAGTAAAGAAATGTTATTTCATATTTTTGGTAAATTTTTTTGAATTTTTCCCAAGTGTTTTCGATTTATTATGAATTTTCTAAGCTAGAAAGGCTTAATAATTATGTTACAATATAAATATAATATAATGGATCGAAAATAATTTTGGGAAATTTTGAAATCTGATTATAGTAGTTTTTCTTCAAAGAAATTGATAAAGTATATCTCTATACAATAGGAATTTGAAAAACAATAAGAATTGGTGAAAAAAGTATACTTTATTTAACAAAATAGCAGTTTTTACGTTAATTGCGAGACTGCCACTGTACCCCTTCATCAACTTTGCTTTCGTATTGCTATAATAGCCAATTGCTTTCGTATTGCGGTAGTCATTTTCTTTCGTATTGCTACGATAGGCATTTGCTTCCATATTGCTACGATAGCCATTTGCTTTCATATTGTTAAAGTACCCAATTGCTTTCGTATTGCTGTAGTAGCAATTTGCTTCCGTATTGCTGTAGTAGTCATTTTCTTTCGTATTACTACAGTACCACGCTTTCGTAGCCATTCTATAGTAACTTTAGCTTTCGAAGCCATGGACAGTACCATGCTTTCGTAGCCGTTCTACAGTAACTTTAGCTTTCGAAGCCATGCTACGATGCCAATGCTTTCGTAGCCAAGCTATAATAACTTTAGCTATCGAAGCCATGCTACAGTGCCAATGCTTTGAAGCCATGCTACAATACCAATGCTTTCAAAGCCATGCTATAGTAACTTTAGCTTTTGTAGCCATGCTACAGTAACATCGGCCTTCATCACTATCTCTTCCGCTAGCTTTGTTTCCAGAATTTAAAACATGTATGACTTTTCAATCGTAAGTCCATTTCTCTATTACGACCACTCTAAGGAAAGGAAAACCATTATTAAAAAGCAATGGAATAGGTCAGAGACCCTAATTCTACACCTATAAAGTTATAGCCCATGAAAACTATGTCTTGAGAAATGTTATTGACATAGGCTATTAGGTTCTTAGTGGCCCCATGAAAACTATGTCTGTAATAGGTTATTGATAGAGATCAACATGTGTTAAAACTTCCATTCTTAATTTCAACGACAACAATTATACAGACACACATATGCAATGTAAACACCATCAATATGCAGGTACATGCAACAAGATCATGGCTAGAAGACAAGAGAGACTTTTACTAGTAAGGTCATATTTAGTCTTAGATAAAATATGTAAAATCTCCTTAAGTGATTCAAAAAATAAAAAAATCCACATTTTCAAATTAAAAGAAAACTTATCTAAAGAAAAATGAATTCACAGGCATCTATGAAAACCCATAGACGTCTATGAAATTACATTGGAAAATTAATCTATGTAATGACAGACGTCTGTGATTTTCCACAGACGTCTATGACATTATTTCTGAAATATAACGGCTATTTTTATGAAACGTTGCTTCCTTCTGAATTTTTTAGTACACTGAATTTACTCAAACATCGCAACTATTTGAAAGGTAATGGTTGGTTCTCTTCGAGAAACAACTCTTGAATCTTATAAATAGCACTAAATGATTGAGGCAAACACTAACCTTGATTTCTATACTCTTATTCTATTTTCTTACTTCTACGCCTTCGCTGATTCAATTTTCTCAATCATTCAAATAACCAAAATTTATACTTTTTTATATTGCTTACTAAAAATCAAAGTGTGCATAAACAATATCACTTAAAGGAGATTATATGAAGAACTGTATTGTATAGCTAATATCTGTGTTATTCAAAACACACAATTGTCAACAAAGTACTTTTGTATTAAGCATATTCCTCCAGGTACAGAGAGTTTTTTATGGTTATTAAATACCAAAGGGGAGCTTCAGGATAGGAAATAGGATGGGAGGTCTAAAACAGTATAAAAACTCTTATTTGAACGCTTTTTATACTTTACTATTTATTGTCTACTATAGCATTATCTCATGCACTTGCATATTATTCACAAGTTAGATAATATACGATCGTAGACTTTCATTAGGTTCATAGTCAGCCCATAAAAACTATGACCTGAGAGATGTTATTGGGGAATCCAGTCGGCTCATAGTTAGCCCATGAAAACTTTGACTGGATAATGTTATTGGTAGACACCAATAGCTTCTTAGTAATCCCATGAAAGCTATGAAACCATCCATGTAAGCTTGGAATAGGTTATTAGTTAGCCCATGAAAACTAATAGGGTAATAGTGACCATAAAAACTATAACTTGAGATAGATAGTCAGATGAATAGGGATGAGAAATCCAATATATATTGTATAATTGCATATCATCATATTATGCTATACTTTAACAATTGTAGATGCAGGTGCACATTATACAGTTAATAAGTTTTTGGTTAAGGTACTAGCGAGGAGAAAATCATTCCGCTTAGCGATATGGTCTCGCTCGATATCTATTTGGTTCGAGATGGTATATTGTTGTTCACACCAAACTTTTTGTTTGACTAGAAGATTTTATTTTCCCCCCTAAACTCTCGGGTGCTCAAAATTAATTTGAGTAGGCTGCGGGTAAGGGTATTTTAGGTTATTAGTTGATGATTAAGCGTCCGGAGACGTACAGTAGGCAAGCTAGCGATTTAAGAGATTAAATCTATTGTCCGCTATGTTATTTGGATGTAAGGGCAAATTTAGTTAATTTCATATATATAGACTCTGATTAACCAAGGAAGCATCTTCATATGTCGCCCTTAATGTATTTTGTAATAAATTGTACTTTCTTTGAATGTGGCTTATGTATGAGATTATGTAATGAATCCATAATGTTATTTGTAATGAAATGAATTTTTTTAGATTGAGTTTGAATTTTTTCATATTTATGTGTTTTTAGTATATTAATGTATCTAACGTTACCGCATTTGGTCATCGAAAATTAATAACTATAGATGACTGCAGCATCCGTAGTAGTTAGTGTTGGGCCTCTAAATGGCGGATGTCACAAGTCGGTATCAGAGCATAGGTTTATGTAAATTTAAAATAAATTTGAACCTAAAAGATTTTCAAAACATAACCCAATGAATCAGAAAATGAGACCAGAGTTTGGGTTAATGCTATAATAACGTACTTGCATTTGTTATATACACACACACACACATATACATACATACATACATATATATAAGTATGTATTCCCCTTTTCTCTTAGACCGTTCTTCGGTTTCTTACTAAGGATCATATGAAAATATGCGAGAAAGGAAGATATGGAGGCAGGAAACAGAAGTGAAAATCTAGGTAAAGAAAGCACCACAACTAATGGAAATGCTCAACCCAGTACCAGGAGGATTCCAAATCGACAGGCAAATGCTAATCCAAACGCTAATGCCAACGTGGGTGCTAGAACCCCACCCGTAGATATGGGGCCGATGTATCAATTCTTCATCATTCTGATGCAAGTTGGAGCAGCTATTGGAGTAGCTAGGGGAAATGCTGTGAATGTTAGAGGGAAAATCCTATAGCCCTAGCTGGCAATAACTATGCCAAGCTAAGCAGGGATTACACCAATCTTGGTGGGAAGCCGTTTTTAGGAGCAGAGAATGCTGTCGAAGTAGAAAACTGGTAATTGCACCGTGAAAGAATATTCACTGACTTGGGATTAGATAATGAACAGAAGAGAAGACTTGCTTCCAAAAAGTTGCAGGGAGCAGCATTATACTAGTGGAATGGGGTTATTGTTGGAGTGCTTGAAGAGGAATTTAATTGGGTCGAGTTTTGAAGGAGATTTCAAGAGAGGTTTCCACCCGAATTGGCCAAGTTGGCATTGATGGGCAAGTTTAAGGGCATAGAGTAGGCGGAAATTTGGATAATCAAATATGCCACGAAATTTGATGAGCTGCCCAGATACGGATACGCCATGATTGACACCGTAATCAAGAAAAATGAAAAGTTTATTCGAGGATTGGAGCTAGAGATTGGTAGGGAAACCATGCCATATCTCCATGACCCAAGTAATGTCGTAGTGGAGATGGCCATCAGGAACGAGGAGATGCTCTCTATGTTTAGTAAGGGGAAGTTAGTTGTGGTTCAAGATCCCCAAGGAAAGAAGAGAAAGTTCTTTAAACGGAAAGGAGCTCAAAAAAGAGGACCAACCAAGAAAGTAAGGCCCGATTTAGTTTGCTACAAGTGTGACAAGGACATTTTTCTCATGAATGTCAAACTGGAAAAGGAAATAAGGTTGCAAATAAGAAAGGAGTGAAGAGCTTCAACTATGACCAGATGGGGCATTACAAAAATCTATGTCCAGAACCTGTTAGAGCGGACAAGGGAATTTTTTTTGCTTTGGAACCATCTTCTTCTAGACCAACAACAGCCGAGAAGGGGAAATCCATGATGGAAGGTACGCTTTTGATTCATAGTGTACCAGTTAGGATACAATTTGATATCGGTGCATCGTATTCGTTTATATCTCAATGTTTGGTAGATAAATTATGTTTTGAACCATCATACCACTTACTTCCTTAAGGGTCGCGAATCTAATCGAAAGGTATGCAACTCTGGAAATGAGATGTGATCAGTTAGAACTTGACTTATTAGGTCATAAGTTTGCATGCAATCTGTATGTTTTTGATTTTCGACGTTTCGGGATTATATTGGGTATGGAATGGTTAGGTAGATACAATTCAATAACATTTTGCCGAGATGGGGAAATATTGTTCAGACACCCCAATAGTCGTAACCGAATTATATACTCGATGGAGAAGTTGGACTCGATTGTGTGTGCTTTTGAATGCAATGGAAGTGGAAGAAGTATTCGATTGAGTGTTGGTAGCAAAAGAGTTTGCATATGTTTTTGAGCTGAAGGTGAAGCTAATGCACTTGGAAGGGAAGAGCTTTATTAGACCAGATAGTTCTCCTTGGGGAGCATCTATGGTATTCGTGAAGAAGCCAGATGGATCTCTAAGGTTGTATATTGACCACCGCAAGTTGAACAAAAGGACGATTAAGAATAAGTATCCTTTGTCGAGAAGCGATGATTTGTTCGATCAGTTGAATGGAACCAGTGTGTTCTCCTAGCTGGATCTGGCAACAGTGTTCCATTAGCTAAGAGCGGCGGTGGTAAGTATTCCGTTAACAGCATTTATGACAAGATACGGGTCATATGAGTGGTTGGTGATGCCATTCCAATTAACGAATGCGTCGGCTTTCTTCATGGATTTGGTGAACCGTGTTTTCCAAGAGCACTTGGATAGGTTCATATTGGTTTTCATAGATGGCATCAAAATATACTCTAAGGATGAAAGAGAGCATGAAGTTCATCATAGAGTGGTGCTTGAGATGCTGAGGCAGCATCAATAGAAAGCAAAGTTCTCAAAGTGTTATTTTTGGAAGAAAGAAGTTAAGTTTATTGGTCATGTGGTTTTAGCGAAGGGTTTGTCAGTTGATCCGGATAAGATCAAAGCTGTTATCAAGAAGAGACCAGAGACGGCGATTGAGATCAGAAGTTTCCTTAAGCTTGTTGGTTACTACCGATGGCTTATTAAGGATTTCTCATGGATAGTAGCGCCTTTGACTAGGTTGACCAGGAAGGATACGAAGTTTACTTGGCCTAGCGAAGGTGAGGAAGTAATCCTTACTTTAAAGCATTTAGACCAATGCACCTGTGTTAGTACTTCTCGACGGGAAGCAAGGATTATTAGTGTATACGATGCTTGTAGAACCAGATTAGGAGCCGTGTTGATGCAAAAGAGTAAGGTCATTTTCTATGCTTCTCGATGGCATAAGCCCCATAAAGTGAGATACCCTACTCATGATTTAGAGTTGGCAGCCGTATTCTTCGCATTGTAAATATGGAAACACTACCTCTAGGGAGAGAGATTCGAGTTATATACCGATCATAAGTCTTTAAGATACCTATTCTCTCAGAAGAAGTTAAATATGAGACAGTTGAGGTTGCTGGAGTTTTTAACAGCGTATGATCTTGGTATAGAGTACACGCCGAGGAAAGGTAACAAGGTTGCAGATGCACTTAGCAGGAAACATTAGAATATGGTGTTAGCCATGTTAGCCAAATGGAAGGATCTTGAGCATTGACTACATGCAGTGTGCAGTTAAGATCTACTACTAGTTCTAGTTAGAGTATTACCATGTTGTCCTACTTGGAAGTTTGATCGAGATTGATAGAAATGATTTCATCTAAGCAGAAAGATGACCTAGTGTTAGTTGAGAAAATTAGAAGGCTAGAGGCCGGAATCGAGATCGATGATCTGAAGGATTTTAGTTTTGACCAGAGAGGGTGGTTGAGAAAGAAGGGATGATTGTGTGTCCCGAATGTAGAAAAACCTAAGGAGGAGGTCCTTAGATAATATCATCGATTAAAATTTATGATTCACCCTGGGGAACCAAGATGTATTAGGACATGAAGAGGAGTTTCTACTGGAAAGGTATGAAGAGGGATGTTGGCTTGTGGGTAAAGCAATGTGTGAACTATCAACAAGTGAAGGCCGAATATCAGAATCCGAGTGGGTTACTTCAACCTTTGGAGATACCAGTTTGGAAGTGGATTTGATATCCATGGATTTACAGATGGGTTGCCAAGGTCGAACCAGGAAAATGAAAGTATATAGGTCATAGTGGATAGGTTAACTAAGAGTACCCATTTCATTCCAGTCAGATCAACTAGGATGGAACCTTTCCTGGCTAAATTATTTATAAAGAACATTGTTAGACTACATGGGATTACTAGTAACATAGTATGTGATAGAGATGCCTTGTTCACTAGTGAATTCTAGAAGAGTCTACAAGGAATGTTGGGAGCTGAGCTTAAGATGAGTACCACTTATCACCCGCAGATGGATGTGCAGACAAAGAGAGACAACAAAGTACTTGATGATCTATTAAGAGCTTGTGTATTAGATTTTGGTAGGTCGTGGGAAGACCAGTTGCATATGGTTTAGTTTTCCTCTAATAATAGCTACTAAGCTAGTATAGGGATGACATCTTTCAAAGATTTATATGAAAGGTCGGGCAAATCACCGACGTGTTGGTTAGAGACTAAAGACAGATTGGTCTTTGGTCCAGATATGATGAGAGAAGCAATAGGGAAGATGGACTTGATCCGTGGTAGGATAAAGGAAGCTCTGTTTAGACAAAGGCGTTACGCAGATAAGAGGCATAAAGATCTAGAGTTCTCAGTTGGAGATAGGGCTTTCATTAAAGTATCACCGACGAAGTGTGCGGTACGATTTGGAAAGTCGGGAAAACTGGCACCAAGATATGTTGGACCATTCCCAGTCATAAAGAGGATCAGAAAGCTCACATACAGAATAGAGTTAACGAAAAGTGTGGCAGGTGCCCATAATGTGTTTCATGTGTCCCATCTTTGTAAGTATGTACATGATCCAGAAACTACTATCCCTCCGACTGCATTGGAAGAATTAATAGTAGAACCGGATCTGACTTTTGTTCCGGTTCGAGTTGTAGTGAGAGATGAGAAGAGGTTAAGAAACAAGACAGTCAGGTTGGTAAAAATTCAATGGAGCGACAATGAGAAGGACTGTATTTGGAAAATAAAAGACAGGATATGGGATACTTATCTTAGGCTGTTATGAGGGTATGTTCTATATTTGTTTTATATAGACTTTTCGCCGGTGGAATATACTAGCTTTGTTGGTATGATTGTTTGTAGTCTTTACTGAATTTCGAGGACGTAATTCTTTAGAGGGAGCCTATATCACCTCTAACTTTTCATTAACATTATTCAGGAGATTTAATTAGATTAATTAAACAGAATAATTTATGGCGTGAAAAAGAGATGAGAATTGATAATTAATTGGGTTAGGCCTTAACTATCAACATATAAGGTTGTTTTAACTTAAACATAAGTAGGATGATTTATGAAAGGGGCAAAATAGGAATAAGCTTCATTTCCTATACATAGACCCGTCCACCCTCATATCCTCATTAATTTTTACATCCATACAAAACACAAACAAAGTAGAGGCCATTGCTAAAATTTTAAAGGAAGAAAAATTAGAGAATCAAGTTAAAGCTAAGGGAAATCAAATTGACTACTCAAATCTCAACTCTTTTTTCTCAAAATAAGGTGAGTAATAGTATCCATCTCATTCATATGAGTTAAATCTTGGATTTTTGATGTATTCCACATTGTTTGATGATGATACAGTTGATTTTACCATTTGTTTGCATGAATGGTGATTTATTGGAATTTTTATGAAATTCTTTATGATAGGTTTCAAGGGAAAAACCTTAGTAAATGACCTCTAAATGACTTTATTTTAGGATAAGTTGTGTCACACATAATTTTGGAGATGGGTTCTCAATTTCCTAATTTTGGAATTAATAGGAATATTTTATGAATTTCCTAAGGTGAAAAGTGCATTTATTTTGGGTTTTAATTATTAAAAATAACAAAACAATAAATTTTACCTTGAAATTTTTATATAAAAAAGAAAATATTATTTCAGATTTTGGTGAATTTTTAGGGATTTTTCCCAAGCATTTTCGATTTATTATGAATTTTCTAAGCTACAAAGGCTTAATTATTATACTAAAATATTAATATAATATACTGTTTTGAAAATAATTTTGGGAAATCATGAAATCTGATTATCACAGTTTTCTTCGAAGAAATTAATAAAGTATACCTCTATCGAATAGAAATCTGATAAACAATAAGAGTTGGTGAAAGAATATAATTTATTTAGCAAAATAGCAGTGTTTATGTTAATTACGAGTCTGCCACTGTACCTTTTCGTCACCTTTTCTTTCTTATTGCTACAGTAGCCATTTACTTTCATATTGCTACGGTAGCCATTTGCTTTCATGTTGCTACAGCAGCCATTTGCTTTCAAGTGCATGATGACATGTTCGACATCCATTGTAACGATCAGGACATGACAAATAAGCGTCCGGAGACATCCATTGTATCACATGTCGAACATTCAAGTGCCGGAAATACCGATTTGTTAGGGTGAAAGAAGAAAGTAGAAGATAGAAGAAAACTAAACAAACACAGAATCTCACAACCATACATCCATACTACCATACTCTTACCATCACAATGGAACACACATATAAACATAAGGTTAAATGCTTACTAACTCGACGACATCACTTTCAAATCTTAAATTCAATACCAAAAATAACATCCATCAAGTCACCATCGACCAACAAAATAACCATTCAATTTTCTCATCATATTATCACTACAATAACACATCATAATAAAGTTAAAAACTTTTCCAAAACAAACAGTATTACTCATCTTTATGCTAACTAACTTCGTCCGAACTTCGAAAAACTTAGCAACTCCTCTACATCCGACTCTAGCTTAAAAATTTAAAACTTTGGAGGGCCAAGGCCTTAGAATGGTTTTTGCCAGAGGTGATTTGGCTCGGCTAGGGCTTTGTGGGGGTAGCGGTGGCCTTGGTTTTTGGAAGAGAGGGTGTTGAAATGAAAATATAAGAAGTGTAGAAGGTATGGAAGCAAATTACAACATAAAAATCTAAATTTTTCTTTTCTGAACTATGAAAGCCATCAAATTTTTAGAGAAGAAGGTTTAGGAAAGATTAAGTTGGAATGTAAATGAAAATGTATGTGTGAAGGTGTGTATTTATAGATGAAAGAAAGTAGAAAAATTACCATTTTAACCTTAGTTTTTAAAATATCCTAACATGTCATTATTTTGACAAGTCACATCACCACCTTCCTTCCCCTCATACACATCCCCCCTCTCTTGTCACACCCTCTAGGTCATGATGGATAATGATGATAATGGTAAGATATGACAAGAGATAATGTTATATACTTATATATATATATGTATAAGTTATTATTTTTAAAACTATGACTTGTCAAATCACTTGCTAAACATAATTAACATAAGATAATATACTATTGGTATATTATTATTTCGTTAATTAACTCTTTTATGTGTATATATAGTGCATAAAGGCGAACAACATTCCCAACAACTTTTCGGTGCCGAAAAGTCAAAATTCCGAAAAACGTTCTTCGGTCACATTTTCTATTTTACTACGAACTATCTATTTTGGTAAAGAATTTTTAAAAACAATTTTACTATCATTATTAAATAATTATAATAGGTTTATTTGTAAATAAAAACCCATTTATTTATTATTTAACTTGAATTCCCGAAGAAATATATAAAACCGATGATATCAACTGTCGATATCATAAATACATTTTATTTTTCAAAAATAAATCAAAATTTTTTATTTCATAATCTTGTTTGAATACATATATTAGTGTATGAATCCAGATCGTGGATGAGCCTTATCCTCTAAAAGTAGTTTTATTGATAAAAACGATTTTCAGCTGTTTTGTCGATATTTTACCTAGGACGACATCTATAAATCATCAATATTTTACCTTGGTAATTTGTCCATAAATATTTTTCCAAAACAAATAACTATTACTATTTACCACTTAACACATGATTATTTCTTACTTTTGAACCCATATCTAAATATTTTAAAAATAAATATAATTTATCCAAGTGATAAATTTGTGCGTCGTTACATTAGCTGTTTAGGAGATTCTATCTATTTTCTGTTGTGTTATGTGGATGTAAGGGAAAACTTATTTAGTTGCCTATATTTAGACTCTGATCAATCAAGGGGGTATCTTCATATGTCGCTCTTAGCATATTCTGTAATAACTTGTAATTTCACCGAACTTGGTTTACGTAGGAGATTATGCAATGAATCTAAAAAGCTATTTGTAATGAAATGAGAAATTTGTTTTAACTGAGTTTGAATTTTTTTTATATTCATGTATTTCTGGTATATCAATGTATCTAACATTACCGCATTTGGTCACCGAAAATTAATAACTATGATAACTACACCATCCATAGCAGTTAGTTTTGGACCTCCAAATGGGGGATGTCACATTGTGTGTGTACGTTATGATAGAGTTAGGGGTATACTCTAGGGGAAGTTCTGTAATTTACTATAGATTATTAACTCTACAATGAAATTTCGCTCGAACTAAAAGGTTTTTTTCCTTTCTATTATATACTTAATATAATGTGTTATATTAACTAACTTAATTTAATTATATTAATGGAAAATCCATAAATGATATTTCTTGTGATAGTAATTACAGTGTGTTGTAATCTGAATTTATCATAATATAATAATAATATCATTTTAAATATTCCTAGTCAAGTTGTATCGAGACTGATATCGATAAATTCATTGAGAATAGAGTACATAAACTCTACAAATGTTGGGTAGTGTATTGGCCATGGTTGATGGGGGCACCAAAGGATTACATAATAATCATTATTGGAAAACTAAGGAATGACTCATTTGATTGTTTTCTATTGGTTTATATAATTAAGATCAAATAGAAAATATCCATGTGGCTATAATGCGTAATTTTCTCGATCGGAGAACATTGTCGAGCTTCAATGTGGAAACTTTACTTTGATTATAGTTAAATCATGGCATGGCATCCATCGAACGACTGTAGTTGGATCGAGTAGAAGCATTGAAAGTGAGACACTATTCAATAGAGAACTCGTCTCCTCCTTTATATGAGGTTAATATCATGGTCACTCGAAGTCAACTCAAACTTAAAGTCTCTAGCTAGAGTAGTTCAGTTAATAAAAATTATTATTATTGAACCAAGGACTTTGTGTTTGGACTATACTAGTTGAATATGGATGATATTGGAATTTTGACCATTATCGAATTCTATAAGTCCAAGTGTGATACAGTTTTGACGAAGAGAATTGGTGTAAATAATTGTCAGTACCTAGCAAAACTTAAAATAAGTATAACTGGATTTTATTGAAGCTATATAGGCAATACATTTGGTCACGATGTCACACCACTATCTAAGGTGATATGTGGATGTTAATAATCAAATTGTTCGATATTAACCGTTTACCAAATTTAAACCAATGAGTCAGAAAACCAAAATGTTGAATACACCAAATACCACTTGATTTAATCAAATTAAAATTATTATAGATTAATTAAATTAATTAATATTTATGAAATATTAATTATAAAATTTTATTTAATTTGTGTTGATCAGTATTGAAAACAGTGTATATTTAAATGTTATATACACACACGTCGATTTATTATATCAATATACGTTTAAATTAAATTTAAACATATATTATCTGATCAGGTTTGAAGTAGAATAGAGGCTCATATTTGGACCAGGTATGACCGGCTATGAAAGAAGGGAATGAAGGATTTGATTTGGTTTGAGTAGAGTTTGAATTGTGTGAGAGAACATTGGACCTAGATCCACAATTTGCTTCTGCAATTCCCTCCTATTTAAACACGTCTAACCCATTACTTTTGCTCTTTAGTCTTATGCCTCCTCCTCTCTTGTTTTTTGGCCAAACTCCCTATTTTTCCTCTTCCATAGTTTCAAGAAAATTAAACACAAATTTAAATACTTGATGGGTGGTGCTTTTAGTATGGTAGCTCTCTCTAGAAGTTTTGGATACGGATTCAAGGGGTCAATTGATTCAACTTTCAATGTGCTACAACTAGGCTATGGTCAAAGTAATAACTTTATTTACATTTATGTGTGTATCTATGCATGTGTTTGTATGTGTCTATATTTGTTTCTTATGTCATTCCTATGCCATAAAATTATATGTATATTGTCACGAACAACGTATATCTATGTTGTCAACATTGGATGACCATATATATACATATACATATATATATACATATACATATATATATATGTGTGTGTGTGTTGATAATATATATATATATAACTCATATCCTTTAACAAAAAATAAAAATAAAATAATTTTGAATTAGATATTATTTTAAAAAGGGTTTTAAATAAAACTGGAGAGGCATAAATATATATATATATATATAACATTTACAATTTTGTTAAAAATATGTACATAATAACATTCAAAACTGAAGAAAAAAAATTATGATTGTATTTATTAAACCATATATACTTAAATATATACATATTTAAATATTAAGTTTTACATAATTTAATACATATGCATATTTTATAACATATACATGTAGTCAGTTTAATAAGAACAAAATTTTGTATGTTACAAATTATGATTTCAGTGTGTGTGTGTATATTTAAAAAATTCGTTTGGTAGTTGTTAAATAAAAAGATTATGTTAAATAATTTTAAGCTGTAAATTAAAAAATTACTTTTGTTTATGCCGTGAGTATTAATACTCACAGATACACGTGCGTGCGCGCACGCATACACATACATATATATGTATATTTATTTATATCTGTATCATTTTATATTTTAATTGATTTTGATATATATATATATATATATATATATATAATTCAGAGCTAAGTTATGCAACCCCCTATTTAGAACCATCATCTAGCCTTCAGATTTTAGCCAACATTTATATTTAAATATTTAGCACATGTGAGAGAGGAGAGAAAAACCAAAAATTTTAAATATAAACGCGTGGCTAAAATCAGGGGTTTAGGTGATGGTACTGAATAAAGAGGCTATGGATCCTAGTTCTTTAATTATACATATTTTACTTAATAATTTATTTTTCATATATATATGTATGTATGTATGTATGTATATAGTAAATACAATATATTATAAAATTTATTAAAATTTGAAATTATATCATATTTTTGAATCTAAGTCGAGATTCGAAATTTGAATTTTGAATTTGAAATGATATATATTTGAATTTACAAATATTATTATTATACAACGTTATATATATTTTTTTACAAATTTTATATTTTATAAATATAATTTTACATCATATTAAACTATATGTAAATATATATATATATATATATATATATAATAGACACCACATATGTATATAGAGGGGCCAATATGCCCATTGCGGTGCAAATCACAACACTTAATATAGGCATATTAAATTGTATACACTGTATATGTTGTACGTGCACGTACACTAATATGTGTATATGATACGCATGTTATATTATATAATACAAATATAACATTAAGATTAAAATTTATTTACAAATCAAATAAAATAGTGGTTTTATTTAAAATTAATTTAGATCGCATCTAAATAAATTTAGACTTCATAGGCCCAATAAGACCCAAAATGGAATAAATTTTTTGAAAGTTACTTATTTAACCCGCTACGTGCTGTCCCAGATCCAACACGTTATGGGTTGCGGGAAGAAAATATCGTAAGCATGCTTCCTACAGAGAAAAAGTGGAGGAGAAAATTTGGAGGGGAAGATGAATGATGAAGGTAACTAAGTTTAATTAATTATTAGTTATGAAATTAATTAATCAGATAATTTATATATAAATAAAAATGTTATAAAATTCATATCTTTTTAATATGAGGTCCAATTTGGACATGGTTTCTTCCATTTCACTCGTATTAGAGCCCTCTATGATATGGTATAGGATTCGATAGATTTTATTAAGGTGAGTAATTTGGTCTCTTACTATACTATAATTGTCATTATAGTATAAAAATGATATTTTGAAATGATTCCAACTTTAAAATGATATTTTGAATAGATTTAAACC
Source organism: Allium cepa (assembly GCA_030765085.1). NCBI lineage: Eukaryota > Viridiplantae > Streptophyta > Magnoliopsida > Asparagales > Amaryllidaceae > Allium > Allium cepa. The sequence goes on from CM060937.1 coordinate 42,618,015, forward strand.
CACGCCTGATTTTATAAATAATGTTTAAAGTGTTTTAAAAATGGTTTTAAATCGGATATTTCACATATTTTTACGGACGTAATATTTTCTGAGAATCACTATATTTAGGCAATTTTTGGTACGAATCTGACATTGGTTGAAATAAATGTGTTGTACATGTTGTATGTATGCTATATTAGTTGTATGTAAGCTGTGTTAATTGTATGAACGTTATATTGGTTGTATAAATGATTGTTTTCGTTGAAAACGCCGATCGATAAGTGATATAGTGTTAGGAAACTTCCCGTGGGATATAATTTTATTCATATTGATGAATCCACACATGAAAGGTACTCGAACGGATGAGTTTAGTATGTTAAAGAGTGCTGGAATGTGTACCGACCGATTTGGAGACAAAAGGTGATGGACTAAGATGAGTACATTGGGCTTCAGAAAGGATGCCCAACGTTTTCACTTGGTCTATACTTAGTCATTTTTTGCTGAGCATAAAACCCAAATGGTCGGTACCAACCATTGTTTCAAATCTCATTTATCTAACCCGAGATCTCATTTTTGAACTTGTGCGAGACGAGATTTAGCGAAACGAGGTTTTAAATTCTATCCATATCTTACTTGACACTCATCTTATCTAGGATATTAAAACCTCAAGTGGAATTTGAGATAAATCTCAATAGATGGTCTCATTCCGAGACATTAAATTTTCTTTATATTTTTTTTTGATACTCACCTCATCCAAGATATTAATATCTTAAGCAGAATTTGAGATAAATCTCAATAGAACACATTCAAATATGTTTTTCATTTACATATTCTCTTTAGCTTCTTACGTGGGTTCAAAAGAAATTGCACTCTAATGATTTTTTTACTACTCTCTAATTTTATTTTTTAAAGAGTAAGAAAACACATGATTTTTTTTATTTTTTATTTTTAATATTCAAATAAGTGGAATCCATTTATCAATACCAAATCAATGATATAATCACTCTCCTCTAAAAATAAAATTTAATATTACTATTTTTTTACAATTTATTCATGTTAATAAGTCTATGTTTAGATACCAATTATCATAAAAATATTTAAAGTGTCAATTTTGGACTCTTAACTTACCGAGATAGTTCGGTATGGACATTAAAATCCGAGATGTCAATCTGAGATGTACACTCATCTCACCTGAGATATCTTTTGATATGAGAGAGTTCTCGAGATGAGATGTGACCAAAATTCGAGATTTCAAACCTTGGTTCATACCACTATTGATGATGGCCAATTTAGCCAATTCTTGACATGGACGATGAAAAGAATTCAGGAAGTGTGATGTGGTGGTTCGTTCGTGCATTCGACATTTGATACTGATGTTATTGCTCTATAACGAGCTATTTGATGGTGAAGTGATGACAATACGCTTTGATGTGATGGATTTGAAACTTTGATATGAGCATTCCATGACTTACGAGGGATGTCTAATGGTGTTCTGATATGATGACTCAAAGATGAGAATCGTGATAATGGTCTATAAGAACAGTATAAGGAGGGGAACTCATGGGTAGATGATGATAGGTTCTACTAGGGAAAATAGAATGGAATAGAACGATGATGGGTTCAAAGACATGTGTGAAGGGATCGTTGAGTGCCGGTATAGAAGGGATATGTGGGGACGTCCATATGTATTATGATGGTGTCCAGATCTTACGATGGTAGATTACTATGGACTCGAGGATTGAGAGTCTAGTTCCTGGCCGTGCAAAGTAAGGTGGATTCGAGTACTGAGATACTAAGACTTTCCATTGGTTTTTGGCCTATGAGCATGCCATATGATTTATCCTATATCCCACGTGGCTGAGTAACATCTGGATCGTTTTATGGGTGCTATAATTGCCATGGTTGTTTTATCACTCTAGGAATGTCACACGACTTAGGTGTTGTTTACTGGGATATCCAACACCCGACATTGTACTTAGATTTGTAGAAAACTTACATGATAATGAAGATGAATATAGATTAGCATATATTGTTATGTGCTAATTCTCTACATGCATGGTATAGATACACTTACGTCCTACATAATATATCGACTTTCATAGTATTTTGAGATACGCTTATCGATCACATTAGACTGTTGTTTGACTCAAGGTTTTATGGTTTGCTTCTTATTATCTCGAGTACTCTTATATAAGTAGACTAGATAGCGGGTATGGCATAGGACGTAGCATGGTATAGATGGACTAGTAAGAGGATACACTTTCACGTATACATATATTTTAGATTTTTCTTATTTCAATTGTGTGACACTGTGGAGCCTAGACTGTTTTTTATTATTATTAGAGACAGTTTATTATTTGAGCGTATTTATCAGTTGTACAAACTCGATTACTGCTTTATATGGCTATATTGAACCGTGCTTTAATCTCCGATGGTTTTTGTAGCTATATTTCTATCTCACATGTTTTATATCTATGATAATTATTATATTTTATTCTTGTGCTATGAGATATACAATAGTTTCTATGACTGTTTTATTTACTTTACAACTTGATTATCATCTTGCATTGATCGGGCACCGCTTCAACACACTATATAGGTATATTGGGTGTGGAGGTCTAGGATAGTCGTCACATCTAGTAATTAAGTGAAGGTCATGAATGATTGGGCGAGTCGGGGCTCCCTTCATACCTCTCGATAGGAATCAAATTATACCTACAATAAATGTAGATGCTCGGTATTTCTTTGAGAATAGCTCCCCGTTTCATAGTCAAAAAAGAGTCCACCGCCCTGGTTACCGGTTTGTATCCCAAGCATATGTTGTCTAAGTGATATCATTTCTTCTCTAAGACCGGTATCCTCCCTATGTTAATGATGTGTGGTTTTTGCAGGAGAGAGGGTCCTATTATGTCACTACAAGGAAAAATGTATTTTTCAATGGTAGAAAACCGTCGACGGCTGTCGGAGGTCGTCCGAAGCCATCGGAAAATGCCGTAGGAAAATAAGGTGTCGGGGTGCAGTGTTTTCGACGACTTTCGACACATCTCGCCGTTAGTATTTTCGACCGCTTCCGATAGATTCCGACACTTGTCGGAAGCCGTCGAAAACCGTTGAAAAAATTGATCTGAAGCCGTCGGAAACCGTTGGAAAAATATAACCTGAAAGCCGTCGGAAATATGCTGCATTTTTTTAATATTTCTGCTACAATATAGTCTTCCATCCACATTTCCCATACAAACACTATTCCACCAATACTGTAGAATCTAATATATAATATTCCAACCAAATATCAAAAACCAAACTATGTACAATTCAACAAACAAAAAAATATATAAAATTAAATCAAAACACATAATCATCACCCAAACTAATGTACAATACATAATAATATCCACAACACCAGATTTTCTATCAATTCATACAACCACAAGATCCCCAATAAACTGCTAAGTGTATCATAACATAGTACATAAATCAACAACTACCTCCACCTTCTACCAAATCATACAAAACAGGAAAAAAAACATACCGACCAAAGAAATCAATCAATCTCCTCCCGAAACTGAGCCAGCAAAGGAAGGGAACCGACCACCATACTGCTGCATGTACTCGGCGATACGCTGGTCTAGCAACTGTGTGGTCTCTATGGCCTGCCGATAGTTCTGCTCCTCCAGCTACGCCACTCTAGCCTGCAAATCTTCGATCTCCGCTAGATCGATCTGAGCTTTAGTCTGCCTACCCCGTCTGTGACTGCTGGCCTGTAATAAATAATTAATTTGGCTGTGTGATCTCTGTAAGTGTATGTGCAGGTATGTGAATGATTAGCAGTATGATAATGTTATTTAATTTAGTTTATGCAAGTTTATGTAAGTGTATGTGCATGTTGATAACATCTTAGATTGTGGTAACACCAAATAACTATAGTGACAAGACTGTTGATTTATATTTTGAAATACTATAACTTTGGAAAATTTAAGCATAAGTAAAGTAACTATAAGGAAGGATGAAAGCAATAAATTTGAAATTACTCTATTTTCTATCTCTCAAATAAGAGGGAGGTTGACCAATTTATAGATACGAACAGTTGTGTCACCCAGCAAAGGGATAACCATTTTGAAAGGAAATGACTAATTTCAAAAAATGGTCTATAAATTGGTTAAGGAGGGCCATACAACTAAACCATGAAACTGTACACTGAATGAGGCTGACAATGTATTGGACAAATATTTTTGGGAACTAGGGAAACCTGTTCAATCACTACCGACCAGCGATTCCTGAACCGTAAACCTAGGGAATAGCCGGAAGGCCCGACACAACCAACTATTCCGAGCAGCCAGACCTTTCGGTTGGCTTGGGGCAGGAGGCGCAAAAATGAACCGGATACCTCCCAAGTGAAAAGTCGTTTCTCCTCCCACACAAGGTGGGACTCGAACCCCAAACCTCCCACTTGGGAGCCGCATCATCCCACCACCGCACCAAGCGCGCGGACAAAACTTTGGGGCCAAGGAAACAATGTTTGCCCTGGCCTTCGGTTAGCCGGTTTTATAAGTGGTCGTGCACTATGTCTCATTATTGTGGCCGCTGGGATTCAAACCGGTGCCACTACAACCACATGTAGCAACTCCACTATGTCTTAACCACTGGACCACTAGAGCTTGACAAAAACTTTGGGGCCAAGGAAACTATGTTTGCCCTGGCCTTCCCGGTTTTATAAGTGGCTGTGCACTATGTCTCATTATTGTGGCCGCTGGGATTCGAACCGGTGCCACTACAACCACATGTATTGGACAAATATTAACCATTACAAAACATTGTTTTGTATTTTAACAAATTACTCATCATTTGAACTTAGAATTTACACATATTAGATGATGGGAAAAAATATTAATTGATGTAGTTCCCACAGCATACACCGCCATTTTGATACTTGAAACATTAAAGCCTTTATTTACAAATTATTGCAGCCATTTGTAATCTACTCTAGTAAAGTATTTGTATGTTCATTTATACTTCTTAATCAAGATACTAGTCCTAAAATGAAGAAAAAATTAGCAATAAATAATTTATGTCGATGCAAAATAATTTTATCCTTGTATTATTTTATTTCAAAACAAATGTACAAGTACACGTTCAGTTTATATATTTCCATTTAAAAATCATCTGTTACTCGAGTATTTTCAAAAATGAATCCACATGTTACATTAGTCGCTAATAAAAAATATAAATATGTTGTTAGAAGCACCTAAGTCTTTTATGGCAAAGTCACTCTATTTCAAAACTCTGTCCATTAGCATTTTGCCGCATTGAATTTCTTTCTGTTATTTAATGCAATAAAATCAAAGCTACAATAATTTACTCGTTAATGAAGTTCTAACCATTACTTATGTATAATGAATACATTTGAAAATATGTTCTTTTGGCTGTTTTTAAATTGTGATTCAACCATTTATTAACAAAAATAATAGTACGTTACATTATGAGATTTCACTGCTTTTGATCTCTTTAACAGTAATTGTGAAAAATTATGCATGTTTACAGCATATATCAAGCAAACTAAATTAAATAACCTGTCTTTTTCATTATTTTTTTGAAATGACATTCAAGTAACAAATTAATATATTTTGGTAATGCATAATGCTTTCATAATGAAGTGACTCAAAACCAGTGTACTAAATTTGAAAAGTTATATGATACCCAATATATTATTTACATACCACTTGATTGCCAAATCCGTATCATCTTCCATGCTTCGATGGATCCATAACTGACTCAAAAATAGCATCCTCCTCATCCATCATCAGCTGATCTCGACCCATATCAGCAAGCAGTTTCTGGCGCTGCTCGATAAACTTTTCCTGCATTAATAAATTAATATCATCGCATCTTATTTCATTATATTTTAACAAGTAGAACAATTACTAATAATACAAAAAATGAAATATGCTTACATGGTTCTTGTTGGATTTATCACCGTGCCATGTATACAAAACTGTCCCGTCCGCATTTACATGTTCGACAATATGCATACGAGTAAACACGTCTATATAGACCACGGGACCATGCGCCTCCGCTTTCTGAAATTGATTTTTACATACAATTATTTTATATTTAAAGTAATATAGCACAAACTATTTACAATTTGCATTCAGTAAATTTACCAACTCCTGTCGATACTGCTGAAGTGACTTCGACCCTCTGCAATGAGTGATGGGATTTTTATTTCTTTTTGCAGAGTTTCTTTCCGACTCTGCCTTACATTCAAAATTTGATACATTATTTATCGAACATGTATTTTTTGATATTTACTACAAGTCAAATGATTTTGAAAAAAAATATATTATACTTGCCTTCGCCTCGTCAGTTTTCCAGTATCCCAACCATGCTTCCCATACGCTTTCCTCCATCCAACGTGGTTTCTTACCTATTTTCTTGATTTCAGATATCGAGTCTCTATAGTTTTTACGCATCTTCTTCATCCAATATTCTCATGCCAAATACACGTCGTTTGTATGAATGTCTATCTCAGCCTGTGTTTCACGATAAAAAAAAAGAATATTAAACTGTAAACGACAAACAGTAAAAAAATGACAAAATGAATTAAAAATGAAAAACAAAAAAATATACTCACTAGGACATCCTGCCAAATACACTCTACTATGTGGGGAGGAATGTTATCCCACTTCGGCCAACACACACTCATCCTACTCTGGTAAGAAGCTCTAGAAACATCCAACACAGCCTTCGAGGGAAGTAGGTCGAACCCCTTGTTTTTCAATATGATATACATAAGTACGTACGGATATCAAAAAAATAAGATGCTAAATAAAATTTAATTCTTACCCCTCTGCTCTAGGTACTAAAGAAACTACAGGACGCGGTGATGCTTGCGATGGGCCACTGCCATCTCCTCCAGAAGATCAGGAAGAGCTCCTACCTCTAGATGACATTACGATAAACCTGTGACATATATACACATCATTTCAAAAGAGAATAATAACATGATAATGAAATATATTTCATACGTAAATGACATCAATGGTATAAATTGCTAAATTAATGACTGAAATGAAAATAGAAATGGAAGTGTTTTATACCTGATTCATAATGGGTCTCATGTTCCGACGATAAGCAGATTACATTGAATTTTTAGTAAAAATTGCAAAATAAATGACAAACGGAAAAGACATAAAACATATAAACAATGTTAAATGTACAGATTTGATTTCGTAGTTAAATCAATTTTATAATACATCAAGAATTTAACATAATTACATCAATTGCAAAAAAATCAAATTCAGATTTTTATCAATCATCATCGTCTTCGGATTCAGATTCGGTCTCATTTTCTATGATATTTTCCTCTGCACTGTCAAACGCTTCTACCAAAACATTTGATTCATTGATCAAATTTTCCTCAAGATCTGCATGATAAGCTTGTTCGTTTGGAATATTCTTCCCATCGAATGTATATCTGGCCTTTGTTTTAAAAACTGCAGACCAATCTGCTTTATTTCTTTTTAGAGACGGATAAGGAGCGTAATAAACTTGCAATGCTTTTTTGGCTAGTATAAAAGGATCGTACTTGTGATAGTGCGATGTATGCTTTATTTTGTTAAGATTATAATCCTTGTGCACATTAATTCCAGAACTTGGAACATTGCTAACCAAAAGCATCTAAATAGACACACCTTCTTCGTGGGTCGTGAGAAATATGTCAGTTGCAAAATTTGTGTTAGAACGCCATAAAAATCATTTATGTGATTTTTTGGATCGTCACTACCTTTAACAAATACACCAGTATTATTCGTTAATTTTTCTACACCGTATTCTTTGGTGTTAAATTTATATCCATTGACGAAATATATTGGATATATCTTGACCACTCTTTTTGGTCCCATCGCAAGATGTTTCTACCCTTCGTCAACAACACAATTTCTCGGCTCATAAACATAATTTGAAAACCAACCGGAAAATTCTTTACTTAGATCTCCGTTCGGATGTTCACATTCATAACACTGTATATATAAGCAAATTATTGCATTAGGTTATACATGTGCATGCCTTATAGAAAAGAATAAAACACAAATTATTATTTCAGATTACCTAACAAACGGTGCAACCTCGGCTCAATTTAGAAGAATATAAGTGTGTGCTACATGAAGATCTCTATCGTCTAGCCTTAATTCTATACATTTTCCAAAAGGCCGACCGTGTTATCTAAAAATAGATAACATTGCTTGAGAGGACTCTTGTTCGTCACCTTTGTCATTACGATTCAAATGATATATTCACATGGTCACTGAAATAGCGAGAGAAATAGAATGAAGCTTCTTCTTGGATGTAAGATTTACATATTGAACCTTCAACTCGTGCTTTTTGCCTCACTTTTTTCTTCAGATGATTTAGATATCTATGCAAAATTAATTTACATTAACTTTATATTTCAAATGCAATTAAATTACGTGATAACATATTACATATCTCTCAAATGGATACATCCATCCATATTGGACAGGACCTCAAAGTCGTGCTTCAGATGGGAGATGAACATGTAAATGTTCCATTACATTAAAAAAACCTGGCGGAAATATTTTCTCTAATTTGCAGAGCAATATAGGAATATCTACTTCAAGTTTACATAAACGTTACACTTTTAAAGTAGTCGAACAAAGCTCTTTGTAAAACATACTAAGCTCTGTTACCACCTTCTAAACTTTTAATGACAATAGTTCTTTGAACATAATGGAAAATAAATTTTCCATCATTAAGTGACAGTCATGGCTTTTCATTCCGCTCAATCTGCCATTTGTAAAGTCAACACATCTACGAAGATTTGACGATATCCCATCCGGAAATTTTAACCCTTCCACCCATTTTAACACAACTTGAATTGATTATTATCTAATAGTTAACATGTTTTGTATTTTTTACTATCATTTGGTTTCATATGAAGCTCGGGATGTTTGCAAAATTCTTCTATATTGCGTCTTGATTTCAACATCCTTCGTCTTCCCTTTCACATTCAAAATTGTGTTAAAAACATTCTCAAATACATTTTTCTCATTGTGCATCACGTCTATATTATGACGAAGCAGAAGATGTTTCCAATACGGCAACTCCCAAAAAATAGTTTGTATGCACCATTTATGAACAATTGATTTGCCTTCAATTTCTGTTTGCACTTCAGTTTCATATATCTTTGGATAGTCCCTAACAAGTTCATATATGTCTTCGCTTGACCATATCGTCGGTGGTTGCCTGGTTTCTACTCTATTAGCTAAAAAGTTTTTCTTGTCTCCTCTAAAGGGATGATTTATATGGAGAAAATATCGATGACAGTCAAACCATGAAATTTTCTTACAATGAGGTAAAGAAAACACTCGTGTTTCACCCATACAATATGGACATGCTAGACAACCGGCAATACTCCATCTTGAAAGCATTACGTAGGCAGGAAAATCAGTTATAGTCCACAACAAAGAAGCAAACATACGGAAAAATTTCTTCGTGGATACATCGTATATTTCTACTTCTTCGTTCCATAGTATTTTAACTCCTCAATCAACGGTTGTAAATATACATCGATTCCTTGTGTCGGATCGTCGGGGCTAGGAACGACAACAGTAAGAAACATATATTGCGTTTTCATACACATCCGTGGGGGTAAATTATATGTTGTGACGATAATGGGCCAGGATTAATATTTAGAACCCAATTGAGAAAATGGCGAAAAAGCATCCGTACATAATCCTAATCTAACATTTCAACTCTCCGCTGCAAAATTGATACGTTTTATCGAAATGCTTCCATGCTTCTCCATCGGCCGGATGTGTCAACGTACCATCTTCCTCCATTTTCACACTATGCCATCTCATGTTAGATGTTGTTACAGAAGATGCATATAACCTTTGAAGTCTTGGAGTGATGGGTAATTAATGCGTACGCTTATATGGAACTTTCTTTCCCTTCTTTTTTCTTGGTTTGTATCTCTTCTGATTACAAATTTTGCAATTTCTAAGGTTTGCGTCTTCTTTTCAAAACAACATGCAGCCTTTTAAACATGTATCTATTTTCTAATAAGGTAAACCAAAAGCCGACATAAGTGTTTTAACTTCATAGTGATTTTCACACATTAGATTATCAGGTGGCATATGTCTTTTTGCAGCTTGTACAACAGCCGTAACCCCAGCTTCAGTGATGTTGTATTTTGACTTCATCGTAATGTATTCTACGATCACTTATAGCTGCGTGCCGCTTTTACAACCATCTCAAATAGGTTTCTTAGTAGCATCTAGTAAATCATAAAAAAATTGCTTCAATATTTGGTTCTTCAACATTTCCATCATCGTCGTCAACTTCAACCATAGGAAACATTGATCGTGCTGCATCTTCGACCGTATTTTTCTATACGGGTCGTCGTAACTACTTCGTAAACGACACTTTCAGACTCTACAGAAGTATTTGCTTCAATTTCTCCATACCGATCCCAAACATAATACTCGGGTACGAGAACCGTTTTGGCACAAACGAACTTTCACAATATCTGGTAACAAATACTTCAAATATCTACACCTACTATACGGACAATGAATTTTTGGATCGTTTCTGTTATTACATAAAGAGAATTCAACAAATACGTTTATACCATTATAAAAATCTTCTTTTATTGAGCCTCTCAGCCCTTTTCTTTGGTACGTCCATCTTCTCTAATCAACAAAATAATCAATCATTTTTCCTATTTGAGAAAATGAGTCACAAGCTCAAAATTTAACATTTATTTTCAAGAACACAAATTTGAAAAACATTATTTTCATGGTCGTATAATATTTGAATTTAAAGAACTATTTCACAAATTAAAAAATATCTTCAAATATGACACATTTTATTTTTTAATGCATCGATATAAAATTTTGTATAAAAAGATATTTTTTCCATGGTCAGGCATCCTACTTCCCATTACAAACACAGCAAGCATTTACATTTCGTATATTACTTGGTCTCAAACGATTCAACAAAATTTCGGCAGCATTTTCCTTTTGTTCCCTGCATTGTACACAAATGCGTGTACGTAGGAAAAAAAGAAAAGTTAGGCTGAAATTATATGAACGTTTGAGACGAAGTAGTATACAAAATGTAAATACTTACTGTGTTCATAACTTGTCCAATACATGGCAAAATCCAACAAACATTGTACCAGATGAATATAAATGGTTGTTTTTTGAAAAAACGACTATTTATATAACGATCATGTACAACACTCGTCGGGGCCAAAAACTCTCTAAGAGACATTAGTTAATTAAATGTGCGCATTTTATGAAAAAATACAGTTTTACTAACTGTTCACATTTACAAAAATATATTTTAATTTAACACATTTATTCGATGTATTACATCAACTTAAGGCTGGTTTAACATTTTTGTCATTTTTCAACACACATAATTATAATTTAGATTCATGCGTTTTTTTTGTTGCATAAGTTAATACGTGCATAGTATAATACTCTTAGCTCATGCATTCATTTTATCTTATTCTAACTAACACAATACAATGATAGCAGCGCTACACACATATACAATCGTAGAATCAAGGCATACACAGCGATTTACATATACACGAACAACCACAAATTATACATGTTTTTCACAGTTTCACGATAAAAGATGAAATGGGTATACCATGGAATGCTAGAAACTATTATAACACTATTGGAAACAATTTCGATCACAAATTATCCCTAATTTATCAACTTATACAAATCTAGAAATAGGGCAAAAATTGATTTTTTCTTGAAAATAAGAGACTATATCTAAGCTAGAAAGAAAGAGAGGCAGAATTCATAGCTGGGGAGGATGCAAAAATACGAAATTAGTGATTGGAGGCTTGTGGAGTGAATTTGGGAATTTCTAATTAGGTTTTCAGTTTTCTGAAATGAGGAAGAAGAGGCTCGGCTGGAGTCGGTATTACGCGATTTTTCGACGGCTTCCGACGGCCGCCGACGGTCCGTCGGAAGCCGTCGCCCCTCCTGTCGCTATTTAACCCTTTTCTGGTAGTGTGTCTTGTGGGAGAGAGAGATCTTCATCGTCGGTAGGTAGATGATGAGCGACTATGTTGAAAAGGGATTCTGTTCCTATCCATAGAAGGAGACATGGAATATCGTCCCCGCCTCTAAGAGGAGAAAGGTTTTAGGATTTTCCATTAGGACCAGGAAAGGATTGTGAATTCCCTGAGCCTATTATCCTTGCTTCCCTTTAGCACTCAAGCAGTCGAAACATAGATCGTGCTCCCCATGTTGCCCCCAGAGCGTTTGAAAGCATACATTCTTTCAGGGGAAAGTGAGCAGTGAACAGCATGAGCCTAGGTAATTGAGCTCACTCTTGCCCAAGAGCATCATGATCAAAGTCATTAGCAAAATGGTATGTGCATCCCTACCCTGGGTGCCCAACAGGAATTTCGAGCATTACCCTCTGCCTAGTGTGCATGATATTAAGAGTGGTTAGAATGGCAGGCGGGAAAGAGGTTCTATCCATGCCACTTGGGATTCTCTAACATATTTGGTGGTTTTTTGAGCTTCACCCCAAGCACGGAGCTCATTCAAGTCAAGGGTAATTTTCTCGATGTTAGTAATTCTATTAACCAAGTTGAGTATTGCGCCATTTTGCTAAGGCACGGAATATGGTGGATGGCAATGACTCAAATGCTATTGTTGGTGTTATGGTCGTTTAAGTTGTTGGCTTCAGCTTCAACATTACTATGTTTCCTAATGATTGCTTTGAAAATAATAGGTTTTTTAATAGAAGAAATTGATAGTGTGAGATCTTTAAGGTTAAAGTCCTAGTTCTTTGCCGAAATGTTGACTGGATTTCCAGACGACCTTGGAATAGTGATTAGTGAAGATCTTGAACGAAATTTACTCACTAAAACATTGTTAAAAATATAAAAGTGGAATAAACATGAGAGAAATGCGATGTGAAGAAGTAAAAAATACATGGTTCAAGCTTGAAAAGATTTACGTCCATCGTGACTTCTTATCTTATTACTTTTGAGTATTCTTTTATAAAGAACTAAAGCATAAAAAATACAGGTCTTCAATGAATAGAATCCGATCTTCGTACAAATGTTTGAGATCTCCTACTTATAGTGGTGTAGATCATATCTTAAAGGGCTAGGTCGGTTGATGCCTTGGATGCTCATAATTGCTTGAGGCATTGACTGTGATTTATGGTCCAGATGTGGTCACCTCAAACTTTATGTGGATGGAGTGGTTTATATGTATACTAACTGGCGGACCGTATTACGACATGCTTGCACTGGAGTAGTAGTATGGTGCACATAGTGCTTGTTGTATAGTAACGCTTTGGTTGGGGCAATAAGGTACATAGAGTGGTTGTGGCATAGTGAAACTTTTGTCAAATGAGAAGTACAACCATGGCACTTTGTTAGGCAAACCGTGTGGAGTCCTGTGTAGTTAATTCCCGCTATTACACCGCTATAACCCCGCTATATCCCATAGCAGATTTCGACCGCTACGATTTTTCTATATAACCCCAAAATATAGCCTTTCCGCTTTAATCCCTGTTATTTCCGCTATATTCGTTATTCCTGCTATATTTTGCTATTTCCGCTATATCTTCTTTAATAAAATGAATTAAAAAATTGCATTTATACATTATAAAAATTATGAAACTAATTTATTTGATTTAATTTTTATTATATTTTCAGAAATGAAAATACTCTAATATTCTACTAAATTCAATTATGTTATATAACAGTTTTACTTTATTTAAAGTATATTCACACAAGTTTATTGCTTAAAATTATTTATGTATTAATTATAATTCAATTGAATGATAATTTTTCATTTAATTGCCATTTATATATTTGTAAAAACATTAAGTACGAGCTTTATATGCTATTTTAGAGCCATCCGCTATATCCCGCTATATCTTCGTTATATCCCCGCTATGACTTTTTGCACCTCCACCGCTTTGAATCTGCCGAGCACTTTAACTGCACAGGTGAAGTCCTAGCTTCTTTTTACAAGATCGATCGAGAGTTTTTATTAGAGTTTTGTCCATATAGACAAAATAAAGCAGGCACGGGTTGGTCGATAAGGAGTTTGAAGGACAGAGAGATGTACGTACAAGACGCATGAGCGGATATATGGGTTTAGGAGTTGACGTCACGTGGATAGTTTGGATTTTGGTAAGCAAGGTGTAGAGATGTCCAAAGAAGGGTCGGGGGTTTCTGACTGGTGAGGCTTGTGGACGATCATCGTTTGTGAAGAAGATATGGACATGGTCTCAAGCAAGGATCATGGGATAGACAGACCCAGGGAGTGAGCTTTATTATGCGGATGGGCAGTTGGGCAGCAAGAGATGTTAATCCACACTAATTAAGCGGAAAGTTGCTTTAGGATTTAGCCATGTGGAATTATACTTCTGAAAAAAAAATATTAAACGAGAAACATCTACATTTACCAGAAATTCACTAATCTATCCACTTGCAGGACGTTCTTTATAAATATTTTGAATTAACTTTATGCGTTGAAATTTGGTTTTTCCTTAATGTTATATCATACCATATGTTTTTATAAATTTATGAACACCGTATGGAGATCATTTTACTCCTAAGCTACCCCGCATCAGTTGTTTGATTAAATATATAGGTTCTATTGTTTACCCACTTCTTAATCGTTTTTCTATATAAAAACATTCCGTATTTCATTGGGCGACTGATTATTTTAATTCTGTTAGAACCTTAATTATTGGATTTTAATGACAACAACTATACAATTATGTCAAAGAATCTCTAAGCTAATTTGCATGTACATGGGCATCAAAAAGAGATAATAAAATACATTCAAAATGAAGATACACAGTGCAAAAGAATAAAAGAATGTATATGGAGATACAAGAAGAGATATATACGATAGAGACAAGACAAAGGTGACAAACAAAGAATTATTAGTCATAGAGTGTCGTGTCTAGAGTTTACAAATGTTAAAATCTTCTCCAAATGATATACACACATATACATTCATATTTTAGATGAAAAATCAAGTTTTCAAAAAGTGCATGGAGTGCGACTCGAACCCGAGTCACTAGTTAAGAAGGAAAGTGCTCTAACCATTTACGCTATGGTAATTTTTAGTTATAGGTCAAATTTAGACGTCTGAATTGACCATTTCAGACGTCTGAATCTGTAATCAAAACTGAAATTTCATACAATATTCAGATGTCTGAATTCGTAATTTCAGACGTCTGAATCTAGGCCAAAATAGCCTATTTCTTTTCTGGTTTGCACGTTTCAAATTTCAAAAGTATGAAATTTATTTTCAGACGGTTGAACTTCTTCAACTGCTATATTTTTGAAAAGACATTTCATTTTCATGAAGAGTTACAACCTTTTACTAAGAGATGCATCCATACTCTTTCATGATAACTTTTCACGAATGATTACAACTCTTTATACTATATAATCACATTAGAATCATTTGTTTAATTCACCGAATTGATCAAAAGCTTTCTATTTCTATACTACACTGATTCTAACATTTTGAGCATTCAAATTTCTACATAATCATTCATTTACTTCCATATTCTTTACATACACACACACATATATATCAAAAGGAGAAGATTATAGGAAGATTGTACTATCAAGAGACAAATTCGTGTTATTGAGAACACACTGTGTCATATACTTTCTGTATAAGTCGAAGTCATGTTCTACTGTTCAGGCAAGTGAAGTCCTCTTCGGCTGTTGAGGCGAAATCCTATTTTGCTGCTCAGGTCCCTTGTTTGGCTGTTTAAGGGTTGTTTTAAACCTGTTTCTCCGGGTTAAGTGAGGATTGTTGTTAGTGAAATTCCAGAAGGAGTCTGGGACTGGACGTAGAACGGGAAGTTCGAACCAGTATAAAAATTCCTGGTGTGCTTGTTTTATTTTTTCTTATTTACTCTGCAACAGTAACTTTGTTTTATTTCCGCACTAGTATATTATAATTCCTTATAGCACGATCTGCACCACCACTTTCATTTGGTATCAAAGCCTGGTTTTCTAGAGATCGTAACAACATCCTAGAATAAATGGCTATAAAGAGATCTAGTCAAGGCAATAAGAAGAGGAAGAGCAATAAAGAAAAATCAAAGGAGCAAACAAACAAATGCTTCATGGCAAAAGATAATGAGGTTAGTGATCTAACTTTTGATGATATGATAGAAATAGATTCAGAACTTCTAGACACTTTAAAAAGTCTCAAAAGAAAATATAAGGAAGCTCTCAAAAATCAGAAGAAAGCAGAATTCGAAAGAGATATGCTTAAAGACGAGAAGAGAATATTAGAAGAAGAACTTGAGAAAATTCAAGATTCAGACAATTCTCAACTCGCTCTATTAAGTCAAGAAATAGAAGCTCAAAAAGAAAAGAATAATGCTCTAGCTTCTGAAAATCATGAGTTAAAAACAAAAATTAAAATTGTTGAGTTAGATAATACTAGTCTCAAAACTAAGCTTGATGACATTACTAAAAATATTTCCAATTTTAATAAAGGGAGAGAAAATTTATCCAGGATTATTGAAAATTCTCGACCTGCTTCAAATAAGAAGGGATTAGGTTATGTTAAGAATTCAAAAGCTCACAATGATAAAAGCGGTTTAGGCTATAAACAAGCTAAAAGTAAAAATAGTACTAGATATGCGTTCATGTATACTTACTTTAGTGCTAGTACTAGTAATCAAGATAGTTTTAAAACCAGTTATAGTCATAATAGTACTTTGTTCAGAAATGATAGAAATTATTCTTCAAGTACTAAGCTAATGACTAATAGTATTAAGACATGGATTCCAGCTAATATGATTGATCATGATAAACAACTTTATATTAACAACTATTATAAGAATGTAATTTGTAATGAAAAATATATTTATAAAGGTTCAACCACACCCAAATAGGTATGGTTTCCAAAGACCTAACCCCCCGGACCCTAACATAGTAAGTGGGTACCGAAAATTATTGTTATTTTTTGCAAGTGCTCAGAGAAAAAAAAGGAAAAGGATAGATTTTGGAGTTTTAAAGAATGTTCCATACGTTTAATAGAATTACGTGCTTACAATAAAATATGGACTTCAGTAAATATGGTAAAATTTATTTTATTTTTCCTTCATAATTAATAATAGTTTATCTCGTTATATACAAGATATTTTATATAATTTTATATATTTCCTCATTCTTTTTGATAATGACAAAGGGAGAGAAATTCATATGCATATTAATAGAGGGAGATATTATACTTAGGGGGAGATGTTATACTTAGGGGGAGCTTTAAACATATTAATATTATTTTTTATATAGAATGAATATTTTTTAAAAATTGTATAGTTGTCATCATCAAAAAGGGGGAGAATGTTAGAATCTCAATTGTTGGATTTTAATGACAACAACTATACAATTATGTCAAAGAACCTCTAAGCTAATTTGCAGGTACATGGGCATCAAAAAGAGATAATCAAATACATTCAAAATGAAGATACACAGTACAAAAGAATAAAAGAATGTATATGGAGATACAAGAAGAGATATGTACGATAGAGACAAGACAAAGGTGACAAACAAAGTATTATTAGTCATAGAGACTCAAACCCAGGTCAGTAGTTAAGAAGGCAAGTGCTCTAACCATTTGAGCTATGGTAATTTTTAGTTACAAGTCAAATTCAGATGTCTGAATTGACCATTTCAGACGTCTGAATCTGTAATAAAACTGAAATTTCATACAATATTCAGACGTCTGAATTCATAATTTCAGACGTCTGAATCTAGGCAAAAATAGCCAATTTCTTTTCTGGTTTGCACATTTCAAATTTCAGAAGTCTGAAATTTATTTTCAGACGGCTGAACTTCTTCAACTGCTATATTTTTGAAAAGACATTTCATTTTCATGAAGAGTTACAACCTTTTACTAAGAGATGCATCCATACTCTTTCATGATAACTTTTTACGAATGATTACAACTCTTTATACTCTATATATACATATTAGAATCATTTGTTTAATTCACCGAATTGATCAAAAGCTTTTTATTTCTATACTACACTGATTCTAACATTTTAAGCATTCAAATTTCTACATAATCATTCATTTACTTCCATATTCTTCACACACACACACACACAGATATATATATATATATATATATATATATATATATATATATATATATATATATATCAAAAAGAGAAGATTATAGGAAGATTGTACTACCAAGAGACAAATTCGTGTTATTGAGAACACATTGTGTCATATACTTTCTGTATAAGTTGAAGTCATGTTCTGCTGTTCAGGCAAGTGAAGTCTTCTTCGGCTGTTGAGGCGAAATCATGTTCGGCTGCTCAGGTCCCTTGTTCGGCTGTTCAAGGGTTGTTTTAAACCTGTTCCTCCGGGTTAAGTGAGGATTGTTGTTAGTGAAATTCCAGAAGGAGTCTGGGACTGGACGTAGAACGGGAAGTTCGAACCAGTATAAAAATTCCTGGTGTGCTTGTTTTATTTTTTCTTATTTACTCTGCTACAGTAACTTTGTTTTATTTCCGCACTAGTATATTATAATTCCTTATAACACAATCTGCACCACCACTTTCAAATTCCTCTATTACCACATTCATATATCAACCTTATCTTTAATAATAGTTGTAATTGCTTTAATGTCACGCTTTTTTGGTATCAACGTGAACTACTAAAAATGTCCATCTATATATTATCAAATCTTAATCACTTAAAAATAGGTTCTAATATTAAACTTCTTTTGCAAATTCAATTGCCCCTAAAAGTAGGATCTAACAATTAAACATGCTTTACAAATTCAAAACGTTTCTAAAGATATGATCTAAACTTAAATTTCCTTTGCAAATTCAGAATACTCATTTACAAATATACAAATTTTAGTATCACTTGGAAAGAAAAAAGTATACAAGGAAAATAATTCACGCGCGAAGCATGTGCCGTAACACTCGTTTTTAAGAATTTGCATCATTAGTAATGTATAACTCATGTGTTGCACACGGTAAAGTGATAAAAGCATTGTATTCATAAACGTTTTATGTAATATATGATAAATATGTTGAGCTATCAATTATAAATCAAATTTTTTATCGTTCTTTATATGTATAACATTTGTCAAGTGATTTATGTAATTTATATTTTAAACTAAAAATTGTTTTACCATTTTGTTAATAAGAGTGTGGTATACATGTTGAAATTGATAGCTTTTAAGATTTATTGGATAAACTAATATTATTAATTAGACAAATTTATTTAATTTACATTTAATTTTAAATTAATTAGTTAATTTAAATATCTAGACTTAAGTGCAGTATAGTAAGATTGAATCAAGGGGAATTTTATTTCGTCATTGTTATAAAAATGTAGGTATTTGAGTGTAAAACCATGAAAAGATTTAGTAAACATCGTGCCAATTGTAAAAATCATAACTTACATTTAATATATATATATATATATATATATATATATATGAGAGAACTAAAGAGGGGATAAAACTTCTATAGCTAACTTCCATAACTAATGAGTGAGTTGGAAGTTCTCTACTATAGTATTTTTATTTAATAGATAATTTGTTGAGATAAATAACATAAAATTTAAAGTTGTTTCCAACGTTTATGTGTGTAATGATTACTATGTGATTTACATATTCTTAAATTTTAAGACAACTTTTTTTCATTTTTTCTTATATGAATATCACTTGCATATCGAAAAATTTATTTTTTGCGATTTAATAGATAAAACATGAATAGTAGTTAATTGAGTTTATTTTTAATAGTTAAATTAGGATATTTAATTAATTTAAATGTAAACTATTGTATAAAACCAAGTAGAAGTATTCAACTCTAGAAATTATAAAAGATGAGCATTTAATGTAATATGTTTGGCGAGAATTTGTAGAACGGTAATAATTTTAAAAATCATAAACTATATTAAAATATTTTCGAATTGAATAACATGAGAGAATTCAAAAGAGAGAAAACTGTCATGAATGCAAATTCTATATTATATAAGCGTGTACATTGGGCATTCCACACGGTCTATAAGTGTATACCTCGTGCAGTCCACACTGTATGATTTAAAATAATAATTGTATACATATTTTTAAAGAATTGAATTTATTGTGTAATATATGGTGAATTTGTTAAGATAACTGAATAATGTGTTTGCCTTATTATTTTTTAAGTATGTGAGTTTTGTTAGGTGATTTATGTATTTTATCTGTATAAAAAATTAAATTATCACTTTGTAGATAATATTGAGTTTGATTCTAATTTATTATTTTTTAGCATTTAATATCGGTTAGGAAACTAAATGAATGTTGGTGTTCTGATTAATTCTAAAATTAATAAATTTATATATTTCAATAAATAAATATTCATATACATATTTTTTTGTATTCAATATTTTGCTTTTAGTACCTGTTTAAAGATAAATGATATATAGATTTATTTCAAACATTACTCTAAATGACAAAAATGCCTAAAAATTATAGTGTAATAGTAATGAATCGGCGTATTTTTATGCATTTTAAGCTCTTGTAGTAAATATTAACAACAGAAATTAGTACATAATACTATCAAAGCGATAAAAAAATATTTGTTTAAGGACTAAAGGAAATATTGATTAAAAGAAACACTACAAATTAGATTGTTATTTAATGTTGTAAAAATAAATTTGGTTTTTGAACCGTTGCTTCATACCTCATTAATCTTAATTTGTAATAAAACTTTCAAAAAATATATTAACAACTACTTCATAAAGACAATAAAGTACAAAAGAAAAACAATTCTAATTGAAATATTGTATATTTTTATCTATTAATTAACATAAATTATGAATATACATAAGTAATATTTAACATTTTTAGAAAAGACATTAACTGAAAATATTCATTTATTTCAAAATTACAAACTATGGTATTCATTACTTATCATTAATTTAATTTTATTCTTAACAAAAATAAGTTTTATTAATGATAAAGAATCTACTTGATATATCGATTTTAAAAAGAAAGATTGTTTATGTTTGTAATAATATACCAAGTTAGAAAGAAAATTTATTTGTGTTTTTCTTTGTAATAAAGCACCAATTCTAGAAACAAACAAATTATGTTAATCTGAATGTAGAATAATGTAAAAGGAAAAAAGGTAGTTTTGTACATATTCTAAAAATTTGAAGTTCCATGGACTTGGATGAAATGTTAGTTTCATAAGTTCTGTCAATACAAGTGAGGTATAAAATATGCTGAATTGTTATTTTCTAGGACCTTTTAGATCAAGTAATAAATATTAGTTATTGAGATTTATTTAAAAGTTCAAATTTTTTATTATTAATTAATTTAAATATAAGTACTTTAATGTAAAACAACATGATAGAACTTAGGAGAATGTTAAAGTACTTGTAGATATTATTAAATATTGACATTTAAACGTACAGTGATACTTAAAAAATTAGTAGAAAAATTTATTATAATGACAAATTGTAGAAATTTGAAAATAAATTGTCTAGAGAGAATTAAGGAGAGAGAAGGAAATATCTAGAATTAATAAGAGAGCAGGAAATTCTTCTGCTTTACTAATATTTAATAGATGTGTTTTCTTCACTCATCTAGCATTTAAGATTTTATTAGTGAATTTGTAAACCATCCCATCTTTTTACTTCTTAATGTCTTCCAACACCTCCATTTTTCAATATCTTTCCTTAATTTCAAAATATGATTTCCATATTGTTTTGTTGTTTTGTTTCAGCAAAACAAATAGAGAACAAACGCGAGAAAGGGGCCCTCATTTCCAATTTATCGTTATTTCATTTAATATTTCATTTAGGGCAAGGAAAAAAGGATTTTTCCATTTTTTTTGTGGGACTCGTTAAAAGAAATACTCTAGAATCTGAGTTACAGGACAATTTAGAGTTCAAATGGTTATAGTAAAGACTAGTCGAATTATACTCATGGATTGGCCGGTTTATCAGCCAATAGAAAATAAAAAATAATTCTTTTTTTTGAAACCCACTGTATTCTAGAGGGCATGGAACAACGAATCGTCCATACATAATTGAACTATCGCATGCCCTGAAAATGAGATGACGTATTCGAAAATGGTTGAAGTAGTTGAATAGAAGGATCACTATGACTATAGCTCTTGGTAAAATTACCAAAGGAGAAAAAGATTTATTTGATATTATGGATGAATGGTTACGGAGGGACCGTTTTATTTTTATAGGCTGGTCTGGGCTATTGCTCTTTCCTTGTGCTTATTTCGCTTTAGGGGGTTGGTTCACAGGTATAACTTTTGTAACTTCATGGTATTTTCATGGATTCGCCGGTTCCTAGAAGGTTGTAATTTCTTGACCGTTGCGGTTTCTACCCCTGCAAATAGTTTAGCTCGTTCTTTATTACTCTATGGGGACCTGAAGCACAAGAGGATTTTACTCGTTGGTGCCAACTAGGAGGGCCGTGGACTTTTGTTGCCTTCCATGGTGCTAGCGGACTAATAGGTTTTATGTTAACTTGCTCGATCTGTTCAACCGCGACCATGTAATGCAATCGCATTCTCTGGTCCAATTGTTTTTTTTTCTGTATTTCTTATTTACCCATTGGGTCAATCTGATTGGTTTTTGCACCCAGGTTTGGTGTAGCAGATATATTTCGATTCATTCTCTTCTTCCAAGGGTTTAGTAATTGGACATTAAACCCATTTCATACGATGGGAGTTGCTAGAGTATTAGGCGCTGCTTTGGTATGCGCTATTCATGGTGCTACCATAGAAAATACTTTATTCAAGATGATGCAAATACATTCCGTGCTTTTAACCCAACTCAAGCTGAAGAGACTTATTCAATGGTCACTGCTAACCGCTTTTGGTCCCAAATCTTGGGGTTGCTTTTTCTAATAAATATTGGTCACATTTCTTTATGTTATTCGTTCCAGTAACTGGTTTATCGATGAGTACTCTTGGGGTAGTTGGTCTGGCTTTGAACCTACGTGCCTACGACTTTGTTCCCCAAGAAAACCACGCAACGGAGGATCAATTTGAGACTTTCTACACCAAAAATATTTTATTAAACGATGGTATTTGTGATTGGATGGCAGCTCAAGATCAGCCTCATGAAAACCTTATATTCCCTAAGGAGGTTCTACTCCATGGAAACGCTCTTTAAAGGAACTTTACCTTTAGTTGGTCGTGACCAAGAAACCACCGGTTTTGCTTGGTGGGCCAGGAATGCCAGACTTATCAATTTATCTGCTAAACTACTTGGAGCTCACGTAGCCCATGCCGGATTATTTCTGGACCGGAGCAATGAACCTATTTGAAGTGGCTCATTTCGTACCATAGAAACCTATGTATGAACAAGGATTGATTTGCGAAATTGCAGTAGTGCTAAAAATAGTTCATTCTATTCAATATCTTTATGGGGAAAAGAAGTACCCCAACCAATAAAAAAAAATCTATTTTCAATAATGAATACTAAGGTTTCTTTTTTTTCCAGAACATACATATAATTGAAATTTTTTTCCAAAACAGAGTACGATACTTTAGTACTTAGTTTAGAAATAAATATTCTTGCACCTATCCTCACAAGTCGGACAACACTATGTTATTTCTCATGCTTATATTGGTATTATTTACTTTATTGACTGGATCAATCGGAATTGATTTTGCTGGACTAGATCCTGATCCATTGTCAAAGTGGTTAACTTCATCTACAAAAAATTTCCATCAAAATGAGCCTTCGAATTTTTATGATTTTTTAAAAAATGCAATTTTTCAGTAAGTATACCCTTTTTTGGATTATTTATAGCATCCATTTTATATGGATCTGTTTATTCATCTCTATAGAATTTGAGTCCAGTCAATTCATTTGTGAAGAAGAGTCGCACGATAATTTTATTTGACCTAATAAAAAATGTGATATATAAATGGTTATATAATCGAGCTAATATAGATATTTTTTATACTAAGATTTTTACTGGAAACAGGAAAATCCCAATTCAGTGGACTTTTTAATACAATCAAATAGATTGTCACAAGGGCGCTATATTCTAGGAGCCCAAACTATGTGATTGAATAAATCTTCCTCTATCTATTGTGGGTCGAGGGCCCCTTTCCCTTCTTCAGACTCTGATTCGTAATTTTCATAGAAAAGTCTCCGATCAACAATTGAAAAAGATCCGTTTTGCATCATATCTAACGGATTCCTTGGTTTGGATCGAAGAAGAAATGTCACTCGATTATTATCAAACTGACTGCAATCCTTTTCTATTCGTGAGGATCCCGCCAGAGCGCTTTCTACTTCTAATAGGCCACGAACTAGATCAGAAGCATTCTCAATGAATCCATAAGAAGTGATCCAATTTTTTTCACCGGATCCGGGTCCGGGTGAAGACCAAAGATCTTGAGCGACCAATCCGGTAGAACAACTCAAAAGATAAAGAAGTATCGTTAATTTCTTCATGCTCGTTCCAAGTTTCAAGTACCATTTGTACAAATAGGAATCTCCTCGAGCCAATGTCTGAGTACCAGGCGCTACGTCGTTGAAGTAATCCATGCCATGCTCCTAGGAAAAGCTCAAACGACCTTCAACAAAAGGGTACCTGTACCCGAAACCGACACAGGTGGGTAGGTAGAGAATAACTAGGGGGCGAGACAACTCTCTCTAAGGAACTCAAAAAAATAGCCCCGTAACTTCGGGAGAAGGGGAGCCTCCTCACAAAGGGGGTCGCGGTGACCAGGCTTGGGTGGTTGTTTACCAAAAACACAGGTTTCCGCAAAGTCGTAAGACCATGTATGGAGGCTGACGCCTGCCCAGTGCCGGAAGGTCAAGGAAGTTGACGACCTGATGACAAGGGAGCCGACGACCGAAGCCCCGGTGAACGGCGGCCGTAAATATAACGGTCCTGAGGTAGTAAAATTCCTTGTCGGGTAAGTTCCGACCCGCACGAAAGGCGTAACGATCTGGTCACCGTCTTGGAGAGAGGCTCGGTGAAATAGACATATCTGTGAAGATGCAGACTATCTGCACCTGGACAAAAACGCCCCTGTGAAGCTTCACTGTTTCCTGGGGTTGGCTTTGGGCCTTTCCTACGCAGCTTAGGTGGAAGGCGAAGTTGGCCTCCTTCCGGGGTGGCCCGAGCCATCAGTGAGATACCATTCTCGAAGAGCTAGAATTCTAATCTTATATCAGGACCTACGGGCCAAGGGACAGTCTCAAGTAGACAGTTTCTATGGGGAGTATCCTCCCGAGGAGAAGTTTGGTTTCAAACTCCAATTCGAACATGAGGAGTACGTCATGTTAATGTGCCTTGGATGATCCACATCTCCGGGTCAGGCGCTGATGAGCACAATGAACTATCCATGTGGCTGAGAGCCCTCACAGCCCAAGCACAACGACGCAATCATCAGGATCTCGTTCTCCCACTGGGCTAATAGCCCTTCGTGCGGGCCTCCCAATGGGAAGCCTGCTATGCCAAAAGCGAGGGAAACCTCATCCCTCTCTTTCCCTTTTGCGCCCCATGTCCCTCTCGTGTGGCGGCATGTGGACGTGAAAAGTGGTATCCTACCAACTTGTTCTGACCTAGGATAATAAGCTCATGAGCGTGGTCTTACTTCATTGTCAAGAACGAAAGAAACTTCAATATCCAAGCTTAGCTCAGACGTAGCTCGCTTCCTTTTGGGTGTGAAGCAGTGTCAAACCAAAATACCCAACAAGCATAAGCATTAACTCCCCCTCAAAAGGAGGTGATCCAGCCGCACCTTCCAGTACGGCTACCTTGTTACGATTTCACTCTAGTCACTAGCCCCGCCTTGGGCATCCCCCTCCTTGCGGTTAAGGTAACGACTTCGGGCATGGCTAGCTCCCGTAGTGTGACGGGCGTTGTGTACAAGGCTCGGGAGCGAATTCACCGCCTTATGGCAGACCGGCGATTACTAGCGATTCTGGCTTCATGCAGGCGAGTTGCAGCCTGCAATCCGAACTGAGGATGAGTTTTTGGAGTTAGCTCACCATCGCAGGTCGTCCGCACAGTTGTCCAGGTACCAATAGAAGATTCGACGGCTACCACAGTCCCTGCTTCTTCAGCGGGAACTCCGGGCTGAGGAGTTACACGGAATGCTACTAAGATATTAGTATCTTTGGTTTCGTAATCATGAGTATAATAAGTCATTCTATAATCTTTGACACCAGCTTTAAATCCAACACTCGCTTTAGTTTCTGTTTGTGATGACATTAGTCCTTCACAACAACTCATGAACTAAGAATTCTTACAACAAGGTCTACTCGATATAGAATAGAAGTGAATGAAAACTTTGAAAAAAAACTTTCAAAAAACATTCAACTAATATTATCAATGAATTAAGTTTCTTATTAGACCATGCAATAAATATGTTACGATAAGCTACCATTTTATTTTCTCTATTTACTCGTTGTGCCTCTTTTAGGTTTTCTTTATCAAATAGTTGTTCAATTTGTACATCATTTTCTCGTTGCATTAAATATGTAATACTTAATTATTAGTGAAGAAAAAAAAGACAATTAATAGTTTGGGAGATGCAACCCTCGTAGCAACTTTCTCTTTTAAAGAACACATAATGAATAGCATTCATTGACCGCCGACTTATACTTGTTTTTATCTGTTAACGTAACAAGTAAAGATGTTAACAAAATTGTTATATAAAATACACTAGTTGTTCCGCAGGACTTTCACTTGCTCAGTACCATCAAATCTCGAACTTAAAACATCCAAGTGCAAACTGATAAAATGTAAAAATTCAAAACATCAATGACAACCATCATTATCTGATATTCATCTCATTAAATTCAAGATAACCCTAAACACCCACCACACACATAAATCTACCACATAGCTAATTAAAAAAAGGCCTTTCCAGTTCTCACATAAAATCAAACTTAGAAGCCCAAAACACAGCAGCAGTGCAACCAAAAGTATGCCCTGCAGCCCAAAAAAGAAGAAAGAGCACACATTCAAAACGACTCACTCCTCTGCATGCGCAGCTCCTTCCTAAGCTTCTTCCTAAAAAGCCTGCAAGCATCCATACTCAAATCGATCGCAGCCGACAATGCCATGAAAGCAGCCGCATCCTCCATGCACCCAACATGCTGCCTCCCTACCTCAACGATCGGCTTACTGCACCTCCCTTCTCCTTCCACCGTCGAGCTCATCACAAATCCTCTGTAGCAAAACGGGTACAACCCATAGCCGAAGTCCCCGCTCCCTCTAGGGCTGCACCCGGGCGATAAATTCTTACCCAACGTTGCATTACCCGTTAAATCAATAGTAAAACTACCTCCGTTTCTCATGTCGATTCTTGACTCGGTCAGGGGCACCCGTACCCCGTTGTTGAGGTTGCTGGCTTCAGGCATGAGCTCGAACTTGTGCCCGAGGGCATCATGGTAGCCTCCGCGCTCGCGCCACGCTTCCAGGCGACCCCATGGTTTCAGCATTTTGTTTTCACCTCGCCGGAAGATGATCCACGAGCCTGGGTTCGAGCTGCTGACCCGGTCGGTGCCTGGTGAGGCCACAAACGGGGTTTGCATCGAGGCCATGGCCACCGTTGAGCCCGTTAGGTCATGGATAGTTAGGTACCAGCCTCTTCTTTCTTTGACTGAGCGGTCACGGTCTGAGGTCAGTGAGTTCAGCCACTTTCTCGATGATGATGATGTTTCCAGTGATAGTGACCTGGTGATAATGATTGTAAAAGCATGTTTTAGCATTTTGTAAATAATGTAAATAGGAGGATGTAAATAACTTGAGAATACCTAGTCCCTAAACCACGACGGCTACAGTGGAACTTGCAACTGAAAGCAGGTTGGCGAATCCGCTCATTAACCGCGACTATCTGAGGACTGCACTCAGGCTCATCATCAAATTCAAAAACAAACCTCGGATCCGGTTCGCTCCTCACGGTCAGATGCAACTTCCCGTCCTCCTTCCTCCCACAGCCAATCCCGACCCAACCATTCACAAATACGATGCCCTTCTCCTCGGCCTTCACCAAATCGGACATATCCACCTTTACTATGCCCAACAACGTCCCAGAACTGACGCAGCATTTAATGCCTCTGCTACCTTTGTAGACCGATATCTTAAGCTTCGGTGGTGATTTCTTCATCAGCAGAAGCTCGAGCTCCGGTTTCTTCAAGTGGAACGTTGCGGCCAGGTCCTGTTTGATTTGGTCAGCGCAATTGGAGGTTATGGCGACGGGGCAAGTGAACCTCTGGTTGCTGAAGTGGATGACGCAGAAGCAGGGGGAGGAGGAGGGGTGAATGCCGCAGACGGCGGTGCGGGAGGCGACGGGGAGGGAAAGGGTGAGGTTGCCGATTAGAACACGTGCAAAAAAACACGGGTTCATTTAGCAGGAATGGAACTACTCCTTGTAATTTTAAAATTATGATTTGGGGAAAGCTTTTAGGGTTTGGAGAAGAGAAAAGGAGTAGGAAATTTTATTTGAAGAAGAAAGTGGACAGGCTGGAAATAGAGAGGACTGTGATGAGCTGTTCAAAGTGGAGAGGGAGAGGTGAGTGAGTTTGTACATCCGCACGTATTGCGTTTTTATATTGTAAATTTTTCATGGGGTTTGCATTTTACTCCTCGCCTTTCTTTCACTTTATATACCGAATTTTGCGTTTATTTATTTTTTATTTATTTTAAATTTTCGTATATTGCTTTTGCTAGGTATTGGAAAGAAACGTTAAAACTCTTGTGATCTAAAAAATTATTCCCCATGCCCCCAGGAGAAAATAATTCATAAATCGACATTATTTAATGTTGTAGCCTCCTAGATTAATACGATATGTTAAGTATTATAACATATTTAGCCTCATAGGTTAATACGATATATTAAGTATTATAACAAATTTAGTTTGTGTGACACAAAGTGACGTAATGAAAACTAAAGTGACGGTACAAATGATAAGTTATATGTGTAACTGCGTGATCATTGGTGACTGCGAAATCTTTTCACGTGATTTCAACATATTATAATTCAAAAGCCGACAAGATTGCGTGTGAGTTTGTTTGAACGTCAACTGATATGTTATTTGTTATTTGGATTTAATAGTAATGGATTTGTCTTTTATGTGCAACGAAAACATTGAAAATAATCATCGCGCATGATGCACATGATTACTGCACTGAAAACGAGAGAGAGCTTCATGATTTAAATGTTAGAAAATGATGATCACGACACTAAAAGAGGGTGCTTCATGATTTAAATGTAGAAAATGATTCGACGTCAAATAATGTGTATGAAGACAACTAATATGGATAAATATTAATATCGTGTAAAGTCAATATAATGTTTAACTATGCCTATTAAGAATTTCTTTTTATTATATAAATTTTCCATGAATTTGTGCATAACAAATAAAAACCACAATACGTTTGGAAAAATTTAGATGCATACATGATTAATTTTTTGTTTGGTACAATTGTTGCTTGCTTGATTGTCATAAATATGATGTTAATTGTTAAAGTATTTTATAATAATTGCAATTTAGATTCAATAAGTTTTATTCTTTTTTTTTCTGCTTTTCTTTCTTTCCTTTTCCAATCTTTTGAAATCAAGTAAATTTGTGAATTTATTGATGGATTGAATCATCTTATTGGCTTATTAATCTCAGTATCACCTTAGGACAATGGCCATTGGTAAGATGAAGTTCATCTAAAAATTTATTTGTCCCCTAAGAGAAAATAAATTAATAAATTGACATTTCCAATGTTGTAGCCTCATAGATAAATACAATATATTAAGTACCACTAATGCGAACTCGTGCTTCACACACGGAGCCAAAGAAGAATAGAACTAAATTTGTGTGTGAAAATACAAAATTTTAAGCAGAACATGTTCAAGATGATGATTTTAGGTATAATATTACAAAAAAGAATGAATATTAAGTAGTCACTGTATTATCCGTGAACAAACAACTAAAAGTATTTATACAAATAGAATCGAATAAATGTTTTTAATATACTTTCTACATATTATTGCAAAAATATTAGTTGATCCATCAAGAGCTATTTTCTTCAAATATGCTACGTAGCGGTATCAAATTTAAGATTTGTCAACTTACCATTCTTTAAATCCACCAATTCTTTATGTGTAGATATTCCAAAAGGTTAATCGTGGCATATTTCCTGAAAACAATCATCATAAATGATGGTAGATAACTTGATAATCACAATCTTTAATTTTTCATTAACATCAATAGTCGTTGAAGTCCCAAATAACTTATTATTATATTAGTACATGTAAAATAAAAATCATTGGTAAACATTTCTAATAAAGAAGAACTACACTTCATGAAAAACATAATATGTACAAAGTCGATTGATTGAAAGAAACACAAATTATTAGAGCAATATGAATCTTAAATGAATGTTAAAATAATTTATAGTCAACTGTGGTATTTAAAATAGCGAATAAGGAAGCAAAAATAAGCATGTTACATTTATGCTAATTATATTGTTGAACATTGAACCGAAGAATAAGGAAATAAAGAATCTTGGGATGACCTTTAGTGTTTAATACTACGAAAACTATTCATAGTAAATTTTTGATTGTTTTTTCATTCGTCACTCGAAGCCATATGGAAACGATACAAAATGCTATGTATAAATTCCAATTATTACTACTGTTATTTCATGAGGTCAAACTCGATCATCTTTTTCTCACGTTTTCAAAAAATTAAAAAAATTAACAATCGCTAAGATAATTATATGTAAACAGCTAATGTATTTACTGTAACAAAAAAAGATATAGGAATATAAAATTCAAATAACTCAAAAACTTTAGGCATGGACAACCTATGTAACGACCCGTAAATTTTCGATAATTAAAATAGCTAATTTAATAAGATTTCGTGATTTAGTGTTAGAAAAAAATTTGTAATTCGTTTAGAATAATAATAACTGGAATGAATTACAACAATAATTATCCAAGTAATGAAAAATAAAAGCTACTTAGTGAATGCCTTTGCAATCAAAAGTTGAATAGGATAATAAATGTTGAATTCATTGGGTATAATAGAGTAATTGATTGATATGTAAAATTTATTTAAAATTAAATATTGAATATTGAACGGGTAAATTGTTTAAATTAAATATTTAAAATTTATTGAATAATTGAATAACTGTTTGATGAAAATGGTTGTTCTAAAATTTGAATTTGTTAAATCTTATAAGTTCACTTTGAATATTTCAAAAGATAGTGATTTAAGAATAATCAAATTTGTTAAATTTAATATTACAAATGTTTGAATAATTAAATTCCGAATTTGATATGATTAATTTGATATTGAAATTTAATATATGAAAATAGAGTGAATAATTAAAATTTGATTTAATACGATTCAAATTTGGTTTCCAAAGTGAATGTAAGTTATATTGGGATTATAATAGAGTTAATAAGATCTTAAAAAATTGGAATTTATTGGATAATTGAATAACGGGGTTAATATGATTAAAAATGATTTATAAAATTTTATTTTATCATATTGGAGTTATAGTGATGTTATAGAACTTTTAAAACTGAATTCAAAATTTATTTGTGAAAATTGAATATTTTAATATTTAATTATCGATAGAAAAATAGCCAATTTTTGAACAGTCTCAGAATTGTACAAAACTAATTCCATTAGATCCATAATAGTTAGTTATTATCGGATTTCAATTTTCGTAGCAATCGGAGTTGTCGTTTGACCGTGGCAGCTCGAAACGCGTTAAAATTGTTTTAATATTAATTTGGCGAGTTAAAATGGTCATTTTTCAAACGGTCTCGGATTTCGACGAAACCAGTTTCATCGGATGCATAACGTGATATTATTTTAAAAATTCAAATTTCGTGTCAATCGGATTTACCGTTTGTCCGGGACGAGCCAAAACGCATAGAAATTCGTTAAATCGGTTTAATTTAAATTTGATCGTTTATTTCCGTAACTCGCACAGATGATCGAATTAGCTTTCGAAACCTGTTCCATTGTGTCCGGAACGCGGGATAAACCCTAGAAACGTCAGTTACCGCGCGAAATTTGGAGTTTGGAAAAGCCGGATGGATAGTATTCGTCGTTTCCTATAAATAGCCCCTTTATTCACAAATTAAAAAAAAAGGCTAGGGTTTTCTATTTCGTGGCCTCCATTAACTGAACCCACGGCCGAAATTTCATCTCCTTTTTCCCTTAATCTCTCCCAATCTATAAGCAATTACCAAAAGTCTTCAACTAAAAAGTTGTAGCTAACATCGAGAGCTTCGAATCCGTACGGTTGAGATGGATTATGGCGCAGTGTAGGGGAAGTTTTTGGGCCGCGTAGGGCATCAGGTCGCGCGTGAAATACGAGGCGTTGGTGGCGCTATGGGGGTGCGGTCGGAGGCTGGAGGTAGCTCTGGCGATGGCCGTCCGAATGGCGGTGGAGTGATGGGATTTTGGTCTACGTGGTGGCAGCGGCATTAAACCCTAGCGTGCGTGATGGGTTCGATTTTACTGGCTGGGTGTCGCGTGCGAACGAGCGCGTGGAAGAAGATACTGGCGGCCTTGATTTTCTGGAGCTACAATCAACGGTCCAGATAATAAAGGTTGAGAAATATTGAAATGAAAATGTAAATTAATTACGTTTAATTTGTTCAATCTTTAAAATTTTGTATCTCTTTCATACGAGGTCCAAATCGGACGAAACTTTCTGCGTTGGAATCGTTTTGTCGAGCACTACGCAATGCAACTGGATTGGAATCGTTTGGAGCTAGAGAAAATTTTGTATTAAATCGAACGTCGTTCGATTTGATTTAAAATCGTAAAAATCAAGGTGAGTGTTTTATAACGTTCACAACGTACTAAATATCTTTATGCTAGTTAAATCTGATATTATGAAGTGGTATGATTTTTATTTGTCGTTGTTTGATAAAATTTAATTGTCATATAGATTGTCATTTGAATTAGCCGTTGAAATTAAATTGACAGTTAAATTGAAATTAAAATTTAATTTCGATTAAATTACCTGACGTTGATAACTATGAAATTGCCATGAATTGTATTGTCTATTGGATGATGTATTTCGATGGATGCTATTGGTTGATATTGAATGTTTGGATGTTTAATTGCTTATATATCCTGTTATGCATACATATGAAACTGTGATTTGATTTAAGTGATATATATTCATCCCTGACATTTAATTGAAATAAATAATCACTTGGCCATAGGATAGAAAATTATATACGAACACCGAATTAGCTAAATTAATAATTTTAAAAATCGTCGATTGGAAATTTATTTAAATGTTTTGATTTAAAAGTTATAAATAGAAATCAATTTATAGAAATCGAATTTATCGAAATTTGAGTTTGGAATGTTGAAATTAATTTTGGTTAAAGGAAATTGTTAAATAATTAAGTGGAGACTTTGGAATTTAAAATCAGGATATGATTGAATTTCGAAATTGATTTGTTTAAAGATTTAACCTTAATTCGATCTTTGAATATTACTAAGTAGAAGTGATAATAAAATGATATTTTGAAATCGAGCTTGGAATTGAACCATATTTGAAATTTGGATTTAACTTGAATATTGATGGAAAATTTTGTTAAGTGTTATAAATGGATATTTTGAAATCAAGCTCCAAATCCATATAAATTGGAATTTAATAAATTAAAGGTGAATGAAAATTGAATTAATTTGAAGTAAAAGTTGACATTGATTTGGATCGAAATCGAAATTGAATCGGTAGAATGGAAATTGAAATTGATTTGAATTGGGAAGTTATAATTGAAATGGACTGGTTTTGAAGCTGTTTTATTTTGTTTTCCAAATTACTCTGTTATATAAACCATTTTGAATACTTAAACTATTTTTAATCTACTTAACCCAATTTAAATTATTTTAAACTAATTTATCTATTTTAAATCCATTTTAAAGATTTTAAGTATTTTTAACTATTTTAATTGTTTAAACTATTTTTAAACTACTCAAAACTATTTTCTAAAATTTCAAATAGGTCAATAAGGTGAAATGTTTATGTTTAAATCTTGAATTTATATACGAATTGAGTTAAATGAAGTTGCAACCTAAATTGAAATTCGAAATGATTTTGAAATCGAAATGAGATATTGATGCGAAAAAATGATTTTTGAAACGAAATCTTACATTTTAAATAGATACGATGATATTTGAAATGGATATGATTTTTGAAGCGAATATGATAGTTTGATATCAATTATGAATCGATTTGAAATGTAAAAGAGCGAACGGTGTAATAATACGTAGTTATTAAAGAGACCGGAATCGGATATGGACATACTCTCTGTCGATACCGAACACCACTTTAATAACTATTATACGCGGAGTGTTGATCCTGAATGAAGTGGATGATTTGGTGAACGCGTTGACTGAAGAAAGAGAACGATATTGGATGACCCCTGACATGACTAAAACAGGAGCCACGCCGGGCCATTGAGGTTCGCCACCTCTAGCGGACACGCTTCTTCGATACCATTTCTATTACATTTGTGATTCGATTTGGGTGCACCCCTTGATTTAGAAGTGTTGTTTCGCGGTATTGGGGTGACCGCTGGCTATGCCCAACATCAGTCCGGATCACGCAACTACTAGTATCCTAGTTGGTATCGCCTCATGTACCTTGTCATACTGATTATCCTATTCGCGACCACTACGTTATGCTTTGTGTTATACCTATGGGGTACCCTTTGATAACCACCAGTTTACGGTGGGGCTTACGGTGCTGTATAGACTATGGCATTATAAAAATGTGTTAAGGGGGATTATGGTAATGCCTTAACGCTATTTTGATACTTTATATTACTGATAGGCATTATCTACTTAGTGTATATTACTACATAGTAGATAGTTTCACGGATCCTTAAGAGATGGAAAATCCCGTAATATCTCTTGAGTTATTGCACGCACGTTGACACTGGATAGGAGATGTCAAACCCCGTAAACATCTCCGACGCCGTTACACACATATTTATTTTACGATTGATTTAACTTTCATAAGGATGTTTTAGTCCTGACTCGAGTGTTTTGTCTTCTCATTACGCTCGGGTCAGTCCTGAGTTTTTCAGATTTTTGAAGATCTATTCTGGAGGACGAAGACGAAGATTTGGTATACTATTACTATTATTACCCTTGCATCATGCTATCTGCTGCATTATTTTAATTGTTCTGTTGTATATGCATAACTCTGATAAGTGTTGTATAAATAATTGTCAAAGTATAGTAAACAGCTTCATCAACTGTTTATTTGACTATTATATTTTATCGTTCCGTTGCGAGATTCTGTGTTGTTTCATTCCCTTTATTTCTCTTTCTTTTCTTTTCTTATTTACCCCAATAACCATCTACCCTTTTGAATGGTTTGGAATCGACATGTGTATTTGATCGTCGGTTTAAACTGTCCAAAAGGCGGGTCGTTACAACCTACCAACTTAAAATGATCCACCAACATAATATAAATGTCCTAATAATTGTTCATTAACTTTGATTTTGAAACCTACTTTTTTTATTCTTAGCTACTGGTCTTATGATTTTATTTGATTTCTTGTGGAAGTTTGTATTACAATTACTTCAAATATTTATTTGTTTTGTTCTATATTTTATTTCCTTGAGGATACAAATCAATTTCCTTATATCC
Organism: Allium cepa; assembly: GCA_030765085.1. Classification (NCBI taxonomy): domain Eukaryota; kingdom Viridiplantae; phylum Streptophyta; class Magnoliopsida; order Asparagales; family Amaryllidaceae; genus Allium; species Allium cepa. The sequence continues at coordinate 42,653,702 of CM060937.1, forward strand.
GTAATTTTTATGTTCATTTCTTTCCATAATATTTTGCAAGCAATCTCTCTTTTTGTTACGTGCTTTAAATAAACTATAAAGCAATTATACTTAGCATGTTTTCCTCTGAGAAGCAACAATAATAGAAAACAAAAATTATTAAGTCCAATATATAACGACCCGCTATTTCGATCCATTCAAATCGACAATAATCCACACATGTCTGACTTGAATTGCTCAAAACAAGAGATTGTTAATTTATAATTGGCAAAACTTAGCATATATAGTAAATAAAATCAATCATAGAGCATAGATTTTTACAACTATAAGTAGCGAAATAGATAAATAATAGTTCATGAAGTTATTGCAGAAACAACATAGTCCAATAACAAATACAACAGAAGTCCAAATACGTATATGTCTCTAATACAAAAGCAAATGACCATTCTGAAACATACAGCTGGAAATAACTGGAATAACTGAAAAACTGAAATAGATAATAGATAGATCTCCAAGCAAACTCCAAGCTCTAAAGGTAAGCCTTAAAGGTGTAACACTTAGGCTGACCCAACCGTAAAGCAAGACACAAAACGCTCGAGTCGAGATTAACATTCTTATGTAAGTAAATCAAACTTAAGTGAAAGGTCAAGTGAAATGAAATATAACTTAAAGGATGTTGGGATTCCATCCTTTAAGGATCCATGGAATTATCTACATACACAGTATAATACGATACATAAAATAATGTCTACAGTAAAGTAAACTATTAAAATAGCATTAAGGCGTTACCTATATCCCCCTTAACACGCACACACGCACACACGCGCGCGCGCACACACACACACACATATATATGTATGTATGTTTTCCCGTAGTCTACACAGTACTGTAATTCCTCCGATAACCGAAGAGCTATCAGAGGGAACTCCATAGGTACGGTATAAACCAAACTCGTAGTGGGCGAGTTAAGGCATGTGACAAGACACGCGAGGCAATGTCTAGGGTAAGATTCTATCGTTTTGCAGAATCAGACTGGTGGTAACGTGTAGCGGCTACTACCTCCAACCTCATTAAACACTTCCACAATCAAAGGTGCACACCAATCAAATCACAAAGTAATAGAATGGTTTCAAAGAAGCATGCTCGATCGAAGGTGCGACCTCACTTGGTCCAGGTATAGCTCCTGTTTAGTCAAATCAAGCTGACTTGAGGGAGTCAGGGCTGCGTTCATACCTCATACAGATGTTCGCCAAACCATCCAACTTCATTTTGGAATCTCCATTACGTGCACATTTGTTAAGATGGTTTTCGGTATTGTCAAAGAGTATGACAATATCTAATCTCGGTCTCTTTAACAACCAAACGCTTATTTTGCACCATGGTCATTTAATAAAATCACTTTATAAATCTCTAAACAAAATCTCAAATTACAAAATTTCATCAAAATTAAATATTCGACTTCAATTTACTAAATTCTGAATATATTCACTTAATCCCCATTAATTAAACATTTACATAAAATCTCAAACTACAAATTTAAATCAAATTAAATATTAATTTTTTATTTTTATTTAAATTTGAAAATATTCATTAAGTCGCCTCAAATTAAATCAAGTTATCGAGTTATGAATCATATCTTTAAAATCTCAAAATCGTAAGTTCCAAATAAATCCTTATTTAAATTTAGTCATTAACCATTTTAAATTACAAATCAATTTCAATTTACCTTTCCAACCTTAATTTATTAAAGTTATTACAAAATCTACTTAAAAGTATTAATATAAATTTTAAATAAATATTATATATATAAATTAGCTAAATTAAATTTTATTAAATTATTATATTAAATCCTATTATTAAATCTATTTGAATCTTAATTATATATTTTAAAAATAGTTAAGTTATAAGTAAAATTTTATAAATTTTAATTCTCAAACTTAACTTATAAATTTTAATTCTCAAACTTAACTTATAATTTTAAAATTTGCAAAACATATAATTTAAAAAAATCTAAAATTTACACATATTAAAATAAGATATTTATATTATATTTTAAAAACCAAAACTCTTATATTTTCTTTTCAAAACTTCAGAAATCATTTACAAAATAGACCAAGGTGTCTGTACATAATTTTCTATCCTATGGTCAAGTGATATGGATATCTTTCATTTTAATCCGTAATAATTTAAATTTACGGGTATATATCATTTCAACTCGCGATCCCAAGATTTCAAATTAATAAAATTGCTTCGATTTATCATTTCAATCCATAACGATTTTCCCTAATCTAAAATATCGTTCGGGTATGTATCATTTCAACCATAGGGAATTCCTAAAACTAAGGGAACTTGCAAAGCGAGAAAAATGGCATAAAATTTTTAATATAGCATAACATATCAATTGCAACATATATCAATTAAAATATAACATATATACAACATGTCAGGGTATCATATGTCAATTAACCTAGGTTAACAATTAAATAACTAGCAATTCAAATTTAACAACATATTTCAATCGTCATTTCATGTGAAATAAATATATTAAACATTCGAATGTTAATCGTGAGTGATGCTCACCTTTCGAAGCTAGAGAAGACAACGAGAATGAAAAGCAACCGATATGGATACGCACAGGGATCATAATAATGATCTGGACAGCGATAAGCAAAAACAAATCTAAGTGACAATTCTGGACAGCGGCGAACTAGATGCCTAGAATTCAAGGAGAACAAATATATAAGTAAACTTCTATATTAGCTTGGATTGAGATATATATATATATATATATATATATATATATATATGCAATATATAACACATATGCATATATAATCTTTTTTTTTTGAAATTGGTTAATGGTATTATATTGGGATATGCGGCCCAAAAGCAATTACAATCCGCAAATATACATGTTATATATGAGACAGCTCATTAGATAGTTCGACAACTAACATAACTTAACAAAAAAATTCCTAATTTGATTTATGGTTCATCAGCTTCGATTTATGGCGGCTCCTCATTGTCTGCTCGATTTCCTGGCCTCGCAACCTTCCACTTCCTGTTCTCTAGTGGTTATATTTCTTTTGCCTCTGAGATGGTAATTCTTCTGATTCTTCCTATAGTAATCTTTACTTCTCTTGCAATAATTTTCGATAGCTCTAACTTGTCTATTCTTTGTTTCTGGTGAAAGCCCATACATTTCGTTCTCTCCAGAGATGCCAAATAGTTGTTGTCAGCGCATTTTTCTCAACTTCCTTCATAAGGTTCGTGAGGTCTGTCCGATTACTCAAGTATTCAATTTCATCTTCTAAACTCATCACTACTTCTGTTTTCATGTTTTTAAGCTTCTGAATAGCCCAGACTCGTTTACTATAATTGCACTCGAAAAATAAGTGTCTATGTTTTTCAATCCCCTGTCTGCATAAATTGCATGTGTCTTCATCTATTATCCCCCAACTTTTGAAACTGCCTTTTGTAGTTAATTTGCCTTTGATTGCTTTGTAAGTAGTGTGAGTCTTTTGGGGCAATTAGATTTGCTCCATATCACCTTATGCCATTGAACAGTTGAGTAGTGCTGTCGAGTGTCTTCCCAGACTTCCTTCATTTTGAACTACCCATTACTGTTGTTTTTTCAGGCCCATACATCTTTTTCTCTATTTATGAAAAGTGGAATTTCCTCGATTTCCTGCTTCAGGCTTCTAGTTATTAACTGTTTTTCTGGGTCCCATCTTTGGTTGTGAATTATGCTGGCAACTTGTACTTTTGGGGCATTATTTGCTGAAAATTTTTCCCATCCCATTATATCCAAATAGCTTTTATTTTTAATCCAGAGGTCCTTCCAAGATATGTGTCTTGACCATTTGCTATTTGTCTGTCAACTGATACTTTTAGTTTCTCCCTTTGCTTGAGAATATTTTTCCAAATGACTGAAGCATTATTATATGAACTTAAACATATATAAACTTATATATATATTCTAACGGAGAAGCAAAGAAAGCTGATGAAGCATGGAGAGGGTTTGTATGACCATGGTGATGCTGTTCATGGCTATAGGGCTGTGGGTTGGTTGTTGCATGCTTCAGCGTGATACTGGGCTCAGATAGCTGCTATGGTGGACTGGGCGTGGATTACGAGGAGGACAGGGAGGCTGGTCAGTGGATGGTAGAGAGGCGGTCGCTGGTTGTGGAGGGCTGCTCTGGCGGTTCAAGGAAGCAAGGCGTGGATAGGACGAAGGTTCGGGGGTTTGATCGGCAACAGGAATGGAGCGGGCATGAGCAATTTTAGGAAAGCAAGGGTTTGCTTGGGGTATGGCTTCGGGTAGGAGGAAGGAAAACTCGGGCATGCATAGGTGGAATGGTGATACGGGTGGGTTAGGAGATGGCGAAGGAAAGGATGAGGCTACAGGCTTGCTTCGGGCCAAAAAGGAGGAAAACATGGGCACGATCAAGTTTTTCTTGAGAAAAAAATGAAGTACGGATTAATTTAAATATGAAACAAATTGTAAAATTTCTCAATGCAAAAGAATGGTGACCTGGAGAGAGAGATGAGCAGTTCTCGAAGCAAGATGAAACTGATATACTGTGTTATTTTTTTCTCTCTCAGAACAAAGAAGATGAACAATGAAAGGACACACGCAACAAAAATCAAAACAAGGAATAGAAAGGGTCAAAGTTGTTTTTAGAAATTATTAAAGGGAAATGGATTTTGCTATTATATGGCAGATTACTGAAAGGACCAAGGAGACCAAAAAGCTCAAATACAGAGCCGACACGCCTAATCACTACGCCGATTTCGCCGCGTATCGGACGTCAAATTACAGGAATGAATATATTGCGAAGATCAGCACGACGACATGAACAGAATGGTACACAGATATTAGAGATAGGCCATCCTATCAAAATTCGATTTTCGATGTCAAAACTGCTGCTAAAACGTTAACAATAAGATAAACGGAGCTAGAGAAGTCCAAATTTTACGAAATGAAATACGATATCTCACTTGGAAAATGATTTACGTTTTTATTATGTAAAAATATTCAAATTTCACGAATATTTAATTTTCAACAAACCTACTGATTTAAATTTAAATTTTGAAATTTCACAAATAAACAAACTTTCAAATAAAAATTTACCGTTTGCTATGTTTAAATAGATGTATTACAAATATCAAATTTTCATTTCAAAAATTTAATTTTTTTTAATTTAAAGATAAGTTATTTAATTACGTTATTTAAAATTGTTAAAATTCTCAGGTCATTAACTCTCCCCCACTCAAAACTTTTCATTTTCCAAAAGGAATGAGATAGGAGAATAATGGAAAATAAAAAGATAAGATAAATTCAAACGAATAGTACCTAAGACAAGAAATTTAGGATTTGAAGCACACATGGATTCCTCGGTTTCCCAGATGCAATCCCGATCATCTGCACTCCACTGTACCTTGACTAGACCGACAGATTTCCTTCTATGTTGCTTCGTATCTCTATCGACAATACGAAGTGGCTTCCTCCCGATAGTGAGATTTGGCACTATGTCCAGATTCTCTAACAAAGCAGGCTGAACAATCAAGTATGGATCATGGAGGTAATTACGAAGGTGAGATACGTGAAACATGTCATGCACACCCGATAGCTTCTTTGGTGAATCTACTCTATAAGTTAAAGGACCAACCCTTTTCAGGATGCGGAAAGGTCCAATGAATCTGGGAGCAAGCTTCTCTCTCCGACCAAAATGTACCACATTCTTCAATGGAGAGATCTTAAGAAAGACCTGATCACCCACTGAAAATTCCAAATCCCTTCTCCGTCTGTTAGCATACTTCTTCTACATATCATGAGCAATCCTCATCTTCCTCCTAATCTCCTCGACCTTCTTGGATGCTTCCAGAATAAAATCAGGCCCAAGAACTAAGCGATCACTGGATTCAAACAAGCAAGATGGAGATTTGCAAGATCATCCGTAAAGCACGACAAATGGAGACATCTCAATACTTGTCTAAGTTCAAAAGAATGGGATTAACTGATTGAAGCTTAAGATGGTTAAAAATTCAAAGATAGAGTTATACCAGATAGCTGTTATTATAGATGAATTCAACAAGATGAAGATGATCTTTCCAAGATCCTCCACAATTAAGAATACAAGCATGAAGGAGGTCTTCCAGAATCTGATTTACCCTTTCCGTATGATCATCAGTCTAGGGATGGTAAGCAGTACTAAAGTACAAACAAGTACCCAAAGCTTCCTAAAATGATTTTCAGAACTTGCTAGTAATGATAGGATCACGATCACAAACAATGCTAGAAGGAACTCAATAAAGAAGGACAATCTCCCTCATATACACCTCGGCTAAGCTCGAAGCAGTTCGATTCGACTTGACCAAAAAAAATGAGTGGATTTGGTTCATCAATTGACAACTACCCATATACTCTCGTTACCCCTTCTAGTCCTCGGGAATCCATCAATAAAATCCATAGAAACCTGATCCTACTTCCAAATGGGAATCTCGAGGGCTTGCAACAATCCAACGGTCTTTTATGATCAGCCTTAACATGTTGACAAGTGACACATCTACTAACATAGATGGAGATAACCCAATTCATACTGCTCTACCAATACAGCCACTTCATATTCTGAAACATCTTCATAACACCTGGATGGACGAAGAGTCTAGACTGATGATTCTTCCTAAGAACCTCTTGCCTCGAATCGTCGACATTCGGAACACAAATTCCGTTATTAATCCTCAAAACTCCATTCTGATCAATTTATGCTCCTAAATCACTCTGGTTATCACCTTCCCAAATATTCTCCTTCATAAGCTTAAGCATTGCATTCTCATCCTGCTTGGCTGCGATGTGATCCATAAGTGATGAAGAAGCTATAATCTGACATAACAGGGCTCTCTACCGACTTAGGGAATTGGCAACAACATTGGTTTTCCCAGGAGTATAGCTGATGTTGAGGTCATAAGATGTTAAGAACTCAAGCCATCGAACCTGCCTTTGGTTCAAATCCTTCTGGGTGAAAATATACTTAAGAGACTGATGATTCATAAAGAGCTCAAACTTGGTTCCCAAAAGATGATGCCTCCATAACTTCAAAGCAAACACAATATCAAGCAATTTCAAATCATGAGTGGTATAGTTAGCTTCGTGGGGCTTCAACTGACGACTAGCATAAACAATGACCTTCCCTTCTTGCATCAAAACAGCACTCAACCCTTCTCGACTAGCATTGGTATAAACCGATAATCCTTTACTCCAATTCAGAATGGTGAGAACAGAAGCAAAGGTGAGCTTTTGCTTTAACTCATTAAATGCAGCTTCACACTAGTCACTAAAAAAACTTAGCATTCTTACGAGTCAAAGTAGTGAGAGGTGCAGCTATATGGGCAAAATTCTCTATAAATCTTCGATAATAACCGGCGAGGCCTAGAAAGCTATAGATATCGGAAGGAGTCTTATGTGTCTCCCAATCTTGGAAATAGAATAAAGTGGATAAGTTCAAAGATGGATAAGATAATTGAATTTACAAAAGAGAATGGGTGGATAGACTTACATTAATTGCGGCGACCTTAACCAGGTCAACCGAGACTCCATTTTCAGAAACAATGTGCCTAAGAAATCGAACTTCATCCCTTCAGAAACGACACTTAGAAAATTTAGCTTTCGACTGATGTTTCCCAAGAGTTTGGGGAACATAGCTCAAATGTGACTCATGCTCCTTCTCTAACTTAGAAAGGATGAGAATATTGTCAACGAAAACCAGGACAAACTTATTGAGAACATCGCGGAAAACGCTATTCATGAGATCAACGATGAAGGTAGGAGCATTGGTTAATCCAAAGGCATGAGTAACCATTCATACAAACCATTCTCTGTTCAGAAAGCAGTCTTGGGAATGCTATCCTCAGCAACACAAAGCTGGTGGAAACCGATGGCAAGATCAGGCTCAGAGAATACCCTAGCTCCATAAAGCTAATCAAACATATCATTTATGCGAGGCATAGGATATTGGTTCTTGAGAGTAAGCTTGTTCAGCTCCCTATAGTCAACACGCATCTTTAAAGAGCCATCAGATTTGGTGATGAAGACCACAGCTGCTCCCCATTCTGAAAAAACTATGTCGAATCAAACCTTTGGAGAACAGATCTTCAATCAGCTTCCTCAACTCAACTTTCTCTCTAGGTGCCATCCGTTTGGGAGGAAGAACTACTGGTCAAGCTCCAGGAATAAGATCGATGCAGAATTCAATTTCTGCTTCGAAGGAAGAGAAGTGACTTCACCAAAAACATCAGGATAATCCATGACTATCGAGGTGGAGTCAAGATCACTAGGTTGAGCATCAAGCGAAAAAATAAAACTACCTGCATAATCCTACGGCAATCGACATTCGATCACAAGAGAATTGCCCTAGTCGTCTACTAGAGAAATGGTTCGGACTTCGCAAGAGATAACAGCATCATAGTGCTTCAACCAATCACCTTCAAGTAAGATATCAAATGCATGGAAACCTAGAACATAGAAATCTCCAGTAAATCGATGCCTAGTTGTAAAGGAGTTTCACCCCTTTACAAATTATACCAAGGTTGTCGGACCGCCGATGGGATTAGTCATATATAATGGTAAAGTTGCCAAATGAGGTTGCAAGATATGCTAAAATTTATTATAGAGATCAACAGATATAAAGCTATGGGATGCTTCAGTATCAAAGAGAACACGAACAGCAAAATCATGGAAAGCAGAGGAGCTCTGAAGAGTACCTTGATTATTATTGGTAGGAGGAGGAGGATGAGTGGAAGAGGTTGTGGCAAGACCCCGGATGTCTTCCCTTTCTGCTGAGTGGGACAATTATTCTTGAAGTGACCAGGCTGCAGACAAAGGTGACAAAGGTTGTTTCTGGTTGCCTGGGCTGGAGGAGGAATAACAGCTTCGGCGGAAGATGGACAGCTTTGGCATAGTGGCCCTTTTGGTCGCACTTGAAACAAGTAATGGAGGATAGGTCAAGCGGTTGCCTCAGAGAAGAAAAACCAAGACCCTGAGAATTTTGCGAATTCTTCTTCTTCTGATGGAAATTGGGTTTCCTCTTCTTCGAACCACTAGAATTACCCTTAGATGCTGAGACGGTCTGCTTACCCTTGGAATTTGGGTTTTCAAATCTGGTGGCCATATCCATAAGAGAAGTAATGGTGCCATGAACATGACTAATCAAGCATTCATAATACTCTTGGAGAGCGCTGTGAATAAACTTATCATTCGTCTTGAGTAGGGTGTCTATCAAGCTGGGACCAAATTTAGATAGCTCATTGAACTTCCTCTCATACTCTTCAAAAGTCACATCTCCCTGCTCAAGGTCCATAAATGCCCTATACTACTAAGACTTCCTAGGTTTCGGCATCCATTTAGCCATAAAAGCATCCTTGGAAAAGAATGGATCCAAGATAAAATAATTTCAAAGAGATAGATTTCAAAGAGATAGATACAAAAGAGATAACCTAGCAAAAGAATAACTAAAGATCTCACTTAAACCGTTGCCAAATGATACTAACCTCGACAGTATGAGCGGTAACAGATTCCTACCAATCCTAGGTGGATTCCTGCAGCTGCCAAGTAGCTAATCGACGCATCTGAAAATAAATAATCTCATGACCAGTGAAAATCCTCTTTAAACTCTTCAGCCACTACCGAGCCTCGATAATACTCTCTGCCTCAGTGAACTTGGTACCTCCAAGCTGAGAGTACTCCTTACAAAGTTGAGTGAACCTAACAGGATGAACAGGTGGAACAAAATCAACAACATGTGGTGTAGGAGCATTGTCATGACCCATACCATGCACATTCCTACGGTTGCTCGTCTGGAAAAGACAAGAATTGATTTAGAACACGGATAAAGTTTCTAAATTCAAAGGAAATCCAAATCAAAGAGAATCTTAACTAAGAAATTTCAGGCATGAACTAATATGATTCCGTAATCAATTCAACTCATTATAGGGTATTGCTACCCTATCTCTAATGAGTTTTTACTCCATATGCTAAGTTTGCCTAAACCAGAGCTTTGATACCAATTGTAACGACCTGCTATTTCAAACCATTCAAAACTACAATAATCCACACGTGTCAGACTTGAGTTACTCGAAACAACAGATTGTTAATTTATAATTGGCAAAACTTAGCATATACATTAAATAAAATCAGTCACAGAATCACAGACACAGAGTTTTACAACAATAAGCAGCGGAATAGATAAATAATAGTTCGTGAAGCTACTACATAAACAACAAAGTTCAAAAACAAATACAACAGAAGTCCAAATACACAGAAGTCTCTAATACAAAAGCAAATGACCAATCTAAAACATACGACTGAAAATAACTGGAATAACTAAAAAACTAAAATAGATAATAGATAGATCTTCAAGCAAACTCCAAGCTCCAAAGGTGAGTATCAAAAGCTGTAACACTCTAACTGACCCGAGCGTAAAGCAAAACACAATTTCGAGTCAAGATTAACATTCTTAGGCAAGTAAATCAAACTCAAGTGAAATGTCAAGTGAAGTGCAATATAACTTAAAGGATGTTGGGATTCCATTCATTATGGATCCGTGGAACTATCTACATACATAGTACAGTACACTACATATATAATGTCTACAGTAAAGTAAACTATTATAATAGCATTAAGGCGTTACCCATGTCCCCATTAACACATTTTTATATATACTCTATAGTCTATACAGTACCATGATCCTTTGTAAACTAAAGGGCTATTAGAGGGCACTCCATAGGTATGGTGTAACATCCAAAAATTTTGAATTTTAAATTCGGTAAATTGTTTGAACTTTTAAAATTTAAATTGAAAAGTTTTAAATGAAATAAAATATTATTAAAATTAAATAAAAGAAAGATATATGGAATTAAATAGATATTTGATAGTTCAAGCTTTAAATAAATAATAATAATGAATAAAATATGTAACAAACAAGAAATTGTATTAAACAATAAAATTAAATATATGTGATGAATTAAATATTGATAGTTAAAACTTCAAATAGAAAAAAAAATTCAAGATTATGTTTGTAATAAAATCATGTGGTTATAAAATGACAAAGGAAAACTCATTTATATTACAAAGCAAAAAAGGAATATATATATATATATATATATATATATATTCAGGAATGTAAAATCAAATTGGATGTGAATGAAACAAACAAAGGATAAATATGGAAGTGTGTATGAAGATTATATAAGCCAGGAGAAAATGCAAGAAAGAAAAAAAATCTGCCAAACAAAACAAAAATTTGTACTTATAAAAATCAAATTAAGATTGTATGTTAACAAGGATGGAAGCACGAGCATTAAATGCCATCTTCTCAACATCTACAAAATCATATCAGCCGAAATTAAATTGGATTAGTCAATAATAAAACAAAAATAAAAATATCCGGTCAAAGTAAATCATGCACCAGTAAAACCTCCCCTTAGTACAAGCCATCTTTATACACACACACACACACTTATCCATGTTAGCATAGTTCGTTCATAAAAACATAACAAAATCAGAAAGAAAAATAAATAGGAAAACATCACTTTATCTCTAAGCTTAAAAAAAAAATCTACTGGAAAAAAGAAAAAAAAACGAAAAGAAAAGAAGAAGGATCAAAACTGTTTTTTTTTCACAACCCAGAGTAGCTATCTGTTCATCAATATTCCTAGGTGAGTAAACATACACTTCAAAGCTTTAAGTTAATTAAAAACATTACAAAATCCAGTGATAATATAGTTTGTATATGTTTGGTTTTGAGTATAGTTTCTCTGTTGTTCTATAACATTTTATTATTCTCTGTTGAAGTTACAAGGTCAAAATATTCAATCCAGATTCAAAATATAATCATCAACTTTTGTTAGGCTTAAAATTATCAACAAATCAAGTTTGTTTGAACTTAGACTTTGGCATAAAATTTTGTTTCTGCATGATGATGAAGAACAGGTTTTGTAAACCCAGTTTTACAGGAAATAGTCCAATATATGATAAATTCAGATAGTTTAAAACATTAATTCGTTCGTATAATTTGAATAAGCATACAAAGTTATGATTTTTAAAAGAAATATGATGATTTTTACTTAAGTAGTTCAAGAGCAGTTCGAATTTAAACCAAAACTGCATTTTTCCTAATTCCTGGTGAATGATTTAACAATAAACATTGAAATTTGGGTTGAAGCTTGTTTGATCTTCGGTGATGATGAGAAATTTGCTAAAAAAAATTTCGAATGCATGAGTTTGTCGAACGAACCCAAAGTAGGGTTTAAGTTGGAAGTTTGCAGTGAGTTGGAAGAATGATGATTTTGTCGCCATGGAGTGATCGAGTTGCACGTGATGATGGGGGAGGGCAGTATGGAGCATTGACATGTTATGACCGAAGCCGTGGCGTCGCTTGTGGTCTGAGACGTGGTGGCAGGTGATTTAACTTGGTCATGTTTGAGCTTTAGTTCGACGAAAGGGTGAATTTTTGATTTTGAAATCCTTGTGTCGAATCGAAGTTCGGTTTCGTGTTTGGGTGAGTTTTCCGACCTGCCGATGATCGCGATGGTCACCGGAACGGCGGCGCAACGTCGTGCACATGCACGACATTGTTTTGGGTATCAGGAAATTCTGCAGTTGGAAGGTCGAGTTGATACTCAAGGAAGATGTTGTGTGGCTTTGGTGAAGAACTCGAGTACGTGAATGTCGTTTTCGTTATTTCAGTTGAACTCGAGCACGCGAATAACTTAAACTCTGAGAAAAAAGAAAAAGAAAAGAAGAACAGGAAGAAGAAGAATACGTGAACAATCAGGGGAATGTCTCGGGGAAAGGAAGAAGGAACTCGAGTTTGACTCGAGTAAAAGCCTGGGAAGACTCGGGTTTTACTTTAAAAAAAATGGACTTAGTGCATATAAAAAAATAAAAAAAATAAAAAAATAAAAAAAAATAATTTTTTTTCAAGTTTAAACGTTAAGAAAATTTTAGTGTTATGGAGCAATTAATATTGACTAAAATCAACTAAGCGGATACTTAACAATGTTTTAAAATTTAATTAATACTTAGGCTAAATAATTTAATTTAAGTTAAGTATTAAAGTTAATAACATTAAAACTTTTTATAACTGTAATAAATTGATTTCCAAAGTATAAAGAGGATTTTTTAAAATGATAATTAAGGCAAATAATTACTATTAATTAATTGTTTTGAAAAAAATAATAAAGAATGATTTATAATAGTAATTTCAATTTTGTTAATTAATGATCAAGTATCTAATTAATTTGTAAATTAAGAATTGTCAATTAGATAAATTAAGTTGATTAACAGTTAATTAAATTAATTAATTAAGGAATACTTAATTAATAAAGTTGATTAAGATTTAAATTAATCTATCCAAAAATAATTATTGATTTAAAATAATCAATAAAAATAATTATGTGGTTAATCTATTAAATCACATTCACATTGATGGAAAATAATTAACTACTGCTGTGCACTAGATTGATATTTCTATTCTGGTTGTGATTCGGTGCGATGAAGATTGCTCTGTACTGCACTCTGATTTGTGATTGTTCTGTATTGATGTGAAAACCCCTTCACCCGTAAAACGACATTTAAACCTCGATGCGCCAGGGAGTCGGATTTCAGTTGGTTATCCGAAACCCACATCGAACCCTGAATATGAATCTTGGTGATTGTTATGTCCACGTGTTTTAAAATTAAACGCTCACTATTCGGTTTAGCCGGGAGAGGACCTTTGTGTCAGATAACCCATTTCGAATAGTGATTCGTCGAAATGGATAGCATTTGAAGACCGGTGGTGAAGACCGAGTGTCTACGAAAACGATAGGATAACCTATTGATTGTCTCTACATCGAGTAGCTACGGTATAGAGATCCCGAAAGTGATGGGAAGTCCGATCGAGATTGTGGATACCCGGATTTGAAAGGGCTTCTTCCTTTATTGGACTAAGTGCCTTCGGTTCTGTTCGAACCCGGAATAGACTTGTATGGTTGTGTGTTTGACGCTACATTTTAAGGTATAAAGCATATTTCTTTCAAATACGTATCTGTTGATGGCGGAGAATTTATTCTCTTAGCTTAACACTCTTCTCTGAGACGTACGAGCTCAGAGGTTATGTATTTGAAGGTTATCAACGATATGCTCTCAATTTGGTAGTATGGCATGCTAAGTGCTGTTGTGTGTTGATGATCATTTGTTGATCATTTGTGATCAAAGCATGGCTTTCGTGAAAAGCGTAGCTTTGTGGACGAGACCTCATCAGACCTCACAATCCGGAAATGGTCGAAACAGGAAAGATACGGCAAGGTTATGAGGGTCGCGCCCTTTAGGGTATGTCATTTCCTTCTGGAAAAAGGTGTTGCCATGGTATGGAGCCGAGATATTTACCTATGTGGTAGCTCCATCTCATTTACTGTGTGGTTGTTGCTTTGTAATAGAGGCCCCTCGGATAAAGGTCCCAAAGGACCGGGGAGTGGCATACTCGAGTAATAGTTACCTAGTTACAGAGGTAACCCGGCCTTGTGTTGGCAGAGAGCCGGGTAGGTTCTCGGGACGTCCCGCCAGAGGCGTACCCATGTGGCAGTAGGAAGTTCCTTAGCCTGACCATTTGTTGGAAATCCAATTTCCAATACGAACCCAGTACGGTTTTAGTTGTATAACCTGCCATTTACTTATGGTGGTCACCACTGTTTAGATGGTAGCTATAGTAGGCATAGTTCGGAATGTCTATGCGGGCTAAGATTAATATTATACTTTCGAAATGCTTTCTACACTATGCACTAGTAATAATATCAAAAGAATTTTTATCGTATCAAGCATATTTGACTATCATAAGAAGAAATCTCCTTCAATTCTACGATTGCATTGTGTGTGTGGCGGGAGGTCTTATGGTAGTTTCATTTTCCAAAAGCATATCAGATTTTCTTTTATAAATCTAGTTTATTTAAAAGCAACTGTTTTTGTTTACTCATACCAGTCTCATGACTGACCCGGAGTTTATTGTTTCTTTCCTAAACTCTAGGTGCCTATAATTTTCACACGGACAGCCTAGTAGCAGGTTTACGTGTTCTGGTGTAGCAGTATTTTGGAGCTTTTGCTTTGGAGATAGTTTAGAAGCTTTTGGGATCTCGGGTTTTTAGTTTTTGGGAGTTCGTTATCGCTTCATTCCTTCGAAGACTTTTTGGATATATGATCACTATTGTATTATCATGATGTTTATTTGGAGTTGTGGTGTATGTATTAAAAATATTCTGATGTAGTAATGGATATTATGATGTTGTATTCGTGATGTATGCATGATATTCATCTTATTCCGCTATTTTATATTCATATGATGTTGTTATAAGCTCCAGCGAACCAGTTCGGTGTTTGGATCTGCGGCATTTGAATACGAATGTCGTATTCAGTGCCGATTTTCGAAAGCCGAGTCAGGGCCATCACATACGGTACAAACCAAACACGTCGTGGGCGCGATAAGGCACGCGAGGCAATGCCTTGGGTAGGATTCTACCATTTTGCAGAATTGTGATGGTGGTAACACATAGCAGCTATTACCGCCCATCTCTTGACACACTTTCATAATCAAAGGTGCACACCAATCAAATCACAAAGTAATAGAATGGTTTCAAAGAAGCATGCTTGAATGGAGGTGCGGCTACACTTGGCCTAGGTATAGCCCATGTTTTAGTTACATCAAGCTGACTTAAGGGAGTCAGGGCTGCGTTCATACCTCAACGTTTGCCAAACCATCCTACTTTTTTCTAGAATCTCTACCACGTGCATAATTATTAAAGTGGTTTTCGATATTATCAGAGAGTATGATAATATGAGATCCCGGTCTCTTTAACAACCAAACGTTTATTTCACACCGTGATCATTTTATAAAATCACTTTATAAATCTCTAAACAAAATCTCAAATTATAAAATTTCATCAAAATTAAATATTCAACTTCAATTTATTAAATTCTGAAAATATTCACTTAATCCCTTTTAATTAAACATACATAACATCTCAAATTACAAATTTAAATCAAATTCAATATTCAATTTTAATTTTAATTTAAATTTGAAAATATTCACTAAGTCACCTTAAATCGAAATCATGTTATCAAGTTATGAATCATATCTTTAAAATCTCAAAATTAGTAAGTTCCAAATAAATCCTTATTTAAATTTAATTATTAACCATTTTAAATTACAAATCAATTTCAATTTACCTTTCTAACCTTAATTTATTAAAGTTATTATAAAATCTATTTAAAAATATTAATATAAATTTTAAATAAATATTATATACATAAATTAGTTAAATTAAAATTTTTATTAAATTATTATATTAAAATTTATTATTAAATATATTTAAATCTTAATTTTATATTTTAAAAATAGTAAAGTTGTAAGTAAAATTTTATAAATTTAAAATTCTCAAACTTATCTTATAATTTTAAAATTTCCAAAACATAAAAAAAACTAAATTTTATACATACTAAAATAAAATATTTATATCATTTTAAAAATCAAAACTCATATATTTCCTTTTCAAAACTTCAAAAATCATTTTCAAAATAGACCAACGGTGTCCATGTATCATTTTCTATCCTATGGTCAAGTTATACGGATGTATATCATTTCAATTCGTAATAATTTAAAATTACGGGCATATATCATTTCAACCCGCAATCCCAAGATTTCAAATCAATAAAATCACATGGGTTTATCATTTCAACCTATAATAATTTTCCCTAATCTAAAACATCGTTCGGGTATGTATCATTTCAACTATAGGGAATTCCTAAAACTATGGGACTGGTAGAGTGAGAAAAATGGCATAAAAATTTAATATAGCATAACAATTACAATATATATCAATTTAAATATAACATATATACAACATGTCAGGGTATCACTATCGTATATCAATTAACATAGGTTAACAATTAAATAATTAATAATTCAGATTTAACAAAATATTTCAATCATCATTTCATGTGAAATAAATTTACTAAATATTTGAATGTTAATCATGAGTGACGCTCACCTTTCAAGGCTAGAGAAGACAACGAGAATGAAAAGCAACTTACATGGACACGCACACAGATCACAGCAATGGATCTGGACAACGACAAGCAAAAGAAAGCTGATGAAGCAAGGGGAAGGTTTGTATGGTGACAGTGATGCTGTTCACGGCTATAGGGCTGGGCGTGGGTTGGTTGCCGCGTGCTTCGGCGTGATGCTAGGCTTGGATAGCTGCTGCGGTGGAGCACTTGGTCAAAGGGAAAAGGCAGAGGGGCTCTTGCGCGTGGCGGTGCAGGCAAGCCGTCGAGGGGTTGGAGATGGCTGCAGCGGCAGGCTAGTTTAGAAGGAAGAGAGGGCGGACTGGGCACGGATGACGAGGAAGATAGGGAGGTGGGTCAATGGGTGGTGGAGAGGCGGTTGCTGGTCGTGGAGGGCTGCTCTGGCGATTTAAGGAGGTAAGGCGTGGATAGGAGGAAGGTTCGGGGGTGTGATCGGCAACAGGAATGGAACAGGCATGAGCAGGTTTAGGAAAGCAAAGGTTTTCTTGCGGTTTGGCTTCGGATAGGAGGAAGAAAAACTCGGGCACGCATGGGTGAAATGGTGATATTGGGTGGGTTTGGAGATGGCGAAAGAAAGGACGAGGCTGCAGGCTTGCTTCGGGACAAAAAGGAGGAAATCACGGGAACAATCAAGTTTTGCTCGAGAAAAAAAAAAATGAAGCACGGATTAATATAAATACGAAACAGATTGTAAAATTTCTTAAAGCAAAAGAATGGTAGACTGGAGATAGAGACGAGGAGTTCTCAGAGCAAGATGAAACCGATATACTGTGCTATGTTTTTTCCTTAGAACAAAGAAGATGAATAATGAAAGGACGACGCAACATAAATCCAAATAATGAATAAAAAGAGTCAAACGTTGGTTTTAGAAATTATTAAAAGGGAACGATTTTAGTCCTATACGGTGGATAACTAAAAAGACCAAGGAAACCAAAAAGCTCAAATACAAAACCGACATAGCTAATCGTTACGCCGATTTCGTCGCGTATCGGACGTCAAAGTACAGAAATAAAAATATGGTAGAGATTATCACGATGAGACGAACGGAATGGTACGCGGATATTAGAGATACGACCATCCTATCAAAACTCAATTTTCGTTGCCAAAACTACTGCTAAAACGTCGAAAATGAGGTAAACGAAGCTAGAGCCGTCCAAATTTAGCGAAACGAAATATGACATCTCACTCGAAAAATAATTTAGGTCTTTATTATGCAAAAATATTTAGATTTCGAAAATATTTAATTTTCAACAAATTTACTGATTTAAACTTAAATTTTGAAATTTCACAAATAAACAAACTTTCAAATAAAAATTTACCATTTGCTATGTTTAAATAGACGTATTAAAATTATAAAATATTCATTTCAAAATTTTAATTGGTTTAATTTCAAGAAAAAATTGGTAAATTATGTTATTTAAAATCGTAAAAATTCGTGGGTCGTTGCACAATCAATTAAAGATGCAATTTTATATAGAAACTTATGTACTTACGAAAGGATTGATTGAACATGTAAGAAAATTAGCATAGTACCCTTAATACAATGTATTCTAATTCGAATAAACACAAAAGAGTACAAAATTATAAATGAAAGCAATAAAACCTGGTTATTCATATACGCAATAGCGACTTTCATGTTTAGTGACGTTAATAACCTATATGATACAATATGAATTACAAATTTTTAATTAGAAATAAGTTCATAATAGTATGCGAACTAAAAAAATCAGTAATCACCGTTTGCCAAAATATAATCAAATGCATGCATCGTTCTCTGTAGGTTAAAACTCAAAATCACATTAGGTCATAGTAATTTTTAGATGATATTAAAAAAAGAACCCGATATCATTAGTAGACTTTATAAATCCAATAATCGATTGAGCCAATGTAATAAGGATAAGAATGAGACATACAAATAAAAAGTAGAAATGATGTATATGGAAATGATGACTATGGATAAGAGAAATTATCTAGTTGTAAATTAGATAAATAAACTAAAAAAAAAAGACTAATGTTTTAGACTAAACTAAAAGACTAAACGACTTTATTATTTTTAATAGTTTTTCTTTATCAAGTAGAGAACTATAAGAAACTTTTTCATAAAAAACTAGTATAAATCGCACGTACATGCATTTGATAGCTAGAGATATGTAATTTTTATTTAATAAAAAATTAATGTATGTATATCTTATATAAGTACAAAATCTTTGGTGATCATAACACTTTTATTTCAATAGCGATAGTAAAATCCAATGGTAGTGTTGGTTGCAAATTGATAGTGAAATCCATTGGTAGGTGACTAAAAATAGAACGATATTGGAGATTGTAACCAATAGTGAGATTCCGTTGACAGGAGAGGGTATTTTTGGAATTTCAGAAAGACACCATGTAAATTCTATTAATTGAATTCTCTTTATTAATAGTGGAGATTCTATTTCCTTTGAACTAAGAGAATGATAAAAAGACGTAATGGAATATTAAATAAAAAATGAAATTAATAGTTGGAATTTAAATTTAATTCAGGAATAAAAGTTGAAAAGGAATACGTGAAAGGAATAATTGGAAAATGTTTCTTTAAATGATTAAGAGTTGAGTATATAACTTAAAATTGAATTAGGAGTCAAGATATAAAAGGTCAAATATTGAATGTTTTATATATTTGTATTTAAATTTTTGAAATTCATTCAAGCCATAATGATTATTCCTTAACTCTAAATTTTGAATCGACTAATGTTTTCTTTATTACTCTTGATATATTTTTAATTAAATTTTATTAATATTTCTTGTGAAAGTTTTATTCCAATTTTATCTCATAACAAATAATCAATATTTCCTCTATTATTTTGTTCTTTGACAATACAGGTCAATTTTTTTTTATTTTTCATAATTTTTGCTTTCATTCCTTTTTAAAATATTTTGCATATAAATTTTATTTTTTGTTGCATAAAATAACATTCACATGATCAAGGTTCTGATTTTACACATTTTACTTTAGAATTAAAAAAAAAGGATTCGTTTTGCGATAAATAATAAAAGTTATTACCTTCACCGGTCAAAGTAAATGTGATTTCCTATAAAAATTTAGTAAGATGCTTACACATGGATTGGTTGTAGACATTATAAAAATCGACATTATACTCTTAGTAAAGAGTATGTTAATATAAATATTGACTGACATAAAGATGCAAAACTACGTACGAATATATGCCATAATGAATTAAAGATTGAAGTGATGAGTATGGAAAAGAATAAATATCTAACTAATATCAAATAAGCGAACTAACAGAAGAAAAAAATGACCAATACCTTAAACTAAATTGATATAAGCTTTTAACATTTATTATCATTCTTTGTTGAATTGATAAGAGATTATTTAAAAAATCACATTATAATTGGTAGAAATGACAGTAAAGAAGCAATGGAAAATAAAAATACAATAAGACATTTATTTACCATAATAAAATGAATAAATTACATGGATAAACATGAAGAGTTGAAATTTGAATTTCAATGGAGATGGAAAGTGATACAAGAGTAGAGACGATAACTGTAAAAAATTTATTCAAATGAATACGAAATGAGATGATTTATGGTGAATGAGAATTAGGATATGAAAGGTCGGATGCTTAAATTTTTATATGATAAAAAATGCTTGAATAATAGAAAATTAATCGTAGTTAATACTCCAACTAAATTAAATTAAATTTCAACTAAATTAGTAGTAACCGATTCCGTCTAATTATTTCCTCTATCGGTTTTATTGACAATCCTTCATATTTAAAGTTAGTTTGCTAACAATTGATAAGATTTTATTGTAGTCTGTGATTTTGGTTATTACCTTAGAATAAAATTTAATTTGGAGTTTGAAATAGTAAATAATTACAGTAGGGTTGAGTAAAAAAAAGTTATCACTCAAATTAAGGAGACAAAAGGAGCGTGAATGAGAATAAATGAGAAACAAAAATATAAATAGTCATATGTACTCTTTTATGTATAATAAATAGATATAATAGATACAATAGATAAACAGGTAGAATAACGGGTGGATGAGACTTAGTGTAAGTATGGAAACATTTAAACATTAATTAGAGAATATATTTTGTAATAGGCAAAGCTGTAAAGGAAAATAATTTAGGGCCAAAGTTTAAAAATATCACTTGAATTAAGGAGAGATTAACATTTCAATTGAGAGTGAATGAAAAAAGAGGAAAAATGTGACAAGATGCATTTTATGAACCTTAGTATAATTATTAAATTAAAATTGTGGAATAAATTAATTCAAATATATGTTTAACAATTATTATAATTCTATCTTTGAATCGATAGGAGATCATATTTGAAAAAAATACCTTTTAATTGAATTCAATTACCTTTAAAAAATAAACATTTGTAATTGGAACTTTAATGGAGAAGGAAAGTGATAAAAGAGTGTTGGCGATAATTGTAATTCATTTTATTCAAACGAATAGGTTGAGTTTGTGATTTTAGGGTAAATGAATATCAGGATATGAAAGGTCGGATACTTAACAATCGAATTGACTTAAGTTAAAGATAATCTATTGTAGTTTATATTCCAATTAAATTAAACTAAATTCAAATTCAACTAAATTAGTAGTAATTGATTCCTTCTAATTAATTCCTCTTATCAGTTTCATTGATATAATCCTTTGTAATTAAAATTAATTTACCACCAATTGGTTTGATTTACTGTAGTCTATGGTGATGGTTATTACCTTATAATGAAATTTAATTTGGAGTTGGAAATAGTGAAAAGATATATTAGAGGTAAGTAAAAAAATTATCACTCAAATTAAGGAGAGAAATTAAGTGCGAATGAGAATGAATGAGAAGCAATAAAATAAATAGAAATATATTCTCTTTTCTATATAATAGAAAGATATAATAAATATAGTTTTTAACTGATAAAATAATGGAAAGAAGAGAATTAGTACGAAAAAGTTCAAACAGTAATTAGAGAAATTATTTTGGAATAGAGAATCCTAAGAAGGAAAAGAATTTACTTAATGTGGAAAAGTTCGAACATTAATTAAAAATACCACTTGAACTAAAAAGATTACAATATTTCAATTGAGATTGAATGGCAAAAGTGGAAACAATGTGAGATGTTGAACTATATATGTCTGTATGTACATACATACATACATATATATGAACCTTCATATAATTATATTTTTATTCAGTTGCCAAATTGAAATCATTGAATAACTTAATTAAAATATATTTCAACATTTATTGTTCTGCGCAAAGAACATATATGTAAGACTTTTACAATTTCATATTTTAAGTATAGGCATTTGGCTTCAAAAATCATCTTTCCATCATTGTGATCATATTTCTTGTTAGCATACAAATTTTAGTGATCCATTTTTCATAATGTTAAATATAATTAACCAAACCTATGGTCAATTCAGGGTTTTAACATAATGAAGAAAAAATAATTAATAAAAACCTAACCAATTTCAAAAGGTATATTAATACTACAATTTCATGAACCAAAAGCACGATTCTAATGTTATACCTCAATAGGAAATGAAAATAAAATATTGAATTTAGGCAATAATAGAGATATTTACGCAGCAATATTAGGAACCTAGAAAATAAATGAAACCGAGAATCAAAGCTTAAAATCTATGGTAAAATCCAATTTTGATGGAGCAGAATATCTAGTTGAAAATTTTGTGCAAAATATACTTTAAATGATGACAGATTGAATGGAATGCACATCAATTTTACTTGGAAAACTTTGGGGTTCTAATGCATAACACAGTGAAGAAGGTGCATTAAACAACTGAGATACTAAATTCATTTTTTAAATAAGAAAATAGGTTATGGAGGCAACGGTGCATAAAAGATGGTTAGAATACAGAGAAGATGTAGAAAAGCCATTAAAGTAAGGATATGGGAAAATGGAATTAACTTGATCAGAATAGCTAAAAGTTGCTGAGAAAGAGTAGCGGTAAATTAATCCAAATAACTGAAGGGAAAATATGTCCTATGATTTTCTAAAGTGGGAATTAGGTTGAAGGGCTTCTTATTGTAGGGTAAAAAGTTTTACGGACAACAATTTAGAATAATTAATTTTAAGGACAATTTACAGGAAAAAGATAAATTCATTTATCTTTTTAAGTTATATAAGAAAAGGATAAATTCATTCATCGTTATTTTTTACAATTGAAAATGATAACTTCATTTATCTTTTTCCTGTAATTTGTCCTTAAAACTAATTTTCCATAATTGATGTCCTTAAAATTTATTACCCTGCAAAAAGAAGCCCTTTGAGCAAAAATCCCTTTTCCAAAATAGGTAAATAGTATTTTTTTCTAAAATTCTAAAAAAATAGAAAGGAAATCGTGAGAGATCTGCTTATAAGGTATATAGTATAAGATAAGAATAATATTTTTGCTAGAGGTCTATATTGCGAAGAATGAGGCAAAAGAGAGAGCGGTATTTTATTTCTGACATCCTAAGAAAATAAAAAGAAAATCATGAGAGATCTGCTAATAAGGTATTTAGTATGAGGTGACAAATTTAAACTTTGTAATGCAATGTGATGTAATGAAAACTAAAATGATGATACAAACAGTAAGTTATATGTGTAATTGCATGATCAGTGATGACTGTGAAATTCTCTTCAAGTGATTTCAACGTATTATAATTCAAAAGCCAACAAGATTGCATGTGAATATGTTTAGGTATCTGGAAGGTTCAGGTTGTTCTGAACCTTTGGCCATGGCTGTTGATGATGATTTCGGGGAAGAAGATGAGGAGTTCTGGCTGGGTAAAGATCATTTGAGACTATGCATATGCACAGATATGTTTGTGCACACAAGAATGGCAAAAAATGAAGAACAGTGGTTGGCAATTTTTTAAGTAAGATCAAGAAATAGCAAAATCCAAACTGAAACTCGAAGGAAGTATCAAGGAAGTGCACACTTCCCGAAGAAGACATGGCCACTGTATAAAACGAGGACATTTACAACATATATTTTCTTTAACAAGAAACAACAATTTCAGAAAACTTTTAATTGAAATAAAATCTGTGAACAAGATTACTTCAAAAGGATTTAACAAATTAAGTCAGAGGACATCAAAGACTGAAACTTGATTAGATAACAAGAAAGAAGAATTCAAAATTACATTTTACAAGAAAACATATAAAAGAACAAGATTATGAATTGGAAAATAAAAACTAACAAAAGGAAAAACAAAAGATCAGAAGATTCAAGAATTCAATTCTAAGTGTAAAGGAGAACAAAATGAACAGAAGATGACTTATTCTATAGCAGGCCAAAAAGAACTAACTACTGTTGCAAATTTTAGGGATAAAAGAATGTATTAAACCAAGAAGGACAAATTGATAACAGATGAACTAAAACTGGAATTGAAAACAAATAGGGCACAATATAGTAACAAATAAAAATATGATTTTTTTATTACTTTAGTTTCTTCTCACATTCAATACAACATGCTCTGGTATTTATACAAATAGGCAACAATACAAAAATGACCGAATCACTCATTTCTACCCATTTTGACCTATACGGCCCATTTTTTCAAAGTATTATATGCCCACACACAATTATACTTCACTATACAAACATGAACACACTGATACACTTATCTAATTCTCTCCACAATCCCAGACCTTCATACTTTCTAACTCTAACTGATGTTTGCCATTCCCAGCTTTCCTTTTCGATGATCTCCAGCCAACTATGATGAATAGTTCTTAGTTGCAGAAGCTTCTTCTTCCTTCGTTGTCACACGGCAATTTTTCTTCTCCATGATTATGGCTACCAAACTGTGGTTGTTACATCTCCCCTGCACTTCAAAAACAAACCTTGTCCCAAGGTCGATTGTAGAAAACTTCTTGATCATTGGCCAATAGTCTTCCCAGTTAGCCTCCTCTTTGGGTCTGGCTTCCCATATAACTAGAATTTGCACCGCTACTTCATTATTTCTAGGAATCATTCTTCTATGTAGGATCCTTTATGGTTACTCAACAAGTTCCTCTGTAAACTAGGAATGCTATCTTGTATCACCATAGTATCCCCTATTTTCTTTTCTAATTGGAAAACATGAAATACATTATGAATTCGAGTGTTTTCAGGAAGTTGCAGTTTATAGGCCACAGAACCTATTTTATCTAAGACCTTGTAAGGACCACAGAATTTGGGTGAAAGCTTATGGGTTTTGAAATTTTTGGCTATAATGTGTTTGTAAGTTTGCAATTTTAGATAAACTCAATCTCCAACCTCAAACTTTCTATCGGTTCTTCTCGTATCTGCATACTTTTTCATCCTTTCTTGAGCCAATTTAAGACTGTCCTTGAGGAACTGTATCATAATATCTCGATTGAATAATTCTTCTTCTACTTGTTTAACCTTGGCAGTATTAGGTACATAAGAGAGCATGGTGGAAGGGTCAATGCCATATACAATCTTGTGGGAAGTAGTTTTGTAGGAGTCTTCCAAGTGGTGTTATACCAATATTCAGCTAAGGGCAGCCATTTAGACCATTCACTAGGCTTATGACACACATAACACCTTAGATAACCTTCCAAAATTTTATTCACCACTTCAGTTTGACCATCACTTTGGGGATGATAGGCTGAACCAAGTTTAAGGGAACTACCTTGAAGCTTAAAAAGCTCTTGCCAGAAGATGATTATGAAGATAGTGTTTCTGTCACTTACAATAGTTTTAGGCAGTCCATGTAATTTAGGACCCCTTGGAAAAAAACTAATGCTACATCATTTGCAGTATAAGGATGTTGAAGTGGAAAGAAATGAGCATACTTACTTAGCCTATCAACTACTACAAATATGACGGTGTATTTGTGGCTTTTAGGTAAACATGTAATAAAATCCATAGAAATGTCAGACCAAATTTTGTCAGGTGTAGGAAAAGGTTGTAGTAAACATGGCACCAATATGTTCTCATGCTTGTTTCTTTGACACTCTTCACAAGATCTGATAAAGCCTTCAACATTAGTCTTCATTTTTTTTCCAATAAAAAACCAGCTTTAACTTATGCAGAGTTGCTTTAACCCCTGAATGCCCCTCTAAAGGAGATGAGTGGTGTTCATTAATGAGAAATTGTGTCATCTAGTTTAAGTGACGATCAACTAAAATTTTCCCATTTCTGAATATCAAGTCTTCAACAGCCTTGTATTTACTTTCTGGTAACTATCTTGCTTGCACCCTTACTAGCAGTTGTTGATACCATAGTGAACCATGCAGAGCTTCCTCGAGTTTTTGTAGCCAAGGAGTCTGCATTGTGGGTATGGCTTGTACTAGCATTTTATTGATCTCAATTTCACCTCTCCTTGAGTTGGCATCTGCTACCTTATTCTCTTCACCACTTTTATAATCCACCTTATAATTGAATCCATGAAGTTTAGCCAACCATTGTCCTTGCATACCCTTATGTATCTGTTGTGTTAATAAATATTTTAAACTCTGATGATCGGTCTTTATTACAAAATGTCTCCCCATTAAATATTGTAACCATTTTTTATGGCAATAATGATAGCAAGGAGTTCCTTCTCATGAGTAGATAAAGAGAGATTCCTTTCATGGAGACCTTTACTCAGGTAGGCTATAGTTTTTTTGTTTTGAATGAGAACTGCCCCTACTCCTTGTCCATTGGCATCACATTCCAAGATGAAAGGCTGGGTAAAATCTGGTATAGCTAGTACCGGTGGTGAAACCAAGCACTGCTTTAACTGCTCAAAAGCTCCTTTTGCTTCATCAATGCAATTAAAGGCATCCTTATTTAACATTGAAGTTAGAGGCTTAGCAATTAACCCTTATCATTTTATAAATTTGCGGTAGTAACCTGTAAGTCCCAGAAAACCACTTAGCTCTTTCAAGCTTTGTGAAATTGGCCAACTAAGGATAGCATGCACCTTTCTAGGATCAACTGAGAGACCTTCAACAGAAATGACATGTCCTAGGTAATCAGTAGATTGCTTGGTAAACTGACATTTAGAAAGATTGATCACCAAAGCATTTTTCTGCAAAAGATGAAGTCTTATTTCAAGGTGTTTGAATGTTCATTCCATGTTTGACTATACACAAGTATATCATCAAAAAACACCAAGATAAATTTTCTCAAATATGCTCTGAATATATCATTCATGAGAGATTGGAAAGTAGAAGGGGCATTTGCCAACCCAAATGGAATCATCACAAATTCATAGTGACCATCATGGGTTCTAAAAGCAGTTTTGTGGATATCTTCTTCTTGCATTTTGATTTGATGGTACCCAGACCTTAAGTCCAGTTTCGAATAATACTGAGAACCATGTAGCTAATCAAAAAGTTCTTCAATCAGTGGAATAGGAAACTTGTCTTTAATGGTCAATGCATTCAACCTCCTATAATCAATACATAGCCTCCATGTTCCATCTTTCTTTCTCACCATAACAATAGGAGATGAGTAAGAGCTATGACTAGGCCTAATAATTCCCGAAGCTAATATGTCTTGAATTATTTTTTCCAACTCATTTTTGATATGATATGAGTTCCTGTAAGGACTTAAACAAATAGGTTTGGAGTCTGGAAAAAGGTGTATTATGTGGTCATGGGGTCTTGGTGGAGGCAAATTTGGAGAGAGGCTAGTGATCATGAGAAATTGCTTGAGCATTGTTTCAATTTTTGATGGAACAGGAGCTGCATTATTCTTTGACTGTATAAGCTGACAACATAATCATAACTATTTGGCCATGCACATACTCTTTATTTAGACTTCTCTTATCAATGAATTTCAACTCATCCTGTATCAAACCCTGCCACACATAAGGCTTATCATTGTATACAAATTTAACTTCTAACTGATCTAGGTTAAGTGTTATTTCTCCCAAGCTTTTCATCTACTATGCCCCAAGCACCACCTGACAGCCATCTAAAGGAAATAAAAGCAAGTCCATTGCCATGGTACATCTCTGGCACTTGAGCACAAACATCATTACAAACCCCTAAACTAGTTAGTTTTTCCCCATTGGCCACCGTTACTTCAAATAGTTTAGTTTCATCAATTTTTAAATCTAATTTTCTTGCAAGTTTATCATTGATGAAGCTATGGGTAGAACCAGAGTCAATTAGAATATGAACTGGTTTACCCTGAATACTGCCTCTAACTTTGATGGTGGATAAAGAAGGAATTCCATATAAAGCTTGCAAAGTGATGGCTAATGTCTCTTCAACTTGAATGTTAGATTCTGTAATGGGTGCCTCATTAGCATTGGAGCCCTCCCAGTCCTATAATGGCATCATTCCTTCCAGTAATAGACTTAAGGAATTTTACATTTGTGATCTCTTGACCATTTTTCTTTACAACCATAACACAAATTTTGTCTTCTCATTTCAATGATTTGGTTAGGAATGAGTCCTCTACTTTTTGCCAGTGATTCAAGTTGAGTATCTTTGGAGCTATTAACTTAGTTATAGTTAAAATAGTAAGTGGACTCTTGTGATGACTTTGGTTGAGGCAGCTAACTGGTTTGGTAGTTGAAGTGCTAGGTGGTGGATATTTAATTTTTTTTGTTTGAAGACATTTGCTTCCGAACATTTTCGCCAAATCCACTGGTCTTGAAGTGAAGACATCATACCTAATTTCTTCTTTTAATCCTCTAATAAATCTATCAATCAAGCACTTTGGTGGGAGAGTTTCTACTACAGCCTGCAACCGTTCATACTTACTCAAATAAGATCTAACTGTTGTATGCTACTTAAGTTTGGATAAGGTTTCATATGGTCTCTCTATTTCTTCAGAATTAAATCTAACCAATATTTCTTCCTTGAAGACTGGCCATGATTCATTATTATTGATAGTGTTCATATACCAATGATACCTTTGTAAGGCTTCTTTTTTCAAAGCAAATGAACAAATTTCTGCCTATTAATGTTCTTCGGTGTGATGGAATTTAAAATACTGCTCCACCTGTCTCAGCCAATCTTCCACTCTTCCTCCACAGAATATGTAGGGAAATCTAATTTGATGATAGGATATTGGTTACGGTTATGAAGCATAAAATAATCTGGTAATGGGTTTCTGGGTTGATGAGGAGGCAGTGGTTCTTATGGATATCTTAGGTGAGCGTTAAAGAAAGAGGCTTCTTGGTGGTATAACAGGTGACCTATGAGGTTGTGTGAAAGTTCTTGGAGGTGTGGCTGCGGTGGATACATAGGTTACGATGGGGGAGGCGGATAAGGCTGAAAAGGCATCGAAGGTTGAGAAGTTGTTGGTGGTGGTTGAAAAGTGTTCCTATGATTTCGAAACTCAATAACGAAAGTAGTCAACATGTTGTGCACTCGCTCGAATTTAATATGCATATTTTTGGTGGATTGATCAAACTTTTTATCCAAGTTTTGCACAGTATACTCCAAGTTTATGGCTATAATTTCTACATCTCTCAAGGCATACATAGTGTGGTTGTTAATTTCCTCTTACCTCAGCCATAGATCATCTAGGTTTGAAATTTGGGTTGGGTCTGGATTTGAATTTGGGGCATTTTAAGGATCAAACATGGGATTTGTTTATATCTCCGTTGACCTCTCTGATACCAAACTGGAAAGTCCAGGTTGTTCTGAAACTTTGGCCATGGATATTGATGATGATTTCGGGGAAGAAGATGAGGACTTCTGTCTGGGTAAAGATTATTTGAGACTGTGCACATGCACAAATATGTTTGAGCACACAAGAATGGAAAAAAACGAAGAACGGTGGTTGGCAATTTTTCAAGTAAGATCAACAAATAGCGATATCCAAACTAAAACTCGAAGGAAGTATCAAGGAAATGCACATTTTCCCCAAAAAGACATGGCCGCTGTATAAAACGAGGACATTTACAACATATATTTTTTTAACAAGAAACAACAATTTCAGAATTTTTTTAACTAAAACCGGAATATATGAACAAGATTACTTCAAAAGGATTTAACAAATGAAATCAGAGGACATCAAAGACTGAAACTTGATTGGATAACAAGAAAGAAGAATTCAAAATTACAGTTTATAGGAAAAAATATAAAAGAACAAGATTAAGAATTGAAGAAGAAAAACTAATAAAAGGAAAAAACAAAAGATCAGCAGATTCAAGAATTCAATTCTAAGTGTAAAGATGAGTTATCCTGCAGCAGGCCAAAAAAAACTAACTATTATTGCAAATATTAGGGATAAAAGAATGTATTAAACCGAGAAGGACAAATTGATAACTGTTGGATCATAGGCTTTGATTGCTGTTAAGAAACAACAAATCACGAATCTACGACTACGATAACATCCAGACTCGTCGGCTCAATATATGGTTTGTGTAGTTATATATTTTAACAAGAGTCATCAAACGTGTATACAAAGTCTAGTTTAGTGATTTGTTAAAATCTTTCCTTAAGAATCATCATTCACATTCAAATAAACTTGCATGCATATTTTAATCAAATCCAAATTTTCAAAAAATGCATGGAGTAGAGCTCGAACCCAGGTCACTAGTTCGGAAGGCAAGTACTCTAACCAAATGAGCTATTGTAGTTTGTGTTTAATAACAGAATTCAGTCGACTGAATACAGTCATTCGACTGAACCTATGTATTTTAACATTCATTGTGCATGTTTTTAAATTCAGTCGACTGATTGACTGTATTCAGTCGATTGAATCATGCAACTGTCATTTTTTATGAAAATACGCTTCCTTTTTGAATAGTTGTTTTCCTCCCCAAGGGTTGCAACCATTGCTATTCGCAGAGATCTCTTCACCAGCAGTTGCAACTCCTTAACTATATGCATGAATTTCGGGATAAAATTACTTCACTTACTTGCTTATACTTGAACCATATTTTCTGAATTAACTACTCTCTTGAATTCATACATTCATTGCTTACGTATTAATTTCCATATTCTTCAAGCAATTTGAAACTTCCTAATCTTCATATACACACAACTATACAAATCATACTTGAGGAAAAGATTATAGGAATGGTGTACTACAAGTGAAAAATCCGTGTTATTAGAACGCACAAGGTCAAAATAATCTTTTGTATTTGTTGAAGTCCTGTTCTGCTGCTCAGGCGTATGAAGTCCTCTTCGGCTGCTGAGGTGAAATCATGTTCTGCTGCTCAGGTCCTTGTTCATCTACTCAAGGGTTGTATAGACTTATTCCTCCGGGTTAAGTGAGGGTTATTGTTTTAGTATAATTCCAAAAGGAGTCTGGGAGTGGATGTAGGATGGAGCCCCGAACCAGTATAAAAATCTCTGGTGTTATTTTTATTATACTGCTTTTATATTCTGCACTATTTACTGTACTGCTATCACCATTATCTCTGTATTATCATATATCTATATTACATGATCCATAACACACTTTCAATTTGTTTTTCTCTTTTTGATGATGACAACTCCATTTGCTACGGATGAATCTTCGACAAGCTTTGTTGACTTATCTCTCCCCTTAAATATATTCCTATAATTGTGCTATTGATTTCTCTCCCTGAATCTATACTATATATTCCTGCAAATAGTATTAGAGTAATATCTTTCTCCCACTTTATCATCGTCAAAAAGGAGAGTTTATATGATGACATACGTTATATTCCACATAAGTGTTAACATAGAACAATATAGAAAAAATAACTATAACTAATAATGCAAGGTATCGAAAAAATAACATTAAAAGCATGCAATACCAAAGGTTCTTATAATTTCCTAATTTTTAGGAAACCATACTCATTTGGGTGTGGTTGAACCTTTATAAATATAATCTCCATTATTAACTACCATATCAAAATAATCATCGATGTATTTTTTTATATTTTTCTGATTAACAGGAACCCAAATACTTAGATAAATTTTATTCATATTTCCTGTCAATGATTTTGTATTTCTAGAGAGATTATAAACATTATTGGTCATAACAATATTTGAATTTATATAAAAACTGGATTTAGACTTTACTCAAAATTTAGTACTAGCACTAACATTTTCACTATACATGAAAGCGCATCTAGTGCTATTTCTACGATTAGTTTTATTATATCGTAAATCATTTTTATCATGTAAAGGTTTAGAACCGGATAAAATCATGTTTAAATCGTTTTGACCTTTATTAAATTTTGTGACTTCAGTGTTAAGTTTATCAAATTTAGTTTTAAATTCCCAATTTTATTTTCAAAAGAAATATTACTGTTATTCAAAATATCAATTTTCTCACTTAATTCAGAATTCTCGTTTTTTGGTGTACAGTTCTCATTTTTGAGAAGGAAATTTTGAGATTTTGAATTATCTAAAGAGGATTGTAATAAATAATTTTGTCTTTTCAAATCAGAAATTTCTTTTGAAAAAATTTCTCTCTCTTTTTCAAATATGGTGTTTTGTTCATCTAGAAAATCTTTAACAGTTATAAAATTATTCTTTAAAACACCAAGTTGATTTTCTAAATTTAACTTCTCATTTTTCAATTTCTCATTTTTAAGTTCAACAGATTTCATCTTTTCTAAAACAATAAAATTAAGCTTTGAAATCTTATTGCTTATACTAACTAATTCATTATTATCTTTTACTGAAATTTGTAAATCAGAAAGTATTTTTTTGCAGTCCTCACTGGTGGCTTTGACAGGGATTTTGCCTATTGTATTTCGATTGGATCGTTTTTTTGCCATTATCCTATGATGTTGTGATGATCGATGGAATTCCAAGCTCTGATACCAAATGAAAGTGTGTTATGGATCATGTAATATGGATATACGATAATGCAGAGTATAGTGATGATAGTTATGCAGTAAATAATGTGGAATATAAAAGCAGAATAAAAATAACACCGGAGTTTTTTATACTGGTTCGGAGCTCCGTCCTACGTCCAGTCCCAGATTCCTTATGGAATTTCACTAAAACAACAACCCCCACTTAACCCGAAGGAATAGGTCTATACAACCCCTAAGCAGCCGAACTGACTTTGATCATTCAGGCGACTGAATTTAAAAACATGCACATATACGTTAAAATGCATAGATTCGTTGACTGAATGATCTTGTTCAGTCGATTGAATTCTGTTGATAAACAAAAATTACCACAACGCATTGGTTAGTGCACTTGCCTTCTAAACTAGTGACCCGGGTTCGAGCCCCGCTCCATGCATCTTTTAAAAACTTGATTTTGATTAAATATATGCAAGTTTATTTGAACGTGAATGATGATTCTTGAGGAAAGATTAAAACAAAGCACTAAAGTAGACTCTATATACAAATTTGATGATTCATGTTAAAATATATAACTATATGAACCATACTTTGAGTCGTTTAGTCTGGATGTTGTCGTAGTCGTAGATTCGTGAATTGTTGTTTCATGTCAGCAATCAAAACCTATAATCTAACAATAATAAGATGAACTAAAATTGGAATTGAAAACAGATAGACTGCACAATATAGTAAAAAAGAAAATATGATTTTTTATTACTTCAATTTCTTCCCACATTCAATACAACATGCTCTGGTGTTTATACAAATAGGAAACAGTACAAAAATGGCCGAATCACTCATTCCTACCCATTTGACCTATACAGCCCATTTTTTCAAAGTATTATATGCGCACGCATAATTATACTTCACTATACAAACATGCACATACTGATACACTTATCTAATTCCCTCCACAGTCCCAGATCTTCATACTTTCTGCCTCTAACTGATGTCTGCCATTCCCAGCTTTCCTTTTTGATGATCTCCAGCCAACTTTGATGAAAGGTGCTTAGTTGCAGAAGCTTCTTCTTCCTCGGTTCTCGCAGAGCGGTTTTCTTCTGCATGACCATGGCTACCAAACTATGGTTGTTACAGTATCAACCACATGATTAGTGCACTAAAAGAGAGGGTTTCATGATTTAAATGTTAGAAAAATTCGATATCAAAAATGTGCTATAAAGACAACTAATATAGATAAATATTTATATCGATTTTATATCTAGTAAAATCGATATAATGTTTACTGCACCTATTAAGAATTTCTTTTTATTGTATAATTTTCTTTATAAATTTGTGCATATTAAATAAAAACAACTAATATAGAAGGGAAAATTTAAATGTAGTTTTTTGTTTGGAATATTTATTGCTTACTTGATTGTCATAAATATGATGTTAATTATTAAAGTATTTTATAACAATTGCAATTAGATGCAATAAGTTTCATTTTTTTTCTTTCTTTTCTTTTCTTTCTTTCCATTTCTAATCGTTTGAAATTAGATGAATTTGTGTGTTTATTAATAGCTTGAACACAAGCCTCTAACAACAATTCTAGCTATATTTATTATCGGCTTAATAGTCTCAATGTTATCGTTGAGACAATGGCCATTGGAAGGATGAACTTCATTATTGTTATTTATTATCGTCTGCCAAAACAGTAAGTTTTAAAGTTTGCACATATACACTTTTTCCACAAGCATTATTGCTCGTTGCTTCATTTACCATATACAAATTCTGATCATATGGAACAACGAATACTATATAGTATTTTTATGAAATTTTATTTCATGCCATTTTAATATTATCTCTATATTTTAGCAAGCATAAAAACTCTATGATTTGCGCGTATTAATGATGTACAATTTCTCTTTGTATTGTAATTTTTTCTGGGTTTGCATATCACTTTATATA
Source organism: Allium cepa (assembly GCA_030765085.1). NCBI lineage: Eukaryota > Viridiplantae > Streptophyta > Magnoliopsida > Asparagales > Amaryllidaceae > Allium > Allium cepa. The sequence goes on from CM060937.1 coordinate 42,688,455, forward strand.
TTTGTTTTAGATTTTATTCCAAATTTTGCATTTATTTGTTTGTTTTCATTTTATTTTAGATGTACTTGTTTTGCCCAATATTTCAAAATAGATTTGAAAACTATTTTAATCCAAAAATTTATTCTTGGTAAAAGTCTGGTAGCATTTTCTACTGATTGAAAGTTAATCATAAGTCGATATTTTTAATGTTGCAACATATTGGCAAATATGATATGTTAATGTCATCATGCATTTGGACCAAGCAGCTTTCAAATGAATCCAGACGTTAGAATAAAGATAAAATAGTTCAAACACATAGAGGCAAGCTTGGATTGGATTTGGAAAGAACATTAAAGAGTTGGAGAGCAAAAATTCCACTAAGGGAGAGATCGGTCCGACCTCTTTCTGATATAGTTTCAGGCATTTTGGCGGCTTCTAAAGTTATGATTATAGGTTGGTTAGCTAAAGTGATCATCCTAAAACCCATTTTGAAAGGAGTAGGCGAACAAATCAAAAAGATCTATATGAAAGGATAAGTACTAGACGTGTCAGAACATCTCGATAACAACTTAATTTCTAAGGCAAAATGCTCATAACTTGTAGAATAGAAGCTGAAGACGTAGTAGAGGACGGCTACATGATTTGCACTTGGCAAACTATGACGACCACCCTACACCATCAGCACCTAATTTACATAAGATAGTGCGCTATTGACATGCCCGGCCGATATAGAATGATCATCAAGGTTTTAAAATGAAATAAACACACGAACCTATCATATATCTCACAATGCAAGGAATAAAATATAGTATGCATTACAGATATAAAACATGAGATATAGTATTAACTAAGTGATTCAGGTATCAGAGTGCAGATTTACAGAGTTATACAACTAGTAAAAGAGTTTATACAATGGAAATAAACTCAAGTAATTGTCTCATAATAATATGCAAGCATTACTAAGACTCCATAGTATTGCACATCGGAATAACCAAAGAAATCCTTATATAATATGAGATAGCTTCATCTAGCTCGTCCTCTACACATCTATTGCGTCGCACGAAGACCTGCTCTCTAATTTACTCATTTAAGAGTACTATAGATAATAAGAAGCAAAGCATATAACCTCGAGCTAGACAAAAGTCTGGTGTGAGCGATAAATGAATCTCAAAATACTATACAAGTCGATATAGTAAGGAACAAATGTATACGAATCATACCTGGCCTATCCTTACAACCAAACAGTTTGACATAACGAACACAATATGCTATTCTAAAATTATGGTAAAGGTACATTACAAACCAAGTATGATGGGTATCTGGTAACCCTATCTCTTATACCAATCTATAATGACATCCCTAGAGCGATAGACTATGGAAGAACAATCAAGACAACCATAACATCCATCAAAAAAATCCTCACTATCGTTCACTATGGTTTGGATAAATGATAACTCCCATGACCTTTCAACTGCCAGGGACTAATGAAAATCCTGGTTTTCAATGTACTCTCTTTAGCTCAAAGTTGATAGCGAACCCATTCAACCGGTCTACAGTACACAGGTCCATTCAACCGATCCAGGGTAGCCTTTCAACATACCCATAGGTGTTCGTACAATATCCTGCTATGAGTATATTAGAAAACACTTCAAGTATCAATGATCCCTTAGCACACATATCCGAGCCTTTCCTTGCTCCATCCAATTTCCATTATCCTTAGGAACATAATTTACATTCTTTGATTCCACAACGGGATCATTTAACTGTCCTATCCACAGGTCACCTTTCGTAAAACTCGCCTTTTTTTATAGATAACCATTCTCATGACTCCATTCAATCAAGTCGCCATTAACGAAACCTAACTCCTTTCATCATTGAGTTGTCATCAAAGTCTCGAAACTATCCTCGTGATATTATGTTGCCATTAAATCCCAAGCGAATGAACAAGTATCTTTAGCACGATCTATAGGGACTCTGCTTCAACTTGACACATATAAGCAACATGGTACCGTCAAGTTGTTCAACTCGGGATCGACCCATTTACTTAGCCAATCTTGGCAAAGTCTCCTTCCTTACTTCTAGTCTCCATTCCCAGATGCTTTAAACCCAACCATCCATCAAAACAACTTGGTCCTCACTTCGAATCATTCTACTTCAAGTTCCAAAAACAATAGTACCTGATACTTAGCCAACCTCATGCATCTTCCAATGGAAAACCTTTACTAGCCATGATCTACCCATCCATCAAGTTGGCCTATCCATCCGAGCCTTCAAAATAACTTGGCGTGGACTCTTCAACTCGGTGCTAAGTTGAGTGCTTAGCGAATCTTGAGGTGCAAATTATATTACAAAATCTTCCTATTCTCTTGAGCCTTTACTCCAAGTTTCGTCCAATTCCGACCAACTTTGCCTCCGATTTTCCATATTCACCAACCTATCTTCTGAAGCATCCAAAACACTAGCAAACAACGTCAAAGCACAATATGCAAGCATAAATAACATGCATATGCATCTATTCATACAAGCAATGCACAAGAATGTGATAAACAAGCCAATTCTAATTTAAATCTAGCTTTTATATTAGCATATGCACATGATTTCTAAGGGTTGCAAAACTATTTAATAATCACTTTAAACGTTTCAAAATTTGGTTTTAGACATTTATAAAAGTGTGGTTGAGGATAGCAAAATTTTACGATCAAAATCATGTCAAAACATTATTTATAATTATATAAGTAAGCAAAGCAGAGTGAAAGGTCGAGAGCCACTCACCAAATACCCAAAAATACAAATATTTCTCCCTGAAATGCATAGCAAAGGAGAAGGATTCAAATCATCCAAAATGATGATCTCTAGCTTCTATATGTTAATCACCCCTCTATCAATGATTTGGTTAAGAATAATAAGGAAAAGATGTGTTTTTGGATGAAATTAGGGTTTATGGAGGTTTAATACTATTTTAGAGAAGATGAAAATGACATACACCAGCTCCAACAGCCGCCCTTAGCACAAATTTCAAAGTAGGTTAGTGGGCCTAAGCACAAGCTAAGTTGGTTACCTATTAAAACTGGCTAGCAGTAGTAAACAAATTAAAATAGCTATAACTTCTAAATGATATATCTGTTTTTCTATTATGATCATTATATGGAATTGGAAACCATCATCTTGAAGTAATGGAAGTGTTTTGAGATCCTAATTCGGCTCTATCAAAAGTTATAGTCCAAGCAAGATTTTTAGGGTCAAAGTGGTCAGATAGAATTCGGTAAAAAACACAGATGTGGAAGATGTTCCTAAGAGTCACTTTATAGAATCTTAGACCGATACGACCTCATATGAATAAAAAAAAATTATTTTATGATCCTCCGATACGTAAAATACAGGTCATTACAATCTCGCTATCTTTAGGAATTTCGCCTCCAAAATCTCCAAATAAATCAAAGAATAGTCAATCATAGTTACCCTGCATGTCTACCAATGTGTGCAACCATCAAACACATCAAACAAGCAGTTGTGCAAGCAAGTACACAAGCAAACCTATCCTAGTGTGTAAGATACTATACTACATGCAATTTTGACAAACAATGGACCTTACCATACAAAAAGCTCCGGACGAGTACCCCTCATGCTTTCCTCTCCTACGTGCAATTGCCTTCACTTTCGCCCTTATTGAACCTTCACTAACTCCACCGTCTTCCTCCTAAGCTATTTTGTGTCACTTCCGTCAATATGAACTGGCCTAGGCGGACTTAAAGCTCACAGTTCAATCTCGATATCATCCAATTGATCCGGTGTAATTATCACACCTTAGCCGTTCAAAAATGCCCGCAAGTGAGGGACATGGAAGACATTGTGCACACCCACCATATTCTAAGATAAGTCGACCATATAAGCTAGGTTTCCAATCCCTTTTTTATCAAAAAAAGGCCTATGAATCGTGATGTCAACCTCCCATTGCTACCAAATCGAATAACATTTTTCAAAGGAGAAATCGTCACAAACACCATATCACTGATGAAGAATTGCAAATCTCTACGTCTCTTATCGGCATAGCTCTTCTGCTTATCCTGAGCAACTTCCGTTCGTTGTTGAATGATCTCAATCTTCTTCAAGGTTTCTCTGATTATATTTGGCCCAAGTATTAGTTTATTGCCCGCTTTCCACTAACACGAAGGAGCATTGCACAATCGGCTATACAATGCTTCATACGGTGCCACACTGATACTAGACTGATATCTATTATTGTATGTAATCTCTACTAACAAGTGATCACCCGTAAGCCTTCAAAATCGAGGATGCAAGCTTGTAAGAGATCCTCTAAGATGCAATTCACTCTCTTAGTTTGCCTACCAATTTGCCTGTGATAAACTGTACTAAGATGTAACTCGGTAACCCACGCCTCCTGTAAACTCTTTCAAAACCCACTATAGAACAGCGGGTCTCGGTTGGTCACAATGCTCTACAACACGCCATGAAATCATACAACTCACTTCACATACAACTTGGCTAATTTGGTTACCGTTCTACTTGACTTGATGGGTATAAATCTAGCATTATTGATTAATCAATCAACTATGACCCAAATGTTGTCATACCATGCTCGAGTTCTTGGCAGCCCATCAATAAAGTCCATCGATACTTTTTCTCATGTCCATTCACGAACTTCAAGCGGTTGCAATAAACCACTTGGCTTCTTTTGCTCTACCATCACTAACTGACAGTTCATACATTTCAAGATGAACGCCTTGACATCCTTCTTTATTCCCTTTCAATAATAGGTCTTCTTCATATCACAGTGCATCTTATACCACCAGGATGTGTGGTCAGCTTAGAATGGAGGCACTCTCGTAGCACCTCATCTCTTAATCCATCAACATCGGGAATAAACAGTCTCCCATCCTTACGGAGCCAACATTCTCAGCCAATTCTATATTGCCTCATATCTTCAGACTCTACTCCTCCTTCATTTTTGCCAAAATCTTTGCTAATCTAGCATCTCACCTCTGACTAGTATCAAACTGTTTAATCTGATGAAATCTGATAGTCAAACTCGTCAGCATCGCTGGCTCTGACTCACGATGGGGTCTGATGTCATAGCCATCATCGCTCCCAAACCAGCATGGCTTCTGCTCAATGCATCAACGACCGCATTCCCTTTACCAGGTGTATAGGAAATATTGAAATCATAGAAGGCCAAGCATTCCAACCTTTGCTACCGTCGGACGTTGGGATCCTTCAGGGAGAAAAGGTGCTTTAAAGATTTATAGTTCATGAACAGCATAAACCTTTCTCCTAATAGGTTATGCCTCCAAATCTTCACAGCAAACATTATAGCCACCAACTCCAAATCATGAGTTGGATACTTCCTCTCGCGCGGTTTTAGTTGTCGACAAGCATAGGCGACAATTTTTCCCTTTTGTGCACCTAATCTAGTCCTACAGCCATCTGTATATACTGTCAGCTCCTCATTCCTGCTCGGAATGGTCAATACCGAGGTACTCGTTAACCTCGCTATTAGGCCTACAAATGCATGCTCGCAATTCTAAACAAAAGTCTGATTCTTCTTTGTCAAATTGGTAAACGGCGCTGCTATCTTTGAGAAGTCCTTGATAAAACGTCTATAATATCCGTCCAATCCTAGAAAACTACTCATATCTATAACACTCTCGGGCTAGCTTCAACCTTGAACTGCTACCACTTTGGCAGGATCTACTGCTTGCCCTGCTCCGAGACGACATGACCCAGGAATCTCACCTTCCTCCTCCAGAAGCAACACTTTGAAAACTTTGCTTTCAACTTGTGTTTTCTCAACACCTCAAGCACAATCCTCAATTGCATCTTGTGTTCCTCCTTTATCCTAGAATAGATAGGAAAATCATACACGAACACAAGCTCGAACATGTTTACGTAATCCTCGAAGACACGGTTCATGAGGTCAAAAGAGTATGTCGGATTACTGGTTAGCCCGAACAGCATAACCAACCGCTCATAGAAACCAGATGGCATAAGAAACGCAAAATTCGGTGCACTCTTCTCCGCTACTCTCAACTGGTTAAATACTGTCAAGATCCAGTTGAGAGAACACATTCGCACCATGGAGCTGATTGAATAAGTTATCAATATGTGGGAGTGGATACTTGCTCTTCCTTGTCACCTTATTTAGCTCACGGTGATTTATATAAAACCTTAGAGAGTCATTCGCTTTAGTAGTGAATACTACAAGTGCATCCCACTCAGATATGCTTCTACAAATTAACCCCCTCTTCGACGGGTCAATCACTTACACCTCCAACTCCTTTTGCTCTCTAGGTGTCATAAGCCTCAAAGGCATAACTATTGGCCTGACATCCTTCACTAAGTCAATCCAAAACTTAGTCTCCCTATATGGCGGTAATCCAGCTACTTCCTTAAACAAATATGGATACTTTCTAACGATAGGCACAGTTGACAATCCATCTTGTGGAGTCTCAAGTGAAAGAAGGAAGCTAAGTGTTATCCCACACAATGATGTCAAACATATGAATAAAGCAGGACGAAATCCAAATGCCAAAAAGAAATGGAAGACAATCACAGGATTAGATATCGAAGCCTTTATAATAGCCACTATATTATAAAGCATATACAAGCAGCATGAAGAGGGAAGGATATCAGTTCCTACGGTTAACACCGATGTCGTAAATTTACAATATATGAAAGAGGATATTGAATGATAACTGTGAGGAAAAAGTGATTAAAAAGGATGTCATGAGCCTTTCAGGTTTAGTGGATGTCGTAATTCATTAATATGACATGGATATCGAAGTTCATCAATGTTCATAAAGAATATCGTCTATCATCAATAATGCCAGGCGGTTGTATATCATCGGTATGAGAATAAATCTTTAAACAATTAGTAAGACGGGATGATGTACTTCATCAATATAACAATGGATATGGAATGTCACCAACATGAGGAAATATCGTAAATCACCAATAAAAGGCGAATGCCACATATCATTAGGACGATAAGAATATCAAATAGCTATAGTATGACATTGATATCATAAATCAGCAACCCTAATTGAAATCATAAATCATCAGCCTTTAAAGGTTATCGTAAACCATCTATTTCCAAGATGACGTCGAACCCTAACACAGCAATTGATGATGTCGAAGGTCAAGGGATTCTAAGCGCCGCACAGTAGCCATGTCGCCAACTCTAACCCCATAAATGTGGGCCCCATGGCATTGTAAAAGGGGTAATTCATTATCTTCTCTCTCTTACATTTTTAATTTTGTAAATCCTAAATTGAATTAGATATTTTTAATGTCTACTGTAATTTGATGAGTTATGTAAATATGGACTTGTACAACTAACATTTCATAGCATTGCGTAGCATATGGAATAAAGATCCGTGAAAGGTTCTTGACTCATAAAATGTATTGGACTCTTATACTTATGACTTTGACGTGTTCATGGATTTGCCATGGAACATGCATATTACTAGCAAGTTGACATAATGCTACTTGAGCCTAATAATCAAGCTTCATTCACTTTGCACATTTTGGGGTTAGCAAAAAAATTTGTTAACATTTTGGTACTAGAAGGAGAGTTCGAATCTTCATCACCCCGCATATCCTATATTGGACTTTCCTTGCCTTACATATAAAAGACTCTCCCAACACGCACATAGGGGTTACAAAGAACCTTTAAAATCCAACATAGCCCATTGGACTATACGATGACTATTTTTGAACATGGGCCTTCTAAACCTCAAGTAGTTAGATAAAATTATCAAATCACTTTTGATCCTCGATTTCATGAAGAGAAAACGTTAAAAATATTGTCCTTAGAAATCATGAAAGAGAAAAAAACAAGTGTCTCCATATGATCCCGATAAGTGGATAATGAATCCATTGGGTCTACTCCTATCTTTGCTTTAGGAAAAGAAAGTCCAATGAAAGAGATTCTTAAAGACAAGAAGGTCAATACAATTCCAATCCAAGGGAATAATCTTTGAAAAGGAAATAGTAGGAGATTTTGATAAGTTTGCCTGGAAATGGAAAATAATAACTGATCATTCTCTCGTACCAGTCAAAGTACAAAGGGGAAAGTTTATGGATGATGCCAATATTCCTATCCGATGCCACGAGAGAGTCAAACGGGAACAAAAGGCACTATATCCAAAGAATTCGTGGATCCATTCTCTCACCACTTCTTCCAAACTTATTTTTCTTCTAATCAAGAAAAAACTGAATTATTTGCCTTTGAAGAAAAATCAATCTAAAAATGAAAGGAACCTTGGAGGTGGTTATTGCTAACATCATCAAGCGAATGGACATAAACTAATCAATGTCGGGCCTTAAAGGGAATGATTGGAAATTTCTTAAGAAAGGGAAAGCTCAATGAGTTTGTAAGCAAATTTTAGGAAAATCCTCAATAAAGTGAAATTCTTTATGGAAAGGATTTATAAAAGGAAAAGCCTAAATTACTACCTAAGATGGTAGTAGGGGAAAAATAAAACTTTTGATCCGCCACAAGGGCCTAGTCCAAGCACCTACTAAAGGGAGGTTAGAATAAGCCTTTGGTCCCATTGATAAGGCCTGGCAAGAGCATTATAAGCCTTCAATCCCGCCTATGTGGCCTGGCTAGAGCGCCTCATAGAAGGAGGACAGAGTAAGCCTTTGGCCGCGCTTAAGATGGCCTGGTCAGAGCACCGACAACCTTCAGTCCCACCTATAAGGCATGTCTGAAGCGTCTCCTAGAGGGAGGATAGAGTAAGATTTTGGTCCCGTCTAACATGGCCTAGCCAAAGTACCGAACCAGCCTTCCGTTCTACCTATAGGGCCTGATCAAAGCGCCTCCTAGAGGGAGAATGTTTAATACTTCAGTTCTACTCAAGATAGCAAACCAAACACACTGACCAAAATGTAAATCATCACTTAAGATGGTGATAAGGGGTTCAATCAAAGTTGAGATCATTACTTAATGATGGTAATAGAAGAAGTCAATCAATGCCTAAATCACCACCCAAAGAGTAATAAGAGGCAATCTTCTAGAGGAAGATCAATTGAATACAAAGGCAAATCAAACTCTATCCTGAACAAAGATTGAGTCATTCTTCTAGAGGAAGATCAATTAAACACATCTAGTTCTGCACCATGTTAAAGTTGAGGCAACCTTCAGAGAAAGGATTAAAATTTAATTATCATGTAGAAGTGGAAATTTAATTCAATTAATCTAACAACGGGAATCTCCGTTATTATTCAAAATTCTAGTTTCCTACTAGTTGAAAATGGATAATTTTCCGGTCTTCTATTCCAGTTATTATTAGATAATTGCCAAATGATTTTTTGGTCCTCTATTCAAGAGATATGTTTGTTAGGTGATTTCTTGATCTTCTTTTTCAAAGTTATTACTAGACTATCTTCTGGCCTCTTATTCGAATAACATTATGGCCAAAAGATTTCTAGTCTTTAATGGTTTTAGACAGATTTTTAGATATATACTCCATTGAGACTAAAACTGTAAGTGCCAAATTCTAGAGCTCCAAGTAATGAATCCAAAAGATAAAGTTATTAAAGGCTTCATTAAATCCACTTGAATGGAGTTAAAACTTTTTAATAATGAGAATCTTTTATACTCATTTCCAATTAACTAAAGTAAGGATTCTTTTAAATTTTTGATCAAATGAGTTACTAATCACTTGATCAAAATAGATTTCAGGTTTTAATGATGAGGTTTATATTAACAAGAAAAAACCAATGCTCAATTAAAGGCTACACATTGGATTGCCCCAAATTAGAACTTAAAAAAGGCCGCATGTCTCGAATTATTCAAGCAAAAGTAACAATAGAAATGCGAAGTTAAATTAATATGTCAGCCATTCAGGTACAAATTTATTTATAATTTTTACACTTTACCAATTATATGCAAAAGTTGTAGATATCAAAACAAGATTAATCAAGTCCTCCTAAGAAGGAGGAGGAGGTTGATGAATTGGGTAATGTTGGTACACTTTCTCTTTTCATTTTCCCTCAATATCAAGAGGGTATGGATGACTTTCACTTGAAGAGGGACCATCTCTGAGTAAACATGAAGGCCCTCCAATATCTTTAAGATAGTCAGCATATCCATACAAAAAGAAATGTGCTATCCTCGATATCCCACTTCCATTGCTTTGCTCAGCCTCTGATTCATATCTAGGCCCAAAACGGTGAAATCAATCTCTAGTCCAGAAGCGACTATTACTTCAAGAAGATATCAACAAGAGAGTCAATTCGATAATTTTCAAGAGATATCACCTAGGTTACTTTCAATTGAGATTCAAGATCCTACACTTTTTCTTTTAGAACTTCAACGACCGAAGAGGGTTCAATAATGTGACGACTTGCTATTGGATAATGCTCGTGTCATCAATAGAACTAATATCAATTTCCAACTCATGATTAAGTGCCTATTATCTCCTTTGAGAGTTTTAACTTCACTTTGAAGATTTTTAACCTTTTGCTTGAGAACAAATTTGTCGCGACCCAATTCTTCAATTTGACATTGATAATCATTGAGACGTTGTGAAACATTATCATCTCATTTTTCTTTCAAAAACATGAAACACTCATGTTTAACCCTTTGGAACTATCTCGAAATTTCTCCATGGTCTACATCCAGAGGGGGGTTTAACAGAGAAGGGAATGCCTCCTCGTCGGCTAAAGATCGAGATCTAGTCATTCTCCTATGGTAGGAGAAGGAAGACTGGATTTGCATCCACTTATGATAAGCTCCAAAGATTGACAAGATACTTGACTTTTTAGCAAATCCACCTCAAGGTCGTTTATCTGTTGATATAATTTAACAATTTTTGCATCACCTTCGGTCCTTTGGATAGACGATCTAGATTGACTAATTGTGTCCGTTTTCTTTTTCACTGCTTGAATTCCTATACCCTTCTCTTTGATTTTTTCCTCTAAGTAGGATGTCATCTCCTTTACACTACTAAGTGTGGATCTCTATTGATAGTACATAGCATGTTATTTTTGTGCATCTGATTATCCAAAAATGACAAAGTTGAAGTATATTGAGAAGAAAATTTCTTCCCAATGATGTCCAGTCAATCGAGGATTTACGGACCAAAAGACGCGAGAGTTATTTTTTTTTCTAAATAAAAGTAAGTAAATGAGAAAAATAAGGTAATACGAAGGAAATGCTTTCTTTATTAACAGGAACACACAAATTTAATCACAACAACAATACAAATTTATGTATTTAACTTTTAAAGTTTAAGGATGACATTTTGAGCCTTCTTAAGTGATCCAACGGACAAAGTGAGGGTTGAATCAAAAGAAACATTAAACCCTTGAGGGGTATTAACCGGAGGAAATTGATGATAATCCCAGTTTTCGGCTGTGGGGATGATCTCGCCATATAACAATTTAGTGTGAGTGGTTCATACCTCACTAAACAGTTTATCCTTTTCGTCACCTAAGAAATCAAAATGAAAGTGCAAAAATTATGTGTAAACTTCTTGAAGATCTCCATGGAAGAAATATTTCACTAGCTAAGAAGTTATTGATTTCTCTTTAACATCCCTCTTTAATTTGATGAATTTACTCAAGAGTTCAATAGGAACAGGACTACTATGTAGTTCCTTAAGGTATGATCCATAAGAAATTAACTAAGCTACAAAGAAATGTGGAACAAAAAACTGAAACTCATAATATTGTCTGAATTACACAGTGAAGACAACATCACTGGGGTTCATACAATATTTATTATTTGTAAAATTTATAAATATATCTCTTCTTGCTGAATTTAACTATCTCAAGGGGAATAGTGTTCAGGGTAAGGGAATAGTCACAATCCTAGGAAGATTCCAACATGCCCCGGGATAGGGGTCAGATCCATACTCATCTAGATATATCTTATGGATATACCTAATCAGACCTCCACTCTTCTCCCTTAAGAAATAAAAATCAACGATAATATTTCTATAGTAAACTTTTTAATGAAATTCTACTAAGGCATCAATATCTTTGATGAGCATCTAAAAGAGTGTAACTAACTCTGCGTTTTTCTTCAAACTCTTTCTCTATGAAGGAGAGATTCGTTTAAGTGTCGGGCAACTGTTTCTCCTTGAAGTTTTTTAATTGTTTGGCATGAGGCCAAGGCATATGTACTTTTCAAATAGTTCATTATGCTCTTTGACTAGCCTTTTTATCTCCTTATTCAACCAATGCAGCTCTCTGTCACTCTTTTCATAAAGATTCTCATAGTAATTTGGATTTTTTCTTTAACTAAAGTGGCAAACTTATTAACTAAAGGCTACCAGATAATTTTAAGCATTTAAACAATGAATTCCATACCTGTGTAACTGGAACCTGAGAGGCAACTAAAGATTAGGAAAGTCATAAAGATCTGCATCATGGGAACGAATATAAGTTGTGACTGCCCGATCCATCGACCCCATCTCTTGTTCCATCAAGACCCTTGCCATTACCATCACTCCATGACCATTATTGGGGAAAAGAACATCTTTTAGAGGGATATTCTCCTGTGTAGCGTCCTAAAGATTAGGAAAGTCAGGAAGATCTACATCATGGGAACAAATCTAAGTTATGACTTCCCGATCCATCGACCCCATCTTTTGGTCCATCAAGACCCTTGCCATTACCATCATTCCATGACCATTATTGTTAGTATCGTCATCATCGCCATCATTGTCACCATTATTATCTTCCTTCTCATAGAATCTTTATCCTAATCAAGTAGGGGATCATCGAAAGATAACAACTTCTTCAGGTCGACCTCTTCCTCGTCGAGGAACTTCTCTTGAACAGACCCTTGGGCTCTTTCCAAAATAAGACTAAATTGCTTTTGAACTTTTCATTTAAAGCCCAGATAGAAGGAAAATCCAAATTTAGGCATTTCTGGATATTGTCAACATATGCTATGAAAAAGGCATCTTCGTAGCATTTTTTAGCAATTATGGTAAGAGCATGATCGAGGAAAAAGAAATTTTCTTCTTGGTATCATTGATGTTGTTGTTTGCATAAGTCTGAATAGTTCTTATTGTAGTCAACTTATCCTTTAGAGGTTTCTTCTTATCAGCTAATTTGGCCTTCTCTTTATTGGCCTTCTCAAGATCTTCTTAGCATTTTCACTTCCTTCTCCAGCAATTGTTTAGCCTTTTTCTCCTCGTTAAGAGAGAAATCAAATTTCTTATTTTTATTAATGGATTCATCTCTTGCTATGGTATATCAATCATAATATTCGTAAGAAAACTCGCACCTTAAGCTTGGTATATTCATTAGAATGACTATGAGAGTTCTGTTGGAGAAAGAATATGTTTAGCCACCTGAAACATACAATGAGTATAAGTTAAGCAAGGACATACCAAGTTAAAAATTCAAGATAGCTAAACATGAGAAGGTACATACCTGCAAAAGTTATTGGAAAATAACACGAAGATGATCTATGGAAAAAGATGATGAGTGCAATGGCATAAGAGAATCCATGGTTGGGAATTGTATAGCCAAATGAATAAGATTATTAAAGTCCATAGGAGTAGTTTGAGCTCTGATCTCTACAGGAAGAGAATCATTAGGAAAGGGAGACAGACCTAGATCCTCGAATAAGCATTGAAAACTAAAAGAAGAAGTGGGAAGTGAGATGTTTAGCGAAGGGTTTGGGTTATGAACCTCCCTTATGCATCCTTGCGCATCCTGATCCGGAGAGCCTAAATCAGTCATGCCAGGATCTTGAGTTGTCAAGGAAACATCCACATTCTACTTTTCAGCAACTACATCAGAAATCTGGTTCTCTCCTAGCTTAGGATTTTAAATTGGAGGGAAGTGGTGAAGAACTAGCTAAAGCACCAGTTCTCGCTTTCCTTTTTTATTCGTCAAAGACCATAGTGATAGATTCCCTGACGGGAGTAGGTTTGGTAAGTTTTGTTAAGACAGGAGCATGATCTTTGGCCTCCTCCTCCTTGGAAGCAACAATGAGTGCAGATGACCCTATATTAAAAAGAGAAGTTTTATGAACTAAAAACATAAGAAATTCCACATAAGTTGTAATGAAAATTTACTGGAAGGTTCAAGTTGGACAAAAAAGAGGAAATAGAGAGTTACCAACAACTAATGATCGCTTTCCTTGAGCATTCCCCTTCATCGTTGGGGGTTCTCCCAATATTTTTTTGGTGATCTAGAATTAGAGAATAAGTATAGAGATCGCCTCCCTTAAGAGTGTAAGCTTATCACCCAACTCTTAGATGGCTGAGTTAGGGAATTAATGGTATCATTGACAAAAGGGTAGTTTTTTTAGGAGCAGAATCTAAAAGAAAGCATTCATCATAAGAGGATGACAGATATGACATAAGCTATTAAAAATAGAAACTTACTAATTACAGAGAAGGTTCCCCTAAACTTAAGGAAGTAGCATTTGACGTAGAAAAATTGATTCTCCTATTCCTTTGTCTTGTTAATAGGATGAGCGATTAAGATTTTTGAAAAAGGATGGAGATGGTACAATGGACTATCTAGTTCTTCGCTAACCCTTATAGGATTTCCAATATATGAAAGTCTCAAAACTCAAAGAAGGGGGTTTAGCTTCCCTTGCAAGGACTTCTAGATAGCCCGGGCAAGTAAATGAATTGGAGTCAATTGGATCAAAGCAATGTTTAAATGTTCCAAGAATTATTGGAGGAAATCTTGTAAAGACAAATACCCCGAATGCCAAATATTGGTAAGGGTAAGAGTAAAAGTAAATAACCCATTTGGGGTATTATTTATCCTTCAGAGGGATCGGCAGGAATGGCCTCTATGTTTGTAATTCCAAATTGGGGTTATCTATCTTTAAGAGGGACCGATTGGCATGACCTCTATGTTTGTAATTCCAATTATCTAATAATTATACTTACTTCCTCCTAAGTTGTAATGTAAGATTAATCGAGCTAGAAGTCTCCTTTCTTGCCAAAAGGAGATAGTTTGGAGCTCTTACTTGGTTTCTTGCTTTCCATTTGCCCATCAGGTGATATTACACAAAATTAGGGAAGTACTGCTTATTTTAGAAAGCTTATATATGCTAAAAAGGAAATTAAATACCTAAACAAAAGGTAGTTAATTGATTAAAATTTACCCAAGTCCTAGCAATAAGGTGTTAAATTGATAAATAACGATTACCTTCGCAGCAAGCTAATAACCAATTAAATAGCTCACGTGAAATACTTGGAAATGTAAAATCAATTGAGAATTTGTAAACAACTATTAAATCTATGGTTAGATGATAAGTTTTTAGCTAGTCAAAAAGGCCTAATTTAAATATCATGCTAATGGCATCTTAAGTGGGATGTCGAAACAATGATCTGATGTCAAGTGGGGAAATAGTAGGAATTGATGAATAATGTTGAAACAGTTTAGAGATGCTCTAACCAATTGTTAAACTCATACAGATATCAAATATGCAAATAATTTATATGTCTTCTATATGATAAATACGTACAAACTAGTGATGTCATATAAGATTATAACAAGAATACTGAATTATAAACACTTTTGTTAGTTATCAAAAAGGGACAACAACTCACTATAAGAGTAATCGAATCTATACGACAACCCTTTAAAATGTATGTCGAATTCATGGGTAGCTATTACACTCCTAATTAGTTAGCAACATTATAAGGATTTCGTATTCAATCTTTGAATCAATTGCTATGATAATGATTAAAGGGAAGAGCATTTTTATATAGGATATTAGGTTAAATATTTGATTCCTTAAGGTAATAACTTTGAAATCAAACAAGTTGATAAGTTATGAAGAGAGTTTTAGATTCCTCACACATAACCCACTTTTAAATCATATTAAAAATCCCCTGATTTTTAAATCGATGTCAACAAGCCTTAATCAATTGATTAAGCCTCCTCCCCTCCAAAGAAATATACTAATTTGATAGTTAAGTTCATCTATAGACATAACAAATCTATGATTTAAATTTATAACCCAAAATTTAACAACATTTAACTGATTAATAAAACCTAAAATCAATTCGATATGGAAAAACACCCAGATTAGACCATATCTTTAACTCAAATATAATTTAGTTTGTTGATTAAATCGATTAAAAGCGAAAATCGTACCACGAGTTAAGCTTGGATCCAAAAAAGTCTAAAATTTCTAAGTAAATTTGATAATTATAAGCTTTGTCTCGAGTTTATTATTACATGTAAAAGAGAAAAGAAGGATGAAGATGAGTGTTTATTGGAGAAAAGAGGAAAAGTAGGAGCCCTTCATTTGAATCTGAAAGAATGACCTAGATTCAAATAGAATATTAATAGGTGGCAACACATAAATTAAGGTGGCAGGCACTAATATCGAAGAGTTGACTTGAAAAGTTGACATTTTCTCTACACTAGGAGGGGAAAATTTTATCCCAAATAGTGATATCGAAAATATGGATAAAACATCATGAAATTCAGATGCCGAAAAGCAATGTAAGACATTCAAGGGATTGGATGTCGAAGCCTTTATAATATAAACTATATTTAAAGCATATACAAGCGTATGAAGAGGGAAGGATATAAAATACCTATAGTTAGCAATGATGTTGTAAATTAATGATATATGAAAGAGGATATTGAATGATAACCACGAATAAACGGTGAAGGGAAGGATGTCGTGGGCCTTCCAGGTTTGATGGATGTCATAAGTCATCAGTACGACATGGATACCGAAATTCATCAATGTTCATAGAGAACATCGCCTATCACCAATAAAGCCGGAAGGTTGTATAACATCGGTATAAGGATTTATGTCGTAAAAAATTAATAAGATGGGATCTCGAACTTCATTAATATAACAATGGATGTCGAATATCAACAACATAAGGAAATATCATAAACCACCACTAAAAGGCATATGCCACATATCGTCAGGATGATAGGAATATCAAATAGCCACAGGACGACATTAATATTGTAAATCACCAACCATCGTTGAAATCATAAATATCGTCCTTCAAAGGTTATCATAAACCATCTTTTCCAAGAAGACGTCGAAATCCAATGAAGCAATTGATGATGTCAAAGGTCAGGGATTTTAAGTACTACATGGCAGCCTTGCCGCCAACTCCAACCCCTATAAATATGGACCCAGTGGCATTGTAAAATGGGCGATTCATTCTCTTCTCTCTCTTACATTTTTAATTTTGTAAAATCTAAATTGAAATGAGATTTCTAATGCCTATTGTAATTTGGTGACTTGTACAAATAAGGACTTGTATAATTAACATTGCATAGTGTAGCATAGCATGTGGAATAAAGATTCTTGAAAGGTTCTCGACTTATGAAATGTATTGGACTCTTATACTTATGAATTTGACGCTTTACATGGCTTTAACATGGAACATGCATATTACTAGCAAGTTGACATAAGGCTACTTGAGCCTAATCATTATCAAGCTTCACCTAATTTGTACATTTTAGGGTTAACCTAACACTAACCATAACCCCATCCTCCGATAGGCAACCAATCACTACCGACCGCGCCACCATGGCCCCAATCGTCACCAACAGCTTCATGCAATCCCCTATTACGACATACTTCCTTAGCCAGACCATTCCTAAGATAACCCCAATCCCAATGAAATTCAAAACAAAGCAATTATAAATAAAAGCGCATCCATTTCTTGATAAGGTCAAACCACGACAACCATGCACAGGCTAGTGGAGCCTCCAACATGGTTCCTCACAATCAAAGGTCAGTCAACTATTTCAAATCTCAATCTCAGCCTATCTACTAAATCACTAAATATAAAGGAATGGGAAGCCCCGGTATCGAATAAAACATGTATGAAAACATCGAATATGGAAAGCATACTATCACGACCCACTTTTTTGTACAATTCGAACGGACACTTTACCATGCTTGTCCAGTCCAAATTGAACAAAAATGTGGGTAGTAAGAGAAACAAAGTTGTAAGAAGATAGAAAGAAAATAAAAGGAAAATAAAACAACATAGAATCTCACCACGGAAACGAATAATCTATAATACAGAATAAATCTTTACATAAAACAAACTGTAATATTTACATAACAGATAACAATCAGTGTATACTAACCTATTCAGCACAGACAGTTATAACACCCTGTCCTTACAATTGCTGATAAACACAACCAAATGCAAAGGAGTATAATCATCTACGTGAATACGTCTCTAGGCCTCCAGCTCCTCTCCTGAAGTTCCAATCTTCCAGCTAAACCTGAAAGTATGCTCGGTCTGACCCAAACATAGGAAACCACGCCCAGGTCAGTCTGGTAAAACCAGCGTGAGAATTTAAATCACAAGGAATTTTATTCATTTTAACTTTCAAATCCTTTTGAAATAAAAAGTATACTATAAGACCATGCCACACATAAACACGATGGTTTTTTTTCCTTTCGGTAACCAAAACACTTTTTATAGAAAATCCAGTGATATTATAATAGTGTCTATGTATAGATACTTATACAAATAGCTGAAACTGTTATATTAATTAAATTCCAACATACTACGCTCTACAACCAAAACCGTAAAGGCATGTACTAGAGAATGGATTTTCATACAAATGACTAGGCAGTAGGGTACCACCTACCACAATACAGGTCTACAATAATGTACCGAGGACCATGCCGGGATCCCCTCAACACAAGACCAGACTACCCCTAACCTGGATAGACCGAATATGCTATCACCACAGCTGTTCCCACCTTTTTAGAGCTCCTTCCATGTATCATAGTAATAATATCTGAGGGTATCTAGAAAGGTGATAAACATACCCTAATTGGGTGCGACCCATTTAACCTTGCTCCATCTCCCATGATTTTTAGTCATTCCCGGTTGATGAGGCTGGAGGCTATGATTGCCTTTTCAGGAATTTTCACTTAGGATGCTCATTGTCCTCCAATAACAATTGCCTAATAGCATTTGTCGATACAAATCCGTTCTGGGTTTGAACAAAACCGAAGGCACTATTCCTACTACATCCATTTTGGAATCATCCTCGGGATTAGTAGCGATTAGCCATTGCACTTCACTGCTCCAACTTGAACTCTATGCTCTTGTTTTCACTTCGAAAACGTACTCGTTGGATCGAAGTGGTTTTCAGATAACTTATTCGATCCCGGTCTCTTCGAAACAACGTTTGATATTTTCGGTAAATTCAACCTCGGTTCTTTAGGAAATAAACAAACGAAATAAGATCAAAGATCACCTCCTAACCGTTAGTGGACGGATTTTTGTATCATCGTCCTAGAAGAATGAAACAAGTTTATACGTACAGTATAACACCTCGAACGGTAATAACACCACATAAGTCACGTGTTTCTTCTAAATATTCCTAAAGTTATGTTTTGGGTCATGATTTGATGGTCGGTTATTTAACTATCAAATAAACAATCATTCAACCAAATATCTCATTTTTAACTGAAATCACTAAGTCTCATTTAATTTAATTTTAACAAATTAAATCTCTTTATAAAAAGGTATGTACTTATCCCATCAGAGTAAGTACACTCTTTTACCATTCCTTCAAAATATTTGAAAACCTTTTAAATAAATATGGAAAGCACCACTACGGTATCAACCATGGATTCACAACTCAATAGTTACGTCTCTATCTCAGAGAAATCCAAAACTTAACTGCAGACACTCTCTGCCTCCAATTTTGCCATGAAAGTATACCATTACTTTTCGAAAACTTTATTTAATAATTTTCAAAATAATACTCATAAAGTTCTAATATAAATTTTCCAAGTTTTGAGTAAGTAAAATACTCTCTTATAAAAGTTTACTATATAATATGTTGTTTTTAAACATCATTAATATTTAATAAATTTATCTTTGGAATAAATATACTTTAAGACTAATTAACACTTAAGCAATAATTAACTTTATATAGTCACTATACAATATCTTTAATTAATAATTAATATATTTTAAACAATTTAAATAATTAAATAGCTCTGAAAAAATAATTAATACTTTTTATTTAATTTTTAAGGATAATAAAATAATTACTTTAAATCATTATCAAATATTTACCAATTAATTTTAAAATATTATTTATAAATAATAATCATCCTTAAACAATTTTGGTTCAAAGGTCAACCTCCAAATCGGAAAAGACTTATTATTTTCAATGATACTTAATCAAATTGCCATCCTTTCCATAACAATCCGGAATAACATAATTATCAGGATAATAAAAAGATGTATGTACGATATAATAGCAAAACAGTGTTTTATTTTCTGCTAGCAAACGTCCAAGAATAGATATATCCAGTAATAATGGCAGAACGGTGATTTATTCTGCCAACAGGGGTCCAATTTAATGCAATTAGTGGAACAGTGTTTTATTTCACTAAGCAGATGTCAAAACATCGTATTTAACATAATTTAACTTTTCATTATTTTTATTTGGGCAAATAAATTAAATAACAAGTCGTATAAATTTAAACGACATCATTTGTTTAAAATTGGGTGATTAGATTTCCCTCCATTTAAATAAACCATGAATTTTCACTTATTCAAATTTTACAACAATTCATATGACGACGTATTGTTCATCGATATGAGCCTACCGCAACGAATTTCGCTTCAATCGAAATTCGTATGCAATCGTTATGACGTTTTAAAATTTACAATATATATATATATATATATATATATAAATTAACATTTTATATTTAAAACCTGACCTTTTTTTAAAATTCCATAAATTATTACATGGTCAAATCCGACAACAGGCTTCATGACAACGAAGCTCTCGGTGAAACGAACCCAACGCAACCAGTCTCACGTTAGCTGGGTTTCATGTGCATCAGTTATAGCAATTTAAACTTTACAAAAGAATAAATATACTTAGACAATTTTAAATAGAAACAAAATTCTTTCATCTCCTTCTCTTAGCCGAAGGCCATACTATAACTTTTTTTTATTATTTGCTTTAGAACTTCCCTCCACCTTTCTTATATATATATATACATACATATATATATACATACATACATGTGTGTGTGTGTCTATATATATATATATATATATTATTAAAGCATTGGTTGAAGCCTAAAATCTTCCTACCAAAAAAAATAGTGAAACCGGTTCTCCCCCCTTCTCTTCTTCCTCCCTTTCTTTTCTTCTCCCTTCTCTAATTTACCAGCCGAGATCAAAAGGACAACTCCACCAAAACTCCTTGGACTCGAACTAAAATGTATGACCCGAACCATCGTTCTCTAGCCACCAAGTATCAAACGCAACATCAACAGCTCCTTTGAATCTTCCACCAGTCATCAAGATTGAAAACATCCCTCCTCCTACATGAGTGTACGTGTGCATGTACACGAACAAACCCGTCATCGTTCAACCAATCGAGAGCACTTGCATATGCCCGTTTTCAAGCTCAACCATCCTCTACCCTAACTTCCCCTTCGAACATCTCTGGCCAAATTCGAAAGAGCATGGCCATATACAAATCGAAAACGCGCCCAATAAAACCCCTCCCACGGCCACCACGACCATCTGGAACCAATGCCACCTACGCCACTTGGATCGTCCACGTTCGAAGAACCTCCCAATCCCTTGCAGCACAGCTCGACCCTCCCTTTCCCTGCCATTGACAAGAAACCCGATCCCAGACAAAACAGTGCCCTGAATCCTAAAAAACTCTCGCCATAGCTAATCGAGGGCAAATTCGAAAATTGGCCGCGGTGAACCTCTTGCCCATGTCGCTAGGCTCCTCTTCGACCAAAATGCAATTCCCCTCGTCAACCATTCCCCAAAAATTAATTTATAACCAGGTTTTGGTCATCTCAAGATTTCAGGCAATATACGCCTTTAAAAATCATGAAATTTTCACTAAAATTCAAATTTTCAGATGACAATCACATCCATGGTCTTGATTCGATGATTTAAACATATTGTTTATCGAAAACTAAGTTGTTTACCGTGTTATCACAATTTCACATAATACATGGCATTATCAAGATTCAAACAAATTTTAGTGTATTCCATACTCAGATTCGAGCATTTAATCAGTTTATATCATTGGCTAACTCGAAGTAAATCGAGAGATAAAGACTTTTAAAACCAGAGCATAAGGATATATTTACTCTGTTGAATATGACAGAGTAGATCAAACATTTCCAGGCATTCAACATTCAAATCTCACCTTAAACATGTTGAAATCCTTTGAAGGCTAAGAACCAAAATGTTAGCACTAGAATTGGTCACTAACACCCTTAAGTAGGATTGTGTAGAGAGATAGATTCCAAGTTTTTGATCTAAATGCTCTGATATCTTGCCTTGCTTTGAATTATGCTTCTATCTCTTTTTTCTTCCTTTTTTTGTTTACAGAGTGTTCGTTTACAGGCTTTAGAACTGAACCTACTCACATACCTCTACATATACATGCTCTATTAAAAGGATGATGTACATGTGTACAGTATCTTGTTTCAAGACATTTGCAGATCTTTACAAGGTTGTGTACAACGTTGTAGTGGGTTTGAAATGAGATGTTGGTGGCTTTACATGAGACAATGTTTTGGTTTTTACTTCTTTTGACTAGACAATGTCCAAGTAAATATATATATGTTTATGTTTGGTTGTATAGTTATACCTCTCCAGGAATTGTTTCTTGCCTACAAATTGTACCTGTTTGTCTTTTTGTCATTATACTTTTCTAAATAGGTTTACTTTGGTCAATTTCTTTCTTTATTTACTTTTTACCTTCACTTGATTTTTAACATGCTTTCGTATATATATGTGTGTGTTTTGGAAACAAGAAATATAAAATGGTTTAAAACAACTTTAAGTATTTATATTCATATCAAATAAAAGTTTGTCATCTAATAATATGTTACTTAAAATATTAAAAAATTTGCTATTTTATTTTAAGTGTATAAAATAACATTTTTGTTCTACATTTCTTCTTATTATATTTTAAAAATGAACAACTCAAAGAAAATGAAAATTTGTGCTATTTCATTCTAAATATCATTTTTGTCAAAACATTATTTTGTAAAATCCTTCTTTTAAAATGATTTTATAAATTTCTCATATTAAACATATAAAGATAATTTTTTTTCCATACAAGGTTCTTATATATATTTTCTTTCATATTTACTCCTTTCATTTTTCAATACATACATACATACATATATATATAAATATATAAAACTCTTAATAACCATATTTATTAGTTTCACAATTATGTATATCTCACTTATCATTACATATATTGTTTTTGAGCCACTAGCTTATTTAGTATATAAATACTATAATTTTCTTCTTGAACTTATATATATAATAAGAATACAATTTTAAACTTTCTCTATTTACAATACATTGTATTTCCCCATAACTCGTATCATTTTTATTTACAGTATATTCACTTCTTTATTTATCTATATTTATTTGAATTGAATTTGTTTCCAAATCATATATACATACATACATACATATATATATATATATATAAATCCTGTTGTTCTGAATCATATATACAAAAAATTCAAATAAATCAATTTCCTATTTTAAAAATAAAACTGGAAATTCAAAATATTATTTTGGCTTGAAAAACTGTATATTATTACCAATTGTTATTTAACGGGAATTTTATTTGATTAAAATACCGTATTATTAAATATTAAAAATTAACATTCAAACTCAACACGACAAAAATTTCGGATCGTTACACATACCTTGAATAACAACGTTCTTACCTTTCTTTTTCACCGAGGGATCACTCAACGAAGTTCGAACAACGTCCAAAGCAAATGCATTCACAACCTATTTCTACTGCGGCAGTTCAGGATAATTATTCTATATATGTTCGGGTTTGCCGTAGTTACAATACTTCTTCCCATCAGCTTTGCAGTCTCTAATTAGGTTACCCTTCTCTCCACAACCATAACATATAGGATCCCATTTAGCCTTCTTCTGAGTGTTCTTTCCCTAAGATTATTTCCCCTTTCCATTCTATTTCTTCTTGCCTACGTTGCTTTATTGCGGTTTTAGCTATTCTTTAGCAACAACAACTGATTTGGACTTGGATGTAAACTCTCATGGAGAAGAGCTTTCCCGATAAGTCTTTCAAATGGCTCATTGATATGACTAACCAAATTCTCTACCAAGTTTTCATGCAAACCCATGACAAACTTCTCGTACTTTCTCGGCTGTGTGTAGATGAAAGACATCCTATATTTCGACAAAGAACCAAGTTCAGAAATATATTTGGAGACAGACATATTTCCCCGCTTTAAATCAGCAAATTTCCTCAATAGCACCGACTTATGAGCAGTCGGGATGAACTTCTCTTCAAACTTGACCTTGAATTGGTCCCAAGTAAACTGACCCTTAGGTGTAGCAATTATAATGACATTCCACTAGTTTATGGCCCTCCCTTGAAGCTGTCTAGAGGCCAACTTCCTCTTTATGGCATCACTATCTCCGTATTACTAAAAATACGCTTACAGGTGTCCAACTGATCCTGCACTTCGATAGCCGACTACATTCCAAGGATGGATTGCCTTTCAAGGTGGAGTAATCTTTTCATAGCTTGGCAAAGTCACCTCTTGGCACCTACACTTGAGCACCATAGCAACAACAAAATTTGGAGCAGCCGCTTTGGCATTTTGAAGCATGTTCGCCATCATCGCATTGAAGATTGCTTGTAAGTCAGGGTTAACAGGCCCTAATTCTGCTTCTTCCTCAACTCCCAAGATGGATTTCCTCGTAATGTTTCTTTTTTGCTGGCACATTCTTGATTTGTAACAGTAATGGTAGTCTCCGAAGATGGATTTCCTCAACTCCAAATGTTTCTTTTTAGTTGCTTTAAAACTTGACGTGTTAGAACATCTCAGCAACAACCTAATTTTCAAGGAAAAAGTGCTCGGAATTTGAAGAATAGAAGCTATAAGATAGAATAGAGGAAGACTACATGATTTGCACTAGGCAAATCATGTCGGTACCAACGGATTCATGTCGACACCAGCATGATTTTAAGCTACAAAGGGCTTCATCTTGCCTCCTACTTTTTCAGATATGGAGTTTGAACCTAGTATTTCATGATCTAACAACTTTATTGGGCGATTTCTCTGAATAGCTAAGCTATAACAACTTGGAGAAAACTTTTGGCTATTCTTCTTCTTCATTTCTCATCTCTACTTTAACAATGTCACCTAGGAAGCTACCATTTGCTGTTCTAAATGAATGTGAACTATAAATCATTTGTATATGCGGAAATCATCTCTATAATAAGATTAAAGTGGATATAGGCCATAGAATTTGCTGAACCACTATAAAAATTCATGTGTTTATATTATTTTCTTGCTGTTTTTTGCTAGATCTGTTTGTTTTCATATACTTTAGGGGTGTTGTTTCGCCTTTTAGCCCAATGGTTAATAATCATTACAAAATTTAGCTTGTTCAATGAAAAGAGGAGGCAGTGAAAATCAAAGTTATGCAATAAATGAAAGGGTACATATATTTGTATATTCAGCGATACCTTTGAAATTCTCTCTATGTGATTTTAGCACATTAAAATGCAAAAGTAGATAAGATTACATGTGAATTAATTTAGTTATTTACGGATATACAATTTGTTATTTTGATTTAATATTGTTTGGACCAAAAATGGCACAAACTCGCAATATAGCATCAAATATAGAAATTACAAAAGAAAAGAGGATAAAAGCAAGAAGAGAACGTACAATTTTTGTAGTGGTTCGACAAATACTCCACCTACATCCACTTGATCGTTTTTAATTAATTATCCTTTATTTTTGTGAAGCCGTTTTTAAAACTAGATAAGAATCCAACAAAGTGCAATTCAAAAGTATAATCCACAGCTTGTCGAAATCAAGAGTTCAAAAAGAAGAAGAAGCCAAAATTCCTTTTTGAAGTGCGTCCGTCATAGAGATCTCTAAGATAAGCTCTCAAATATGCACTAACACATTCTCTATGTTCACCATGTAGCTCTACAAAAGTTTTACAACTAACCTGGCCCAAGAAGTCACAACTCGCACCCGAGTTGTGACCTTCATCTTGTCACCGATTTGATTTGAGCTGAGTTCTGTATTTATTCAAGTTTGCTTTGACCTACTCCTTGAAGTCGCATTGTTCAGTGCCTTTCACATCTTTGAGGTTTTTCTCACACTTTCCTAGGTCGTAGCCTGTGCTTGACTAGGTTTCGACTTGTCCAAGACCAAGTTATGAAGTCTTATGCACTTCAACTTTCTTTTTTACAAAATTCCACTCTTTCATCTTGTGTTGTTTATCAATTAGTCTGTATCCATTTTATCATTGTTCCTTGGTTAAGCTCAATCATTCGAGTCTGTTCGGAGACTACAGCAATTTTGCAGAGGACACTTTCCCTCCAAAGCACGCTTTGTGAATAGAAATTTTGTTCTGCTTAATAACAAATATCAAAGTTAGCAAATCATTAGCCATTAAGCTCTTTGGCTATCGGCTGAACAGTCGCATTGAATCATCAAGTTCCTTCGGATTCATAAATCAAAGATCATTCTAGAACGTTAAATCTAAAGACTCGTGTCTTTTTTCAAGTGTTAATCACAAGTCATAACCATTCTATGTTCTACCAGAATTATCAAATCATAAATCATAAATCAAATTATTCTATGTTCTTTTAAGACTTAACCATCACATCTCAAAATCAGCATTGTCCCATGTTCACTCGGGATTTCAAGTGCCATAAATCAATGTCAATATCATCCCAGGTTTGCTCGGATTTAATATATCATGTATCACATGATCGAGGATCGTCAATTATCATCGCATATTACCATCGATTGGAATATTACTTATAAATCATCTAGTATCGCCTAGCATCCCGTTATAAGCAAGTCCAACCGAATTGAGGAATGGAGTACTAAAATAATCATTATCAAATTATTTTACAATTATGTGCCATTTAAAATCGAATGTCTAGTATTTGATCTCTCCGGATCACACAAGCAATGTCCAGTTTCGGCTATGATCTCTTCGGATCGCATAACCGATATCCAGTCTGGCTTTTGGTCTCTTCGGATAGCTTAATCGGTATCCATTCCAATTTTTGATCTCTTCGGATCATATATCCAATCCAATTTCCAGTATATCTGAATCATATCTCTAGTCCAAATTGAGCCCAATCCGCTCGCTCTTCGACGAGGGAACCCAATATCCGAACAAGTCCATCCATTCACTCTCCGGTGAGAGGACTTATGTAACATTCTATATCTGTAGGCCAAAAGCTAAGTGCTACAGATGGTGCAGTCATCTATAGTATCAACTTCTAGTGAAAAATACGGTAATACTAATGGTATCCATAATATCAAAGACACTTGAATATGAAACAAAATCACAAATTTCTCAAAATAACAACATTTCTGATTACATTTTCAAAATATGTTCCATATTCAAATTTACATAATCTCTAGTCGCTTGCTAGGTAAAGATCAAATATAATCATTATAATAAATACGCCAAGAGCGACAAATGACGATGCCCCCGTGGTTGACCAGAGTCTATATAGTCATATCTGATTTAATACACATAGCAGAAATAAAAGAAAAATGGCGACTCCTAAATAGCTATCTGTTAGCCACCTCCTCTTCTTTGGAAGCATTATTCGCCAAAAAATACTAAAACATGAAAACCTCAACCCTCAGCCTACTCAAATCAATTTTGAGCACCCGGGAGTTTAAGGGGAAAACATAAACTTTGAGTCGGACATAAAGCCTGATGTGAATAAAACAGTTACATCTCGGTTTACTGATATTAAGTTAGATCACGCCGCTTAGCGGAATGGGTTTCGCCTCACAAATAACCTTTTCAAAACGTATATTTTGCAAATCTTTTCCTACAACCAAACTAGTGGAAACACCCCTTCGAAAACATCGAAAACATTAAACATCCTTCTTTAAAACCTTTAAATATTGCCTTTCGAAAACATCGAAAAACCTTTCCATTCAAACCTTTCGAAACCACTGGGGAACCACCCCTTCGAAACCTTCCAAAAAAACCTATCTATCGAAAGCACTTGGGTTTAATTTAAAACATGTGGAAACACCTTTTGAAACTAATAAAACCATCTCTTTCAAAACCATTTGGGTTATACTTCAACCGAAGAAAAAGGATCATTAAAAACATTTAAGTCAAAAACATCTCTTTAGGAAACATTTCCTAAGTAAAGAAGTGATGGTGTTGGAACCATCCGTTCAAAAGCATTGGAGAAGTGGCCAAGTTTTTTTTTAAAAGTAACCCTTTCGAAACCACTCTAGGTCGAAAGGTAAAAGCGGCAATCAGGGGTTTTGACCTAGTCGAAAGCAATTATTTAAAAACGAAGGCGCAACATATTCAAAACCATTTCTTTAAAACCAATTGACCTCGTCGAAAGCCAACCAATTCGAAAGCTATTCAGTCAAAAGCAAGCAGGCGTAGTTTCTTTTAAAAGCAAAGTAACGTTTTAACCCCTTTGGAACCCCTGGTTTTGACCCAATACCTTCCGCCCTTGTCCAGTTCACTATGTACCAGTTATCTAATACCATGTGCATTGGTTTCGATAGAGTCGGAGGCAAAGGCAAGGATTCAAAAATCTGGTGCCGAAAGCATCAAAACAGGAAAAAGCATATAGATTTGTCCTTTTTAAACAATTTCTATATACCTAACCTGCCTTGTTTGTCAAAATCTGATTGGCTGCAAATTCTTCTTTTCTAAAAATACTATTGATTTTCCATAAATAACAATTTGAATTAATTACAAAACCCCCTTCTCCTTTCATAAATATATATATATATATATATATTTAAGTCCTTAAATAATATTATATATACATTAAAACATTTAGGAAAATTATACAAAAACTTCAAAAAATCACTTTTAATATGTTTTCTAACATATATTAAATTCAGACCCAAACATTAATTATTTGGCCCTAAATCATTTTATACCCAAATAATCATTTTCTTAACTAGAAAATTCACATAAAACCCACATAAGTTCAAAAAAATTGAAAATTGAAACCCATATTTAAAATATCATTTTTGATCTACATAAAAATTTGCAAGGCATTTGGATGTCATTTAATAGGGTTTTCACCTTAAAATATATCACAAAGTCTATAAAAACAAGCATAAATCATCAGCAAGTATATATAATCATTTCACCATTCAAAAACATTGCAAATAAGTTTGTTTTTCCTTTTAAAACCGAAAACAAAAGAAATATGAGATGTAGTCATTATTCATCTTACCTTTAGATATTAAAGAGTTTGAGATTTAGATGGATTTGATTTGTTTAAACTTCTTTCTTAGCTTTTCTTTATCTTTTTCCTCTTGCTTGCGTTAAGGCGCTCGACCTGAAGTTTGAAAAAATTTAACAAATGAAAAATGAATGTGTATGGAGATATACGACCAAGATTTAGGGTAGAAGAATGGCCTCTTTCCTATTTTACCCTCCTCTATTTCATTTTAACTCTTCTTTAATTCATTGGTTAAATGACATGGCTACCCCTAGTTAAAATCAAATCTCAATTCTCTAATCAACGCATTATTTTATTTTATTTAGATAATTAAATATTCTTAATAATGTTATCAAAATGTGGGGTGTTACAGACTTCTCTCCTTAAAAAATTTCATCCTCGAAATTATGATAAGGAACATTACAAAATCAATCAAAAAGGTAAAACATACCATCAAAACAAGTCAGGATAAGTATCTCTAATCCTGCTCTCATTCTCCCAATTACAGTCCCTATCATCGCCATTCCACTGGACTTTAACTAATCTGAATGTCATGGTTCTAAGCCTTTTCTCATCTCTCGCAACAATACGAATCGGCTTCCTCGCTACAGTCAAGTCCAGTCTACTACTAAGTCATCTAGCACAGTAGGTGCAATAGTAATCTCTAGGTCTCTAACACACTTTCTGAGATGAGCAACATGAAAAAAATCATGGACTCCTGCCAAACTGCTCGGTAACTCAACTCTATATGCAAGTTTCTCGATCCTCCCAACAATAGGAAAAGGTCTAAAGAACCTTGGTGCCAACTTGTATGATCTTCCGATTCTAATCACACCCTTCATCGGTGACATCTTGACGAAAACCTGATCTTCAACTGAGAATTCTCTATCTTCATAACCCTTTTGCCAAGACCGAGCCTCCTTCATTCAAGCTCGAATGAACTTAATCTTTTCTGCAGCTTCTCTAACTAAATCTGGACCAAGAACCAACGTATCCCTGGTCTTCAACCAATAAGCAGGTGATTTGCATGGCCTTCCATTCAAAGCTTCAAACGATGTCATCCTAATACTAGTCTGATAACAGTTGTTATACGAAAATCCAACTAAATACAAATGGTCTTCCCTTAATCCCCTGAAATCTAGTACACAAGCTCTTAACAAATCTTCCAAGACTTTGTTATCTCCTTCTGTTTTCCCATCTATTTGCGGATGGTAAGCGGTAGTCATCTTGAGCTTGGTTCCCAAAACTTCATGTAGACTCTTCCAGAACTCGCTAGTGAATAGGGAATCTCTATCCCTTACTATACAACTATGAATTCCGTGCAATCTAACTACAACCTTCATAAATAACTTGCTAAAACAGGTGTCATTCTAGTTGACTTAACTTAGAATGAAATGAGAACTCTTGGTCAATCTGTCCACTATGACCCATATACTTTCATTTCCTCTGTTTAACCTTGGCAACCCGTCTATAAAATCCATGAAAATAGAATCCCATTTCCATACCAGAATATCTAACGGCTGAAGCAACCCACTCGGGTTCTGATGTTCGGCTTTTACCTACTGGTAGTTCAAACACTACTTCAACCATAAGCCAACATCTCGCTTCATATCTTCTCAGAAGAAACTTCTCTTCATATCCTGATACATCTTAGTTCTTCCCAGACGAATAGTGAACTTCGAACGATGAAATTCCTTCAAAACTTCTTTCCTAATATTTCCTACACTCGAAACAGATAAACTCCCTTTCTTTCTCAACCACCCATTCTGGTCAAGACTGAAATCCCTTAAGTCATCGCTCTCGGTTCCATCTCTTAACTTCCTGATCCGTTCAGCTAACACTGGATCATCCCCCTGTTTAGAAGCAACCTTTTCGATCATCACTAGTCGAACTTCCAAACAAGATAATACAACAGTCTCTCCACTAGACCCAGCCTTGGATCTCCACTGGACTCTACAAGCTGATAAGGCTTCTAAACCTCTCCATTCTACAATCATCGCCAATACTACATTCTGATGTTTCCTGTTAAGTGTATCTGCAACTTTGTTGCCTTTCCTAGGTGTGTAATCAATCTTAATATCATAAACAACAATAAACTCTAACCACCTCTGTTGTCTCATATTTAGCTCCTTCTGAGAGAACAAATACTTCAGCGACTTATGATCCGTATATAACTCAAACCTCTCCCCCTAAAGGTAATCTCTCCAAAAATTCAATGCAAAAATCACCGTGGCCAATTTCAAATCATGCGTAAAAAATCTGACCTCATGTGGTCTAAGCTGTATAGAAGCATAGGCAATCACTTTACCTTTCGGCGTCCCCACAGCTCCTAGTCTGATTCCACACACATCTGTATAAACCACGAAATCCTGATTCCCTTTCGGAAAAACCAACACAGGTGCATGGGTCAATTAGTGTTTCAAACTTTGGAACGCTTCCTCACACTTATAGGTCCACATAAACTTCACATCCTTTATCGTTAGCTATGGTCATCAGTGTTACTATCCGTGAAAAATCCTTAATTAATCTCCGAGAATAACCAGCAAAACCAAGGAAACTCTTTATCTCAATCACTGTCTCGGGTCCCTTCCAACTATTCACTGCTTCAATCTTAGTCAGATCTACTGATAACCCTTTCTCCGAGACTACATGACTAAGAAACTTCATTTCCTTCTTTCAGAAATGACACTTCGAAAACTTCACCTTCAGCTAATGCTGCATTCGCGTCTCAAGCATCACTCCAAGATGAACTTTATGCTATTTCATCTATGAAAACCAACAAGAACCTATCCAAATGCTTTCGGAAAACTCGATTCATTAAATCGACAAAGAATGTCGACGCATTAGTTAGTCCAAACGGCATAATTAACCATTTATATGATCCATATCTAGTTCTAGACGCCGTCAAAGTGTACTATCCTCTACTACTCTGAGCTGATGAAAACCCATTGCCAAGTCTAACTGAGAAAATACCTTGGCTCCACTCAACTGGTCGAACAAATCGTTAATTGTCAACAATGGATATCGATTCTTTATCGCCCTCTCATTCAACTTATGATAATCGATGCATTGCCTCAACGATCTATCCAGCTTCTTAGCAAACTCTACGGCTGCTCCCCAAGGTGAACTACTCCGCCTGATAAAGCTCTTGCCTTTCGGATCCACCAACTGCACCTTCAACTCCCTTATCTCTATAGGGGTCATGCTACTTGGCAGCCTAATCATTGGTTTAATCATTGGTTCCACTCAAGGAACCAAATCTATTCGAAACTTAATGGCTTTTTTCAGTGGCAAACCTACTATAGGCTCAAAAACATCTATGAATTCTCTAACCACGAAAACTCGATTCAGCACATCTTCCAATTCCATAATACTCAATAAGGCATTTACCTCACCGCTAAAGCTTTCTACGGTATAAACAATCCTGGCACTACAATCAGGGTGTCTAATTAATATTTTCCTATCATGACAAAATATCATAACATCGTACTCACTTAACCAATGCATACCAAGAATAATTCCGAACCCCACAAAATCAAACACATGAAAACTGCAAACAAAAGTATAACCTATTAAGTCAAACTCTAAGTGATTACATCTCAATCCTAGAGTTGCATAACCTCCTATTGGATTCACAACTCGTAAGAAGTAACTAAATATGTGGGTTCTAGCTAAGCTTATCTGTCAAACATCTAGATATAAAAGAATACGATGCACAGTATCAAATAGAATGCTAACAGACATACCATGGATCTGAAGTGTACCTCCCAAAACTGCCTTCCCCTTCTCTTGAGCATTGGCTTCGAAGTAGCAGGCTCCAATATATACACCTTTCCCTTTCCATCCTTAGCGGGCTTCTTGCATTGATTCTTATAGTGATCAATCTGATCGTTGTTGAAGCACCTGACATTCTTCCTCCTAGTCACCTCCTTGCCTTTCCATCCCAACACTCATTAGCAAAATGCCCCTTCTTGTTGCACTTAAAGCAAACAATCTCAGACTTCCATTTCTTTGCTGCTCCACCTTTCTGAGCATCCTTCTTAGGAAAGAACTTCCTTCTGACCCTGCCTAACCTGGATCTCCTTAGCCTTACTCTTCTCTAGATAATCAAGCATCTCCTCATGCCTTAAGGCCATCTCTACAACCATATCAGAAGGTTCTCTGATATGTGGTAACATAGCCCTTGCTAACTTAGGCTTTAACCCCCTGATAAACTTCTCATTCCTCTCCATCATTGTATCCACCGAAGCATGCCCGTATATGGCCAACTTCTTAAACCTTCTAGAATACTCCAAAATAGACATCTCTTCCTGCTCTAAATTAGCAAACTTTCTGTTCAGAGCAGACTGTTCCATCAAGACATAAACCTCTCCTGGAACCTCCCCTTTAAATATGCCCATGTCAATTTTCCACATCCACACCAGCCATCGCACTTTTCCAGCAGAACAAAGCTGCTCCCTAAAGCTGTCTCGAAGCAAGCCACCTCTTCTGCTCATTAATGAGCTCCAAGTCGGCAAATATCCTCTCATAGTGCAACAACTATTTCTCCACTTCTATAGCATTTTATGTTCTAACAAATGGCTTCTTTTCAAGCTTAGCAAAATCTCCACTCAGCTTAGCATAATGGTTGGCCATTGGAGCTTCCTGAACTCCTCCAGTAGCATGTCCCCCTACCACTCCGACAGCGATTCCGGCTTGCATCATATTCATAAAGAACTCATACATAGCTCCCATATCCACTTGTGGGACTCCAATACCTACACTTTATGCTTGTGCATGACCTTGGCTCCTCCTCGTATTAGGTATGGCATTTCCATCGGTTCCCTTCCCTCTTGGGTTAACCCTTCCACTTTTAGCATCCATATCTATATTCAAACCTCATGAGATACAGAAGAATAACCTAACAAAAATAGGAGACTAGAGATAAAACGTATATTTATATACAGAAAATACAAGTACGTAACCATAGCATTATCTCATACCCGATCTTAGTATAAGTCCTTAGGATTATGTTTTCAAAATCATTTTTAGTTTAAAGTTTTTCATAAACCTATGTTCTGATACCAAGTTGTAAATCCTGTATCTAGAGGCCAAAAGCTAAGCGCTACAGATGCTGCAGTCATCTACAGTACCAACTTTTATTGACAAAATATGGTAATGCTAATGGTATCCATAATATTAGAGACACTTGAATATGAAATAAAATCACAAATTTCCCAAAATAACAACATTTCTGATTACATTTTCAAAACATGTTTCATATTCAAATTTACATAATCGCATAATCATTTTCCAGGTAAATAACAAATATAATCATTACAATAAATACGTCAAGTGACATATGGTGATGCCCCTTGGTTGACCCGGTCTATATAGTCATATCTGCCTTAATACACACAACGAAAATAAAAGAAAAATAATGACTCCTAAATAGCTATCTGTCAGTCACCTGCTCGTCTTAGAAAGCATTATTTGCTAAAAAATACTAAAATCTGAAAACTTCAACTCTCAGCCTACTCAAATAATTTTGAGCACCCGAGAGTTTAAGGGGAAAATAGAAACTTCGAGTCAGACATAAAGCCTGGTGTGAATAGTACTTTTATATCTCAGTTTATTGATATTAAGTAATACCACACCGCTTTGCAGAGCAGGTTTCCCCTTATTAATAACCTTTTCAAAACATATAGTTTTCAAATCCTTTCCAGCAACTATACTGGTTAATCAAGCTGATTATTTTAATAATAGCAATACCCTTTGTGCTAAAAACAGATAACAAATGGACTATCTGTCTACAAGTAATAAATGGACAATCTGTCCGAAAAATGAACTATATGTCCCTTTGGCTGACTTGGGCATTGCAGACAAAATATCAAATGGTCTAATCATCTGTTAGACAAACTTCTAGATGGTTTGTCCTTAACTTACATCTCCAAGGGTTAACTGATTCTAATGGTTTTGCGGCTCACCAATAACCTATCTCTATACATAAATATCCCTTTCTGTGTGTAACAATCATTTTAGTCATACCTGTGACTAAGCCATACATACTAGAATTCTAGAGTAAATTAGCTAGGGGATAATAGCTAATGAGTATAGGGGACGACCCTACACAAGTCTCATCCGGTCTTCTAATCTGAGTCATTTTCGTAGGGTTAACTACCCTTCATCTTTTTCCTTGAAAACCTTTTCAAAATGATTTAACCTTTTAAATCATACTTACACAAGGAAAATATATTCTTAGCATTACTCTAAGCTATTTGCCATGCCATATATACGTTTACTCAAAATAATGTTGATGAAATTTAAAGAGGATTACCTTACCCCCCCCCCTCGTCCACTCACCAAAATAAGTTAAAACCTTTTTAACATGAAAATACTTAGACTATTCTGCGTAGAAAATACATTCAGAATCTTTGTTTAAAACCTTTAAATACCCCTTCGAAACCATTGAAAGTACCCATTTCGAAACCATAGAAAACACCCCTTTCGAAACCATAGAAAGCACCCCTTTTGAAACAGTTGAAAGCATCCCTTTTGAAACCAGTAGAAGCCTTTCCTTCGAAATCTTTAAAACATTAGACATCCTTCTTTAAAACCTTTAAATATTACCTTTTGAAAACACTGGAAAACCTTTCCTTTCAAACCTTTCAAAACCATTTGGGAAACCACCCCTTCAAAACCTTAAAGCATCGAAATCCATCTTTCGAAAGCACTTAGGTTCAATTTAAAACATGTGGAAACACCTTTCGAAACTAATAAACGATCTTTTTTGAAACCATTTGGGTTATACTTCAATCATCGAAAAAGGGTCATTAAAATCGTTTAAATCGAAAGCATCTCTTTCGAAAACATTTCCTAAGTAAATAAGTGATAGTGTCAAAACTATTCCTTCAAAAGCATTGGAGAAGTAGCCAAGTTTTAAAAAGCAAAGCAATCCTTTCGAAACCACTCTGGGTCGAAAGGTAAAAGCGACTGTCATTAATTTTAACCTAGTCAACAGTAGTTATTTAAAACAAAGGCGCAACCCATTCAAAACCATTTCTTTAAAACCAATTGACCTGGTCGAAAACCAATCAAGTTGAAAGTTATTCAGTCGAAAGCAAGCAGGCATATTTTCATTTAAAAGCATAGTAGCGCTTTGACCCCTTCGGAACCTCTAGTTTCAACCCAATAGCTTCTTCCCTTGTCCAATTCACTACGTACCAGTTATCTGATACCATGCACATTGGTTTCGATAGAGTCGGAGGCAAAGGCAAGGGGCCGAAGCCTAGTGCTGAAAGCATAAAAACAGGAAAAAGCATATAGATTTGTCCTTTTGAAACTATTTCTTTGTATTTCACCTGCCTTATTTATCAAAATCTAATTGGTTGCAAATTCTTCTTTTCTAAAAATACTACCGATTTTCCAAAAATAACAATTTGAATTAATTGCAAAAAGTCCCTTCTCCTTTCATTAATACATATAACATGTAAGTCTCATACCTTAAATAATTTTATATACCCATTAAAACATTTAGGAAAATTCTAAAAAAAATTTAGAAAATCACTTTTAATATGTTTCTAGCATATATCATTTTCAAACCCAAACCATTAATTATTTAGCCGTAAATAATTTTATACCCAAATAATCATTTTCTAAACTAAAAATTCATATAAAATCCATACAATTTCAAAAAATTATGAAAATTGAAATCCATCTCTAAATATCATTTTTGATCTACAAAAAAATTCGCCAGGCATTTGGATGTCATTTAATTGGGTTTTCACCTCAAAACATATCATAAAGTCTATATGAACAAGCATAAATCATCAACAAGTATATATAATCACTCCCTCATTCAAAAACATTGCAAATAAGTTCAGATTTCCTCTTAAAACTGAAAACAAAAGAAATACGAGATGTAGTCGTTATTCACTAAACTTTATAAATTAAGGAGTTTGAGATGTGGATGGATTTGATATGTTTAAGCTTCTTCCTTAGCTTTTGTTTATCTTTTTCTCTTGCTCTTGTTAATGGTAGATAGCCTCGAGTTTGAAAAAAAAATTAACAAATGAAAATTGAATGTGTATGGAGATACATGGCCAAGGTTTAGGGTATAAGAATGGCTTCTTTCCTATTTTACCCTTCCTGTATTTCATTTTAACTCTTCTTTTAATTCATTTGTTAAACGGCATGACTGTCCCTTACTTAAAATCAAATCTCAATTCCCTAATTAACGCATTATTTTATTTTATTTAGCTAATCAAATATTCTAAATAACGTTACCAAAATATGTGTTGTTACAACTTACTATCTAAATCGGCCCATCTACTCACTATTCGAAGAAGGGATAACTATCCAAGCGCACCCATTTGAACACTCTTTAATAATTGGACTTGCTATCTAGTACGAGTCTGCTCACTCGCTCTCTTACGAGGGAAGCCGCACTTTACAATTCATCGTCCCATCTCTTCGACTGTGGGAGCCATATCCAATCAATTTATATATCTGTTTTATGGAATAACCAATCTTCATCGGTATCCTGTTATAATTGTAGGATCGATTTCACCCTATAGAGGGGTGAATAGGGTGATGCTATTAATTATAAAAATTAATTGCGGAAGCTTATAAATAATTTCAACACAGATCACAGAATAATAGCAGCATAGAAAAATAGCAGAATAATAAAATGCAGAAATAGAATGACACAGAATTTACCCAGCTTCGGCAAAACCCTGCCTACGTGCTGCCCCTAAGGTTTCTACTAGAAATTAGACAGTCACACGCTTACACACGTAAACTCGCAACACCCGCTATCGACTAAACCTAACTCTACGCTCAAAACCCTGCCACAACGCAGCCTCTGAGTTGCGAATTCTCAAACTACGCCATGTAGTTTGTCCTCTAGTCACACGACTAGACAATACAATGGTTAAAAAAGTTTTTGAAATTAAAACAAATAAAAAACTTATATTAAAACCCTTTTAAAACAAAGCCCTAAAATTTAAACTCAATTCCTTTAAAATAAATAAGTCGGCCCTATTCTCTTTTCCTTTTTATTTTAGCCCGGTCCTCTTCTTATTTTCGTGAGAAGAAAATATGGTGGCTTCAACTTCATTCTCTCTCAGATCTGAGATTTTGGGCTTTTCGAAGCGCCGATATATCTTGATCGATTCTATGCTATTCGACTTGGCTTGCTGATTGTTTCTTGTGGCGGCTCCGATTTGTCGAGCATGTATGCCTCGTATAAAATTGGTACGTGATGTTTTTATTTCGATTACACTCGACTTTGATTCGAGTTGGATGATTATACTTTGTTTGTTGCTTGAACTCGAATGCCTTGAAATTGCCGATGATGATTTGTTTATATAGGGTTTGTAACCCTTGATTATCGTTCGTACAAATATATTTGAATTCGTCAATTACTTTTTCTCGGCCGGTTGATTTTGTATCGATGCCTGAGATTGATCTCTGACTTCTTCAATTCGTATATATTTTGGTTGCTTGACATTCACGGCATTGATTCATTTCGCGATGACCACAGTATTTTGATTTCTGGCATTTTTACTTTGTAATGAAGGTTGACTTGTTCATTAACATGACTGTGATGATTTCACTATGCTCATTTTGAAGTCACTGCGCACTTTGTAGCCTTGGTTACTGGTCGAGTTCATTTTCATTTGAACTACTCTCTGGAGTGGTTGTACATCATAGCCTTGGTTCCTGTTATCATGTCACTGGTCTTGATACTTGTACTACCTGGTCTGGCTCTCGGCCAATAGTGTTCATCTAGTCTAATGCATTTGGTTCTTCACTTGTGCATATTGCCTCGAGTACATGTATATAGTGATCATTTGATCTGTCCATTTGAGTCAGTGATATTGTCTTCATTCTGGCCTTGTTGTATTGAACTTTGATAGTTGCTGGCTTGCTTATGTCTTTGACTTCATTGGTGTCACTGATCGAGCCTGGTTCATGAGTCTGGGTTTTTATTGCATATATTGTTGTTGTAGATGTTGATGTTGTAGTTGTTCGACCTGGCATTTGGTCTGTAGTTGGTCTTGTTTCATGTTCGAATTGGTATGAGTGATCACTGACACTTTGGTTTTACTTTGAGCTACAGTTTCAGTTGCAAGTGATTGAGACTAGTTTCTCTGTGGCATATCTGGATCTTTGAGTCACTTGAGTCAGTTGTTTGCTGTTGTACATTAATGTGCCTCTTTGTGTATTGATGGTCTGATCATTCTTTGGTCTTGCTTGCTTGATGGCATTTGATCTTACCTGGTTTTTCCTTTGTTTGTTTGTGATGCACTTGTTTTGTACTTCACTATACTGCATATTGATCACCATCTTGCTTGCATGCTTGAAGTCGTAGCCTGTACAACTGTCCTGTGTTGAATCCAGCTAATAGCTCGGGTTTGACCTTGTGCGTGTGTTGTGATTTTATTTATATTGCATTTGAGTTGAACCCGGCTTTTCATTTGGGTTTGACCTGTGCTCACCTGTCCCTGTAAATCAATCAAGTGTGTATTTCGATGTGCACGGCCTTGTGGCATATATAGTGATACACTGTGTATGTCACAAGCTGTTCGTGCATGATGAATTCAAATGATGACGAACAACCCAAATAACTGAGGCAAATATTATTTTCAAAAATTCACATTTTATTTTATATTGCAAAAATATTACTTTTTCAATTTTACTGCGTTAGTGAATATTTTTGCAGATTGCTCAGATGCTTGGATTCTAACTGGAATGAAGTTGAAGATAAACTACGAGTGTGAGTAATATGTAGTGAGGAATTTATGTAAATTGAATTGTGATGTAATTAGAACCAAAATTGTATATGTATAGTGAGAGCTTGAGTTTGTACTATTCAAAATTGTAATAAATATTTGTTTGAATAAAATTTCTGTTTAAATTCAAATTCTGTGTTATTTATTTTTATTCAGCAAATATTTATTTAATCTATGAAAAATAAAATAGTGCATTAACAAATACATTTACGCGAATATATATATATATATATATATGTTTATTATCATCAAACAAAATTCATATAATCACATATTCAACAATCTCCCGCTTTTGATGATAATAAACATATATTTAAGATTTTGAATATGTTAAATGTACTTGATCATAGATATACTCTAATTGCTCCCCCTATTTAAATGCTTCCTCTCTACACAAAGCTCGCCCTACATATATGCATACAAATAAAAATATGCAAATGAGCCTAGATGCAAATGGAAAATTATTTGACCTTTGCTTGATTTTATTTGATAAAATCTTGACTTTTCTCTCCCGCTTTTGTTATCAGCAAAAGAGTAATAGTGTTAGAGAAAATAGAGATAAAGTGATCGATATCAATCCAACATTAAAACTCAATTGAAATATAAATATTAAATTTCAATAAAAAATCAAACAAAAATCATAAATATTTTGTTAGGCGCATATTCCACTTTTAGAATGATGGGAATTATGTCATCATATAAAACCATACAGCTGTGTCTATTTGTGGTATATTTATATCAGGAATTTGAATACCAACTAACCATGCATAACCGTTAGGACTTTTAAATGAGATTAGTAGTATTCCAATTTTATTTTAAAAAAATTAATTCAAGTATCCTCTAACCACGCATAACCGTGAGGACTTTTAAATGGGATTAGAATCAACTTGTTTGTTTTAAAAATCAACTTTTGATATGCGTTCCATACATGCATGACCGTGAGGACTTTTAAATGAGCATGGAAGCACGTAACAAATTCCAAGTAATTCACCCATACATAACCGTGAGGACTTTTAAATGAGGGTGAATACTTTGGTATTTATTTATTTATTTTACTATATAAATTTTTTCTGTTACTTTAAAAAATGAAAAAATGAAAAACGAACGATTCCTGTTTAAAGTACCACACATCGACAAACTATATAGAATTTCGTTGAGTGATGGTCGTTATATATATGATGGAGATAGAGATGGTCATGGAATTTTTACCAACAAAAAGTTTCATAACTCTTGTTTAAATTTCTAAAGAAATTTTCTAATTATACTTTCTCGAGTTATAATATATGATCGATATCAACACTCATCACTTTTTCAATCACTATTTATCTTTTCAATAATCATTAGGGAGTCAGATTTGTCCAAATAGTCATTTAAAATCAAATTCAAAAATAATTATGAAATCAATTTTTCAAAATGACTAATCTGAAAATAAGGTCAAAAATGATTTTATAGAAGGAGTTTTATAAGAAAATTTTCTGCTAAGATTATATGAAAAATATATGCAGATATTTTCTTTGAAAGACGATGCAGTTACTAAATGTCTCAAAAATCACGTTCAACTAGTAATTTTTCTATCAACTAGATTACCAGTGTAATCTGCATCTGAATTT
Source organism: Allium cepa (assembly GCA_030765085.1). NCBI lineage: Eukaryota > Viridiplantae > Streptophyta > Magnoliopsida > Asparagales > Amaryllidaceae > Allium > Allium cepa. The sequence goes on from CM060937.1 coordinate 42,730,063, forward strand.
CTTTTTCACTCAAAATTATCATTAATTGAATTTGATCGACCAAACCGTGAAGTGTGCACCAAAAATTTCAAACTCAATTTTAATAGTATTTTAAACGATATTCTCTTGAATTTGAATTGAAGCCGTGTAAACAATCAATAACCGTGAATATGGAGTTAGCCGTATTATAAGCAAATGGATTATCATCCAACAAAAACACTATTATTAATCCAAATTAATATATATGAAGTAATTCAAAGAATCTAGAGAATTTTATAGTGTTTTGGCATAAGAATATAATTGGCCAACTATTTTGAATAAGTCAGAATCTAAATCATCATCTTTTCATCATCTCAATATTGGCTGATTTTAATTCAGAATATGGTGCAGATTATCACATTTAATATATCGTTCAAATAAATATACCATTACCTGTTTTACCTTTACGATAATTTTCGTTGTTGTCCATTGTGATTCTGTCACCTTTATACTAGGCTAAGGAACTTTGCTTTGTCGCCCGTTGTGTTTCTGGAACAGCCAAAATCCAGAGAACACTGTTGTTGTTCCTTAGCCTGCCACAACACCTACACGGGAAAAGATTTATGTGACCAATTTGTTTTTATAGGTCCATGGTTGTTAGTGGCAAAATATTTAGAAAAATAATTTTGTGGAGACCAAAACTATTTATACTCGTTCTCTTTGGCACCCAAATTTGTTTAACTTTGAGAGATTTTATATTTGTGCCTTTTGGAACCCAAATCGGTATAATTTTCACATGTTTGGGTCTGTACCAAAAATTATTGTGATTGTGTCCATATTTTCTACAAATTGTGCACATAGAATTAATTTGATCAATATTGCATTACACAATTTTCGATTTATTATATCCAAGTCCTCGTCTAACCGTATTAACTGTTTGCTTTCCTAATAGCATATTCAACGATTTTTCACTTTTTGAAAATTTATCTAAAGTCGTTGACAATTGTTGGACTTGTGTTTTGAGAGATTCATTTTCGTTTAACAATTGTGTTCACTTTTTAATAGAATTCTCTCTCCTAGTATTTTCACTCTCTTTTAAATCAGAATTTCATTTTCAAGTGATTTTATATTGATTTCTGTTTTTTTAATTTCATCTTCGAATGTTGGACACCTATTACACTTAGGGATCCTTCTTTGATAGTTTTCAACTAATTGGTCAAGTTGTTCATTTAATTCTATCAAAGTGTCTTTTTGCGATTCAAGTTTAGCGTATTTCTCCCTAACTCGTTCAAAACAGCCATTTACTTCGTGGAAATAAATAAGTAATTCAGAGTGAGTAAAATTTGATACCTCGCTTGGCTCGTCATCATCGCTATCGGTTATATTCCCATGAAGGCACATGTCTGCTTTCTCACTTTCACTGCTATCGCTTTTATTCCACGTGGCTGCAAAACATCTTCATTTTGATTTCTTTCCTTTGTCGAGTTGAAATCAGGGATAATTGGGCTTGATATCACCGGGTTTATTGCAAATGATCCCGTGTTCTTCTGAGTTGTCTAATGCTTTGATTATTCTGCTTTTTAATTTTTGATTTAGAGATGCATTTTCGTATTTTTGGTTCCATATTTTGAATTTCTTTATTATTAACGCCAGCTCAGCTGCTCCATCATCATCATCCTCATCACAACTGCTTTTTACAAATCCTGTTAAGCACATTTCTTTAACTGAGTCGGTTGTGGAGGATTTCTCATTGCTGTTGACTTTTGCACCATATATTGCATCGAAAGTATTCCAGATTTCCTGTGCATTTTCATAATGAGAAATGAAATTAAAATTATCTTGATTAATATGAGACAATATATGCATAGCAAGAGCATTAATCGAGATAATTTTCTTATCTGTTATATCACACCCATTTTCAATAATATCCCAACATTTAGTATTAACAGATTTTAAATAAAATTACATTTTCAATTTCCAATTTAAAAAATCTGTTCCATCGAAAATAGAAGGAATAATATTGGAATGACCCTCAAAATTATTATTAAAAGAAGCCATTTTAAAAATTCAAATTTTTAAAACAAAAACCGATTTTTGAGACACGAATTTTTTTAAAAAATTGACTTCTATTCCTAACTCTGATACCACTTGTAGGATCGATTTCACCCTAGAGGGGGGTGAATAGGGTGATGCTATTAATTATAAAAATTAATTGCGGAAGCTTATAAATAATTTCAACACAGATTACAGAATAATAGCAGCGCAGAAAAATAGTAGAATACTAAAATGCAGAAATAGAACGACACAGAATTTACCCAGCTTCGGCAAAACCCTGCCTACGTGCTGCCCCCTTGTTTCTACTAGAAATTAGATAGTCAGACGCTTACACACGTAAACTCGCGACACCCGCTATAGACTAAACCTAACTCTACGCTCCAAACCCTACCACAACCCAGCCACTGAGTTGCGAATTCTCAAACTACGCCACGTAGTTTGTCCCCTAGTCACACGACTAGACAATACAACGGTTAAAAAAGTTTTTGAAATTAAAACAAATAAAAAACTTATATTAAAACCCTTTTAAAACAAAGCCTTAAAATTTAAACTCAATTCCTTTAAAATAAATAAGCCGGCCCTATTCTCTTTTCCTTTTTATTTTAGCCCGGTCCTCTTCTTATTTTCGTGAGAAGAAAATATGGTGGCTTCAACTTCGTTCTTTCTCAGATCTGAGATTTTAGGATTTTCGAAGCGTCGATATATCTTGATCAATTCTATGTTATTCGACTTGGCTTGCTGATTGTTTCTTGTGGCGGCTCTGATTTGTCGAGCGTGTATGCCTCGTATAAAATTGGTACGCGATGTTTTTATTTCGATTACACTCGACTTTGATTCGAGTTGGATGATTATCCTTTGTTTGTTGCTTGAACTCGAATGCCTTGAAATTGCCGATGATGATTTGTTTATATAGGGTTCGTAACCCTTGATTATCGTTCGTACAAATATATTTGAATTCGTCAATTACTTTTTTCGGCCGGTTGATTTTGTATCGATGCCTGAGATTGATATCTGACTTCTTCAATTCGTATATATTTTGGTTGCTTGACATTCACGGCATTGACTCATTTCGCGATGACCACGGTATTTTAATTTCTGGCATTTTTATTTTGTAATGAAGGTTGACTTGTTCATTAACATGACTGTGACGATTTCACTGTGCTCATTTTGAAGTCACTGCGCACTTTGTAGCCTTGGTTACTGGTCGAGTTCATTTTCATTTGAACTACTCTCTGGAGTGTTTGTACATCATAGCCTTGGTTCCTGTTATCATGTCACTAGTCTTGATACTTGTACTACCTGGTCTGGTTCTCGGCCTATAGTGTTCATGTAGTCTAATTCATTTGGTTCTTCACTTGTGCATATTGCCTCGAGTACATGTATATAGTGATCATTTGATCTGTCCATTTGAGTCAGTGATATTGTCTTCATTCTGGCCTTGTTGTATTGAACTTAGATAGTTGCTGGCTTGCTTATGTCTTTGACTTCATTGGTGTCACTGATCGAGCCTGGTTCATGAGTTTGGGTTTTTGTTGCATATATTGCTGTTGTAGATGTTGATGTTGATGTTGTAGTTGTTCGACCTGGCATTTGATCTTTAGTTGGTCTTGTTTCATGTTTGAACTGGTTTGAGTGATAACTGACACTTTGGTTTTACTTTGAGCTACAGTTTCAGTTGCAAGTGATTGAGACTGGTTTCTCTGTGGCATATCTGGATCTTTGATTCACTTGAGTCAGTTGTTTGCTGTTGTATATTAATATGCCTCTTTGTTTATTGATGGTCTGATCATTCTTTGGTCTTGCTTGCTTGATGGCATTTGATCTTGTCTGGTTTTTCCTTTGTTGGTTTGTGATGCACTTGTTTTGTACTTCACTGTACTGTATATTGATCACCATCTTGCTTGCATGCTTGAAGTCGTAGCCTGTACAACTGCCTGTGTTGAATCCAGCTAATAGCTCGGGTTTGACCTTGTGCGCGTTTTGTGATTTTATTTATATTGCATTTGAGTTGAACTCGGCTTTTCATTTGGGTTTGACCTGTGCTCACCTGTCCCTGTAAATCAATCAAGTGTATATTTCGATGTGCACGGCCTTGTGGCATATACAGTGATACGCTGTGTATGTCACAAGTTGTTCGTGTATGATAAATTCAAATGATGACGATTAACCCAAATAACTGAGGCAAATATTATTTTCAAAAATTCACATTTTATTTTGTACTGTAAAAATATTTCTTTTTCAATTTTACCGCGTTAGCGAATATTTTTGCAGATTGCTCAGATATTGGATTCTAACTGGAATGAAGTTTAAGATAAACTACGAGTGTGAGTGATATGTAGTAAGGAATTTATGTAAATCGAATTGTGATGTAATTAGAATCAAAATTGTATATGTATAGTGAGAGCTTGAATTTGTACTATTCAAAATTGTAATAAATATTTGTTTGAATGAAATTTCTATTTGAATTCAAATTCTGTGTTATTTATTTTATTCGGCAAATATTTATTTAATTTATGAAAAATAAAATAGTACATTAACAAATACATTTACGCGAATATATATATATATATATATATATATATATATATATATGTTTATTATCATCAAACAAAAATCATATAATCGCATATTCAACAATAATATAAATATCGATTATCGTGTTCAAATGACATCTAAGTCTAGTTATCCATGTTCGTTTATCCATAAATCCAATTCAAAAGCAACAAGCAAACATTTAAAACCGTCCTCCTATTTGAGATTGCTCCCTGATTCCAACCGTAGAGCGTGCCTTGGGATCGATCAAGACCCCATACACGTGTAAGCTATCTGGTGGTAATCCTGCATTATTTATTCAAGACAAAAGCAAAGTGTGGGAATTGAACCCGACTCTCATTTGTCCCGATCATAGGATAACCGGTCTTGGCACAGATCCATGGCCGTATCCAGATGTGTTTACTACATATGGTGGTTGTTCCCCACTACTGCTATTTGATTCCTTACTTATTATTGTAATAGGTTATTCTAGACCTGCTCCTATATCAAATCTCATAAATGCATGCATCGTTCGTTTCATGCTTGTCCAACTTATGGAAGATGCAAAACTTTCTAGACCTTTTTTCTCGATCCATTGGCTCTCTTTTTATCTGTTTTTGGTAGGGAATCCACCCTTTGAAACTTGAATAGATCCTCTTAGTGGTCTCTGTTTGTTCAAGGTAGGAGGAAAATTTAATTCTCTTTTTGTGTGCTTCGGTGCTTTGAAGCCGTCGTCGGTTTTCCTTTATCCTTTACATATCACATTTCAGACGGTCTTCCATCACTCATAGTATTACATCAGCTTCTGCATCCTCCTGGCACAAATATCTCTTTACTTGATAGTATAAATCCGCCACTGGTATATCTCTCTACAAGGCTACTTTGGAAACAGTCTTACTCGCAACTCTTTAAACTACAACCATCAGAACTATTGATGGATCCAGCTTATGAATTGTAGTGGCTGGTGTATTAAATCTAGTTAAGTAACTTCGTAAGGTCTCTTTGGCCCTTTGCTTCATGCTTGAAGTCATCGTCAAGTTCTTCAGTCATGCAATATGAACTCTAATCTATTTTATGAATCTGCCCACCAATTCGATCCATGCACTAATGGAGCTATTCTCGAGCTGTCTAAACAACATCCCCGCCAAGTTTATCGAATATAATCGAAAACACTATCCCATCACTTCATGTGAAGCACCCGATACTTTCATATGTCGGATATATCTCATCAAGCGAACTGTTGGATCTGACCTTCCATTATATCTCTCTAGCATCGGTAGCATGAAATCGGGTGGATTCTTTACATACCTGGTGTTTGGGGTGAATGGATCCATTTCTACATCCTTCAAGTTTGTTCTTGGGATACATTTTTCAGTGCCCATCTTACCGTCTCTGCAATTCTGTCATTGTCAGCCAATAGAAGTCTTCGATATATACCTTCATCTTGCCCCTCATTCCTACGAGGAACTCCAAGCTCCAACTCTTGTTATCGCGCAATCGCATTCTGGCATTCTTTCACTTGCTCAACATCATTTCTTATGCATGCTCCATCCCATCCTAAGTCAATGTCAATCATGCCCCCTTCCTCCTTGACTCGGCACCGAGTTACGAAGTCTCCAAGGGAATGACTCTAGCTTCTTCCATTCCATTTTCATGTGCACTAGTTCCATCATTTGGCCTTTGATTCTAGTTCATGGCTATTTAGGCTGTTATTTATGTAGGATCGAGTAATATTTTATAGAGAAGGGGACGAATAGGGTATTTAAAAATTTCACAAATAAACAGATAAATAAAATGCGGAAAAGTAAATGCAAAAAATATATAACACAAACTATATCCAACTTCGGCCTAATGTCTACCGTTGTCCTCAAAGTTACTACTTAGGATTGTATATTCGACGCTTACAATAATGTAAACTCACACTCCCTGTTTACTTGAATATACTAACCTATGCCTAGTAACCCTGTCTGAATTCAATCCTCTAAGATCAAAATTCCTAAATTACAACACGTAGCTCAACCAGAAAAACTAGAGTTCAAAATATAAAAAGCAAATATGAAACAAAAAAAAAATTAAAAAACGCCCCTGAAAATGAAAATATTTGCAAATGCAAGCTGCTTGATGTGAGGGGCCAATCTGAAAACAATATCCATTTTAATTAGCTTTGACCTCGTTCACTTCTTCAAATTCAGATCCACACAAGATATAAAGTTCTTCTTTCGATTTAAGTCCACTTTCCAATTATCAGCATCTGAAATCAATTCACTTCTCCGTCTTTTACTACAAACATGCTGCAGCAGATGTTAGATGCCATAGAGCTCTAGATCTAGAGTCAAAATTGCCACTGACTGGATCTACTTCCACCGATGCCTGAAATTGATGTCACAATCAATCTACAGGCATGGCAACCAAGCTTCACCCGGAACCTCAAATTTTCATCACCTTGAGGCATGTCGCTGCGACGTCGTGTTTGAAGATTATCTGTGTCGAGATTTGAAAATATATTGAGCTTCGATGTTCTCTGTCGTGCTTAAGATGCTCGGAAAGAGATGATCGTCGTCGTCGTTGCGATGCTGGATTGAACTGCATTGCTTGCTGTTGTATATTGTGATGATGCTGAAATCTGCTCACCTTGGACCGATGTGATGAGCTTTGTGCTTGAGAACGATGATCTAAAGCTTGAGTTATGCGTTGCTAGAAAATATGCTATATCTTGTGCAACTTGTTGGATCCAATGATGAAACTCTTTTAGATGTTACTGAGGTGCTTTGAATGTCTGTAATGATTCCTATCGCTTCTTTGATCGGATGTAGAATTTTTTTTCCTTCAATAAAGCTTATTTCTCTCCTTTTCATTTGTTTGATTTGATGATCTTTTCTATTGATGTACATGAGTTTATATAGACTCAAAGAGGAGGCTGCGTGTATGGAAAATACATAAAAGTAGATAATAAGGAGGATTTGTAAGGGTGTGTTTCCTATTTAGAAAATAAAATCTGTATATAATGGAAAATAAACAATGTTGATTGGTTTTGTTTATAATTCTGCGTTTTATATCTCTGTTTTATTCCTCTTTGTTCATATAAACTGTCTCTGATTCCGAACTAATATATCCTTTGGTTCAAGTGTTTAGTTGCACAGAACAATGTTCCAACATGGAAAGATATCTCAATTTAATTTGAATTTCTATGACCAAATTCTCTCATGCCTTTCGAATCTCCAACTAATCCAAAGTCTGTAAATATCCTAAACAAACACATTAGTAATAATATATATTTATTAATATCAAATAGAAATTAATTGCAACTTCTCACAATATTTTCCTTTTGATAATAAATACATATTATTTTTATAGATAAAAATATACACGCATGGTATATGAAACGTGTAAATCAGACATATGTACAATGAATGTCAATTTAATTGGAAACAAAATTATGCTGTGATGATTTTTAAATTGCAACATACTGAAAATAAAATCAAATATTGTTATCATCAAACAAGTTGAATACCCCATAATCTTTCCTTTTTGATGATAACAAACAATAAGTTAAGATTGAAAGGTGTAACATGTGTTGAGTGTGTATTCAATATCATAAAATCAAAATCGTAGCACAATTGTTTCGATATATAACATGCTCCACAATCTCCATATTGAAAGGAGTAACATGCGTTGAGTGTATATTCAATATCATAAAATAAAAATTGTAGCACAATTGTTTCAATGTATATCAAGCTTCCCCTATTGATATGCTCACATACATATATGGCGTATGTGTTCAAGAATAAAATATTAAATAATGTTTCTTTCGATATTAACAGTGAATCCACTCTATTATCAAATCTTAACCGCTCTCTCCTCATTTTGTTCTCATCAAAATTATAAACATCAAATTAACGTGATGAGAAAGTGATACTGACTAATGAAATTCGATGAAATATGACGATAAATATCCAATGAAAAATCAAGCATGAATCATAGTAATTATATTGATCAAAGTCATATCCCATGAGAGGAAGGAGAGTGACAAAAATAAATGTAGTTATATTTAGTAGTATTCAAATGGCATAGCCCATAAGATGTTATGTAATTAAATGATTTAACTTTAATTCATTCCGAAATTAAGTTAGAATAACTTATCCCTAACTCATTGTAGATGAGATCAAGAATTTTCATTCATATTTACATATATATATATATATATATATATATATATATATATATATATATAGTTTTCTTCATAAGCTTTCAACAATCAAATTCGTGTATGCCAATTTAACCAACTCGTATATATAGAAATAAGAATAATTGTGAAAAGAAAGAAACTAAGGTGAGCGATAGAATATAATCATCAAATGGTAGATTCAGAGATGATGTGGGATATCCAATAGTCAGAAATAGAAACTATAACGTAGACTTGATTATCAAAAATATCATAATGTCATTATTTAATCAAGTACATATTGCAATATCCTTGATCATCCACATAATTAATATAAATACTTTTGAAATTCACATAAGAAAGTTCAATCAATTGGGATATGATTTCAAAAGTAAATTCTCTGTAAATATCTAAAGTAATTTTAAGTTTCGTATATTTAGGAATCCAATTTGTCTGACTCTTTTGTACTTGTTCCCATACCAACATTTGTCAACATTATGTCCAATTTTACCACAACACTAGCATATTGGAAATACGCTTTTTCCTTGTGCATTATCAATTATGTTTTCCCTATTGTGTTGTGATTTACCAAAACCAAGTCCTTTTCTATTGTTCACGTATAGTTGATTTCCCAAAAGCATATTTAATGATCTTTCTCCTATAGAAAATTTATTAACAGTTGATTCAAAAATTTAGGCTTTGGATTTAAGTGATGTGTTCTCTTCTACAAGCATGGTGCATTTGTAAATGAAATTTTCCCTCTTTTTACCATCATCTTTCTTCAAAATCAAAATCTCATCTTTGAGAGTTTCAAGGTACATCTTATATTCATCCAACTCGTCTTTAAAAGATTGATAGCTTTCATATACAATCTTTTGAGCTTCTTTAATTTTTTCAAGTTTGGTTTCCAACTAATCATTTATGCGAAGTAGCTCCGCTTTTTTAGATTTCAATTTTTTGTTCTTAAGATTAAGATTATCAATTGTTCCAGTAAGTTCATGACACATTAAGACTAAATCTTGATAAATATAATTTGATATCTCACTGGAGTCATCATCACTATCATCATGAGTTGAATGTCCCTTCAAACATAGATTCTCTTTTGCTTCATTGCTCTCAATGTGCTATTTTCCTTCTTCATTATCCCACGTTGCATCGAAGGCTCTCCTTTTCTGCTTTCTCACCTTGAATCAACGGACAATTAGTTTTGGTATGTCCTGGCATTCTGCACTTGTAGCAAATGATTTCTTTATCCGAACTTTATGAGCTTTTGGACTGCATTAACTTAAGATCTTCCTCTTTGCTGTAAACTTGGAATTTCTTCTGGAACAATTTTTCAGACCGCTTATTAACCTTGCCAGCTCAGTAATATAATTATTCTCATCTTCGTTATCATGAGTGCTGCTGAGTGCAATTGATTTCTTCTTGGAGTTGGAGTCATCACGGTCTACCCTAGCTTTCAGTTCCATTTCAATGGTCATCAGATCTTCAATCAGTTCCTTCATGCTTTGCTTGTTCAGATCTTTGGATTCTTGTGTCGCAGTCACCTTTACCTTAAAATTATTTGGAAGAATTCGTAATATTTTCAAAACCAACTTAACTTCAGTGTACACCTTTCCCAAAGCTCTAGAATTGTATACTAACACTGAAAAACATCCATACATCTATTTTATGATTCCGTATAACATTATAAAATTCTCATATTCATTGCTGAGCTGGTCGAGACGTGATTCCCTGACTTAAAATGTATCTTCATGTGTAACTTCCAACATGTGCCAAATTTTGTATGCTATCAAACAATGAGAAGTTCAATTAAATTCAATCTTACCAAAAGCACAAATAAGAGCATTCATAGCTTTAGCATTTAATGAAAGCAATTTCTTATTGCCACATGCCATTTATCTTTGGGCTTAGGAAATTCTACACCATTGATTGTCATTATGGGTAGAGTGTACCTTGTCTTTACTATATCCCACACATCGTAGTCAACAGAGGTCAAATACATTTTCTTCCTATCCTTCCAGTAAACATAATCGATTCCATTGAACATATATGGTCTAGCGTAACGACCCGTAAATTTCGTGGATTTAATTTGGTTGAATTAATGAGTTCTTGTAATTAAATTTAGTAAAAAAAAACTTTAGAAACTAATATTGAAATGAACGCTAAAATAAAATATATAAATGGTGACTTAAAACTTATTTACTAACAATTTGAATAAATTTCAATAAATGAGACGGGGTAAGTATTATACTTGGATATAAATTTCATATAAAGGAAATTAACTAATATGTTAATGTAAATTAAGAAAGTATTGGAATAAATGATATTCCATTCATATTTGTAAGCAGTTATAATAAGTTGCATGTTGGAATGGTTGATTGAATTGGAATTTAAAATTTAATTTAAATGAAACAAATATAAAGGTTTACAATAACGGAAATTTAGGTAATAAGGTTAGAACAAGTTGATAAGTAGTAACCAAAATTAGGGAATAGTGTTAATGTAAATAAAGTTGAACAAATTGGATATAGAGAAATAAATGTAAGCATTTAATAAATTAAGTAATGTGGATTTAAATAAATGGTAATTGAATAAAAGTCAACGTTCTCTAAGTAATCATACTACTTGCTGGAAAGTAATACGTAATTGATTGAATGTGATTACGAAATATAAAATTCGTGTATACACAGGATTTTTAACGGTGATTGTTAAGTAATAAACCTATAAAAGCATGTAAAGGAAATATGTAACAATCTATATGTTGTTTATTTCATTTAGTATGTTAAATTAAAATTTGGGAATTAAATCTCAATTAAGGGAAGTTAAAGGTACGTAAATTTGAAATAAAATCTAATAAATATTACATTAATATGGAATGTAGTACAAATGGTTGGGGATTGTCAAATTTGGTAAAAAGGGATTGGATTTAGGAAATTTATTAATTGAGTTTAAAACCTTAATTAATATGCGTAATTGACAAGATTCACATTTTTATATAACAGTTGATACAAATCTAAGATGTATATAGAAGTATCAGTGTAATAAAATGTAAACAAATGTTAAGTATGCTTATAGGATAAAGATTGGTTGAATAAAAAGAATGAGAATCAACATTTAATTATTTATTTGAATTTAAATTACGATAATATGATTTATTGCAATTAAATGGATTTAATATTTAAAAATTTCGTAAATATAAATTTAGATGAAATTTAGAGATATTTACGTAATAAATATGAATCCAATGGTAGTCTCATCTATTGGATACTAATCGATTGAATAATTAAATGAAAGTCAATTAAAAGGAATTTTTGCAAATTTAATTTATAATTTGCGAATATAATGAAATTGAAATTTAACGCTGAAATGAATAAATTTGATAACTCTAAATTTACATCTAGATTTGGTTTAATTAATACGAGGGATTAAGAAAATAAAAGTGATAAAGATTTTCAATTTCAGAATTTAAATAGGAAATTTGATTTAATCAATTTATTGCAAATTTATTTAATTAATATAAAAATAGTCATTTTGACCACTGACTCGGATTTCGACGAAACCAGTTTCATCGGATTTGTAACGTTGAATTATTGTAAGATTTCAAGTTTTGTAGTGATCGGGCTTGTCGTTTGATCGTACGGACTCGAAACGCCTTAAAATAAACGCAATTGAAATTAATTGAAATCAATTTGGAAAATATTGTTTTTAGCATAACTTCTTCATACGATGGAATTTGGACTTGAAACCTTTTCCATTGCGTTTAAAATATTTTAAAACATCTATTTTGATATATGGGTTGACCCAATTTCGTTTCGGAGTAGAAACGGGCTTTTCGGGCCATTTAGCGTTCAGCTCGTATACCAATCCGATCCATCTATTATTTTTCAGCCTTGTCAATATATAACCCGTTATAAACCCTAGCCACTTCTTATTTTCATTTGTCTATACGTACATCTCCTTCTCAACTCCTCATTCCAGCAGAAAAAAACCTAATTCCCAAATTCCAAAAATTAATTTCAATTTCAAAAAAAAAAATCGGATCTGCAACCACTTCGAGTCACGCTTCTACTTTCAAAGGAAAAAACGCTGTATCTACTTCGGGTCAGGAAGAAAATGACTTGAGTCACCCCGGGTCATTTTGGCAAAAACTCCAAGCAAGCACCGGGGATTTGAGGCGGCGCACCGAAGTCGACACAGGACCAGAATTTTCAAATTTTCAAATTTTCATAACTTTTGCGTACGAACTCGGATTCACGCGCGGTTTATTTTGCTGGGATTGTATCGGAAGACATTTTGGCGTTGGTTTGGATGGATTTGGAGACTGTCAAATTTTTGGGTTTAAATTGAATTTAGATTCAATTTAAATTCAAAATGTGAGTGTTTTAACCCACTCCAACTTCTAAAATTTCTTATGTTTGTTAAATTGATATATGATGTGATTTGAAAATTTATTTATGTTTGTTTGGCCTATTTTTAATCATCATCTCAGTTAATTGCATTTATTTAATTAAATTGTTATTTATTATTTAATGCATATTAGCTGCCAGTTAAATTTATATTTATTTTTTATTGCATATAGACTACCAGTTAAACAGTTATAATTTGTTTTTGAATATAAACTGATAGTTGATACCAGTTATTTATCACCTGTTATATATTGATATATTGTTTGAATTTGGATGATGATTGTGATAAATGGATGTATGATTTTGATGGATGAATGGATGTTTATTTATATTAACTACAAGTTGTTATGCATTTCATTTCATTTGGGATTACGGTTTGAAATGATATATAACCGTAATTTTTATTTTAAATTACGGATTGAAATGATAAATATCCGTATCACTTGACCATAGGATAGAAATTTTTATACAGACACCGTCGGTCTATATATATAATTATTTTGAAAATGACTTCTATGGTTTGGATAGGATATGGTTTAATAAATATTAAATTTTGATATTTTATAAATATTATTTTATATATACATATATAGTTAAATTGTTGAATTTAAGCTACATATAAATCTATTAAATAAAAATGAATAAGTTGAATAATGGAGTTTGATAATTCATATTATATGATTTAGTACAGGTTTAAGATATTGTATATATATAGAGTTTTAAAGGATTCAAATCAATTAAGATTGGAAGATAAATCGGAAATTTATTTGGAATTGAGCTTATTTTAAAATTTAACTCCATAAGTTGATGTAAACTTATTAAGATTGGAAATTTAAAGGTATAATATTTATAACTGGATTTTTATTCAAGATAAATCAAATGAATATTTCTGGTACAAATAAATTTAAGGAAATATTTAGTTGTTAGTAATTTTGAATTTTATTTTAAAATGATTATGGATTTATTATGTAAATATTTTAGACTAAAATATAGAATAATGAATGGTTGAATAGAAAATTTCCAACCATAGTTTTGAAATTGTTAAATACTCAAAGTTTGAAATATATTGGAATCGAAGTGTTTTATTGAAACTGAAAGAGAATCTAGATTTATGGGTTTAGACTTAATTTAAAGTGAATAAATGGGAAAGGCGTGGAAATTATTTACTTTATAAAGTAATTTAGAATAAACTATTTTACATACTGTTGAATATCCAAACCATTCAAGTTTTAGAGGTTATGGTTTTAAAACTATGAATTTCGAAGTACTATGTTTTGGAAGTTATAATTCAAATGTTTGGTCTCCAGATATTATAAATTTTAAAGCAATATGATTTTGAAAAAGAAATATATTTGAAATAAAAATGATATTATTGATTTGGGTTTTTATAAAATAATATCAAAATGAGTTGTTTTGGAAATGGAAATGATATCGTATTTATGGGTTTGAAATGGATAATTATATTCTGGATTTAAAGTATAAACTATTTTTAAAGACCGCGGTGTTATAATAACGTTTGGTTGTTGAAGAGAACGGGATCGGAAGTTGTCATTCTCTCTGCCAACTCCGAAAACCACTTTAACAACCGTGTACGCGGGGGAGATACCAGAATGAAGTAGGATGGTGGCGGCGTTTCCTCTGAGGTAAATACGTGGACCCAACTCCCATGAGTTGGCATAAGGTGGCTAAAACAGAAGCGATCGACGGGTTAATAAGATAGCATCTTTGATCGGACACTTTCCTTTGATACTATACTCTGACTTTTGATTGATTCGGTGGCCACCTTCACTTTTGATTTCTTTGATTTGGGGGGGGGGGGGGGTTTCGAGGTGGGCGGTAGCGGCACGCTACGCGTTACCACCGACCCGGAAGCGTAATTGGTATATCTACCCTGGCATTGCCTAGTTATGCCGTGTCACCTACCCTATCGCGCCTTGTACGAGTTTGGTTTCTCCCGTAGCCCGTGGAGTATTTAGGGTAGTCTCCCGATCTGGAGATGCGCTGGTACTGGATGGACTACTGAGACTATTACGTGTTAAGGGCTATATGGGTAACCCCTTAATGCTAAGAAAAAAGTAAGTTTACTTTACAATTAGACACTATTATAATAGCGCAATATACTACATAGTAAATAGTTTAACGGATCCTTTGGAGATGTAAATCCCGAGCATCCCTTGAGTAACTGTACTCATATTTATTTCTGTTAATTTAACTCACATAAGATCTTTTAGTTCTGACTCGTGTGTTTTTGTCTTTTCAAATTCGCTCGGGTCAGTCCAAGCGTTTCAGGATTTGAAGATTTAGCTCTCAAGGACGAAGATGAAGATTTGTATTACTATTATCTTCTATATTATTCCACTACACCATTTAATTCCGCTGCATTGATATTTATTAGTATGTTAACTCTGATATTTATTGTATAAAGAAGAAGCAAATGTTTTGTAAACAGTTTTATGAACTATACATTAATTATTATATTTTATCCTTCCGCTGTGAGATTCTGTTTTGTTTTATTTCTTCTCTGTTTTTCTTATTTACCCCATAACAATTCGCCCTTCCGTATGGTTTGAATCGTCACGTGTGTCGATTTGAAGCGTACGAAAATGCGGGACGTTACATCTGGTATCAGAGCTTTGGTTTAGCGATAAACCTTAGCTTTGTGGGGTCTGACTCTTTATCAATAGAGTAGAAACATCTTATGGGAGTCGCTGAGTGTATATATATATAAGAGATCGTATTTGTTAGTGTTATAAAAGGGTTTTAATATTGTGCTAATCTGTTCCGATTTGTATTTATAAATTCTGGTTGATGCATGGACCGCTATGACATTAATAGGGATTTCTAAACACATTTATAGGACAGACCGACATAATATTTATTTTAATATAAGTGAATGAAATAATTTTGCCTATTATATTTTCTATATATAAAATAAAGTTTTTTTTTATAAATAAGATATATATTTGGTTGTAATATATTGGTTGTTAGGTAATAAAATTTATAAATAATAGGTGAAATTAGATGGAAAATAAAATTGGAAATTTAGAACTTAAGTTCTGGGGTTTTGGAAATTCTTTCAATTGATTTTGGAATATAATAATAATACTATTAGAAGTATTTTCTGATATAAATATTTCAATATAATTTGAAAGAATTGTTTAGAAAGAAATTTTGAAAAGAAATAAGTTATGTAGTCCCCTCTCTGTTGCTGGAAAATAATTTCGGTGATGAGTGCATGCATCATTGACTTTCATTTTCGAGTTTCGAAGTGGGAAGGCCACTGTGGTAGTTTTACTACAGATTTATTTTGATAAACAAAAGTGAATTTTTAATTTTTTTTTAATATAATTGGGTTTATAAGTTGTAAGTGTATATATTTACCTATTATTTTTAAAATAATTTGAAATTTAACCCGGTATTTAGTTCTTAAGTTTCCATAAATAAATAGTTTCAATTATTCTAGTGAAATGGAATCTAAGTAATTAATAGTTGAAACCCTAAATGAAATAAGAGGTTTAAAGCTAGGTTATTAATGGTATTAAATGAAATTTAAAATTGTAACCTATGAAATAAAAGATTATTATTGAACAGTAAATTTATTAAAGAAATAAGAGAAACTTGTATGATTTTAGTTACATTCTTAAAAACATATATATAACTTACCAAATATTTAAAAGTTGAAATGTTTAATAAGAAAATGTAATGGAAATTATACAAGTAAAAGTATGTAATGAAGGTGTTCAATAAATCGCTTTTATTCATAAGAAGTGATGATATCGGGATAAGTTAAGTTATAATTGAAATTTTACTATTAGTAAATATAATAAAAGGTAAGTATTACAAATAGATGATTATAAACTTAAGTAAACAAAATGGAAATGCTAAGAAATTGAATGGGACATGAATACTATTGATAAATGAATGTAAATAAAAGAGGTCATGCTATAATAAATGAATGAATAATTATAATGAAATAAAAGGAACTGGCATGACTTGAGTTAATGGAAATGAAAAATCGTAAGTAGTAAGTGAAAATAAATGAAACAAACATTGAATGAGTAAATGAAATTAAAAGTTTGGTAGAAATAAATGTAAATAAAAAGATAAATCATTGTATAAATTAAAGGAAATCAAACAACAAATGTATGAAATGAAATTAATAAGAATGAAATGGAAGAAAATAAATAAAATTAAGTAGTATATATGGAAGATAATAAACTTAAGTAAAGGATTGAAGCTATTTATTAATAAAATAAGAAGAAAAGATGAATGCAGTAAATACATAAGTGTAGACTTAAATTAATGTATTAATGTGCTAAGAAATTGATTTGCACATGAATACTATAAACAAATGAAGTTATGCAATATGAAATGAAAAGAGAAAAATGAATTATATATATATAAGTATAAATGCAAACAAGGGTAATAAACACTAAATTAGTGAATGGAGATAAAAGTTGTAAGAAATAAATGTAAAGTAATAAATGAAATTTATAAGAATGAGCTTGATTTATTATTTGGAATTATTGCTTGTTTGGTTTATGGTTGTTTGGGGTAAGATACTTTAAATTTGGATTGGATGAATGAATAATCTATTTAGTTTTATCTAAGTCTGTTGAGTAAATGATGCACTAGTAGTTTATGCTTCATTCCGTGCAATATAAAAGTTTTGAACCCGAACAACTATTTGTTTGTTTGATTAAATGGTTGTTTTGTATTTTTGTATGGTGTTTGTTGAAATTGATGGTTGTTGTATTGATTTGTTATTAGTGATTGAAACCACCTAAATATTTCATTTTATATAATTGTTAACCCTTTTAGATTATATAAGTGAAATGCAGGTTTTGGAAGCAATTGCCACTGCTTTTGGTTCCATAAAATATGCATTAATTGCCCGACTAATAGGTACGTTTTCAGATTACGGGTTATGGCGTTATTATATTGTTTTCCCGTATTGGGATATATATTATTTTGGAAATTATATGTTATATATTTTTATATTGATATTATATGCTCTTCCGAGCCTCTCCGTACAAAGGAGATTCTGCCGAAATTTTCCGTAAATTTTTGGACTTAGAAATTATTTTGAAAATGTTCTTCCAAACTTTATTCATTTAAGTAAAAAAAAGAGGATATAATGATTATAAAATAGGTATATTTTATTTAAAGTAATAAAATTTGTAAATTATTGTTTATAAGTTAATATTTTGAATAAGATGTATTGTTTATTTAATTCTTCCTTCTCCCTTCTTTTTCCTTTTCGGGGACGAAAAGTTTTGAGTGGGGGAGAGTGTAACGACCCGTAAATTTTGTGGATTTAATTATGTTGAATTAATGAGTTCTTGTAATTAAATTTAGTTTAAAAAAAACTTTAGAAACTAATATTGAAATGAACGCTAAAATAAAATATATAAATGGTGACTTAAAACCTATTTGCTGGCAATTTGAATAAATTTCAATAAATGAGATGGGATAAGTATTATACCTGGATATAAATTTCATATAAAGGGAATTAACTCATATGTTAATGTAAATTAAGAAAGTGTTGGAATAAATGATATTCCATTCATACTCGTAAGCAGTTATTATAAGTTGCATGTTGAAATGGTTGATTGAATTGGAATTTAAAATTTAATTTAAATGAAAAAAATATAAAGGTTTACAATAATGGAAATTTAGGTAATAAGGTTAAAACAAGTTGATAAGTAGTAACCAAAATAAGGGAATAGTGTTAATGTAAATAAAGTTGAAACAAATTGGATATAGAGAAATAAATGTAAGCATTTAATAGATTAATTAATGTGGATTTCAATAAATGGTAATTGAATAAAAGTCAACGTTCTCTAAGTAATCATATTACTTGCTGGAAAGTAATACGTAATTGATTAAATGTGATTACGAAATATAAAATTTGTGTATAAACGGGATTTTTAACGGTGATTATTAAGTAATAAACCTATAAATGCATGTAAAGAAATAGGTAACAATCTATATGTTGTTTATTTCATTTAGTATGTTAAATTAAAATTTGGGAATCAAATCTCAATTAAGGGAAGTTAAGAGGTACGTAAATTTGAAATAAAATCTAATAAATATTACATTAATATGGAATGTAGTACAAATGGTTGGGGATTGTCAAATTTGGTAAAAAGGGATTGGACTTAGGAAATTTTGTTAATTGAGTTTAAAACCTTAATTAATATGCGTAATTGACAAGATTCACATTTTTATATAACCATTGATACAAATCTAAGATGTATATAGAAGTATCAGTGTAATGAAATGTAAATAAATGTTAAGTATGCTTATAGGATAAAGATTGTTTGAATAAAAAGAATGGGAATCAACATTTAATTATTTATTTGAATTTAAATTACGATAATATGATTTATTGCAATTAAATGGATTTAATATTTAAAAATTTCGTAAATATAAATTTAGATGAAATTTGGAGATATTTACGTAATAGATATGAATCCAATGGTAGTCTCATCTATTGGATACTAATAGATTGAATAATTAAATGAAAGTCAATTAAAAGGAATTTTTGCAAATTTAATTTATAATTTGCGAATATAATGAAATTGAAATTTAACGCTGAAATGAATAAATTTGATAACTCTAAATTTACATCTGAATTTGGTTTAATTAATACGAGGGATTAAGAAAATAAAAGTGATAAAGATTGTCAATTTCAGAATTTAAATAAGAAATTTGATTTAATCAATTTATTGTAAATTTATTTAATTAATATAAAAATAGCCATTTTGGCCACTGACTCGGATTTCGACGAAACCAGTTTCATCGGATCCGTAACAGTGAATTATTGTAAGATTTCAATTTTTGTAGCGATCGGGCTTGTCGTTTGATCGTACGGACTCGAAACGCCTTGAAACAAAAGCAATTGAAATCAATTTGGATAATATTTTTTTCAACATAACTTCTTCATACGATGGAATTTGGACTTGAAACCTTTTCCATTGCATTTAAAATATTTTAAAACGTCTATTTTGATATATGGGCCGACCCAATTTCGTTCCGGAGTAGAAACGGGCTTTTCGGGCCATTTAGCGTTCAGCGCGTATACCAATCTGATCCATCTTTTATTTTTCAGCCTTGTCTATATATAACTCGTTATAAACCCTATCCACTCCTTATTTTCATTTGTCTATACGTACATCTCCTTCTCAACTCCTCATTCCAATGGCAGAAAAAAAACCTAACTCCCAAATTCCAAAAATTAATTTCAATTTCAAAAAAAAAAAAAATCGGATCTGCAGCCACTTCGATTCACGCTTCGACTTTCAGTGGCAAAAACGCTGTATCTACTTCGGGTTAGAAAGAAAATGACTCGGGTCGCTCTGGGTCGTTTTGGCAAAAAGTCCAAGCAAGTACCGGGGATTTGAGACGGCGTACCGAAGTCGACACAGGACCAAAATTTTTCAATTTTCAAATTTTCATGACTTTTGCGTACGAACTCGGATTCACGCGCGGTTTATTTTGCTGGGATTGTATCGGAATTCCAGACATTTTGGCGTTGGTTTGGATGGATTTGGAGGCTATCAAATTTTTGGGTTTAAATTGAATTTAGATTCAATTTAAATTCAAAAGGTGAGTGTTTTAACCCACTCACAACTTCTAAAATTTCTTATGTTTTTTAAATTGATATATGATGTAATTTGAAAATTTATTTTTGTTTGTTTTGCCTATTTTTAATCATCATCTTAGTTACTTGCATTTATTTAATTAAATTGTTATTTATTATTTATTGCATATTAACTGCCAGTTAAATTTATATTTATTTTTTATTTCATATAAACTACCAGTTAAACAGTTATAATTTGTTTTTGAATATAAACTGATAGTTGATACCAGTTATTTATCACCTGTTATATATTGATATATTGTTTGAATTTGGATGATGATTGTGATAAATGGATGTATGATTTTGATGGATGAATGGATGCTTACTTATATTAACTACAAGTTGTTATGCATTTCATTTCATTTGGGATTACGGTTTGAAATGATATATAACCATAATTTTTATTTTAAATTACGGATTGAAATGATAAATATCCGTATCACTTGACCATAGGATAGAAAATTTTTATACAGACACCATCGGTCTATATATGATTATTTTGAAAATGACTTCTATGGTTTGGATAGGACATGGTTTAATAAATATTAAATTTTGATATTTTATAAATATTATTTTATATATACATATATGGTTATATTGTTGAATTTAAGCTATGTATAAAGCTGTTAAATAAAAATGAATAAGTTGAATAATGGAGTTTGATAATTTATATTATATGATTTAGTACCGGTTTAAGATATTGTATATATATAGAGTTTTAAAGGATTCAAATCAATTAAAATTGGAAGATAAATCGGAAATTTATTTGGAATTGTGCTTATTTTAAAATTTAACTCCATAAGTTGATGTAAACTTATTAAGATTGGAAATTTAAAGGTATGATATTTATAACTGGATTTTTATTCAAGATAAATCAAATGAATATTTCTAGTATAAATAAACTGAAGGAAATATTTAGTTGTTAGTAATTTGAGTTTTATTTAGAATGATTATGGATTTATTATGTAAATATTTTGGACTAAAATATAGAATAATGAATGGTTGAATAAAAAAATTTCAACCTTAGTTTTGAAATTGTTAAATACTCAAAGTTTGAAATATAGAATAATGAATGGTTGAATAAAAAAATTTCAACCTTAGTTTTGAAATTGTTAAATACTCAAAGTTTGAAATATATTGGAATCGAAGTGTTTTATTGAAAGTGAAAGAGAATCTAGATTTATGGGTTTAGATTTAATTTAAAGTGAATAAATGGGAAAGGCGTGGAAATTATTTACTTTATAAAGTAATTTAAAATAAACTATTTTACATACTGTTGAATATCCAAACCATTCAAGTTTTAGAGGTTATGGTTTTAAAACTATGAATTTTGAAGTATTATGTTTTGGAAGTTATAATTCAAATATTTGGTCTTCAGATATTATAAATTTTAAAGCAGTTTGATTTTGGAAAAGAAATATATTTGAAATAAAAATGATATTATTGATTTGGGTTTTTATAAAATGATATCAAAATGAGTTGTTTTGAAAATGAAAATGATATCGTATTTATGGGTTTGAAATGGATAATTATATTCTGGTTTTAAAGTATAAACTATTTTTAAAGACCGCGGTGTTATAATAACGTTTGGTTGTTGAAGAGACCGGGATCGGAAGTTGTCATACTCTCTGCCAACTCCGAAAACCACTTTAACAACCGTGTACACGGTGGAAATAGCAGAATGAAGTAGGATGGTGACGACGTTTCCTCTGAGGTAAATGTCGCGGTCTGTGCTTGACTCGGGTTCGACGTGTTAAGGATCGAGTTACGAAGACCTCCCTATTTTCAACTATCTTTTTGACAAAGTTCCACTCCGTCATCTTAAGTCGTCTTTCAAGTAGTTTGTATCTTTTTATCGTTGTTCCTTAGTCCAGTTCAATCATTCGAGATTGTTCAAAGACTATGAAAATTTTGCTGATAACACTTCGCCCCTTTTCCCTCCCCCCACAAACCAAAAGCATGCTTTGTGAATAGAAGATATATTTTGCTCAAGAACAAATATTAAAGTCGACAAATCATTAACCGTTGAGCTATTTGGCTATCGGGTGAATCGATCGCGATGAATCATCTAGTTCTTCATATTTATCTATAAATCAAAGGTCCTTCCGGACCATATAGTTAAGGATTCGGGTCCTTAGTCAAGGTTAGTCACAAGCCATAACGATTTTGTGCTCTCCTAGAGTTATTATATCGTAAATTATAAATCGGAATCATTATGTATTATGCATAATGTAAGCATTGGAAATAACTATATCTTATTTTTAATGCATTTAAAAAAAAGCTTGATGATTTATGCAGTGGAAAAAGGCTCAACGTCAAATAACTTGTTTTGTAAAGACGAAAATATTAACCAGAGTCAATATAATATCCATTCTTACACAAAATTTTCATGTTGTGTGTAAAATAGATGAAAAACAATAACACATCACGAAAATTTTGATGCATAGAGAATTTATATTTTTGGGCCTGTATAGTCGTTAGCAATTTTATATTAGTACTAACGAAAGCTAAATATTAAATGATCTGACAACTATGGTTCCAAAACAATAAGCTGTTCTCTCTGCTTCATTTCATTTATGTTCAAACAAATTTGTATAATATGGAACAATGACACCACGTAATACATGGTTAAGTAATATGAATTCGAGCAAGCATAAGAAGTTCGGTGACAGATGTTGAATCTGAATATTTGATATTATCGTATAATCATAAGAACTTCCCATAAATAAAGTTTGGTTGGGTATAAAACAAAACAAAAAAGTTTGCAGGCGCTAATTTGAAAAATGTGCGGATTAGAGTATATATATCTAGTACAACAGCTAGCAGGTGGAGGAAAATTGGGAATCCAATGTTTTAGTACCCAATTTGACTAGCTCTCGAGGCAAACAAAACCATCCTTTGTTCCTTCCTTAATTACGCTACTGCCACTCTGAGATTGCCTGTTGCATAGCCGTACGTGTAGTGCCTGGTTACGGACCTGTTTGCTTAGTGCCTGACCTGCAGGACCCACTAGTCGGTACGTTTGTATTGTTGGTGGTTTGTTTATGTTTGTAGTTCGTTAACGATCGTATAAAAGTGGAGAACAAAGAAAAAAAAATAAACGCTACTACAGTTCAAAGTGCGAGGTAAACCAATCGGTTTTAGAATTTTGAAAAATAAAAATATCCATTGCAATATTCACACTAAATATACGATAGCAATGTGTTTAAGGCTGTTATAGTAATGGTAACCCGATAGCAATATGGAAAAACGGTTACAAAATCATTACCGTAACAATACTATCGGTAAATCAAAAATGACTCCCGACATTTTACTGGTACCACTAGTAAAATATTCGTTGGCATACTGATAAACTAATAAACCATTGACTAATAATGATAAATTTACTTAAACATAAAAACATTAAAATTTTGATATTTATAAATAAAAAATATACCGTCACTAACTCCAACTCCGTTAGTGCCTATATAAAAAAAACAACTTATTTAGTTGATGGAGATTTTATTTAACTCATCACAAGTTATTTACATCGGTGTGAAATAATAATTTTACTAATATGGAACTTTGAGGTTAATAAAGTCAAAACAAAGTATAATCATAAATAATACTATAACCATCTGCTTTAAATATGATAAAATTTCATAAGGTTTTATGGAGGATTAACTAAAATAGTAATCATGATTGATAAATTTACCGTTACAATAGGTTTTGATATTTCTTTACTGCTACATTTACCATTAATAATGGTAAATTTACCATTAACACACTGATAGCATTTGTGACGACCCGCTCTTCTACTACCAGAAAGACGTATCATCATTAAGAAAGAAAGTGATAGAAATAGAAAAGAATAGAAAAGAAAGAACAACAGCCTCTAAATCTCACAGCGGAACGGAACAAAATATAATATATCACATAACTATTACATAGTTTTACATATATCAGAGTTATACAATATCAATATATATGACAATCATACATATATCTGTCACTACATACATCAAAGATAC
The DNA here is from genome assembly GCA_030765085.1 of Allium cepa. Taxonomy (NCBI): domain Eukaryota; kingdom Viridiplantae; phylum Streptophyta; class Magnoliopsida; order Asparagales; family Amaryllidaceae; genus Allium; species Allium cepa. The sequence continues at coordinate 42,754,834 of CM060937.1, forward strand.
AGTATACATCAACTACTAACACAACGGAACTAGATAGATCTCTACATACGTCTGGAAACTCCTGCACCAAGCTCCTCCAGAAATCAAACTCCGAAACCTATCACTTGACTACTCATAAAAATTTGAGTACCCAAGAGTTTATGAAAAACAAAATATAAACTCCGGGTCAGACATGGGTCTGGTATGAGTAAACGGTTTAAATTATTTAACTTTGAAAACATTTGAAAATAAAGGTATCACGTAAGACTCCCCACACATAAATACGGGTAAGTTTTTACCTTACGCTAACCAAAACATTTCATAGGAAATCCAGTGATATTATAATAGTGTCTAGGGTTTTCAAGTAAATAGAAAATAGCCGAAATTGTTACATTCATTAAATTCTAGCTACTAGCCACAAAGTGGGCAATACAAATCAAAACCGTAGGGTCTCGTAGGGAAAATGGATTTCCAACAATGGCAGGGCTACTGGGGTACCGCCCGTCACAGTACGGGGCCTAGATCACCGTACCGAGGATCACTCCCGACCGTCCCGAACAAGATAATCCCCGCGGTTGTAGCTAGCAACCGTCCACACAGCCGAAATAAAAAGAGACATCTAGACAGGGGAATATCTTGTCCTGCTTTGGCATAACCCACCTAACATTGCTGCATCTCCCCTGTTTTAGCCATTCCCGGTTGATGAGGCTTGAGGCTGCGATTTACCTTTACAGGACAAATCTCTTAGAATGCTCATCGTCCGCCTGACGATGTGCTGAAAGTATTCAGTCCATACAAGTTCGTTCCGGGTTCGAACGAAACCGAAGGCATTATCTCGTCACACTCATTTTGGAATCACCCTCAGAGTCAATGACGATAACCCTTGCATTCTGAAATCACCATCTCGATCTTTATTTCAGAATTCACGACCTATCGTTTAATTTGGATCGATGTAGTTTTCGGAATATCAATTGGATACCAAATCCCGGTCTCATCGAAATCCAATCGCCATTTTAAAGGCCAAGTTGTCTAATTAACTTAAACAATTTAAACAATTTAAATTCAACAATTGAATTAACATAGCATTTATTCCAGATAAAACATATACAAGCATCATAGATATAACACAGCATATCAGAGAGCATCACAGAATATCATCAAATAAATATCACGATCAGATATTCAACATAACAATCCGTAAGCAGTCATCTTTAAGTCTTATTTCAATTAATTCAATTTAGAATTAATTACCTGAGAGTTAACCACTTAACTCTGTTTAATTAATCATTAATTAACAATTAATTACCTATTTCATTTCAAATTGTTTAATTAATGATTCCTTAATTAATTATTAAGTTTAATTACATAATTATTTTATTTCACACTATTAATTAATCACTTCCTTAATCAAGTGATTTAACTTTAATTACTTAATTAACTGTTCCCTGATCATTAATTAACATCTTTAATTATTTATTAATGAAACTTAGTTATCCAATTATTATATGCTAATTACTTAATTAATTTTTAATCAAGTTACCAAATTAATTAACTATTAATTCATAATTAAATTACTTGATTAGTTAACTATTAATTCATTTATTAATTTACTTAAGTAGTTAATTACAAATTTACCTTATTTCTTAATTATTAATCGATCTCTAATTATAATAATGAAGTAATTACTCTCAATTACTTTCCGAAATAATTAATTAATATTAATTATTCATCTTAATTAACATTTAAAAAGAAATTTTCTTTAACTTGAAAATCAATTTATTATTAACTACATAACTTAAATGTTTAATTAACTTATACTTAACTTAGATTAATTGCTTAATTAAAATAAAAATTAAGTGTTTTAAAACATCGTTACATATTAAATAGGAACATCATAACTTGAATCCAAAGTGCGGCGATCCTGGATTTCGGCCCTATTATTTTAATAAATATTTAATCTGACTAAATGAAAAGTAAACTGATCATTTTAAAATGAATAAATCTTTCGAAATAGATTGCCATTTATTTGTATATATTGGTATTTTAAAAGGGAAATTGATTTGAAAATTTGAAATAAAGTCTCTTGATAAGATTTGTAATAAAATTTACTTTATATAATTAAATTAAATAACTTTGTCTTGGTAAGATGTGAGAAATAAATACATATGGATGATATTGTTTAAAATAAAATCTAATTCTATCAATATAAAATATGAATATAAGTAAGTAAACTCATGAATATAATTTAAATATTGATAGTTAAAACACAAATTGAAATAAAGGTAAAAACAAGATATCTTCATACAAAAGCCAAATGAATAAGTATGCATACAATATAACTTTAAAATTTGTAAGCAAAGTATTAAATGAAACCTGATATAAACATAAGAAACTATGATAAAAAGTATAAAAATAAATAATAAGTAAATGAAGTATTTGGTAGTCTAAGCTTAAAATAGAAATAAATATATATAAATAAATTGATGGTTATGTAGAATATAAAATAAACACAGGATAATTCTAAAAAACTATAACCTATGAAATATATGTATAAACAAGGCAAAGGGAAGAATTTTTTTTAATATATATAAATATCTACAAACAAAATCTATGTGGATAGATAGATGTAAACATATAGGGAAACATTTGCATTTAATAACATCACCTCAGCACAACAAAATATCAATTCAATTTGCAGAAAAATACAAAACAAAAATCCGACCAAAGGGAAGGAGCTTGTACTAGAAGCTACCCACCTGGTAAAACTTATACTCTTTATATATACTTACATATTGGTTCTTGTTCGTGTAAACAAGACTTGGCAAGCCTGAGAGAAAATAATATCATCATCTTATAAACTCAAAACAGCATCCAAGATCAAAATAGAAGGATTTTCAGGAATCAAACTACAGCTTACACCACAAAAGTCGATCTCTGTTCAACAACATTTCTGTGAGTAAACCAAATTTTAATTTAGTTTGAAATCTGGATGCATGAATAAATCTTAAGTTGGATGTAAGAAGGTGTTTGCAAGTTGATGCATTGTATATGAATGTAAAACTGCATGCTTGTATGGATGTATCAGTGTTCTCTGTTTAAGATACAGGGTTCAAATTCTAGATCAAATTCAAACTATCCTAATCTAGTCTCTATTTGGCTTAGGTATTTAAACAAATTATGTTTGTTAAAACTTAAGCTAAATCTTAAAATTAAAATTAAGTTAAATAAAATAACTGTTCAGGAGATTCATTGAAACTATGGTTGTATATGCTTTGATTTTGAATATCCCCCTATGTTGCAGTATACTTCTCTGTTAAATGGTTACAGGGTAAATATTTGTGCAGGGTAAATATTTGTTTACTCAAAATTATTCTCTTCTAATCATTGTTGGGCTTCAATTTTTCAATTAAACAATATGTTTAAAACTTAAATTTAGATTCTAAAAACTGATTGAGGTCATGTTTGTAAGATATCATGACTGGAAACCTTGTTTACAGTAAATCAAATAATACTCTTCTAAATTCGGTTGTTATAAAAGGTTATTTCAAGTTTATATCTTGAATTCTTATCGCAAATTATGATTTTTAAAATAAAAATAAAGATTTTTAGATTAGCATTCCAAGACCAGTTAGTATTTGAACAAAATTTACATTTTTTCCAATTTCTAGTGATTGATTCAAAAATTCCTGTAGAAATTTGGATTGAAGTAAGTATAGTCATCTATGATCTCGGGAAAATTATGGAATAATTTTTACATTGTATGAATTAATGAAACAAGATCATTTTAGGGTTTAGTTTCGAGTTTTTAAATGTGTCTGCAACGAAGGGGTGTTCGTCGCCTGTGTGCGATCGAGTTGCATGAGTTTTTGGAGTTCGGTAGCTTTGCGTGTTGTTGACATGTGGCCGAAGTTTGGGGCATCCTCGGTGGCGTGAGCGGCGGTGGGGAGGCGTATTTCGTCAGTGGTGGTGTTTGCAGTTCTTCTATTGAACTGCAATATTTCGATTTGATACTGTTGAAGGTGAATCGAATTCTGATTTCGAGTTTAGGGATGGTTAGTGACTTGCCGGTGGTCTTGGGAGTTCACCGGAGCTTCGCGCGTTGCCGTGCACACGTACGGCGAGGTGTTGGTGTCAGTGTCGATGAGGGCATGCGACTCGAGTCGTACTCGAGTTTTGTGGGTGGTTGCTTCGGGTTTTGGGCCGAGCTTGTGAGTGAGTTATCTGATACTTGAATTGATACTTGAGTTAAATCTTAAGTTAAAAAAAAAGGAGGGAAGAAGAAGCTGGATACGAGAGGGAGAGAGGTGACTCGGGGAAAAACTGGAGCAACTCGAAGTGTAACTCGAGCGAATCAGGGAGAGTCTCGGGTTCCAACTGCCGTTTTTTTTTTATTATTTAGAAAAAAAATATATTTAAGTTAGGCAGTTTGTTTTGTTCTACAAGTTTTAAATACTGTAAAACTTATTAAAAAGTTCAACAGATTAAGTTAAGACTTAATTACAAGTTTTAATTATCTTGGTTAATGCTTAACAATGATTTTAACTCTTAATTAATTATTTTAATTGAGTGATTAAATTACGTTAAAAAAAAAATTATGAACATTTAAAGTTTTGTAGATAGTAACAAATTGGTTTTCAAAGTTAAAGAAGATTTCTTTTGAAATGTCAGTTAAGATGACTAATTATTCAATTAATTATTTTTAGAAAATAATTAAGGATAATTAAATTATAATTGTATTTGGGGTTTGGATTAATTAATGATTAATTGATAAATAAATTTATAATTAACTACTTAAAGTTAATTAACGGAAGATTAGTAGTTAAGTAATTTAATTAACAAATGAATAACGATTAATTTAACCGAAAATTAAGGAATACTTAATTTGACATTAAGTCGTGATAATCAATAATTAAGGTCTATTAATTATTGGTTAAAGAGTAAATAAATCTGAAAATTAAGATTTATTAATTAGGTTTAAGGGTAATTAAGGGATGGATTACCCGATTGAAATTAATTTATTAATTAAAGGTAATCTCTTAGTGATTAATTAATACAAATACTTGGTGAGACTTAGTGAAGTAATTCATAAATTGCAGGATGTAATAAATTAAAAGGAATTACTTAATGGGAAGTAATTAAAAGGTAATTACTTAGTGGAAGTAATTAAGGATAAATTACTTGGAGTAATTAATCTAAAGGATTAATAATTAAGAAGGGGTTAATTACTTAAGTTGGTAATTACAGAGGGGTACTTACTGTTTATGAGTAATTGGGGGTGATTAATGGATGCTATTGATTCACGGAGTTTGGTTAAGTATAGTTACTTAATGAAAGTAATTAGATAATGATAATAATTTTAATGTAATGAAAGAATAATTAATTAAGGAGGATTTACTAAGGTGAATGATTATGGGATGATAAATCAATTGGGTTGTAATTAATTAATAAGCAGGACTTAGAGGTAATTGATTTAATTCAATTATGGTTAATTGGATTTATTCGAGATGGAGTGATTGATTATCTTGCTGATGTATGATAAGTGATTGGTTAAATGCCCTGAATTGATTGATACCCCTGATATGAAATGGTTTGTGATATAATGTGTTGGGTGGGCAATGATAATGTGGTTATGTATTAATGATGAATTGCTGAGTAAAGGTGACATCTTTGTTTAAGATTTAAATTTATTTCACTTAAGTGACATGTGTTAAGATGAACCGAATTCGAAGAGACCGGAGTCGGGTATTAGTTAATAACCGAAACCACTTCGATTCGTTATAGATTGATTTGTGAAATAAATAGGCTGGATCGAAATGATTTAAGTGGAGTGGATTATTTTATCTAAGTTTGGTACTTAGAAATTGATATATGAAATAAGTTTGTCTATAGCAAATGGTGAATTGGATAAATTGATATATGTTACCCGGGTTTATATAAGTTGAATTCTTAGTATTCCATGTTATTTGGATTTACTCACGCTGGTTTCCAGCCTGACCCGGGTGTTACTTTGGTGTAATGCTCGGGTCTGACCGAGTATTACATATTTCCAGGTTAGGACGTTCTTGAGCTCAGGAGGCGAGCTGGATGGCGATATCGTATAGAGTATATCCGCTGTATTTATATTATTGTTAAGCCGAGACATGATAATTGTATGTATTCAGTGGCTGTATATGTATGTGAAACTCTGATGTATATTAAATGTAATCGATAGATATAGTATTCTTTTGTGAACTATTATTATTTATTATTATATTTTATCCGCTGCGATTGTGAGATGTTTGGTGTTTCTGTTCTTCTATCTCTTTCTTCTTTTTCATAACTATCTGGGATTTTCGGGTTTGAAAATTTCGGGTCGTTACAGTTGGTATCAGAGCTGAAAGGTTAAGCGAGAACCTTGGCTCTGGTGGGGATTACTCATTAAATAGAGTTCGTAGAACTCTATGATGAGTTGAGTGTATATATATATGAGCGCGTACTTGTTATTTTATTATATAAAGGTTTTAAATGATTTTATATAAAAGTATATTTTGATATATAAAGTAGTATTTCCTTCTAATAAATATTAAGGTGATTGGGTGTTAATTATTGGAACTAAGTTAAGTAGGAATATAATACAACCAAATTAAAATTAAATAATTAAAAATGAAATTCTAGAATTAGAACTCAGAAATTAAAATTGTTTGAAACTTTAAATGAACAAAGTTAAATTTGGTTTAAAAAGGTTAAACCAATCTTTGTGAATTTAGCTCGAATTATATAATTCGAGATGGTTTACATTTGAAGTTGGAATTGAACTCATTCAAATTGAATCCGATTTGAATTAATTGGATTTGGGATGGAAGATGTATAGGTTCCAAAAATTTAATGGAAGATTTGAATTGGATTGAATCGAAAGGATTGAAATTGAAGTGGGTTCAATTGAATGGATACTAGTCCAAAGTAATTAAAATAATCTTGGAATTGTAATTAAAGTGGAATTGGTTTAAAATCAAAAAGGAATTTGAAATATAGATTGTAAATGTAATTTATAAATTGAAATAAACGTCATAAATAAATGAGATTATAAGTTGAAATAGAATTCCGGAGAATATTTGAAAATAAAGTGAGATGAAATTCCAGAGTAATGTTCAAATATGAATTGGATGGATGGGGAAGTTGGAATTGTTGGGAAAAATTTAGAATTCCTTTGGATTTGGAAGTGGTTTCCAAAGGTTTTGGAGAAATAATAGTATTATTTCGTAAATATTTTTGGTGTTGAATTGGAAATCTGGAAGATTTGAAATTAAAATTTTTTGGAAATGTTTTTAAAGAAATAAAAGCATTGAACTCTTTCGGTCACTGGAAAATAACGTCGGTGATGACTGCAGCATTATCGGTGTTTATTTTCAAGTTTCTAGAAGAAAAATTGCTACCAAATTGTTTTAAATTGGAATTGTTTGTGAACTGGGTTTGGTTTTGAAATTCAAAGGGATAATTAAATTCGCCAAAGAATTTTGGATATAGTTGAATTCTAAGGTGATATTGGAACTTTGAAAATTTGTTTAAACTCTGGAATCTTGATTAAATGTTTATGGAATGATAAAATATATTGGTTAAAAAAAAATGTATAACTCCAAGTTAAAAGCAAGTGTGAATGTAATTGATTTTAAATAGAAGTTGAAAAAAAATTTAAATTATAATTAAAGTTGTACAAGTTTAAAGATCAAATGGAATTTGATTTGAAGTTGGAAGGGAATTGATATTGGAAAGAGTAATCAAATGTGAATATTTGATTTTGGGTAAACAAAGTTATATCTTTGTTATATATTCTTCCCTTGTTGAATCTATTGCTGGAAGAAAAGGATTTTGGAAGTGTCTGAAGTATAAAAGGAATTTTATACGAGTTTAAAGTGATCCAAGGTTTTAAAAAATTATATATATATATATATATATATATATATATATATATATATATATATATATATATATATAAAGGATCTATGAGGATTTTGGAAAAGGTTTTGGGAACGTTTGGATTTGGAAAGGCTTTTGATTTTTGGGTAAAATCAATATGGGAAATTGGAAAGCCTATTTTCAGAATTATCGATTTTGGAATAATCGATTTTGTATAAAGGAGCTTTGATAAAATTCATACTAGGTGTATGATTTGAAAGATACCATATGTATATAGTATAAAGTGTTTTGATGATAGCTCTGGGGAAAAAGGCGCTCCCTTGAAATGAACTTCTCAGGAGTGCCACCGGGTGGTACTGCCTTGAGCCCAAGGGGGTTCTAAAGTTGATCCTGTGGGGAGTCCGGACAAAACTAGTTCCTGAGGATTTTGAGTTGAGTTACCATAGCGTAAGTCGAGAGTGCCGCGGAGAGCCAACAGTTACATGGACTTTTGTTGTGACTGCAACGTAACCCAGGATGTAACTGCGACCTATGGTAACATTGCGAAAGTCGTGTGTGCCGCTGAGAGCCAACAATCTGCGTTTGAGTTTATCTCGGTAGACTGCGACCTATGTAGGAGTGGAGAAGTTTCATTTTGATAGCGAGATCAGAGGCCGCGGAGAGCCAACAGTTACATGGACTTTTGTTGTGACTGCAACGTAACCCTAGATGTAACTGTGATCTGTTGTGTGGGTTCCATGGCGTAATCGAGAGTGCCGCGGAGAGCCTGCAGTTACATGGACTTTTGTTGTGACTGCAACGTAATCCTCGTATGTAACTGTGACCATGGAATGGGGGTGATGATTTCCAGAGCATCCTCACTAAAAAAAAAAATTCCTCTATTTTCAAAATTGTTTTCTATATTTCAATAAAAATTGTTTTCCAAGTATTTTCACTGGATGTTGAAAACGGGTTTATCAAGTACTTATAGATTTTCAATCTTACGCCTGATCAACGTATGACTGAATTTCTGTGAGAACAAGGATGGACTGGTTGAGACATCGAGTTATAAGAAATATTTTTTTATAAAAAGCTATTTTAATTGTATTGTCTAAATTTGAAGGCATTCCTAAATTTTAAAGTAAAAAGGGGATTTCAAACTGGAATTATAAAATAAAATTTAACTTTGGTTAATAAATGAATTGTAAATTAATAATGGAGTTTGGAAATGAATTCAAATTGTAAATAGAACTTGACTTGGATTTAATAATGAAATAAATTAGAAGAGATGCAAAAATAAAATAGGGCTGGATTGAAAAAGAAATGTGATGGTTTGAATTATAAATAAAATTCAAGGGTGATTTGAATAATATTTAATGAGATTTGCAAGTGGATTGGATATAAGAGAAGTGATTATAATAGAAATAGTTGAGTTGCAAAGTAAAATCCAAGTGAATAAAAATAAATTGAGATGGCCTTGTATTAATAAAATAAATTCGAAATAAACAAGTAAATTAAAAAATTTAATGGGATCACTGGAATTATATAATAAATGGATGAAGCCTGATGAAAAAAAAAAATTTGAATCAAACTTTAATTGGAATTGGATTATCAGACTGGACTTAAGTTCGGTGACATATGTGCCTAGATATTGTTTTGATAAATTGAGATGGTGGATTAAATTTACAATGAAGGAGATGGGCTAACTGAATTAGATGGAATTTGATTTAATGAGAATCAAATTTAATGGAAGTGAACTTAAGTTGATGTTGGAATAAATTAAAGTAATTAACTTAAGTTTAAAGTTTATGGAAGCTTGGCTTCGAATAAGGGTAAAAGCTTATTAAATTAAAGCTTGGATAAAATTAATTTGGAAATGGTTATAAATTTAGAAATATTGAATATGCTAAGTTTAATAAATAGTTTGAATGAAGTCAATAAGGTTGGTGAATTTGATTTTAATAAAATTGAGTTAAATGAATTAAAATGGAATTGAATTAAATAAAATTGAGTTGCGAATCATTGAATTTTAATAAATCTGGTTTCGTACCTTTTCGAGGACGAAAAGATTTAAAGGGGGGAGGAATGTGACGATCCTGGATTTCGGCCCTATTATTTTAATAAATATTTAATCTGACTAAATGAAAAGTAAATTGATCATTTTAAAATGAATAAATCTTTCGAAATAGATTGCCATTTATTTGTATATATTGGTATTTTAAAAGGGAAATTGATTTGAAAATTTGAAATAAAGTCTCTTAATAAGATTTGTAATAAAATTTACTTTATATAATTAAATTAAATAACTTTGTCTTGGTAAGATGTGAGAAATAAATACATATGGATGATATTGTTTAAAATAAAATCTAATTCTATCAATATAAAATATGAATATAAGTAAGTAAACTCATGAATATAATTTAAATATTGATAGTTAAAACACAAATTGAAATAAAGGTAAAAACAAGATATCTTCATACAAAAGCCAAATGAATAAGTATGCATACAATATAACTTTAAAATTTGTAAGCAAAGTATTAAATGAAACCTGATATAAACATAAGAAACTATGATAAAAAGTATAAAAATAAATAATAAGTAAATGAAGTATTTGGTAGTCTAAGCTTAAAATAGAAATAAATATATATAAATAAATTGATGGTTATGTAGAATATAAAATAAACACAGGATAATTCTAGAAAACTATAACCTATGAAATATATGTATAAACAAGGCAAAGGGAAGAATTTTTTTTAATATATATAAATATCTACAAACAAAATCTATGTGGATAGATAGATGTAAACATATAGTGAAACATTTGCATTTAATAACATCACCTCAGCACAACAAAATATCAATTCAATTTGCAGAAAAATACAAAACAAAAATCTGACCAAAGGGAAGGAGCTTGTACTAGAAGCTACCCACCTGGTAAAACTTATACTCTTTATATATACTTACATATTGGTTCTTGTTCGTGTAAACAAGACTTGGCAAGCCTGAGAGAAAATAATATCATCATCTTATAAACTCAAAACAGCATCCAAGATCAAAATAGAAGGATTTTCAGGAATCAAACTACAGCTTACACCACAAAAGTCGATCTCTGTTCAACAACATTTCTGTGAGTAAACCAGATTTTAATTTAGTTTGAAATCTGGATGCATGAATAAATCTTAAGTTGGATGTAAGAAGGTGTTTGCAAGTTGATGCATTGTATATAAATGTAAAACTGCATGCTTGTATGGATGTATCAGTGTTCTCTGTTTAAGATACAGGGTTCAAATTCTAGATCAAATTCAAACTATCCTAATCTAGTCTCTATTTGGCTTAGGTATTTAAACAAATTATGTTTGTTAAAACTTAAGCTAAAGCTTAAAATTTAAATTAAGTTAAATAAAACAACTGTTCAGGAGATTCATTGAAACTATGGTTGTATATGCTTTGATTTTGAATATCCCCCTATGTTGCAGTATACTTCTCTGTTAAATGGTTACAGGGTAAATATTTGTGCAGGGTAAATATTTGTTTACTCAAAATTATTCTCTTCTAATCATTGTTGGGCTTCAATTTTTCAATTAAACAATATGTTTAAAACTTAAATTTAGATTCTAAAAACTGATTGAGGTCATGTTTGTAAGATATCATGACTGGAAACCTTGTTTACAGTAAATCAAATAATACTCTTCTAAATTCGGTTGTTATAAAAGGTTATTTCAAGTTTATATCTTGAATTCTTATCGCAAATTATGATTTTTAAAATAAAAATAAAGATTTTTAGATTAGCATTCCAAGACCAGTTAGTATTTGAACAAAATTTACATTTTTTCCAATTTCTAGTGATTGATTCAAAAATTCCTGTAGAAATTTGGATTGAAGTAAGTATAGTCATCTATGATCTCAGGAAAATTATGGAATAATTTTTACATTGTATGAATTAATGAAACAAGATCATTTTAGGGTTTAGTTTCGAGTTTTTAAATGTGTCTGCAACGAAGGGGTGTTCGTCACCTGTGTGCGATCGAGTTGCATGAGTTTTTGGAGTTCGGTAGCTTTGCGTGTTGTTGACATGTGGCCGAAGTTTGGGGCATCCTCAGTGGCGTGAGCGGCGGTGGGGAGGCGTATTTCGTCAGTGGTGGTGTTTGCAGTTCTTCAATTGAACTGCAATATTTCGATTTGATACTGTTGAAGGTGAATCGAATTCTGATTTCGAGTTTAGGGATGGTTAGTGACTTGCCGGTGGTCTTGGGAGTTCACCGGAGCTTCGCGCGTTGCCGTGCACACGTACGGCGAGGTGTTGGTGTCAGTGTCGATGAGGGCATGCGACTCGAGTCGTACTCGAGTTTTGTGGGTGGCTGCTTCGGGTTTTGGGCCGAGCTTGTGAGTGAGTTATCTGATACTTGAATTGATACTTGAGTTAAATCTTAAGTTAAAAAAAGGAGGGAAGAAGAAGCTGGATACGAGAGGGAGAGAGGTGACTCGGGGAAAAACTGGAGCAACTCGAAGTGTAACTCGAGCGAATCAGGGAGAGTCTCGGGTTCCAACTGCCGTTTTGTTTTTTTTTTAGCAAAAAAATATATTTAAGTTAGGCAGTTTGTTTTGTTCTACAAGTTTTAAATACTGTAAAACTTATTAAAAAGTTCAACAGATTAAGTTAAGACTTAATTACAAGTTTTAATTATCTTGGTTAATGCTTAACAATGATTTTAACTCTTAATTAATTATTTTAATTGAGTGATTAAATTACGTTAAAAAAAAATTATGAACATTTAAAGTTTTGTAGATAGTAACAAATTGGTTTTCAAAGTTAAAGAAGATTTCTTTTGAAATGTTAGTTAAGATGACTAATTATTCAATTAATTATTTTTAGAAAATAATTAAGGATAATTAAATTATAATTGTATTTGGGGTTTGGATTAATTAATGATTAATTGATAAATAAATTTATAATTAACTACTTAAAGTTAATTAACGGAAGATTAGTAGTTAAGTAATTTAATTAACAAATGAATAACGATTAATTTAACCGAAAATTAAGGAATACTTAATTTGACATTAAGTCGTGATAATCAATAATTAAGGTCTATTAATTATTGGTTAAAGAGTAAATAAATCTAAAAATTAAGATTTATTAATTAGGTTTAAGGGTAATTAAGGGATGGATTACCCGATTGAAATTAATTTATTAATTAAAGGTAATCTCTTAGTGATTAATTAATACAAATACTTGGTGAGACTTAGTGAAGTAATTCATAAATTGCAGGATGTAATAAATTAAAAGGAATTACTTAATGGGAAGTAATTAAAAGGTAATTTCTTAGTGGAAGTAATTAAGGATAAATTACTTGGAGTAATTAATCTAAAGGATTAATAATTAAGAAGGGGTTAATTACTTAAGTTGGTAATTACAGAGGGGTACTTACTGTTTATGAGTAATTGGGGGTGATTAATGGATGCTATTGATTCATGGAGTTTGGTTAAGTATAGTTACTTAATGAAAGTAATTAGATAATGATAATAATTTTAATGTAATGAAAGAATAATTAATTAAGGAGGATTTACTAAGGTGAATGATTATGGGATGATAAATCAATTGGGTTGTAATTAATTAATAAGCAGGACTTAGAGGTAATTGATTTAATTCAATTATGGTTAATTGGATTTATTCGAGATGGAGTGATTGATTATCTTGCTGATGTATGATAAGTGATTGGTTAAATGCCCTGAATTGATTGATACCCCTGATATGAAATGGTTTGTGATATAATGTGTTAGGTAGGCAATGATAATGTGGTTATGTATTAATGATGAATTGCTGAGTAAAGGTGACATCTTTATTTAAGATTTAAATTTATTTCACTTAAATGACATGTGTTAAGATGAACCGAATTCGAAGAGACCGGAGTCGGGTATTAGTTAATAACCGAAACCACTTCGATTCGTTATAGATTGATTTGTGAAATAAATAGGCTGGATTGAAATGATTTAAGTGGAGTGGATTATTTTATCTAAGTTTGGTACTTAGAAATTGATATATGAAATAAGTTTGTCTGTAGCAAATGGTGAATTGGATAAATTGATATATGTTACCCAGGTTTATATAAGTTGAATTCTTAGTATTCCATGTTATTTGGATTTACTCACGCTGGTTTCCAGCCTGACCCGGGTGTTACTTTGGTGTAATGCTCGGGTCAGACCGAGTATTACATATTTCCAGGTTAGGACGTTCTTGAGCTCAGGAGGCGAGCTGGATGGCGATATCGTATATAGTATATCCGCTGTATTTATATTATTGTTAAGCCGAGACATGATAATTGTATGTATTCAGTGGCTGTATATGTATGTGAAACTCTGATGTATATTAAATGTAATCGATAGATATAGTATTCTTTTGTGAACTATTATTATTTATTATTATATTTTATCCGCTGCGATTGTGAGATGTTTGGTGTTTCTGTTCTTCTATCTCTTTCTTCTTTTTCATAACTATCTGGGATTTTCGGGTTTGAAAATTTCGGGTCGTTACACAAAGTCTTCACAATGCTTAAAAATTTATGGAAAAACCAAATTTTGATTTACTTCAACACTAATGTAAAACTACAATTTGTCAAACCCGAGACTCCCCTGTTTTGAACTCGAGAGTTACTTCGAGTTACTGCTCCGTTATCCCGTGTCATGCCCTGAACATCTTCTTCTTCTTCCTTTATTTTTTTCCTCCTTTCAGTAATTAGTTTAATGTTTAAGCTAAACTTAATTTTAGCCCCAAAATCACTCACTCTCGAACACGATGAAACCCGAAGCAAACCCTACAACTACACGAGCACGACTCGGGTCAAATGCCAACCATCGCCACTGACACGATCACCAGGCCGTACACGTGCACGGCGACACGGCCGACCTCTGGCTACCACCAACATCATCCACAACTCAAAAATTATCCCCAAACTCGAAATCCTAAACAAAATCAAAAAATATTATTTGACGACCAGAGTCCAAATCCTAAACTCGGTCCCTACCATCGCGATTAGGGTCATTCCTGTTTGATCCAAGCGGTAGATGCTCATGTTCTACTGCTCTTGTCTGATCCCTTACGTACTGTGGCAACCTGCTACTTCTAAAATGTTCCTCCACCACATCATTCAGATGGCGGCATTCATCCGTGGAGTGCCCTTCCAGCTCATGTAATAGGCAGTACTTCCCGCTCCTGCGTTCCCATTCAGTGGGATCCCTCTTTGGTGGTTTTCGATAGGGGAGCTGACCCCGAGTGTCCAAGTAAATCCGTTCCAAATTATCTGTCAAATCCGTGTACTTTGCAAATTCGGGTTCTCGACTTCTCCTTCGTTTACCTGAAGCACCGGGTCCATCGTCCAACTTACGGTTTTCTTTTTCCGGTCTGCGTCCTTCAACAGACGTTCCTTGCCTTGCATGGCGTTTATCTCTTGCCTTTCGGCACGTGAATTATCTAACCGAATGAACCTTTCTGCCTCATGATAGAACTCTCCAAGATCCAATGGTGGATCCCGTGCTAATGAATCCTTGAGTTCTGTGCCTTCCACAATCCCTGATACCGCTGCCATCAAAATCATTGATGGATCCGAGCGATCTACCGAGGCCACAGCCGCATTAGAAAACCTGTCACAGACTCTCCCATCCTCTTCTTCATCGATGCCAGTGTCATCACATTGTTGGGTCGCGTCACGTTGACCCTGAACTGTCTCATGAAGCGTTCCACTAACTCGCCCCATGTCCTGATCGATCCATTCTCCAGCTGCCTGAACCAAAGCACCGCCAAATCCGTCAAGTATAAAGGGAAAAATCTTGTCATCACCTCCTCAGATGGCCCCAACACTTCCATTTGTCTGATGTATTTGGTTACATGCACAGTTGGATCTGATTTTCCATTATAGGCCTCCAGTGTTGGCAGTTTGAATTCTGGAGGGTTCCTTGCATTCTTGATTTCCAGAGTGAATAGACTTTGACTAACCTCCTTCATGTCTACTTGGTAGTCCTCCTCTCATAATCCTTCTTATTAATCCAATCATCCGCTCGTCTCCATCTGGAGGTAGTTCCCTGTTCGCATCTCTACCTTGCCCCCCATATCCTACGAGGTACTTTGGATAGTACTCTTCATGCTGGCCATTTACGTTCACGTTGGTCCCTGTTCGCTGAGCTTCATTCACCGCTCTTCCAGTGTCCAATCTTGGAGGTCTACCCCTAGGCATTTACCGATTTCCTTCAATCTCTCTAGTATGGTTCTAGTTTTGACCTCCAAAAACTTCTACGTCTCCAGTTCCTTGTTCTACATTGCCAGCAGCTGCGGTTGGTCCATTCTCTTGACTTTGTGCTCTAACTTGTCCAACCCGTCGAAGTAGGTTCTGTATTATGTCCTCCTGCCTTTTCAACATCGTCTCCATCTCGTCTCTAGTGATATAGATTGAGGCCTGATTAGCTCCATAGGAAGCCTCTTGACTTCCTTCATGCTGACTTGTTTCCGTCCTCTGCCTCCTAGTCGATTGCTTTACCATAGTCTCTAGAATCCAACTTCCTAAGCCTTTAAATCCAAACTCCAAGCTTCAGAATTCCTGAGCGCTAGCTTTCTCAGTGAAAGCACCAAAATGTTAGCACCAAAATTGGTCACTAACACCCAAATCCAGATGAAAGCACCAAATCACAGTCACAGATTAAAAATAGAATGTATGTAGAGAGTAATAATATGAAGAACAGTCAAAATTATAAAGAAAGAAGTAATAACATAGGATTTATAGTGGTTCGGCTGACTCCGGCCTACGTCCACTCTAGAAATTTTCTTTATTGATGTTAGAATCAATTACAGTTATAATGCAGAGTTTTCGGAACAATAATGGCAGAGCAGCCTTAATAATGAAAAAGAAGGGAAGCAGAATCAAGATCCCTTTTTTGAAGCCCTACCTACTGTATTTATAGGCAAATCCCGAGTTACTGGGCTTTCTGAGTAGTCCGGGCCCATCGGGACCATAGCCGAGCCGAATCCTTCATCGTGACTGATCTATACTGCCATGCCGACCGACCTATGCCGATCCACTCCATACTCCGATCCACTTCCACATGCTGATCCACTCCATTGATGACCGAGCTACACCATCCAATCCCAAGCTCCATATGCCGACCCATGCCTCGCTCGCCAACCGACCCACTATGGTCGAAGCACGCATCGCCGATCCATATGCACCGACCCCGACTGACCAAACCACAAAGTCGAACTCCAATGACCGAATGCTCACGATCGACTCAGAAACGACGACCTAGGTCACCATCAGGCCATATCTACCGATCCACTCAGGTCGACCCGCTCAAATGACGAGCTACCTCCAATGCCGAACCATCCAAACGTCGAGCCATATCTAATGCCGACCCGCTCAAATGCCGTCCCGCTCAAATGCCGAGCCGCCTCCAATGCCGAACCATCCAAATGCCGAACCGTTTTAACTAGCCGATCCACTCCAACATGTCAATCCACGCATGACCTTATCTCCCTGGCCGAACAACATACGACCGAGCCACCTCCTAGCCACCTTGGCTGAACGAGACACACCGAACCACCCATGACCGACGATCTATCCATCCAACTAGCTCAATCCCATTGCACTCAAACCTCGACAAATAGTTAGTCGATTTAGTTAAATCCGCCTGCTCATGGCCTTGCCAAAATGCGGTTTAACATTAGGTGAAGTCCAACTTCATATATTAGATTAGACTTCTCAGTAATTTAGTTTTAGTGGAAAATAGGCATAAAGACAAACTTTAAAAAAAAATAGGCTGAAAGAAAACAAGTTTCATTTTTAGGATGAAGGAGAAACTTTAAAAAATTAGATTGAAGGACAATGCTAAATATAGCTAGCAATTTGTATAGTGTACAACTGAACATAATGCTAGTTATAACTAGCATTTTGTATGGTGTACAAGCTGAATATAATGCTAGTTATAACTAACATTGTTCTCCAGTCTAATTTTCTTCCAAGGTTTGTCCTTCAACCCAAAAATGAAATTTGTTGTCCTTCAGCCTAATTTTTTAAAGTTTGTCTTTGTGCCTAATTCCCTCTTAGTTTTATTCATAAAAATCATATAATTAATTATAGTTGAAAATAGAGACAAGGACAAACTTTGAAAAAAAATTAGATGAAAGGACAACAAGTTTCATTTTTAGGCCAAAGGACATATTTTGAAAAAATTTAGGCTGAAGGACAATGCTAAATATATCTAGCATTTTGTACATTGTAAAACTAAATATAACGACAATTATAACTAGCATTTTGTATAGTGTAAATACTAAATATATTGCTAGTTATAACTAACATTGTCTTTCAGTCTAATTTTCTTTCAAAGTTTGTCCTTCAACCCAAAAATGAAACTTGGTGTCCTACAGCCTATTTTTTTTTTCAAAGTTTGTCCTTATGTCTAATTCCCTCTTAATTATATATATATATATATATATATATACACACACACACACACACACACAGAATTATTTTGGAAAACAAAGAATCTCTTTAGAAATGTAGAATTTTTCGAAGAATAATGGTATATTTCTTAAAAAATGAAGTTTTGAGAATAAAATATTCTTGTACAATTTTCAACTACTTGAATATTCATGAATTTTGATGAACTAACTTGAGTTTTATATAATATTTTCAAATCTTTAGAACAACATCTGTCTCTTTCTACCTTTTTTCTTTTATTGAAATTGAGTCTTTAGGTGCTAGTATATAGTTGTACTACAAGTCTTAAGTAATATATAACATAGCACAAGTCAGCATATGCCAAGTGGTTCAAATCACGCTTAGTATAATCTCACGGACGAAAGCCGATGCACCTAATCACTAAGAAAGTAGTGTTTGACAGCTTCTTTTTAGTTATTTTCATATGGTTTCGTACTTTTTAGAAAAGTATATTAATTATTAATAAAATTGATTTTCAATGGGAATTTGAAATATTTGGACTTATTTTAATAATACAAAAACTTTGTTTTACTGGAAAAAATGAAGTTTTTTAAACAATTAGAATTTTCATTTTCTTTTAAATGGAAAAATCCTGTTTGATTTTAAAAATCATTACATTTTACAAAAACTATTTGTCTAAACAATAAATACATTAAATTTATTATTGTTTAAATGTTAAGGTAAACAAAAGTAATAAGAATTTTACTTATTTCAAAAGCCTTTCTCTTTTGAAATGTCAAAAGTTCAACCGACAGACTTAACAAAAAATATATCAATTTTATTATTATTTAGATATTAAAGTAAGCAAAAGCAAAAAATCATTTACTTTATTTGGATAGTCCTTCTCACTTGAAATATAAAAAGTTCAATTGGCAAACAATGGACTTTTAAATTAAAACGTAAAAACCATTGCGAAATTTAAACTTTTGAATCCTATAGTTTAAAATTTAAAACATGAAAATACGAATATTTGTATATTGAATTTGAGGGTTGGGAACTTGAGTTTTGATAATTTGAAATTTCCAATAAGAAAATTTAAATTTTGAGTCTGAAATTTAAAAGCATGGAAATATGAAAGTTTGAATTTTGAAAATTTTAATCCTTTTTCATTTTGAATCTGAAGATTTGAATTTTAAAATTTGAAATTTGAACTTACATTTTTAAAAATTGTGTTTGAGAACACGACTTTGAAAAATTGGATTTGTGTTTTGAAATTTTAAATATTGAAATTTAAAGTTGAAATATGAGATTTTAGATATTTGATTTCAAAAGTTTAGACTTCGCCTTTTGGATGAAAGTTTGAATTAGAATTTGAACCTCAATTTTGAATTTGAATTTTGACAGTTTGAATCCTTGAAATTTAATACTAATTTGAATGTATGAATTCTGAAATTAATTATTTTATTTTGAGTTTGAAAATTTAAAACGAGTCCGAATATTTTGATCCAATTTAAATTTTGAAAATTTTGGAAATTGAATGTTTGATTTTGAAGATTACAATTTAGAAAACATGAATTTTTAAGTATAAAAAATAAACATTAAACTTTTGTTTCTGAAATTATAAAATTTTAATTTAAAATTTTTTGTATATCCTAAATGAAAAAATAGGAATTGAGTTGTTGGAAAGTTAAAAGGTTCAGTTATCAAACTTTTGACTTATAAGATAAATAAGGAAAATAAGATACACACAAATTTTAATTTCAAGTTTTGGCTTTTGTTTAAATTTGAATTTACAAACAAAAATCCATATTTGAAAACATGAATTGATTATAATAATTTGAACTCGAAAATTTTGTTTTTATAAGTTTGAATTTCAAAATGGAAATAAGAAAATATGGGAATTTGAAAGCATGTATTTTGAAAAAAATGGATATTGAATTTGAAATTGGGAAGATTTAAATTTTGAGTTTGAAAACATGAATATTTAAATTTGAAAAAATATGAACATTTGGATTCTTAAAAATATAAAATTCTAAATATTTGAATTTTAAAATTTTGAGTTTAAATTCAAAATTTTGATTCAAGTTTGAAAAATTGTAAATATAAAATAAGGATTTTAAAAAAATGAAATTTGAATTTGGAAATTTGGTTATGAACCTAAAACTTTAAACTATGATAATTTGAAATTTCGAATTATTGATCGTGGAAGGGCGTCACTATAGAAGGTATGGTTTTAGTTAACAATATTCTTATTCGAGTAATAATTTATATGCTACCATTCCACTCCTTTATATCTATTGATTTAGTAGATCTTTTAGCTCTTGAACCGACATTAGTTATGGGCTTGTGGTAGAGCCGAACCCGATAGAGGCTAACATGATTTGCTTGGATGTCAAGCTATAGAGTGTTGCTTGCTTGTTTGCATATAATTTGTTTGGGCTTGGTTGTATGGGTTTTGGGGTCACTCTTTGACGGTTTGACTCGAGAATATAGAAAGGTACTGGATTGTGAGTGAAGGTTAGAGTCACGGGGAGGTTAACAAGCACAACGTTGAGCTATATTGTGGAACGGATAACTCAAATTTGGTTTGATACTTATACCCACTGGGCATCCCACATGATGACTTAGCATCGGTCCATATAAAATGTGAGTACCCAAGGTTCTTGTAGGAGGTAAAGCGGTTAGTACCTTGTAGAGAGAGTTTCGGATCGATCTCGTGAAAGAAGTAAAATCATTTATATTGCCTCTGAGGCGGATGGCTCAAGGGGAGCAACACGTAATAATCTGCCATTCACAACCTTTTGATTCTACATCCTAGCGGATGCTTAAATCCCTAATGACATAAACGATGGACCATTAGGGTGAGACAAAATAAAATCAGCAAATAGAGTTATCTAATTTTACTACAAATTTCACAACTCACAACAGATGAAATAAAATATAAAACCACATAAAGTAAAATATCCAAGTCATATTAGATAATAATCATATTAAATAACACTTTAATAAAAATTGGTCTACATAGTACTAAAATAGTGGGTATCTGATAAAATGAAATAAAATAATATAACTCCATCGGAACTCCATCACCGTCTTCTCACATCAGAATTCCCTTAAACCCATATAACCCTATCATAAATAGATGTAAAAAGGAAATATAAAGGGGATCAGACATATGTCTCTGCGGGTGAAAAACTATCTTTGAGTATATGATGCCAACATGCTAGTAAAACATCGTTATAGACTAATTCTATTCATAATTTTATGTTACTCATGCCTATCAAATTTAGTCTTTCATTCTATAACACAACAATAGTCATTAATGGTCAATACCACATAAGGTAGCTGTATTCTATTTTTGATGCTCGTTTACTATCATATAACGTACTCTAGTTTACCTTATCTTAATTCTAATATGCATTCACTATCATATAGCATACCCTTTTTCTTCACTTCATTTTAGTATACCATGTGCTCTTTATGAGTGTTGTTCATGTGCCAATTCTTGTCCTACAACATCTACCTACTAAAACCAATATTCGGATTACAATGATTATGGTGAATGAGATGGATATCTCCACCTACCACATTCCTGCGCTGTATGCGAGAATACCTTACTACATATAATAACATACTCAATCCATATCAAACATTTATTTACCATCAATTTACTTATATTGACACATCTATTCACAAAACTCATCATCTTTGAGTAACGCTTTATAATTACTTATATACTCATACAACGTCCTATAGTTGTCACTCGATCAATATAAATTACCTTCAATCTTTTGTATAGGCCACCTCGAGTCCAGTTTCAATCTAGGCTTACATAGATGTTCCTTTGTCTATTATATATATTTGGATATATGGACATAATTCAACGTCTGTTCACAATATTAAAATGTCTGAATGTTTAAAGGAAAATATTCTTCATCTTCTCAAACATCTGGTCAAAGGCTTCGGCCGTCCGATTCCTAATTTTGGATGTTTGAATCTAAATTTCAAACACCCAAATTTCATAAAAATGAACGGGTAAGTCGAGGGTTTACCCTGTATAATTTCATATACTAAATTATGAATTCAGACGTTTTTTTGTTGTTAATTTCCGAGTTCAACATTTTGTTGATTTTCTCACTTAGCTTCCCGTCAATCATCATTTAGACAGTATTTATACCTTTATATATATTATCAAGGTATAATACAACATTTATACGGTTATCTTATCAAGATTGTCACATTAACCTCTTACCCACAACTATCTTTATTATCATTATTGTTCTAATTTTATTATAATTATGGCTTCCCACTTTCTACATCGTTCTTTATCATTATTATAATGTTTACCCATGAACACTTTTAGTTTCATCATTATATAAACATAGTATAATCATATCACTTTCGAGTTCATATGCTATTATTATCATGCCTTTTGACTATGTAGTATATGAACGAACTTGACGAGTCAAACATGAAAGTTATCAAGGAAGGAAGCCGGAAGAGATGACTGCGAAACCCAAAAACCAAGCACAACCAGAATAGCAAAGGCAAATATAAAAAACTCAAAGAAGCAAAAAACAAAACAAGTTTTGGATCGGTACTGATCTAACACCTAAGATCGATACCGATCCATAAAACATCACCCAAATGACCTCAACTTTCTACAATCGAAAGTCATGCTACCTACAACCCATTTTTGTCCTTCTATGATCGTTCACATACACTAATGATCAATCTCTTCAAACTCCAGAAAACTACAACTTCATTCTTCCACTAATCCACCATTTGGACTTAGAAACAAGCTAATAATGATGCACTTAAGCTTGGAGTCATGAAGCTAACTATGAATCGAGCGTAAACAAAGTACTCAAGATGGTCCATTTGACGAAGTTATGAATCACTGCCGATCCAAACCCATGAATCAGTACCGATTCACGAATACCGATGAGGCGTCCATTAAATTTTCTGGAGAATTTGTCTTGGATGTGGAGAACGAGGAGGATATCATGGGGTGAGATTTTAGGCTTCCTGCAGCTATAAATCGGAGGACAGAGGCTCATTTTTAGGGACCCTTTTGTAGCTTTCCTACTTTCTAACATTCTCTTACAATCCCACAAATTTATACCGATCCATAACGGGTGTATACCGATTTGTAAGAACTGTACTTGTAAAAACCATAGTATAATAAAAGAAAACTTGAAGTGGACGCAGGCTGAAGTATGTCGTACCACTATAAAACGCTTTTATGTTCTTTTCTTGCCCTTAATTTACTTTTCTTCATTTTTTGTTCTTTATTAAATCTATTGAGTGTTTGCGCCATTTTTGATGCAAACGTTTTGGTGCTTTCATTGAGAAACACTTGAATTCGCTGATTTAAGATTTGATTTTTTTAAAATGATGAGACAAACAACTAGGAAGACCACTGTTGGAGAAAATCAACAAGAGGACAGCCAAGAGGCATCCTAAGGAGCTAACCCTTCATCCATCTACATAACCATGGATGAGAGGGAGAAGATGATGACAGAAAGACATAAGAGATTGATAGCCTGATAAGAATAAATGGTAGACGGATCTCTTTGGAAGATAGGATAACAAGGAATAGTTGGAGTCACTGCAAACCAGAATCGAAGGCTAGAAGCTGGAGTAAATGCACCAGGAAGCAGAGTGGAGTAGATTGGAGCAAATCCCGAACAAGTCGCACGGATCGGTATTGATCTACAATTACGGATCGTTATCGACCCACAGGAACTCAGGGGCATGGCTGATGTAAACCCGGAGAGAGAAATGCATGCTTAGGAAACAAAGTTGAACTCCATAAAAATCGAAAAAAAACATGCTGCCAAAGGAGTACGTGCTAGAATTTCCCTATAGGAACATGGGGCAGGATGAAGTTATGAATCAATGACTTCAATTGGATGATAACCTCAAGTTCGGGACAACTTAGGGTCAGATTTGAATCCTTTATCTTGCCTTTTATTCTCAATAAATGCTACAATATCATCTCAGTCCACTTATACATGTACGGGATCTCAAAAAGTCCCTAGGCACGCTCTAAGTTAGATGCATAAGATGGCTATTTTATATATTTGAACACTAATAACCTCAGACCTATTACACAGGTACGGGATCCTTATCGGTCCCTAGGCATGCTTTGAGTTGGAAGTTAGAAGGTGATCTTGATAGGATCAGATGTCTGCTGGATGCCCTGACTTAGGCTCCTTGAGTGATGACCAAAACTGGTTAGGAAAGACCAACGAAGATTGATGACTCCTTGGAATTGATTAGGATTTTATAGTTGTTTTTATAATTGTATGAATATGTTTAATAGAGGCTAATAGAAAACCCTTGTCTTTCTTTTTATTTCTTTTCGTTTCTCACGTGGTGGTTAAGAGGGATATTTAAAGGGTTTTCTAAATCCTAACCCTTGCCTTAATGGACCCTTATAGGCTAATACAAAACCAAATGGATTACTGAAGAAACTATACATATTTTAATTAATTAAGTGATTAAAAACATTAAATATATCATTATGTATATAATTCCAGCCTCCTCTTTAACAAAATAGGGGTTGATTTTTTTTTTTTTAAAATTGAAATATTAATTTATTGTTTAATTATTTAAACTCTCTCAAATAATTATAAACTGGTTAATTAAAAAAGTATTTGCCATTTAAAAATAGGTCCTACAATTTAAAATATAAAACAGAATTACATTAATTTAAAATAAGAACTAATTAAATATATAATAATGACTTATTTAATCAATTAAATTTAAGTCCTTAAAAATAATTAAATATAACCATTATATTTATTTTACCTCCATTAATTATTTATTACAATTTATAAATCCATATATTCATAAATTCTACTACAACCAAACTTTGAAAATCACGGTTGTGTGACTAAATTGTATGACACCAACCCAAGTAATATTCGAGCAATTCAAACGTTAAATTCCGTGTCGACTTTGCCGAAGCATGGTACTGTACTTGGTGTTACGTGATTAGTTATCATCTAGTTTTAAAATCCAATTTTATAATTAGTAATGCAAACATGCTTAAGCAATGATATAACATGCAAGTATATCTCTTTATCAACACCATAATCTGAAGTTCATTCAACGGTTGTTACATCCAGATTTTCAAGAATGAATAAGATGTGAAAATATCAAAGGTTGACAATATGAAGCTATCGCACATTGAAAGCCATCATACATTAAGGAATAAAGGTTATCAAACATTAAGAAGTGGAGCCCTCACTTTAAAGATAAACAAGCCATCGCATGTTAATAATATTAACGCTAAGTTGATAACGTCAAAGCAATGGCAAGTTGATAGTAATGAGCTATATCAGTTAATAACCATGATCTATCACAAGTTGAAGCAATTAGGCTATCACAAGTTGATATGGTCAAGGCCATCACAAGTTGATGCCGTAGAGCTATCGCAAGTTGATATGAATAAGGCTATCGCAAGTTGACACCATCGAGCTATCACAAGTTAACGTGAACAAGGTTATCCCAAGTTAACACCATCAAGCTATTGCAAGTTGATATGAAGAAGACTATTGCAAGATGATATCACAGAGCTACCGCAAATACATAATATGGAAGTTATCGCAAGTTGAGAATCAAAAAGCTATCACATGTTTAGAGGAAGCCATCACATGTCGAGAATAAAGAAGCTATCACAAAGCTTCTGTTTCTTTCTTAGCACAAATTATTTTTGGGATTTGGCACTTTTAAGCTCTCCAAAGAGCTTGAGAACCCTCTAATTGCGGAAAAAAAAAGACGACTTGAACTTTTGAACATAAGGACTTTTAAAAATAAGAAATTGCATATTGACTCTATTTATTAATAACTTGGAGTACAACAAAAAGAGACGACTTGTCCATTTTACATATTGACCATTGGACAATTAGTATTGCATATGTACTGTAATTTTGTATCATTTACATATATGAAAGGGACTCGAGCCTTGGACATTTCAGATATAATTCTCAACTATTATAGCCTAATCAAACTACGAGAACTATTTCTTCTTCATCCTAAACCTGCAACAGTTCTTCACCCACCGTCAACCTGCGATGGTTCTCTTCATGTGACAGCTTAAGTCCTTTCACCATCAACCTACGACAGCTCAAATCCTTCCACCATCAACTTGCAACAACACAAAGCCTTCTACCGTCAACTTGGACACTTCAAATCCATCCATCATTGACTGTTGATAACCTGTTGTCAATGTTTTTGGTCATCGATGGCTTCTGAAAGGTGGATAAAAGCTTTAACGTAATTGGAACTCCAGAAAGTAAGAGAAAACTAATTACTCCAAAGATCAACGTTGACAGACTTTCCGACTGTCATGATTTCTGACGATTAGAACCTGATTAGGCATCGAAAAATTCACCAATAAGTGGATCAAACTCTGACGAGGTCTCTCCTCTACCTTCGCCTAGCTGTAGGCACTTGAAACGACCATGAAAAATGTGAACCCATTGGGGTTTCTATCTGCAAAAAGGGCGATGGTCGTAGCCTAAATTCGCAAAGACCGCAGCAAAATAAAACACGAGACGACTTTAACTTGGGAGCCCTGCTTCCCCTCTACCCTAAGCAATGACCTGGTTTACAGCGACGTTGTCGGAAAAAATGAAATAACGAAACCTATTTTTTAAGTTTCGGTTGAAATTCAGACAGAATGAAGACGAATTAAGAAAACCAGCCACCTTTAGATCGATTTCACTCGTCGAGATATGCAAGCCTGTATAATTAATTCGAGGAAAAAAAGCTATGGATTCAAAGTTGCAAATCCACGATCATGAATGGGCATATTTTCTAAATTGTATGACTATACATACACCAGTGTGTTCTCCGATGTTGAAAAGAACAAACAATGGTGCATATAAAAGCATACTTTCTAAAAATACAAATGTATATAGCTTTTGAGAAAATTGATATCTTTAGAAAGCTTTCGGAAAAATATGTACAACAACAAAGGCTGTTCACTTATATCTATCGACATGCGAGAGAAACTGTTGATTAGAATTTAAAAATTCGAATAACGATCGATTTTGAAATTTTGAAGAAAAAACTAATTATATTTTGAACATTTAAAATTTAATACAATCAAATGCAAAATGAAATATAAAATAAAGCAAGAAGAATAAATAAACTTCAAACAACGAATATGTATTAATGGATGAAGCTAACCTGTCAGGATAAATAAAACACAAAATATGACATAATGAAACAACTTAGATAAAAAGTAGTGTTAGAGTAATGAACTTATAAAATTTACCAAATCTTTAAAGTTATACATACGATCATTGTAGATTCATCAAATAGACTTTTGTGATCGAATTTTGATTTTGATTCCTTATATATCTATGAATAAAGAATACATATGAATAATTTGTATTAAAAATTATATTCACTAATTGAAGTTTTGATTTTCTTTGCAGGTAAAAGTAAGGGTGTGAATCTAAGAAATTATGGATTTCCTTAATAATGAAGCTTGAAATATCATTTGAATTGTTGAATTGAATAAAGTTTCCATCTACTATTTCTGAACGTGGGTTCGAATTTCTCAATAAGCAATGATGGAATTCTTTATTGAATGGCTTTCTGACCTTCTTTATTATTATCAAATAAACCTTTACTTTTGAAATTTTTTTATGGGAAGACAAAAAGGCAAAGGCTATGTTGTATTAAAGGCTATGAATCTTCTAATTAAAAGAGAAGTCTATGATATTCTGGCTCCCTTTATCAAATATGAATCGTTATTTATAAAGAAATAAAGTTTTGATCTCCTATCTCAAGACTCAAATTCGAGCTCTCTACTATGTGATGACGATTTCTTTACGAATTTTCGAAATTCTTTATTACTGTGAATGATAAAACTCTTATTATTAAAATATATTCCTTCCAGCATGACGACCAACGAAATCCTTGGGAAGAGATATTGATAGGGTCCCTTGCTTTACGCAAATTTCCAAAGAGGACAAGGAACATGGACTACTTATTGTTCAAGGTTATAAATTTTTTCATTAGAATGCGACTGCTCATATCCTATAGATGGACAACGAGACTTCTAGCTATGAAAATTACATGTTTTACAGATATGAAAGAATATTCCACAAACTCTAGACTCTTTGGTCAGAGAAAATTATTATTCAACAATAAAGTTCGAAACATTTCTCCTTCAAATTATGTGGATATTCTTTAGAAAATAAGTAAACCATCTTCACAACATTAATATGTTATTAAGGAATGAAGTTCAACGTAACAATGAACTCTTTATTATAAGGAATTCTGGTCTTCTTTATGGTTATCTGGATTTCCTCAAATATGGATTGTCATCAAAATACTTTCTTTTAAATTAATAATTTATTTACGTAATGCTTACTAAAAAATAAAGCCCCGGACTCCTATTTTGAAACCCATATTCAAATTGCCTATTATGTGGCAATGGATCTTTTATTACTCAAGTAGTAAGCTTTTTTTAAATAGTATGTCACTTCCAGCCTAATGTTCAATAAGCTTTGTTAGAAAAGATGTTTTCTTGGTTCTCTCATTCAGACAGATTTCTGAATTAAGTAAAGTTTTTATATTATTTGACATCCTGGATTTCATCAATCAAAGACACAAATTTATAAAAGTTTGGATTTCCTTATCGAATATGGATATTTTTCTAATAATAAAGTAGCAATATTTAGTCTCGAAACAAAGATTCGAGATACCTATTAAGTGATTATGGATCTCTTCATTTTGATTACTAATCTTCGTTTTTCTAATCTAGGCAATAGATTCCTGTCGTCGTGATTTCCTACTTTAACATGATGAAGGTAAAGTATTTCAATCACTTGCTTCACATACAGCCTCAAGAAGTTTTGGCCTAATGATATTCTGATGGAGAATATTTTATAAAGATAAAACGATAACAAAGTAACTTATGGAGGTTTAAGAATAAGTAGTCGTGAATATATCAACATAATGATAGCTGGATAAACATTAATAATCAAATATTTGAAAAAGGGAACACTTTTTTAAGATGAAATGAAATAAAGAATCTAAGATGCTAAGCGCCTTCCAATACTATAATCGGCAAAGTACTATATGAAAAGACAAGTCGATCCCACATCTAAAAGGAGTAAGTTCGAAAGAAGTGGGAACAACAATTAATTAGGACTCAATAAAGTGTTCCATAGAAAGTATTCCAATAATACGAAGCGACAAAGAATGTAATGAGATGAGGACACTACTTACCCTGAATGATTTAGCTTCTACCATTGACATTTGGCTTTTTCGATTGATAAATAATTAGTTTAATAAGAACATTCCTTACCGAAAAAATAGATATAAGGCTTGTAGCAATGAAAATAAACTATTTTACTAAATAGAAAGAAGCAAAAGCCATACTATGGACCATGGAATATCAATGGAGAATCTCCAAATATCACTGTTCGAGATACCTTCCAAGGAAAATGATTTTGTATTCAAAAAGGTTATGACAAGTATTAAAGTGAGTCAAAAGACCTCCAAAGTCCAAATTGGAAATAATTTTTGCTTCTAGATGTCTATTGGTTAAGCAAACCTAATGGAAATGCCATAACAAGGACATGAAATACAAAAAATTTAGGAACCGTAATTTCTTACTTTGAATAAGTAAAGAGATAAAGGATTTTGAAAGATTCATTCTACCAAACATCCCCTAGACTAAGATGTAGTATGTTTAACATAACTCTTAACCTGATGGAATTAGCGAGATTCATTGAGCAAAAGCACACCTCATATCAAGAAGAGGACATTGAAGCCTTTTGGTACCAATTTTGGGCTTGGCCATAGCACCCATCAAAGGAAGTTGATCAATAAAGCCTTTGGTCCCTCCTCATGGCCCTTCCAAAGCACTCATCCAAAGAGTGGCAGTCAACTAAGCCTTTGGTCCTGCCTTAGGGCTTGACTACAAGCAACCATCTAAGGGATATGGTTAATAAACCCTTGGTCTTTCGTCAGGGAGGACTAAAGTATCCATCCAAATAGTGGTGGTCAATTAAGTCTTCGCTTCTATCTCATGGCTCGACCAAAGCATCCATCCAGTTGAGGCGGTCAATAAAGTCTTTGGTCCTTCCTTGAAGCCTAACCAAAGCACTCATACAAGAAGTGGTAATCAATTAAGCATTTGATCCCATCTAGGGGCTCGACCAGAGCACCCATCCAAGGGAGATGACCAATAAATCTTTTTTTCCCCATCTTAGGCTTTTTCTAAACCACTCATTCAAAGAGTGGTGGTCAATTAAGTCTTTAGTCCCATCTCAGAGCCTGGTTAAAGCATCCAGCAAAGGGAGATGGTCAATAAATTCTTTGGTCCTGCCATAAGGCCTGGCCAAAGCACCCATACTGAAGAGATGGAAAAAAAGCCTTTGGTCTTGCCATTGGGTTCGACTAAATCACCCATCGAAAGTATTATGGCCAATTAAGTCTTTGATCCCGCTGTCGGGGTCGACCAAAGCGCACATCCAAGGAAGGTGGTCAATGGAGCTTTTGGTGGTCAAATAGGAGCTTTAAAAGCAACCATCAAAGGAAGGATGATCAACTAAATTCCTAACCCCATGAACAAATAAACTAATACCTAAAAGAATCCAAACGAACAAACGAACAATAATCCAAGAGAAAGAATTCGAATAACCAAATAGCCTACCAAAACTCTCAATTAAGGGATAAGAAAGAAAACGTTTTCCTATAAGACCACGAAAATTCTCCACCTCACAATAAAATCAATTAGTTCTAATAAATTCTATTTTCAAAAGGCTTTAAAAGGATTTTTGTACTTTAAAAAACAATTTTTGAAAATTGACTCATTAATAGATATGCATTCAATTTTTGTATCAGATGATTTCCAAATGAAGTTACGAGGATCTTTCATATTTCAAAAATTATCTTCAAATAAATTTATGGAAATTTTCACCAAAAGTACATTTTCAACAAAAAATGATTATTGCAAATATAAATATATTTAAAAGATTGCAAAAACCCCTATGTTTTAGAAAACATTTTTAGTAAAATAATTTGTTGGAAAATCATGTTACATCACAAAATATTTAAGATCAAAAGTTATCGTAAGTCTAGGTGCACAAGGAATCAACGACGAAAAGAATGACAATAAGAAATGACAACTCGAAAAAAAGAAGCAAAGCAAGAAATGAAGTTTATTTAAACTAAAGCGTAAGAAAACTTCTTACGGGAGGGGGGTAAAGTGTTACACCCAAATTTCCATGAATGACAAGGTGTGAAATTATCGAAAGTTGATAATATGAAGCAATCAGACATTAAAATTCATCCCAAATTAGGGAATGAAGGCTATCAAAAATTAAGAAGTAGAGTCATCGCATGTTGAAGATAAACAAGCAGTCGTAAGTTGATAATATTAATGCTATTGCAAGTTGACAATGTCAAAGCCATCTCAAGTTGATACCAATGAGATATCACAAGTTGATAGCCATAAGCCATCGCAAGTTGAAGCAATTGAGCTATCACCAGTTGATATGGTCAAGGTCATCGAAAGTTGACGCTACAGAGCTATCGCCATTTGATATGAACAAGGCAATTGCAAGTTGACATAACAGAGCTATCATAAGTCGATATGAACAAGGCTATCGCAAGTTAACATCATAAAGCTTTCCCAAGTTGATATGGATAAGGCTATTAAATGTGATATCACAGAGCTATAGCCAATAGAGAATAAAGAAGCCATTATAAGTTAAGAATAAAGAAGTTATTGCATATAGAAAGGAAGCTATCACATATTGAGAAATTAATCTATTGGATGCTAAGAAATGAAGCTATCATTGATACAAAAGAGACATCAAAATATAGAAAGAAAAGATATTAAATTGGAGAAAATAAGAAAGAAATGGAGAAGTTAAGGATGCTACAATAAGATACATTTACTGGAGTACATTGTGGTTCAATATCAAACAAAACAATTCAAACATAGATAAATGGAAGATACGGGCTACATTCAACACCAAAGAATGGCAAACAATCATATGAAGAAGTAGAGCATTAATATAAAGAAAATTTTATGTAATAAAGCTTCAGCGCACACCTATATAACCATGCCACCCTTGTTGATACCATGGTTAAGATATCGATATGCGTAAACTACTGTAATCCATAGATTATGACATATGGCGCTATCAGGACCATCAATCTCGCTAATCACCAGTCTACGTCATCTTCAACCGAACAATACAAACAAGGGACGCCACTCCCCCATTACTATAAATAGAGACCTACCCCCACATGAGAAGAGCTCCTCTCTTCTTTATCTTGCTTCGAATAAATCATTTCATGGGACTTGACACTCCTAAGCTCGCTAAAGAGCTTGAGAACTCCAATAAAGGCCTACAGAAGAAGACGATTCGAACTTTTAAATGTCAGGATCTTTAGAAAAAGAAAATTGCATATTGACTCTATTCTCAATACCTTGGACTATAACAGAAGGAGGCGACTTGTATTTGTACAAATTGACCATTGGATAATGAGCATTGCATATGTACTTGAATTTCATATCATTTACATATGAAAGGAATATGGCTTAAACCTTTTGGACAATTTTGGATAATTTATATTTGGATTATGGGCAAATTTGGAATTTTATTTGAATTGTGTATCATTATAATATTTTTGATATCTGTCTAAAATTTGGTTTAATAACAGTCAATACTCAAAGAACATCCTTAGTTAATTGCAAAAATGACTTCAAAGTCACTTGCTTCTTTCTAATAACAACATTCTGTTAACCATAATATTTTGACCAAAAACTTTATGACTCTGTATCAACTCCCAATTACGGTGGCACTAACCCATGGTATTGAGCGAGATAAATCCTATCTTGAGTAGTGATTCACTTCACATTCCAGTCATACCTAAACTAGACGTAACACAAGCCTGTATTATGTAACTATCCAAAATCAAAGTATATCCTATGCACCTTAGATCCATGGTACCCTTTAATCAAAGGATCATTACACATAATCATGTGA
The DNA here is from genome assembly GCA_030765085.1 of Allium cepa. NCBI lineage: Eukaryota > Viridiplantae > Streptophyta > Magnoliopsida > Asparagales > Amaryllidaceae > Allium > Allium cepa. The sequence continues at coordinate 42,788,141 of CM060937.1, forward strand.
GATATTCTATTTGGCTTATATATTTTAACCTCTAAAAGGCTTTCAATGAGTCATTCTGTAATTGTTCCAAACAACTACAAGAACGTAAACACGAATAGTACATTATTCATCATATGGATAACATTACGTAAATTGGTCTTACGGGTACATTGATATATTATTCTCAATGCACCATATACTAAGAATATTTTAAGATTCAATGTCTATAATATTATTAATATATAGCTCCTATTACAAACACTTTTGCTAAAACAATGGATTAACACTTTCCTGGAGATTTCTAAATGTATGATTAAATGTGTTAAAAGCATTAAATAAATGACATACATATAGAAATCAAAGAGGGAATAAAGTTGTTTAGGTGACGTGATTGTGCTTGTATGAATTGATAGTGCTTGTGTGTTTACTTACTTAGGGAAAGTATATGTGAGTTAGTTTTCTTATGTAATCGTTCTCATTTTTATTGAAATTGACCAAATATTAACTTAGGAAATTTCTAGAAGGAACACAAAATGATGCTATACCCTATGTATAAGTTCGTCTTTCCTTTTAGGAAAAATGATAAGGAAATCCATCCAGATAGGAGAGGATCTCCAACCTTCTGTATTGTCTATTTATTTTTGAAAGAACCAGGGTTGAGTTAACCGAAAATATATCAATTGGTTTTGGAGCGTCTGGAAGCGGGGAGAATGTACTTATATGAGATGATCTGAGATCATAACCACTACAAAGCTATATACATGATCTATGCTTTGAAAAGGTCGGAATCTATTTGGGGATTTGTGTTCTGTTCGAGTGACGAAGACTCGTATGAGAGATGCCGAACACAGTCTCGACATTGATAGTAACAAAAAACCAGAGTAAGGATGCACAATCCTGGATTTAGCTAACTCTTGGGGGTATATCAACCCATATCTAGGGATACTTTCAATTGTTGGGCCCTGGAGTTATTGATACTTGGTTCAGCTAGTTCTATATGTTCGTACGTCTGGGCCAGTTGTGTTTAACTTATGGTACATTCACTAGAGACATATGTTGCTCAGAAGGAAATCGCCGATCCTTATTCAGGTGATCCACTTTGTTGAAATGAAGGCGTCAACATGGAAACCCTAAACAATTTAGCGAACGTGCCTTAGCTATTTTGATTGTATAAATCTAATTTTTATGTTGTACACTTCATGCACCATAGCTATTTTCGTACTTATATTCATCACCCTAGACATTATTATATTAGCACTAGATTTTCTAATGAAATGGTTTGGTTATCGTAGGGTAAAAACCTATCCGTGTTTATTTGCGACATGGTCTTACGAGATACCTTTATTTTTGAAAGATTTTATAAATATAAAAATCCATATGATTGAGTTTCTCACGTTGGTTTACCAGACTGATCCATGTGTTATGTTCTTATAATGCTCTGGTTAGCCCCGAGTATATTTCCAGATTTAGTTATAAATGCTTTGGAGCTGGATGTTACCTACCGTAGTATTTATTTAAGCTTCATTTTTATATGTATATATATCAGCAATTGTAAGGACAAATCATTATAACTATCCAAGCTGGTTATAGTACTTAGATTAGTAACTCTAATATGCTATGCATATTAGAGTAACAATATGTACTATCTTTAAATATTATATGTTATCATTCCGCTGTGAGATTCTGATGTTTTTTGTTCTCCACTTTCTTATTTATTTTATTTTATTTTATTTTTTCTTTTACCCTAACAATCGATCTTCCCGGCACTTGGGTATTGGGCGTGTGAACATCATAAATGTATTAGTGTCGACATTTGAGGGTCGAAAAGGGCTATTGTTACAGCCGGTATCATAGCTGAAGGTTGAGCGAGAACCTTATCTTTGGTGGGGTATATCCCATTAAGATTGGGTAATGGAATGACTTATAATGAGTTAAGTGTAATATATATATATATATATATATATATATATATATATATATATACGAGAGTGCATATTTGTTATTGTTACAAAAATGTTTTGTATTGTGTTTATTGGTCTATTGTGTGGTTATGGATTCTAGTCAATACGAGTTACTAACATTATTGAGAGGGTCTAAACACTTGAACAAGACAAATTGATAGGGTATTATGTTCAAATTGGTAGAAGAAATAATTTTATCCAGGATTTTATTTTATATATAAAATAATAGTTTTCAAAAATTGATATAGTTATTTATGTTATGTTTGTTTGTTAGGAAATGATAATATTCAATTATTATCATTTATTGTATGATTGTTCTTGGCTAGTTTATGAGCAGTGACCATTGTTTGTTGATTTTTTGATTATGCTTGACCAGTTTATAAATAGTTTTACCTTTCACTACATGGGTTGGGTAGACAGTAATTGCGGAAACATTAAAATGAACACCTTGTGAAGTTTTAGGTTTAACTATAACGTGTTCAACAATAATGTTGGGTTTAAATTTAATTTAATAAAAGTTGTTTATTATAATCTAAGAAAATATATACATTTATGAAATGATTTAGATAAGGAAGTAACTTTATATAAATATGGTTTATGAAAAGGATTTAAACTGAGAATTTGATAACTTAAATCCCGGCGTATTGAAATTGTTTTTCAAAGTTTTTGTGAAAATAATAATAGTATCATTTGAAAATATTTATGGATAGAAATACTTTAAAAGTATATTAAAAGTGGTAAAAAGTGTTGAACTCATTTCTTCTGTTGGAAAATAACTTCGGTGATGATTGCAGCATTATCAATGTTCATTTTTGAATTTCAAAGTGGGGGATGCTACTATAATAGTTTTCTACACGTTGTTTTGGGTAAAAATGATTTTGAGCTAAATCCCTAAAGTATGATTTGATAGATAAAGGCTTTATGTAGGTACTATTTTAAAGGGATTTCAAATAAAAACCCAGTGTTTAGTTCATAAGTTTTCTTGTTAAGTTATTTTATGGAAGCATGTATCTTATGCATTAGGACAGTTCGGTTTGTGCATCATGTTACAGTATGTTGTTTAATAGTTTTCATTAGCTGAAGTAAAATGGAATTTTCGATGATTTTAGACAGTTGGAAACTTTCGAATTAGTAAGGAAATTAAAGCTAAGTGTTTTTTTAAAATATAGAAATTGAATTTTTATAACTCTTAATTTGGAAGGATAGCAAGTTAAAACAAGTTTAAAGTTTGTAGAACATCCTTGTTAAGAAAAACAAAAATGGGATAGTATATATACTTCTGGGATGTAATAGAGTGTTATATGAATATAAATTTAAGTTGTGGAATGTTTTATAAGTAAAGATACGACTTTATAAAATGTTTAAAAGAAACTTAAGTAATGTTTTATGAAATGGTTCATAAATAATTTTAGTAATGATAAGAAATATTATATGTGAAATAAATGTGAAATAAAAAATAAATTAGTGTAGTTAAGAAACCAACAGAATAAAGAACGTAAGTTCTAGATCATTTAATTCACATGACTGTTCTTGATTTAGGATCCGAGTACATGATTTTGAGGTGTTTTACACCGATCCGAACAAGGAATTTTACTAGATTCTTGACTATAGACAGTTGATATGAATTCTTGAAATGATTATAAAGTTTTCTATCATTGTATATGGCTATGTAAGGAAAGCGACTGTTTCTAACTAAGGAACATGATTGGAGTCCGCACTAGAGAAGTCGAGTTATCTATTCTAGTTCAAAAGTGATATTTATGTGATCGAGCAAGTGATCGAATTGATATTACGTACGAACGATATACGTACATCTTATAGGCTTTAGTATATTTATATGATATGTTTGCTAATGATTGAGAATACTTTTAAGTACTAATATAAGGTTGTTTCTTTAGTTGCTTGTGTTGAAATTTCAAGGATAAAGTATTCTAAGGGGAGAAGAATGCAATGACCCAGAATTTTGAACACTTCATAATATCTCAATTATTTAAATATTTTAATCTTGGATTTAATGTGAATAAATACGATTTTATAACCTTATTAAAACCTTTTTAAATAATAACTAATGATATGAAATTTGTTTTTGAATTTTTTTTATAAAAATAAACAGTTCGAAGAAATATCGATAACGTGACTGAAAATCGTTTTATCAATAAACGACTTTTTACTCAATCAAAGTTGTTCGAAATCTTTGGCACTTGTATAATAATATATGAGAACATTAATAACCAATTAAACACCTCTCTTTATTAGCAAAAGAGTAATTAAACTAAACAAATATTTAGGGGTCATTGACCTTTAAATCAAGGCTTGAAGCATGTCATGGGAAGCGAAGTGTAATATGACATCATTAAAGGAGAGAAAATATATGGAATTTTCAAATTATTAGCCAGCCATACTCATGGAGATTAGGTGTTATTTTGCATTATTAAGTATTCTCCTTGGCCTTCTTTTCATTCATTCTTATTTTTTAAAAGTTTTGGAGAAAAAGATGGTATATTAAAAGCTCTTCTTCATCTTCCTTTCTCTCTTCCAAATGAACTCAAATCTCCTTTAAACTTCACCAAACTCTACAATAGTCCTTAAAACATCCCTACAACACCGTCTAGCATCTCATAGTAGAAGAAATGGAAACTTTTTAAGTCACCTTTGACAGGTCATGAGCAATGATGGGGTTCGGAGGGCTTGGCCATGAGCTTGTGTACATTGTGGTTACTTGGTACGAGGATTTAGGTGCTTGCAAGGTTGTGGTTGAAAGAGGGGATCCTAATCTTGTGTTTGGGTGTGGTATAGGTGAGTTTTCTCACCATCAAAATGATAATATTTGTGCATGTGTTGATGTTTGAAAATATATTTTATTGCTTAATTTTATATTTAATGTTTGATTTGAATCCTACCTTAGAAAAATGACATATGTAAATGTTGTGTTTTGACTTGCATGACTTGTTGCATATCCTTGAAAAGCACATAAGGATTAGTAGGGGATGCATTTGACTTGGACTTGAAATGAAAGTGTTCGTGTAACGATGGTCGCTATAAAAGCACTTCGATGTTGTGTATTTTATTCCTGCTTTGAATATTGTGTGTTTTTTAAATTGGGTACTTAGATGGTAGTACATATCAGTACTATGTCTTAAATAGTATACAATATGCTACATGTTAGTATATGTTCGAATCACACTAAGTAAGTTCCGAATCTGTGACCTCCCATACCAAAGTCAAACCGCCTAACCACTGAGACAATGATGCTAGTTAAAAGTTAGGTACTTAGATGGTAGAACATATTAGTACTATAAGTCTTGGGTAGTATACAACATACTACATTTTAGTATATGTTCAAATCACGCTATGCAAGTTTCGAACTTGTGACCTCTCACAAAAAAGTCAAAGCGTCTAACCATTGGGACAATAGTGTTCGTCCTTAAAAGTGGTATTTATTCAACATTATGATATCTGAAGGACTCGAACCAGTAACCTATAGAACCTTTGTCTAAAAGGTCATGCCTCAAACCAGTTGAGCTAGGAGGTCCTTGCGCTGAATATTATGTTTCATGTGTATATGTTGTATATATGTTATTCTATGCTTCTTGGAGATATGATTTTGAACTTCAGAATTGTTTTTTCTACATATATGAATGTAGTTTGAATTTGAATTGAAAATGGAAATGTTCGTATAGCGATTATCGCTATAAATGCACTATGAATCACACTTTTCTATCTCTCTTTTTAAAACTTTATCTTTTGAATATTTTGAATGACATATTTTCTATACTTAAGTAGTACAAAAGATAGTAAGAAATGGAGTTCAAAGGCTATATTAATTTATAAACCAAGTTGTAAAAATTATGGTCCATATAACGATAGTCATTATGGATGAATATTTGAAAAGCACGTTCTAAGTAAAGTTTAAAATTATTACTTTGGTTATTTTGTGAAATCTTTTCAAAGGAGTTTTGCGGAAGGTATATAAGTATGTTTAAAAGAAATATGAAGTTTAAATATATTTTAAAAGAATTTATTTTGAATTTTTAAAGTAAAGGTATTTCTTATTATATGTACAAAACTTGTTTATTTTGTTAAAGTAGTAAAAGTTTTCAAATCAATATCAACTAACTATTTTCAAAGAAATATTTTTTATAACTATTTCTAACTTATTTACAAATATTTTAAAAGGTATTTATTCATATATAACTTTATAAAACTAGTTTAATATTTTATTAAAGTATAAAGGGTTTGTTTTACTGTTCTTCTTTAAAGCTTATCTTAAACTCTATTATACATAGTAACTTTATAAACAAACTATTATACATATATATATGATTTTAAAAACATTTATAATTAGTTTTACAAAACTATCAGATTGGAAGAAGGGATGAGAAGTTAGATTTTGTAAAAAATCAACGCGTTTGTTTTCTTACATATGGAATGATAGTATTACTACACTTAATACTAAGCCCAATGAGGTAGACTTCTCTATTTATGAAAGTCAAGATTGATATTTGAGTAGGGATAAGCAATGGCGTTCCAACCTACCAGCTTTTCTCTTCAGTGAGGAATAATTAAGTTGGATGTTGGAAACGTACTAACCTTGATTTCTATAAGCAATCGTTTTTTGGGAACTAGGTAGTCGATTAGTCAACTATCGAACTTAACCAAATAACGTAAGTAAATGTTGGATTTGTAGTAAACAAGGTTTGAGTAACATTTTTTTAACCTTTACTAATTATAATCAGGACTGTAACTAGAAATATAATTAAGACTTTAATAAGGAATACTTTAAGAATAATTATAAATAAATTGTTCTGGGTTTGTTGTGACAATGTTTAAATAACACTTATCTTTAACCCTTATAAATGTAATTAGATCTTTAAAAGAAGGTTCTAAAGATAAATTTTAAACTACGAAATGCTTTGGATTTGTAATAACAATGTTTTAATGACATTTATTTTAAACCCTTGAATTATATTTTAAAGTGGAAAAATATTTTTAAATGATTATGGATATATTTAGATTTTTAATAATGAAATTATGAAAATAATAACAAGTATAGAATACTTTGGAATAAAGATAGAAAAGTATATGTTTAAAATATAAAAGAGAAAATAGGGGTTTATTATAACAATGTTTAAGTAACAAATGTTTTTAATCTCTTTAATTATAGTTTAAAGTAAGTAAATCTTATTAATGAGTTATGAATATACATATACCATTGAGATAAATATATAAATACTTTTGAAGTGTTGGAAAGAGTATAAATGAACAATGAAATAATCGGATACAAATATATATCTTTTATAAAGAGAAATTATATGTACACAAGTAAATAAAAGAGTTTTAATTAATAAAGGAGTCTTAATTAAAAAAGGAGTCTTAATTAATAAAGGAAGTTTTGATCAATGAAAGAAGTTTTATTAGATTAAAAAAGTAGTATTACTAATAATAGGGTTTTTAAAATAAAGGCTAAATTTATTAAAAAGGTATTAAGAGTCATTGAGGTAACTTGATCGTGCTTTGTATGAATTGATAGTGCTTGTATGTTTACTTGCTTAGGGAAAGTATACGACGCTTAGTTTCCTTATGCAATAATTCTCATTGTTATTGAAATTGACCAAATATTAACTTAGGAAGTATCTGAAAGGAACACATGATGATGTTATACCCTACATATAAACTCAACTTGCCTTCTAGGATAAATGAAGGAAATCCATCCGAATAGTAGAGGATCTTCACCCTTATGTATTGTCTGTTTATTTATGAAAGAACCGAGGTTGGGTTGAACGAAAATACATCAATTGGTTTTGGAGTGTCTAGTAAGCGGGAAGAGTATACTTATATGAGATGACTTAGGACCATAACCACTTCAAACCGTATATGTGATCTATGCTTCAGAAGAGGTTCGTGATACTAGAATCCATTTGGGGATTTGTATTCTGTTCGAGTGATGAACACTCGTGTGAGAGATGCAAAACATAGCCTCGCCATCGGTAATGACAAAAACTACGGTAAAGATGCACAATCTTAGGTTTATCTAACTCTTGGTGGTATATCAACTCCATATCTAGATATACTGCAGATTATTGGGCCTTGGAGTTGTTGATCTTGGTTCAGCGTAGTTCTGTATGTTCGAACGTCTAGGTTAGTTATGTTTACCTTATGGTACATTCACTAGATTCATACGCTGCTTGGAAGGATATATCTGATCCTTATGCAGGATATTTGCCTTGTTGGAACGAGGGGTTCTCCATGGAAACCCTACAATTTAGCGAACGCGCCTTAGTGGTTTTGATTGTATAAATATTATTGTAGTGGTGTACACTTTATGCACCATAGCTATTTTCTTACTTATATTCATCACCATAGACATTATTATGATATCACTAGATTTTCTTATGAAATGGTTTGGTTGTCGTAAGGTAAAAGACAATCCGTGTTTATTTACGGCGTGGTCTATGGGATTTTATTTTTGATGGGTTTAATGAATATAAAAATCCATATGATTGAGTTTCCCACGCTAGTTTACCAGATTGATCTGGGTGTTATTTTGTTAAAATACTCACAGCATTGTGTTTATTTCTGGATTTAGCTATGGACACTTTTGTAACATCCTATGTCTAGAGGCCAAAAGCTAAGCTCTATAGATGCTACAATCATCTATAGTATTAACTTCTGGTGACAGAATATAGTAATGCTAATGGTATCCATAATATCACAAGCACATGAATATAAACAAAATCACAGATTTCGAAAACAACATTCTAATAATTACATTTCAAAACAATAATTCATGTCTGAGATACATAATCCCATAACGTTTCCCAGGCAATGAACAAATATATCATTTACAAAATACACTAAGAGCGACATATGACGATGCCCCCTTAGTTGACTAGAGTCATTATAGTCATATTTGACTTATACACACATTGGAGATAAACAAAATAAACTATAACTCCTATTTAGCTATCCGTCAGCCACCTAGTCGTCTCTAGAAGCTTTATTCACAAAATTTCTAAAACCTGAAAACCTCAACCTCAGCCTACTCAAAACAATTTTCAGCACGTGAGAGTTTATGGAGAAACAAAAACTTCGAGTCAGACATAAAGCCTAGTGTGCATAATACTGGTACATCTTGGTTTACTGATATTAAGTGAGACCATGTCGCTTAGCAGTACAGGCTTTCCTTCACTGATATCCTTTTCGAAACATATATTTTTCAAATATTTTTCTGCAACCAGACTGGTTAATCAAAATGATTATTATAATAATAATAGCAATATCTGTTATGCTAAAAACAGGTAATAAATGGACTATCTGTCCAAAATCTGGGCCGACTACCTGCAAATTGGACTAACTGTCCGAAATCTGAGCCGACTGCCCTTGAACTGGACTAGCTATCCCTTTGGCCGACTCGGGCCTAGAAGATAAAATATCAAAAGGTCTAAACATCTGCTAGAAAAAACTTCTGGGCAGTCCGTCCTTAACTTTCTTCTCCAAGGGTCAACTGATCCTAATGGTTATGAGAACTAACCAATAACCTATCTCTGTACATAAATATTCTTTTCTGTGTGTACCCATCATTCTAGTCTTATCTGTGACTATGCCCTGCACACTGGAACTCTGGACTAAATTAGCTAAGGGATAATAGCTAATGAGCATAAGACGTGACCCTACACTAGTCCTATCTTGTCTTCTAATCCGAGTCAATCTTTGAGGGTTAACTACCCTTCATCTTTTTCCTTGAAAATCTTTTCAAAATGATTTAACCTATTCAATCATACATATACAAAGAAAATACATCTTTAGCTTTATTCTAAGCAATTTTGTCATGTTATATATACCGTTGAATATGCTAGTATATGATTTTTGTTTGATGATAATAAACATATATATATATATATATGTATATATATATATTCATTTAAATGTACTTGTTAATGTACTATTTTATTTTCATATAAGTAAATAAATATTTGCTGAATAAAATAAATAACACAGAATTTGAATTTAAACAGTTATTTTATTTAAACAAATATTTTATTACAATTTTGAATAGTACAAATTTGAGCTCTCACTATATATATACACATTTCATGTTACGATACAATTTTTTGCTATACAATTATCATTTACATCAACACCTCACTACATATCACTCGTGCACTCATAATTATTCTTCAACTAAATTCCAGTTTGTAACCAGCGTTTGAGTTATCTGCAAAATACACACTGACGCAGTAAAATTGAAAAAGAAAAATTTATGCAATGTAACATAAAATATTTATTTTGAAAATATTATTTGCCTCGGCTATTTGGGTTGTTCGTCATCATATTTATTTTGAATTCATCATACACGAACAGCTTGTCACATGCACATTGTATCATGGTATATGCCACAAGGTCGTGCACACTGATATACGCTTGATAAAATTGCAGGGACATGTGAGCACAAGGTCAAACCCAATAAAAGCTGGATTCAACTCAAGTACAAATATTCAAGTGCAATACAAGTAAAGTCACGACAAGAACATAAGGTCAAACCCGAGGCAAATCTTGGTTCAACTCAGGTGCATGCAATACATAACAATGTGTCAAGACAAAACCGAAGTGGCTACAATTCAAGTTCACAACAGCATAACAAACCAATGGTCAAGTTTTAATGACTCGAACAAGCCTCGATCAAAAATTCAAGTGATGTACACATGAATGACATGACTCAAGACTATAAATACCAACACAATGCATATATGTACACATGAATCAAATGGTAAGACCAGATTCAAGAATACAGTTCAAGCTTCAATTGAAAACAGAGCGAACCAGATCTAAACTTCAATCTGGCCGAAGTGGTACACCAACAACAATTCAAGTATGAACACAGTTGTGTCTAGACAACTGATTACAAAACCATACTGCAAATATCTAAGGGAAAAATGAATGTAATCCAGACCAGACTTCAAGATGCAGTGCACAGCAGACTGCACAATCAAAGTAAAATACCAAGAAATGAACACATGAGTCAATGCTACATAGATGAACCAGATAAGGCACAAGTTCATGACTCATTGGAACACATGAAGTACATGATGCAGTAAAATAGTGAATGCACACCTCAAACGCCATATGAAACAAGACTGCATCAAGAAACCAAACTTATATGCTTGCACACAACTCAACTTCAACATGCTCACATAACCGAGTAGTGAATCAGACTCAAATAAATCATCACAGAAAAATGCAATGACCAGAGGCAACTCCAAGAAGACTCAAATATCATATGCACTGGCTTAAAAGAAATGCAACATGAAGATGGAGTGAGTGGATGAAAACATATGCATCAGGCCACAAATGCAACAGTGACTTCAACATCAAACCAGACAAGTTGATATGTAGACAGCAACACAAATGCTTTCAGACTTCATATATACATATGTTTGCACATATATACATGCAATCATACATACCAGACAAACAAGTACAGGTACACAAGTGAAACTGGTAACATGAACACAGTAGCAAGCATGCAAATACAAGTAGACGAGCAAGGCCAAATGAGACACATTGCAGACTATCCATATATATATATATATATATATATATATATATATATACACACAGAGCTCAAGACCAAAATACACATGACTTCAAGAACAAAAAAACAGAGATGTGTATGTACAGGAAAACCAGACATGCATCAATGAATCAGTGTTAGTGATCAACCAAATTTGGTTTCAATCAACACAGTGGGGACAGAGCATCACAAACATACATATATACATGCGCAAACACATATGTATACATGTATTGATATGTAGTGACAGGATGAACAACTACAAGCATCAGGCCGAGTATGCTATAGGCATGAACAGACATGACGTAGTCACAGAGGTAACAAAATTCATATATTCACGATGCTAGATATTCACGAAACCAAAGTCAAGTTTAGTCAGAGCCATGGTGATAAGGAATAATTCGAACAAGTAAAAATGCCAGTAAAATCAAAACTGTGGTGATCAAGGCAAAAAGAACGAAGCCAAGTTAGAAACGAAAGCCATGAAAATCAAGCAATAACATATACGAATTGAAAAAGTCAATAAAATCACAACATTCAATCATAATCAAGTGGCCAAGAAAAACCATTTGACGAATTCAAGTATATTCGAACGAAATTATAAGAATTCGAATCCTATTTAAACCGTAATATCATCGGCATACAAAGGCATCGAGTTCAAGCAACCTAACCAGTAAAGCAAAAAGAATAAATCACATACCACTTTAGTCGACTCGATCGAATTGGAGAAGTCGTGTACAAAGTGAAGAAACAATCGACCGTCAAAGCAATCACGAAGAACATCCAGTCAATCGATCAACAAAGTCGGATTCTTCAATTCCCATGAAGCCCTAATTTGGAACAAAGAGGAACGAGCGAAATAAGAGGCTGCCATGTTCAAAGCATCAAAGAACAAAGAATCGGGCCGAAGACATAAGAAAAGAAAAGGGGATTCCTTATTTAATTTGAGCCGGTTTCTTTTAATTATCATATTGGGCTTAAATATGAAAATTAGGCTTTTTATTGTTTAATTTTTTTCTAATTTGTAATTTTACTTTTAAATTTTTGTAAATTCTAATCGTGTGACTAGGGGATGAACTGCGGTGGTGTAGTTCGAGAATTCGCAACTCCATGGTTGATTTTTGGCAGGGTTTTGAACGTAGAGTTAGGTTAGTTGATAGTGGGTGTCGCGAGTTTACGTGTGTAAGCATCTGACTACTTAATTTCTAGTAGAAACCTTGGAGGCAACACGTAGGCAGGGTTTTGCCGAAGCTGGTAAATCTGTGTGTTCGATTTTCTTCTTTTAATATTCTGCTATTATCTGTGCAGCTATTATTCTGCTGTTATCAGTGATGCGATTATTTTACATACTTCCGCATTAAATTTTTATTATTAATAGTATCACCCTATTCAAACCCCTCTACGGCGAAATCGATCCTACGTATACTTTACTCAAAATAATGTTGATGAATTTTAATGAGGATTAACTTCATTCCGAAACAAGTTACAACCCTTTTTAACTTGAAACACTTAGGCTATACTGCCTATTTAATATATTCGAAACCTTTGTTTAAAATCTTTAGATAACCCTTTTGAAACCATTGAAAGTACCCATTTCGACACCATTGAAAGTAACTTTTTTCGAAACCAAGTAAAACCCATTACTTAAACTAGGCCGAAAGGCCAAATCCTTCCTTTCGAAATCATAGGAAACCTTCCCTTCGAAAGCTTTAAAATATTATACATTGTTCGTTAAAACCTTTAAATATCGCTCGAAAACATAGGAAAAACCTTTCCTTTCAACTTTTTGAAACCCCTGGTGAACCACTCTTGTGACGACCCACATTTTGGAAGGTTTAAATTGATAATAATCCTCACATGTCCAACTTAAACAATCCAAAACATAGATAATTAATGGGTTAATTAAGAAAAATAAGAAAAGAAGAAGAAGACAAACGTAGAACCTCACAACGGAACAATAAAATATAATAATCAAATAAACAATCCATGAAGCTGTTTACTATACATTTGATTATAAGATATACAACATTTACCAGAGTTATACATATACAATAGAACAAAATATAATGCAGCAGAACAACATGATGCTGGAAGTAATATTAGTAATAATAATACACCAAATCTTCGACTTCATCCTCCAGAGAATAATCTTCGATAAGCTGCAAAGACAAAACACTCGAGTCAGGACTAAAATATCCTTAGGTAAGTCAAATCAATATCGTATATAACATAAGTGTAATATCGTCAGAGATGTTTACAGGATTTCACATCTCCTATCCAGTGTTTAACGTGCGTGCAATAACTCAAGAGATTTTATGAGATTTTCCATCTCTCAAGGATCCATTAAAATATTTATATATAGTAGAATACGCTACATATATAATGTCTAATCGGTAAAATAAATATTTTTCTTAGCGTTAGAGCTTTAAATTGATTCCCCTTAACGCGTTTTTCAACATTGTCATGTTGTTTACATATAAAGCATCGGTAAACCGTTGGTGGATAGGGATGAGCCATGATATGACAACACTAAACCAAAGTCATATTGGTTTCGTATAGGGATAAAAGTATGATTAGGCACATGAGACAATGCCCAAGGTTGGATACTACTAGTTTACCCTTCCCGGCTGGTTGTAACGCATCATAGCCATGATCGCCCATCATGTCCAACACTCTCAAAATCCGAGGGTGGGAACCATTCAATCACAATGTAAATGATGGTAATACGAAGAAGTGTGTACGCAGGGGGTAGCTAGCCAACTGGACCAGTACGGCTCCTATTTTAGTATCTCAAATTGACACAAATGTCAGGTTAATCAATCATCGTTCTTTTCTTCGAATCCGGCAAATGTGCGCCAAATCCAACCATTTCGTTCTGGATCATCACTCAACATACACCGTTTTTAAAGTGGTTTCAGTATCGACAAAAAGTATGCCCATATCTGGCCCCGGTCTCTTTAACATCCAAACGTCGTTTTGCACAACGGTTGGTACTTTAACATTTCGAAAACAGTTCATGCATGATATCAAAATATCATATTCGCTTCAAAATCAAATCCATTTCGAAATTATCATATTTACTCAAAATATACCATTTCACTTCAAAAATCATTTTCGCCTCAATATTTCGATTTCGCTTTTAAAATCGTTTCGAATTTCGATTTAGGTTATAACTTCATTTTAACCCAATTTTCTCTTAAATCCAATATTTAATTATAAAAATTCGCCCCTTTGACCAGTTGGAATTTTTAGAAAACGGTTTAAATAATTTTAAAATAGTAAAATAGTTAAAATAGTTTAGTAGAAAATAACTTGAGTATTAAAATGGTTTAAATAGTAAATAGCTTGGAAAATCGAATTAATTTTGAATATTTAAAAAGACAGACTTAAGTAGTTTATATTAAAATAATTTATTTGAAAATAGTTTCAAAGTCAAACTGATTTAGTTCAAAATTTTCAAATTCAAATAACTTTCAATTTCAATTTCCACTTCCATTTAAATTTGATTTTTTATTTTCATTTAAATAATTTCAATTCAAAATTTTTAACTCATTTAACTTAACCAATCCGGTGTCCGTATATAATTTTCTATTCTATGGCTAAGTGAATTCGTTTATTTCAATTTAATTTCAGGGATGGATATATATCATTTCATCCAAAATAAATGTCATAGGTATATATCATTTTAACCTATTTCATAATTTATTCGAAATAATACGATTTATAGTTTTATATACTCTAAAAAAATATACAGAATGATCACAGGATATATCAAAATAAACAAACATCCAAAACATCAATCATTACATCCATCGCAATCAATTTTCCAAACAATCAATAATTCACAACAACTAACCAATTATCAATGATCCGGAATTTTACTAACGGTTTACTTCCCATTTAATTTAACCATCAATTTAAATATCTACCAGTTAATTCAGATGTCCATTTAAATGTCAATTAAAATTATCAAATATAAATCAGCAAATTTAAATCACTTTAAAATTTTAGATTTATCTAACATAAAAATATTCTAGTACATCGTGAGCGTTATAAAACACTCACCTTTTATTTTACTTGTTGCTTTCGCGTCCTTATTCCGATTAAATTTGAATACCTTCGAATTTAACTGAAAATTCTGCAAGCTTTAAATCCAACCAGTTTGATTCCATAGTAAAGATCTTGTTAATATGAACCCCACACGACTAACCACATTGGATTTGGACCTAAAACGAACGAGTTATGAATTTTATAAGTATTGGGATTTTATTAAACGATTTATATTAGTCATAGCAGCAAAACCATGATTTATTCTGCCAACAAGAGTCCAATTAAATACAGTTAGCAGAACGGTATTTCATTCTGCTAAACAAATGTCTAATCATCGCAATTAACTTAAATTAGCTCATCACTATTTTTATCTGAGCAAATAACTTCAACAGACAGGTCATATAGATTTAAATGACACTATTTGTTTAAATCAGGTAATTAAATTTCCGTCCATTTTAAAATTCCATAAGTTTTCACTTATTCAATCTCGAAAATAAATCTCATCATGATGTAGTGCTCGACGATACGAACCCTTGCAAAACGTTTCCCATTAATCAGTTTTCACATGGAAAAGTTACGGTATTTCAAAATTTTACCAAATATATATATTTTAAAACATTTTAATTTAAAATTTTCCACCTACGTATTCTTTTGGGTCGAAGCACAAAACCACACACTCGAAACCCGCTTCACCCTTTTCTTCCCAAATTTCCCAATTGAACCCAGAAATCCAAAACCAAATGCCTCCTCCTCGATCAACTTGCTGCCTCCACCGATCATATACCCAAACACCGCTCCCAAGTCATGGAGACCCATGCCCCAACTTCGGCAACCCATCTTCCATGTTCGACCATCTTCCACTGCCTGAAACACTACCCTGTACACGCATGTACATGCATGGCCCCACCTCGCCGCTGTTTAACCAACCAAGACCACTTGCGAACGATTCATTCCAATCTCGACAATCTCCACCCCATAGTTTCACCTCTAACCCCCTCTGGCCAAATTCGAACATCCGCCAAGCCCAGTTTTTCAACCAACGACCCTAAGTCGACCTCGCCCCGCCTCCGTATTTATCGCCTATCTCAGCCACCTACGCCATAGGAAGCCCATCCCCTTCAGTACCTCCAGTCGAAGACCGAACCTCCCTCTTCGCCCCGTTTTGACCACGTTCGAGCGCCTAGGATCCACCATTTCAAAACCCTAAATTCCCTCGCCACCTTTAATTGGAACCAAAACCGAAAATTGGCTATGGTGACCTCCTCAACCACGACACAACGCTCCTCCTCGGCCAAGCCTCACCTCCCCTCGTCGACCATTTCGCTAGAATTTTTTTTTTTTTATGCAAAATGATCGATTTTCAAATTTCCTCAATCCCATAACTTAAAAATCCTGATTTCTTCACTAAAATTCATGTTTTGATCGTGCACTCATAGTTGTAACCCTGATTCAATGTTTCACATAAATCAAATTTTGACAAAACTTGGATCATTCACTGTAAATTTGCAATTTTAAGTGATATGTATGATAAGCAAACTTTGAATTATTTGTAATGTAATCTACACTCAAAAATGAAAGTTTTACTAGTTTACATTATTGGCAAATTCGAAATAGATTGGAAGATAATGATCTTCGAAACTGATGTATATATAAAGTTTTTAGCCTGTTGCATAACAGAGTGATACTGGGCATAGTACAGGCATCCCAAAAGCTAAACCGTCACCTTAAACATGTTGAAATCCCTCCAAATCTTCCACTTGAACTTCAGTCTTTGATCTGGAACCTTGAATAATTGCCTTCCCTTTTGAAATTTCGAAAGAGTAGGTTGTTTTCTTCTTTGGTTTAACAGGCTATGTTTTTACAGAGTTCTTTTGTTATAAGTTTCGCTTACAGGTTTTTAACAACTAAAACTAAAACACACATACACATACCTATATATACATGTTTAGTCAAAGATGAATGATGTGCATGTATAGATTTTGGGGCTCAAGAAGATTTCAAATCTTTTAAGGTTTTTGATAGATTGAAAAGAAGCCTTGGTGACTGATAGGAAGTTTGAGATGAAATCTATTTTCAGCCTGCCCTTTTTTTTCATATATATATATATATATATATATATATATATATATGTCCTTGCATCAGCCTTTCTATTTTTGATTTAGCAGTGCATATGTTGACTAGAAATATTGATGAGGAAATGTTTTTATCTTGTAATCTCGTTGTTTTACCTTTACTTCCACTTAATTTTCAAAGCAGGCTTCACTGTTAAATGTTTTTAACTTTTACTTTTGTTTTACTTTTGGTTATTTTCTCTTTTATTTACTTATTTAACTTTATTTTGATTTTAAAACATGCTTTCATTTTATTTCGAATACAATTTGTAAAGTGGTTTTGAATAAAACTAATTTGAGTCTTCATATTTATATTTATTCCTATTTAAAAATATATAACTCAAAGCAATAAAAGTTTTGCTATTCTACTTTTATAAAAATAACATTTTTGTTAACACTTCTTGCAAAAGATGTCTTATTAAAATGGTTTAAATGATTTTATAAATTTTCTAATAGTTTCTTATATATTTCTTCTTTTACACTTACTAAAATATATATTGTTTTTAACATACTATTTATATTTAGTTTTATACATTTCTTCATTCTTAACTAATATGTATATAGGAAAATCCCAAATTTTAAAACTCTTTCTATTTATACAACAACATATTCATAAGCTATATCCATTTCTATTTATAATATATTCTCATTCATTTTCATTTGTTATGAATTTTTTAATTTATATACGTGCTCTGTTGTTATAATATATATAAGAGATTACAATTTAGATTAATTTTCTATTTTATAAATAAAATCCAAAAAATTCAAATAATTATATTGATTTAAATCCATATATATTATTTCCAATTGTCATTTAGCGGGGATTTTTATTTCGATTAAAAGATCGTATTATTGAAAATTAAAAATTAATATTCATAACTTAAGACGATAAAAATTCCGGGTCATTACATTCCTTCCCCCTTAAAAGAATTTCCTCCTCGAAATTGCTAAGGTAGGACAAATGATCTAAACCTATTAACTTTTCTCCACTTGGTAAATTTACTATTTCCACTTCCATTTAAATTTGATTATTTATTTCTTAAATCAAAATCTTTTAAATAATTTAAAATCAAAATTTTAAAATCATTTAATTTAACCAATCCGGTGTCCGTATATAATTTCCTATCCTATGGCCAAGTGAATTCATTTATTTCAATTTAATTTTAAGGATGGATATATATCATTTCAATCAAAAATAAATGTCACATGTATATATCATTTCAACCCATTTCTTAATTTACTCGAAATAATCCGATTTACAATTTTGTACACTGTAAATAATATACAGAATGATAGCAAGATATGTCAAAATAAATAAACATCCAAATCATCCAAAACATCAATCAGTTGCATTCATCACAATCAATCATCCAAACAATAAATAATTCACAACAACTAAACCATTATCAATGATCGAGAATTTTACTAATAGTTTACTTCCCATTCAATTTAACCATCAATTTAAATTTCCATCGGTTAATTCTAATGTCCATTTAAATGTCAATTAAAATTATCAAACATAAATCAGCAAATTTAAGTCACTTCAAAATTTTAGATTTAACTAACATAAAAATATTCTACTACATTGTGAGTGTTATAAAACACTCATCTTTTATTTTTGTTGTTGCTTTCGCGTCTTGATTCTGATTAAATTCGAACACGCTCGAATTTAACCGACTACAAGCCCTGAATCCAACCTGCTTGATTCCATAGTAAAGATCGCATTAATACGAACCCCGCGCGACTTACTGCATTGAATTTGGTCCTAAAACGAACGAGTTGTGAATTTTATAAAAATTGGGATTTTATTAAACGATCTATATTAGTTATAAAGGCAGAACGATGATTTATTATTCCAACAGGAGTCCAATTAAATACAGTTAGCGGAACGGTATTTTATTCCACTAAATATATGTCTAATATAGAAATTAACTTAAATTAACTCATCACTATTTTTATATGAGCAAATAACATCAACAGATAGGTCATACAGATTTCAATGACGTTATTTTTTTAAATCGAGTAATTAAATTTCTATGCATTTTAAAATACCATAAATTTTCACTTATTCAAATCTGAAAACAAATCTCATGATGACGTAGTGCTCGGCGATACAAACACTTCACAAAAAGTTTCGAGTTAATCGGGTTTCATATGGAAAAGTTACAGTATTTCAAAATTTTAACAAATATATATATTTTAAAACATTTTAACTTAAAATTTTCCACCGACATATTGTTTTGGGCTAAAGCCCAAGCCCACATACTCGAAACCCGCTTCCCCATTTTCTTCCCCAATTTCCCAGTTGAACCCAGAAACCCAAAACCAAGTGCCTCCTCCTCGATCAACTTGCTTCCTCCACCGATCATATACCCAAACTCCGCTCGCAAGACTTTGAGACCCAAGCCCCAACTTCGACAACCCATCTTCCACGTTCGACCATCTCCCACTGCTTGAAACGCTTCCCCGTACACGCGTGCACGTGCACATGCACAACTCCACCTCGCCGCTACTCAACCAATCGAGACCACTTGCGAACGACTCATCCCAATCTCGACCATCTCCACCCTACAGGTCCAACTCCGACCCCCTCTGGCCAGATTCGAACATACACGGGGCCTAGTTTTTCAACCAACGACCCTAAGTCAACCTCATCCCGCCTCCCTGTTCATCGCCTACCTTAGCTACCTTCGCCATTAAGAAGCCCATCCCATGCAGCACCTACAGTCGAAGACCGAACCTCCCTTGTTGTTGCTCTTCGCCGTAGTTTGACTGCGTTTGAGCGCCTAGGATCCACCATCCCAAAAACCTAAATTCCCTCGCCGCCTCGAATTGGAACCAAACCAAAAATTGGCCACGGTGAACTCCTCAACCGTGATGCAACGCTTCTCCTCAGCCAAGCCTCCTCTCCCCTCGTTGACCACTTTGTTAGAAATTTTTTTTAATGCAAAATGATCAGTTCCCAAATTTTCTCAATTATATACCCTAAAAATCCTGATTTCTTCACTAAAATTCATGTTTTGATCATGCCATCATTGTTGTAACCATGATTCAATGTTTTGTATGAATTGAATTTCGAACTTGGATCATTCACTGTAAATTTACAATTTTACACGATATATATGATGAGCAAACTTCGAACTATTTTTAATGTAATCGACACTCAAAAATGAAGTTTACAATGGTTTACATTGTTGGCAAATTCGAACTGGATTGGAAGATAATGATTTTTGAAACTTATATATATATATATATATATATATATATATATATAAAATTAGCGTGTTGCGTAACAGAGTCATGCTGGGCATAGTATAGGCATCCCAAAATCTAAACTCTCACCTTAACATGTTGAAAGCCCTCCAAACTTCCACTTGAACTTCATTTTTCGATCTGGAACCTTGATTACTTGACTTCCCTTTTGAAATTTTGAAAGAGCAGGTTGTTTTCTTCTTTGATTTTACAGGCTTTATTTTTACAGAGTTCTTTTGTTATTGGTTTTGCTTACAGGTTTTTAACAACTAAAACTAACACACACACACACACACACACACACACCTGTATATAAACATGTTTAGTCAAAGATGAATGATGTGCATGTATAGATTTTGGGGCTCAAGAAGATTTCAATTTTTTTAAGGTTTTTGATAGATTGAAAAGAGGCCATGGTGGCTGATAGGAAGTTTGAGATGAAATCTAATCTTCAAGCTGCGTCATTCTTCTTCTGATATATGTATTTATGTATGTATGTGTGTGTATATATATATATATATACACATACATGGCCTTGCTTCAGCCTTTCTATTTTTGACCCGGCAATGCATACGTTGACAAGAAATTTTGATCAAGAAATGTTTTTATCCATTAATCTTGTTGTTTTACCTTTACTTCCACTTAATTTTCAAAGCAGGCTTCACTGTTAAATGTTTTAACTTTTACTTTTGTTTTACTTTTGGTTATTTTCTCTTTTATTTACTTAGTTAACTTTATTTCGATTGAAAATATGCTTCCATTATATTTTGAAGATAATTCTTTAAGTGGTTTTGGATAAAACAAATTTAGGAACTCGTACTTATATTTAATCCTATTTAAAAATATATAACGCAAAGTGATAAAATTTTTGCTATTCTATTTTTATAAAAATAACATTTGTTTTAACACTTCTTGTAAAAGATTTCTTATTAAAATGGTTTAAATGATTTTATAAATTTTCTCATAGTTTCTTATATATATACACATCTTCTTTTACACTTACCAAAATATATATTGTATTTAACATACTATTTATATTTAGTTATATATATTTCTTCTTTCTTAACTAATATGTATATAATAAAATCCCAAATTTTAAAACTCTTTCTATTTATACAACAATATTTCATAAGCTATATTCATTTCTATTTATAATATGTTCTTATTCATTTTCATTTGCTATGAATCTGTTTTTAATTTATATGTGAATTCTATGGTTATAATATATTTAAGAGATTCCAGTTTAGATCAATTTTCTACTTTATTAATAAAATTTGGAAAATTTAAATTATTATCTTTATTTAAACCATATATTATTTCCAATTGCTAAGGGGGATTTTTATTTTGATTAAAAGATCGTATTATTGAATATTAAAAATTAATATTCATAACTCAAGATGATAAAAATTCCAGCTCGTCACAACCCCTTTGAAACCATTCATTGAAACCTTTTGATAGCATCAAAACTCAACCCTTTTGAAAGCACTTGGGTTTAATTTAAAACTAGTGCAAAGAACTTTCGAAACCATTAAAATTGTCTCTTTCGAAACCATTTGGGTTATACTTCAATTTAGAGAAAAAGGGTCAATAAAACATTTAAGTCAAAAGCGTCTGTTTCAATACCTTTTCCTAAGTACAGAAGTGATGGTGTCGAAACCATCCCTTCGAAAGCATTGGAGAAGTGACCAAATTTTAGAGAACTAAGCAACCCTTTCGAAACCATCTGGATCGAAAGGAAGAAAGCGGCAGCTAAAGATTTTGACTTAGTCGAAAGAAGTCATTTAAAACAAAAGCGCAATCCAACCGAAACCCTTTCCTTTAAAACCATTTGACCTGGTCGAACGCCAACCTCGTCGAAAACTACTCAGTCGAAAGCAAGCAGGCACATTTTCTTTTAAAAGCAAAGTAGTGCCTCAACCCCTTCGAAGGATACCACGTACCAGTTCCCTAATACCATGTGCACTGGTTTCGATGGAGTCGGAGGCGAAGGTAAGGAGGTGGAACCTTGTGCAGAAAGCGTCGAAGAAGTGGAAAACATGTTTATTTGTCATATTAAACTATTTCTTTGTACCTAACCTACCTTGTTTGTCAAATTATGATTGGTTGCAAGTTTTTCTTTTCTTAAAGTACTGCCAAATTTCTAGAATTAATAATTTTAATTTATTTACAAAAAACCATTCTCCTTTATATATATATATATATATATATATAATATTTAAGTCTCATACCTTAAATAATTTTATTTATCTATTAAAACACTTAGGAAAATTCTACAAAAATTCCTAAAAATCACTTTTTATATGTTTTATAACATATATAAATTTCAGACCAAAACCAATTATTAGTTAACCGTAAATAATTTATAACCCAATATAATATTTTCTTCACTAGAAAATTCATATAAATTCCACAAAAATTCTGAAAATTCTGAAAATTCAACCTATCCAAAATATTATTTCTAATCTTTATACAAATTTGCAAGGCATTCGGATGTCAATTAATAGGATTTTCATATCAAAACATGTCATAAATTTTATATGAACAACCATAAATCATCGACAAGTACATATAATCATTCCATCATTCAAAAGTATGGTAAATCAATGCCAAATACTTTGGATTTCCTCTTAACACCGAAAACAAAAGAACTATGAGATGTAAACATTATTCATCTTAGCTTTAGAGATTAAAAAGATTGAGATGTGAATGGATTTGATTGATTTAGCTTCTTTCTTAGCTTATCTTAATCTTCTTCCCCTTTCTCTTGTTAATGGTGGCCGGCCTTGAGTCTTAAAAATTTCAAATGAAATGAACGTGTATGAGAATACATTGCTAGATTTTAGAGATATAGGAATAGACTCTTTCCTATTTTACCCCTTCTCTATTTCATTGAAATTCTTTTTTTAATTCATTATTTAAATGGCATGGCTACTCCTTAATTAAAATCAAATCTCAATCCCCTAATAGCACATTATTTTATTTAATTTAACTAATTAAATATCCTAAATAATATTACCAAAAATATGGGGCGTTACAGACTCCCCTCCTTAAAGAATTTCGTCCTCGAAATTACGATAAGGTACGCAACAAATCAAACAAAGTGGTAAAACATACCATCAAATAAGTCAGGATAAGTATCTCTAATCCTGATTTCAACCTCCCAAGTACTATATCTGTCATCGTCACTCCACTGGACTTTGATTAATCTGACCATCTTGGTTCTAAGCCTCTTCTCATCTTTCACGACAATAAGAATCGGCTTTCTCACTATAATCAAGTTTGGTTCTACTACTAAGTCATCTAACACAGTCGGAAGACTCGGAACAACATTAGTCTCTGGGTCTCTAACACACTTTCTTAGATGAGAAACATGAAAAACATCATGGACTCCTACCAAACTGCTCGGTAACTCAGCCCTATATGCGAGTTTCCCGATCCTCTTAACAATAGGAAAAGGTGCAACAAATCTCAGTGCCAACTTCCCTAGTCTTCCAAATCTGATCATACCCTTCATCGGTGACACCTTGAGTAAAACCTGGCCGACGGAGTACTCTAAGTCTTTCCGTCTCTTATCTACTAACTCTTCTGCCTAGACTGAGCCTCCTTCATTCTAGCCTGAATGACCTCAATATTTTTTGCAGCTTCTCTAACTAAATCTTGACCAAGAACTAACCTATCCCTAATCTTCATCCAACATACGAGAGATTTGCATGGCCTTCTATACAAAGCTTCTAATGGTTCCGTCCCAATACTAGTTTGATAAGTATTGTTATACAACAACTCGACTAAATGCAGATGGTCTTTCCATGATCCCCTGAATCTAGCACACAAGCTCTTAACAAGTCTTCCAAGACTATGTTAACTCTCTTTGTTTTTCCATCTTTCAACGGATGGTAACGGTATTCTTCTTGAGCTTGGTTTCCAAACTTTTCGTAGACTCTTCCAGAACTCGCTAGTGAATAAGGAATCTCTATCACTTACTATACTATTTGGAATTCCATGCAGTCTAACCATATTCTTCTTGAATAACTTCACCAAAACAGGGGTCGTTCTGGTTGGCTTAACTGGAATGAATTAGGCACTCTTGGTCAATCTGTCCACTATGACCCATATACTTTCATTTCCTCTATTTAACCTTGGCAACCCATCAATAAAATCCATAGAAATAGAAATCCACTTCTATAATAGAATATCCAACGGCTGAAGCAATCCACTTGGCTTCTGTTGTTCAGCCTTTGCCCGTTGGCAATTCAAGCACTGCTTTACCCATAAGCCAATATCTCACTTCATACCTTTCTAGAAGAAACTTCTCTTCATATCCCGATACACCATAGTTCCTCTTGAATGAATAGAGAACTTTGAACGATGACATTCCTCTAAGGCTTCTTTCCTTATGTTTCATGCACTCGAAACACATAATCTTCCTTTCTTTCTCAACCATTCATTCCGGTCAAGACTAAAATGTTTCAAGTCATTGCTCTCGGTTCCCTCTCTCAACTTCCTGGTCCGTTCAGCTAATACCCGATCCTCCTCCTGTTTAGAAGCAATCCTTTTGATCATCACTGGTTGAACTTCCAAACAAGACAACACTATGGTTTATGCACTTGACCCAGCCTCGCATCTCCACCGCACTCTATACTCTGCCAATGCTTCCAAATGTTTTCACTCAGTGATCATTGCAAACACTGCATTCTGGTGCTTCTTGCTAAGTGCATCTACAACTTTGTTGCCTTTTCCCGGTGTGTACTCAATTCCGAAATAATAAGCGGCAATAAACTCAAACCACTTCTATTGTCTCATGTTCAGCTCCTTCTGAGAGAATAAATACTTTAACGGCTTATGATCTATATATAACTCAAACCATTCTCCCAAAAGGTAATGTCTCCACACCTTCAATGCAAAAATCATTGCAGCTAATTCCAAATCATGCGTCAGATATCTGACCTCATGCAGTCTAAGCTTTTTAGAAGCATAGGCGATTACTTTACCTTTCTACATTAGCACAGTTCCTAATCATGTTCCACATGCATCGGTATAATCCACCAAATCCTGATTCCGCTCTAGAACAACCAACACAGGTGCATGGGTCAATAAGTGTTCTAAACTCTGGAATGCCTCCTCATACTTATCAGTCCATACAAACTTCACATCCTTTCTCGTTAGCTTGTTCATCGATGCTGCTATCATCTAAAAATCCTTAATGGACCTCCGATAATAACCAACCAACCCAAGGAAACTCTTTATCTCAGTCACTATCTCGAGTCTCTTCCAACTATTCACTGCTTCAATCTTAGTTGTATCTACTGACAACCCTTTCTCTAGGACTACATGACCAAGAAACTTCACCTTTTTCAGAAATGACACTTCAAAAACTTCGTCTTCGGTTGATGCTGCCTCGATTTCTCAAGCTCCACTCTAAGATGAACTTCATGCGCTCTTTCATTCTTAGAGTATATCAAGATATTATCTTTGAAAAATAATACGAACCTATCCAAGTGCTTTTGAAAAATTTGGTTCATCAAATCCACAAAGAAAGCTGGCACATTAGTCATTCCGAACGACAAAACTAACCATTTGTACGACCCTTACCTGGTCCTAAACATCGTCAAAGGTATACTATCCTCTGCTACTATGAGTTGATGGAAACTGTCGCTAAATCCAACTATGAAAATATCTTGGATCCACTCAACTGGTCGAACAAGTCATCAGTTATGGGCAATGGACATCAATTCTTTATCATCCCCTGATTCAACTTACGATAATCGATACATAGTCTCAACGATCCATCTGGCTTCCTAGCAAATATTATGGCTACCCCAAGGCAAACTACTTGGCCTGATAAAGCTCTTGCCTTCTAAATCCAACAACTGCATCTTTAACTCCCTCATCTACGTAGGAGTTATCCTGCTTGGCGGCTTACTCGATGGTTTTTCTCCCAGAGTCAAATCTATTCGAAACTCAATGGCTCGTTTCGGTGGCAATCCTATTACAGGCTCAAAAACGTCTTTGAAATTTCTAACCATGAAAACTCGACTCAGCTCATCTTCTAACTCCATAACACCCAACAAAGCATTAACCTCACCGCCAAAACCTTCTACAACATAAATGATCCTATAGCTACAATCAGTGTGTCTAAGTGATATTTTCCTATCTTGGCAGAATAACCTAGCATCGTACTCACTTAACCAATCCATGCCAAGAATAATTCCGAACCCCACAAAATCAAACACATGCAAACTGCAAACAAAAGCATAACCTAACAAATCAAACTATAACTGGTCACACCTCAACCCTAGAGTTGCATACCCTCCTATTGGATTTGCAATCCATAAGGAAGTAAATAAATATGTGAGTTCGAGGTTAAGCTCATTTATCAAACATCTAGATATAAAAGAACGCGATGCACCAGTACTAAATAGAACGCTAACAAACATGACAAGAATCTAAAGCATACGTCTCAATGCTACCTTTCCCTTCTCCTGAGCTGTTGGCTTCGAAGCAGCAAGCTCTAATGCACACACCTTGTCCTTTCCATCCTTAGTGGGCTCTTTGCACTTGTTTTTATATTGGCTAATCTGGTCACAATCTAAGCACCTGACATTCTTCTTCCCGGCCACTTTCTTTGCATTTCTAGTATGACACTCATTAGCAAAATTCCCCTTCTTGTCGCACTTGAAGCAACCAAACTTAGACTTCCCTTTCTTAGCTACTTCGTCCTTCCGAGTGCTTTCTTAGAAAAGAACTTCCTTTTCTGGCCTTGCCCAACCTGAACCTCCTTAGCCTTACTCTTCTCTAGAGAATTAAGTATCTCCTCATGCCATAAGGCCATCTCTAATACAACATCAAAAGGATCTCTAATATGAGACAGTGTAGCCCTGGCCAACTCAGGCTTCAACCCCATGATAAACTTCTTATTCCTCTTCATCACTATATCCACCAAAGCATACCCATACCTAGCTAACTCCTAGAACCTTCTGGCATACTCCAATATAAACATCTCTCCATACTCTGACTCAGAAAACTTTCTGATCAGAGCAGACTATGCCATCACCGACATGAACCTCTCTTGGAACCTCCTTTTGAAATCTTTCCAGGTCATTGTCTCCTCGTCCACTGCCACGGTTACACTATTCCATCAAAACAAAGATGCTCTCTGAAGCTCTCTCGAAAAGTGATAACCCGAATTTTTGGGCATCTGTTAATTGGAAATTAATAGGATTAAAATTATTAAAATACTCGTTTGTTAATTGAACAAATAAAATTCCGATATATATATATATATATATAAATATATATATTTGGATATGTATATAGATGAATTTGAACTATAAAAAATGCTGAATTATAAGTATTTGGATAAATATTCATTTAATAATCTCCTGATATAATTATTGAAATTTGATAATATTTTTATAATGATCTTCTTTATTATTATTTAGTTTGGCAGAATCTATCTTTTACAAATAAATATGTTTTCTATTTTAACGTGTACATGAATGTTGTAAATGGTTAGCTATGGTTTAAAATCAATATTTTTTTGAGGCTATTAAGGATAAATTATATATTTTTACTATAATAAAACTATAATATATGTATATATGTATATTAGTAAATGGCAATTAAAGTTTGGATTTGAAATTCAAACATTTTAAAATATAAATTGATTCTAAAACAAACTCTATATTTTAAAAGTTAGCGTATATATATAATTATTTATGAGTGTATAATTGGATTTTTATAATCTAAACTAAAATGATAAAGTTTAAATATAATTATACACATACATACATAAATGTTGAATTAAATAGGAAATATGATATGGAATTTTTACATATAAATTATAAGAGATATATGACATAAGTTTTTAACATTTGTGAACATATAAAGCATATAAAATAACAAATGTAGCAAAGAAAATATGTTTACTGACAAGTGTCATTAGCTTTTTTTTATAATAATAATTCAAAGAAAAACAAAGTTATATATATCATTAAATTCCCCTATTATCATTTTCTTCTAATCAAAATCAAAACTTAGCAAACTAAAATCTGAAAACCCAAAACAAGCAGCTTAGTGAAAAAAATTAACAACAACCAAACCTGAAGAAAAATTCAAGTACAAAATCAAAGTTCAATATACAATCAAGCAAGATAAGATCAGAATCTAACACAAGTTACAGAAATAAAAGCATTTCCAGATCATCATCAAAATTGGAAATCAGATCTAAATCAGGAAGCTTGTTCCCTGTCTTCAAACACAGGTGAGTAAAATAGCTTCTAATTTTTTTAAATTCTTGATTGCATGCAGTGATCTTCATGCATATTAGTGACAGTGATTGCATGGTTGTTTTTATATAATTATATGTATAGATATAAGAATATACTGGTGTGCATATCTGTTGATGCTCTGCTATTATGCTTCAGGCATAAAATTTTGTTAAAAACTCATGTCCCTTTCCTCAATTCCTTTTAGATCTAGATTTATAAACAAATCTCGTTTGTAATAACAAGATATTCGATTTAAAAATATTTACAAGTAAGAATTGAAGCTATTTTAACAGTAAAAAAAACAGTAGAATTTAAAAATACATGACAAAGTCTCAATCATAAATAATGTGTGTTTCAGGTATATAATCAATTTAGTTTTCGAAAATAAAATTTTTTGAGATCGAAATCTAGAATTTTAGGTTTGTAAATTGTGAGATATGGCATTATGATCGGCATTTGGTTTCGAGTGATTTTCTAATGATCAATTTTTTTTTGGAATAGTGTTCGTGGCCAATGCTGGCCTGACGGTAGGCGATTTCAGAAAACTTGTCATTGGAATTTTTAAGTTACTATGGTGGCGGGTCAAAGAAATTTTAAACATCATCAGCAAGGTTGTAGTCATGGAGATGAGAACTCCCGTGATTAGAATAGGCGAATCGAAGCATTTATGGGCAACCTGTTTCGTTCCAAGTTCGAAGAGATAAGCTCGTTTTCGATTTCGTGCCTGAATCCTAGTTTGGGTGTTCGAGATCGTAAAGGTAGGTCGATGACGACCGGACGATGGTAGCATCGCTGGCCTAATCATAAGCGATCAATTGTACACGTGTACATGGGTCACTTGTATCTGTTGGCAGCATCGGGTTAGAGCTTCGGGAAGTAGGAATTGTTCGGGTCTTGTTCGAAGTAAAGAGGGTTTGCCTCCAAGGATGGCAATGGGGCGGGTTGGGGCGGGTTTTAAACCCTGCCCCGGACCCACCCCATAGACCCGATGTGGGTCTGAACTTTCGCCCCATACTCGAAACCTATGCGGGTTATGGTAGACCCGCCCCGCCCCGCCCCAAGACCCGGTGATACTTTGCATATTTGTTCAAAATTATGTGTTAATATAAATATATTTATTCATTATATTTGTAGAAGGGATTGTCATTAAATGATACAACAAATATAGATATCAATGTGTTTACAATGATAAAGTTAGATTATAAAAATAAGGCGCATGATAACGATTTAGGAAAAACATGTATATGTTATTATATAATTATTAGTGATACAACTTAATACCATAAAATAATATAACTTATTGAATGGAACATTAGATTATTCATGTTATAACCACTTATGTATAAAAGGATTAGCATATCATCTATGTAGCAACAAAGCGTTCTCATGCGATCGTAGTAGTGCGGGTCGGGTTGGGGCGGGTCGGCCAAGCCCCAACCCGACCCTAGACCCGAGCTTTTTTGAGCGGGTCTGGGTCTACCCGCCTCGATGACCCAATGGGGCGGGTCTACCGGGTTTAGACCCTAGACCCGCCCCATTGCCATCCCTATTTGCCTCGAAGTAAATACTGGAGTGTTGCTTCATGTTGTTGCGGGGTAAGTCATTTTTTACAGTTTAAAGTTTAAAAGTATAAGATTTCAAGAAGAGGAGGAAGGAGCTCGATAATAGGTTGAAGGGTTTCGGTACCTGTTCGAAGTAAACCAGGATTTCCCAGGGAAGATGTTTAATCCTCAAGTTTTTAAGTTGAACTAGTTAAGTTTAAATTTAATTATCTTTGAAACTATTTTAAGAAATAATTTATTATTGATGTTTGATAATTAAAGTTGAGAAGATTATATTAAAGTTAATACTTATTTGTTTTATAAACTTAATTAAACGATGTGATTAAGGTTAATTAATTAAGAATATTTAATCGATGTAATCAATTTAAGTTAGTTAATTAGGTTAAATTGATCAATGTAATTAAGGTGAATTGACTGATTAAGTAAGATAATTAGTATGCGTAATTAACTAAAGATTAAGTAATTAAAGATTAATTAAGAATTGATTAATCAAGGTTAATCAATTAAGAAATAATTAGGTAATAAGTAATTAAGGGGTTAATTTCTTAATAAGAAGATTTTTAATGGATAATTACTTAATGAAATAATTTAAAGTAATTAATTTCTTTGTGAAATTAATTTAGTAATGTGGTTAATTAATTAAGTTTAATTAATAAGTTTTTTTTACTTGAAGATGGATTAAGTATAATTACTTAATGTAATTAATAGAGTATAATTACTTAGTGAAGTAATTAATGGGTGATTACTGAATGTTATTACAAGAAAATTACTTGATGTGATGTAATCAAAGGATAATTACTTAGAGAAGTAATTAAGTGATAATTTCTCAGTGTAATTAAAGGATTAATTTATGTAATTAATCAAGGAGTTGATGTTATTAATATAGTAATTAAGGGGAGATAATTACTGATTAATGACCTTATATGTGATTTTCTAAATAAATGAGAGATTTTCTAAATGTGATTTATTTAATTATAATTTCTTAGTGAAAATAATTAAGAATTTAATATTTATTGTAGTTAATTAAAGGATTGAGTAATTATGGAAATTAATTAAGGGTTAGTTAAGGTGTGTGATAAACTAAGGAATAATTAATAAATGTGTAGGATAATTGATTTTAGTAATTAATTACAGATCAATGTAATTAATATAGATGGGTAAAGGTTAATTAATTTGTGTAATTAATTAATTAATTAATGTTAATCTAAGTGAGTATAGGTTTGTAATTAATTTAATTAGAGATAAATTAAATTAATTTGGTAAATGATCCATCTTGCTTATGGGTGATTGAATGATGATTAAATGTCTTAAATTGATTGATATCTCTGATATGAAATGCTTTGTGATATGATATGTTTTGGGTGGACATTGATAATATGGTTATCTATCGATGATGAATTGATGTGTAAAATGTGACATCTTTTATTCAAAGTTGAATTGTATTTCACTTGAATAACTTGGGTTAAGATGGTATTGAATTCGAAGAGACCGGAGTCGGGTATTAGTAAATATCCGAAACCACTTTGATTCTTTATAAATTGATATGTGAAATCAATAGGCTGAAATGGAATGATTGAAGTGAATTGGCTTTTTAATCTAAGTTTTTGGTACTTAGGAATTGATGTGTGAAATAAGCGATGTCTATAACAACTTGTGAAGTTGTAAATTGATACAAGTTACCCCGGGTTTATATAAGTTGTATGCTTTTGTATTCCATGATAGATGGGTTTACTCATGCTGGTTTCCAGCCTGACCCGGGTGCTACTTTGATGTAATGCTTGGGTCAGATCGAGTATTACAGATTTTCAAGTGAGGACGTTCTGTAGCTCAGGAGGCGAACTGGATGGCAGGAATGTATGGAGTGTATTCTCCTGTGATATTGTTGTTATTTATCTAGGACAAGTTGTTATACTGTCCAGTTTTTATGAGATTAAATGTAACTCTGATGTATTGTGTAAATTAGTAAAATACAGTTTTCCTTTGTAAACTGCTATTATTTGATATTATATTTTATCTGCTGCGAATGTAAGATTCTCAGTTTGGTTTTCTGTTTCTTCTTCTTTTATTTCTTTTCTTCTTTTCCTAACTATTTGGAATTTTCGGGAATGAAAATTCTGGGTCGTTACATTTGGTATCAGAGCCAGGTTAAGCGAGAACCTTGGCTCTGGTGGGATACTCATTGAGGATAGGGTCGATGGTACCCTAGAATGAGTTGAGTATGTCTATATATATATATATATATATATATATATGAGAGCGTAGTTGTTATTTTCTTATATAAAGATTTTAAATGATTTTATATAAGAATATATTTTGTTATATAAAGCAATATTTCTCTCTAATAAATATTAAGGTAATTGGTTGTTAAACTATTGGAATTGAATTAAGTGGTAACAGAAATACAACCAAATTTAACTTGAATAAAGACAAGTTTGAAATGGATTCAAACTGAAATTAAAATCTTGAATTTGGAGAAGAGTTTCAGAATAAGATAATAATGAACTGGTTTCCTTGGTTATTATCATAACTGATTGTTATGTTTAATAATAAAATGTGTATTAATGAGTAAGCAAAATGAAATGTTTTAAGGAAGTAAACATTTGGGTAAGTAAGACTTATAAATTGGAAATAAAGATGATCTAAACTGTGAAGATTTAAATCTAGGTCCAGAAATTTGAAAATTGTTCCAAAGGTGATAAAGAAATAATAAATAATATTATCTAATGTATTTGAATGAAAGGGTCCTATTTCAAACAAGGGTTTTTTGAAATTTTAGAGAAATTTGTTTTGAATTAAAAACCGAAGGTGGTCTAAAATTTAAGGATAACTTGGTGTGTAAAGAAATAATATATATGA
Source organism: Allium cepa (assembly GCA_030765085.1). NCBI lineage: Eukaryota > Viridiplantae > Streptophyta > Magnoliopsida > Asparagales > Amaryllidaceae > Allium > Allium cepa. The sequence continues at coordinate 42,821,750 of CM060937.1, forward strand.
GTAATATACATAATACCAAAGATGGTTTGAAATAAACTCTAAATGTTGAGTTTTAAATTTGGAATGAGATGTGATACTCAAAGTGATAAGTTTTTGAACTTATAAGTGGGAAGATTATTAATGGGAAGTTTAAAATTTGAATTGGGAAATTGTGTAAATAGGTTTGAGATCTAGAAATTGGAAATGGATGGATGTTTAAAAATAATTTGAATGATACCATCCTGTTGTTATTAATAATCGTTAAGCTGAAATTGGATTTGTTTATATGAATGAACAAATGGGATATGGTAATATATCCATTATTAAGATAAAATGGAATCATTTTGGACTTAAGATTTGAACGTTTAAGATAAAATTTCAAAGATTTGGTTTCAAAATTGATATTGGTTTTCAAAGATTTAGTAGTTTAAAAAGGATTTGAATTATTATTTGAACTTTGAAATAGGTTAAAATGGAATTTGGATTCAGAATTAAATGGTTTAAAGAGATAAGTTGATTTGATTTAAAGGGTTAAATCAACATTTAAAAATTTAACTCGAATTTATATAATTCGGGATGGTTTAAATTTGAAATTTGGATTGAATTAGTTCAAATTGAATTTGATTTGAATTAATTGGAATTGTGATTGAAGATGGATAAGTTTAAAAATTCAAATAGAAAATTTGAATTGGATTAATTTGAAATGAAATTAGAATAAGTAAATTCAAATGGAATTTGATTTGAATTTAGGAAAGAAATCGAGGATTAATTCAATTTGAATTGGGGTTAAATCAATTTCAATGGAAATTGAAGTTATTTAAATTGGAATTGAGTCAATTTAAATGGAAGTGGAAATTTAAATTGAATTGATTGGAAATGGAGGTTGGGAATTGAACAGTTTGACTCTGGACTATTTTCAAAATAAATTGTTTTAGTACTAATCTATTTTTTCAAGCTATTTATTATATATAAATCCTTTCTTATTAAACCCAAAACTATCTTATACTTATTTTATAACTACTTTTGGAACTATTAAACTATTTTCCAACTGTTTTATAAACTATTACTGGTTTTCAACTACTTTATAACTACTTTATCATTACTTAACTTTTCTACAGTTTCAATTAATAATTATTTTTCAACTACTTATCTATCGTATACTTTTCAAATTATTTTCTAAATTTAAGCCAGTCAGAGTGTAAATTGTTTATGATTAAATATCCATTTGAGATAAGAATTGAAGTGATAATCCAAATGGAGTTGAAGCAATTGTGAATAAGTGTATAGAAATTAAAATGAATGTGAATAGAAAAGGAGATTGTTTTGGCTAATAACTAATGAGGATAAATACGTAGGATATCCATATATTATTCTATTCGCATAATGATTTGATCCCGATTTGAGCACAGAATTTCGAGACAGTTTATCGATCCGAGTTGGGATTTTTCACTCGATTTTCGACGGCGAACCAGGAGATGGATTGTTGATTGGTTCTGGATATTCTCTATTATAGTTATGGCTATGCAAGGAGAATGGTGGTTTCTGATCAAGAAACCAGATCTGAGTCCGCACTAGGAAGTCGGGTGGATGATACTAGTTCGTAAGTGAAATTGTGTGATCGAGTGAGCGATCGGATTGATATAGCATACGATTGATATGAGTACATCATACGGGTTTGAATGAAATCGATACCGAGAATTTGTGGATAAGAAATGTGAAATGGTTTTTGGAATGAAAGGTGTATTTTAAAGTGGAAATTGGATATTTCTATGGTAAAAATTTACTTTATGGAAGTAAGTAAACTGATAAGTGACTTTATAGAGTAATCAAATTTGAATATTTGATTTGGAATAAAAAAAGTTATATATCTTTGTTATATAAAATAAATCTCCCCTTGTTGAATCTATTGCCAGAAGGAAAGTATTTTTGAAAGTGTTTGAAGTATAAAAGGGAATTTATACAAGTTTGAAGTGTTCCAAAGATTTTTAAAGTTATGTATGTGTGTGTGTATATATATATGTAAAGGATCTTATGAGAATGATTTTGAGAAAGGTTTTTGGAACCTTTGGATTTTGAAAGGCTTTTTGATTTTTGGGTAAAATCGATATTGGAATTTGGAAAGCCTAGTTTGAGAATTATCGATTTCGTGCAAAGGAGATTTGGATGAAAATCATAAAGGGTATGATTTGAAAGATACTATAAGAGTATAGTGTAAAGTGTTTTGAGATTGGCTCTGGAGAAAAAGGCGCTCCCTTGAAATGAACTTCTCAGGAGTGCCACAGGGTGGTACTTCCTTGAACCCTGGGGAGGCGGGGGGTTTCTAAAGTTGATCATGTGAGGAGTCCGGACAAAACTAGTTCCTGAGGATTTTGTGTAGTGTGTAGCGAAAGTCGAGGGCACTGATGCCTACAGAGGCATTTGGGTTATGCTGTGACAGCAGTTTAACTCGATGTCACTGCGATCTACTATAGACCATAGCGAAAGTCGTGTGTGCTGCTGAGAGCCAACAGTCTACGTTTGATTTTATATTGGTAGACTTTGACCTATGGTGACATAGCGAAAGTCGTGTGTGCTGATGAGGGCCAACAGTCTATGTTTGATTTTACATCAGTAGAATGCGACCTATGTGGGAGTGGAGAAGTTTCATTTTGGCAGCGAAAATCGAGGGCGCTGATGCCTACAGTTACATGGACTTTTGCTATGATGGAAATGTAACTGAGATCTGCCGCGGGGTGCATGGCGTAATCGAGGGGCGCGGAGTGTTGTGCCTACAGTTGCATGGACTTTTGCTGCGATGGCAACATGACCCACGATGTAACTGCGACCGTGGATGGGGGTGATGATCTCGAGAGCATTCTCACCAAAGATATTTCCTCTATTTTCAAAAATATTTTCAAAAAATTATTTTCCAAGTATTTTCACTTGATGTTGAAAATGTGTTTACCAAGTACTTATAGATTTTCAGTCTTACGCCTGATCAACGTATGACCGAATTTCTATGAGAACGAGGACGGACTTGTTGAAACATTGAGTTATAAAAGTATTTTTATAAAACTATTTTGGCAATATTATGTAGATTTTAAAGTTGTTTAAAAACATTCAAAGAAAAATTTATCTGATATAAGTATTTTAATAAATTCTGGCTTCGTTCCTTTTCATGGACGAAAAGATTCAAAGGGGGGAGGAATGTGATAACCCGAATTTTTGGGCATTTGTTAATTGAAAATTAATAGGATTAAAATTATTAAAATTCTCATTTTGTTAATTGAACAAATAAAATTTTGATACATACATACATACATATATATATGTATATAGATGAATTTGAACTATAATACATGCCGAATTATAAATATTTGGATAAATATTCATTTAATAATCTCCTGATATAATTATTGAAATTTGATAATATTTGTATAATGGTCTTATTTATTATTATTTAGTTTGGAAGAATCTATCTTTTACAAATAAATATGTTTTCTATTTTAACGTGTACACAATGTTGTAAATAGTTAGCTATGGTTTAAAATCAATTTTTTTTGGGGCAATTAAGGACAAATTATATATTTTTACTACAATAAAACTACAATATATGTATATATGTATATTAGTAGATAGAAAATAAAGTTTGGATTTGAAATTCAAACATTTTAAAATATAAATTGATTCTAAAACAAACTCTATATTTTAAAAGTTAGTGTATATATATAATTATTTATGAGTGTATAATTGGATTTTTATAATCTAAACTAAAATGATAAAGTTTAAATATAATTATACACATATATAAATAAATGTTGAATTAAATAGGAAATATGATATAGAATTTTACATATAAATTATAAGAGATATATGACATAAGTTTTTAACATTTGTGAATATATAAAGCATATAAAATAACAAATGTAGCAAAAGAAATATGTTTAGTGACAAGTGTCATTAGCTTCTCTTTTTTTTTGTAATAATAATTCAAAGAAAAACAAAGTTAGATATATCATTAAATTCCCCTACTATCATTTTCTTCTAATCAAAATCAAAACTTAGCAAACTAAAATCTGAAAATCCAAAACATGTAGCTTAGAGGAAAAAAATAACAACAGCAAAACCTGAAGAAAAATTCAAGTACAAAATCAAAGTTCAATATACAATCAAGCAAGATAAGATCAGAATCTAACACAATAAGTTTCAGAAACAAAAGCATTTCTAGATCATCATCAAAATTGGAAATCAGATCTAAATCAGGAAGCTTGTTCCTTGTCTTCAAACATAGGTGAGTAAACAAGCTTCTAATTTGTTTTAAATTCTTGATTGCATGCAGTGGTCTTGATGTATATTAGTGATAGTGATTGCGTGGTTGTTTTTATATAATTATATGTAAAGATATAAGAATATACTGGTGTGCATATCTTTTGATGCTCTGTTATTATGCTTCAGGCATAAAATTTTGTTAAAAACTCATATCCCTTCCCTCAATTCCTTTTTGATCTAGATTTATAAACAAATCTTGTTTGCAATAACAAGATATTCAATTTAAAAATATTTACAGGTAAGAATTGAAGCTAGTTTAACATTAAAAAAAAGAACAGTAGAATTTAAAATACATGACAAAGTCTCAATCATAAATAATGTGTGTTTCAGGTATATATTCGATTTAGTTTTCGAAAATTAAAATTTTTTAAGATCGAAATCTAGAATTTTAGGTTTGTAATTGTGAGATATGGCATGATGATCATAATTTGGTTTCGAGCGACTTTCCGATGATTGGAATTTTTTTGGAATTAGTGTTCATGGCTGAAGCTAGCCTGATGGTAGGCGATTTCAGAAAAAATGTCATTGGAATTTTTAAGTTACTACGATGGCGGGTCGAAGAAATTTTAGGGTTTAACAACCCATTTGAGGCGTCGTTGAAGTCAGGGGTTTTTCGTTGTCATGGCAGTATCGGACAAGACTGGAAGCGGGGAAATGGGAGCATGGCTCATCCACAAGGTTGTAGTCGTGGAGCTGAGAACTCCGGTGATCAGAATAGGCGAATCGAAGCATTTATTGGCAACCTGTTTCATTCCAGGTTCGGAGAGATGAGATCGTTTTCGATTTCATGCCTGAATCCTAGTTTGGGTGTTCGAGATCGTAAAGGTAGGTCGATGACGACCTAACGATGGTAGCATCGGTGGCCTGATCATCAGCGATCAGTTGTGCACGTGTACATGGGTCACTTGTATCTATTGGCAGCAGCGGGTTAGAGCTTCGGGAAGTAGGAATTGTTCGGGTCATGTTCAATGTAAAGAGGGTTTGCCTCGAAGTAAATACTGGAGTGTTGCTTTGTGTTGTTGTGGGGTAAGTCATTTTTTACAGTTTAAAGTTTAAAAGTATAAGATTTCAAGAAGAGGAGGAAGGAGCTCAAGAATAGGTTGAAGGGTTTCGGTACGTGTTCGAAGTAAACCAGGATTTCCTCAGGAAGATGTTTAATCCTCAAGTTTTTAAGTTGAACTAGTTAAGTTTAAATTTAATTATCTTTTAAACTATTTTAAGGAATAATTGATTTATTAATGTTTGGTAATTAAAGTTGAGAAGTTTGTATTAAAGTTAATATTTGTTTGTTTTATAAATTTATTTGAGCGATGTGATTAAGGTTAATTAATTAAGATTAATTAATCGATGTAATTAATTTAAGTTAGTTAATTAGGTTAAATTGATCAACGTAATTAAGGTGAATTGACTGATTAAGTAAGATAATTAGTAAGTGTAATTAACTAAATATTAAGTAATTAAAGATTAATTAAGAATTGATTAATCTAGGTTAATCAATTAAGAAATAATTCGATAATAAGAAATTAAGAGGTTAACTACTTAATGTCAAGAAGATTTTTAATGGATAATTACTTAATGAAATAATTTAAAGTAATTAATTTCTCTGTGAAATTAATTAAGCAATGTGGTTAATTTTCGTTAATTAATTAAGTTTAATTAATAGAAAAATTACTTGAAGATGGATTAAGTATAATTACTTAATGTAATTAATGGAGTATAATTACTTAGTGAAGTAATTAATGGGTGATTACTGAATGTAATTAAAAGAAAATTACTTAATGTGAAGTAATCAAAGGATAATTACTTTAGGAAGTAATTAAGTGATAATTACTTAGTGTAATTAAAGGATTAATTTATGTAATTAATCAAGGAGTTGATTTTATTGATATAAGTAATTAAGGGGAGCTAATTACTGATTAATGACCTTATATGTGATTTTCTAAATAAATGGGAGATTTTCTAAATGTGATTTATTTAATGATAATTTCTCAGTGAAAGTAATTAAGAATTAATTATTTATTGTAATTAATTAAAGGATTGAGTAATTATGGAAATTAATTAAGGGTTAGTAAGGAGTGTGATAAATTAAGGAATAATCAATAAATGTGTAGGATGATTAATTTGAGTAATTAATTACAGATCAATGTAATTAATATTGATGGGTAAAGGTTAACTAATTTGTGTAATTAATTAATTAATGTCAAATAATGGTAATCTAAGTGAGTAAAGATTTGTAATTAATTTAATTAGAGATAATTAAATTAATTTTGTAAATGATCCATGTTGCTTATGAATGATTGAATGATGATTAAATGTCTTGAATTGATTGATATCTCTGATATGAAATGCTTTGTGATATGATATGCTTTGGGTGGACAATGATAATGTGGTTATCCATCGATGATGAATTGCTGTGTAAAAAGGTGACATCTTTTATTTAAAGTTGAATTATATTTCACTTGAATAACTTGGGTTAAGATAGTATTGAATTCGAAGAGACCGGAGTCGGGTATTAGTAAATACCTGAAACCACTTCGATTCTTTATAAATTGATATGTGAAATCAATAGGCTGAAATGGAATGATTTAAGTGAATTGGACTTTTTAATCTAAGTTTTTGGTACTTAGGAATTGATGTGTGAAATAAGTGATGTCTATAACAACTTGTGAAGTTGTAAATTAATACAAGTTACCCCGGGTTTATATAAGTTGTATGCTTTTGTATTCCATGATAGATGGGTTTACTCACGCTGGTTTTCAGCCTGACCTGGGTGTTACTTTGATGTAATGCTCGGGTCAGACCGAGTATTGCAGATTTTCAGTTGAGAACGTTCTGGAGCTCAGAAGGCGAACTGGATGGCAGGAATGTATGGAGTGTATTCTGCTGTGGTTTTGTTGTTATTTATCTGGGACAAGTTGGTATACCGTTAAGTTTTTATGAGATTGAATGTAACTCTGATGTATTGTGTAAATTAGTAAAATACATTTTTCCTTTGTAAACTACTATTATTCGATATTATATTTTATCCGCTGCGAATGTGAGATTCTGAGTTTGGTTTTCTGTTTCTTCTTCTTCCTTTTCTTTTCTTCTTTTCCTAACTATTTGGAATTTTCGGGATCGAAAATTCTGGGTCGTTACACGAAGCAAGCCTCCACTTCTGCTCATTATTGAGCCCTAAGTCTGTAAAGATTCTCTCACAATCCAGCAACCAATTCTCCACCTCAATGGCATCTTCCAATCCAATAAATGGCTACCTTCCAAGCTTAATATAATCTGCACTCTGCTTAGCATACTGGTTAACTGCCGAAACTTACGGAACCTCGGCTCCCACAGTATTTCCCCCTAACACTCCAACTGCAACTCCCGCTTGCATCATATGCATGAAAAACCGATACCTAACTTCCATTCCAATTGGCGGGACTCCAGCACCATCATTCGCTGCTTATGCTTCTGCAGTTAAAACGCTCGGCAGATTCAATGCGGTGGAAGTGCAAAAAGTCATAGAGGGATACAACGAGGATATAGCGGGATATGACGGATGACTCTAAAATAGTATATAAAATTTGTACTTAATGTTTTTACAAATATATAAATAGTAATTAAATTAAAAATTAACATGCTGTTGAATTATAAGTAATATATAATTAATTTTAAATAAAAATATGTGTGAATATACTGTAAATAAACATAAAACTGTTACATGAAATAATTGGATATAGTAGAATATTAGAGTATTTTCATTTTTGAAAATATATCAAAAGTTCAATTAAATAAATTAATTTCATAATTTTTATAATGTATAAATGTCATTTTTCAATTCATTTGTTTTAAAGATGATACGGCGGAAATAGCATAATATAGCGCGGGATATAGCGGAAATAGCGGGGCTTAAAGCGGAAAGGCTATATGTAACGATCGCGATTTTTCGACGCTCGAAAACCGATATCAAAACGTCCACTGTATCAACTGCCGAGCAATCAAATGCCGGAAAACCGAAATGTTATGGTTAAAGAAGAAGAAAAAGATATAAGAAGAGAGAAAAAGATAGAACAGAACAGAAAGAAACAACAGAACAATATCAGAATCTCACAGTCACAGCGGAACAGCATATAATAGATAAATGAATAATCTTTAAACAAATGACTATATCAGTTATTACATTACATCATATTACATTACATTATCAGAGTGTACAACAACAACAAAAAACAACGGAAAAGAAATACTATATACTAGTGAATAGGCCATGCCATCCAGCTTGCCTCCAACAACTCCTGAATTCCAGAATATCCTGATAAACCTGACTCTTGACTGCCCGTGTGGAAATTGGTGGGCACCCAGAGTTTAGGAAGGAAATAATAAACTCCAAGTCAGTCATGGGACTGGTGTGAGAACTTAAAATAGTTTATCTTTAAAAACAAACAACAGGATAATTTTTGAAGTCAATTCGCAATGCTTTTTTTTGAAAATGTAACTACCATAAGACCTCCCACTACACACACAATGCAAATGCAGACTTGGAGGAGATTTCTTCTTTTGTTAGTCAAAGATGCTTACTATGCAAGATCAAATCATTTTTGATATTATTATTAGTGCATAGTGTAGAAAAAATTTCGAAAGTAGAATATCAATCTTAACCAGCATAGGTACCATTATATTATGCCTACTATAGCTACCATATTAGATGGCAGGTTCTACAACTAAAACCGTACAAGGTTCGTATTGTTTTTTTGGATTTCCAACAAATGGTCAGGCCGAGGAACTTCCCATTGCCACATAGGTACGCCTCTGGAAAGACGACCCCAAGAACATAACCTAACATTATGGTTAGATCTCTACCAACACAAGGCTGGGTTACCCTAACTGGCTAACTACTGACACGAATATGCCATCCCCCGGTCGTAACCGACCTTCATCCGAGGATCCTCAATTCCAACAACCACAAAGTAATAAATTTGCAGCAACAATATAGGTTAAGTATCTGGGCTCCGTACCATGATACCACCTCTATACAGAAGGAATGACATACACTAAAGGGGCGCTACCCCCTAATAACCTTGCTGCATCCTTCCTGTTTTGACCATTTCCGGGGTGTGAGGTCTGACGAAGTCTCGTCCACAAAGCTATGCTTTATACAAAAGCTATGCTTTGATCATCAAATGCTCAACAGCACTTCGTATGCCACATTACCAATTTGGGAATGTATCACTAGTAACCATCAACTACATAACCTCTGAGCTTGTACGTCTCAGAGAAGGGTGTCAAGCTAAGAGAATAAATTCTCCGCCACCAACATAAATATATTTGATAGAAACCAGCTTTATATCTCAAATTGTAACGTCAGACACACATCCATACAAGACCGTTCCAGGATCGAACGGAACCGAAGGCACTTCCAAAGAAGCCCTTGCAATCCGGATATTCACTAATCATGTCCGGACTCCCCGTCACTAAGGGTGATAAAACCTATATATCGAAGATCAGCCGATGCAGAGTCATTCGACGGTGGTCCTTCCATTTTCAAAAATATCCGGTCTTCAACACCGGTCTTCAAATGCAATCCATAACAACGTATCACATATTCGGGATGGGTTATACGACCCAAAGGTCCTTTCCCGGCTAACTCGAATAGTGAGCGCTTATTTTGAAAATAAGTGTGGCATTTGAATTCAAGCAAATCACAACAAATACCCATTTAAAGCTAAATATTGATAGTCGGTTATTTAACTATCAATAGGCGTGCACAACATCATCAAATCACAAATAATTTCCCAAATTAATTATTTTTCAAAATATCTTTACCAGATATATTTTTCCACACTTCAACATTTGAAAACAAATTTCAAATCACTTTTCACCTTTACAACTTTTGAAAACAAATTTCAAATTGTTTCCCTACACGGGATATATTCACAAATCTTTATTCATTTTCATTTCAAAATGGTTCATTTAACCCAATTAAATAAATCCTTGCCGATTTACTTTATTTTTACGTTCCAAATTCGTAAATTTATTTCCACGCTTCAAAAATAAATCAACGTTTATTTTTTTAAACAAATTTCCCTTCCTTTTATAAATTCCATAGAGAATTTACAATTCCAAAATATCTTTGAATATACGATTTCCAAATCGATTTCTAATATTCATTTTCAATTTATCTTTAAAAGATAAAATCTCAAAACATTCACTTCATATTGGAAAAACATTTCCATACTTATTTAATAATAAGTAATTCACAAATCTATTTATTTTCAACATTTAGAAAATATTCAATATACTAAAATCACAATTAAGTATATATTTCATTCTTTGAGGAAAACATCCTTTCAAACACATTTATTTGGGTCAAAACGAATGTTGCATAAAACATTGTTACGACGACCCAAAATCACTAGTATAGGGATTCGAAATTAAGCTAGATATATAAATCCCAATACTATATAAAACATTTCCTTTCGGAAATCATTTACTATAACAACAGTGTTATAGTCCACCATTTCCTTATTTCTCGAAACGTCTATTTCAACAATGAATGTTGAAATCTATGTATTCGATACTTAACACAATTTAAAACATCTTTAAAACAATTAACTTCATTTTACAATATCACTTCCCCAAAAACATATCCATTTTCTTCAATAATATATTCACTGTCCAAAATCGTGAATATACTTTATTTACCCAATTCAATGTTTCAACACATTTATTAAAAGATTATCCACTATCCAAAATCGTGGATATAATTCTCAACCAAACTCTTCATTACTACACTTATCATATAATTGATAATTTGCCATCCAAAATCGCGAATATATCCCTTTCTATAAACTTCTATGTTTAATTTATCAAATTCAATTGATTTCGGATTTATAAACCAACGTTTATAAATTCACACACACACACACACATATATTTTATAAAATCTTAAACTTATAAAATCACTTTTATTTACCAATTCAATTTATAACTCAATGTTATACCAAAAATCTAATTTATAAGTTAATTACTTATAATCTTTTATTTTGCGAAAATCTATTCATTTTAAAATTTCACAATTTATAAATCTATAAATTTCATTCACTTATGAAATCCATTTTTATTTCATTTTAACACTTATAAAAACTCGTTTTATAAATTTCAATATCTAAAATTTATAAATATCTATTTTATAAATCTTTTATATAAACCATTTATAATAATTCAAAAATCTCAATTTAAATAAATCAATCTTTTTTAATAATTTACAAATCGTTATTAAAGCTTATATATAACACCAAAATCATACTTAAGTATTATTTTCCAAAAATATAACTTTTATAATAATAAAAACTATAACGTTTATTTATTTTAACAATTCAAAATTTAATAAAACTTACTTTAAAAAAAATCACTTTAAAATTCAAAATCGTTACTTTAAAATTTTTAAAACTCTGAAAATAGGCCAATGTTGCAACAACAATAATATATCAATCACAACAATCAAAACATCATATATCAATATGATAATCAACAAATATCACAATATCTGTAATCAAATAATATTGGTGAGGAATCCAGTGGGATCCCTCCGACCTGTTTCCCTGCATCCACAGATGTTAGCGCAATACCAATTCCGTTCCAATACGGAATATCGCGGTATATGGGATTCATAAAATATTATCCGCTATTATGCGGTGTAATAGGATCTCATCCGCTATATAATTCGGGAAATCAACTCCAACTACATATATAATACCAATTTCAATTTGCAGTGAAATATTCGCGGTATATGTTTTTGATAAATAACCTCCGCTTAATATATGGCGTATAATGTCTATTTTAACAATAAGTAGATAATAATTTATCATCCAGTCATACAATCAAACAATTTTAAATCTAACTATTTAAAATTTAAATCGAAACAATTTCGACCGAGTGAGAAGTTCTCACCTTGGTTTCCAATTTCCAGCGTTTTATTTCGAATAAAATTAAACATGCGTTTAATTTTACCCAAAATTCAAACTAGCTCCAAACGACTCCAATCGAGTTCCATAGCGTAGTGCTCGACAAAACGAAGCCAACGCAATTTGTTTCGTAATTTTCCGACCTCGTATGAACAAGATATCGCATTTTAAACATTATACAAATTAAAATATATTAATTTAAAAAAAAAATTCTCTCTTTTATAACCTTGCAATCACAGCCCTACGTACCCTTTAGCAAATCATGGCCGCATCTTTGTTTCTTCTTCAGGAACGAAAGCTTCACGTACGTAAAACCCAATGGCCGCCACCCTTGCCCTAAATCACGCGACAAATACCATCATTTTGAAGCCGATCAACAACCACCATTTCGTTGCCCAAGTCGAGCTCAACCTTTGGCCAGCATAGCATCGAACTCGGCCGCCTCCTTTGCACGAAAATCGAGGACGAACGCGCGCGCTTTGATCACCAATTGCCGTTGACTCGCCTAGTTTTAAACGATCTCCACCATTGATCTTGTAGTACTCACTGCCCTCTACATTTTTGCTTTAGGGAGTTTCTCGAATCGATTGCCGGATCGAGAGAAATTAGAAAGGAAAGATTCGAATATTCATGGCCATTGATTTAGAAGTGGCGGCTGTTGAACTAAACCCCAGGGTTTTTGTTTTTCTTTGCAAATGAAAACATAAAGGTCCTTTTATAGAAAATTGCCCAAAACACTATTCATCCAAAATTTTCCGAACTCCAAACGAAGCATGCCGGTTGGCATTTCTATGGTTTACCCCATGTTCCGGACACAATGGAATAGGTTTCGGAGGCTTTATATACAAGATTATTTCACAATTGTAAATCACATTAATTATAGTTCCATACTTATAATTCTTCGCTTATACAATTATTCTTTTACAATATGTTTTATTTAACTTATTCAAACAACTTTTATTAACTTGCATGTATCTTACATTTCCAACAACCAAACAATCAATTTATATACACTTTAATAATTCTAAAAAATCATTCCTTTATATATAAAATATAATCAAGGTAAAATTATTTCATTTGCCCTATTTTAAAACAATATCGTGTCAAATTGTTCTGTACAAGTGTTTAGAGATCCCTATCAACAACGTTAATTACTCATGTTGACCAGAATCCATATACCACTCAACAAACCAATCATCACAATATAAAACATTTTATATCCACTAACAAATACGCGCTCGTATATATTATTACACTCAAACTCATTCTAAAGTACTGCTGACTCTATCTCTAATGAGTAACACCCAACAGAGCCATGGTTGTTGCTTAACCATATGCTCTGATACCAGATATAACGATCACGATTTTTCAACGCTCGAAAACCGACATCAATACGTCCACTATATCAACTGTCGAACAATCAAATGCCGGAAAACTGAAATTTTATAGTTAAAGAAGAAGAAAAAGATAGAAGAAGAGAGAAAAAGATAGAACAGAACAGAAAGAAACAACAAAACAATACCAGAATCTCACAATCGCAGCGGAACAACATATAATAGATAAATAAATAATCTTTAAACAAAGAACTATATCAGTTATTACATTACATCATATTACATTACATTATCAGAGTGTACAACAACAACAACAACAAACAGCAGAAAAGAAATACCATATACTAGTGAATACGCCATGCCATCCAGCTTGCCTCCAGCAACTCCTGAATTCCAGAATATCCTGATAAACCTGACTCTTGGCTGCCCGTGTGGAAATTGGTGGGTACCCAGAGTTTAGGAAGAAAACAATAAACTCCAAGTCAGTCATGAGACTGGTGTGAGAACTTAAAATAGTTTATCTTTAAAAACAAACTACAGGATAATTTTTGAAGTCAATTCGCAATGCTTTTTTTTGAAAATGTAACTACCACAAGACCTCCGACCACACACACAATGCAAACGCAGACTTGGAGGAGATTTCTTCTTATGTTAGTCAAAGATGCTTACTACGCAAAATCAAATCATTTTTGATATTATTATTAGTGCATAGTGTAGAAAACATTTCGAAAGTAGAATATAAATCTTAGCCAGCATAGGTACCATTATATTATGTCTACTATAGCTACCATATTAGATGGCAGGTTCTACAACTAAAACCGTACAAGGTTCGTATTGTTTCTTTGGATTTCCAAAAAATGGTCAGGCCAAGGAACTTCCCATTTCCATATGGGTACGCCTCTGGAAAGACGACCCCGAGAACATAACCTAACATTACGGTTAGATCTCTACCAACACAAGGCTGGGTTACCCCTAACTGGGTAACTACTCACACGAATATTGTAACAACCCGCATATCCGTACCCCTTGAGTCAACTCTATTCTACGTCAATTAACTCAAGTTGTACAGAAATACGAACCGTTTGGGTTAAAGAAGAAGAGGCAGAAGAAGAAAATAGAAAACAACAACAGAATCTAACCATCGCAGCGATATAAAATATAATAGATAATAAATAATCTTTACTCAAAAATCAAATATCTCTATTTATATATTACATCAATCAGAGTACATCAATCACTTACTCAACATCAATAACATACAACTGGATACACAACAACTCAACGCAGCGGAATATATATATATATATATATATATATAAACAAGTACGGGAGTACGTATCGTCATCCAGCTCGTCTCCTGAGCTCCACAGCATCATATCCTGTATCCGATAATACTCGGTCTAACCCGAGCATTATAGTTAAATAACACCCAAGTCAGTATGGCATACCAGCGTGAGAAAATCACACTCAATTTATTATTAAGGTTTCAAAAATCCTTTGAAAACAAAAGCATCTCGTAAGACCACGCCACAAATAAACATGTCGGGTTTTTACCTTACGATAGCTAAAACAATTTTTATAGAAATCCGCTGATATTATAATAGGGTCTATATACAAATACTTATAAAATAGCCGAAATTGTTACATTTATTAAATTCCAGCTACTAGCCACAGAGTGGGTAATACAAACAAAACTCGTACAAGGCTCGTAGGAAGAATGGATTTCCAACTAATGACTAGGCACTGGGGTACCACCTGTCACAGTACGGGGCCTAGATCACCGTACCGAGGAGTACGCCCGCTCCCCTGCAACACAAGACCGGGACTACCCCTTACTGGATAATCCAGAGTGAGACCACCCCGCAGTTGGGATCAGCACCGCCCATTAAGCCGAAATAAAAGGGACATCTGGACAGGGATGACCTTACCCTGCTTGGGTGCTACCCACCTAGCCTTGCTGCATAACCCCTGATTTTCAGTCATTCCCATTTGATGAGGCTTGAGGCTAACCGTTACCTTTTTAGAACATATCCCTTAGAATGGCCATCGTCCACCTGACGATGTATCGCAAGCATTCATCCATACAAGTCCGTCCCGGGTTCGAACGGAACCGAAAGCACTATTTCTACTACATCCATTTTGGAAATATCCTCAGGATTAGTAGCGACTAGCCCTTGCACTTCACTGCTCCATCTCCGAATCCAAACTCGTTTCCACGAA
The DNA here is from genome assembly GCA_030765085.1 of Allium cepa. Taxonomy (NCBI): domain Eukaryota; kingdom Viridiplantae; phylum Streptophyta; class Magnoliopsida; order Asparagales; family Amaryllidaceae; genus Allium; species Allium cepa. The sequence goes on from CM060937.1 coordinate 42,837,534, forward strand.
ACGTACAAACCAGATCGAAGTGGTTTTCGAGAAATAAATCTTGATCCCAGTCTCTTCGAAACGATCAACGCATTTGTCCAATATTGATAGTCGGTGATTTAACTATCAATTAATATTCACAAACATCCATCAACCAATAAATGATTTCCTAAATTATTTATTTATCTCAAAATATCTTCACAAGATATATTTTCACTTTTCAAATTCCTTTGAAAACAGTTTTCAAAACTATCTGCCTTTCTCAGGATAAATTCCAAGTATTTCTATTTCCACTGGAATCACCAAGCACAAAACTAGATTTTTCTAAATTAATTTAGAACACTTTACTTTTAAAAATATACTTTAAAACATATAAGTTAAAATTACTTTAATAATTTGTTAAAAATACATACTATATGAATATTTGAAAATAAGGTTTATTTTATAAAATATAAAACTAGATTTCTACTTTTTTTTAAAACAAAATACTAAGTTACTTCTTAATAATTACTGCTAAAATAGATTAAAATAAAATAGCTACTTTAGACTTTAAATATTAGAAATAATAAATTTTGCAAAACTTGCTTTCTTTAAAAACAACTATAAAACATTTAATTTATATTCTAAAAATTTACTTTTAAAAACATGTACTTGGCTATCCAGAGAAAATTCCAACTTCAATCACTTAAATCAATTTCCCCAAATTGATTTCCAATTTATTTTATTTGAACTAAATTCTTTTACTTATCAGTTCATTTCCAAATTTAGTAGTTATGGACTTTATTTTATTTTTTTTCAATTTCTTCTTTACTCTTTCAATAATTCAAATCTTAAATTCTAGTTAAATGTTTGTTCTTTTTAATTAATAATACTGCATTTTAAAATTCATTAACTTTCTGTTTTTTCAAATTTTCCTTTCCATTATCAGGATTCATTTATTAGAATTTTAAAGTCACTTTATTTCTTTTCTAAGTCATTCTTAAATTTATTCTATAATTATTTTACTTGCAATTTCACTTCTTTTATTTTCATTTCCAAAATCAAATTTATATTTTTGGTAATTCATTATACCCAATTATATCAACCAAGCCATAGCATTCAATAGTTCCACATAATTCATTATAGAATATCAAATAATCAGAACAGAGAATATTAAATAATTTAAATAAAAGTTGAGGGGTCCAGTTGGATCCCTCCAACCCGTTTTCCCTGCATCCACAGACGTTAGCATCACATAATATGCCAATTTCAAATTATACTATACTATATCACATCAATCAATTCAACCATACAATCAATTATTTAAATTTAATCATTTAAATTTAAATTTAAACTAAGTGAGATTAACTCACCATTTACTTTTGTTGTGCAATCCGATCCAATCCGGCTTGCTTCCATCAGATTTTTGACCTTGTATAACAATCATACGATTTATTATCACTTTGAAATAACTTGAACCATATATTTCCATTTTATAAATTTAATTAACCAATGATTTACCATTAAATTGGCCAACAATTAAAATTTAAACTAAACATTTGGTTTTAAACTAATAAATCGATTTCAACTAAATTCCATTTGCTAAATTACATTTAACTAACAAATAATTTTATTTAACCAAATTTTCATTTAATAGATTAGTTTTAGAAACTAAAATAAATTAATTATGCTAATAGAACAAATTAACCACCTTAATAATTTATTTTAAAATAGACCAGTAAATTTAAAATATGAGTATGTCTACTTATGTTATTATTACACATTTTCTTCAGCTTCCTGTATATACATATAATTTAAAATTTGCATTCGTATATAAAATAATATTGTCTGTATTCATTATATAAGATAAAAACACAATTGCTTAATATTTTACTGTAACCAATCTGCATATTTTTTTCCTTTCTACATCATCCAGCATATGAATTTAAATTAGGTTTAACTGCAAAATAAATTAAAAATGACTACCTCGCTGCTATCACCTTGCCGCCATACGCGCTCCTCCCTAAGCCCACGCACCACGCAGCAACCCTAAATCCACCCTCCATCTCGAGCGACGCCGTAGTCGAACTCGATCGCGAAAGAGTTCGCCGCCCCCGAACCCTAGTATTGAACGCGACCTCCGGCCTTGCTCGAGAGCTCGAGCTGCCTCGGCTCCTCGATTCGCACGCGCGCGAATCTCCCCTTCGAACTTACTGATTCGATTTACCTTTTTTTTATTTATAGCCGAAGTCGAATTCGGCCATTGTTATCGATTTGGAATTTTTTTTTTATGAAGAATCGTTCGAGTAGAAGAAAAGAAGAAGGGTGCTAGGTTTATTAGAAGGCTCGGCTTACAGAAGAAGGAAGACGCGGCCATTTTAAAGATTTTTTTTTCGTTTGAAAATGTCTTCGTTCTGAAGGAATAAAGGGTTTGTCGGCTTTGACAGGAATAAAGGGCTGATGATGGGAAAGGATTTGGACAGGTGAAAAGATATAGGATATTTAAATCAAACGATTAATTATTTTCTAGACGTTTTTATCTCGTACGCTCATTCGATGACTCCAAATGCTACAAAATTTGAAATCCACTAGTAATTCAATATTACGGATCCAACGGAATTGGTTTCGTCGGATTCCGAGACTATGCCTCGGAAGACTATTTTTGAATTCAATTTAAACTATAAAATTTCAAAATTGAACATATCACTGTTAAATTCAATTTTAACACTTCTATTATCCACAATATTATCAATATAGATTTTTTCAAGCCTTCAAATTATTTTTAATATGCTTAAAACTCCAGATTCAACAATTTACCCAACTTCACTTATTTAATTTAAAAACTCATTTATCAAATAAATTGTGATATTCGTAATTCAAGTTAAAAAATTAAACTTTTAAATATTTAAAATCAATTAAATATTCCAATTTTAAATGCTCGAAAATTCCGGGTCGTCATAAATATGCCATCCCCCGGTCGTAACCGACCTTCATCCGAGGATCCTCGATTCCAACCCGGTCCACAGCATCATATCCTGTATCCGATAATACTCGGTCTAACCCGAGCATTATAGTTAAATAACACCCGAGTCAGTATGGCATACCATGGTGATAAAATCACACTCAATTTATTATTAAGGTTTCAAAAATCCTTTGAAAACAAAAGCATCTCGTAAGACCACGCCACAAATAAACATGTCGGGTTTTTACCTTACGATAGCTAAAACAATTTTTATAGAAATCCTCTGATATTATAATAGGGTCTATATACAAATACTTATAAAATAGCCGAAATTGTTACATTTATTAAATTCCAGCTACTTGCCACAGAGTGGGTAATGCAAACAAAACTCGTACAAGACTCGTAGGAAGAATGGATTTCCAACTAATGACTAGGCACTGGGGTACCACCTGTCACAGTACGGGGCCTAGATCACCGTACCGAGGAGTACGCCCGCTCCCCTGCAACACAAGACCGGGACTACCCCTTACTGGATAATCCCGAGTGAGACCACCCCGCAGTTGGGATCAGCACCGCCCACTAAGCCGAAATAAAAGGGACATCTGGACAGGGATGACCTTACCCTGCTTGGGTGCTACCCACCTAGCCTTGCTGCATAACCCCTGATTTTCAGTCATTCCCATTTGATGAGGCTTGAGGATAACCGTTACCTTTTTAGAACATATCCCTTAGAATGGCCATCGTCCACCTGACGATGTATCGCAAGCATTCATCCATACAAGTCCGTCCCGGGTTCGAACGGAACCGAAAGCACTATTTCTACTACATCCATTTTGGAAATATCCTCAGGATTAGTAGCGACTAGCCCTTGCACTTCACTGCTCCATCTTCGAATCCAAACTCGTTTCCACGAAACGTACAAACCGGATCGAAGTGGTTTTCGAGAAATAAATCTCGATCCCGGTCTCTTCGAAACGATCAACGCATTTGTCCAATATTGATAGTCGGTGATTTAACTATCAATTAATATTCACAAACATCCATCAACCAATAAATAATTTTTCAAATTATTTATTTATCTCAAAATATCTTCACAGGATATATTTTCACTTTTCAAATTCCTTTGAAAACAGTTTTCAAAACTATCTGCCTTTCTCAGTATAAATTCCAAATATTTCTATTTCTACTGGAATCACCAAGCACAAAACTAGATTTTCTAAATTAATTTAGAAAACTTTACTTTTAAAAATATACTTTAAAACATACAAGTTAAAACTACTTTAATAATTTGTTAAAAATACATACTATATGAATATTTGAAAATAAGGTTACTTAAAAAATATAAAACCAGATTTCTACTTTTTTTAAAAACAAAATACTAAGTTATTTCTTAATAATTACTGCTAAAATAGATTAAAAGAAAATACTTACGTTAGACTTTAAATATTAGAAATAATAAATTTTGCAAAACTTGCTTTCTTTAAAAACAACTTTAAAACATTTAATTTATATTTTAAAAATTTACTTTTAAAAACATGTACTTGACTATCCAGAGAAAATTCTAATTTCAATCACTTAAATCAATTTCCCCAAATTGATTTCCAATTTATTTTATTTGAAATAAATTCTTTTACTTATCAGTTCATTTCCAAATTCAGTAGTTATGGACTTTATTATTATAATTTTTTTTCGGTTTCTTCTTTACTCTTTCAATAATTCAAATCTTAAATTCTAATTAAATGTTTGTTCTTTTTAATTAATAATACTGCATTTTAACATTCGTTAACTTTCTATTTACTCAAATTTTCCTTTCCATTCTCAGGATTCGTTTATTAGAATTTTAAAGTCACTTTATTTCTTTTCGAAGTCATTCTTAAATTTATTCTATAATTATTTTACTTGCAATTTCACTTCTTTTATTTTCATTTCCAAAATCAAACTTATATTTTTGGTAATTCATTATACCCAATTATATCAACCAAGCCATAGCATTCCATACTTCCACATAATTCATTATAGAATATCAAATAATCAGAACAGAGAATATTAAATAATTTAAATAAAAGTTGAGGGGTCCAGTTGGATCCCTCCAACCTGTTTTCCCTGCATCCACAGACGTTAGCATCACATAATATGCCAATTTCAAATTATACTATACTATATCACATCAATCAATTCAACCATACAATCAATTATTTAAATTTAATCATTTAAATTTAAATGTAAACTGAGTGAGATTAACTCACCATTTATTTTTGTTGTGCAATCCGATCCAATCCGGCTTGCTTCCATCAAATTTTTGACCTTGTATAACAATCATACAATTTATTATCACTTTGAAATAACTTGAACCATTTATTTCAATTTTATAAATTTAATTAACCAATGATTTACCATTAAATTGGCCAACAATTAAAATTTAAACTAAACATTTGGTTTTAAACTAATAAATCGATTTTAACTAAATTCCATTTGCTGAAGTTAATTTAACTAACAAATAATTTTATTTAACCAAATTTTCATTTAATAGATTAGTTTTAGAAACTAAAATAAATTAATTATGCTAATAGAACAAATTAACCACCTTAATAATTTATTTTAAAATAGACCAGTAAATTTAAAATGTGAGCATGTCTACTTATGTTATTATTACACATTTTCTTCAGCTTCATGTATATACATATAATTTAAAATTTGCATTCATATATAAAATAATATTGTATGTATTCATTATATAAGATAAAAACACAATTGCTTAATATTTTACTGTAACCAATCTGCATATTTTTTTTCCTTTTTACATCATCCAGCATATGAATTTAAATTAGGTTTAACTGGAAAATAAACTAAAAATGACTACCTCGCTGCTATCACCTTGCCGCCATACGCGCTCCTCCCTAAGCCCACGCGCCGCGCAGCAACCCTAAATCCACCCTCCATCTCGAGCGACGCCGTAGTCGAACTCGATCGCGAAAGAGCTCGCCGCCCCCGAACCCTAGTATTGAACGCGACCTCCGGCCTTGCTCGAGAGCTCGAGCTGCCTCGGCTCCTCGATTCGCACGCGCGCGAATCTCCCCTTCGAACTTACTGATTCGATTTACCCTTTTTTTTATTTATAGCCGAAGTCGAATTCGGCCATTGTTATCGATTTAGAATTTTTTTTCTTCTGAAGAATCGTTCGAGTAGAAGAAAAGAAGAAGGGTGCTAGGTTTATTAGAAGGCTCGGCTTACAGAAGAAGGAAGACGCAGCCATTTTAAAGATTTTTTTTTTCGTTTGAAAATGTCTTCGTTCTGAAGGAATAAAGGGTTTGTCGGCTTTGACAGGAATAAAGGGCGGCTGATGGGAAAGGATTTCGACAGGTGAAAAGATGTAGGATATTTAAATTAAACGATTACTTATTTTCTAGACATTTTTTTCTCGTACGCTCATACGATGACTCCGAATGCTACAAAATTTGAAATCCAGTAATAATTCAATATTACGGATCCAATGGAACTGGTTTCGTCGGATTCCAAGGCTATGCCTCGGAAGGCTATTTTTAAATTCAATTTAAACTATAAATTTTCAAAACTGAACTAATCACTTTTAAATTTAGTTTTAACACTTCTATTATCCACAGTATTATCAATACAGATTTTTTTTCAAGCCTTCAAATTATTCTTAATAGGCTTAAAACTCCGGATTCAACAATTTACTCAACTTCACTTATTTTATTTAACAATTCACTTATCAAATAAATTGTGATATTCGTAATTCAAGTTAAAAAATTAAACTTTTAAATATTTAAAATCAATCAAATATTCCAATTTTAAATGCTCGAAAATTCCGGGTCGTCACATTCCTCCCCCTTAAGAGAATTTCATCCCCGAAATTACTAACCAGGAAGAATGGTCCAATACCCGTTTACTTATCCCCAAAACCAAACAAATCAATATCTTACTAACAACCTTTTTATAAAGACCCGTTATCTTTCTTATTAACTTTCCCAAACTTTTCCCTTAGTTCCCAACCAACTTTAATTGTTCAAATTATAATTCAAACCAAGTTTAAAATTTTCAAAATTTCTCAAAAAACTTTCTAACTCTCTAAATTTTCGAAATTTTTTGCCAGCGTCTCCTTTGCGCGGCTAGCTCGGTACAACTAAAAAATGGCTCTACGGCCTCCCAAACCCAAAAAGAAAACAAAAAGCCAAGTGGCTCGATTCAAATCCCAATCAAATTTCACACCAAATTTAAATACACACCTTTTGTCGAGCATTTCAAATTTATCTTCTGAAATCAAAATCAGTTCTCTTTACCTTTATATTACCTGCACATCTTACACAGCAATATGTCCAATCACAATATTCAAAAACATTTTATCGACTCACTTACAAATGTCAATATATAATAATTCAAATACTAACTTAGATTATATTTGAAATATCACTTTCCAATTGAGAATGCCTCATTCCTTACTTAAGCTAGTATAAGCATTTTATGTGTTTCTTATATTTATTTTCATCTTACCACTTTAGTTTATATCTATTCCTATTCAAATTGATTCTTCCATTTCCATATGAATTCAATTTATCTTTAACTCTGAATATATAAATTCTATTTTTTTCATTTATACTAATTCATGTCATTATTTAAACTAGTTTCATTTACAAATTTATTTTAATTTCCAATTCGAAATTCGTTTTGTCATTAACTAATTTTCCAAAATTTTCAAAAAAATTCTAACTCCCAAAATTTCTAATTTTTTTTGGCAAAGTCTCCTTTGTACGGAGGAGCTTTTGCAATTTGTCAAAAGATACAAATATATATACATCGACCCACATGGTCAAAAAAACCAAAACAGTTCATATTTCCTATTTTTATTGCGTAGGCGTACCTTATTTTGCATTTTTAAGCAAACAGCTGATAATTTTTAGCAACTAGCGCAACCAAATCCAGCCACACGGCTCCCAGGTAACTGTACTTACTCAATTTAAACATGTAAGTGCCATATATATGAAGTTTATCAACATTTCACTTACTAGCAATAGTTAAAACATATGAATTTTAAAAGAAATGCCCATTAAACACTTTTTATAAGCAATTTAAACATTCCAACATTAATTTTAATTGCTTACAACCAATCACATATCGTTTCACTTAATCTGAATTGTTAACAACTCACAAGCTTATATTTACTTTATTTTTAAGCAAACTGAACTTATATTTAATTCAATTGCTCGCAAAATCAATTCATTTTACTTCTATCAATTCATAGAATTTTAATTACTCATATTTACATCCAATGACAATTTATTCTATGCAATTTGACGTGATCTATGTGAATAAACAAGTATTTATGTTTTATAACCAATTTAAATGGATTTCAACTCAATTTATACCTAATTCTATTCCATTTTTAAATTTATTCACAATCCATATATTCTCATTTTCATTGCATTTCACATTTGAATCCATTCACTTGCATTCCCTTTTATTAACCAAACTAGTTCATTTAAAACCATTAACAATGGTGGTTCATCTTCATTACCCATTAAATTTCCTTTTTATTTTAATTCATTCACGACCATTTATTTAGCTCGACCCATTCCAAGCATACACATTACTAACCTTTCCCGAATTAATTCCAACTAAGCTTCAATTTAATGGTCTTCCATTTTTACTCTTAGTCGAGCTTCTAATTATTCTCATCTTAAGTTAATTTACGCAATTTATTTCACTTCAAACTTAAGTTCACTTCCATTTGATTCTTATTTATTCCATTCATTTATTTATTTATTCAATATAATTAGTTTATCCACTCAATCCATTTTGAATTTTCATTTCCTTAAATATTATTTATAACCCACCAAATTCTATTTCGATTCAAATTTATTTTCACTTGATTTAAATCCAACCCAATATCATTACACTTAGTTTAAGTTGAATTCAATTCAACTCTCCTTCATCTATTCAGCTTAAGTTAATCTACTTCAATTTATTCAAATCTTTTTTTTCTTTCTATGCTTAAGCTCATTTCATTTTGCATATAAATTTCCCTTTATCAATTTAACTTGATTCTATTTCAATCCAATCTCATTTCAAACTACAAATTTATTTGATTAGTTATTATAAATTTTAACTTTTTAGATTCATCTCATTCAATTGATTACAAGGCCATTTCCAATTTGTTTCCACTTATTCGGATTTTATTTGCAACTCCTACCATTACTATTTTAATCCATTTACATTTTTATTCGATACATTTCAATTATATTAATTTGTTAACACTTCAAGTTAAAATTTAATTTATAACTCGAGTTCTGAATCCACTATCCATTTTCAATTTACCACCCGATTTCATGGACTCACAATTCAGTTACATTTACTTTACTCACAATTCAAGTCAAATTCAATTTATAACTTGAGTTTTATTTCCGAACTTCATCATATATTCACAATTCAGCTTCTATTAAACAACATTACGTTCCCATTTACACATTTTATTAACTAATTTATTATAAAATTAGTTCTCTCCTATTTATAGTTCAATACTTGATTTTTAAATTCAAATATCACTTCATTTAATTTTTCAATTCATCAAACAATATTTATTTTGGATTTTGTACTCCATTTTCAATTTTATAAGTCACAACTTATTATTTACACAATTCCATTCATTATAGACTTGAATATGTTCATCTTTTATTTTTAACTCAAGCCTTCTATTTATTTATAGCCCAAGCGTATTTTATTTCTATGGATTTTTAATTCTCTTATAAGTTATTCTGATTTATTTATTTCAATCTAATTCTTATCCAGTTTATTTCTTATCCAACTTATTTTCCAGTTATCCAGGTAAGAATTTAATCCCATTCAATAATTCAACTGAATTTATATTTCAATTCAATTTTATTTTAACGCAGATTTATTTAACTCAATTCGGTTTCAACTAAATTCGAATACAACTGGATATAATTTTCAGCTTATTCAATTAATTTCAATCCAGTTAAATTTTTATTTCCCAATCCAAGTTAATTCCATTTTTAACCTTTCACTTTAAATTTAAATTCCAACATTCAAAGCTTATATTTCCTTCCTGATATAAAAATCATCTCAATTTATAAGCTTACAACTTATCTCATCAGGATTTTTAAACACCCGACTTTTGGTTTCAAATTATTTTGAAATCTCCAACATCTCAAAATCACACTTCTCAAATTTTTAACCAATCTTGATTTTATTCCCAACAAATTTCCTTTGAAATTTTCAAAAACAACTAGCTTTTCTGAACAAATCAGTTTTTGGCAGCAATCCGTCACTTAGAAATTCGAAAATGAATACTGATGATGCGACCGTCATCATCAGAATTATTTTCCAATAATCCAAGTGGTTTCAATGCTATATCACATTCAAAATCCATTTAAAACAAATTTCCTTTTTAGAAATATCTCTAAAACAATAATGCTATTATTTATCTTCAAATACTTCAATAAACACTTCCAAAGTCTCCGGGATTTTGAATTTCCCAAATCCTGCTTAAATAAATTTTAACTATAATTCATTTGTACACTTTATGCTCATACAAATTCTCATTTTATTGTATTTCAATTCATAAATTACATTTATAATTCATATTTATAAATTTCATTTTATAATGAATTCATTCCCTTAAACTTTGGTTATATCTTCAATTTCTAGTTAAATTTTCACTTAACAATGATAATATTTCAATATTATCATTTCTAACATCCAAGCAACCATATGTTAGCTAAAATAGTTTACAAAAACTTTTCTTTATATCAAAAAAAATATTTTGGGTAAAATTATTTCATTTACCCACATTTAAAACAATACCGTGTCGATTGTTCTATTCAAGTGTTTAGAAACCCCTTCAATACAGTTGCGCAGACTGTGTCGACGAAGGTTCATATGCCACTCAGTAAACCAACCAACAAAATATTAAAACAATTTATATTCACTAACAAATATGCACTCATATTTATTAATACGCTCAAACTCATTATAGAGTTCTACGGACTCTATTTTAATTGAGTAATTCCCACCAGAGCCAAGGTTATCACCAACCTAAGCTCTGATACCAACTGTAACAGCCCGCATATCTGTACCCCTTGAGTCAACTCTATTCTACGTCAATTAACTCAAGTTGTACAGAAATACGAACCATTTGGGTTAAAGAAGAAGAGGTAGAAGAAGAAAATAGAAAACAACAACAGAATCTAACCATCGCAGCGGTATAAAATATAATAGATAATAAATAATCTTTACTCAAAAATCAAATATCTCTATTTATGTATTACATCAATCAGAGTACATCAATCACTTACTCAACATCAATAACATACAACTGGATACACAGCAACTCAACACATTGGAATATATATATATATATATAAACAAGTACGGGAGTACGTATCGTCATCCAGCTCGTCTCCTGAGCTCCACAACATCATATCCTGTATCCGATAATACTCGGTCTGACCCGAGCATTATAGTTAAATAACACCCGAGTCAGTCTGGAATACCAGCATGAGAAAATCACACTCAATTTATTATTAAAGTTTCAAAAATCCTTTGAAAACAAAAGCATCTCGTAAGACCACGCCACAAATAAGCATGTCGGGTTTTTAGCTTACGATAGCTAAAACAATTTTTATAGAAATCCTCTGATATTATAATAGGGTCTATATACAAATACTTATAAAATAGCCGAAATTGTTACATTTATTAAATTCCAGCTACTTGCCACAGAGCGGGTAATACAAACAAAACTCGTACAAGGCTCGTAGGAAGAATGGATTTCCAACTAATGACTAGGCACTGGGGTACCACCTGTCACAGTACGGGGCCTAGATCACCGTACCGAGGAGTACGCCCGCTCCCCTGCAACACAAGACCGGGACTACCCCTTACTGGATAATCCCGAGTGGGACCACCCCGCAGTTGGGATCAGCACCGCCCACTAAGCCGAAATAAAAGGGACATCTGGACAGGGATGACCTTACCCTGCTTGGGTGCTACCCACCTAGCCTTGCTGCATAACCCCTGATTTTCAGTCATTCCCATTTGATGAGGCTTGAGGCTAACCGTTACCTTTTTAGAACATATCCCTTAGAATGGCCATCGTCCACCTGACGATGTATCGCAAGCATTCATCCATACAAGTCCGTCCCGGGTTCGAACGGAACCGAAAGCACTATTTCTACTACATCCATTTTGGAAATATCCTCAGGATTAGTAGCGACTAGCCCTTGCACTTCACTGCTCCATCTCCGAATCCAAACTCGTTTCCACGAAACGTACAAACCAGATCGAAGTGGTTTTCGAGAAATAAATCTTGATCCCAGTCTCTTCGAAACGATCAACGCATTTGTCCAATATTGATAGTCGGTGATTTAACTATCAATTAATATTCACAAACATCCATCAGCCAATAAATGATTTCCTAAATTATTTATTTATCTCAAAATATCTTCACAAGATATATTTTCACTTTTCAAATTCCTTTGAAAACAGTTTTCAAAACTATCTGCCTTTCTCAGGATAAATTCCAAGTATTTCTATTTCCACTGGAATCACCAAGCACAAAACTAGATTTTTCTAAATTAATTTAGAACACTTTACTTTTAAAAATATACTTTAAAACATATAAGTTAAAATTACTTTAATAATTTGTTAAAAATACATACTATATGAATATTTGAAAATAAGGTTTATTTTATAAAATATAAAACTAGATTTCTACTTTTTTTTAAAACAAAATACTAAGTTACTTCTTAATAATTACTGCTAAAATAGATTAAAAGAAAATAGTTACTTTAGACTTTAAATATTAGAAATAATAAATTTTGCAAAACTTGCTTTCTTTAAAAACAACTTTAAAACATTTAATTTATATTCTAAAAATTTACTTTTAAAAACATGTACTTGGCTATCCAGAGAAAATTCCAACTTCAATCACTTAAATCAATTTCCCCAAATTGATTTCCAATTTATTTTATTTGAACTAAATTCTTTTACTTATCAATTCATTTCCAAATTTAGTAGTTATGGACTTTATTTTATTTTTTTTCAATTTCTTCTTTACTCTTTCAATAATTCAAATCTTAAATTCTAATTAAATGTTTGTTCTTTTAATTAATAATACTGCATTTTAAAATTCATTAACTTTCTGTTTTTTCAAATTTTCCTTTCCATTCTCAGGATTCATTTATTAGAATTTTAAAGTCGCTTTATTTCTCTTCTAAGTCATTCTTAAATTTATTCTATAATTATTTTACTTGCAATTTCACTTCTTTTATTTTCATTTCCAAAATCAAATTTATATTTTTGGTAATTCATTATACCCAATTATATCAACCAAGCCATAGCATTCAATAGTTCCACATAATTCATTATAGAATATCAAATAATCAGAACAGAGAATATTAAATAATTTAAATAAAAGTTGAGGGGTCCAGTTGGATCCCTCCAACCCGTTTTCCCTGCATCCACAGACGTTAGCATCACATAATATGCCAATTTCAAATTATACTATACTATATCACATCAATCAATTCAACCATACAATCAATTATTTAAATTTAATCATTTAAACTTAAATTTAAACTAAGTGAGATTAACTCACCATTTACTTTTGTTGTGCAATCCGATCCAATCCGGCTTGCTTCCATCAGATTTTTGACCTTGTATAACAATCATACGATTTATTATCACTTTGAAATAACTTGAACCATATATTTCCATTTTATAAATTTAATTAACCAATGATTTACCATTAAATTGGCCAACAATTAAAATTTAAACTAAACATTTGGTTTTAAACTAATAAATCGATTTCAACTATCATTTAATAGATTAGTTTTAGAAACTAAAATAAATTAATTATGCTAATAGAACAAATTAACCACCTTAATAATTTATTTTAAAATAGACCAGTAAATTTAAAATATGAGTATGTCTACTTATGTTATTATTACACATTTTCTTCAGCTTCCTGTATATACATATAATTTAAAATTTGCATTCGTATATAAAATAATATTGTCTGTATTCATTATATAAGATAAAAACACAATTGCTTAATATTTTACTGTAACCAATCTGCATATTTTTTTCCTTTCTACATCATCCAACATATGAATTTAAATTAGGTTTAACTGCAAAATAAATTAAAAATGACTGCCTCGCTGCTATCACCTTGCCGCCATACGCGCTCCTCCCTAAGCCCACACACCACGCAGCAACCCTAAATCCACCCTCCATCTCGAGCGACGCCGTAGTCGAACTCGATCGCGAAAGAGTTCGCCGCCCCCGAACCCTAGTATTGAACGCGACCTCCGGCCTTGCTCGAGAGCTCGAGCTGCCTCGGTTCCTCGATTCGCACGCACGCGAATCTCCCCTTCGAACTTACTGATTCGATTTACCTTTTTTTTTATTTATAGCCGAAGTCGAATTCGGCCATTGTTATCGATTTGGAATTTTTTTTTTATGAAGAATCGTTCGAATAGAAGAAAAGAAGAAGGGTGCTAGGTTTATTAGCAGGCTCGGCTTACAGAAGAAGGAAGACGCGGCCATTTTAAAGATTTTTTTTTCGTTTGAAAATGTCTTCGTTCTGAAGGAATAAAGGGTTTGTCGGCTTTGACAGGAATAAAGGGCGGCTGATGGGAAAGAATTTGGACAGGTGAAAAGATGTAGGATATTTAAATCAAACGATTAATTATTTTCTAGACGTTTTTATCTCGTATGCTCATTCGATGACTCCAAATGCTACAAAATTTGAAATCCACTAATAATTCAATATTACGGATCCAACGGAATTGGTTTCGTCGGATTCCGAGACTATGCCTCGGAAGGCTATTTTTAAATTCAATTTAAACTATAAAATTTCAAAATTGAACATATCACTGTTAAATTCAATTTTAACACTTCTATTATCCACAATATTATCAATATAGATTTTTTCAAGCCTTCAAATTATTTTTAATATGCTTAAAACTCCAGATTCAACAATTTACCCAACTTCACTTATTTAATTTAAAAACTCATTTATCAAATAAATTGTGATATTCGTAATTCAAGTTAAAAAATTAAACTTTTAAATATTTAAAATCAATTAAATATTCCAATTTTAAATGCTCGAAAATTCCGGGTCGTCACAAATATGCCATCCCCCGGTCGTAACCGACCTTCATCTGAGGATCCTCGATTCCAACAACCACAAAGTAATAAATTTGCAGCAACAATATAGGTTAAGTATCTGGGCTCCATACCATGATATCACCTCTATCCAGAAGGAATGACATACACTAAAGGGGCGCTACCCCCTAATAACCTTGCTGCATCCTTTCTGTTTTGACCATTTCCGGGGTGTGAGGTCCGACGAAGTCTCGTCTACAAAGCTACGCTTTATACAAAAGCTGTGCTTTGATCATCAAATGCTCAACAGCACTTCGTATGCCACATTACCAATTTGAGAATGTATCACAATTAACCATCAACTACATAACCTCTGAGCTCGTACGTCTCAGAGAAGGGTGTTAAGCTAAAAGAATAAATTCTCCGCCACCAACAGAAATATATTTGATAGAAACCAGCTTTATATCTCAAATTGTAACGTCAGACACACATCCATACAAGTCCGTTTCGGGATCGAACGGAACCCAAGGCACTTCCAAAGAAGCCTTTGCAATCCGGATATTCACTAATCACGTCTGGACTTCCCGTCACTAAGGGTGATAAAACCTCTATATCGGAGGCCGATGCAGAGTCATTCGACGCGATCCTTCCGTTTTCAAAAATATATGGTCTTCAACACCGGTCTTCAAATGCAATCCATAACGACGTATCACATATTCGAAATGGGTTATACGACCCAAAGGTCCTTTCCCGGCTAACCTGAATAGTGAGCGCTTATTTTGAAAATAAGTATGGCATTCAAATTCAAGCAAATCACAACAAATACCCATTTAAAGGTAAATATTGATATTCGGTTATTTAACTATCAATAGGCGTGCACAACATCATCAAATTCCATATATTTCCCAAATTATTTATTTTTCAAAATATCTTTACAAGATATATTTTTCCACACTTCAACATTTGAAAACAAATTTCAAATCACTTTTCACTTTTACAACTTTTGAAAACAAATTTCAAATCGTTTCCCTACACGGGATATATTCACAAATCTTTATTCATTTTCATTTCAAAATGGTTCATTTAACCCAATTAAATAAATCCTTACTGATTTACTTTATTTTTACGTTCCAAATTCGTAAATTTATTTCCACACTTCAAAAATAAATCAATGTTTATTTTTTTAAACAAATTTCCCTTCCTTTTATAAATTCCGTAGTGAATTTACAATTCCAAAATATCTATGAATATACGATTTCCAAATCGATTTCTAATATTCATTTTCAATTTATCTTTAAAAGATAAAATCTCAAAACATTCACTTCATATTGGAAAAAAAATTCCATACTTATTTAATAATAAGTAATTCACAAATCTATTTATTTTCAACATTTAGAAAATATTCAATATACTCAAATCACAATTAAGTATATATTTCATTCTTTAAGGAAAACATCCTTTCAAATACATTTATTTGGGTCAAAACGAATGTTGCATAAAACATCGTTACGACGACCCAAAATCACTAGTATAGGGATTCGAAATTATGCTAGATATATAAATCCCAATACTATAAAAACATTTCCTTTCAGAAATTATTTACAATAACAACAATGTTATAGTCCACCATTTTGTAATTTCTCGAAACGTCTATTTCAACAATGAATGTTGAAATCTATGTATTCAATACTTAACACATTTTAAAACATCTTTAAAACAATTAACTTCATTTTATTATATCACTTTCCCAAAAACATATCCATTTTCTTCAATAATATATTCACTGTCCAAAATCGTGAATATACTTTATTTACCGAATTCAATGTTTCAACACATTTATTAAAAGATTATCCACTGTCCAAAATCATGGATATAATTCCCAACCAAACTCTTCATTACTACACCTATCATATAATTGATAATTCGCTATCCAAAATCGCGAATATATCCCTTTCTATAAACTTCTATGTTTAATTTATCAAATTCAATTGATTTCGGATTTATAAACCAACGTTTATAAATTCACACACACACACAAACACATATATTATAAAAACTTCAACTTATAAAATCACTTTTATTTACCAATTCAATTTATAACTCAATTTTATACCAAAAATCTAATTTATAAGTTAATTACTTATAATCTTTTATTTTACGAAAATCTATTCAGTTTAAAATTTCAAAATTTATAAATCTACAAATTTCATTCACTTATGAAATCCATTTTTATTTCATTTTAACACTTATAAAAACTTGTTTTATAAATTTCAATATCTTAAATTTATAAATATCAATTTTATAAATCTTTTACATAAACCGTTTATAATAATTCAAAAATCTCAATTTAAATAAATTAATCTTTTTTAATAATTTACAAATCGTTATTAATGCTTATATATAACTCCAAAATCATACTTAAGTATTATTTTCCAAAAAATATAACTTTTATAATAATAAAAATTATAACGTTTATTTATTTTAACAATTCAAAATTTAATAAAACTTATACTTTCAAAAAAAATCACTTTAAAATCCTTTTAAATTCAAAATCGTTACTTTAATATTTTTAAAACTCCAAAAATAGGCCAATGCTGCAACAACAACAACATATCAATCACGACAATCAAAACATCATATATCAATATGATAATCAACAAATATCACAAAATCTGTAATCAAATAATATTGGTGAGGAATCCAGTTGGATCCCTCCAATCTGTTTCCCTGCATCCACAGATGTTAGCACAATACCAATTCCGTTCCAATATGAAATATCGCGGTATATGGGATTCATAAAATATTATCTGCTATTATGCGGCGTAATAGGGTCTCATCTGCTATATAATACGGGAAATAAACTCCAAGTACATATATAATACCAATTTCACTTACAGTGAAATATTCGCGGTATATGTTTTTAATAAATAACCTCCGCTTAATATACGGCGTATAATGTCTATTTTAACAAACAATAGATAATAATTTATCATCCAGGCATACAATCAAACAATTTTAAATCTAACTATTTAAAATTTAAATCGAAACAATTTCGATTGAGTGAGAAGTTCTCACCTTGGTTTCCAATTTCCAGCGTTTTATTTCGAATAAAATTAAACACGCGTTTAATTTTACCCGAAATTCAAACTAGGTCCAACGACTACAATCCAGTTCCATAGCGTAGTGCTCGACAAAACGAAGCCAACGCAATTCGTTTCGTAATTTTCCGACCTCGTATGAACAAGATATCGCATTTTAAACATTATACAAATTATAATATACTAATTTACAAATTTTTCTCTCTCTCTTATAACCTTGCAATCACAGCCCTACGTTCCCTTTAGCAAATCGTGGTCGCATCTTTGTTTCTTCTTCAGGAATGAACGCTTCACGTACGTAAAACCCAATGGCCGCCACCCTTGCCCTAAATCACGCGACAAATACCATCATTTAGAAGCCGATCAACAACCACCATTTCGTCGCCCAAGTCGAGATCTACCTTCGGCCCGCATAGCATCGAACTCGGTCGCCTCCTTTGCATGAAAATCAAGGACGAACGCGCGCGCTTTGATCACCAATTGCCGTTGACTCGTCTAGTTTTAAACGATCTCCACCGTTGATCTTGTAGTACTCACCGCCCTCTACATTTTTGCTTTAGGGAGTTTCTCGAATCGATTGACGGATCGAGAGAAATTAGAGAGGAAAGATTCGAATATTCATGGCCATTGATTTGGAAGTGGCGGCTGCTGAACTAAACCCTAGGGTTTTTGTTTTTCTTTGCAAATGAAAACATAAAGGTCCTTTTATAAAAAATTGCCCAAAACACTATTCATCCAAAATTTTCCAAACTCCAAACAAAACGTGCCGGCTGGCGTTTCTAGGGTTTACCCTGCGTTCCGGACACAATGGAATAGGTTTCGGAGGCTAGTTCGATCATCTGTGCGAGTTACGGCAATAAATGATCCAATTTAAATTAAATCGATTGAACCAAATTTCTATGCGTTTTGGCTTGCCCCGGACAAACGGTAAATACGATTAACACGAAATTTGAAATCATGCAATAATTTAACATTATGGATCCGATGAAACTAGTCTCGCCGGAATCCGAGACTGTTTGAAAAATGACTATTTTAACTCGTCAATTAAATATTAAAATATTCAATTTGCACAAATTAACTTTTAATTCAATTTTAAAAGTTCTATAACATCATTCTAGCTTCAACATGATTAAATAAAATTTTACAAATCAATTTTAATCATATTAAACCCAACTTCCAAATTATTTCTGTATTTTTAAATATTAAATTATCGATTTAATTATCCAAATAAATCCTTATATTCGAAATAAAATTATTCGACTTATAAATTTCACTTATTAATATTTAAAATCAATTAAATATACAAATTTTAATTGACAGAAATTTTGGGTGGTTACAAACTCCCCCCTTTAAAAGAATTTCGTCCTCGAAATTACCAAGTAAGAAAAAGTTACAGAATCCATTAACTTTCCCAAAATCTATAGTTAAACTTCTTACAATACTTTACTAAGTTTTCAAATCATACTTAGTTATCTTCTTCAAAATCAACTATATCGTTTAACTTTCAACTCAAATCCAAACTTAGTTTTTTTCACAAAATTTTCCAACTTTCCCAAATTTTTTCTAACGCCTTAAATTTTCAGAAAAAAATTCACCATAGTCTCCTTTGCGCGGCTCGATTCGAAAAAAATGATAGTATATATATCACAAATATACATCTCATCAAGTGATGAGGCATCCTGCAGGGAAAAAGTGTAAAAGTACGGTATTTAATCTGAGATATATACCTTATTTATTGTTAGCGAGCGTATACGGCTAATATAGCGCGAAAGCGAGCTCCAAATGCGAAGCAAGCACAATCTGCACCTACTAAACACTCAACAAACCATGAGAAACACGTATATATGAAAGTAATATCAATATACAACATATATCACTACAAAAACTACATATGCCAATATAGCAAATGCAACAAAAGCAATAAATGCAACCACCAAACAACTATCATCTAACAAATCCATATCAAATCAATATACATTCACTTCTCATTATTATTCAATGAATTGGTTTTTCATTTAATCACATTTGATTCATTAACATTGGATGTTTTTTTACTAACATTCATTTATTCATATTCAAGTTGGTTCATTTCCAAATCAAATTCAATTCTATTTAAGAGTCACTTAAATTCCAATTTGATTTCAATGATTTATAGCTTTCCATTTCATCAATTCAACTTCATTAACACTTAATGAAATATACACAATCAATTAACAATCATATAGCAACCAAATCATAACCATCATAACCAATTTATTAAATTTACATTTCTTTACATTCAATTTGGTTCAACACTTTTGATTCCAATTGGTTGATATTAAATTGACTTCCATTCAATTATTCAATTAGCTTTTAAATGAACTAACATTTTTATCCATTATTGCATATCAATTATTTACATTCTATTGATTAACATTCAATCCATTAATTAATTCAATTGCTAATTCCTTTAACAATAAGGTTAAATTTCTTTTATATAACTCAAGTCCATATTCCTAATGACTTCATTTCATTAATTCACTTATATATTTAAACTTCCAAATCCATTAACTTTACCAAAGCTAAATTTATTATTTCATATTATAAGTTCAAAACTTGATTACTTATATTCAACAATTTCAGCTAGGATTTTTATTTCAAATTTGTTTGTCATAACAAAACTTCAATTCCCAATTTACTATGGTAGCAAATCTATCACATAGAGACCCAAAAATGATACTGATGATGCTGCAGTCATCACCCTTATTATTTTCCAGTAACAGTAGTGAATTCAGTGCATAATATTCTTTCAAAATTTTCCTTTTATTTATAAATCACATTTATAAATACATTCACATAGTTTTACCTTTTTACACCAGATTATTTCACAATTGTAAATCACATTAATTATAGTTCCATACTTATAATTCTTCGCTTATACAATTATTCTTTTACAATATGTTTTATTTATCTTATTCAAACAACTTTTATTAACTTGCATGTATCTTACATTTCCAACAACCAAACAATCAATTTATATACACTTTAATAATTCTGAAAAATCATTCCTTTACATATAAAATATAATCAAGGTAAAATTATTTCATTTGCCCTATTTTAAAACAATATCGTGTCAAATTATTCTGTACAAGTGTTTAGAGATCCCTATCAACAACGTTAATTACTCGTGTTGACCAGAATCCATATACCACTCAACAAACCAATTATCACAATATAACACAATTTATATCCACTAACAAATACGCGCTCATATCTATTATTACACTCAAACTCATTCTAGAGTACTACTGACTCTATCTCTAATGAGTAACACCCAACAGAGCCATGGTTGTCGCTTAACCATATGCTCTGATACCAGATGTAACGATCGCGATTTTTCGACGCTCGAAAACCGACATCAATACGTCCACTGTATCAACTGCCGAGCAATCAAATGCCAGAAAACCGAAATGTTATGGTTAAAGAAGAAGAAAAAGATAGATGAAGAGAAAAAAGATAGAACAGAACAGAAAGAAACAACAGAACAATATCAGAATCTCATAATCGCAGCGGAACAACTTATAATAGATAAATGAATAATCTTTTAACAAAGAACTATATCAGTTATTACATTACATCATATTACATTACATTATCAGAGTGTACAACAACAACAACAAACAGCGGAAAAGAAATACCATATACTAGTGAATACGCCATGCCATCCAGCTTGCCTCCAGCAACTTCTGAATTCCAGAATATCCTGATAAACCTGACTCTTGGCTGCCCGTGTGGAAATTGGTGGGTACCCAGAGTTTAGGAAGGAAACAATAAACTCCAAGTCAGTCATGAGACTGGTGTGAGAACTTAAAATAGTTTATCTTTAAAAACAAACTACAGGATAATTTTTGAAGTCAATTCGCAATATATTTTTTTGAAAATGTAACTACCACAAGACCTCCGACCACACACACAATGCAAACGCAGACTTGGAGGAGATTTCTTCTTATGTTAGTCAAAGATGCTTACTACGCAAAATCAAATCATTTTTGATATTATTATTAGTGCATAGTGTAGAAAACATTGCGAAAGTAGAATATAAATCTTAGCCAGCATAGGTACCATTATATTATGCCTACTATAGCTACCATATTAGATGGCAGGATCTACAACTAAAATCATACAAGGTTCGTATTGTTTCTTTGGATTTCCAACAAATGGCCAGGCCTTCCCATTGCCACATGTGTACGCCTCTGGAAAGACGACCCCGAGAACGTAACCTAACATTACGGTTAGATCTCTACCAACACAAGGCTGGGTTACCCCTAACTGGGTAACTACTGACACGAATATGCCATCCCCCGGTCGTAACCGACCTTCATCCGAGGATCCTCGATTCCAACAACCACAAAGTAATAAATTTGCAGCAACAACATAGGTTAAGTATCTGGGCTCCATACCATGATACCACCTCTATCCAGAAGGAATGACATACACTAAAGGGGCGCTACCCCCTAATAACCTTGCTGCATCCTTCCTGTTTTGACCATTTCCGGGGTGTGAGGTCCGACGAAGTCTCGTCCACAAAGCTACGCTTTATACAAAAGCTGTGCTTTGATCATCAAATGCTCAACAGCACTTCGTATGCCACATTACCAATTTGGGAATGCATCACTAGTAACCATCAACTACATAACCTCTGAGCTCGTACGTCTCAGAGAAGGGTGTTAAGCTAAGAGAATAAATTCTCCGCCACCAACAGAAATATATTTGATAGAAACCAGCTTTATATCTCAAATTGTAACGTCAGACACACATCCATACCAGTCCGTTCCGGGATCGAACGGAACCGAAGGCACTTCCCAAGAAGCCCTTGCAATCCGAATATTCACTAATCACGTCCGGACTTCCCATCACTAAGGGTGATAAAACCTCTACATCGGAAATCGGCCGATGCAAAGTCATTCGATGGTGATCCTTTCGTTTTCAAAAATATCCGGTCTTCTACACCGGTCTACAAATGCAATCCATAACGACGTATCACATATTTGGAATGGGTTATACGACCCAAAGGTCCTTTCCCGGCTAACCCGAATAGTGAGCGCTTATTTTGAAAATAAGTATGGCATTCAAATTCAAGCAAATCATAACAAATACCCATTTAAAGGTAAATATTGATATTCGGTTATTTAACTATCAATAGGCGTGCACAACATCGTCAAATTCCATATAATTTCCCAAATTATTTATTTTTCAAAATATCTTTACAAGATATATTTTTCCACGCTTCAACATTTGAAAACAAATTTCAAATCACTTTTCACCTTTACAACTTTTGAAAACAAATTTCAAATCGTTTCCCTACACGGGATCTATTCATTTTAAAATTTCACAATTTATAAATCTATAAATTTCATTCACTTATGAAATCCATTTTTATTTCATTTTAACACTTATAAAAACTCGTTTTATAAATTTGAATATCTTAAATTTATAAATATCAATTTTATAAATCTTTTATATAAACCGTTTATAATAATTCAAAAATCTCAATTTAAATAAATCAATCTTTTTTAATAATTTACAAATCGTTATTAAAGCTTTTATATAACTCCAAAATCATACTTAAGTATTATTTTCCAAAAAATATAACTTTTATAATAATAAAAATTATAACGTTTATTTATTTTAAAAATTCAAAATTTAATAAAACTTATACTTTCAAAAAAAATAACTTTAAAATCCTTTTAAATTCAAAATCGTTACTTTAATATTTTTAAAACTCCAAAAATAGGCCAATGCTGCAACAACAACAGTATATCAATCACGACAATCAAAACATCATATATCAATATGATAGTCAACAAATATCATAATATCTGTAATCAAATAATATTGGTGAGGAATCCAGTTGGATCCCTCCAACCAGTTTTCCTGCATCCACAGATGTTAGCACAATACCAATTCCATTCCAATACGGAATATCACGGTATATGGGATTCATAAAATATTATCCGCTATTATGCAGCGTAATAGGGTCTCTTCCGCTATATAATGCGGGAAATCAACTCCAAGTACATATATAATACCAATTTCACTTTGCAGTGAAATATTCGCGGTATATGTTTTTAATAAATAACCTCCGCTTAATATACGGTGTATAATGTCTATTCTAACAATCAATAGATAATAATTTATCATTCAGGCATACAATCAAACAATTTTAAATCTAACTATTTAAAATTTAAATCGAAACAATTTCGATTGAGAGAGAAGTTCTCACCTTGGTTTCCAATTTCCAGCATTTTATTTCGAATAAAATTAAAGACGCGTTTAATTTTACCCGAAATTCAAACTAGCTCCAAACGACTCAAATCTAGTTCCATAGCGTAGTGCTCAACAAAATGAAGCCAATGCAATTCGTTTCGTAATTTTCTGACCTCGTATGAACAAGATATCGCATTTTAAACATTGTACAAATTATAATATATTAATTTACAAATTTTTGTCTCTCTTATAACCTTGCAATCACAGCCCTACGTTCCTTTTAGCAAATCGTGGTCGCATCTTTGTTTCTTCTTCAGGAACGAACGCTTCACGTACGTAAAACCCAATGGCCGCCACCCTTGCCCTACATCACGCGACAAATACCAACATTTTGAAGCCGATCAACAACCACCATTTCGTCGCCCAAGTCGAGCTCTACCTTCGGCCAGCATAGCATCGAACTCGGTCGCCTCCTTTGCATGAAAATCGAGGACGAATGTGCATGCTTTGATCACCAATTGCCGTTGACTCGCCTAGTTTTGAACGATCTCCACCGTTGACCTTGTAGTACTTACTACCCTCTACATTTTTGCTTTAGGGAGTTTCTCGAATCGATTGACGGATCGAGAGAAATTAGAGAGGAAAGATTCGAATATTCATGGCCATTGATTTGGAAGTGGCGACTGCTGAACTAAACCCTAGGGTTTTTGTTTTTCTTTGCAAATGAAAACATAAAGGTCCTTTTATAGAAAATTGCCCAAAACACTATTCATCCAAAAATTTCCGAACTCCAAACGAAGCACGCCGGTTGGCGTTTCTAGGGTTTACCCCACGTTTCGGACACAATGGAAAAGGTTTCGGAGGCTAATTCGATCATCTGTGCGAGTTACAGCAATAAATGATCCAATTTAAATTAAATTGATTAAACAAAATTTCTATGCGTTTTGGCTTGCCCCGGACAAACGGTAAATCCGATTGACACGAAATTTGAAATCATGCAATAATTTAACATTACGGATCCGATGAAACTATTATCATCGAAATCCGAGACTGTTTGAAAATGGCTATTTTAACTCGTCAATTAAATATTAAAATATTCAATTTTCACAAATTAACTTTTAATTCAATTTTAAAAGTTCTATAACATCATTCTAGCTTAAACATGATTAAATAAAATTTTACAAATCAATTTTAATCGTATTAAACCCAACTTCCAATTATTTCTGTATTTTTAAATATTAAATTATCGACTTAATTATCCAATTAAATCCTTATATTCGAAATAAAATTTATTTGACTTATAAATTTCACTCATTAATATTTAAAATCAATTAAATATACAAATTTTAATTGACAGAAATTTTGGGTCGTTACACTATTTTTGGGGCTGCATGGAAAAATCATAGCGGTAGAAACCCGCTATGAGATATAGCAGGGTTATAGAGGGGCAATAGTGGGGGATTAACTACACAGGCTTGTGCCTAACTTTGGGTTCTCATCGTATTAGTTTTGGCATTCCCATTGGTGCCTTCCCCTCCTGGGATAACTCTTCCTCTTCTACCATCCATATCTATATTCAAACCTCATGAGATATAGAAAAATAACTCTAACAGAAGACTAGAGATAACGCATATACTTATATATAGCAAATACAAGTACGTTACTATAGTGTTAGCCCAACCCAAATCTTGCTCTAGTTCCTTAGGATTTTGTTTCCAAACCATTTTTAGTTAAAGTTTTTCATGAACCTATTCTCCGATACCAGGTTGTAACATCCCATGTCTAAAGGCGAAGAGCTAAGCGCTACTGATACTGCAGTCATCTATAATATTAACTTATGGTGATAAAATACGGTAATGCTAATGATATCCATAATATCAGAAGCACTTGAATATGAACAAAATCACAGATTTCAAAAATACATTTTGCTAATTAAATTTCAAAACAATAATTCATATTCAAGACACATAATCCCTTCAAGTTTCCTAGGCAATGATCAAATATATCAATTACAAAATATGCCAAGAGCGACATATGACGATGCCTCCTTGGTTGACCAGAGTCAATATAGTCATATTTTACTTAATACATACAGTGGAAATAAATAGAATAAACTGTAACTCCTATTTAGCCATTCGGCAGCCACCTGCTCATCTCTGGAAGCTTTATTCGCCAAAATTTCTAAAATCTGAAAACCTCAACCTTCAGCCCATGAGCACTCGAGAGTTTAAGGGGAAACAAAAACTTTGAGTCAAGCATAAAGCCTGGTGTGAATAATAACGTTACATTTCAATTTACTGATATTAAGTGAGACCACGCCGCTTAGTCGAACGGGCTTCCCCTCACCAATATACTTTTCAAACCATATATTTTGCAAATCTTTTCCTGCAACCAGACTGGTTAATCAAATTGATTATAATAACAATAGTAATATCCACTATGCTAAGAAAAAGTAATAAATGGACCATCTATTCGAAATTTGGGTTGGATGCCCGCAAACCGTATTAATTGTCCGAAATCTGGGCTGACTGCCCTTAAACTGGAAGAACTGTCCCTTTGGCTGACTCGGACCTACCAGATAAAATATCAAATGGTCTAAACATCTAGTAGACAAAACTTCTGGATGGTCTGTCCTTGACTTACTTTTCCAAGGGTCAACTGATCCTAGTGGTTTTGCGGGTTAACCAATAATCTATCTTTGTACATAAATATTTCTTTCTCTATGTACCCATCATTCTAGTCCTACCTATGACTAAGCCCTACACATTAGAATTGTAGACTAAATTAGCTAGGGGCTAATGCGCATAAGGCGCGACCCTACACAAGTCCTATATGGTCTTCTAATTTGAGTCATTCTCTGAGGGTTAACTACCCTTCAGCTTTTTTCTTAAAAACCTTTTCAAAATGATTTAACCTTTTAAATCATAAATATACAAGGTAAATACATCTTTAGCTTTATTCTAAGCTATTTCTCCACTCAAAATAATGTTGATCAATTTTAATGAGAATTAGCTATCCTTCCAAAACAAGTTAAAACCATTTTTAACTTGAAATACTTAGACTATATTGCCTATTTAATATATTCGAAACCTTGGTTTAAAACCTTTAAACAACCCTTTCGAAACCATTGAAAGTACCCCTTTCGACACCATTCAAATTAACTTTTTTTTGAAACCAAGTAAAACCATTTTCTTAAACTAGGCCAAAAGGCCAAATCCTTCCTTTTAAAAGCTTAGAAAAACCTTCCCTTCGAAAGCTTTAAAATATTAGACAACCTTCTTTAAAACCTTTAAATATTGCCTTTTGACAACATAGGGAAAACCTTTCCTTTCAATCCTTTCGAAACACCTAGGGAACCACCCATCCGAAACCATTCATTAAAACCTATCAAAAGCATCAAAACTCAACCCTTTTGAAAGCATTTGGGTTTAATATAAAACATGTGGAAACACTTTTCGAAACCATTAAAACTGTCTCCTTTTAAACAATTTGGGTTATACTTCAATTCAGAGAAAAAGGGTCAATAAAACATTTAAGTCGAAAGCATCTGTTTCAGAACATTTTCCAAAGTACAGAAGTGATGGTGTCGAAACCATCCCTTTGAAAGTATTGGAGAAGTGACCAAATTTTAGAAAACTAAGCAACCCTTTCGAAACCATATGGATCGAAAGGAAGAAAGCGGTAGCTAAAGGTTTGGACTTAGTCGAAAGCAGTCATTTAAAACAAAAGCGCAATTCAATTGAAACTCTTTCCTTTGAAATCATTTGACCTGGTCGAAAGCCAACCTAGTCGAAAGCTACTCAGTCGAAAGCAAGCAGATGAATTTTATTTTAAAAGCAAAGTTATGCCTCAACCACTTCGTAACCCCTAGTTACAACCCTTTACCTTCCACCTACATCCAATTCACTACGTACCATTTCCTTGATACGCATATGCATTGGTTTCGATGGAGTCGGAGGCGAAGGTAAGGAAGCGGAACCTGGTGCCAAAAGCGTCGAAATAGTGAAAAACATGTTTATTTGTCCTTTCAAAACTATTTCTTTGTACCTAACCTCACTTGTTTGTCAAATTGTGATTAGCTGCAAAGTTTTTCTTTTCTAAAAGTATCGCTGACTTTCCAGAATTAATAATTTGAATTTACTTACAAAAAGGCCCTTCTCCTTCTATAAATATATAAAATATTTATGTCTCATACCTTAAATAATTTTATATATCCGTTAAAATAGTTAGGAGAATTCTATAAAAATACCGAAAAATAAATTTTTATATGTTTTCTAACATATATAAATTTCAGACTCAAACCAATTAATATTTAACCTTAAATAATTCAAAACCCAAAATAACATTTTCTTCACTAGAAAATTCATATAAATTCCACAAAATTTTTGAAATTTTTGAAAATTGAAATCCATCTTCAAAATATAATTTCTAATCTTCATAAAAATTCACAAGGCATTTAGATGTCATTTAATAGGTTTTCGTATCAAAACATGTCATAAATTCTATACTAACAACCATAAATCATCAACAAGTATATGTAATCATTCCATCATTCAAAAACACGAAAAATCATTGCAAAATACTTTGGATTTCCTCTTAAAACCGAAAACAAAAGAAATATGAGATGTAAACATTATTCGCCTTATCTTTAGAGATTAAAGAGATTGAGATGTGAATGGATTTAATTTGATTTAGCTTCTTTCTTCGCTTATCTTAATCTTCTTTCCCTTTCCCTTGTTAATGGTGGCCGACCTTGAGTCTTAAAAAAATTCAAATGAAATGAACGTGTACGAGAATATGCGGCCAAGTTTTAGGGATATAGGACTTGCCTCTTTCCTACTTTACACCTTCTCTATTTCATTTTAATTCTTCTTTCAATTTCTTTGTTAAAATGGCACGACTACCCCTTAATTAAAATCAAATCTCAGTCCCCTATTTAACACATTATTTTATTTATTTATCTAATTAAATATCATAAAAAATGTTACCAAAAATATGGGATGTTACAGCTTTGGGGCTGAATGATTGCCTGCCATAGCATTTATTTCCACTGTATTACTTTATGTATATATATCAGCAATTGTAAGGACAGGCTGTTATAACAATCTAGACTGATGATAGTACTTAGATATGTAGCTCTGACATGCTATATATATACATCACTGTAACACTGTGTACTATCTTCTGATATTATGTGTTATCATTCCGCTATGAGATTCTGATGTTTTTTGTCCTTCTCTTTCTTTTTATGTTCTTTTACCCTAATAATCCGTCTTTCCAGCACTAGGGTGTTGGGTATATGAATACCATGGATATTGGTGCCAACATTCGAGGGTCGAAAAGGGTGGTCATTACAACAGTGGTTCCTCATGCCCACACCTTTGATCAACCTATCTAAACTTGATGGAGAAGTGGATTGGTGAATGGATTTGCGATATTATTATTTTGTTTCTAGCTTGTTACTATACTTCCTAGTCAATGATAAACTCTTTTATTGCATGTTCAGTATAGAGAACATATCTCAACTTCTTATTAAGTTCTCGATTCCTATTGCAATCTATATTGCAATATTGAAATCATAATATGTTATTGGATTTCATTAGTAGGGACCCCTAGCTTTCACATAAATTTACACACATGTACTACTACTTTCAGTGCAATGCTATTCATAGCGATAAATTAGCCTCTATATCTGAATCTGCCACTGCATCTCCTTTAGAAAATTTCTAACTTAATCTCATTAATCAAGGTTGAATCTCAATTTAAGATTGACATATATATTTGATGTCACTTATGAAGTTTAAATCCAAACACTCTTTCTTAAGGAGTACGTTTTTCGATAAACAGGTCTTTTGTATTTCACAAATGCTTGAGAATACTCTATACTACCATTCAATGACTTTACCTTTGATTTTGTATTCTCTTAGTACACCAAGTGTATATGAAAAATCTAATATAGCATATAGCATAACATATATGACGAGCTGATGCATAGGGGATCTACATCATATCTTCCTTATTAAACATTTTAATATGGTGTCCATGTAAATAAATTAGGACAATCCAAACATTCTATTATATTGAGTATAGGAGATCTCCTTTTCAAAACCATCATCGAATTAAACAAATGAACTAAATTAATTTTAAATTGGTTCACTGTCGACAATTAGCAGTACTTTATTTACATATAATATTAGAAAGGATGTAGTACCTTTTGTACACTTTTTTACAAACACGTGATTCCTCTAGATTTTGGCTAAAATTAAATTATTTGATTTCGGTATCAAATACATACCTAATCTCTATATGCTTTGTCGATCGCATTGTTGTATCTGCTCTTTGATCGTATCCAAAAAGCTGAAAGAGTTAGGGGTATGCCCTGAAAGAAATTATGTAATTTGTTACATATATTAAACTTAATAATTAATCTTGTTTGTAATAAAGGTATATGACTATAGTATACTTTGTTATATAATGGTATAATTAATTAAGTAATTAATTTAAAGTATAGTGAATATAATTTCCTTAAATAATATGTTATGTGATAGTAATTACAAGATGTTACAATCATGAGAAATTTGTGACATTGTAAAACAACATATTATTTTAAATATTGTCGGGCAAGGCATTTCGAGAAAGGATATCTGCACATCCATTGAGACTATAGTATGTAATGCTCTATAAATGTTGGGGAATGTAGTACTCATGGTTATTAGGGATATTAGGGTTACGTATTGAGACTTTGTTTATGAATTAACCAAGTCGAATGTGGATGATACTGGGTTTGGCCAAAACCAAATTCCATATGTCCTAAAGTGATATAGTGTTGACAAAGATAATTGGTGTAAATAATCGTTACTAAAGTTACCACTTGAATTTGCAAAATAGGATTTTACTAATGAAATTTATAAATGGTGAATTAAGTCAAACTTTCAAATCATTAGCTAAGGTGATGTTTGAACATTAGTATGAAATTGTTTAAATATTAATCACTGGTTAAATTCACACTTACGAGTCGCACAACCAAATTTACTCCGTCTTCATAATGCCACTTAATTTAATTAATTTACAGTTATAAAGTAATTAATATTTCTAAAATATTAATTATTATTATATTTATTATATCGAGTGTTTTTAGTAAAATGGGGTGGCCTCTAGAAATGTTTGGGGTGCCATTAGTATATAAAAGTTACATACATACATATACATATATATATATATATATACATATATACGTACACACACACACACATATATATATACATACATACATACGTATGTATATATGGATGTATGTATATATATGTATGTGTATATGTATATGTATATGTATATATTGACATGCGATATCGACCATAATTCAAATTAGATTTAAATTGAATAAATTGTTAATGTTTCGAGTTGGTATATTAGTCGATTAAGGAGCATGATCTATATGGCCTAGAACGAAGTAAAAGGGGTGGACTTTGGTTTTGAATTGGTAAGAGGGATTTGAGGAGATATTTGCTCTAAAATCACTATGTATATTCAAATCAACAGCCTCCACTTTCATTCGTATTTTTGCCCCTTACTTTTTCCTAATTTAGGCCGCAAGTACCTGCCCTCCTTATCTCATTTTTGCACTTCGTTCACATCCAAGCAATTAAATTATATTAAATCCAGTGTTATACGTCCATCTTATGCAAAGAAGGATGCATTTCTAAAAATCCAAAGGAGTCTGATTGGATCAACGTATTATTTTATGTCTTTATCTCAAAGGTATAATTTATTTCATACGTTTTTAATGAAATATCATGGTTCCTATATTTTGCATTAGTTATATGCCACATTTTTCACATATGTTATAACCTGCAAATTTAATTTGTTTAATATATACTGTTACTATAATAACTTTCACCTAAGGAGATCGAAGTGCCAAAACCTCGCAAGTCACTGATGTGGTCAAAGAGATTGCTAGTACTATAAATCTTGTCAAAGGAGTTCGATACGCTATGACTCTGAATCAATATTGTCGAAGTCATATAATGTTGAATATGCCAGTATATGATTTTTGTTTGATGATAATAAACATATATATATATATATATTCATTTAAATGTATTTGTTAATGCACTATTTTATTTTTGACGTAATTAATATATATTTGCTGAATAAAATAAATAACACATATTTTAAATTCAAAAAAATATTTTATTCAAACTAAAATTTTATTACGATTTTGAACAGTACAAATCTGAGCTCTCTCTATATATATACAATATCAATTACAATACAATTTTGACTACATCACAATTTTCCATTTACATTTGCACCTCACTACATACCACTCATTCACTCGTATTTATCTTCAACTCTATTCTAGATTGAATCCAGCATCTGAATTATCTGCAAAGAAAACAATGACGCGGTAAAATTGGAAAAGAAATACTTTTGCAGTGTAAAATAAAATGTATTTTGAAAATATTATTTGCCTCGGTTATTTGTGTTGTTCGACATCATTTAATTTTGAATTCATCAAACACGGACAACCTGTGGCATGTACAGTGTATCACTGTACATGCCACAAGGACATGCACACCGATATACACTGGATAAAATTACAGGGACAGGTGAGCGCAAGGTCAAACCCAATCAAAAGTTGGGTTCAACTTAAGTGACATTAGCACAAGGTCAAATCCGAGCTATAAGCTGGATTTAACACGTATGCAATCCAAATGTACAAGTTCAATAAAATAGTCAAGACACATAAATCAATCCTCGACCAAAATTCAATATGTACACATGAAAACTGAGGCAAGACAGTCACATGCCCAGGCACAATCAACCTCAAATTCTGACATGCGGTACATGAAAACTCAAGTGAGCCAAAACAGTATACAAGAATAAAATGAGCAAAGCTTCAACATAACGAACATGCTCAATTCTAACAAGGAAAAAATGCGTGCACACTTGTATACATATACATATACATATACATACATACATACATACATACATACATACATATATATATATATATATGAACATGAATGTAATGACCAAAGGCAGTAGAGAAATGGAACAAGTGGAGCCTCAACAGTGTCGACCCGTTCAAAATGAAACAGTAAGAGTGGTTAAAAAAAAGCAACCACACTCCAAGAAGCACTAATGCATATAGACCAGAGACCACATGATACATGACTAGAAGCTATGCAACCTAAACCAGATTACAAGACCACAGAAACAAATGATATCAAAACTTCAAGCATGCACATATATATCAATAAAGCACCACAAAAAGTTCAACATGACTCAAACCACAACAGTCAAGACAGATCAACAGGAAATATGCAACTCAATGAACAATACGTATGACATTGTGACAACAACCCATAAATGAAGATATCAAGACCAGAATGCATGGCTGCACAAAGAAATCACAATCCACATATACATACACACATATGTATACACACATGTATACATATATATGAAATGCAAAGGACAACTCGGATAACGGGTTCAGGTAGACCAGAGAACAACAACCATGAAGTTGAACAAAGCTTCATCAAATATAAATGAGAAACAGAGCATGCACAAGTGACTCAAAGCCAGATAATAACAAGTACAAGCAATAATAGTGCAATAGTGGTGAACAGAACATAAACGAGGCAGTGAAACAAAGTGCAGACAAGCTACATGAAGACAAACAGCAAGTGCACATCAACTAGATGCAAACAAAACAATATCACAGAGAAATTTCCAAATAACCGAAGTTCCCATTTTTTTACAAAAACCAATCAAATGATAAAATGTTCCAGGTCGAACATTTTTGTAGGTAGCAGTTTCAAAATAATTAAGGCAAGTTCGAACAAATCCAAATCGAAGCCAGATGTTAACATCAATAAGCAAAGTCAAGATAAATCAACAACGTCAAAACAAATTCAAAGCCATGGTAACCAAGATAATGAATCGAGCAGGGTCAAATTCATGAAGCCGTGGTAAGAAAGCATAGCAGTAGATATACAAAACAAACATGTCAAGATTGATCACAAGCATTGAATCAAAATCGAACTGTCAAGCATATAAATAGACGAATTCAAAATGAAAAATACGAACGAAATTATAGGAATTCGAATCCCATATAGCCCATATCATCATTGTAGCAGTCCGCAAATCTGTACCCCTTGAGTCAACACTATTCTACGTCAATTAACTCAAGTGGAACAGAAACACGAACCATTAGGGTTTAAGAAGAAGAGAAAGAAGAAAGAAGGAACTAAACAATATCAGAATCTCACAGTCGCAACGGAATAAACTATAATAGTAAATAATAGAGCTCTACACAAAATGAAAACTATATTTGTTTTATACAATGTATCATCAGAGTATCTCATTCAAGCAAAATTTACCAGTCAGACAATTCCATATAATCACAGCAGCGGGTATATATATACAAGTACGAATAATACGTCTCGGATTCCAGCTCCACACCAGCTCCATAGCATCCTATCCTGGACATATAATACTCGGTCTGACCCGAGCATTATAATGAAATAAAACCCGAGTCAGTCTGGAATACCAGCTGATAATAATGCATCCAAATTGATTATTAAAGTTTCAAAAATCCTTTGAAAACAAAAGCATCTTGTAAGACCACACCACAAATAAACATGTCGGTTTTTTACCTTACGATAGCTTAAACACTTTTTATTGAAATCCTCTGATATTATAATAGGGTCTATATACAAATACTTATAAAATAGCCGAAATTGTTGCATTATTAAATTCCAGCTACTAGCCACAGTGTGGGTAATACAAACAAAACTCGTAAAAGGCTCGTAGGGAGAATGGATTCCAACTAATGACTAAGCACTGGGGTACCACCTGTCACAGTACCTGGTCTAGATCAGTGTACCGAGGACCACGCCCGATCCCCTGCAACACAAGGGCCGAACTACCCCTTACTCGATAGTCCCGAGTAAGATCACCCCGCCGTTGGGATCAGCAACCGCACCACTAAGTCGAAATAAAAGGGACATGTAGACGGAAATGACCTTATCCGAAAATGGTTGCTGCCCACCAAGCCTTACTGCATATCCCCTGATTTTTATTCATTCCCGGTTGTTGAGGATTGAGGCTAAGCGTTACCTTTTAGAACGTTTCACTTAGAATGCACATCGCCCACCTGACGATGATCCGAAAGAATTCGTCCATACAAGTCCGTCCCGGTTTGAACTATTCCTACTACATTCATTTTGGAAATATCCTCAGGATTAGTAGCGACTAGCCCTTGCACTTCACTGCTCCATCTTCGACTCCGAAATACTTTTCCACGAAACGTACAAACCGGATCGAAGTGGTTTTCGAGAAATAAATTTCGATCCCGGTCTCTTCGAAATGATCAACGCGTTTGTACAATATTGATAGTCGGTGATTTAACTATCAATTAACATCCATAAGCATCCATCACACAATAAATAATTCCCACATTATTTATTTTCCTCAAGATATCTTTATAAGATATATTTTCGTTTTCAAATCACTTTTGAAACAATTTCAATCCCAACTCTTTCCATGGAATAAGTTTCCCAAATTGTTACTTCTCTTGATAACATCTAAGTACCAATGTTTAAGGTTTAAAATAATTTAAATTCTTTATTATTGGAAATACATTAAACATTTATATTAAACTTCTTACATACTTTATTTAAAATATACACATATACTTTTTAAAAATATCTCAAATAAAACTGCACAATAAAGTATACACTATTATCCTTAAAATAAAGTTAAGTCATACTAGATTTAAAAATAAAGTTATGAAATGCTATACAAGTTTCAAATAAGACTTTAACTAATTATCTTTAAAATATAACCATTTACAAACATAAATATTAATAATATCACTTTAAAACTTAATGCCAATTTTTCCTTAATTAATTATTACTATAACTACTTAGTACATATTTATTTAGAAAACTCTGCAATCCTACAAAAGAATTTTTCTTAAAACATCCTTTTGAAATCAAATTTAAAGCTTTTATATTGTACTTAGAAATCTACTTAAACATACTTGGCTTCAGCGAAATACACTTCCGTCCAGGATAACCCAAGGAATTCTTTTTATCAATCCAACTTGATTTACTCAATTCAATTTTACGTTCATCCCGTAAAATTTATTTCCATACTTTAAAAATAGCTCCTTTTATTTTTAAACACATTGTTTTTTTTCCTTGAAATCACTTCCAAACATACGTTTAAATATTTAAAATAAGCTTTAGAAATTTATTAAATTGAAAATAATACTTAAGGAAATATACAGGGTTTCCCAACTATTTTAACTAAAATTTAACTTTTTTAAAATAAGGTTATTAAATCAAATATTCATATTAAAATTTCCTTTTTAAAACTTAATACTACTTTATCATTTTAAAAATAATTAAATACCATAATTACTTAATCAAATATTTGCTTTCACTTAAAAACATATTAAAATAATATTTCTTTCTAAAAATATTCTAAACATATTTAAACTGAAAATTTATAATTTAAAAGCTGTCTTAGAAACAAAATAAAATTTCCAGGAGAAAGCACATTTCCCATTTTGAAAAATAAATCTCGCTATTCTTTAAACAATTCACATTTCCTTTATAGATCACATTTCCAAACATTTCAAATTATCAACCAATCTTCTTGAATTTGATTCCTTTAAAATTCTTTACTTAGGAATTTCTTTTATATCCTTTAAACCCAATTCATCTATTTATATTTAAAATTTTCAGGTTGTATTCACCCAATCACAGCACAACACAATTTAAATTTCAATTTAATTCATCACAGTATATAATTAAAGCACAGCAAAAAAAGATTTAAACAAATTATCACAGAATAATAAATAAGATATAACACAGAATATAAATTAATTTTTATTTGTGAGGGGTCCAGTTGGATCCCTCCAACCTGTTTTCCCTTCATCCACATATATTAGCACAATAATATATATCAATTCAATTTGATAATAATTAACATACTCAACCAATCATGCAATCATTCAATTATTGATTATTTAAATTAACTAATATTCCAGATGTGAGTGAGTTAAACTCAGCTTGGGTTTTCGGCGAGCGTTCAAATTTAAATTAAATTGAACGGCGTTCGATTTAACCAAATTTTTTACTTGCTTGGAACGGTTCCAGAACTGCTCCACTGCGTAGTATGCGTCTCTGCAATTCCGGTATCGCCAGTTTCGTCGAAATCTGACCAAGTATGCATATAAAACAAATTTCCCTTTTTATTTTAATTTGATTACCATAACAAAATCTCGGCCGTTACTACAGCAAATCGAATCAAGACCATAGCCTGCTTCTTCCTCTACCACGCGTTCTCCCCAGGTAAACAAAATCGAACCCATCACCATAACTAGGGTTTCGAACCGCTCTCCCATCGCTCGACTACGCGGCGATCGTTAAGCTCCACCTCGAAGCTCATGGTCGGCTCCACCACCGCTCCTAGTCTTGTCGAACTCGATCATCTCTATGCCAAGATTTTTGCGTGCAAACGAGCAACTATCGGTCCCCATAACTTCACCATCGCCACGCTATAAGTCATCACGACCGTTGGATCTGAAGATCTTCTCGCGCTCTACGACGTTCACGTTGGACGTATTTGCTATCGACTCACGAATTTGTAGAAAAATAGAGAAGAAGGCAAGTCGATTTCGGACATTGGAAGATTAAGAGGCCGATGGCTCTAGATTAGGGTTAGGGTAAGGCGTATAAACGCGTATATGTGTGTGTGTGTGTGTGTATATATATATATACGTGTAACCGATTATTTAATTATTTAATTCACTTTAAAGCAACTTTCTCAAACGATCTCCAAACAATGCGTTTCGACAGGCGTTTCTAAGGTTTTACCTATGTTCCGAAACAATGGAACGTGTTTCGGAAGCTAATTCGATCATATGCGGGAGTTACGGAAATAAACGATAAATTTTAAATTAAATCGATTAAAGTATTTTCTATGCGTTTTAAGCCGCCGGGGTCATTCGACAACTCCGATTGCTACGAAAATTGAAATTCGATAACAACTAACTATTACAGATCCAAAGAAACTAGTTTCGTCGAATTCCGAGACTATGCCCCGGAAGGCTATTTTAACTCGTCGATTATTTCGAGCGATTTTCAAAATCGTCGAAATCACTTAAAATTTCACTTTTAAAAACTTTATTAACTCTATTATAACTTGTATAAAATTTATATTCACATTAGAAATCATTCTGATTCAGTTTAGATCAAAATCTTAATATTTGCAATATTAAATTCCATTATTAAATTAATTTAAAATTCCAAATTTAATCTATCGACTTTTAATTCCATCCAATTGTCCAATATTACTATTTAAATCAAAATAAACTTAAATAAATTTTTAGAAGCCATTTTTATATTTATTTACACTCAGATTCACCCATTTATCCCTATTCTAATATTAAGCTATTATTATTCAAATTTCAATTTCATTCCCATATTTGAAATTTAACTAATTCTATTAACTTAACCAAAATCCTTTTATTTTAAAAATTCAAATTATAATCCATATTCGACATTTAAAATGAATTAAATGTTCAAATCTGGCAACCCAAAATTCCGGGTCGTTACATTCCTCCCCCCTTATAAAAATTTCGCGCCCGAAATTTGCTAAGGTAGAAAGAATGTTCCAAACTCAAAAGCAAAACTTACTTAGTGAAATCTCAATTTTACTTTGCTCAAATTCTTTAGTTACAAATCGAAACTACTAGTTTCAATTCCTATCCCAAAATCTTTTTATTTTCAATTGTTATTTGAAATCAACTTTGTCATTAATGAAACATTTCAAATTTTCAAAAATTTTCTAACTCCCAAAATTTCTGAAATTTTTTGACAGAGTTTCCCCTGTACGGAGGAGCTTTTGCAATATCACAATAGATATAAATATATATACATCGACCCACACGGTCAGAAAAACCAAAAACAATTCATATTTCCTATTTTTAATGCGTAGGCGTATCTTTTTTAGCATTTTTAAAGCAAACAGCTAAATAGTATCGCATATACGCACTCCAACTCTATCCATTGCCTCCCATACCTGTACTTACTTAAACAAACACATCAGTTTTCAAATAATATGAGCATTTATCAATATATTTTTCATTAAATTAGCCCAAACACATCAATTGCAAAGTTTAAACAATCAAACTTTATAATTATGCATGTTAACTTCCTTTATAAGAAATTTCACAATTTCAACATCAATTTAAATCCTTTTTACAAATCCAAACTTCATTTTATCTCACTCGAACAATTTATATTCAAGTTCACTATATACCATTCATATTAATTACAACCAATTCATTTCCACTTCAATATGATTAACATATCACTTAATAAAATTTCAGTCCATTCCAATTAATTCAAAACCAATTTCATTTGCTTCTTTAGACCAACTCAATTCCGAATACAACAAAACGACCGATTCTATGCAAATTTAAGGTTATCCAAGCAATTGACAATCACTTAAGCTTATAGCCATTAAAATTAATTTCCAACTTAGATTTATATTAATTTTATTCAATTTTGCATGGTTCACAATCCAAGCATTCTTATTCCGTTGCAATTTTTAATTAAATTTCTTATTCTCTCTTCAAGTTCATCATTTAAGTTTAAATTAATAACATCCCATTCTATATTATTTACAGCCCAAACATTCTTGCTTTATCACAATTATTAAATTAAATCTCTAATCTTACATTTCCAATTCATTATACATATAGGTTTATATTAATATCATTCAATTCTGGGTTATATACAACTCATACATTCTTATTACATCTCAATAATTAATTAAAATTCTTTTTCGCTTGCATTTCAATTCTATTATCTCAACAAGTTCCATTCAAGACCCCTTATAAAGCCAACCACAAATATTTTTTCAATTTGCTTAAGTTGTTTAAATCATACAATATTGCCATTTCTTCTTATATCAATTTTATTTTATTTTCATTTGATCCTTATCCCAATCAATTCCAATTCATCTACAAATTTTAATTCAATTTGTTTACTTATTCAATCCATTTGGAATTTTAATTCATCTCCTCGATCCATTCTGACTTTTGTTAATAATATGACCACTTTAAATCATTTCACTCATTTGAATTTATTTACAATTCAAACTATCACTATTATAATCTAATTCCATTATTCATTCACACTCTCGGCTTTTTATTGCCAAAATTAAATTCCATACTAGAAATAGGTTTTTTTCCAAAATTCTCTTAACAAACCACCAAAATTTCATCCATGCCAATACAAATTCCATTTAATTTAGTTTATACTAAATTCATCCTCAAGCTTCTTTTTATTTAATTTAGCTTACGCTAAATTCATTCTCAATCAATTCCTTTAAATTTAGTTGAGTTAAAATTTTATTCACACAATATCATTCTTATTTATTCTAAATTAAATTTCATCTTTTCCAAATTTAATTAAAGTCCAACTACGTTTTATTTAACCAACTTGAGTTCATTCCATTCCTTTTACTATCTTAAATAAGAATTTAGTTCTATTCAAAATTATTTGTAACATAACTGAAACTTGACTTTAATTCATTCCAAATTCAACTCGATTCTATTTAAACGAAGTTAAATCCAATTCAATCCAATTTTAATCCTCCATATACAAGTTCAAAATTTATTTGCTGATTTAAGTTCATTCACATCCTTTATATTTTATATCTTCTTCATCTTATTTCAATTCACATTTCTTTTGAGATTAAGTTTGAATTCACCATACCATTCAACTATTTCTCATATGTGATCATAATTCTCTATTTATAAGTTCATCAAATTATTTACTTCAAAGTTTATATTGCTCATTTTAATCCATTTACATCTTATAATCACAATTCCAAATTATTTATATGTGTACTACTGAATTCTTAAGGATACCAATTTTCCTTCACCTTGATCCTTTACAAATTTTAAATTCACAATTCCAGATTATAAGTATAATACTTAATAGCTTATGGGTATAATTCATTACACAATGACACACAATTACCAAGTCATTTTACATTTAAATTTAATTCAAATCAATTTAATTCTAATTTATTTAACTTATCCCAAATTAAATTCAAATTTTCTGTTCACTTCATTATACTTCATTCAC
This sequence comes from Allium cepa, assembly GCA_030765085.1. Lineage (NCBI taxonomy): Eukaryota > Viridiplantae > Streptophyta > Magnoliopsida > Asparagales > Amaryllidaceae > Allium > Allium cepa. The sequence continues at coordinate 42,879,119 of CM060937.1, forward strand.
TTTAATATATGTTATTCATTTCCATTTTACTCAAGTTAAATTTTAATTCCAAGATTAAAATTTTCATTTCTTCCTTCTTATTAATATCAACATCACTTAATAAGTCCAATAGTCGATCCATTTTAACCTTCACATTATTTAAATAGGATTTTCCAGAATTCAATTGCCTAGTTTTATTTCAAAATCATTTTGAAATAATAAATAACTTATACCCTCCTGGTATATCAAATCAAACTTCCAGTTTTCTAAAACAATCTGTTTTTACCCAAGCAATTTCCCTTTCTGAAACTTCCAAAACCACCTGTATATCCAAACAAGTCCAAAAAATATCATAATCAACCATTTTGGTAGCAATCCATCACTTTAGAAACTCGAAAATAAATTCTACTGATGTGGCTAGCATCATCAGGATTATTTTCTAGTGACTGAAGTGAGTTCAGTGCTTCCTTACTTTCCCAAATTCATTTCAAAACAGTTTCCATTCAAACACATTACCCAAAACAATATTCCACCATTACCTTCAAGTCTTTGGACATCATTCCCAAACATTTCCAAGATTTTAAATTTCCAAATTTTGTTTTCAATACATTTAAAATACTTTTCAAAACTTCCGAAATTTAAATTCTGGTTTAATTCAAATTTAGTTATTCTTCTTTTGTATAATTTATACTCATGGAATTTATTTGGTTATAATCATTTCAAATTTTAGATTAAATTTTAGATTCTTATTCGATTAAGATATCCACATCCAAACAATCAAATATATATAATAATTTTAGAAAATTATTTCTTTTATATCAAAATATAATTTTGGGTAAAATTATTTCATTTACCCACTTTAAAGACAATACTATGTCGGTTTATCTTGTTTAAGAGTTTAGAAACCCCTATCGATACGGTTATACTTTCCGTACCGACCAGAATTCATAAACACTCAACCGATAAGTCAACACAGTATAAAAACAATTTTATATTCACTAACAAGTACGCTTTAATATCTATTACTACACTCAACTCATTATAGAGTACTATTGACTCTGTTTAATGAGTAATTTCCCTACCAAAGCCTAGGTTGTCGCCAACCTAAGCTCTGATACCAAGTGTAACAGCCCGCAAATCTGTACCCCTTGAGTCAACACTATTCTACATCAATTCACTCAAGTGGAACAGAAACATGAACCATTAGGGTTTAAGAAGAAGAGAAAGAAGAAAGAAGGAACTAAACAATATCAGAATCTCACAGTCGCAGCGGAATAAACTATAACAGTAAATAATAGAGCTTTACACAAAATGAAAACTATATCTGTTTTATACAATGTATCATTAGAGTATCTCATTCAAACAAAATTTACCAGTCAGACAATTCCATACAATCACAGCAGTGGATATATATATATATATATATATATATATATATATCAAGTACGAATAATACGTCTCGGACTCCAGCTCCACTCCTGCTCCATAGCATCCTATCCTGAACATATAATACTCGGTCTGACCCGAGCATTATAATGAAATAACACCCGAGTCATTCTGGAATACCAGCTGATAACAATGCATCCAAATTGATTATTAGAGTTTCAAAAATCCTTTGAAAAAAAAGCATCTCGTAAGACCACGCCACAAATAAACATGTCGGGTTTTTACCTTACGATAGCTTAAACACTTTTTATAGAAATCCTCTGATATTATAATAGGGTCTATATACAAATACTTATAAAATAGCCGAAATTGTTACATTATTAAATTCCAGCTACTAGCCACAGTGTGGGTAATACAAACTAAACACATAAAAGGCTCGTAGGGAGAATGGATTCAAACTAATGACTAGGCAGTGGGGTAACACCTGTCACAGTACCTGGTCTAGATCAGTGTACCGAGGACCACGCATGATCCCCTACAACACAAGGCCCGGACTACCCCTTACTGGATAGTCCCGAGTAAGATCACCCCGTGGTTGGGATCAACAACCGCACCACTAAGCCAAAAAAAGGGACATCTAGACAGGAATGACCTTACCTGGAAATGGGTGCTGACCACCAAACCTTGCGGCATATCCTCTGATTTTCAGTCATTCCCGGTTGATGAGGCTTGAGGCTAAGCGTTACCTTTTAGAACGTTTCACTTAGAATTCCCATCACCCACCTGACGATGTTCCAAAAGTATTCGTCCATACAAGTGCGTCCTGGGTTCGAACGGAACCGAAGGCACTATTCCTACTACATCCATTTTGGAAATATCCTCATGATTAGTAGCAACTAGCCCTTGCACTTCACTGCTCCATCTTCCACTCCGAAACTTTTTTCCACGAAACATACAAACCGGATCGAAGTGCTTTTCAAGAAATAAATCTCGATCCCGGTCTCTTCGAAACGATCAACACATTTGTCCAATATTGATAGTCGGTGATTTAACAATCAGTTAACATCCATAAGCATCCATCACACAAAAAATAATTCCTACATTATTTATTTTCCTCAAAGATATCTTTACAAGATATATTTTCGTTTTCAAATCACTTTTGAAACAATTTCAATCATAACTCTTTCCATGGAATAAATTTCCCAAATTGTTACTTCCCTTGAAAACATCCAAGTACCAATGTTTAAGGTTTAAAATAACTTAAATTCTTTATTCTTGGAAATACATTAAACATTTATATTAAACTCTTTACATACTTGATTTAAAATATACACATATACTTTTTAAAAATATCTCAAATAAAACTGCACAATAAAATATACACTATTATCCTTAAAATAAAGTTAAGTCATACTAGATTTAAAAATAAAGTTATGAAATGCTATACAAGTTTCAAATAAGACTTTAACTAATTATCTTTAAAATATAACCATTAACAAACATAAATATTAATAATATCACTTTAAAACTTGATGCTAATTTTTCCTTAATTAATTATTACTATAACTACTTAGTACATATTTATTTTGAAAACTCTACAATCCTACAAAAGAATTTTTCTTAAAACATCCTTTTGAAATCAAATTTAAAACTTTTATCTTCTACTTAGAAATCTACTTAAACGTACTTTGCTTCAGGGAAATACACTTCCGTTCAGGATAACCCATGGAATTCTTTTTATCAATCCAACTTGATTTTCTCAATTCAATTTTACGTTTATCCCGTAAAATTCCTTTCCATACTATAAAAATAGCTCCTTTTATTTTTAAACACATTGCCTTTTTTTTTCCGAAAATCACTTCCAAACATACGTTTAAATATTTAAAATAAGCTTTAGAATTTTATTAAACTGAAAATAATACTTAAGGAAATATACAAGGTTTCCCAAGTATTTTAAATAAAATTTAACTTTTTTAAAATAAGGTTATTAAATCAAATATTCATATTAAAATTTCCTTTTTAAAACTTAATACTCCTTTATCTTTTTAAAAATAATTAAATACCATAATTACTTAATCAAATATTTGCTTTCACTTAAAAACATATTAAAATAATATTTCTTTCTACAAATATTCTAAACATATTTAAACTGCAAATTTATAATTTAAAAGCCGTCTAAGAAACAAAATAAAATTTCCAGGAGAAAGCACACTTCCCATTTTTAAAAATAAATCTCGCTATTCTTTAAATAATTCACATTTCCTTTATAGATCACATTTCCAAACATTTCAAATTATCAACCAATCTTCTTGAATTTGATTCCTTTAAAATTCTTTACTTAGGAATTTCTTTTATATCCTTTAAACCCAATTCATCTATTTATATTTAAAATTTTCAAGTTGTATTCACCCAATCACAGCACAACACAATTTAAATTTCAATTTAATTCATCACAGTATATAACTAAAACACAGAATAACAAGATTTAAACAAATTATCACAGAATAATAAATAAGATATAACACAGAATATAAATTAATTTTTATTTGTGAGGTCCCTCCAACCTATTTTCCCTGCATCCATAGATATTAGCACAACTGTAACAGCCCGCAAATCCGTACCCCTTGAGTCAACACTATTCTACAACAATCAACTCAAGTTGCACAGAAATACGAACCATTTGGGTTAAAGAAGAAGAGGTAGAAGAAGAGAAAACAAAATCAACATCAGAATCTAACCATCGCAGCAGAATAAAATATAATAGATAGTAAATAATCTTTACTCAAAATCAAATATATCTGTTTACATACATTACATCATCAGAGTACATCAGTCACAACTCACATCAATAACATACAACTGAATACACATCAACTCAACACAGCGGAATATATATAAATATACAAGTACGAGGGTACGTATCGCCATCCTGCTCGTCCCCTGAGCTCCACAGCATCGTATCCTGTATTCTATAATACACGGTCTGACCCGAGCATTACAGTTAAATAACACCCGAGTCAGTCTGGATTACCAGCGTGAGAAAATCACACCCAATTGATTTTTAAAGTTTCAAAAATCCTTTGAAAAACAAAAGCATCTCGTAAGACCACGCCACAAATAAACATGTCGGGTTTTTACCTTACAATAGCTAAAACAATTTTTATAGAAATCCTCTGATATTATGATAGGGTCTATATACAAATACTTATAAAATAGCCGAAATTGTTACATGATTAAATTCCAGCTACTAGCCACAGAGTGGGTAATACAAAACAAAACTCGTACAAGGCTCGTAGGGAAAATGGATTTCCAACAATGACTAGGCACTGGGGTACCACCTGTCACAATACGGGGCCTAGATCACCGTACCAAGGATTACTCCCTTCATCCCCTGCAACACAAGGCCGGAACCATTCCTTACTGAACAGTCCCGAACAAGATAAACCCCGTGGTTGGCGCGACCAACCACCCACAAAGCCAAAATAATAAAGGGACATCTAGACAGGGGAATTATCTTGTCCTGCTTGGGCATGACCCACCTAACCTTGCTGCATATCCCCTGATTTTCAGTCATTCCCGGTTGATGAGGCTTGAGGCTAAGCGTTACCTTTAGAACGTTTTCACTTAGAATGCTCATAGTCCACCTGACGAGGTTTCGCAAGCATTCATCCATACAAGTCCGTCCCGGGTTCGAACGGAACCGAAGGCACTATTCCTACTACATCCATTTTGGAAATATCCTCAGGATTAGTAGCGACTAGCCCTTGCACTTCACTGCTCCATCTTCGACTCCGAACACGTTTTTCGCACGAAACGTACAAACCGGATCGAAGTGGTTTTCGAGAAATTAATCTCGATCCCGGTCTCTTCGAAACGATCAACGCATTTGTCCAATATTGATAGTCGGTTATTTAACTATCAATTAATATTCACAAACAACCATCAAGCAATAAATAATTTCCAAATTATTTATTAATCTCCAAAAATATCTTCACAAGATATATTTCTATTTTCAACCCTTTGAAAACAGTTTTCAAAACCATCTTTCTTTTCAGAATCAACTTTCCCAAATATTTTCTATCTCCTTTGAAATTACCAAGCACAAACTAGATTTTTAAAATAATTTAAAACACTTTACTTTAAAATATACCTTTAAAACATTTAAGTTAAACTATTTCAATAATTTTTAAAAATATGTACTATATAAATATTTGAAAATAAGGTTATTTTATAAAATATAACTAAATTTTTAATCTTAAACAAACTACTAAGCCACTCTTAAAATAATTATTTGCTATAATATATTACAAGGAAATACTTGCTTTAGAAATTAAATATTAGAAATAATAAATTGTACAAAACTTGCTTTCTTTAAAAACAGCTTTAAAGCATTTAATTTATTTTTAAAAATTTACTTTAAAAAAACGTACTTGGTTATTCAGGGAGAATTTCCAATCTCAATCACTTAAATCGGTTTCCATATCGATTCCCAATTTATTCCATTTGAAATAAATTTCTTTACTTATTAGTTCATTTCAAAATTCGTTAATTATGGACTTTATTATTATTTTCAGTTTGATTTTAAATCCTTTATCTGAAATGTACAAATTTCAGGTTATTCCCAATTTCTTCTTTATTCTTCTTGAATAATTTAAATCCTAAATTTAAAATAAATATTTTGTTCTTTTAAACAATAACATTGAAGTTTAAATTTCATTAACTTCCTGTTTGTTTAAATTTTCCTTTCCATACTCAAGATTTATTAATTAAAATTTTAAAGTCACTTTATTTCCTTTCCAGTTCATTCATAATTTATTCAACTTTTCTTTAATTATTTACTTACAATTTCACTGGTAATTCATTATTGCCCGATTATAACAATCAAGCCATAACATTCAATATTACCACATAATTCACTACAGGATATCAAATATTCAGAACAGAGAATATTAAATAATTAAATAAAGTTGAGGGGTCCAGTTGGATCCCTCCAACCTGTTCTTCCTGCATCCACAGACGTTAGCACAATATAAAACAACATTCCAAGATGTGATATATATTATAATATGACACAACAATCAATTCAACAAATCAACCAATTATTTAAATTTAATCATTTGAATTTAAATTTAAATTTTAAATCTAACTGAGTGAGATTAACTCACCTTTGATTCCTGTTTTGCAATCCGACCCTACCCGGCTTGCTTCTATCAGATTTTGACCTTGAACAATCATTATATCCTTTATTAATATTTGAAATAAATTGAACTATCAATTTCCCTTTTATTAAATTAATTAGTTAACAATTCAATCCTAGCTAAATAATTATCCCGTTTTAAGGAATCTTTTAGTGGTTAAAATAAATTAGCTAAGTTGGTTGAACAAATTTATCCCCAAATCTATTTATTTAAAACAAACTTAGCAAATTTAAAATATGTATATTTCCAGTAAATAAACATTTTCTCTACTGTAATTATTCTTTTTTTTAATCTTTCTGTTTACTTACTAATATATATATAAATGCACAGTATCTAATTAATTAAATTGGAACAAAAATTTCTGCAATACCTTACTGCATCGGTTGTCACAAAGCTATCCAGAACGTCGTCATCTGACTACGCTGTTGAACCCTAACAACACCAACTATCCTGACGTCAACACTCGAGCTCGCGAAGATCCTAAATTCCAGAAGGCGTACGAACTATCGCGGCTACTAGTTGAAGTCGCTTCCCAATCCCATGCCGCGCATCACTAAATAATGGCCGCAGCTACAAGTCGAATCGCCTATTTCTACGTCGCGCAGTCACACTCGATTCGATGCACCCAAAGCCACCTACCATTGAACAACCTCCGATCCTTCGCGACATCACCTCACGAGCTTCGAACCAAAGTCGATGCTAACGGTGATGGAAGCTGCGAATCCAAACCCTAGCTCAAGAACGAGTCCTTCTGCGTCGCGGTCCCCTACTCATTCGCGACCTTTCCCCCCTCCAGTCGTTTCTCGAACGAGCTTCCCCTTTCAGGTCTTGCGATTTCAATCGCCATTGATTAGCATATAATTTTTTTTTATATAGGGCTGTCGAATTGGAACTGAGAGGAGAAGGGGTTGGATTCTATAGGGTTTGATTTGAATTGGAAAACAAAAATAACCAAGCAAATTGATTACGACCATAGGAATTAATAAAACTGTCTTGATTGAATTTTTTTTTTTTAAACAAGAAGAGCTTGTCTTGAAAGGAAACGGGTGTTAGATTGTTTTGTAGAAGAAAAGGCGTATATGAGAAGCCTCATTAATGAAATTAAATTTCATTAAATTATTATCAATTAAATTTTTAGCGCACTTATATATCGTACACTCACCCACTAACTCCAAAAACTACGAAAATTAAAACTCGATAATAATTCAATATTACGGACCCAATGGAACTGGTTTCGTCAAATTCCGAGACTGTGCCTCGGAAGGCTATTTTTAAATTCAATTTAAACGATTAAATTTCAAAACTAACCAATTCAGTGATAGATTCCATTTTAACACTGTTATTATACTCAATGTTATCAATATAAATTTTATAAGCTTTCAACTTATAATTTTAACAGGCTTAAAATCTCAGGTTTCATATTTTATTTTATTCAAATTATTTAACTCAATAATCTAACTGTCAAATAATTTATGCTATTTGTATTTTAAGTTGATAATTAACTTTTAGATAATTAAAATCAATTAAATATTTTGATTACAAATGCTTTCAAAATTTCGGGTCGTCACAACAACAATATATATCAATTCAATTTGATAATTATTAACATACTCAACCAATCAAGCAATCATTCAATTATTGATTATTTGAATTAACAAATATTCCAGATGTGAGTGAGTTAAACTCAGCTTGGGTTTTCGGCGAGCGTTCAAATTTAAATTAAATCGAACGGCATTCGATTTAACCTAAATTTTTACTTACTTGGAACGTTTCCAGAACTGTTCCACTGCGTAGTACGCGTCCCTGCGATTCCGGCATCGCCAGTTTCGTCGAAATCTGACCAAGTATGCATAAGATATGGGATTATAAAGTTTGTATATAAATTTAAAACAAATTTCCCTTTTTATTTTAATTTGATTACCATAACAAAATCTCGGCCGTTACTACAGCAAATTGAATCAAGGCCGTAGCCTGCTTCTTCCTCTACCACGCGTTCTCCCCAGGTAAACAAAATCGAACCCATCACCATAACTAGGGTTTCGAACCGCTCTCCCCTCGCTCGACTACGCGACGATCGGTAAGCGCCACCTCGAAGCTCATGGCTGGCTCCACCACCGCTCCAAGTCTTGTCGAACTCAAGCATCTCTATGCCAAGATTTTTGCACGCAAACGAGCAACTATCAGGCCCCATAACTTCGCCATCGCCACGCTATAAGTCACCACGACCGTTGGATCTGAAGATCTTCTCGCGCTCTACGACGTTCACGTTGGACGTATTTGCTATCGACTCACGGATTTATAGAAAAATAGAGAAGAAGGCAAGTCAATTTCCACCATTGGAAGATAAAGAGGCCGACGGCTCTAGATTAGGGTTAGGCTTAGGCGTACAAACGCGTTTATATATACGTGTAACCGATTATTTAATTATTTAATTCACTTTAAAGCAACTTTCTCAAACGATCTCCAAACAACGCGTGCCGATAGGCGTTTCTAAGGTTTTTACCTACGTTCCAAACACAATGGAATGTGTTTCGGAAGATAATTCGATCGTATGCGCGAGTTATGGAAATAAACGATAAATATTAGATTAAATCGATTAAGTATTTTCTATGCGTTTTAAGCTGTCGGGGTCAAACGACAACTCCGATTGCTACGAAAATTGAAATCCGATAATCACTAACTATTACGGATCTAATGGAACTGGTTTCGTCGAATTCCGAGACTGTGCCTCGTAAGGCTATTTTAACTCGTCGATTATTTCGAGCGATTTTCAAAATCATCGAAATCACTTAAAATTTCACTTTTAAAAACTTTATTAGCTCTATTATAACTTGCATAAAATTTATATTCACGTTAGAGATCATTCTGATTCAGTTTAGATCAAAATCTGAATATTTGCATTATTACCATTATTAAATTAATATAAAATTCCAAATTTAATCTATCGACTTTTAATTCCATCCAATGGTCCAATATTACTATTTAAATCAAAATAAACTTAAATAAATTTTGAAGAAACCATTTTTATATTTACTTACACTCAGATTCACCTATTTATCCCTATTCTAATATTAAGCTGTTATTATTCAAATTTCAATTTCATTCCCGTATTTGAAATTTAACTAATTCTATTAACTTAACCAAAATCTTTCTATTTTAAAAATTCAAATTATAATCCATATTAGACATTTAAAACGAACTAAATGTTCAAATCTAGCGACCCAAAATTCCGGGTCGTTACAATCATCGGCATGGAATCTCATTCGAGTTCAAGCAACAACAGAGAAGAATAAAACATCGAACTCGAATTAAAGTCGAGAATATTCAATAATCAGTAAAAGGAAAAACCGCGTACCATTGTAACAATCGAACTCGACTTAGTTGAAGCTGCCGCGAACATATAATTGATCGAAGAAAGGAATTAATGCATCGCTCTCTTTTAAGCAGCGACTTCAACAATTTCCAGAACCCTAATTTAGAACGAAGAAGAACGAACGAGTAAAAAAAGGAAGCAGCCATTGTTTGAAGAACAAAGGCCGACGAAATAAAGTGAAAAAGGGTTACAGCCGATAACAAAAAGAAAAGGGGATTTCCTTTTAATTTTTATTGGGCTGTTTTCTCTATTTGGGCTTGATATTTAAATTTAGGGTTTTGTTATTTAAATTGTTTTTAAATTTGTATTTTCCATTTAAGCTTTTGTAAATTCTGGTCGTGTGACAAGGGGACGAACTATGGTGGTGTTGTTAGAGAATTCGCAACTCAATGGCCGAGTTACGGTAAGGTTTGAGCGTAGAGTTAGGTTAGTCGATAGCGTGTGTCGCAAGTTTACGTGTGTAAGCGTCTGACTACCTAATCTCTAGTAGAAACCTTTTGGGGTGGCACGTAGGCAGGGTTTTGCCGAAGCTAGATAAATCTGTGTGTTCTATTTTCTGCTTTTAATTTTCTACTATTATCTATGCTGCTAGTATTCTGCTATTATCAGTGCTGCGATTATTTTATATACTTCCACATTAAATTTTTTAATTATTAGTATCACCCTATTCCTCCCCCTCTAGGTGAAATCGATCCTACAAGTGGTATTAAAGCTGGGAGCAAAAGCCATTATTGTTTTAAAATTTTGATTATTGTGTCACAAATTTGAAATGTTGAAATGGCTTCTTTAATAATGCTTTTATTGAGGGTCTGTCCAATATTATTCCTCTTGTTTTTGATAGAACAGATTTTTTGAATTGGATACTAAAAATGGAATTTTATTTAAAATCTGTTAATGTTAAATGTTGGGATATTACTGAAAATGGGTGTGATATAAAAGACGAGAAAATTACTTCGATTAATGCTCTTGCTATGCATATACTATATTCTCATATTAATCAAGATAATTTTAACTATATCACCCATTGTGAAAATGCATGGGAAATCTGGAATACCTTTGATGCAATATATGGCGCAAAAGTCAACAACCATAAGAAATCCCTCATAATCAACTCGGTTAAAGAAACGTGCTTGACAAAAATGGCAACAGGCAGCAATGTTGAAGGTTCAATAGCCGATGAGATAAGTGATTTTCCATTCAATGATTTAGTTCTCTTTTGCCAAAAATTAATTGAAAACAATGTAGCTCTTGAGTTGAAAAATAATAAATTGGAAAGAGAACAAGCTAGACATCATCAGAAAATTAATGATTTGGAAAATGAGATTAAAAATAGTAAGAAAACTAAAAATTCTAATTGCAAAAGGTGTTTGAACCATGAGAAAGAATTTGCCTATTCTCTTGAAAACTTTCAAAAGTCAAAAAAGGGAATTTAATATAAGAGAAAAACAAAACTAAGTTGATTTGTAAAAACAGCATTTTGCAAAAAGAGTTGGATAGCTTTAAGAAGTCAGAAATTTCTAAATGTGTGATTTTTGAAAAGAAATTAAACGAGATTAACGAAAATTACAAAACCCTTGAAAAAAAACGTGATTTTGAGCAAATATGAAATTATTCAATTAAATCATGAGTTTGAAAAGAAGATTGAAAAATCAAGGATTTTGAAAAAATTGAATTTAAAAAACTCCAACTCTTTGAAACCGAGATGCTTGAAGTTGAGAATAAAATTAGAGAGCTTCAAAATGAAAATAAGAGATTAAAAATGAATAGTTTTGAAAAGAGAGATAATAGCATTAGTTGTTGTTCGAAGCTAATAAATGAAAATAAACTTTTAAAATCAAAAATTAATAAACTTGAGTTTGGTACTCTGAAATTTTTCACTAGAGATAAATCATTTTATATACTCTTAGAAAATCTAATCTTCGAAAATAAAAGGAATGCATTTGGATTTGTAAAAGTGTAAAAATATGAACAAACAACTAATACATTGTTAAAAGGAAAAGTGTGATAACTAAACACTTGAAAACCATTCCAATTTGGGTTCCAAAAGGCATGAATATAAAATCCATTAAAGTCAAACAAATCTGGATGCCAAAAGGAACAAATATAAATAGTTTTGGGTCTCCAAAACATATTTTTCAAAATAATTTGCCACTAACAACCATGGACCTATAAAAACAAAGAGGTCACAAAAATCTTTTCTCGTATAGGTGTAGTGGCAGGCTAAGGAACAACAAGGGCGATACCTCGTTTCTGGCTGTTGCAGGCACGTGATAGGCTACAAATCAAAGTTCCTTAGCCTAGTACAAAGGTGATAGAGTCACAATGGGCAACAACGAAAAATTATCGTAAAGGTAAAATAGGTAACAGTATATTCAATAATTTATTAAATGTGAAACTGCACCATAATCTGAATTAAATCAGCCAGTTATGTGTTGATGAATTAATATGTTCATATTTGACTTGTTCCTATTTTTGATTCCTTTTTGTGCAAAAAAAATGTTGGCCCATCATCATATCATTCTTGAACTATTTCATTTGTTATTAGTTGATAATTGCTCAATATACTCTTGGATATATTTGTTCATTATATTCACTATTTTGTTTACTTGCACGATTTCAACTCAAAAGAACATTGTAAAAAGGATTTTAAGGAATTTGTTGCAACTTCACGGTCTAGTTTATCATATCCAACAAATGATAATTTTGAGTCAAAGGAAATTCCAATGTAGATCACCCTGGTAATCTAGTTGATAGAAAGTTACTAGTGGAACATGATTTATGTTGAGACATTCATTAGTTGCATTGCATTTTCAAATATAAAATCTACATATTTTTCATTTCAAATAATTTTCAAGTTAGCAGACATTTTTCTTATAAGACACCTTTCAGAAAATAGTTTTTGTTGACCTTGTTTCAGACTAGTCATTTTAGAAAATTTGATTTTATAATTATTTACGGATTTGATCTTAAATGACTACATTAACTAATCTGACTCCCTAGTGATTATAGAAAAGATAAATAGTGAATGAAAAAGCGATGGGTGTTGATACTAATCATATATTCCTATCATATTTCTATCGACCATCACTCATCAAAATCCAATGTAGCATGTCAATATGTGGTACTTTAAACAGGAAATCATTTCTGTTTCAATTTGTTATATTTTTAGCAACAAAAACATTCAAAGTATTCGCTCTCATTTAAAAGTCCTTATGGTTATGCATGGATGAATTACTTGGAATTTTGGTTATGTGCTTTCATGCTCATTTAAAAGTCCTCATGGTTATGCATGTATGGAACACATATCAAAAGTGGTTATTAAATAGAGAAGTTGATTCTAATCCCATTTAAAAGTTTCCACGGTTACGCATGATTAGAAGATACTTGAATTCATTCTATTAATTAGGAATACTACTAATCTCATTTAAAAGTCCTAACGGTTATGCCTGATTAGTAGATATTCAAATTCCTGATATAAATATACCATAAATAGACACAACTATATGGTTTTATATACCGACATCATCCCAATCATTCTAAAGTGGAATATGCGCCTAACAGAGTATTTATGATTTTTGTTTGATTTTTATTGGAATTAAATATTTATACTCGATTGGGTATTATTGTTGTACTAATGTCTATCACTTTATCTCTATTTTTCTAAACACTATTACTCTTTTGCTGATAGCAAAAGGGGGAGAGAAAAGTTAATATTTTGGCAAATAAAGGTCAAATATTTTATTTTGTATTTTGTATTTGCATCTAGGCTCATTTGCATATTTTTATTCACTTTCATGCATATATAAAGGTGGAGCTTTTTGCAGAGAGGGAGCATTAAATAGAGGGAGCAAATTGAATGATCAAATACATTTGACGAATTCAAAATCTTAGATATATGTTTGCTATCATCAAGAAAGGGAGATTGTTGAATATGCCAGTATATGATTTTTGTTTGATGATAATAAACATATATATATTCATTTAAATGTATTTGTTAATGTACTATTTTATTTTTCACGTAATTAATAAATATTTGCCCAATAAAATAAATAACACAGAATTTCAATTCAAACAAATATCTTATGACAATTTTGAATAGTACAAATTTGAACTCTCACTATATATATATATACAATTTCAATTACACTACAATTTTGACTACATCACAATTTTCCATTTACATTTGCACCTCACTACATATCGCTCATTAACTCGTATTTATCTATCCATCATCTGAATTATCTGGAAAGAAAACAGTGACGCTATAAAATTGAAAAAGAAATATTTTTGCAGTGTAAAATAAAATGTATTTTGAAAATATTATTTGACTCAGTTATTTGGGTTGTTCGTCATCATTTAATTTTGAATTCATCAAACACAAACAACTTGTGACATGCACAGTTTATCAATGTACATGCCACATGGCCGTGCACACCAATATACACTTGATAAAGTTACAAGGAAAGGTGAGCACAAGGTACAAACCAAATCAAAAGCCGAGTTAACTCAAGTGATATTAGCACAAGGTCGAACTCGAGTCATAAGTTGGATTCAACACAGGTGCAATCCAAATGTATAAGTTCAATGAAATGGTCAAGACACATAAATCAAGCCTCGACCAAAATTCAATATGTACACATGAAAATCGAGGCTAGACAGTAACTTGCCCAGGCACAATCAACTTCAAATGCTGACATACAGTACATAGAAACTAGACTGAACCAAAACAGTATACAAGAATAAAATGAGCAAAGCTTCAACATAACAAACATGCTCAGTTCTAACAAGGAGAAAATGCATGCACACTTGTATACATATATATGAACATGAATTCAACGACCAAAGGCAGCAGAGAAATGGTACAAGTGCAGCCTCAATAATGTCGACCAGTTCAAAATGAAACAACAAGAGTGATTCAAAGAAAAGCAACCACACTCCAAGAAGCACTAATTCATATAGACCAGAGACCACATGATACATGACTCGAAGCTATGCAAACTGAACCAGATTACAAGACCAATGAAACAAATGCTATCAAAACTTCAAGCATGCACACATATATCGATAAAGAACCACAAACAGTTCAACATGACTCAAACCAGAGCAGTCGAGACAGACCAACAGGAAATATGCAACTCAATGAATAATACATATGACATAGTGACAACAACCCATAAATGAAGCTAACAAGACCAGACTGCATGGTTACACAAAGAAATCACAATCCCTATATATATACACACATATGTATACACACATGTATACATTTATAGGTAAGGCAACAAGACAACTCGGCTAATAGGTTCAGGTAGACAAGCGAACAACAACCATGAAGTCGAACAAAGCTTCATCAAGTATACATGAGGAACAGAGCATGCACAAGTGACTTAAAAGCCAGATAATAATAAGTACAAAGCAATATCAGTGCAATAGTGGTGAACAGAACATAAATGAGGCAGTAAAACAAAGTGCAGACAAGCTACATGAAGACCAACAGCAAGTGCACATCAACTAGATGCAAACAAAACAATATCACAGGGAAATTTCCAAATAACCAAAGTTCCAATTTTTACAAAAATCAATTAAATGATAAAATGTTCCAGGTCGAATTTTTTTTCAGGTAGTAGTTTCAAAATAATCAAGGCAAGTTCGAACAAATCCAAATCAAAGCCAGATGTTAACATGAATAAGTACAGTTAAGATAAATCAACATCGTCAAAGCAAATTCAAAGCTGTGGTAACCAAGATAAAGATTTGAGCAAGGTCAAATTCATGAAGCCGGGGTAAGAGAGCATAGCAGTAAATATACAAAACAAACAAGTCAAGGTTAATCACAAGCATTGAATCTAAATCGAACGGCTAAGCATATAACAAACGAATTCAAAATGAAAATTATGAACAAAATTGTAGGAATTCGAACCCTATATAACCCATATAACCATCGGCATGGAATCTCAATCGAGGTCAAGCAACAACAGAGAAGAATAAAACATTTAACTCGAATCAAAGTCGAGAATATTCAATAATCAGTAAAAGGAAAAATAGCATACCATTATAACAATCATACTTAGTTGAAGCCACCGTGAACATATAATAGTTCGAAGAAAGGAATCAAAGCATCACTCTCTTTTAAGCAGCAAATTCAACAATTTCCAAAACCTTAATTTAGAACGAAAAAGTATGAACGCGTAAGAAAAGGAAGCAGCCATTGGTTGAAGAACAAAGGCCGAAGAAATAAAGTGAAAAAGGTTACGTTCGATAACAAAAAGAAAAGGGGATTTCCTTTTAATTTTTATTAGGCCGTTTTCTCTATTGGGCTTAATTTTTAAAATTAGGGTTTTTTTATTTAAATTGTTTTTAAATTTTTATTTTCCATTTAAACTTTTATTAATTCTTGTCGTGTGACTAGGAGATGAACTACTGTGGTGTAGTTCGAGTATTCGCAACTCAGTGGCTGAATTGTGGCAGGGTTTGAGCGTGGAGTTAGGTTAGTCGATAGCGGGTATGACGAGTTTACGTGTGTAAGCATTTGATTATCTAGTTTCTTGTAGAAACCTTAGGGGTAGCACGTAGGCAGGGTTTTGCCGAAGCTGGGTAAATCTGTGTGTTCTATTTTCTGCTTTTAATTTTCTACTATTATCCGTGCGGCTATTATTGTGCTATTATTAGTGCTGTGATTATTTTGTATACTTCCGTATTAAATTTTTATAATTATTAGTATCACCCTATTCACCCTCCTATAGGGTAAAATTGATCCTACATATAACTGGCAAAGCATTTATATACGAATGTCGAAGAGACCAAGTACAAACTACTTTGCCAGTTGTTGGAGAATGTTGAAGTGGTTAAAGCATGTTCCATTGAAGCCAAACTTGTCCACATCGCACTGCACTAGCTCTTTGGAGGTTTTGATACACAAAAGCACCAAAGATTACCCTACAACACATTAAAGATGCTCAAAGCTATGCCTCACGTTGCTGATAATCACTCTGCAATTTATAAATGGATGAGCACCACCATTTTTGAGAAGCTTTTCGAAGGTATTGCATATGGAAGACATTAAGGGAATATAAGGCTATACTATTTTCCGTTGGACACAACACTTCGCGGATGTATATGAACCACACGTCGAAGACATTACACTAGTCTACATTAGCGATGTCGATGTCGAACGTCATTGATATCCATGAAGGCCATCAAAGTCAACCCCATCAAAAGCATATTAGCAAAGAGTCACACATAACAACCACTATCGAAGTCATTCATACTGAAATTAAACTTGTCAGAGACATAATAACAAAGAAGTTAGCACTCTGCATTGATGAAGTGGACCTAAGAGGCGTAGCGGTGGCCGTTTACCTCTATAAATACAACCCTAAGGGTACCTTTCTGGGGTGGAATTTTTTCTTCTTTCATTTCTTACATTCTAAACCCTAAACAGATTTTGGGATTTTAGAGCATATTGTAATTCATGAACATTGAACACAACTTTGAATGTTAAACAAGGATATAGCATGATATATGCATAATCGATTCGAACTTGTGAATTGAATAAACTTTTTACCTTACATATTGCATATTTGAATTGTTGTGACTTCATGATTGGCATAGCATAATTGGCTTCGAACTAGTGACTTCAAACATAATCAAATCTTTCGTATACTACTTCGAACTGCCCATATGACTTCAACTATGACCATAACATCAAGAGATACTATGACGGTTCTTACTCGCCCGATGATGACTTTGTCAAGCCTCGACAAGACTTCTTTTTTAGCAACCCAATTTCCAAGCACTTTCAGGGTTTGAAAATTTATTTGCTAACATTTTGGTGCTAGAAGGAGGGCCTAAACCTCTGACTTCGTTGAAACCTTAAGTGAAACCAATTCAACCTACATTGAACTTTCCTAGTCCGCATATTAGGGCATAAAGAACATTCCTATAGAAGCATATACCAATCCGAAGATTACCGACCATATTCCTAACACCACGTTTCTTAATTCTATTAAGAAGTCTGAGTAGCGGTCTTTTAAGCCTCGAATAATAGGCACACTTATCAAGTCATCGACGATCCATTATTTAATGAAGAACAATTATTGAGACTGAAGGCCTTGAGATCATAAATGAAAAGAAGTATGTGGCTTATGCTCCGGATAATTGAAGCATAAACCTCTTATATGTGGGCCCCACTCCAACTATTTCTTTGTGAAGAGATAGCCTTAAGAAAGATAATTTGTTTCTAAAGACAATAAGAGCCATTCAATTCCAAGCCAAGGGAATATATTTGAGGAAGGGATCACAAGTGATTTTGACACATTTGCTCAAAAATGGCACAGGGTCATGGGTTATCCATAGGCTCTAAGTGAGATTCATAGGAACTTGAAGAGAAAATTAATCATTAAAAGTGAAATGCCTGCACCAAGCAACAAAAGAATTAGACATCTGCCAAAGAGACTAGCCTTCAAATCGAGACTTCCAAAAGATTGAAACCTCACCACCTACCTTGAGAATATCTACTTCTTGACAAAAGATAAGATTGATTATTGGCCTTCAAAAAGAGAAGAACCCAATTCGAAAGAAATCACAGAAAGTCATATTGCTACTATCGTCTTGCAAATGGACATGATACCAATCAATGCCGGAGCTTGGAAGGAATGATCATTTGTTTTTCTAAAACAAGGAAAACTCAATCAATTTGTACAAAGATGTTAAACCAATCATCAATACAGGTCTTCTATATAAAATAAGTTTATCTATATAGCCATTAAACGCTTGACCGCAAGAGGCCCCTATCATGAAAGGCCATATGCCCTTAACCCCGTCATCAAAGGCCTAGTTAAGGCGCCTCGTAGAGGATGGTCAGAGTAATCCTTTGGTCCCATCTAGAAGGGCCTGTCTAATGTTTCTTCAAGCCTTCAACCCCTGCTTTATGGCCTAGTTAGAGCACATTCTAGAGGGAGGATGGAGTAAGCCTTTAGTGCTGTCATCAAAGGCCTTACTAAGTAACAAAACAACCTTTAGTGCCTGCCATCAAAGGCCTTACTGAACCGCATCCTAGAAGGAGATCAGGTAAATCTTTGGTCCTACTTAGGATAGCTAACCAAATGCATCAGACAGCAAACCTAAACCATCACTTAAGATGGTGATAAGATGTCCAAGCCAAAGTAGCGCTCCCAAATTAATCAAAATCAGAGCCAAGTGGTGCTCTCGAAATCTATCGAAATTTGAGCTAAAGAAGTGCTCCTAAATCAATCAAAATCAAAGCCAAGTAGTGCTCTCTAATCTATCAAAATTTAAGCTAAAGAAGTGCTCCCAAACCAATCAAATCAATGCCAAGCAGTGCTCTCGAAATTTATCGAAATTTGAGCCAAAGAATTGCTCCCGAATCAATCAAAATCACAGCCAAGTAGTGCTCTCAAGTCTAACAAAGTTTGAGCCAAGTAGTACTCTCAACTACTCTACCTTTCAGAGGAAGATCTAACGAAATCCAAGCCAAGCAGTGTTTTAAATCTATCTAACCCTAAAGAAGAATGAAATATTCCATTGCTAGATATAAGTTTCTGATCTACTGCTATTTCCAGATACAGGTTTCTAGTCTTCTATTATCCTACGTATGGATTTCTATAGGATCTAATATCATTTATATGGGAATCTCTGTTATTAATTATCCACGTTAAGTTATAAAAGGTTCAACTAGCGGCGATCTCCATTTTACAAACAAGTAGAAAGTGAGCTCAAAAACTCATAGTATAGAAAAGTGAAATACTAAGCATCACGCAATTTCAAGTCAGAATCAAAATTCAATTCTTGGTTATATATCCAAGGCAATATTCATTTAATTACAAATTTTTTACAATTCGATACACTATTTACATAGTTGTAGGCATAAAAGACAGATAAAATAAAGAAAACTTAACGAAGGTCGGCCCCCTTGTTACAGGCTAAGATTCTGTGCTGATTTATCCAAACCCTTGGCAATAAGGGATTAGTAATGTGACGAATGGACACATCCATGAGTTCCTTGAATTTATTTTCCATTTTACGAGTTGTTTCTCCATCATCAATCGAGTTGATATGCTCTTTCAG
Organism: Allium cepa; assembly: GCA_030765085.1. Lineage (NCBI taxonomy): Eukaryota > Viridiplantae > Streptophyta > Magnoliopsida > Asparagales > Amaryllidaceae > Allium > Allium cepa. The sequence continues at coordinate 42,899,141 of CM060937.1, forward strand.
GATATGATGAAGAATCTTATTAGCTCCTTGCAAAGTTTGAATCATACTCGTTGGCCTTTTGATTTCTTGATTAAGATCGTACTTCTCGCATTCGACTTTTTAAACCTTATTTTCATATTCAGTGATGTGTTGGGATATTTTTCCTCCCACTTTTAGTTAAAATACCGCATCATTTTGAATTTGACTTGATTACCCCACTTATACATTGCTGTGTTGTTCAAATCTGAAGGAGGATTTAGCAAAGTGAAAAACTCATGATTAGTCGAGGATGCAAATCTTCTTCTCCGTCTCGAAGTAGTTGAGGAAGGCTAGAGTCACCACCACTTGCAATAATCTCCAAAGATTGGCATGGTACTTGGTTTTTATTAGCTCTAATTCAAGATCATTTATTTTTTAATGAAGCTTAGATGAACCGTGTCCTTTCTCTTTTTTAGCAACCGAGCTTGTTCTTTGTTTCTTTAAGTTCCACCTCCATGATAGTGGTCATTTCTTTGTAAGCACTAATATATGATTTAAATAGGAAATTGTTCCTATGCCACTCTCATGCCTTAAGGTTATTTAGGAATCATAAATCCGAGTCATCTTGAGATGATCGTTTCTCCTCTATATATGCAAACAACCGATCTTTAATTTCAATAATTCACAAGGTTTTTAAAGAATCAGATTTACACGCTAGTAGAGCGTCCTAATAAAAATAAACAAAAGCAAAAATAAATACATGAAAGATAAATTCTTGCATCAACAACAAAAAATGTTTACAAATAATAATAAGAATCAAAGTTATATTGCAATTCCATTTCAATAACATTTAATTAATGTTCAACCGTTTGAAACTATGGCCTTAGTCTTTTCAAATGACCTAGCAGAAAAAGTAAGTGTAGAATCAGAAGAAGCTTTGATTCAATTCAGAGTATAAATTGGAGGAAAATGATGATAATCTCATTCCCCAACTGGAGAGCTATCACGACCACATATTAATTTTGTATGGTAGGATCAGATTTCGCTAAATAATTTCTTCTTCTCGTCACCTTAAAAGTCAAAGCAAAATGGATAAATAGCATGTAAATTCCTTGTAAATCTCTAAGGAAAAAGTATGTTACCAATTGTGATGTTTTGAGAATTAAAGATTTCCATTAAAATCCTTCCTTAACTTAATAATCTACTCAAGAGATACTTAAGGAGTAGACTACATGAGAAGTCTTTAATTCGTGCAACATAGAAAACTAAAAAAATGAAATACATAAGTAAACCAAGTAATACATTATTATTGTACAATTTCAGGTTAATACAAAATAGATTTCTTATACATTTAAAAAATGAATCACTTCCTACTATATTTTAGTTTCTCAAGGGGAAGAGAGTTTAAGGGAAGATGAATGGGAGCAACTCGAGGAATTTTCCAACATGTCCCGGGATGAGAATCAGTCTTATGTTCATCCAAGTATCTATGATGAATGCATCTGAGCAAACCTCCACTGTTATCATCTAAGTATGAGAAGTCAACAATCAAGTCCCTACAATAAACTTTATACGGGAATTCCACAAAGATGTCCCTGTCATCAATTAGCATCCAAAAAGGGTCATCAATTCAGCATTCTCTTTTGAGATTACGTCCCAGTGATGGCGAGAACCTTCATCTAAGGAGTGATTTCTTTCTCCTTGAAATACCTTAATCTCGATGCGCTCTTGGCTAGTTTCTTATACTTCTTAGATAACTTGTTATAATCCTTGTTGTTTGTCCAACTCTCTATTAAGGCTATACATGTCCATTTGTGTCTTCTTGAGCATAATGTCATAATGGTATTTTGACTTTCTCCTTAACTAAAGTAGTTAATAAATTAACTAAAGATTAGTTGGTAATTGAAAATATTTGTGTAATGAGATCCATACTTGAGATAGCAGGACAATGGATGATAAGATTTTCTATTTGTTTTTGGATTTTAAGCTTGGCGAAGAATTGTCTCCCTTAAAAGAACTTGCCCTAGGAGGATTAGAAACTTTGGTAGCCCCGACACCTTGGAAAGTTGGATCTAGATTAGTGTCTTCTGATCCATCCTTATCACCCGATAGTCCAAAAATACCATTTCCACCACCTCTACCATTGTTGTTATCATCAATATCATCATTGTAATAAGGATCATTATTATCATCATCACCCCATCCTTATCCCTGACATTATCTTTCTCTTCCTCATTTGACCCAGTCTCTTAATCAACCAATGGGTCATCAAAAATTAATAACTTGGTGGCATAAACTTCCTCCTCTTCCTTGGGAACATAAGATCCCTTTGACATCTCTTCAAGTCTGCTCATGAACTTGTCATTCCATTCTGAAGGAAGAGAGGGAAAGCCAAAGTCCAAGCACTTATAAGCATTTTCAGCATAAGTGATGAAGTGTAGGATCTCTCAATGATAATATCAAGAGACGTGCCAAGAAAATGGGATACTTTTTGTTTTTCATCTTTAATTACTGTTGTTGACTTGTTTATAAGATCCTCTTTCCTTTTTAGCTTTTTATTGGGAGATGTGTTCTCAGCCACAAGCCTGGCTTCTTTCATTAGCTTCCTTAAGAGCGAGTTCTAAAGCCATCACCCTATCTTTTGATGTTTGAAATAGGGTTTTCGTTTCAAAGGAGGCAACCGTCTTGCCTTTCTCTTACACAGCTTCATCTCTTTCGATAGTCAAATCAATAATATAATTGTTAAGTGAGGATTTTTCCTCCTTTAACTTAGAAATTTCACTTGATGACTCCAAAGCCTCATCTTGGAGTGAAAGCATATGCTTGAAAACCTGGAATAGATAATGAAATTTGAATATTTATGATATTAAGAGTTTAAAGGAATTAGTCAAAATGGGTACATACCAGCAAATGTTGTCTAAAGAGAGCAAACTGATGGTCTTGGGTGTAGGAAGAAGGCTTTAATGGCTGGATAGTAGCAAAATAAGGAGATTGAATAACCAATTGAAGAAGGTCATTAAATTCAATGACTGAAGCCGATGATTGGGATTTAGAAGGAAAGGGGTCCTTCAGAGTAAAGGGAACCCATGCTCTTTGCAAATACGGTCTTAAGGTTTCGAAGGAGCTCAGGACAGTAATACGATGATGGAGGTCCTGTGAAGATTCTGCCTCGACCACATGCTGGGTCATTTACACAGCAGCATTAAAATCAGACTTTTCTTCTGCTGTAGAATCAAGATCAGGGGACTTAAGACTTGTGCCAACGTTGACTAGTTCTCCCTCTACAATAACAACTAGAGTATGTACATCTCCAATCATAGACTTTTTGTTCAGGATGGAAATGATGGTAGAACCATGAATTAGTTTTCTTTTAGCAAAAGAGAATGAACTGGAGATAACATCCTCGAGAGATCGAGATTTAGGGGTCTGAACTATAGTAGAAGTGACATCTTTCTCCAATTTATCTTTGGAAGTATTCATAAAAACTTCCTCTCTGGTGGGAGCAACAACCAACGAAGATGGGCTTGAGTCAAATAATAAACTTATGAGATGACGTTATAATAAATTTTTAAATGATTACAGTGATATCTTACCATGTATCCTAGGTTGAAAAAGCGAGTTGGAAGAGAAGAGTTCGGGTTTACCCATTACCAATGAGCCCTTGCCCTTGGGGTTACATTTTACTAGTAGGGGTTCCCTCAGGATCTTGTGTCCAGCTGAGATAATAGAGTGTTGACGAAGCTTAGACGAAACTAGTAGATTGAGCCTATTTCTTATCATAACTGCTGCATCAGTCAATAATTATACTATTACCTGATCTTTAAGTTCATCTTGTCGGGAACACGATCTAAAAAAGAGGTATCAGTCAGCAAAGAATGATGAACCAAAATTAATAAGTGAAGAAAAAGTGAAACTCACCGATAGTAGAAAAGGTTCCCCTAAGACCAAAGAAGCATTTCACTAAGAAAAATTGAGTCTCTCATACTTTGGCTGATTTAGTTTTATTTCCGCTGTGATGTATTAAGACTAGTATGTCTATTTAGTACTCTGATCATCCAACGGGACATCTTTATATGTTGCTCTTGGTATAATTTGTAATAATTATATTTTATCAAAACCTGGGAATCGTTTTGGGGTTATGTATCCGAATATGAAATATTGATTTGAAATATAATCAGAAAATTGGTTTTTTAATTTGTGTCAATTTTATTTCATATTCTTATGATATTGTGAATACCATTAACATTATAGTACTTTGTCATCGGAAGTTAATACTATGGATGACTGCAACATTTGTAGCGCTTAGCTTCGGGCCCCAGGAAAAGGGATGTTACAACTTGGTATCAGAGTATAGGTTTATGGAAAACTTAAAATAATTTTGAAAACATAATCCCAAGTAGGGTATAGGATAACACTATAGTAACGTACTTGTATTTGCTATATATAAGTATATGTTTTATCTCTATTTCTCATCTCTCATCTCTCTTACGCTATTCTTTTGTATCTTACGAAGATTCAAATGTAGATTTTTATGGACATAAGATATGGATGCTAGAAGGGGAAGAGTTAACATTGGAGGAGAAAGCATGACAACCAATGGAATGCCAGATAGAACATTAGAAGGAATCCGGGTCAGGTACAAGCTGTTAACATAGGTACTGGAATATCACAAGTTGATATAGGAGCTATGTACTAGTTCTTTGTTAATGTAATGCAGACTGGAGTTGCTGTGGGATTAGTTGGAGGAAATGTTGATGGAGGAAACTAGGGAGTCCCAATGGTCAATAACTATGCTGCGTTGAGTAGAGATTATGCCAGGTTGGGAGGAAAACCTTTTATTAGTATTGAGGACACAACTGAAGTGGAGAATTGATTACTTCATTGCGAGAGGATTTTTGCTGATTTGGGACTCAATTGTAAGCAGAAAAGGTGGCTTGCTTCTAGGAAATTGTAGGGAGCAGCACTGTACTGGTGGAACGGTGTTACGGTCGGAGTAAATGAGAAGACTATTACTTGGGTTGAGTTTAGCAGAAGGTTCGAAGAGAGGTTTATGTCGAAGATTGCGAAGTCAACTCTACTCTAGAAGTTTGCTAAGTTGGAGTAGGGAGATATGAAAGTTCTTGAGTATGCAACCAGATTTAAGGAGCTCTCAAGATACGGATATGCTACAATTGATACTGTTATCAAAAGGAATGAGAAGTTTTTCCGTGGGTTGAAGGCTGAGCTTACTTAGGCCACATTATCTCGTATTAGAGATCCGTGCGATGTAGTTGTTGAGATGGCTTTAAGGCAGGATGAGATGCTTGCTTATCTTGAGGGTAACAAGGTAGGAGGAGCACAAGGAGAAGAACCAGAAGAGGAAGTTTTTCCATAAGAAAGCCACTCAGAAGAGTGGAGCTACCAAGAAGGGAAAAACAGAAGTTATCTGTTATAAGTGTGATAAGAAGGGACACTAATGCTCATGAGTGCCGGACATGCAAAGGGAAGAAAGCTGCTGATAAGAAAGAAGTAAGATGTTTCAATTGCAATCAAATTGGACATTATAAGAACCAGTGCAAGGAGCCAGCCAAGGATGGAAATGGTAAAGTGTTTGCATTGCATTCAACTACCTCGAGACCAATAGTAGACGAGAAGGAAAAACTATGTTGGGAGGTACACTTTTGATTCATGGTGTATCAGTTAGAGTTCTATTTGATACTGGTGCATCACATTCTTTTACATTTCATTGTTTGATAGATAAGCTTAACCTAGAACCCTCATACCTACTTACTTCCTTGAGGGTTGGGAATCTGATAGGCGATTGCGTGTCTCTAGGGATGTAATGGACCACCTAGAGTTTGAATTGCTAGGTCATACATTTGTTTGAAGTTTGCATGTGTTCGATTTTGTAGGGTTCAGAGTTATTTTGAGTATGGATTGGTTAAGTAAATACGATGCTAGGATATTTATTCATGACAGGAAAATATCACTTAGATACGCTGACTGTAGTAATTGGATAATATACTCCATAGAAACCCTAGTTTTGAGATTTATACTCTACTGGGTGTTGTGGAGGTAGAAGATGAGTTAAATCGAGTTTTCGTTGTCAGATAATTCACAGATGTCTTTGAGTCCGCAGTAGGACTGCCACCAGAACGAGCTATTGAGTTTTAGATAAATTTAGTACCAAGAGCAGAACCGATGAGTAGACCACCAAGCAGAATGACACCTACGGAGATGAGGGAGTTAAAGGTGTAGTTGGTGGATTTAGAAGGTAAGAATTTTACTAGGCCAAGCTGTTCTCTTTGGGGAGCAACTGTAGTGTTTGCACCAGATGGATCGATAAGTTTATGTATCGACCATCGTAAGTTGAATTAGAAGACAATAAAGAATCAGTATCCATTACCTAGAGTTGACGATTTATTCGATCGGTTGAATGGAGCTAATGTATTTTTCCAGCTGGATTTGACAATAGTATTCCGTCAGTTTAGAGTGGCAAAGGATATTATTCCTTTGATGGTGTTAAGAACCAGATATGGATCGTACAAATGGTTAATAATGCTATAAGGACTAACAAATGTGCCAGCATTCTTCGTAGATTTGATGAACGGAGTTTTCCGAGAGCACTTTCATAGGTTTGGATTGGTATTCATAGATGATATTTTGATATATTTTAAAGATGAAAGAGAGCATGAAGTTCATCTTACAGTGGTGCTTGAGACATTGAGGTAGCATCAACTAAAAGCGAAATTTTTGAAGTATCATTTGTGGAAGAAGGAAGTGAAGTTCCTTGGTCATGTAGGCTTAGAGAAAGGGTTGTCTGTAGATCCAGCTAAAATTAAGGTAGTGAATTGTTGGAAGAGACCCGAGATAATGACCGAGATAAAGAGTTTTCTTGGATTAACTGGTTACTATTGGAGATTCATTAAGGATTTTTCGCAGATAGCGGGACCGATGGCCAAGCTAACATGGAAAGATGTGAATTTTGTCTGGACTGATAAGTGCGAGGAAGCATTCCAGGAGCTGAAAAACTTGTTGACAAATGCACATGTGTTTTCCAGAGGGGGGCCAGGACTTAGTGGCGTACACATATGAATATGGAATACGGTTAGGAGCTGCGTCAATGTGAAGAGGTAAAGTTATTGTCCATGCTTCTCGACAGCTCAGACAACATGAGGTTAGATATCCAGCTCACGATTTGGAATTGGCTACGGTAATTATCATGTTGAAGGTATGAGGACATTACCCTTTGGAAGAGTGATTCAAGCTGTATACAGATCAAAAGTCGTTGAGGTATTTATTCTCTCATAAGGAGTTGAATATGAGATGGCAGAGGTAGTTAGAGTTTTTAGCCGCTTATGACTTTGGTATTGAGTACACACCAGGAAAAGGCAACAAAGTTGCTGATGCACTTAGCAGGAAACATCAAAATACAATATTGGCAATGATAGCTGAGTGGAAAGATCTTGCAACATTGGCTACATGTAGAATCCAGTGGAGATATGAATCTAGATCTAGTAAGGAAACTGATATGTTGTCATGTTTAGAAGTTGGACAGACGATGATCGAAAATATTGCTTTTAAGCAGAAGGAGGATCCATTATTAGCAGAATGGATCAAAAAGTTAAGGGATGGAACAGATAGCGATGACTTAAAAGATTTCAGACTTGACCAGAATGGGTGGTTGAGGAAGAAAGGATGATTATGTGTTCCGAATGTGGAAAACATTAGGAAGGAAGTTCTTGGAGAATGCCATCGTTCGAAGTTCACTAATTATCCGGGAGGAATTAAGATGTATGAGGACATTAAAGAAGTTTCTTCTAGGAAGGCATGAAGAGGGATGTAGGTTTATGTGTGAAGTAATGTTTAAACTGTCAACAGGTAAAAGCTAAACATCAAAAACCAAGTGGGTTACTTTAGCCTTTAGATGTTCCAGTTTGGGAATAAGATTCTATCTCAATGGATTTTATAGATGGGTTGCTAAGGTCGAATTGAGAAAATGAAAGTATATGAGTTATAGTGGATAGATTGACCAAGAGCTCCTATTTCATTCCAAAAAAGTCAACCAGTACGACACCTGTTTTAGCTAAATTATTCATGAAGAATATAGTTAGGCTGCATGGAATTCCTAATAGTATAGTAAGTGACAAATATTCCTTATTGACTAGCGAGTTTTGAAAAAATCTACACGAGAATTTGGGTACCAAAGTCAAGATGAGTACCACTTACATCCATAGATAGATGAGAAAACGGAAAGTGTCAACAAAATCTTAGAAGATTTGTTACGAGCTTGTGTGCTAGATTTTGGAGGATCATAGAACTATCCACACTTAATAGAGTTTTCGTACAACAATGGTTTTAAGGCTAGTATAGGGATGTCACTATTTGAAGCTTTGTATGGAAGGTCATGCGAATCTCCCCTTTGTTGGTTAGAGTCTAGGGATAGGTTAGTTCTTGGTCTAGATTTGGTTAAGGAAGCCGCAGAAAAGATTGATTTAATTCGAGCTAGAATAAAGGACACTTGGTCTAGGCAGAAGTGTTATGTTGATAAGAGATGGAAAGACTTAGAGTTCTCAATTGGAGATCATGTTTTCGTCAAGGTATCATCAATGAAAGGTGTAATCTGATTCCGAAAATCAGGAAAATTAGCATTATAGCACCAAAAGTCGAAACCATTTCCTATTTTATAAAGGATCGGGAAACTTGAATATAGAGCAGAGTTGCCGAACAATTTGGCAGGAATCCACAATTTTTTTCATATATCTCATCTAAGGAATGTATTCGAGATCCAAAGGCTACTATAGCACCGACTATGTTAGATGACTTAGTAGTGGAACCGAATTTGACTATATTTAGAAAGCCAGTTCGTATAGTCACAAGAGACAAGAAGAGACAAAGGAACATGACATTCAGATTAGTCAAAATCCAGTAGGGTGATGACGAGAGAGACTGTACTTGGGAAACGGAGAACAGAATTAGAGATAATTACCATGACTAGTTTCATGGCATGTTTTAGCTTTATGATTGTTATGAGTACCTTATCGTAATTTCGAGGACGAAATTCTTTAAGGAGAGGAGTCTATAACACCCCTAATTTTAAATAGCATTATTCAGGAGATTTAACTTGATAAATTAAATAGAATGATGTAAAGATTAAAATGGTTAAGGGATTGAGATTTTTGTAATTATAAGGTAGTCGTGCCTTAAGTAATGAATGAACAAATGAAAAATTAAAATGAAGCAAAGGAAATAAGATAAAGGAAAAATAGGAATGGGTTATATTCTTATACCCTAAACCCTTATCCCATTCTCATTTCCAACATTCATAAACTAAAACTAAACCTAAATCTTTGCCGGCCACCATTAGAAGTAATCTAAATGAAGATAATCAAGAATTCAAGTAGGAAGTTTAATCAAATCAATTCAAGAGCAAATCTTAAGCTTCTTAACAATCAAGCTAAGATGACTAATAGATTACATCTCATTTTTATTGTTTTTGGTTTTAAATAAGATTCGATTTTATTTTGCAAGAATATTGCCATGTTTTGATTGTTTAAAAGAAAATATACGATTGTTGATGATTTGTGCTATTTCATATAGATTTTATAATAAGAATTAATTTGGAAAACCTATTAATGACATCCAAACGGATAAACTGGGTTTAAAATTAATTTCGACTATTATACGTTAGCTTTGGGTCAGAAATTTAAATATGTTAGAAAATATATTAAAAGTGATTTATGAGAATTTTTGGAGAATTTTCCTAAGTATTTTATTAAAGATATAAAATTATTTAAGGTATGGGACTTAAATGTCTATATGTTTATAAAAGGAGAAGGGTCAATTTGCTAAATGTTTTAATTGTTAATTACTAAATTTGACAGTACTTTTAGAAAAGATTTTGAAAAAGAATTGACAACTGATTATATGTTGACAAATAAGGCAAGTTAGTCGAAAAAGATATTACTTTAAAAAGTTAAAAATCAGTTTCGTAACGATTTGCTGCTTCTCCACTTTCGGCAACCACCTTTCAACCCCATACTACCGCCTCCAACCTAGTTAAAACCAATACACATGGTATCAATGCCATGGTATATAGCGGATTGGAGATAGGCGGAAGGTATAGAGTCAAAACATGCTTTCAAAGGAGTAGAAGTATTCTCAATAAACTCTAAACAATTTTGGTTACAAAATGATGCTTTCGAAGGAAATAGATTTCAACTCAGTTAAACACGCCTTTGTTTTAGAAAAGGGCTTTCGAAAGAGGTTTCCGCCTTTGGATTTTAAAATAAGCATTCAAGGTAGTCGAAACCCCTACCGCCGTATTCAACCTTTCGAATCAGTGCCTTTAAAAGGGTTCTTTTGCCTTAAACTTTTAAATCGCCTTACCATGCTTTCGAATGGGTTGGTTTCAAAGCCTTCCCCTTTCTTTTACTTAGGAATAATGCTTTCGAAAGAGTTGCTTTCACCCCGGTTCTTTTAAGACCCATAGATACATTGAAAGTTAAACCCAAAGATTTCGAAAGGAATGGTTTTAAAAGTTTTCAAAGGTATGTTCCACAAACTTCTACTTGGACTCAAGTTTTCGAAATGTTTGTCTTAAGCAAGGAATTTTAATACTTTCGAAAGGTATATAATTTAGGTTTCGAAGGGGAGGTACCTCGTACCCCAATGTTTTCGAAAGGTTTAATTGCATCTTTAAATGGAATGTTTCCCATACTTTCAAAAGGCAAGTTTAAAGTATTTGAAAAGGGGATGTTTAAGGTTTTATAAAGCTTTCAAAGGGATATATTCAATGATTTCGAAAGGTCTATTTTTAAAGGTTTCGAAAGGTATGTTTTAGCGTTTCAACTTAGTGTTTCAAGATATTGGTGTTAACTTATTTTGAAAGAGGTACTTTTATTGGATTCAAAGGGATTGTTTAGAAGTTTTTAAGAAAATGTTTCGAATGGTTTACCATGGCTTTATGGATTAAGATCTTTTAAGTTAATAAAGGTTTTTAACTTACTTTATAGGGATAAATAATCCCATTATATTTCATCATCATGGTTTTATGTAAAGCGTATATCATGGAAAAGATATTTAAGTAAAGCAAAGAGTATATTTTTCTTGTTTAAGTATGATTTAAAGGGTTAAATCAATTTTAAAGATATGTTTTTAAGGAAAATTTAATGGGGTAGTTAACTCTAGGTAAATGACTCATATATTAGAATACTAGATGATCTGGTATAGGGTCATGCCTTATACTTTAGCTAATAAGCTCCTAGCTAATATAAGTTAAAAATTTCAGTGTGTAGGGCTTTGTCACAAGTAAGACTAAAATGATGTGACACGAAGAAAGGAATATACAGAGAGAGAATAGATTATTGGTGAGCACGCGAAACCATTAGGTTCAGTTTACCCTAGAAGAAGATAGTTAAAGGCATATAGCGTAGAAGTATATCTAATAGATGTTGGATAAATGAGTATGTCCGGTAGGCCGCAACCAAAGGGTTGATGGTTAGCCAAACAAAACTATATTTTTGGGATAGATAGAACTTTGATTACCTGATTTTGTGCATATATGATATTGCTATTATTGCTTTAATCCGTTTGATTGCAGGATTCTGATTTGCAAAGAATATGCTTTAAAAGAGATATTAGTGACGGAAACCAGTTTCGCTAAGCGGTTTGATCTCACTTGATATCAGAAAATCAAGATGTAATGACATTATTCACACCAAGCTTTATGTCCACTCAAAGTTTATGTTTTCCCCTTAAACTCTCTGGTGCTCAAAATCTAATTCGAGTAGATTGAGAGCTAAGGTTTTTCAGGTTCAGTAGGTTGGAAGAATAAAGCTTCCGAAGACGTGCAGGAGACAAAGCTAGCTATATAGGAGCTATTTAGTTTTATTTCCATTGTGATGTATTAAGACTGATATGTCTATTTAGTACTTTGATCATCTAAGGGGGCATCTTCATATGTCGCTCTTAGTGTAATTTGTAATAATTATATTTGGTCAATATGTGGGAATCATTTTGGGATTGTGTTTCTGAATATGAAATATTGATTTGAAATGTAAGCAGAAAAGTTGTTTTAAAATCTGTTTTGATTTTATTTCATATTCACGTGCTTATGATATTATGGATACCATTAACATTACCATACTTTGTCGCCTGAAGTTAATACTATGGATGACTGCAGCATCTGTAGCGCTTAGCTTCGGGCCTCAAGATAAGAAATGTTATAATAATTTATTAAGTTGTTGCTTCAATTGTAGACAATTGTCAAAGTAACAAAGTAATTACTAATCGCAAAGCAGTAACATTTCAATAACATACGGTAAGTATATTAGAGGACAAAAGTGTTGATATTAATAAGGGACTTTATGAAAAGAGAAATATGGCATGGGTTAACATGTTATATTCATAAATGTGTAAGTTAAAAGTTTATAATCTATCAGGATGGTAATGCCATGAGTAGTTATGTAAAATAGAACTCCATTGGTATTGAAACTTATAAAAAATGGTCCTTATAACCATGTTTAATTCCAAAATGGTAAGGACGTTGACACTAACGAGTAGTGGTAATGTGGATTAAGAATATAATAATCGATTAACTGGTTCATAACGCTCAAAAAGTAATGGCGACAATAATATCGAAGTCATATAGAACCCTACTAACGACATTTAGCATAGTTGTGAAAAGGTGATAGAAAATGATAAGGTCATTTATTCTTAAGTTATATTTTTAACCAAATGTCGAAGATATATGGCTTTGTACTTGATTGACATTGAAGTTATTTACATCGTGTCTAATCAAAGTGAACACCACCAATAACCTCTAAGTTCTTAATTAAAAGGTATTGCACTCCAACTTAGACGACAAGGAGCAAGAGGGTTTTGGTACTATTTTCCTTGATCGACTAGCAAAAAAACTACGAAAAAACGATTATGTGCATGACTTTGAATGGGTCACTTCACCCACTAAAATCATTAATGAACGAATCAGCAAGTTAATAAGGAATATTGAATTCAATTGTCATAATAAAACTGTAAGTATCACCGAGGCTGTTCGATAACGGGGTATGGGTCAAATGAATTATCTCTCTCGCTACCTAGCCTAAATTTAAATTTTGAATATTTAAATTTTTAATTTTAACTCTAGCTCTAAATTTAAATCATGTTAATAAGTCAAACTAGATATTTTGAATTTGAAATTTGTAACTAAATACTAAGTCAAATATTGTTTCATAACTATTTATAAATAAATTTTAATTATAATTTCAAAATTAATATATGCATCATAATATTTTGAAATTTTAAATCTTGAATTTTAGATCTAGCTTTAAATTTAAAACTTGTTTACTAAGTCAAACTAGATATTTTGAATTTGAAATTTGAAACTAAAGATTAAGTCAAATATTATTTTATAACATTTTATAAACAATTTTTAATTATGATTTTGAAATTAATATATGTATATATGTGTGTTTTGCGTGTGCGCGCGTATGTGCATTCCTTTTGAAATGTTTTATTCAGGAAATTAAGATATATGGAAATCAAAGACAAGTAGACATAGTAGATGTAAATCTTAGCTCCATCTATGTATATCTTCAAACCGTTCATACCTTATATCATGTTGTACATGCACGTTTTACGTATATAAGTATATATTGACATGCTTATGAATTACAAAAATTATATATAATAAAATTCATCTATTAAATTAATCAAAAATATAAAATAAAATATAATTTTATTTAAATTAATTAGAATTGATCTAATTTTATCTTTAGACTTTATATGCTTAATAGATCCAAAATAGGATATATATTTTCAAATCTACCTTATTTTCCCTCTATGTGGTGCCCAGTTCCATTAATAGTATTGGTATTAGGGTTGATTTATTAAAGCCTACTCATTTAATGATGTGTCTACAAAGGTAATGTCGAAGTATGGTTTTTGGGTGATCGAGTACTCTACCTTACTTAGCTATTGATCTAGCTCGAAAGCCGAAAAAATCATAAAGGTTATTCGGGACATAAAGGCCCGAATTGAATTTGGGATTTAGGTTTACTTTCATAACCTGTTTTGAAAGAATAAAAAATATTTTAAATTTAAAGTTAAGTTTAAAATATATAAGAAATTTTATTAATGTTATAAAATATTTTTCAAAAATGTTTTGAAAAACAATTAATTATTTTAAATAATAATAATAATAATAATAATTAATTGGATTAATTAAATAAAATTAATTAAAAGTTAATTACTTAAATTAAAAAACATATATATGTAAATTTATCTTAAAATGTTAAATAAATTAATAAATAATTTTTTAAATTAGTTAAATAAATAAATTAAATGTTAATTAATTAATAAAATAATATACATATATTATGATATATGTGTGTTTCTATAAATATTACAACATAATAGTCAATTTTACAATGAATAAAATTAAAATTAATTAAAATGTTGATTAATTAGTTTTTTAATTAATAAACTAATATAAAATTATACATAAAAATATTATTTACGTTAATTAAGATTATAAAATGTTATATAAAAATTAAACTCATGTAATATGAATGTATAATAAAAGATGGAAATGTAATAAACTCAAATTTGGTTTAAGGAATAAATATTTAAGTATAGTACGTATATCGTGATTTCACATGTCTGGCATTTCAATCACAAAGGTATTTCATAAAAGTTATATAATTCCGTAAATCGTTATCGCTTAAATAAAATAAATTAAGGATTATAAATCTCTAATGTAAAAGTTATTCTCTGCCATTTATATATTAACAGATTACTTGCATTCTCTTTAGTTATTGAGCTTTCGGCAAGCTAAAGGCATTATATATTGTACTAATAATATAACAAGATGAGGTAAGACACATGCATGTGTTTATTGAGATTTCCTCAAGGTACATGCATTATGCTTAGGCCACCGTGAAATCTTGATTAGTTAAGCTTTCCTTAAGCTCACGATGAGATTAGGACAAAGCCCACATGTTAGGAGTTTTATATGATACGACCGATAAGTTATTATTCATCGAATGCGGGCCAATGATTTGTTAAGCTTTCCTTAAAATTAGAATTCCAAGGCATGCGAGTCCTCCACTATAGAAGTCGATTTCTTTTATGTTAACTCTTGAGGTTTTAAGAAACATA
The DNA here is from genome assembly GCA_030765085.1 of Allium cepa. NCBI lineage: Eukaryota > Viridiplantae > Streptophyta > Magnoliopsida > Asparagales > Amaryllidaceae > Allium > Allium cepa. The sequence continues at coordinate 42,914,237 of CM060937.1, forward strand.
AAAGTCTATTGGGAGCATATTAGATAAATGAAATGTAATATGTACTCTATCCAAGAATAACATAATAATATATGCTATTAAAGTTAAATAACTTACTTTAATAAAAGTTTGTGCAACTAATATAGTTGATAAAATATTCATCAGTAAAAATATACAAACGAACTAAATTAAGATTAACATAGAAATTTATTATATACTTACCATGAAGTCTTTTGGCATGTTGTCACTTTAAGACCCATGCAAGCGCCTATTATACGACTACTAAACATTCGTATCTTAGTCACTTAGGTGTTTATTTTACTTAAGAATATGTATTGTTTTCAAGAGTTTTGAATCTAAAAGCAATACTGCAACGACCCATAAATTTCGACGATTTAATTTATTTAATAGAATTTTGTAATAAAAATTTAGTAGAAATAATAAAAGGTGATAAATATATATCGAACGCTAATTTAACAATGGTAATTTAAGCCTTTGTTTGTAATATGGATAAATTTTTCAATAAAAATTGGTGTAAGTATTGTACCTGAATATAATGGGAAGATAGAGAATATAGGTAAGGCATTTAATTAGTTAAGTCTAAATTTATGGGTATAATAACAATTCGTATACATTACCTAATTAATCTATCAATTAATTTGTTAAAAAAATCAAAACCTTTTAATTTAGTAAATAATTTGATGCGTATTGATAAGCGTTACTTTAACGATTAATTTTAAAGTGATGGGAAGAAAATAAGTAAAGTTATGCAGTAATAAATAAATAAAAATATCGCAATAAATAGGAAACTGACATAACATTTATTTATATGAACGTTACTTATTGATTTGAGAGTAACGGAAGTGTGAACGTAGAATAAAATAAGCGTAGATTTATGTTAGGTAATTATTGAGAATATGGGGAATAAGTTGAAATAATATTAATTAAAAATTTATGCGTAAAACATGTTATGTAAGATATATTGATTCCATTTAATAAATTGAGGATTAATATTATCGAAAAGGATTAAATATGGTCTCAATGTAAATTTAGATAAGTTTTGAAATAAAGACTAATTCCATTCAGAAGATGACAATGGGTGCAATATTTTGATTTGTAAGCAATAGTAATAGGTTACATGTTTAATTGGTTGATAGAATTTGAATTGAAATAAATGTTAATACCCTAAATAAAGGTTACATTAATATGATAAGTAATACAATGTCTAGAAGTTTAATATAGATTGTGTTAAGACGTAGAAATGGAAATTAGGAAGCGGTTGGAATTAAAAGAAATTTTAGGTGTATTTATGAGAAATTTACGTACAATTAAAGAGGCGAATGAAATAAATACCAACCAATTTTAGTGAATAACGGGATGTAAACCTAAATAAATAAATTCCTTGAAATTTAAGTTTTAATTTTTGATAAATTGGATTTGTACTTTAATATTGAAAATTTTGGGATTATTCAAAAAAAAATTAATGTAGGAAGTTGTTAAAGGATTCTGAATTTACCAAGTGGTCCAAACTGACAAAATTTGCAAATAATTAAAGTTGGATTGTAAATCTGATTCAATTAACCTATTAATAATTTATTTGTTTGGAATATAAAAAGTAATGATAGGGTTAATTGAAATTAAGGGTAGTTTAATTTGTATGTTATTTGGGATTAAGGCAAGATGGGTGGATATTAGGAGTTATATACTTAGATCATTCAATTTATTTGGATAACATTGTAATAAATGTAATTAAATGTACATTTACGTGAAATATAATACCATGCTTAATAGATTGCTAAGTTGTATATATTAAAGGGAATTTTATTAATTGTTTTTAAAAAACCTTAATTAATATGGTTGATAAATTTAGTATAAGAAAAACCAATGAAATTCTTGGGAATAATGTAGGTTAATATGAGTTAGTAGTTAGGGTAGTGACTAAAATTGGTAATACATTGCAATTAATGTTAATAGTGTTGACATAAGCTAATAAATTTAAATGTTAATGCAATACCAATTTATGTATTTAAGGTGATTGCGAAATTGGAATTTGATAAATGCAGTAACTAACTCAGGGCAAATAGATTTTATGGAATCAATAAAAGATAGGTAAATTTAATGATTGTTTGGTGGTAATTTAAGCATGAATGGGAATAAATCGGGCAATAGTGAGAATTATTAATTATTACCCATCAATTTATTTAGAATCTAAATCAAATGCAACATTCGTTGTTATTTGTAGCTTATAGGTGGGAATAACGTAAACTTTATTCAAATTAATGATAATTAGTTAGATTAAAGAATGGAAGGCAGGATATATGAATTCATTTGGATTTAGAACATGATAATTTGAATTTATTGAATTTATTGGAAACTGAATAGAACATTTTATGTGATTGAAATTAAAGTTGGAATGCGGAGATGTTTTAGGAATACCCATCTATGGGATACCAATAGATAGGATAATTAAATGAAAGGTCAACTAAAGGATTTCTGCAAAGTTAATTTATAATTTGTAGATAAAATAAAATTGAAGTTTTACGCTGAAGTTAATAATGTACTCAGCATTTAAGAAACATCTTAAATTGTCTAAATTTGAATAAACAATGAAGTAATAAATAGTAATTATTAATAAAATCCAAAATTTGGTAACCCGTTTTCAAATTAATGATAATTAGTTTTGGTATAGGCTATTTATTTAAGTAACAGTGCGATACCAAAAAAATAGATTGGAAGTAATTGCGAAATATAAATAAAATATTTTAGTAGGGAATTCAAATGTATATATACATAAAAATGTGGATTTTTATAGTATGAAAACTTAGTCAATTTACAATAGTTAAATCTATTGAGAATGAATAAAAATCTAAGATAATTATTACGGTAATTTAGAAATTTAGTTGAAAATGGAAACTTATCTATGAATTTGGAATTTAATGAAATTGTGAATTTATATTGAAACTTACAAATGAAGAATCTAAATTTACATTTGTAAATACGTTTAAAATTCAATGTAAATGTCTGAGGAAGAAACTAATTTATTTACTAATCCATAACGTATCCAATTAATATAAAATATTCTGGTGGGCCAACAACTGTTTTGCGCGTTTATGATTCGTGCCCACCTATCCTATTTCACTTTGTCTATTTATAGGCTGTGTAAACCCTAGCCTTCATCTATCTTCATTTCTCTCTATGTGTTCTTTTCTTCAACTTCTTCTCTTCCAATGGCTGCAAAATTTCTAGATCCAATTACAGCCCAAATATATATATATATATATATATATATATATATATATATATTTCAAACTCCTCTAAAAATTCCAGAAAAATTATATGTCATAATTCTCGAAGAGCGTAATCTGTTGGTACTGTCCATTTTGTTTTATTGGTGCTGTAGCGTGCTCGAATTTGAGAAGAAGGACGTGGCCTGTGACGTGGCATGGTGATGGGGTATATTTGTTTATTTTGTTTTATTTAATTTTTGTTTCAATCGAAATTATCGAATAACTTTCTCATACGTAGTCCGATTCACGCGAGATTTTTTTTGTTAGGATCGTAACTAAATTCCAGATCTGCTGACCCTGGTTTGGACCAATTCGGAGACCGACGAATTTTTGAGTTTAAATTGAATTTAAATTCGATTTAAATTCAAAAGGTGAGTGTTTTAACCGACTCACAATTTCTAAAATTTCTTGTGTTTGTTAAATTTATTTTAGATATGAGTAGAAATTTATTTATGACTGTTTGGCATGTTTTATTCATTATCTCTGATAAATCGCATTCATTTAATATAACTGTTAATTAATTTTATTTATTGCATAAATTTGACAGTTAGAATTTATTTAATTGCATATTAACTGCCATTCATAGTTATGTTAAATTTTTATTTCATATTAACTGCCAGTTAAATTTACGTTTATTTTTGCATATAAACTGCCAATTAACAGTTATTAAATTTATTTTGAGTATAAACTGATAATTGATACCATTATTTATCACCTGTTATGTATTGATGATTGTTTGAAATTAGATGATGACTGTGATAAATGGATGTATGATTTGATGGATGAATGGATGATTAATTTTATTAATTTCAAGTTGCTATGCATTTCATTCATTCGGGATTGCGGTTTGAAATGATATACAACCGCATTTTTATTTTTAAATTGCGGATTGAAATGATAAACATCCGTATCACATGACCATAGGGTAGAAAATTTTATACAGGCACCGCGGTATATATATATATATATATATATATATATATATATATATATATATATAATTATTTTTTGAAATGATTTTCATGGTGTTGCAAAGCTATATATTTGGTTTATGGGTTTTTGATTTGGTTATTAATAAAGGTTATTTATATATAGTAATTTCCGGTTTTAAGCTTTGTATAAATTGTTTTGAAGTATAAAATAAAGTTTGATTTTTAAGATCAAATACGATTAAACATTTATTTAAAACTTAAGTTCTGGAATTTTATTGACTTAAATAAGAATAAGGTTGGAAGATGAATATTGAGTAAAATTTGGAGTTAAATAAAAAGGTTATTAATTTTTTTTAAAGGATATGATTTTATAAGTTGATGTTTGTGTAGAGTGATCTAAATGAATATCAGGTTGATTTAAATGAATATACAATAAATTGAAAGATTTTCCAGTCATGTGAAGTTAAAGGTTTTTCTTAAATTATATTGAATTCATTAAGTAAACATTTCAAGTCTAAATAAGAAGTAATTGAATTTGATACATATGGATTTGTCAAATGAGTTGTTTTTTTTGAAATGGTGAAATATTTAAAGCTTTGAAACATAAGAATTAAAAATGGTATTTGGAAGTTTAAATCGATATTTGGAATTGATTTGTGAAATGTAAAGAAGCTATTTGTTTTATAAAAGAAATTTAATATTTAACCATTTGAGAGATGGAAATTTGTTTCAAAGTTATGATTTTCAAGGTAGTATAATTTGGAAATATTATATTCCAGAGTTTTTATTTCTAAATATTTTACTTTGAAAACCCTATGAGTTTGGAAAGAATATATATTGGAAAATAAAATGACATTATGTTGGTTTGGGCCTAAATGATATCGTATTGGTTTGGGGTTTTAAAAATATAAACGATATCGTATTTATATGGGTTTAAAATGGATATTTTATTCTGGTTTTAAAGTATAATTATTTTAATGACCGCGGTGTTATAATAACGATTGGTTGGCAAAGAGACCGGGATCGGATATGGACATACTCTCTGTCGATACCGAAAGCCACTTTGACTAACCATGTACGCGGTGGAGATTCCAGAATGAAATAGGTTGGTGGAGGCGTTTCCTGCAAGGTAAATACGTGGACCCGACTCCCGCGAGTTGGCATAAGGTGGCTAAACTAGGAGCGATTCTCGGGCCAATGAGGTCATTCCTCTGATCGGACACTCCTCTTCGATATTATACTTTGACTTTGGATTGATTCAGTGGCCACTTTTACTTTGATTTTTTTTGGGGGAGTTTGTTTCGAGGTGGGCGGTAGCTGCGGCTACGCGTTTCCATCAGCCCGGATAGCAATTGGTATATCTACCCTGGCATTGCCTAGTTGTGCCGTGTCACCTACCCTAGCGCGCCTTATACGATTTTGTTTTGTACCATACCTATGTAGTTCCCTCTGACGACGCCCAGTACGGGGGAGATTACGGTACTGTATAGACTATGGGAATATATAAATGTGTTAAGGTGGAAAATGTAAAGCCTTAACGCTATTTAAAAGTAAGTTTATTTTACAATTAGACACTATTATAATAGCGCAATATACTACATAGTAAATAGTTTAACGGATCCTTAGGAGATGTAAATCCCGAGCATCTCTTGAGTTACTGCACTCATATTTCTTTCTGTTAATATAACTCACATAAGATCTTTTAGTTATGACTCGAGTGTTTTTGTCTTTCCAAATTCGCTCGGGTCAGTCCGAGCGTTTCAGGATTGAAGATTTTATTTCCGGAGGAAGAAGACGAAGATTTTATTATTATTACTATAGATAATATGGTTTCACTACACTCATATTGTTCCGCTGCATTGTTATATGGTATGTGTACTCTGATATGTATTGTATAAATAAATCAAAGGTTTTGTAAACAGATTTATGAACTGTATAATTGATTATTATATTTTATCCTTCCGCTGTGAGATTCTGTTTCTTTCTCTGTTTTCTTGTTTATCCCATAACAATCCGCCCTTACGTATGGTTTGAATTCGCACGTGTGTCTGTTTAAATCGTGCAAAAAGGCGGGATGTTACAGTTGGTATCAGAGCTTTGGCGATAAATCTTGGCTTTGTGGGGTTTGACTCTTTATTAATAGGGTAGTAATACCCTATGGGAGTCACTGAGTGTATATATGAGAGAGCATATTTGTTAGTGTTATAAAAAGGTTTTAATATTGTGTTAATTTGTTCCGTTTCGTATTTATTAATTCTGGTTGGTGCATGGGACGTTATGACATCAATAGGGATTTCTAAACACTTAATAGGACAGACCGACATAATATTTGTTTTTAATATAGGTGAATGAAATTTTTTTGCCTATTATATTTTTATATATAAAATAAAAAATTTCAATTGATATTTATATTCGGCTGCAATAGATTGATTGTTAGGCAATAAACTGTAAATAATAATAGAAATAAGATTGAAAAATAAGATAAATGAAATTTGGAAATTTAGAACTTAAGTCCGGGGTTTTTCTTTTGAATGATTTTGAAATATATTAATAATTTTGTTTATAAGTATTTTCTGATATAAATATTTAACATAATTCGGAAGAATCATTTCAAAGAAGATTTTTGAGAAAATAAGTTTTGTACTTTCCTCTCTGTCGTTGGAAAATAATTTCGGTGATGGCGGCCGCATCATCGACTTTCATTTTCGAGTTTCGAAGGGGAAAGGCCACTGTAGTAGTTCTACTGCAGATTCATTTTCGAAAAAGATATAAATTTTTAATTGTTTTAAATAAAATTAGAGGTATATAAGTTAGAAGAATATATTTATCTAATATTTCAAAATAATTTGAAATTTAACCCGGTATTTAATTCTTAAATTTCCATTAATTAATTGTTTAAATTATTGTAGTGAAATAAAAGGTAAGTGATTAATAAATTGAAACCTCTAATTTAGGTAAGAGATTTAATGCAAAGTTATAAAGGGAAATTTAAAATTTGTAACATATGAGATAAAGAGTAATATTGTTGAACATTAAATTTAATTAAAAGTTGAGATAAAACTTGTTAAGTTCATTTGCATTTTCTTTAACATATATAACTTACCAAATATAAAAAGTTGAAATGTTTAATAAGAAATGTAGTAGAAATTTGTACAAGTAATAGTAGGTAATGAAGCATTCAATGAATTTGCTGTATTCAATAACTTAAGATATAATTGAAATTTTACCAAGTAAATATAAATAAAGGTAAGCATGATAGTTAGATGATTATAAAACTTAAGGAATTAAAGTAAATAAATAAGGACATGCTATTATAAATGAATGAATAATTATAACAAAATATAAGGAACCAGCATGACCCGAGTTAATGGAATTGAATAATTGTAAGTAATAAGTAAAAATGAATGAGCAAACCTTTGATAAGTAAATGTGAATGAGAAAAAAATCACTATATAAACAAAAAAGGAAATCAAACAACTAAAGCATGAAATTTATAATAAGTTAGTTTGGTTGCTGGTTTGAATTGTTATTGTTTGATTTATGGTTGGTTGGGTAAGGAAATTTGAAGTTGTTGGATGAATAAATAATCTATTTTGTTCCATCTAAGACTGTTGAGTAAATGATGCACTTGATAGTTATTTTTCATTCCGTACAATTTCAAGTTTGAACCCAAACAACTATTTGATTGTGTGATTGTATGGTTGTTTTGTAATTGTTTGTATGCTGTTCGAGGAAATTGATGGTTGTTGTATTAATTTGGATGATTATTGACTGGAACTACTTAGATATTTAAACTTTGGACTTAGAAATATTTTGAAATGTTCTCCAAACTCTAATAAATTTAAGTATAAAAGATAATATTGTAAATTTGTATATTTTAAGAAAAGTAACAGATATTGTAAATTTAATTGTTTATAAGGTAATGTTTTGAATAAGATATGTAGATTCTAAATCCTTCTTTTCCCTTCTTTTTCCTTTTCGGGGATGAAAAGTTTTGAGTGGGGGAGAGTGTAACGACCCGTAAATTTCGACGATTTAATTTATTTAATAGAATTTTGTAATAAAAATTTAGTAGAAATAATAAAAGGTGATAAATATATATTGAACGCTAATTTAACAATGGTAATTTAAGCATTTGTTTGTAATATGGATAAATTTTTCAATAAAAATTAGTGTAAGTATTGTACCTGAATATAATGGGAAGATAGAGAATATAGGTAAGGCATTTAATTAGTTAAGTGTAAATTTATGGGTATAATAACACTTCGTATACATTACCTAATTAATCTGTCAATTAGTTTGTTAAAAAAATCAAAACCTTTTAATTTGGTAAATAATTTGATGCGTATTGATAAGCGTTACTTTAACGATTAATTTTAAAGTGATGGGAAGAAAATAAGTAAAGTTATGCAGTAATAAATAAATAAAAATATCGCAATAAATAGGAAACTGACATAACATTTATTTATATGAACGTTACTTATTGATTTGAGAGTAACGGAAGTGTGAACGTAGAATAAAATAAGCGTAGATTTATGTTAGGTAATTATTGAGAATATGGGGAATAAGTTGAAATAATATTAATCAAAAATTTATGCGTAAAACATGTTATGTAAGATATATTGATTCCATTTAATAAATTGAGGATTAATATTATCGAAGAGGATTAAATATGGTCTCAATGTAAATTTAGATAAGTTTTGAAATAAAGACTAATCCCATTCAGAAGATGACAATGGGTGCAATATTTTGATTTGTAAGCAATAGTAATAGGTTACATGTTTAATTGGTTGATAGAATTTGAATTGAAATAAATGTTAATACCCTAAATAAAGGTTACATTAATATGATAAGTAATACAATGTCTAGAAGTTTAATATAGAGTGTGTTAAGACGTAGAAATGGAAACTAGGAAGCAGTTGGAATTAAATGAAATTTTAGGTGTATTTATAAGAAATTTACGTACAATTAAAGAGGCGAATGAAATAAATACCAACCAATTTTAGTGAATAACGGGATCTAAACCTAAATAAATAAATTCCTTGAAATTTAAGTTTTAATTTTTGATAAATTGGATTTGTACTTTAATATTGAAAATTTTGGGATTATTCAAAAATAAATTAATGCAGGAAGTTTATAAAGGATTCTGAATTTACCAAGTGGTCCAAACTGACAAAATTTGCAAATAATTAAAGTTGGATTGTAAATCTGATTCAATTAACCTATTATTAATTTATTTGTTTGGAATATAAAAAGTAAATGTAACGTTTGCGATTTTTCGTTGCCGAAAAACCGAAAGGTTAGGGTTTAAGAAAAAGAAAAAGATAGAAGAAAGAGGTAGAAGATAAAAAGAGATAGAAGATAGAACGGTACAGAAAAGAAAACAACAGAACAATATCAGAATCTCACAATTCGCAGCGGAACAACATATAATACATAGATGAATAATCTTTAAACAAAGAACTATATCAGTTATTACATTACATTACATCATATCGTCAGAGTGTACAACAACAACAGCAACAAACAGCGGAAAAGAAATACTATATATTAATAATACGCCATGCCATCCATCTTGCCTCCAGCAACTCCTGAATTCCAAAATATCCTGGTAAACCTTAACTCTTGACTGCCCGTGTGGAAATTGGTGGCACCCAGAGTTTAGGAAGGAAGACAATAAACTCCGAGTCAGTCATGTGACTGGTGTGAGAACTCAAAACAGTTTATCTTAAAAATAAAAATAGAGGAATATTTTTAAAATCAATTTGCAATGCTTTTAAAAATGAGACTACCATAAGGCCTCCCGCACACACACAATGCAAATGTAGAATCGGAGGAGATTTCTCCTTATGATAGTCAAAGATGCTTGATACGCATTAAAAAGAACATTTGATATTATTACTAGTGCATAGTGTATAAAACAATTTCGAAAGTAGAATATAAATCTTAGCCAACATACGACCATTATCGTATGCCTACTATAGCTATCATCCAAACAGTGGGGCGACACCATAAGTGAATGATAGGTTCTACAACTAAAACCGTACAAGATCGTATTGTTTCTTTGGATTTTCAACAAATGGCCAGGCCAAGGAACTTCCCATTGCCACATGAGAACGCCATTGGAAGGACGTCCCCGAGAACCAAACCGGATCTCTGCCAACACAAGGCCGGGTTACCCCTAACTGGGTAACTACTGACACGAATATGTCATCCCCCGATCGTAACCGATCTATCCGAGGATCCTCGACTTCCAACAACCACAAAATTTGCAGCAACAACATAGGTTAAATATCTGGGCTCCATACCATGATACCACCTCTATCCAGAAGGAATGACATACACTAAAGGGGCGCTACCCCCTAATAACCTTACCGCATCCTTCCTGTTTTGACCATTTCCGGGGTGTGAGGTCCGACGAAGTCTCGTCCACAAAGCCACACTTTATACAAAAGCCGTGCTTTGGGTCAATCAAATGATCATAGAAATGATCACCAAGATAAATGATCCTATCACAAATGATCAAACAATGATCATTTCACAGCAACACTCAGCATGCCACACTACCAAATTGGGAGTATATCACTAATAACCTTCAACTATATAACCTCTGAGCTCGTACATCTCAGAGAAGGGTGTTAAGCCAAAAGAATAAATTCTCCGCCACCAACAGAAATATATTTGAAAGAAATCAGCTTTATATCTCAATTTGTAATGTCAGACATACAATCCATACAAGTCTGTTCCGGGATCGAACAGAACCGAAGGCACTTACAAAGAAGTCCTTGCAATCCGGATATTCGCTAATCACGATCGGACTTCCCGTCACTAAGGGTGATAAAACCTCTATATTGAAGATCAGCCGATGTAGAGTAACTCGACGGTAATCCTTCCGTTTTCACAAATATCCGGTCTTCAACACCGGTCATCGAATGCAATCCATTACGACGTATCACATATTCAGAATGGGTTATACGACCCCAAGGTCCTTTCCCGGCTAACCCGAATAGTGAGCGCTTATTCAAAAATAAGTGTGGCATTCAAATTCAAACAATCACTACAAATACCTATTTAAAGGTAAATATTGATAGTCGGATTATTTAACTATCAATAGGCATGCTCAACATCACCAAATTCCAAATAATTTCCCAATTTATTTACTTTCCAAAATATCTTTACTGGATATATAATTTCCACACTTTAACCATTTGAAAACAAGTTTTCAAATTACTTTCCAATCCTTTATCACTTTTGAAAACAAATTTCAATCATTTCCTTACTCGGAAATACCTTCATTTCAAAATGGTTCATTTAAACCAATTTAAATAAATCCCTACCGATTTACTTCATATTTACGTTCCAAATCCGTAAATTTATTCCCACACTTCAAAAATAAATCAACGTTTATTTTTTAAATTAATTCCCCTTTCTTTTATAAATTCCATAGTGAATTTATAATCCCAAAATATCTATGATGTACGATTTTCAATCGATTTTCAATATTCACTTTCAATTTATCTTACAAGGATAAATTCTAAAACGTTCATTTCACATTGGAAAAACATTTCCATACCTATTTATTAATAAGTAATTCACAAATCCATTTATTTTCAATACTTAGAAAATATTCAATATACTTAATATCAAAATTAAGTATATATCTCATTCTTTAAGGAAATCATTCTCTTAAACATATTTATTTGGGCCAAAACGAATGTTGCGCAAAACATCGTTACGACGACCCAAAATCACTAGTATAGGGATTCGAAATTTAGATAGATATATAAATCCCAATACTATACAAAAACATTTTCTTTCGGAAATCATTGACTATAACAACAGTGTTATAGTCCACCATTTCCTTCTTTCTCGAAAACGTCTATTTCAACAATAAATGTTGCAATCTATGGTTTCGATTCATAATACATTTTAAAACATCTTTAAAATAATTAACTTCATTCTATAATATTCATCTTGCCAAACATGACCATTTTATTCAATAAGGTATTCATTGTCCAAAATCGTGAATATATTTCCTTTAATAAACTTCAATATTCAATTTATCAAATTAAATTGATTTTGAATTTATAAACAATGTTTATAAATTCCATTTCTATTTATAAGCTTCGATTTATAAATCTCATTATTAACAAATTCCATTTATATCTCATTTAAATGCCAAAATCCGATTTATAAGATAATTACTTATAAATCTTCTATTTCACAAAATCTATTCATTTTATAACTTCACAATTTATAAATCTATAAATTCTCATTCACTTATGAATCCATTACCCTTCATTTTAACACTTATAAAAAACTTCGTTTTATAATTCCAATATTTTTAATTTATAAATATCCATTTTATAAATCTTTTATACACATCGTTTTTAATAATTCAAAAATCCCAATTTAAACCAATTATAAATTAATTCACTATTTATTTCCAAAAATCTCATTTCGGTTATATTTCTCAAAAATCTAAATTTTTATAACATAAAAATTTATAACGTGTTAATTATTTAAAATGAATCAATTCAAAATTTAATAAAAACATATACTTTGAAAAATCACTTTAAAATTCCTTTTAAAACCAAAATCATTATTTTAAAACTTCAGAAATGGATCCGATGATGCAACAGCACCAAATAGTCAATCACGACATCCAATTATCATATATCGATATGATAATCAACAAATATCAAAATATCTGTAAATAAATCAATACAGTTGAGGAATCCAGTTGGATCCCTCCAACCTGTTTCCCTGCATCCAAAGATGTTAGCACAATACCAATTCCGCTCCAGTACGGAATTATCGCGGTATATGGGATTTATAATATTATCCGCTTAATAGACGGCGCAATAGGATCTCATCCGCTATACAATGCGGGAAATCAACAACTGCAATATATACATATGCCAATATATATATATTGCTATTATATATAATACCAATTTCACTGTTTATGAAATATTCGCGGTATATGTTTTTAATAAATAACATCCGCTTACTAACGGCGCATAATATCTATTTTAACAATCAACAGATAACAATCATCATTCAAACATGCATTCAAGAATTTTAAATATAACTATTTAAAATAAAATCGAAACCGATTCGATTGAGTGAGAAGTTCTCACCTTGATTTCAATTCCGTTTTAGCGATTTATTTCGAATAAAATTAAACGGACGTTTAATTTTACCCGAAATTCTCACTAACTCCAAACGACTCCAATCCCATAGCATAATGCTCGTCCATATGATTCCAATGCAACTGGTTTCGCGCGTTTTCGACCTCGTATGAAAAGATATGATTTTTACAAGTTTACGAATTTTTAAAGCATATAAATTACAACTTTCTTTATTATTTTTAACCTATTCAATTCTGGCCGTAGATCTCACCCCCTCAACATCAGGACCGTGCGCTCCATCTCCTTCCCCACGCGCGTTCTACTTCTCCAGGCAATCAACGTGAAACCGAACCCATGCTTTCCAAATTAGGGTTAATTTTCGCGAGAAAAATACACAACTTCACGTCGATCAGGAAACTCCACGACGAAGGCCATCACACGAGCAAACTTCGGCTGTAGCCACCTTGAACTCGGCCCTCTCTATGGCCTCGAAAGTCGTGCCCAAACGCACGCGAACGCGGCCAATTTCCCACCAATCCGTAGCACCATTCGCGATCTCCACCGTTGAAAACGTAGTTCTCATCGCCCTCTACCATATTGCAGTTGACACTTTTTGCTAATTCTCGATGGATTAAGAGATTTGGTCGAGAGTTTTCTGGCCTTTGATTTCGTCACTGGCGGCTAGGGTTTTTAAAACCCTAATATTTTTTTTTATGTGTGGAGAGGATGGTCTATTTATAGAAGTTTGAACGACACTATTCATTTCGGAATTTCCAAACTTCGATTTACGCGCGATGACCGGCGTTTCTAGGGTTTACCCCGCGTTTCGGACGCAGTGGAACAGGTTTCAGAAGCTAATTCGGTCATCTGCGCGAGTTATGGCAATAAACGTTCGATTTAAAATTAAACCGATTAAACGATTTTCTAGGCGTTTTGGCTTGCACCGGACAAACGGTAAATCCAATTGACATGAAATTTGAAACCTTACAATAATATCACATTACGCATCCGATGAACTGGTTTCGTCGAAATCCGAGACTTTTTGAAAAAAGGCTATTTTAACTCGCCAAATTAATATTAAAACAATTTCGATGCGTTTCGAGCTGCCACGATCAAACGATAACTCCAATTGCTACGAAAATTTAAATTCGTTAATAACAAACTATTACGGATCCAATGGAACTAGTTCCGTTCAATTCTGAGACAGTTCGAAAATTGGCTATTTTACTAGTCGATTAAGTATTAAAATATTCAATTTTCACAAATAAACTTCTAATTCGATTTTAAAAGTTCTATAACATCATTCTAACTTCAATATGATATAATAAAATTTTACAAATCATTTTCAATCATATTTAACCCAATTTTCAATTATTTCCGTATTTTCACAATTAAATTATCGATTTAATTATCCAATTAAATCCAATTATTCAAAATAAAATTTATTCGACTTATAAATTTCACTTATTAATATTTAAAATAAATTAAATATTCAAATTTTAATTAATTAAAATTCTGGGTCGTTACAGTAATGATAGGGTTAATTGAAATTAAGGGTAGTTTAATTTGTATGTTATTTGGGATTAAGGCAAGATGGGTGGATATTAGGAGTTATATACTTAGATCATTCAATTTATTTGGATAACGTTGTAATAAATGTAATTAAATGTACATTTACGTGAAATATAATACCATGCTTAATAGATTGCTAAGTTGTATATATTAAAGGGAATTTTATTAATTGTTTTTAAAAAAACTTAATTAATATGGTTGATAAATTTAGTATAAGAAAAGCCAATGAAATTCTTGGGAATAATGTAGGTTAATATGAGTTAGTAGTTAGGGTAGTGACTAAAATTGGTAATACATTGCCATTAATGTTAATAGTGTTGACATAAGCTAATAAATTTAAATGTTAATGCAATACCAATTTATGTATTTAAGGTGATTGCGAAATTGGAATTTGATAAATGCAGTAACTAACTCAGGGCAAATAGATTTTATGGAATCAATAAAAGATAGGTAAATTTAATGATTGTTTG
The DNA here is from genome assembly GCA_030765085.1 of Allium cepa. NCBI lineage: Eukaryota > Viridiplantae > Streptophyta > Magnoliopsida > Asparagales > Amaryllidaceae > Allium > Allium cepa. Next base: position 42,929,611 of record CM060937.1, read on the forward strand.
GTGGTAACTTAAGCACGAATGGGAATAAATCGGGCAATAGTGAGAATTATTAATTATTACCCATCAATTTATTTAGAATCTAAATCAAATGCAACATTCGTTGTTATTTGTAGCTTATAGGTGGGAATAACGTAAACTTTATTTAAATTAATGATAAATAGTTAGATTAAAAGAATGGAAGGCAGGATATATGAATTCATTTGGATTTAGAACATGATAATTTGAATTTATTGGAAACTGAATAGAACATTTTATGTGATTGAAATTAAAGTTGGAACGCGGAGATGTTTTAGGAATTCCCATCTATGGGATACCAATAGATAGGATAATTAAATGAAAGGTCAACTAAAGGATTTCTGCAAAGTTAATTTATAATTTGTAGATAAAATAAAATTGAAGTTTTACGCTGAAGTTAATAATGTACTCAGCATTTAAGAAACATCTTAAATTGTCTAAATTTGAATAAACAATGAAGTAATAAATAATAATTATTAATAAAATCCAAAATTTGGTAACCCGTTTTCAAATTAATGATAATTAGTGTTGGTATAGGCTATTTATTTAAGTAACAGTGCGATGCCAAAAAAATGGATTGGAAGTAATTGCGAAATATAAATAAAATATTTTAGTAGGGAATTCAAATGTATATATACATAAAAATGTGGATTTTTATAGTATGAAAACTTAGTCAATTTACAATAGTTAAATCTATTGAGAATGAATAAAAATCTAAGATAATTATTACGGTAATTTAGAAATTTAGTTGAAAATGGAAACTTATCTATGAATTTGGAATTTTATGAAATTGTGAATTTATATTGAAACTTACAAATGAAGAATCTAAATTTACATTTGTAAATACGTTTAAAATTCAATGTAAATGTCTGAGGAAGAAACTAATTTATTTACTAATCCATAACGTATCCAATTAATATAAAATATTCTGGTGGGCCAACAACCGTTTTGCGCGTTTATAATTCGTGCCCACCTATCCTATTTCACTTTGTCTATTTATAGGCTGTGTAGACCCTAGCCTTCATCTATCTTCATTTCTCTCTATGTGTTCTTTTCTTCAACTTCTTCTCTTCGAATGGCTGCAAAATTTCTAGATCCAATTACAGCCCAAATATATATATATATATATATATATATATATATATATATATATATATATATATATATATATATATTTCAAACTCCTCTAAACCCTATGAGTTTGGGAAGAATATATATTGGAAAATAAAATGACATTATGTTGGTTTGGGCCTAAATGATATCGTATTGGTTTGGGGTTTTAAAAGTATAAACGATATCGTATTTATATGGGTTTAAAATGGATATTTTATTCTGGTTTTAAAGTATAATTATTTTAATGACCGCGGTGTTATAATAACGATTGGTTGGCAAAGAGACCGGGATCAGATATGGACATACTCTCTGTCGATACCGAAAACCACTTTGACCAACCGTGTACGCGGTGGAGATTCCAGAATGAAGTAGGTTGGTGGAGGCGTTTCCTGCAAGGTAAATACGTGGACCCGACTCCCGTGAGTTGGCATAAGGTGGCTAAAACAGGAGCGATTCTCGGGCCAATGAGGTCATTCCTCTGATCGGACACTCCTCTTCGATATTATACTTTGACTTTGGATTGATTCAGTGGCCACTTTTACTTTGATTTTTTTTTTGGGGGAGTTTGTTTCGAGGTGGGCGGTAGCTGCGGCTACGCGTTTCCATCAGCCCGGATAGCAATTTGTATATCTACCCTGGCATTGCCTAGTTGTGCCGTGTCACCTACCCTAGCGCGCATTATACGATTTTGTTTTGTACCATACCTATGGAGTGCCCTCTGACGACGCCCAGTACGGGGGAGATCACGGTACCGTATAGACTATGGGAATATATAAATGTGTTAAGGTGGAAAATGTAAAGCCTTAACGCTATTTAAAAGTAAGTTTATTTTACAATTATACACTATTATAATAGCGCAATATACTACATAGTAAATAGTTTAACGGATCCTTAGGAGATGTAAATCCCGAGCATCTCTTGAGTTACTGCACTCATATTTCTTTCTGTTAATGTAACTCACATAAGATCTTTTAGTTATGACTCGAGTGTTTTTGTCTTTTCAAATTCGCTCGGGTCAGTCCGAGCGTTTCAGGATTGAAGATTTTATTTTCGGAGGAAGAAGACGAAGATTTTATTATTATTACTATAGATAATATGGTTTCACTACACTCATATTGTTCCGCTGCATTGTTATATGGTATGTGTACTCTGGTATGTATTGTATAAATAAATCAAAGGTTTTGTAAACAGATTTATGAACTGTATATTTGATTATTATATTTTATCCTTCCGCTGTGAGATTCTGTTTCTTTCTCTGTTTTCTTATTTATCCCATAACAATCCGCCCTTACGTATGGTTTGAATCGGCACGTGTGTCTGTTTAAATCGTGCAAAAAGGCGGGATGTTACAAATACATTATGGATATTTGAACCATATTCGATCGCATATAATTTTATATGACGAACAATCGTGATTTGTAACGTGTGAAACTTCAATGAAATTAGTTCATTGAAAACCAGAAAGTAAATCATAATACAAAATCATGTAGCTAATATGATGGATTACAATAAGGATCTTGTTGAGTTAGATGTAACACTAGACTAAGAACTTCAAGACAGACCTAGGAATTCGATCGCTAAAATTTCAGTTTGATCAATTTTCGTAAAGTGCAAATTATATGATATTCTTAAATGTTAAGGAAGACCAAATGTATATTTGTGAAGAATTTGTTATAGTCTTGAAGTAAAGGTATTCTTTTAAATGGTTCGACCATTTAGAAAGGAAAGTGAATGTACAAAAGTAGATGTTACTTAAGACGTAGTTGGGATGAAAAGAGCAATGGTCATTTTTGCTACATGAAGAGACATCAGAAAAGAGCAATGTATAAACTAATAATATATACTTAACAAGGAATGAGAAACGTGATTTCTATTGAAAATGTATTTTCATATAGAAAACTTTTTTTCATGAATGATTTTTCTTCATGTTCAAGGTATTGATATGACACTGTTGACTTTAAACTAGTAATAGTGTATGAAATAAAATTCTATAATAAGTAGTTGAATGAAGCTTCATATTCGTATGCTATTATTCTAATGGCGGAAATAGTGGGAGCATAAGATGTAACACTTCTTAGTTGATGTATCAATTTATGAAAATTGTTATTTAAACATATCAAATATAATTTATGAGATAATAATAACAGTTTTTAGTATTGAGTGTAACTAGAGATAGTTTTATTTTAATACGAATATCATGAATATTTGTTATAAGATAAAACTACAGTAATGGTATTTGTTTTCATAACAAAAGTGATGTATTAGAAAATAGAGAAGTACATAATATTTTACAATAATCATGGAATTATGGACCAAGCCGTATATTTAGGAAATAATTTTTTTATAAATTTTGAATCATGTGTACTAGTTAACTGTAAATTAAAAAATTATGGGTAAAGCACCTATTTAGTAGGAGCGACACAAAAATTAATGAACTTTTGGATTGATACATGTAGATAAATCCAATCGTAGGTCTATTGGTCCAAAATTGTTCAACATACATCGTTAAATTCACCAATGAAATATCACAGACATAAACTCTATATTTCATACATAAGTAGTATGTCTATTGTAACGACTAGACTTTTCGACCCTTGAATATGAACACTAAATACATCTCCAGTATTCGTGTGTCTAAATCCCAAGCACTGGAGAAAGTTAGGGTAAAATAAAAAAAATGGAACAAGAAGAAGAGAACACAACATAAAAATATCACAAGGAAATGATAATATATCATATCAAAGGAGCGGTACAAAGGGTTACTCTAAATATAGAAATATCAAAGTTACTAAAACCTAAGTACTATCTAAGCCTGGACAGTTATAACAACCTGTCCTTGGAAAAAAGAATACACAAAAGGTAATCATCTAGCTCTTCTCCATAAGATCCAAAGCATCTATAGCTAAATCTAGAAACATATACGGAGCTGACCCAAGCATTATAAGAAAATAACACCAAGATCGGCCTGATAAACCAGGGTAAGAAACTCAAGAAATAGCAGTGATATATAATAGTAAGCATTAAGACCGTACGAAATCCCGTAACAGTTTTCCCCTCAAAGAAATTAACCATTTATTAAGTTTAACATGTTGCGATATGATAGATAATGTATAGAGTGTAGCACATAGGTCATATCAAATAGCTGCTATGTGAACGCCACAATAATAATAGTTATACAGTCAATACTGCTAAGGCGTGTTCGCATAATAGATTTTTTTTCCATGGAGATCTCCTTAGACCAAGCTGAATCTAAATTCATGTACAAGGATCAAAAATATCCTTCTGAGCAACATACATCTCTAGAGAATGTACAATAGGAAATACGTAATTAGCCTATGCCTAAAACACTCATGGCACCAAATGCATCGCTCCAACGTGCATATCCGTAAGTAATACTAGATGGAGTCGCCTGCACCCTTGGGATTGCTAAAAATACTACGCTCCCTTTGGCTATGCATCATGTCTATAGTTTTAGTCATCTATGATGTCGAGGCTAAGTTCAGAATCTCTCACTCGAGTCTTCATCACTGGAGCAGAGCACAATTCCCAAAATGGATTTCGTTATCTCGAACAGACCACAAATTGCTTGTGTACTTGGTGAAAAAGTTAGGGGAATGCCCTAGGGGCAATTTTTTGATTTATTATAAATTAAATAGCATTGCAATCAATTCTCGTTCGTAATAAAGGTGTTTTTGCCTTTTTTATATATTTATGTAATGAATGGGTTTTTCGACCCTCGAAAATCGACATCAATACGTTCACGGTATATAATGTCAAGCAATCAAGTGCCGGAAATACTGATCATTAGGGGTGAAGAAGAAAAGGTAGAGGAAGAAACAGAATAACGACACAAAATCTCACAATCGCAACTGAACAATATATAATATATAATAACATATTTTGTATACAAGGAAACTGTAACTGTTAATATACATACAATTATCAGAGTACATCAATCAGCAATCAATCTAGACAGTAATAACAACTTGTCTTCATACAACGGAAATATATGTCATGTACGGGAATATATCCCTGTCATCCAGTTCGTCTCTTGAGCTTCATAGAATTCTATCCTGAATCTGAAATACTCGGTTTGACTCGAGCATTATAATAAAATAACACCCGCATAAGTCTGGAAAACCAGCATGAGAAAACACACTCAAATTGGATATAGTATTATTATTTTCAAAATCCTTTGAAAATCAAAGGTATCTCGTAAGACCACGTCACACATAAACACGACGGGTTTTTCCCTTACGATAACCAAAACAATTTGTATCAAAATCATCTGATATTATAATAGTGTCTATAGAAAGTAAATAGAAAATAGCTGAAATGCTTGCATCCCATATATCAGCATAGTTGGGCATAATCAAAACCGTGTGGCGCTTATTAGAGAATGGATTTCATACAATGACTAGGCACTAGGGTACCACCTATCATGGTACACTTTTAGAAAAAAGTATCGAGGACATCGCTGGGTTCACCTACAACAAAAGACCGGACCTATCCCTAACCTGGATAGAACAGAATATGTTATCATCTCAGGTGTTCCCACCTTTATCGAGAGCTATTTTGCGTGCACCACCATATCCGTTATTAATAATATATCCATGGGCATCTAGAAAGATGATAACATACCCTAATTGAGTGTGACTCACTTAGCCTTGCTGCATATCCCTTGATTTTTCAGTCATTTCGATTGATGAGGCTTGAGGCTACGATTACCTTTCAAGAACAATTTCACTTAGAATGCTCATCGTCCTCCAATGACAATGTTTTGATAGAATTCTTCCATACATGTTGTTCCTGGGTCTGGAAAAACCAAACCACCATCTTCACTATCTTTACGATATCATCTGTAACGCTCGAATCGGATCGAAGTGGTTTTCAGATAATTAATTCTGATCTCGGTCTCTTCGAAACAATCAGTGGATTTGGCCAAAATTAATAGTCGGTTATTTAACTATCAATAAACATCCAAAAAAAAGAGATCGGACCATATTTTAAAATTTTCAAAATATCTTTATAAGATATGTATTTAAACTACTTCCAGCATTCCAACATTTGAAACCATTTCAAATCCTTATATATTCAACGGAATATTTCCAACCATTCCAATACTTAGAACATTTTTCCAATTCCACTTTATGTTCAACACTGAGGAAGTGTTCCATTTATTTCATATTTCCTATTTTCTCTCCTTAACTCGTTTATAATGAATTCTAATTAAGTTCCAGGATTCGTTAATTAATTCCCTATGATATTACCAAAGTCAAATATACTTGTTTATAATTCCAATTTCCTTTCTACTTCTTTTATGAATTTTATTTCATTATTCGAAGTTCACTTTTATTTAACTATCTCGAAAAATTTCTTACTTTTTTCCAATTCCATTTTGAGAATTCTCATATAAATCCCATATACAGAATAACCCCATTTCCAGTTTCCGAGAAGATTTATAAATAAATTTAAAACATTACAAAACTCTATATATATATATATATATATGATAAGTAATTAAAAGAATAACAATAATTTATTTTTAAGACATGTTCAAGTAATTATCTGAAGTATTGAAACATTTTTTATAACACCGCTTTTCAAAGCTGGTTTTAAAATTTAGAATTTATAAAAAAAATGTTAAATATTTGAAAAAATCAACTTACCGAATTATTTCGATCCTAACTAGCTTGAAATTTCATAGTTCAATAAATAAAATTTTCCTTTTCAGCACAAACTTAACCATTTCCACTTTAAAAATAGTATCCACTATTTTTTCTCTCATCCTATTTCTATATTCTAATATAAATTCTCCTTGTAAATTTATATTCTCAATTTATCATCTGATATCGATTTCTCTTGTTTATAAACATCGTTTATAAATTTTATAAAACCTTTGAGTTTCACCTTTTTATAAAACTATCCTCACTTATGAAATTCCATTTTATAAGTCCACTTCTTTGTAATTTCCTTTTTTTAAAATCTATTTTTAATATCGATTCAACGCCTTTCCATATTTTTCAGCCTATCATTTTTACAAATCAATTATTTAAAATCTTATATATGAATTATTATAAAATCTCTATAAGAATTTCTTTTTTCAATTGTTATGTACTATAAAAATCAAGTATTGCTAATCCAAAACATTTTCTTTTAAATAGTCCGAATTCCGATATATATATATATATATATATATATTCATATTAAAAATCCCCTTTAATTTCTTAAAAATTCAAAATAATATTTATGGTAATTAAAATACCAAAATTAAGGCCAACGCTACTATAGCATCCAATGATTCACATCACAACAAAAATCTATGAAAGATTATTCTAACACATCGTATATTATTATATATAAAAAACAATCAATATAATTTTTGAGGAATCTAGTTGGATCCCTCAGATCTGCTTTCCTGCATCCATTGATGTTAGAACAATATAAAAATAGCGATCCCACTTCGAGGGGATAATGCAGTATATAGGGTTGTCCGCTATTATGCGATGCGCATAGGGTCTCATCCGCTCCAATAGGCGGGAATAAACAATCCAACTACTAATATATATGTACTATTATATATATAATACCATCCGCACTGATAATAATTATTAAATTTAGCCAGGCATCCATTAATTAATTTTTAACTAAAAAAGTAATAATTTGGTAATCCAAATGAGTAAGAATTTCTCACCTTGATTTTTAAATTGCCAAACACCCAGATTTTAAATCTCCAGCTGACTTCGAAAATCTCAAACTAATCCTATCACATAGATTTCACCATTACGAACCACACTCGAATCTTTCATGATTTTTGGGCTTCATATAAATTATTGATAGCATTTATTAATTATTTCACTAATCCATAATTAGCTAGTTAATTACCTTTACTAAATTTAATTAAAATAAATTAATTTACCTTCTCTCAGCAAATCAGAAATCTCGTCCCAGGAAGGCCACTGCTTCCTTCATCCTCGTATCGCACTCGACCATCCTCCCACCGCTATCAACGCCGACCATCACCTGACTTCGTCAATATACACCCGAGTCCTCTATCACGGCAAACACCAGTCCCTGGACGTGACTTCTAATGTCGTGATTTCCTCCCCAACACCGAAATCGCCAAACTTCGGCCATGCTTCTCCATCACGAATATACACACGCGCCGCCCACACTCGAAATAAAAAAAAAGGCATCCTCCCATCTACAGGACCGTACCAATGATTGTGACCTCCCTTTAACACCTGCTGTCGAACTTCACGATCGTCCACCGCATCTACGAACGGCATCGGCCGCGACGCTCGCGGCTCATTCGCTTGAGCATTTTTCTCCAACTCATGAGCAACACATACGCCTCTCGAACCCCACAGTAGCACTCACGATGCCAAGACCTCCACTCCTATACGCGACAACTGCGCCCAAACCAATTTGGCAACCTCGCCATCGTTCCAAGCGAGCCACACCTCCAACCGCCACATTCAAACATCAGAACCAATTGTGATATACCCCAAGTGAGTTTCTTTTCTTTCTTTTTTCTTCTGCACGATTTTGAATTAATAATGAAAAAGGAGGAAGCTCGCTATTTTATTTTTGTATCCACGAGGTCTTCCATATTTTTTTTAAAAATTTGTTCGGCCATATTTTCTTTCCACTGTGAACTATAGCTTGCATGTGTTTTGCAAAGGCGATGACGTGATTTATAAGTAGGGAGAGAAGCGTGTTTGAATAGGTAATAGTACAGTGATTTGAAAAGGAGGAAAAAATTATGTTAATATTTGACTAAATAAATTATTTATTAAAATTTCAAAACGTCTTGATTTACGCAACTCAAAATCTTGAACACCTATCAAGACGTGCTGTTAGGCGTTTATAATGTTATACCCCTAATTCCGAACTAAATGGAAAAGTTTTGGAGTCCAAATTCAATCTTATCAAGAAGATAGCTTTTTGAACCCAATTATTATATTGAATTCTCAATATTAAATTCAACGCGTTTCTATCCCGTACGACCAAACGATAACTATAAAAGCTACGAAATTTGAAATTCGATAATAATACACTATTACGGGTATAATGGAAATTGTTCCGTCGAATTCCGAGACTGTGCCCTGGATCGCTATTTCAACGCATCGATTAAATTGACGATTTCAAAAAATTTAAAATCGCTTGAAATTTTCAATTTTAAAATCTTATAAATTAAAATTCAAAATCCAATATTTAAAACCATTTAAATATTCAAACTTAAATGCCAAAAAGTCCAGGTTGTTACATTCCTCCCCCCTTAAAACAATTTCGTCCCCGAAATTGCTAAGGCAGGAAAAACGCTCAAACCTATCACCTTTCAAAAACTCATTTTGTTAAGACTCGACATTTCACTTTTCTATATTTCTAAACCTACATTCACTAACTAATTCCAACATTCATTCAAAACCCTTTAGTCTCAGTTAAATTCAAAAATCAATTTCTAGTTAACAAAAAATTTCTAAAATTTCTAAAATTTTTCTAACACCCTAAATTTCCGAAAAATTCGGTAGAGTCTCCCTTGTACGGAGAGCCTTTTGCATTATGACAAGAGAGATAAAAATATATACATCGACCCACACGATTGTAAAATAAGATACATATCAACATTTATAATTTTGTGGTATTTAATTCGAAAATGTACCTTATTTTTAGTGTTTTTAAGCGAGCGGCTTATTTTATATGCAGTTTGCGCGACCAAAATCAAGAAAAACAACTCCATATGCCTGTACTTACTCAATTAAACCAGTAAGTACCAAAATATGCAAATCAATAACATTTCACTTATTTAACAACTTAAACAAATAATTTTCATAGCATGAATATATAACCACAAAATCCTAACATTCGATTATTCATTTCAGTCGATTTATATATCATTTCATTCAATTCGAATGATTTATAACCCAATTGTTGGCATTTAATTCATACTTATATCAAATAAACTCATATCCATTTCAAATTGATTTAAAATCGATTTATTCACTTTCTATTTGTCCACATAATTCTATTTGCTTCCACTTACATCAAACGACAATTTTGCTATGACAATTCGACGATTTTCATTTATTAAAATAACCATTTCAGTTTATAGCTATTTTAAATTGATTCCAAACAAATTTATATTCAATTCTATTCCGTTTCAAATTTATTCACGATCAATTTAGTTGCATTCCATTCATATCCGCCTTCATTATATTCAAATCCATTTTATTAAGCTCAGAATCATTCCACCTTATTTATAAAATAACCATTTCACAATTTACTAGAGCCACACTTCCATCTAATTTTTATTAACTTAAGTTAATTCATTTATTTCCAATTAATTCAACTCTACAATTTAAGTTATTTCCCATGCCATCAAGTTTTCAATTCAAATTTTAGACTGATTATCATTAAATCAAATTCCATTCCATTCACTAATTAATTTAAATAGTTCATTCATTTAATCTACTTCAAAACTTAACTTCAAGCTCAAATTTATTTAAACTACACCCATGACCACATTCAATTCATTTATACTTAAATTGAATTTGTTTATAACTCAAGTTTCCACCATTTCAAATCATTTCCATTTTATTGTACGGCATTTCAATATATACTTAATTTGCTCACTTTTAAGTCAAATTCTCTTTATAACTCAAGTTTCATTTCCAATATTCAATTTATTAACTAATCCATCTAATTAGTTAATTCCATTTTCCATTTCACAACTAGATTTTTATTCAAAAAATCACCCCATTAAATCTACTTGAGTTCAATTTCATTTTATAATTCAACTTTGGATTATATTTCTTCACTTTAAAACATCACACCATTTTTATTTTGGTTGTTCTATTCCACTTATCAATTTTATAAGTTACACAACTTATTTTTCACATTCCCATAAATTCTATACTCGAGTATATCCACATTTTATTATTTACACAAGATTTATCTCACTTTGCAGCTAAAATATATATTTATTCCATAAATTCCAATTTTGTCTGCTATCCAATTTATTTATTCACAGTTCTTCAAATTTCCACTTAAATTTTTATTCCAATCAAAATTTTATAACTTATAGTTATTTAGTCACTTTACAATCCAAATTTATACATTCCATTCAATTTTCATTTAACTTGCATAAGTTAAATTATAATTTCACATAATTCATTTGAATTTAATCAAGTAAGAATTCAATTTCAAATTAAAACTTTTCCACTTTCTTACTTATATTTATTTGTTCCATTCACTTGTACACATTCCTCATTCATATTCATGTACGTTTATATTTAGTTAACTTCATTACATTCCATTTATTTTAATCACTTCATTTATTGGTTTCCTTTAACTTTTCTTAAGTTAATTCCCATTTCATTAATGCATTTCATTAATTTGATTAAAATCCAAATCAATTTTATTTGAAAATTATAATAATTGGCTTAAGCTGAATTCCATTCAACTTCATATCTCAACTCTTAGATTTTTTTTCTTACCTACGCCATTTTCCAAATTATTAGTTCAAATCTTCTTATATAATGCTTTCACACATCATTTAGATGAAATTCTAGAATTCGAACACTCGAATTTATTTTTAAATCCTTTTGAAATCACATAAATACATATCTCTTAGTTTCAACAAACCATTTCCTTGAATTTAAACTCAAACTTGGTTTTACCCAAAACAATTCCTTTCGGAATTTCTAAACAAAACTTGTTTGCCCAACAAATCTAAAACAAATCAATTATGATAGCAACCCATCACTTAGAAACTCAAAAACAAACACCGATGATGTCATGATCATCGTTAGAATTATTTTCAAGTGACTGTATTGAGTTCAGTGCTTTTATTCTCACAAAACCCACTTTTAAATTAATTTAAAGCATTTTCTATTCAAAAATATCTCCAAATAATACTCCATTACTTATTTAAAAAATGTTTCCAAAATAACACCAATTTCATGTCTATAACTTTATGAAAAATATTTTCTAAACCTTTAGGGGTTTAAATTCCTAAATTCGAGTTCGAATCCATTTCAATTATAATTCACACTAATACAATTTTCATTTGGTTTTTATAAACTATTTCCAATTTTATAATCTTATTATATTATAATATTATCAACCGAACGCTCCAATTTACTATAATAATATTAGAAAATTATTTCCTATATATCAAAATATAGTGTGGGTAAAATTATTTCATTTACGTGCTTTTTAAAACAATATTGTGTCGGTTTGCCTAGTTTAAGAGTTTAAAAATCCCAATCGATACAGTTGTCCAAGCTGCACCGACCAGAATATATAAACACGCAACCAATAAGTCAGCACAATATAAAACAATTTATATTCACTAACAAGTACACGCTCATATCTATTAATGCACTCAGACTCATTCTAGGGTACTATAGACCCTATTTCTAAACAGTAATCCCCACCAAAGTCAAGGTTCTCACTTAACCTTCAGCTCTGATGCCAAGTGTAACGAACGGGTTTTTCGACTCTCAAAAATCGACATTAATACATTAACGGTATAGAATGTCGAGCAATCAAGTGTCGAAAATACCGATCATTAGGGGTGAAGAAGAAAAGGTAGAAGAAGAAATTGAACAACAACACAGAATCTCACAATTGCAGCTGAACAGTATATAATAATAGATTTTGTATACAAGGAAACTGTAACTGTTAGTATACATACAATTGTCAGATTACAACAATCAGCAATCAGTCTAGATAGTTATAACAACTTGTTTTCACACAGCGGAAATATAAGTCAAGTACGCGAATACGTCCCTATCATCCAGCTCGTCTCCTGAGCTTCATAGCATTCTATTCTGAATCTGTAATACTCGGTCTGACTCGAGCGTTATAATAAAATAACACCCGAATTAGTTGGGAAAACCAGCATGAAAAAGCACACTCAAATTGGATATATTATTATTATTTTCAAAATCCTTTGAAAAACAAAGGTATCTCGTAAGACCACATCACACATAAACACGATGGGTTTTTCCCTTACGATAACCAAAACAATTTTTATCAAAATCATCTGATATTATACTAGTGTGCATAGAAAGTAAATAGAAAATAGCTGAAATGCTTGCATCCCATATATCAGCATAGTTAGGCACAACTAAAACCGAACGGCGCTTATTAGAGAATAGATTCCATATAATTACTAGGTACTGGGGTACCACCTATGATGGTACACTTCTAGAAAAATGTAACGAGGACCTAGCCGAGATCCCTTACAACACAAGACCGGCTCTATCCCTAACCTGGATAGAACCAAATATGTTATCACCCCCGGTGATCCCACCCTTATCGAGAGCTCTTTTGCATGCACCACCATATCCAAGGGTACTGGAAATGTGATAACATACCCTAATTGGTTGCGACCCACTTAGCCTTGCTGCATATCCCCTGATTTTCAGTCATTCCGATTAATGAGGTATGAGGCTACGATTACCATTCAAGAACAATTTCTCTTAGAATGCTCATCATCCTCCAATGACGATGTTCTGATAGCATCCGTCTATACAAGTTGTCCTGGGTCTGGACAAACCGACCCATCATCTTCACTATCTTTACGATACCCATTCATAACCCTCATATCGAACCGAAGTGGTTTTCGGATAATTAATTCTGATCCCGTCTCTTCGGAACGAACAGCGAATTTGGCCAAAATTGATAGTCGGTTATTTTACTATCAATAAACATCCATAAACAAACATCATGTCTTATTTTGAATTTTCCAAAATTTATTTTCAAAATATCATTATAAGATATGTATTTAAACTACTTCTAGTATTCCAACATTTGAAACCATTTCAAACCCTTATATATTCAACGAAATATTTCCAACTATTCCAATACTTAGAATATTTTTCCAATTCCATTTTATGTTCAACAGTTAGGAAGTATTCCATTTATTTCCTATTTCCTATTTTCTCAAATCATTTACAGTTTATTTGTATGTTCCTTAGCTCGTTTATAACGAATTCTATGTAAGTTTCGGAATTCCTTAATTAATTACCTTTGATATTTCCAAAGTCAAATATACTTTTTATAATTCCAATTTCCCTTTCTACTTCTTTTATGAATTTTATTTCATTTTTCAAAGTTCACTTATATTTAACTACTTCGGAAATTTTCATACCTTTTCCCAATTTCATTTTGAGAATTCTCTTATAAATCCCATATACTGAATAACCTCATTTTAAGATTTCCGAGATGATGTATAAATAAATTTAAAACATCACAAAACTCTCTATATATATGATAAGTATTTAAAATAACAACAATAATTTATTTGAATACATGTTCAAGTAATTATCTAAATATTGAAACACTTTTTATAACATCACTTCAAAGCTGGTTTTAAAATTTAGGATTTATTAAAATAAATGTTAAATATTTGAAAAAAATCCAGTTACCGAATTATTTCAATCCTAACTAGTTTAAAATTTCTTAGTTCAATAAATAAAATTTTCCTTTTCAACACAAACTTAACTATTAGATTTAAAAAATATATTTAAAATCTCAATATCCAACTCAATTTATAAATTCTTCTCGATTCCCATTACATCGCTTCCATTATGATCTCCCTGACTATTTCCACTTCAAAAATAGTATCCACTATTTCTCTCTCACCCTATTTCAATATTTTAATATAAAAACTCCCTATAAATTTATATTCTCAATTCATCATCTGATATCGATTTCCTTTGTTTATAAACATCGTTTATAAATTTTGTAACTCCTTTGAGTTTCACTTTTTTATAAAGCTATCCTCACTTATAAAATTCCAATTTATAAGTCCACTTATTTACAAATTCCATTTTTTTAAATCTATTTTTAAATATCGATTCAACGCCTTTCCATATTTTTCAGGCTAAATCTTCTATTTGAATTATTTTAAAATCTCTATAAAAATATATTTTTCTGAATTGTGAAGTACGATCAAAATTATTTTTTTCTTATCCAAAAAAATTTCTTTTAAATAGTCTGAATTCCGATATAAATATTATCATACTAAAAATCTCCTTTAATTTCTTAAAATTCAAAATAATATTTGTGGTATTTAAAATACCAAAATTAAGGCCAGGGCTACTTTTGCATCCAATGATTCACATCACAACAAAAATCTATGATAGATTATTCTAACTCATCATATATTATTATATATGAGAAACAATCAATATAATTTTCGAGAAATCCAGTGGGATCGCTCCAACCTGTTTTCCCTGCATCCACAGTTGTTAAAACAACATAAAAATACCAATCCCACTTCGAGGGGGATATCGCGGTATATAAGGACATCCGCTATTTTTCGGGGTGCATAGGGTCTCATCCGCTCCAATAGACGGGAATAATCAGTCCAGCTACTAATATATATATATATATATATATATATATATAATATCATCCACAATGATAATAATAATTAAAACTAGGCATCCATAATTAATTTTTAACTATAAAAAAATTAATTCGATAATCCAAATGAGTGGGAATTTGTCACCTTGATTTTTAAATTTCTAAACACCCTTAAATCTCCAACTGACTTCGAAAATCCCAAACTAACCTTATCGCGTAGATTTCACTGCTACGAACCACACTCGACTCGTTCAAGATTTTTGGACCTCGTATAAATTAATAAAAGCGTTTATAAATTAATTTCACTAATCCATTATTAGCTAGTTAATTACTTTTACTAAATTTCATTAAAATAAATTATTTTACCTTCTCTCGGAAATCAAAAATCTCGTCTTAGGAAGGCCACTGCTTCCTTCATCCGCGAATCGCACTCGACCATCCTCCCAACGCCATCGCGCCGACCATCACCTGACTTCGTCAATATACACCCAATCCTCCTATAATGCCAAACACCAGTCCTTAGGCACGATTTCCAATGTCACGATTTCCTCTTGTCCACCGAAATCCCCAAACTTCAACCTTGCTCCACCATCACGCGAGTATACACACGTCACTTGCACTCGAAACTAAAAAAACGACATCCTCCCGTCCTTACGATCGTACTAATGATTGCAACCACCCTTTAATGCCCACTGTCGAACTTCACGATCGTCCACCGCATCTACGAACGGCGTCGACTACAACGATCGCACCTCATCCACTCGAGCAACTTCTCTCCAGCTCACGAGCAACACATACACCTCTCAAACCCCACAGCAGCACTCGCGATGCCAAGCCCTCCCCTCCTGTATGCGATTTTCGTGCCCAAACCAATTTGCCAACCTCGCCATTGTTCCAGGCGAGCCACACCTTCAGCCACCACATTCAAATATGAGAACCGATCACGATTTACCCTGAGTGAATTTCTTTTTTTTTTCTTCTGCGCGATTTCGAATAAAGAATGAAATGGGAGGAAGCTCGCTATTTTATTTTCGTGCCCACGAGGTCTTCCATTTTTTTTAAAAAATTGTTCGACCATATTTTCTTTCCATTATGAACTGTAGCTTGCGTGTATTTTGCAACAGAGAGGACATGATTTAGGGAGTGAAGCGTGTTTGAATAGGTAAAGTGCAATGATTTGAAATGGAGAAAAACAAGCTGATGTGAATATTTGACTAGACAATTAATTTACTAAAATTTCAAAACGTCTCGATTTACGGAACTCAAAATCTTGAACCCCTATCGAGGCATGCCGTTAAGCGCTTACCCCAATTTCGAAGTCAATGGAAAAGATTTCGAGTCCAAATTCGATCTTTTCAAAATATAGCTTTTTGAACCCAATTATCATATTGAATTCTCGATATTAAATTCAGCGCGTTTATATTCCGTACGGCCAAACGATAACTATAAAAGCTACAAAATTTGAAATTCATTAATAATACGCTATTATGGATCAAATGGAACTGATTTCATCGAATTTTGAGATTGTGTCCTGGATCGCTATTTTATCGCATCGATTAAATTGACGATTTCAAAAATTCCGAAATCGCATGAAATTTTCAGTTTTAAAATCTTACTAACTCAATTAAAATTTCAAATCCAATGTTTAAAACCATGTAAATATTCAAACTTAAACATCAAAAAGTCCGGATCGTTACAATTTATTATAATGTGTTATAAATAATTAAATGCGTGATTAAAATATATTTAACAGAAAATCCATAAATAATGTGTTTGTGGTAGTAATTACAAATAGTTGTAATCAAAAGTATTATATCACAATATTATAAAACACATCATTTTAGATGTTCCTAGTCAAAATGCACTGTGACTGGATATCAATGTATCTGTTGAGACTAGAATATGCAACGCTCTCCAAATGTATGGCAGTGTGTTACTTATGACCACTAGGGGCACCAAGCTGTTATCTACAGATAGTATTGGATAACTATAAAAAGACTCACTCGATAGTTTTCTGTTCTTTAATATAACTAAGGTCAAATAGAAAATATCGATGTGATTGATTTTCATAGTACTTTCGACTTGAGAATACTGTCGACCTTCAATATAAAAGCTCTGCTTTGATTATAGTCAAATCATGGCACTACATCCATTAAGTGACTATGGTTGGGTCAAGTGCACGTATTGAAAGTAAAACACTATTCAAAAAAGGATTCATCTATTAGGTTATATGGGATTGCATCACGGTTAACTCAAGTCGGCTCAAAGTCAAAATCTCCGACTAGAGTAGTTCTATTGATAATAATTGTTATTATTGGGCCAAGTTTTTTGTGTTTGGACTATAGAGTTGAATATGGACAATATTGAAATTTTGACCATTACCAAATTTGATAAGTGCAAAGTGGTACAATTTTGACGAAGAAAATTGGTTGAAATAAAAGTCACAACCGGGTAATGCTTAACAAAGTAAAATTAGATTTTACTAAAAGTATGTAAGCGATAAATTTGGCTAAAATGTCACAGCACGTGCTAAGTGAGGTGTGAACATTAATATTTAAATAGTTCAATATTAATCCCTAACCAAATTTCCACTAGACGAGTCATTTAACTGAAACAATGATTTCTTCTACGACCAAACGATTTAACCAATTTTTAATTATTACAAATTAATTAAATTAGTTAATATTTATGAAAAATTAATTATTAAATTAGATTTTGATTTGACGAATAATTATTATTAAATATATTTATATTTATAATATTTATAAATATATTAATTGATATATGATATCAATAAGCGTTAAATTAGATTTAATTGCATAATATTTATTTGGCTTCTAAATAGGTTTAAAGCCCATTAAAGGGGCAAATAGCATCAGCCCATACGGAGGGTTATAAGCGGCTATGACTTAGGCTAGAGAGGTTTGATTTTGGATGGCTGAGATGGAAGGAGATTGAGTAAAAGATGAGATCCCAAATTCTCTCCTTTCTTCCTCAATTTAAGCATCTCTTCCTTTACTTGATACTATTTTTTTGGAGCCGTCATCCCCATACATTGATGATCGAACTTCCTCTTCCATCCCTCTAATTTCCTAAGCTCGAATTAAGTCAATTCAATTGATATTTGATTGCTGGTAGTCAACGATTCAAGGAACAACACTCTTTTGGATCCAAAATAGTTTCAAGGAGCATATTTTATCATTTCAAGGTGTACTTTAGGGCATTGAAAGTAAGGTAAATTTCTGACCAAAACATGATTATTAATACTTAGATATAATGTTTTATTAATACATTTTTTTATATTGTTAAATAGGCGACGATTTTGAAATACAATTATATTGTCACAAATTAGTTTGGTTGTATATGTGTATATTTTTATATAAAAAAATTTGTTGTGCATATACATATTAATGGCATGAAATAGAAAAAAACTTTTTTCCATTTATTTATTTAATCATATATATGTATAGTTTATAATTTAAATACCTTATTATATTATATATGAATACAGCTATATAAATTTATATATGATGTATTGTAACTATACTATGTACGACAACAATTAATATATATATATATATATATATATATTATGGGAACCATTTATTTACATGGAAATAAATATATAGTATAATATTATACAAAATTATGTTTCACATTTTATAAAATTATAATAACACAAACTACATGCTCGAATGAAAAAATAAAAAATAAACAATTTTTTATTATTTTAAAATATTTTAAATAAAAGCCAAAAATTAATAATTAGATTAAAAATTACTTTTGAACCATAATCATGTAATAAATATTCGAAGTACGAAATATCATTCAAAATGTTATTGGAAATTTATATTTCAAAATTATCTTTTGAATAGTTTTATAATAATATTTTATGATTATACTGTGCAGAAATTGATAAAATAATATTTAAAATTTTAAACACATATATCTTTCTGGGCCATGCGCAAGGCCAGGTATATATATTCCATTAAAAAATGTTTTTGTATTTAATATGTATTAATCTACATTTATAATATATATTATACATTTATAAATAAGTACATAATATAATGTACATATATATAGTAAAAAATTTGGTTTTATTCACATATGTATGTATTGTTCTCGGTATATATTTAATTATTTATTTTATTAATATATTTATAATTCTTTAAGTATACTTACATAATTATAAGTGTGCGTATATATATAATTCTTATAAATTTCATATTATGTATAAATATATATACATATATTGTAACGACCTAGAATTTTCGACCTTGAAAATTCGATACTAATAAGTTCACTGTAGAAGTGCCGAGCATTCGAACGCTGGAAATCCCAGATTATCAAGGTAAAGAAGAACAGAGGAAAGAAGAAAGAAGGAAAACAGAAAACAACAACATCTCACATTCGCAGCGGATAAAATATAATAACAAATAATAGCATTTTTATAGACAAAGGCTGTAATTGTTACTTTACATACAATTCATCAGAGTACAATCACTTATACATAAACTGGACAGTTATACAACTTATTCCAAACTACAATCCATACAGACTACACAGTCTCATATACACAGTGGAAAACTCCATATGTTCCTGCCATCTAGCTTGCCTTCTGGGCTCCAGAACGTCCTAACCTGAAAATCTGTAATACTTAGTCTGACCCGAGCATTACATCAAAGTAACACCCAAATCGGGCTGGAAACCTGCATGAGTAAACTCATCTAACTAAAACAATAAACTTATTTAAAACCCGGGGTAACTCGTACTTCGCCACAAGTTTTAACTTGCCATAGTCAAATACACATCCTATAATCATCCAAGTATCATTACTCAGAGTAAATGACCAAGTTTACATTATTTATTCCATTTCAGCCTATTTATTCCAAGGTCAAATTGATAAAGAATTATTTGTAGATTACAAATCGAAGTGGTTTCGGGTATGTACCGGTACCCGACCCCGGTCTCTTCGAATCCAATATCATCTTAAAAACAAAGCAGTTTAAGTTTTAAACAATTCCATCTATATCCAGAATTACATATTTACACAGCCATTTATCATAGATAGACAAACCATATTATTTCAGTTTAGTCCAATCATACCATATCACATAGCATCACTTGTCAAAGATATCAGTAATCCAAGGCATACAATATCATTCAATTATTCATGAGCAAGATTACTTAGTCACACTATTCTAATTAATTTAAATAAATTAAATTAATTCCTTTAATCACTTTTAATCCTGCATATTCAACATTAATTAATTACAAACCATTAATTAATCATCCTTCAATTTTCCTCTTTAATTACATTAAATAATTAGCCTTTAATTAATAACACAAATTAATCAACCTTTACCCATTCACATTAATTACATTTATCCTTAATTAGTTACTCAAGTTAAATATCCTATAGTCACTTACATTGATCAGTTATCCTTTAATTAATCACACTCATTAACTTACCCTTAAATAATCTCCTTAATTAATCAATCCTTTAATTAATTACACTAAGTAATTAATTTTAATTACTTCACTTAAGTAACATACCTATAATTACTTTCATCAAGTAATTATCCCATTGGTTAATTATCCTCAATCACTTAACCTTGAACATTAATTAATTTATCCCTTAATTTCTAATTAAATTAATTAACCCTCAACAAATTAATCCTTTAATTACTTACATTAAGTATTCATCATTTAAGGAATTATTCTCTAATTACTTAATTAATTAATGCTTAATTATAACTTAATCACTTAATTAATCTCTAATCATTAATTAATAATCTCTAACTATCTAATTAATAATCCTTAATTACAAATTAATTAACCTCTAATTAATTAACTTATAACCCTCAATTATTAAGTTATCAATCCTTAATCTTTAATTAATTAAATTAATTAATTATACTTAAATTACTTAATTAACTTAATCAATCTCAACTCACTAAAAACCCTAATTAGCTTTTAAGGTAAACCATTATCCTTTATTAATTACTTAACTATCATTAGCATATTTAAAACATTTATCTTTATAATTAACTTACCTAGTTAAATCATTTAGTTAGTTTTAAAATAAAATATCATTTTAACTTAACAAATTAAAGTTTAACAAATTATATAACTTCCAAATCAAATGTTAAGAAAACATTTATTTTAGATAAAGAAATTTATTTAAGAAAAGTTTTTAAACTAAATCTAATTTGAATTTCAAAATCTTGTTTATTAAAAAACATAGTCGATATTTACCTTCTTATCATAAACATGATGCCTAACACAACTAACCTGAGCCCAAATCAAATTCACCCAAGCCCACACTCGAGCTTCTCTCCCTCTCAAAATCTCAAGCTCGACTCCGATCAAAATTCTGACTTCCTCGAAAGTCCACAATACACACAACCACAGACACGCCTGGACGCTCGTGCACGTGCACATCGCCACGCCCTCGCTCCGACCAGCGCTATGACCTCAATCAAGTCATCGATGACTATCACATCACGATCGTCCACCCAAAAAACTGAGTTCCCTTGTGAAATCAAAATCGAGCCATCTCGACCCCATCAGGCTGTAATACGATTATTAAACACCTCACATCCTCCCATCTCCGTCCACTGGAGTCCACGATATTGTGCCTGAACCACTGCCTGTGTTCCACGCTCCTTTTCCCATAACTCCGATCCCACTTAATGCGACAACAATGCCACATTTACCCAGAAACCAACCACGATCCAAACCACATCTCAAACCCTAAATTAGCCTCGCCGCACCACCACGGCTATCCGTAATTCCTCCTACCAATTTTCTCGTGATTCCTAGACCTCCATCTTCCTGCACCATCGATCACGACGATCATCACCCTTCCAATCGCCATAAATTGACAAAAATACGATTTCCGTTCAACTCACTATATCTCGACAACCGCAAGCTTAAAAATCTTGAAATCTATATTAAAAATCGTGGTTTTCATATTCGAAAATGATTCCATATGTGAAACTAAAAATTATCTTAGTTTATTTGCCTGACATCTTACGATTTTCATTGTAATTACAATTTTTCCAGGAAACTACTTATTATTTACACACAATAATATTTTTAAAATTTGAATCTATTGAATATAAACAAGTTTCGTTTGGAGATGATAAGCTATAAAGAATTGAAATAAGTGAAACTGATTTTTGAATTTGTTCTTGAAGCCTGTGAACCAAACAGAGTCTAATCATACATATATGCACACTTGACAATTTCATATCATATATATGCAAACATATTTGCATTAATGCAATCATTTTTAAACATTAATCACATGAATTAAGTATCAATAGATCTAGCTTTAAAACATATAGTTTACTCGCCTGTTTGATGTACAGAGAGCTTTAAGCAGTTTGAATTTCTGAAAACTGAAATGCCTCTTGATTTTGAAACTGAATGTTATGATCTGGGAAGGTGCTTGAATGTTGGAAGAAAAATGCTTGAAATCTTGTTTAACTGGAAACTTCTTCTATTGAGATGATCAAGGTTTTGAAAATGAAATGATGATGCTTTTGATTTTAGGTTTGCTTGATTTAATCTCTAGTTTTGAAATTGCTGTTTTAATTCCTCTAGTTTGAAAATTTGATTACAGGCTTTTGTTCGGTTTGAGAATTGGCTACAAGTTTTATTCTTGAGTCTTAGAAATGAAGATAGAAAAAGGAAGTGAAGAAAGAAGATAGATGTTTATATAGACTAAATTTATGATTTATTAAAAATTAAAGAAAATGAAATAAATAAGTGACACTTGTTATATTAGTTAACATTTGTCAATTTAAATTGTTTATTATATTACACATGTTATCAACAAGCTTTTATAATTAAACATTTATAATCATGCATGTTATATTTGTTTTTGAATGTTTATAAAGCTTTTGTATTTATTTTACTAACTAATAAACACTTTTTTAGTTTATATAAATAAAGTTTCTTTAAGAAAATAATATAAAACAAATCTTATTGTAATAAAAGTCTTATTCATATATTTTTAAATCCAAAATATTTTAAAATATTTATCTTTTAAATTTCAATTTAAATCCAAAATCAAATTCAAATTCAATTTTAAAATCCAGTTTAAAATCAACTCAAAAATATATATTCATATATTTAAACAAACACAAATTCAATTTGTAAAATTCAAGTAATTATATTAGGAGATTATCAAATAAATATTCATCCAAATATAAATGTTTATTATCAAATTTATTTGTTCAATATATAAATCAGTATTTTTCAATAGTTAAATCAGATAATTATCCAATTATTTGATGCCCAAAAATTCGGGTTATCACGTATATATAAATGTGTGTGTGTGTATTTAAAATATAAATATATATATATGCATTTAATGTCATATATATGTAAATAAAATTGTACAAACATACATTTGGACAATATATTTGTATACCGAATGAGCTAAAATATTTGTTGCGATGTAAATCTCAGCATCTATACACGAGCATGTTATACCTTACATGGATTGTTATATCATGCGTGCACACACGGATATATATATATATATATATATATATATGGTCTACCATGAATTAAAATAATACTATATTATTTCGTAAATTTGAATAAAATAAATATTTTATTTAGAAAATATTAGAAATGTTTTAATAAACTAAACTTCATAGGTCCAATAAAAGTCCAGTATGGTAATAAAATTTAAAATTTACCCATAACTTCTGTTGCGGGTTGGCCCAGTTCCAACGGATCCCAATAGCCTATGCGGTCTAAATTAGTCATGCTAAGGTTAACTACTAAGCTCACAGTGCAAAGGTTATCCCAAATAGATAAGGTCAAATTTGAATTGGGCCTTAGGCTAATTTTTAAAATGTATAAAAATTAAAAATACAAGAGTTTGAATTTAAAAGTTAAATTTAAAATTAGTTATAAATGTATTATAAAGTTATAATATGATAACAAGTTTCCATATGTCTGAAAAATAGGATACAAATTAATTTCAAAATTCGTAAAATTTATTTGTAATATTAATAAAATAAGTAAATTAAATAAGTTAATTAACTAATAAATGCATACATGTATTATACATAAAAATATATATTATTTTGTTTTGACATGTTTAAAATAACATAAGTATACATATGTATATATTATATGAATTTTGAAATCACTGTATTTAACTAAAATAGTTTAATTAAATAAATAAATTAAAAGGTTAATTAATTAAATAATGCTTGCATATATACGATACATGTGTTATACTATAAAGGTTATGGTATATATTAAATATCTAATATAAATGTTATATTAAGATAATATAAAATTAAGTAAAATATAATTAGAATTAATTAAATAAGATTTGATTAATATAATGTTATACATAAGAATATTATATGACTAATATGAAATATAAAAGTTATATAATAATAAAACTTATATAATATGAATGTATAAATTAAAGAAGGAACATTAAAGAAACCAAATTAGACTTAAGAAATAAATACATATGTAAATGTACGTATATCATGATTTCTGATGTGTCTGACACTTGAACCACGAGAGTAGTTCATAAGGATTATATTATTTCATAAGTCGATATCACTCAATATTAAATATATTAAAGATAGTGAACCTTCGATATAATGTTGTCCTCTACCAATTATATATTAATAGAATACTTGCATACTCTTTAGTTGTTGAGCTTTCCTTAAGTTAAGGATGTTATGTGTAGTGCTATTAATGTATTGAATAGATGAGGCAAGATAACCGCATGTATTTGTTGAGCTTTCCTCAAGGTATTTTCATTATACTTAGGCTATAGCGAAACGGTAGGTCTGAGTGAATAATCCTACTTTATTTGTTGAGCTTTCCTCAAGGTAAGGCGAGATTAAGACAAAGTATTAAGGTTTAGGATTTATATATGATATAATCAATAAAACGTTATCCAACATACGTAGGAGTATGATTTGTTAAGCTTTCCATAGTATTAGAATCTCAAGACATACGACTCTTAACATCTACTAGTAAAGTTGAAAGAATATTTTGTTTTGATTTAGGATTTGGCAAAACATAAAAGACTAGTGGGAGCTTATTAGTAAAATGAAACATAGTTTAATCTTACTAATATTATAAGAACATCTACTATGATTTGTCTGAATGATCTATCACTTTAACTTGCAAAAAATGACAACTCTAAAACTGTTCTATACAACGATAAGTTTACTAGACCAAACTATACTGACTGGATAAGTGTAACTAAAATGGCGTTAACTTACGAGCGCCAAAGAGGAACCTGCTAATGATGTCGACCCTCGAACTATGACCTTCTTGTGAAAAATGTATGTTAAGCCTAGAGATTAACCAAGTTTTTGTGTTGTCTACATTAAACAAGCCATTGTAGAGGCACCACAAAAATATGTCTATCCATGAGATATTTAATAGTCTCATGGAATTGTTATTCATGTCTCATAAGGTACGAGCTTACCAATAAGCTGTTCAATACCAAAATGACCAAAGGGCGAAAAGTGAATGATTACGTGTTGATGATGAAGAGCTATATTGATAGGTTTTATCAATTGAACATATAGATAAGAAACAAATTGTAAGTGGGTTTTATCCTTGGTTCACTTACTCCTCGGTATGAACAGTTCATACTGCACTATAACATGAACTAGTTAAATGTGAATATCATGGAGCTCCTCAATATGTTGGGGTAGACCGAGTCTACATCGAAGGATCATGGGGATGTATGTGCTGTTAAGGCCAGTGCATTATCTTCAAAGAGTTCGAAGAAGTGGAAAACAAAAGGTTAGAAATTGAAAAGTAAGAAGACCAATGACAATGGTGAATGTCGCGACTGCCACAAGAAAGGTCATTAGGAAAGGAATTCTTTGGGCTACTTGAGGATTGTTAGAGAAAAGAAGTAGAATGGTTCTATGGCTCGATCAGGTATATTTATGATTCAAAATTATTTTGTAATCAATAAAATTATCTTGGGTCTTGGATACTGGATCTTTTACTCATATATGTAATTCATTATAGGAGCTTAGGAACTGGCATTGCATGGAAAAAGGTGAGATTTGGCTTCAAGTTGCTGATGGATCTATTATAAATGTAACGGTAGTAGGAAACTATCATTTAGTTTTGCCTAGTGGAGAAGTATTAGTATTAAATAATTGCTATTTTGTAAAAGACTTTATTTGTGGGATTTTTTCTGTTTCTATATTGATTGAGACTGGATTTATATTCACTGTGCAAATAATATTATGAACATAAGTTTGGATGGAAATAAAGCATGTGGTGGTATTCTTGAAAATGTTATTTATGTGATTAATAATAATTATATATACTTACGAATAATTCTTCAAACAATATAAATGATAGTTATCTTGGGTTTGTAGACTAGGTCATACTAGCGAGAAACGATACACAAACTAAAAACTAAAGGTTTTATATCATCATTTGATTCTGAATCATTTAACAAGTGTGATTCGTGTCTTAGAGATAAAATGACCAAGCACCCCTTTAGTGGGAGAAATGAAAGAGTTGAAGAATCTTAGGGTTAGTACATAGTGACGTATATCATGCGATGCCTATAATCACAAAATTAATAGTTCTTACTTTGTTACCTTCACCGATTATTTCTCGAGAATAGAATATGTGTATCTAATGAAGAACAATTCGATGTCTATGAGAAATTTATCAAATATAAATTGAAGTAGAAAACTAAACGGGACATAAGATTAAAATTCTTCTATCACATCGAGGAGGTGAATGTGTTGGATAGTATTTTCAACAATACTTAAAAGATAACGGGATTATCTCTCAGATTACTCAATCCTACACTCCACAGCACTGGTGTGTGTCAAAGTGAAAGAACCAAACCTTATAAGATATGGTTCATTCCATGACGAGTAAGGCTGAGTTACCTATGTCCTATTGGGGATACGCCCTAGAAACCATAGCATATATGTTGAACATGTTACCCACTAAATTTGTGCCTAAGGTATCATATGAGATATGGAATGCATAGAAACCCCACTTCAATTATTTAAAGGTGTAGGATTGTTTGGTCTGTGTGAAGAACATTGGCGTTAATAAGCTTGAGGCAAGATCATCTTTGTGTAAGCTTATAGTGTATCCCAAGAATCCTAATAGATAAATTTTCTACAGCGAGAGGAACAAAAAATGACTATTTTCACACACGCTGTAATATTAAAAAGGAATTTATGTCCGAAGAAATTAACAATGAAGTTGTAGACTTAGATGAGATCCAAGAAACTAACACTAAGTTTGAACCAGTAGGAGAACCAAGTTCACTCATATACGAAGTCATGCAACTTATTTAAAGCTATAGTAGGGAGTCTTATGCGCTAGAGAGATACTATGGTTTTCTCATGGATGGCAAGAAGGAGGATTATGTATTAGATGACGATACTCCTTTGTCTTTCCAACAAACACTGCAGAGTAAAGATTTCGCACTCTGGCTTGGAGCAATAAAATCCGAGATGGTTTCCATAAACTTTGCACTTTGTCGAACCTACCTGAGGAGATAAAACCCATCAGCTGCAAATGGATTTTTAAGAGAAAGCAAAATACAGATGGGGAAGTGGAGATATATAAGGCAAGGTTAGTTGCAAAAGGATTTTGTTAAATTTAAGGCATTGATTATGATGAGACCTTTTTGCCTATAGCCATGCTAAAGTCCATTTAGATTGTGCTAGTCATCGCTACAATCTATGACTATGAAATATGGTAAATGGATGTGAAGACAACATTTCTAAATGGTGTAGAATAAACTTTCTATACATCGCAGCTCGATGGTTTTATGGTTAGTGGGAGTGAAAGCAATGCTTGCAAGTTGTTAAAGTCCATTTACGGACTTAAACAAGCTTCGAGAAGTTGGAACAAGTTTTTTGAAAACGCAATCAAACAGTTTGGTTTTTATCTGAACACAGTGGAATAGTGCGTATATAGAAAGGAACCGAGCAAAGATATTGTACTCTTAGTACTTTGTGTCGATGATCTATTGTTGATTGAAAATGACACTTCATTACTGAAATTACCGAAAGCTGGACTTTCCAAGAACTTCTCCGTGAAAGATTTGGGAGAAGCAGCTTATATACTTGATATAAAGATCTATAGAGATAAAACTAAGAGGCTGTTGGGATTGTCTCAATCCCTGCACATAGATACCATACTGAAAAGGTTCGGTATGGAGAATTCCAAGCGTGGAATTTTTTTAACTAAGTTAAGAGTCATCCATTCTAAGAAGGATGCTCCTCTACAGATGAGGAGAAAGTGTGTATGGAGATGATCCCCTATGCTTCGGCTATAAGACCCATATTATACGCTATGCTTTGTACCAGACCAGATGTGGCATACACATTATTAGGATGCGTAAGCCGATACCAGTCTAATTCTAGAGAAAAACATTGGATGACTATGACTTGTATACTGAAGTATTTAAGAATACTAAGTACTTATTCCTCATACACGAAAATAGACACCTCTCGTGGAAAGGGTTTATGGATTCAAGCTTTCAAGGAGATATGGATGATACTAAATCAGTGTTTAGTTATGTCTTTACGCTTAACAGAAGAGTCGTTGTTGGAAAATTTCCAAGCAAGAAGTAGTTGTTGATTCCTTGATGGTGGCTGAGTACATCGCCCTCAATGAAATAGCTAAAGAGGCAGCTTGTATGCACAAATTTTTCAGCGAGCTTGGAGTGATTCTTGATACCGAGAATGTATGACATTGTTCTATGATAACAATGCAGCGATGCAGGTTGAAAAGGTGACCGGAGTACATAAGAGGTCATAGGGGAAAATTCTATAATTTATTGTAAATTAGTTAACTCTGTAATCAACTTTTGTTTATAATAAAAGTGTTTTTTCTTTCAGTTTTATATTTGTTATAATGTGTTATAAATAATTAAATGCTTAATTAAAACATATTTTACAGAAAATCCATAAATGATGTTTTGTGATAATAATTACAAATAGTTGTAATCATGAGTATTTTACCACAATATTGAAAAATACATCATTTTAGATGTACCTAGTCAGGATGCATTGAAACTAGATATCGATGTATCTGTTGAGACTAGATTGCATAACGCTATCTAAATGTTGGACAATGTATCACTCATGATTGCTGGAAGCAATAGGGTTACGTACTGATAGTATTGGATAACCATGAAATGACTCACTCGATACTTTTCTATTGGTTAATATAACAAAGGTCAAACAAATAATATTGACGTGACTAATTTACATAGTTCTCTCGACTTGAGTATACTGTCGATCTTCACTATGAAAGCTCCTCTTTGATTATATTCAAATCGTGGCATGGCGTCCATTTAGTGACTATGGTTAGGTCGAGTGGAAGTATTGGAAGTAAAACATTGTTTAAGAGAGGATTCGTCTCCTCGGTTATATGGGGTTAGTATCATGGTCAACTCTAAGTTAGAATCTCCAACCAGAGTAGTTTGGTTAATAATAATTGTTATTATTGAACCAAGGATTCTATTTTTTGACTATAGAGTTGAATATGAACGATATTAGAATTTTAACCATTACCAAATTCTGTAAGTCCAAAGTGATACAATTTTGATGAAGAGAACTGGTGTAAGTAAAAGTCACATTTAGATAATGCTTAAAAAATAAAATTTGATTTCACCGAAACCAAGTAAGTAATAAATTTATCTAAAATGTGACACCACCTACTATGTGAGATGTGGACACTAAAAATCGAATAGTTCAACATTAATCGTTGACTAAATTTATATTTAGCGAGTCACACAACCGAAATGATGATTTCTCCTTTGATCAAACAATTTAATTAATATGTAAATATCATAAATAAATAAATATCCATGAAATATTAATTATAAAATTTAATTTTGATTTGATGAAAAAATATTATTAAACATAATTATAACGGCTATAAATATATTAACCGATATATGATAATGATAAGTGTTAAATTGGATTTAATTGCACAATATTTTATTTGGGAAAAATGGGTTAAACCCCATTAAGGGAGCTAATAGGATCGGCTCAAATGGGGGGTTCTAGAATGCTATGACATAGGCGTGAGAGGTTTTATTTTGGATGGCTAAGATTGAAGGTGATTGAGTAAAAGATGAGATCCCAAGTTCTCTCCTTTTCTTCCTCTGTTTAAGCATCTCTACCTTCATTTGATACTATTTTTTAGAGCCTCCATACCCATATGTTTCTTTCTGAACTTCCCCCTATCTCTCTAATTTCTTAATCTCAAATAAAATAAATTCAACTGTTATTCAATAGCTGGTGATCAATGGTTCAAGGACTAGCACTCTTTTGGATCGAAAATCATTTTAAAAAGTATACTTCGTCATTTCAAGGTGAACTTTAAGGCATTGGAAGGTAGTACATTTCTAAACAAAATATTATTATTAATGCTTAGATATAATTTTTTATTGTATACATATTTTATGTTGTTAGTTACGATGATTCTGATATACAATTATATTATCACAAATTGGTTTGGTTGAATGTACGAATATGCGATAAAAAATATTATTGTGCATATACTTATAATCGCATGGTTTAGAAATAGCATTTTTTCTAGTTATTTATTTAGTAATATATGTATATATTATAAACACATACATACATATATCACATGTGTCTAGAATTCATTTGGATAACCTCTCGGAAATGTTTGAGATTCTTCGAAAGAATGGAATGAAGCTTAACCTGCTGAAATGCTCTTTTGAGGTGGCTTCTGGGAAATTTCTAGGTTTTATCATAAATGCTATAGGTATTGAAGCTATTCTCGAGCAAGTTACCGCCTTGCGGAATGTCATAGCCACTACAATAAAAAAGGAGCTGTACAGTCTAAATTTTGAATAGAAGTGTATACTATTCTAAAGCAACGGACAAGTGTATACTATTCTTCGATGCATTGAAGAAGGGTAAGAAAAATTTCGAATAGAATCAGGCTTATCAAACCACTTTTTAGGAATTATTACGATACGTGGAGACTTCGCCAGTTCTATCTACATCGGTGGACAGGAAATACCTATTCATTTACCCGGCAGTGCCAACTGATGCTCTGAGCACAACACTAGTATGTGAAGAAGCTAGGATCCAGCGGCCCGTTCATTACATTAGCATGCAATTATTTAGAGCCTAGAAAAACTATCCAAAGTATGAAAAACTAGCCTATTGCCTGTTGATCGCATCAAAAAAGCTACGACCATATTCCAAGAACACCCAATCAAAGTCTTAATAGATCAACCCTTAAAACATGTGTTGTACCATCCAAAGACGTCAGGATCACTTCGTAAATGGAACATTGAGTTGAGTCAGTAAGACATCACCTATCACCATCGAATGGTGATAAATGGACAGGCATTGGCGGATTTCCATGCCTAATTCATAATGTGGATGGTAAAGGAGAAAATACCATGGAAGTGGTGTCATAATGGAAAATGTTTATTGACGGTGCATCAAATGATTTTTTCTAAGGGGTGGGAGTTATTCTCGAGACTCCCGAAGGATGATCTATTTGATGCACTCTAAGGTTGGGATTCCCTACTACTAATAATGAGGTGAAGTATGAGGCATTGATAGCGGGGTTGAAAATCATAAAAGAATTAGGAATAAAGGTTGTGCATATATACAGCGTCTCTCAACTGGTCATTTTTCAAGTAAAAAGAGAGTACCAGGATAAAGGAGCAAACCTTACCCTTACTTGCTAAAAGCATGGGAATTGTTAAGAAACATTGAACACTATACTATAACCCATATTCCCCAGAGAGAAGAATGTGAAGGCTAATTACTTAGCTAACTAGCCAGTTCCGAAGAAGTGTAATCGACGGGATTAGTTCCAGTTGATGTACTGATGGTTTCTTTCATAGATCAGATGGATGTTAGCTAGATTCTAGAGACCATAGAAGAAGAGGAATCATGGATAAACCCAATCAAGGGTTATCCCCTTAGAGGGTAAATTCTCGGAGACCAGAATGAGTGAAGGACACTTCTTCAAAAAGCCCCGTGGTCGGTAATTCAAGATGGAGTTCTCTATAGTAGAGGATTCTCCACCCTCTTACTCAGATATGTAACCGTCGAAAAAGCCAAAAGGATCCTAAGGGAAATTCATAAAGGCAGCTGCGGTGACCATACCGGGGGGCAGACACTAGCAAAGAAGGTTATCTGTTATGGATATTTTTGGCCAACAATCAACCGAGATGCAGTGGACTACGCCTGGCATTGTGATCAGTGCTCGAGATTTGCAAAAATCTCGACAGTGCCATCATTAGAACTTATGAAAATGGTCATCCCTTGGCCGTTTACAACCTGGAGAATCGACTTAATTGACGAATTTCCAATTACCAAAGAAGGAGCTAAAAAGGCTATAGTTGCAGTTGATTACATTACCAAATAGGCCGAAGTAGAGCTTCATGCCACCATTACTACAAAGAAAGTTATTAACTTTGTCAATAAAAATATTATTTGTAGGTTTGGAGTACCGTAGAAAATCATCATGGATAATGAGACTCAATTCGAGAGTGCCAAATTCAAGGATTTCTGAAAAAAATTCCACATCGAAAAGAGTTTTTCTGTAGTAGCACACCCGCAAGCGAACGTGCAAGTGGAGGTAATAAATAAAATTATCAAATCCATTATTAAGAAAAGGCTTACAAAAACCAAAGGGAATTGGGTTGATGAACTTCCGCTTACATTATGGGCCTATAGGACGATTCACAAAACTACGACCGGGCACTCGCCATTTTCCTTGGCAAACAGTTCATAAGTGATGATCCCGTGGAACTGGAAGTCCCCTCTCATTGAAGACAACACGTCAATTAAAATGAAAATAAACAACTCTTACTCGAGTCATTGGATCAGATCGATGAGAATTGGGAGGAAGCTGAGCAAAGGACTACTGCTCACCAAAAGCGAGAGGCACGACACTTCAACACCAAAGTGCACAACCGTACCTTCAAAGTTGGAGATCTCATTTTGAAACGAATCTTCCCTGGTATGGAAGCACTTGGCCCAAATTGAGAAGGACCGAACGATATCGGCCAGAAACTTGGAGATGGAACTTTCAAGCTCACTAGAATCGATGGAATTCCGATTCTCCATGCTTGGAACAATGACCCGCTGCAGCACTATTTTATCTAGTTCTTATCCGTGTATTTATTATTTCCATAAATAAGCCACCCAGAGATACTGGAGGCATGGTAAATAGGAAATATTTACCGTTTTCTTTATTTTATTAGTAAAGTCATTTCACTACTTAAACCAATATAACCGCATTCATGTAAGCAACCCATTGAGTCGACGGTATCAAATCAACTCAAAATGCCAGATAGATGGTGAGAATTGATTTCATCATTTTGAGAATTGGTTTTTCTCTAGCAACACCAGGAAGACCCAACCCTCGCGCGTATCCATAAGTCGCGCCTCTCTTCTTAATCCAATGGAACCGCAACCCATGGTTTTAAATCTCCTATATATCGTCCGAGATCTCCTCCAAGATCTCCTTTTCACACTTAAACAAGACGAGACATCAAATATCCTCCATATCTTCCTCGATACTCATCTCGTTCGAGATATTCAAATCTCATCCGAAATATAGATCAAAATCTCAATCGGAGATCTCACCCGAAATTATACAATTTTCTTATTTTGCATAATATTTTTTATTTTCATATTGATTCAAAAGAAACTACTCATTCCAATTATAATTTACCAACTTCTTGAACATATTCTTTACTTTTCATCTTAGTGAGTTATAGCGAAAGGTTTCACTTCTTTATTATGTTCAAATAAAAGGATATTATTCAATCACTACCAAATCAATTAAGATAATCAAGCTACTACTTTTCTAAAAATATTCCTTTTTCCATGTAAATCAAGTACGTTGCCATTTTTATTTTTACTAAGAAAATTATAAGCATTAATAAAACATTTACATATCAATTTTAGAAACACAATTACATCCGAGATATTCTTGAGATGCACTATAAGACCCGAGATGTCAATCCGAGATGTACATCCGATATGTACTCATCTCGTCTGAGATCTCTCACGATACAAGACAACTTATGTAAAAATTTCGAGATGAAACGTGGCGAAATTTGATATTTAAAACCTTGTCGCAACCAAGTAAGTTTCCATTCTTTTGTTACTTGAACCGATGGAATCACTTTCAAGTGCACTTCATTTCTTCACTTCTTTGACCGATGGAACCGTATCCAATTCAAGGGCGCTCCATTTCTTCGCTCTTTGATCTATGGAACCGCATCCGAGTCAGCATCCTTTCTTTTTTACTTAAACCGATGGAACCGCGTCCAAGTGTGCTCTGAATCATTGATATTACTCCGGTAACATCGTCAGTTTTTCAAAATCTCCTTAGTACTGACGTTACTCTGGTAGCATCACGAAGTTTGTCAGTTGTAGGATTGGTAGAAATCAATCCCTACCTCCCAAAACTCGACATCACTCAAAGATAGGCAAAGTCAAAGAGAATCCAAAGGATTGACCTATTAATTAGCCTTAGGAAATAGAGGCTAATGTGCGGATAGAACCACAATACCGAGCTAGGAGAGAATCAATTGCAATCAATGTATAGGGTGCACAATATTGAGCATTAATATTACAAGTTCCCAGAGATATGAATTGCAATACATTATGGACTAGTGGCAACCAGAGAGTTGCCCAGAGTATCCAATCTCATGTCATGTGTTTGGGTGGACCGGGGAATGCACAACATAATAACATTTCGTCAGAATGAAAATTACTCCACATTTCTGTTACACTGAACTGAGAATTTTGTCAACTACAATAGAGCTAAGTAAAGTAGTGCATTGAACAATTGTAAGTTACACTACTTACACCATTTACATGCGTGGAATCATGGTAAATAAACACATTACATCACATAGTACAACAATATATAATATGGAAATTGCAAGACAAGAAATCATATCATGGACATATACAGTGGTATATAAATAAGCATAATATAAAGAATATAAAGTATAAAGAAGAGATTACAATGGAAATATTGATCATTTCATTACATATAGCATTTCATGTACAATTTTAAACAGCGAGGGCCATACACACAATATTGGTTTGTTTCAGACATCAAAAAGCAAAAGTACAGATGTTATTGACACAACAACAAAAGGAAAAAGACACTGAGTGCAGACTCTATGCTTGTACATACTCTGACACTATAAAAACATACAAAAAGACAATGGGTACCCTACTCCACCACTGCTCGAGCTTATCCTGACTTCTTTTCGCCTTTCCCTCCTCCTTTACTGCCCCTGTTTGGGCGAATGAGGAGCTTCTTCCCTCTATCCATGTTGACCTCTCCTCCTGCAGGGAGGTCGGACCCCTCTGACCCTCCGGTAGCTGCACTCCTTTCCTTCAACACCATCAACATGATGGTAATGGGAGTCTTGTGCTTCTGTTCCTACTTTTCCTTCTTCATCTGCAAGGTCTTCTTATCCTCCCCTAGTCTCTCTACTATGGTTGTCTTATATGTTATCCCCGACTCGCTAGTAATCACCGCCTCTTCACCCACAGACATAAAGACTCCCCCAAGTTTTGTAGCGCTTCTATCTGTTCAAAGTCAGGCCCAGGTCCAGGCTTGGAGCTAAAAATAGGGCTATGCCATAAGCCGTTGCAGAGACAGAGGTGGAGGGTATGAAGATAGTGGTAGCTCTTGTGCCCTATGCAGCTGAAGAGGAGGTGGAAGATTTGGCTAACCTACAAGCTGGGAAAGAGAGGTGCACAATTTAGAAAAGGAGTCCGGAGTAAATCAAAGTGCCTAGAGCACCAGAGAGATAAGAGAACTTAGTCAAGGGTTTAGTTACAAACATCAACCTCGAAGGCTTCGTCACCAGTCCCCATCTCAGAGGGTCGCACGATGGCTGGAGAGCAACGTCGCTCACCCAAGGCTTTAGATGTAATGTGGTCATGAGAGACTTCAAGAATAATAACCATGGATACAGGGATGGTCGCTATCTACTCTTGAGAAGTAGGAATAAGTATTTGATGCTGACCCGAAGAGCTTAGGCAAGAAAGAGCATTGGGTATAGCATCGACGGCTTCCTTCTCCCTCTTTTCTCTAAGGATCTCTCTACCGACGCTAGCAAGTCTATGTCCTTAGGACTAAGGTAAGCAGCCTTTAGTTCCTCCTTAGAGTGTGTATCCTTGGCCTCCTATGACCTACCAATAACTACTCCCAAACCATGCCAAGAGTTCGGGGATAGTTATTACCTAGGTATCTCAAGCTGCCCTTATTCATTATGCAACAGGTGTGAAGGTGGAGCACGCTAGCATCCATTTTGCTTATTGCGTCGACATACTCTGCTCGTCGCTCTATAAGCTTGGTATTTATGACCAAATGGTCGATCTCTTTGTCTAGCTTAGTAGAGGTATCATGTTCTTTCTCTTTGAATAGCCATGCATTCTCCTTACGAAGACAAGTAAGCTCATCGGCTTGTTCAGCAATGACAACAGCATGACCAACGGTAGTGTTCTAAGATTTAACAGTGTTGCTGCCTCAGTAAGTTACTCTTTCAACATCCCAGATTCAATATGAGCATCTTTGAGTGGATCCTTTATCATGATAATGGCTCTATCGTGATCCCGGTTTGCCTCAATCAACAACTTGTT
Organism: Allium cepa; assembly: GCA_030765085.1. Lineage (NCBI taxonomy): Eukaryota > Viridiplantae > Streptophyta > Magnoliopsida > Asparagales > Amaryllidaceae > Allium > Allium cepa. The sequence goes on from CM060937.1 coordinate 42,966,819, forward strand.
GCTGGCAGCTTTTCCTTTCAGGGTTGCATCTCTCTTAGTCTTCAACTAGACTATCTCATCATCACGATCTTTGATCACCTTAGCATGGTCTTCCTTTTCAGCCTCAAAAGAGAGGATCTAATAATAGTTAATTCTATTTTCATCCAAAAGGGGCTTCATGTAACATCCGCCTTTTCGCACACTTTAAACCGACACACGTGCCAATTCAAACCATACGGAAGGGCGGATTGTTATGGGGTAAATGAGAAAAACAGAGAAGAAATAAAACAAAACAGAATCTCACAGCGGAAGGATAAAATATAATAATCAAATATACAGTTCATGAAACTGTTTTACAAAATAATTTATTTTTCTTGTGCAATAAATATCAGAGTTACACATACCAATACAACAATGCAGCGGAATTAAATGGTGTAGTGCACTAGTATAAATAATAATAATACAAATCTTCGTCTTCGTCCTCCAAAGCTAAATCTTCAAATCCTGAAACGCTCGGACTGACCCGAGCGAATTTGAAAAGACAAAAACACTCGAGTCAGAACTAAAAGATCTTATGTAAGTTAAATTAACAGAATTAAATATAAGTGCAGTAACTCAAGAGATGCTCGGGATTTACATCTCCTAAGGATCCGTTAAACTATTTACTATGTAGTATATTGCGCTATTATAATAGTGTCTATTTGTAAAATAAACTTACTTTTTAATAGCGTTAAGGGGTTACCCATATAGCCCTTAACACAAATAATGCCAATAGTCTATACAGTACCGTAATACCTCGTGATCGGGAGGCTACCAGAGGATACTCCATAGGTACGACACAAATAGAAACTCGTAGTAAAGGCTCGGTATGGTAGGTGACACGGCACAACTAGGCAATGCCAGGGTAGATATACCAATTGCTATCCAGGCTGGTGGAAACGCGTAGCCGCAGTTACCGCCCACCTCGGACTAACTCCCCAAAATCAAAATATAGAAGTGGCCACTGAATCAATCCAAGTCAAAGTATAATATCGAAGAGGAGCGTCCGATCAGAGGAATGACCTCATTGGCCTGAGAATCGCTCCTGTTTTAGCCACCTTATGCCAACTCACGGGAGTTGGGTCCACGTATTTACCTTACAGGAAACGTCGCCACCACCTACTTCATTCTGGAATCTCCACCACGTACACGGTTAGTCAAAGTGGTTTTCGGTATCGACAGAGAGTATGTCCATATCCGATCCCGGTCTCTTTACCAACCCATCGTTATTATAACACCGCGGTTATTTAAAATAGTTTATACTTTAAAACCAGAATATAATCCATTTCAAACCATAATATTACGATATCATTTCTTCTTTTAAAACCCAAACCAATATGACATCGTTTATCCCAAATATAGTTTTCCAAAATCATAATGCTTTAAACTTCATAACTTCTGAAACCCAAATATTTTCAAGCATAATATTTTGAAATCCATAATTTCAAACCATAACTTTTGAAACTCAAATGGTTTGGATATTCAACGGTATATAGAGTAAATGGTTTAACTTTTAAAGTTTACTTTGTAAAGAAATAATTTCTACGGTTTTATAAATAAAATTCTTTATTTTAAAGTCTAAACCATAACTTAAATATCACTCTTGAGTTCCAAAAATCATTTCAATTTATATACATATATGCCTATATTCATTTGGAGTATTTATATTTCAAAACTAAAGTTGGGGTTTTTTTTTTCTTTCTACAAATCAAATGTTTTATTAATTAGCCTTGCATATACCCATAAACCCATAAATAAATGAGCTCCAATTTTTAGAAATAAAACATATATATTTTCCAATGCAAATTATACCAGAATATTTTTCCCATTTCAATTTATACTAGAATATTCATTTCAATTTATTTGGGAAAATCCAATTATAAATATCATATCTTAAAGTTCCAAACTTAACATTTAAACATGTGATGTGAATTATCAACTCCATTTTCTTAATTTTCTTCCATTTGTAATAAAGAAATTAAACATCTCTTAATTTCAAAATTTTCAACTTCATATGTATATAAATATGGAAGAAAATATTTATACAGTACACAATTTAAGATTATTATAAACCGTATTCCATCCAAACCATAGAAATTACATTTAAAATAGTTATATATAGACCGCGGTGCCTGTATATAGTTTTCTATCCTATGGTCAAGTGATACGGATATTTATCATTTCAATCCGCAATTTAAAAAAAATAAAACTGCGGTTGTATATCATTTCAAACCGCAATCCCGAATGAAATGTAAATGCATACTAACTTGCAGTTTAATGATATCCAAATAAAACATTCATTCAACAACACATCCATCATCCAATCACAACATCGATCAATATCAATCAATAACAATTATATATATGATCATATATAACAGGTGATAACTGGCAGTTTATTCAAATTAAATTTTATCAACTATTAATCTAACAATTTATATTCAGTGATAATTGACATAACTGTTAACTAGCAGTTCATATGCAAACAATAATTTCTAACAGCCAATTAACACGCAATAAATCAATTAAATTAACAGTTTCATTCAATAAAATGCAATTCAACAGATATGAATGAAATAACATGCCAAAAGCTCATAAATAAATTTCTATTCATTTCTAAAATTTATTTAACAAACATAAAAGCTTCTAGTAGTTGTGAGTGGGTTAAAACACTCACCTTTTGAATTTAAATCGAATTTAAACTCGATTTAAATCCAAAAATTCGCCCGTCTCAGAATTCGTCCAAACCAGCGTCATCGAGTCCGGAATTAAATTACGATCCTAACAAAAAAATTTTTGCGTGAATCCGAATTCGTATGAGAAAGTTATGACGAAAATTGCGATTGAAATCATAAAATAAAAATAACCAAAATGGAACACAATTCACTCACATTCAATATGTACACGTCATCCTACTGTGCACGCACCTCCTTCCAGAACGCACGCAAGCAGCCGCCTCTAAATTTTCGAAACCCAAATCAAAAATTCCCGCCAATCCAACCGTTGAAACTCGAAACAAACTACATAGATGCGATCCCCTCGGTTCCCTCTCCAAAACCCAGAAATGTTTTTCCGATCCGACAACTTTTGTTACGGCGATGATGAACGGTTTTGGGGCTGTTTGAATTTATTCTAGATGAACGACAGCTCCAATTGAAAAACGAATTACACCATGAGATTACGCGTATCGAATACTTCAACATATATTTTTTTCAGAATTTTCTGAAATTTTTGAGTTTTGACTTTTGATTTTGAACTGTGGATGGATCTGGAATTGGATCTGAGATGTATACATTTGGGGAAGAGAAAGGAGTGAAGAAATGAACTTACAGCAAAAAAATAGAGACTAGGGTTTTTAGCTGTATATTTATAGATAGGCTAGAGGTAGGGTAGCTAGACTGGATACGCGAACGTGCGTGACAAACCATGGTCCAAAAAGCCCGCTATGCCTCCGGAGCCAAATTTGTTAAAACTATATATCCAAATAGGTGTTTTAAAATATTCTGAACGCGATGGAAAAAGTTTCGCGACCAAATTCGATCGTATGAAGAAGTTATGCTAAAAAAAACAAAAATTTCAAATTGATTTCAAAATGCGTAAATTTCAAGGCGTTTCGAGTCCGTACGATCAAACGACCAGTCCGATCGCTACGAAACTTGAAACATTATTATAATTCACCGTTACGGATCCGATGAAACTGGTTTCGTCGAAATCCGAGTCCGTGCCCAAAATGGCTATTTTTAATATTTATTAAATAAATTAAAATAAATCATAAAATCCAAATTTTCTTTCAACTTTAAATATTGGCCAAATTTCATTACTTATATAATCCAATCAATTCCAAATAATTTAGCAAGCTTGGATGTGAATTAAAATTTATAAGTATATAAATTTCGCAGTGTTAACCTCTGCGTTTTCTTATTATTTGGGAATTATAAATTTTATTCGCAAAACCCAATTATTAAATCATATACTTATACTCTCATCTTAAATCTAATTATATAAATAACTTGATTTCTATTATCCAACTCAAAATATATCAATTATTCTCCAACTACATAGTTAACGTTTCTTTTATATATCACTGTGGTAATATTTCAAAATGTTCATCTTTTGTTTGCATAAATTACTGTATTTAGATAAAATTGTAATTTTGGTAACTTATCACATAAAAAACTTAAAACCTCAACTAATACATTCCACCTTTGTTTCATCTTATTCATTCACTCATCAATATTCCGTACTAACTACAAAATTTAGTGTATTCCTTTAAATTGATCAAAATAAGACTTATCAACTAATAGAAAGATTTACGTACAAAATTTATTGTCATACATCTAATTTACAAGCCTATACTTAATTATTATCCTACAATACGTTTTACGTTACTATAATGTTCATTCTTCTGTTCCTACGTTTCTATAAATTTATTCATTTATAATTTATTTAACGCAACACTTAATCTACACCTATTGCGATGTTTCAAATTTACTTGAATGAACAATTTCTTTACTCAAAATAGTTGTTGTAAACTCTTAATTCCACATTTATAAGTGTATTATTATTTTCACTCAAATATTATACATATATATAGAGTATTGGGTTTTTATTTAATCATCATTTATCATATATATTAATTAATTAAATTCAATATTTAAGTCTGACTAAATTTATTCCCCAAATACACATTTACCTTTCTCAACCAATAAATATAACCAATCAAATTCTCATTTTATTGAACCTTGGTCAATTCCACACGTTAATTTTACTTAAAGTCTCAATTAATTAATTTACCTCGGTTTCATTACCTTATTACCTTATATGCATAATTGACATTGTTATATCTTCCATTACATCAATAATTTATCATTTCATCTTACCATTTATTTACGTATCCTTTTATTGCACTGATTGAAATAAATTCACTTATTAAATTCCCAATTCCACCCTTCTATTCAAACCAAGTATCATGCTATGATAATATTTTACGTTGGTTACACAAAAAAAAAAATCAACTTTTTATCGTTATCAATTAAACATACATTAATTGCACAAATTAAAGGAATTAATTGCCATTTATCCAATTAAATTTTTCATACATCAATCTATTTCATCTAAATCCTTACCTATGAATATTGCAACCTTTAATTCCATTAAATACCAATTAACCCAAATTATTTCATTTATTCTAAGTCATATCACTAAAATAATTCATCATAATAAACTTAAAATCTATACGTTTATTGATTTATTTCTATTTGTCTTATGTTAAATTCTAAATTTAGTAAGACAACCTAAAGTACTCCATTCAATTGACAGTCCCTTTCAATTGTTAATACGTACTTAAATTTCTACAGTTGCCTTCCATCTGCACTTCCGTTACTATGATAAAATTTAGTAACGTTTATGCCATCAATCCATCATAATTACTTACCCTTAATTGAGTTTGATTTCCAAATAAATTTGCTGACCCTTAATTAGACAATTTATAAAAGTTTGTCATCATACCTATAGTTCTACGCTTATGCTATGTCTTAAATTTCAATAAATTTATAAATTTTGAGATGTTCATTAGGGTTTACAAATTTATTGACTTGCAATAACAGGGTTTCTTAATCTATTCAATTTATCGTTCACAATCTTTTATTGCATTAAATTGGTTTAATATTCCCATATTAAATTTTATGTCTAGGTAAGAATTTTTCTTTCTTTCTCTACTTAATTCATTTGAATTTTATTCAAATGTCTTTAAATAGGTTTCTAAGTCACTTCTATATAATTTATTCTAGCCTTCATTTTAATATTTATCTACCACCTTTATTCTTTCAACTAAAATAAATTACAAAAATCCTATTAAACAAACAATTTTAAATGGTCGAACTTTACGGGTCGTTACACTTCACTAAATGCTACATATCACACCCGGCATCCAAATCCTTACAGACTATCTCTAGATTGCTGAGAGAAGTAGCCCTATTAAGGGGCTTTATTTTCTTGTCAAACTCGACTCCCTTCGAGAATAGATTTGAAAAGGTAGCTTGAAGAACAGGTGGACTCGACGAAAGCATGAACTTTTTGGTTCGTCTGGAAGTCTTTGTAGCTCTTGTGCGTGTTGTCGGGGTACTACTCTCGTCATCTCATTTTCTCTGCTCTCCCCTCTGACGCTCTTGCTCTAGGCAGCGAGCCTCATCTCTTCTCTTTTCCATGTCGCCTCATCCATTTCATGAGGAGGGCAGTAAGCCAGATATGAAATTTTGTCTTTGCGGAAGCTGGTATCTTGACGTAACTGATGGTATAACCCACGTTCCATGGCACCTAAAATGAAAACAAGAAAAAAAGTGAATACTCGAACTTAGGAATTTAATGCCATGTAGAGATGTGTGTCTGTGATCTTAAAGTGAAGTGCGTAGTGCCGATGACCACCTATATTCTCTACCAACCTTAATGGTAGGGTTAAGGATCAGAGTCTTTTCATCACTGCTCACAAATTTGCTTGAAGAAATGTCAATTTCAAAGCTGATCTCAACTATCATTTCGCTAAGGGAGATATCCCTATGTCCATCTAAATAGATGGAGACATCTCTTATGAAATCAAAATCAGACGTATCTCCAGCGGTGGTTCCGGTAGCTTGAACTCCGGTAGACTGTGAGTTCTTGATAGCAAGTTGTTCTTGAGGAGGAGAAACCAGGAGTTTGGGGATTAATGCCTCGGTGATTAATAAGTCGGGGGAAGGCAGCTCGGAAAGATAAGGGCTCATCACTAGTGGCTCATCGAATGATTCATCTCTCTCTTTGGAGATGTGAAAGACACTATCATCATCGTATGAACCATCTTCCTCTTCTTCCTTAACCATAAGCTGTTTCCCATCTCTCCTCTAAAACGTTTTATTTTCTTCATCGAGGATCGAAGACATCCTGTGGACTTCATCCCCATCCCCTTAACATCCTCTCTAGAGGGTAGGTCTATATTAGCTCTTGGAATCTCTTCGGGGTTTCTTCCTCCGACGGAACAACCACTTCTTCTTGAGCCTCCTCGTTAGAGTTATGAGCATGGGCCGAGGAATGAGTATGTCTCCTATGGCCACTCAATGTTGATAGTTTGTCATCTACATCAAATCTATCAGGATGAAGTAAGTCGATCTGCTTGAGGCTCTTGTTCGCCGAAAGGAACTCTACTGTGTACTCGGAAGCTCTTACATCCTTGAGGGTTCCAAGCATTTCATTAAGTTCGCCGTTGCTTTCCCTCTTTTAGATGACTATAATAAAACATATGAAGGATTATGAAATTGGACAATCATTTGGACTGGCAAGAGCCGAGGAATTAGGATTTGCCTTAGATAGCCAGAACCGGTTGAAGCTCACTGGACGCCAAACAAAGAAAAAAATGTTTGTTATGTTGATCTTTTATCAACTTACATCCCCTATAGGCTTCTTTAATTATGGAGGATGGACAGTCCTTCCTCCTCTTGAAGAGGAGATATATGAGCTCATTTAACTTTGGGGGTTCACTCAAGCCTGGTCGTTAATAGAATGACCAGGGAGCTTAAGAGCGCATAACCATTGAGATGAATTTGAAATGGCACCAATCCCAATTCTTGAAGCACCACAAAGAAGAACCGATTGAATGGTAGTGCAGCGTGACATGGGCACATGTATCAGTTATAAGCAGTAAAGACTTAGGGTGGATTATGTGCAAATTTGTCTTGAGTAGGCAGACGAACATCATTTTTAGGGATGCCATATTGTACGCATATATTTCCAAGATTTTAGCTGTAAGGATTGAAGGTGCTTACTCTAGAGGATCAATTAGAATTCTTGGCCCAAGAGGTGACTAGTCAAGTATAGGTCTTACCAAAACTAGCAGGATGTTGAAATCATAAGCCGTAGGTTGACTTGGCCCCATGGAAATGGATGGAGAAACTATGTTGATGACTCAACTTCCAAAGACGTAGACGCTCCATCAATGGACTTACGATGTTTCGACTGGCACATCATTCTAGACAATACAACTCGTTTATTATGGTCAGATCCATTGTCTAGAGCAACATAGAAAGTTCTTTCAATTAAGGAACACTGGAAGTGCATAAATGCAGAGTAATGGAAACATCAAATACACTAAGTTCTAGTGCGAGTCACCGTATTAGGGTCAGTTTTGTGATTAGACCATGGTTAATATCGTGAAAGGAAATGATTGAAATTAAGAAGCACGACATGACTCCTAAATCATGCATGTTTAGCTAGGGAAAAATTGGTATCATCACCAACTCAACAAACCCTAAATAGACCAATTCCATATCAAATTGAATTCAACCAAGGTCCGATCTCCATTTCAGTCGCCATCAAAGTGCGAATTATCTCTCACCAACTTCAAGTCGAGCTGTGAGATGAATCGGCTAAGGGTTTGAGCTCTAAGTCAGGTCTGACTCTTTGGGATGGCAAATCAAGCGACAACGGAAAAACCTAGGAAGCGGTGGCAGTAGGTGAGAACAGCAAAGCTTGGATGTGGATGGTTCGATAGTTGGCTAGGGTTCAAATCGGCTTGAGTCGCTGAGGTATACAAAGGATAAAATTTGGAATAAAGTAGATGAGGAGTATTTAAGGCAACAATGGTATAAGAAAGGAGGATCCCACATGAAAATTTGCTTAAGTCCTTAACTCAGGACGGGTTAAGGTTAAAATCGGTATCGAGTTTAAAGTTTCAACTAGGGTCAGCTCCAACTCACCATAATAGACCTATATACCGACTTAAAGCCTTACGTAAATTCAAAGCGTAGATTTCATTATCGATACAAAGAATTGAAATTCAAATCAAAATTCGAAAAAATAGCAAATCAGAAGTTAACCAATTAAAAACAACATCTCGAAACAGAATCCGACAATCGTATAAAACTCATAACATAACGGTTCAAGGCTTATCTTGTTTCAGAACACACTTTGTTTCCAACTAAAGCATACTTTGGGGGCAAAAGTTAACTAAGTTTTTAACCAAGTAAAAACCAATAGGAGTTAGTGCATCGAAACTGTGGAGTTAATTTCCCGCTATTATCCCGTTATATCTCATAGCGGATTTCAACTGCTATGATTTTTCCATATAGCCCCTAATATAGCCTTTCCGTTTTAAGCCCTACTATTTCCACTATATCCCGTTATTCCTGCTATATTCCGCTATATCTTCTTTAAAAGAAAAGAATTGAAAAATGACAATTATATATTATAAAAATTATAAAATTAATTTATTTAATTGAATTTTATTATATTTTTAGAAATGAAAATACTCTAATATTCTACTAAATTCAATTATGTTATATAATAGTTTTACGTTTATTTATAGTATATTCGCACAAGTTTTTCTCTAAAATTATTTATGTATTAATTACAATTCAATTGAATGTTAATTATTCATTTAATTACCATTTATATTTTTGTAAAAACATTAAGTACGAGTTTTATATGCCATTTTAGAGCTATTCGCTATGTCCTGCTATATCTTCGCTCTATCCCCGCTATGACTTTTCGCACCTCCATCGCATTGTATCTACCAAGCGCTTTAACTGCACAACGTCTATATGAGAACATGATGACCTAAAATTTGGAAAAGACACTCAAAAGGACTAAAGTAATAGCTCAAGAAAATATGGAGCCCAAAATAGACGAAGTCCTTAACTCGGCCCGAGTTAGACCCTTAACTCGGTACCGACTCTAAATGCCACATCATCTCATCTTCATACTTTCTCCAAGTGATCCCTTAGTCTTCTTATGCATGTTTATAAAGTTTCATAGAGTTCTAAAGAGCCCATCATAAAAATGAAGACATGATGGTCCAAATAGCATGGTAATCCAAGTCATGGTAGAATGATGATAAACACTCGACAATATTCTACCAAATTACATGATGGAAATCTATATTAATCAAGGAGTTCAAAAAAAATGGATCTAGACAAAGATTGGCTAAGGATTAAAATCGGCACCGAGTTTAGCCATTAACTTTTGTTTCATGACATTTCTCATGTTATCTTGGGCCCCCCTGGACTTCTTTGGAAGCAAGCTTCTGATTCAATGTGATTGCTACCTCTATAAATACAAACCATAATGCAACCAAAAAATGATCTAGTTTCTGCCATCACTATGTGAAAGCCCTGTCTCTTCTTTAACTCTTTCCTCTAAACCATAGTCACCAATGCAGCTACTTCTAGGACTTAGAATCAGTATACCCCTGTACTTTTGACTAATTCTTTCTCAATCACCTTGTAATCTTATTCAAGCTAGATCATAACCACTAATCAAAGCTATAAAGTAGATGTATGCTTAGTTAATAGCCGAACCATTATAAAATCCTTGTGTCTCATTTACTTTTCTAGTATTTGTTGTTATATCTGCTATGCTCTAACAGGTCTGGTGCTTTCATATCATACTCCAAGGTGTTGATCGATTTTTTGAGTTAACAGATAAAATCTGGTCTGAATGACTTTTTAGTCCTCATTTTTTTCGTTCTCCTAAGAGATATCATCATTATTTCTTAAGTATTCTCTAATTCATGAAAAGTTTCAACGACATTCACCATTTCACGAATAGGTGTATTAACCTCCACCGTTTCACTAATAGATGGATTGGATGAAACAGATGTGAATTTATTTTCATATAACACTGCATTCCTAGATTATGTTATTGTGTTTACCTCAATCCAATTGTTAGTTCTATTACTAAAAACCTATAACCATTAATGTGTTAAGCATATCCTAAAGAAATACCTCAATACCCCTTTATCCTAATTTCTTGATTTTTTGTTCAGGGAATCGAACACTGGCTCTACATCCCTAAACTCGATAATAATGAAGATTTGTTTTGCGTTTCTTCCAAAGTTCATAAGTTGTAACTTTGGTCTTCTTATGAGGTATTCTATTTAAGATGTAATAGGAAATAAGTAAAGCCTCATTCTTGAAACTAATATTGTGACCATAATTACAGAACATTGCATTAACCATTTCGGCAAGGGTCCTATTTTTACATTCCGCTACTTCATTTGGTTGTGGAGTATAAGCTACAGAAGTCTCATGTATAATTCCTACAGATTCATGAAATGCATGGAATTGATATTCACCTCCCCTATCAGATATAAGGATCTTGATATTGACATTACATTGGTTTTCTACTTTAGCCTTATAGGTCATAAATGAACTTAACACTTCATCTTTAGTATGCATTAGATAAACATAACAGTACTTTGAATGGTCATATATAAATGGGATAAAATACTTCTTTCCTCCTCTAGTTGGAGTATTATGCATATCACAAACATCACTATGAATCAATTATAATATATTAGTGGTATTAAAATATTTCAATGGAAAAGGTTTTCTAGTTAAATTTGGTTAAAGAGCATATGCTACACTTAGCATTGCATTTATTATCATATTTAGGGATCAAGTTTAATGAAATCATATTATATATACTTATAATATTAGCATACCCTAATCTACTATGCCTTAAAGAGAAAAGAGTTAGCAACGTAAGCATAAGCAATCATTTTATTAATATCCAATTTGAACATACCATCACATGTACCCTTTTCCAACAAATATTCCGCCTTTGTTCAATACATATTAACTCGACTCAAAAACTTGTTTGAAGCCAATCTTATTTAATAGACTACCAGAAAAAAGGTTCCTTCTAACCTCGAGTACATAATATACATCACTTAATGCCAAAATTTTCCCAAACATGAACTCCAAGTTTATTGTCCCCTTTCCTTGATCGCTGCTTTGGCTGAGTTTTCCATATAGAGATAATTTTCATTCTCAGACGGTTTAAGTTTCTTGAATAGACTTTTTCACTAAAAATATGATTAGTAGCACCAAAGTTGATCCACCAAGAATTCTCTCTTTCAATCATGTTGATTTCAAAGATTACAGCCACAAAGTTTTCTTTTATCGACCGAGGTTTCTTTTAAACTATAATTCCTAAAGGTTACGGCCTCAAAGGTTTCTTTTAAAGATTACGGCCTCAAAGATTACGGTATTCATATTAGGCTTTGGTGAACTTTTAGTATTTTTATAACTATAATTCTTAACATCATTTCCTCTTTGTTTAGGAGTATTTTTAAATCCTATTCCATTTCTATTACCTAATGGTTTTGAAGTTTTGATAAGATTTTCCAAATCTTGTTTTCCTTTATTAAATTTTGAAACATTATTTTTTATTTTATCTAATTTTTCTTTTAATTCTAAAATTTCAATATTTCAATATTCTCTTTAAGTTGACATTTTCTTTGAACAGATTATCCTTTACTATTTTAGTTTTATCAAAATCAATAGTAATAACCTCATTTTTGACCAAATTATTTTTAATTTTTTCTTGAGATAATTCTAGTTCCACTTCTAAGATAATTTTTTCATCTTTTAACATTCCTACTTCAAGTTCTAATCTATTTATTTTGGCTATATATTCTTTTTTAAAAAATTTAATTTGTCTAAATTTATCACCTAATTCCATGCTAAGTTCTAATAATTCGTCATAGCTAAGTTCAGGACATACCTCATCAGTTTGTGCCATAAAACACACATTTGCTTGTTCTCCGTCACTATCACTATCACTATCAGATGATGAAGAATCTGAGTCATCCTATGTTACCTTGAAAGCCTTCTTCTTTTTTATCTTTTCAAATTTGTTCTCCTTTTTATCATTATTGAGCTTGAGATAGTCTTTCTTCATATGTCCAAATTGATCACATTCATAGCATTTAATTGATGTTTGATTTGTTGAATATGATTTTCCTCCTATTTGAAATTTAGTCATTTTCTAAAACTTCTTGAATTTTTTGTAATTTTTGGCAATAAATACAATTTCTTCTTCGTCTAAGTCGGAATATTCATTTGTTGTTGGGAATGCTATATTCTTCTTTTTCGAATTTAATTCTTTTCGTGCCTGCAAATTAGCTTCATAGGACATTAAATTTCCTATCAACTCTTCAACTAGGAGTGCTATGAGATCATTAGCTTCATCGATAGCTAATACTTTACTTTCCCACTCTGGAGTTAAAGAATTAAGTATTCTAGATACTAAACTAAAATTTATGAATTTGACTCCAAGTGCCATTAAATCATGTTGAATGGTTTGAAATCTAGAGTACATATCTACTATAGACTCATTTTGTTTCATTTTAAATGATGAGAATTGATTTTGTAAAATTGAAATCATAGTTTGTTTAACTTTGTTTATGCCTTCGTGTGCAACTTGTAAGGTATACCAAATGTTAAATGCACAGTTACACAACATGACACGTGAAAATTCCTTTTTATCTAGTGAGCAAAATAAAACATTCATAGCTTTGGCATTATTAGAAGCTGTTGTTTTTTGTGCATCGATCCATGTGTTCATAGCAGTAGCAGTTGCTTTATATTTATCTTGAGTGGCTAACCAAATTTCTAGGCCATTAGCTTCGATAAAAATTCTCATACGTGTTGACCAATATGCATAGTTAGATCCATTAAAAAGGGAGGGTCGTGCTGTGGATTGTTCTTCTTGAAAACTACTTGCCATATTAAAGTGATTTAAAAACGTGTTACTATATTTTGATTACACCTTGCTTTGATACCAACTAAAAGTCTATAGGGTGGATCGTGTAGTGTATATGCAAATATATTTAACTAACTATATGATGCAACTAAGATAAAATTAATCTAGGTAAATATAGAATAAGCACACCAGGATTTTATACTAGTTTGGACTTCGCATCCTACGTCCAGTCTCGAAGCTCTCCTTTGGAATTCGACTATCAAACGCCCTCACTTCGCCTAGAGAAATAGGCTTAGTTACAGTAGCCTGTTCTTGTCAAGTATTTATTCTATAACACGGATATTGACTATTAAGTACAAATGCTTCCGATATATATATATATATATATATATATAGAATATTGATTGATGAGATCTGAATATATGGAAGAGCGAAATACAAGTATAGATTGCTAGAGATCAAGAATATATCAGAGTATAAAAGTAAAGAGCGCAAGTAAGTCAGGTGAGTTCTTCTCTTTGATTCTTGATGTCATTTACAGTGGTAGAGAGATTTCTTGAGTAGTTACATCCATTAACAAGTGTTCTATAGTCGCTTCTAATAGTGATGAAGAGTTGCAGCGAAGAGAAGCGAAGATGCCTTTTCAAATGCCGTCCGAGTTCAGTACTAGACGTGTGGTATTTATTTCAGACGTCTGGCTATATTTTTTTTTTGTATATAGTAGCCTTTCAGATGTCTGAGTACATTAACCAGACGTCTGAACCCATCTGGTTTATAATCCAGAGGATTTCTTCAGACGTCTGGCTAGTGCACCCAGGCATCTGAACTCTTTGCATGTTGCTTTTGTGCATCCGTGTCATTGCTCCATTGATCCTATCGACTTGTAGTCTCTTGTAACGTACTTTGAGCCTTGTTCTTGTCTCTCTATTAATGTTACTTTAGCAATTACCTATAAAAAGAAATATATATGCATATTTGATTTCCATTGTATAGTTGTTGTCATTGAACCATAGATTTGATTTCCTAACAATCTCCCCCTTTTTGATGATGACAACTATACATGTACTTATATATAATTTATAAATCTCCCCATATATATGTGCTTATTTGTAGTTTATATATGTATATATATGCTTATATTTCTCCCCCTTTGACAATATCAAAAAGAATTATAATTTTTTTATCCAATCATCAAAGATAACACACAAAAAGGAAAATTTCATCAATAATTTGAAATTGATTACATTCATAGATATTGTCAAGTGTACAAAAGTTGAATTCCTAAAATCTATGATTCTTTCGGAGAAGCTTTTTCTTGATCATCCTCTTTATCTTCTTTTTGGGAAGAGCTAGGTTGCTTTGTAGGAGATATCGAAGCTTCTTTCAGATGTTCGTCCTCAAAAAGTTTGGAATGTTTTGCGGGAGGAGAAGGCACTGGGGTTGCCCAATCTTCAAAAGGAGGTGTCGGACCGTGAACCCTTTGAAGCACCGCTTTGCGAACCGATAATACAGTTGAAAGTGATTCTTCGACTGTTGCTAGGCGTGTGGCAAAAGTTGTTTCAAAGCTGTCAATACGCTTAGCCAAAAAAAATTTGATTTTGAGACAAAATGTATTGATTTTTAATAGTGAGATCTCGAACACTTTCATTTGGATTTGTTTCTGTTCGATTTTTCAAAATCTCATCTTGGCTTGGATAATCAAATGGTGCATGAGGAGGTAGAATTGCTTTAGGATGTTGTTCCTCCTCTTGAGATGATTCATTGTGTGGTTGAGATGGAGGCTCAACTTGTCTGGTTTGACGATTGTGCGTCCAATCTTCAAAAGAGATTAATTCCAAAGGAATTTCCGGTAGGTGCATTAATGAGAAAAACTTTGTGAAAGCATGTTTTTGAGAGATTTCTTCAAAAGTTGGTAAGTAGAAGGGGATGTTGTGAGCACATAGACGTCTCATAATGTATGTGGGGTAGATAACTGATGGCTGTGATCGAGTCCAAAAATGTTTGTGCTCGTCAAAGATAAATTTGGCCCAATTCACCCTTGTTCCGCCAAATAGAGCATATAAGGCTTTGTGCACTAACTCGGTTATTTGCTCATGACTTCCCATACGTGGAACGATGGTATTGATGACCATTCGAGTAAGAAGCCTTGCTTTTAGTCGTAGATATTTAGAGGCAAATTTAGGCATTCATCCTCCCATATTTGATGTGTTATACTATTCCTTGGTTTGAAGCGCATATCAAGAATATTATATAAGTCTTCGCCCGTGTCGGAACATCCTAGAGTTCTACCTATTATGCTTGGAATGAGTCTAATCGTGTTTCCATACACGCTAGATCATTGTCAATTGTCTTCATCTTCATTGTTCCATACTGACATGTTATCCAAATTTGCATAAAAAGAAATATTGCCAATTGATCGATTTGGATGTCAGTGGGAGTGAATGATATTAATGTTTCTAGTTCGGCATTCTCACAGATTTCATCCAAATCATACATTGGAAATTTAAGTAGGTTATAAAATGGACCTGTGCGAAACTTCTTCTTTTGTATATCCTCATATCTCTTGATTAAGTGTGGTGCCTGATTCATCTATCTTTCGATTTGATCATCTGAGCAAACTTGAGGATTTGAGGATGATGTTGGTTGGTTTTGTTTTCTTTTGGATATCTTAGAGTTTTTAGTTCTAGGAGGCATTGTAATCGAGCAACTGAAAAAAGATGATTTGTTGAAGAAAAAAATCGTTGATCGAGTATAATTGGTTGAAAGTAAAAGTAAAAGTAAGATGAGAAAAAAATAGACGTTATCTGGGTGTTTTTAAAGTGTTGATAGAATTTCATACGTCTGGAAGCGATTTCAAACTCCTGGTTTACCGTAA
Organism: Allium cepa; assembly: GCA_030765085.1. NCBI lineage: Eukaryota > Viridiplantae > Streptophyta > Magnoliopsida > Asparagales > Amaryllidaceae > Allium > Allium cepa. Next base: position 42,983,224 of record CM060937.1, read on the forward strand.
TTTCAACACAGTAGATAATTTAAGACATCTGATTTAATTGCTAGACGTCTAGTTTGGTCGAGTTTTAAAAATTTGATAGGCAGAGGAATTTTCCAGAAGTCTGGTTAAAATATCAGACGTCTGTATTAGGTCGAGTTTTTAAAATTTGGTGACAGAGACATAACTCAGACATTTGGATCAAAGTTCAAATGTCTGAAATAGTCTGTTTCTATTTCAAGGAGGCAGAGGCAATTTTCAAACGTCTAGAGGGTTATAACAGACGTGACATATGCACCGTGATAAAAAATTCATGTGATATCATAGTGTCAGACAGCCGAGATCCATATCCAGACATTCGAAATAGAAAATCTTTATAATAATAGCCTAAATGTTAATGGTGTTGCTTATTTCTTAATTATCTTTTGTATGAAGAGTAATGTAGTTTTATTTTTCTGAAACAAAATTACAAATATACGTAGATATACATATAAAAAAATAAAAAATATAATCTATTTAGATGGCGATGGTGTTCTGCGATCATTTGACTTGTTATCCCTCCATGGTTTGAGTGGAGACCATATATTTCCTCGTTCGTGGGTTCTTGGGGAACCAGAGAATCGCTTTGGTGAAGGGTCTGATCGTGTACGATATGAGGAAGAGGGATCTAAGGAACTACAAGGCATCAGAAGTGGTTCATGGACATCTTTCTTCCATGAAGTACAAAACTTCATCGCTACTTTCTTCAAAAAGCTTAGCCGACGTACCATGATTTTTTGTTCAAAATATAGTTCTCGTTAAAGATCTATTTGTTGTTTTTGATAGTGATGTATTTCATACATTTTCTCTTTTGTGTTAGGAGAGACAAAGAAAGATCGTTTGGTCTTCTTGCTATTAGGAGTGAATCCCTTGTGTTATGAAGACCACCTATACGTCGGTTCCTGATTTGGTGTGGGTGTAGGAAGTCGTTGTGGCGTATCTGTTGAGCTATCCATTGTAGGTGTCAAGATGGGTATATAAGAATTTTCAGAGGCTATGATTATATTTTGTTTAAAACAAGTATGAATTGCATATATATTTTTTCTTTTTTTTTTGTATGAATATTTATAAGAGTTCAAAAATTATTTATAGGAAATTTGCAGAAACTAACAAGCTAAAAAAAGGTGAAGGATTTATCAATTGCAATTTGAGGATAGAAAATTATTAGCTAATCATAGCCTAAATGAAGGAGTGGTTATTAAGTTATAAGATTATGAAGAGAACATATCCCCAAATCATATCTGAGTTTTATAAAAGTTTGTTCGTTTATTGGTTTTGTGAATATGTCTGCTATTTGATTTTCGGTATTTACGTATTCTAAAGAAATAGTTCCTTTTTCAACATTGTCATATAAAAAATGATGGTTCAGTTTGTGAGTGATTTACAGGGTTTTTTGATAAATTTATTGCACTCGTGTTATCATAATATATTGGAGATTTATTGATAATTTTGCCGAAATCCGTAAGTGTTTGTTGCGTGTATATTACTTGTGCACATGCTTGAGCTGCTGAAATATATTCGGCTTCGCAAGTAGATAAAGATGCACAATTTTGCTTTTTTCTAAGCCATGAAACTAATGATTGTCCGATAAAGTGACATGTTCCACTAGTACTCTTAAGATCTGTTGTACATCCACCGAAATCTGCATCACTATATGAAACTAGTTCAAACGATGATCCTTTAGGATAAAACAAACCGTAATCTCTAGTACTAGATAGATATCGTAGATACGTTTAACAGCTCTTAGGTGATATTTTTTGGTTTTGCTTGAAATCGAGCACAGAGACATACACTCATCACAATATCGGGTCAATTAGCCGTCAAATAGAGTAAAGAACCAATCATGCTACGATATAATTTTTCATCGAAATCTTTTCCGTTATCATCCTTTTCTAAGTGAACAGTAGTACTTATTGGTATTGGTTTGCTTGAAGTTTTATCCATTTCAAAATGTTGTAATAAATTGTTACAATATTTTTCTTGATGAATAAAAATACCATTTTCAAGTTGTTTTATTTGTAAACCTAAGAAGAAATTTAATTCTCCCATGTGTGACATTTCAAATTCATTTTTCATAATATTTGAAAATTGATCACATAGATTTTCGTTGGTTGAACCAAAAATAATATCATCAACGTAAATTGGTACAACTAAAATATCATTATTTTCTCGTTTAATAAATAAAGTTGTATCGATTTTGCCTATTTGAAAACCAGATGTAATTAAGTGATTTTTAAGACGCTTGTGCCATGCACGAGGAGCTTGTTTTAACCCATATAATGCCTTTTTGTAATTTAAAAACATGATCGGGATATTTTTCGTGAACAAATAATGGGGGTTGTTCAACATATATGTTTTCTTTAATAAAACCATTTAAAAAGGCACTTTTGACATCCATTTGAAATAGTTTAAAATTATTATGATTTGCAAAAGTGAGTAATGCACGAATGACCTCTAATCTTGCTACCGGAGCAAAGGTTTCGTCATAATCGATAGCTTCTTCTTGATTATAGCCTTGAGCAAATAAAGGTGCTTTATTTTTCACAATATTTCGGTTTTCATCAGCTTTGTTTTTAAATACCCATTTTGTTCCTATAACCAATTGATCTTCTGGTTTTGGTACTAATTCCCAAATATTATTACGTTCAAATTGATTTAATTCTTCTTGCATGGCGATTATCCAAAAATTATCGTTTGAAGCTTCTTTATAATTTTTTGGTTCAAAATTTGACACAAATGCTATATGGATTATTTGATTAAGTTTATTTCTAGTTACTCTAGAATTGAGATCTCTAATGATATTATCTTTTGGATGATCCTTACGAATTCTAGGGGATGATATCAAAGTATTATTTTTCACATTTGTCCCATTATCAGTAGAGTTTGTTGTATTTGTTATTAGAATTATTTCTTTATCATCACTAATATGACGGTTAAGAAAATTTTCATTGAATGAAACATGTAAACTTTCTTCAATAGTATTATTTCGTTTATTAAAAATCCTATATGCTTTTCTGTGGTCCGAATATCCAACAAAGATTCCTTCATCAGCCTTCGGGTCAAATTTTGCTAAATTATCTTTTGTATTTAATGTAAAACATTTTGATCCGAAAGTTCTAAAGTATGATACTTTAGGTTTTTTTCCAAATAATATTTCAAAACAAGTTTGTTTGCTCATAGGACATATGGTTACTCGATTCAACACACAACAAGCTGTGGCAATAGCTTCAGCCCAAAAATAGTTTGGTAGACCACTACTATTTAGTAGCGTTCGTGCATTCTTGTAACGTACGATTTTTTCTTTCTACTCCATTTTGTTGAGGTGTGCGAGGAAAAAACAAAAATTATGAATTATTCCTTTCTTATTGCAAAAATTAGTAAATAGATCATTTTCGAATTCACCACTGTGATCACTTCGAATATTTTTAATTTTCAAATCCACTTGTGTTTTAATTCTTTTACAAATATTTTAAACATACCAAAGGTATCACTTTTATGTTTTAAAAATAAAGTCCATGTATATCTCAAAAAATTATCAATTATTAGGAAAACATAATTGTTGTGATTTACAGATCGTACTTGTGTTGGACCAAATAAATCTAAATGTAATAATTTTAATGGTTGTTTTGTAGAAATATTATTTTTAGATTTAAAATAACTTTTCTTTGGTTTTCCAATTTGACAATCATCACATAAATTTACTACTATGTAATTTATTTTAGGTAAACCTCTAACTAGCTCATATTTAGCTAATTTCTTGATATATTTAAAATTGATATGACAAAATCGTTTATGCCGCAACCACGCATCGTCATGTTTGATAGTTAAACACAAATTTGAATTTTTATTTATATTCATGTTTAAGACATAAATATTTTTGTTCCTAAAACCTTCACTATATGTTGTTTGTTAGTATCGAAAATATTACATCTATCTTTTTCGAAATTGATTTTAAAACCTTTGTCGCATAATTGACTAATACTTAGTAAGTTGTGTTTTAGATTGTCTACTAGTAAAACATTTGTAATAACAGAAGAGTTAGAAATACCAGTGTTGATGACTTCTCCAATGCCCACGACATATCCTTTTGAGTTATCCCCAATGGTTACCGTTCCACCATCATTGTATCTATATTTGATAACATTTTTGAATTTCCGGTCATATGCTTGGAGCATTCGCTATCTAGTATCCATTTCTCCTAATTTTTTATTTTGGGCACCTATAAAATAAAAGATATTTTAATTGGTACCCATATATTTTGTTAGGGTCCTAGATGTTAGGAGAAGCAGGTAGCCATATCCAAGATGGTTTGGTACCTTTATATGTATAATTTTTATTATAGACTACATTATCTAAGAAATTATTAATACGTTTTTGTCTAATCAAATTATTATTTGTCTTAGAAATCCAAATTTTCATATTTTGGGTATTCATAGTAGGCTTAGATGAACTTTTAGTCTTTTTATAACTATAATTCTTAACATCGTTTCCACTTTGTTTAGGAGTATTTTTAAATCCTATTCCATTTCTATTACCTAATGGTTTTGAAGTTTTGATAAGATTTTCCAAATCTTGTTTTACTTTATTAAATTTTGAAACATTATTTGTTACAGTACAACAAAATGATCCTGTTACAACTGTATTTTCACAACTGTCATAAATAGTCAGTTGTAATAAAGGTTTTTTACAACTCTTTTTATCAGACACTTGTAGTAAACTTACTTTTAACACCTCTTTTATTTCGTCAGTTGTAATAGATACCTATTACAACCATTCTTTTTTGCCAGTTGTAATAAATGTCTATATTTAACAACTCTATCTTTTTGCTAGTTGTAATAGATACATATTACAATACTTTTGTCAGTTGTAATAGATGCCTATTTTTAACAACTTATCTTTTTTGCCAGTTGTAATAGATGCCTATTTTTAACAACTTATCTTTTTTGTCAGTTGTAATAGATGCCTATTTTTAACAACTTATTTTTTTTGTCAGTTGTAATAGATGCCTATTTTTAACAACTTATCTTTTTTGTCAGTTGTAATATACACTTATTACAACCTTTTTGCCAGTTGTAATAGATATCTATTACAAGCTTTTTTTGCTAATTGTAATAGATGCATATTTTTAACAACTCTTCTTTTTTGCAGTTGTAGTAAAGCATATTACAACTTTTTGTTTTCCATTGTAATAATTAATTAATATTACCTAATAATTAATAATTATAAGAAAATTAATAATAAATAACAATTACTATTAAATAATAATGCTTAGCTTGAAATATGAAATAAATAATATTAATAATTATTATTCAATATAATTTTTTTTTTTTTTTTTTTTTTTTTTTGCAGGGCAAGCGGGGTTAACTGGTCCCCTACCAGATTATTGATAAATAGAAAAAAGAGAGATGGTACAAACAAAGGGGAGACATGAACTAGCTCATGTCACAAAAAAAAAACACACAAGCCACAGAGTAAAACAACACAAGAAGAAAGAACATACAACAGACAGGACAGGAAAAAAAGGAAGAACACAATGAAACAGAGAAAAAAAGAAGGAGCTATAACCAGTCAGAAGGGTAGAAACCACTGAAATCAAATTTACTCTCCCGCATACCAATCATGATGCTGGCCTTCAATGCATTCCATAGCTGGTGGCTATTTCTATGTTTGTTCTCAAATATTCTCTGATTTCTTTCTTCCCATACTAGAGACAAGTATTTTTTGATCATGAAAAAGTGCACAAATCTATCCTTCTTTCTCCATTTGGTTGCTTTACCAATCAAATCCCAGTCAAGACTAGTAGGCCCCTGATTGTAGTTTTGGTTGGTAAAACTGAGAAGCCTAGTCCACAATCCCCTTAATTCACTGCAATCAAAGAACAGATGCTCCACAGTTTCAGCATGCATGTTGCATATGACACAGATGTGATCAACTGCCATCCCATATGTCACTAACTTATCTTTAGTTAGGAGAGCATTGTTTATGACTTTCCACAACATTAAGTTGTCTCTGGCATTTGATAAATCAGTCCAAATCACTTTATGCCATTTAATAGAAGAGGCAACTGGACCTGTATCAAGCATCTTGTAAACAGAAGATATTGAATGTTGTTTGCCATTCCACTGTATTTCATCCAAGTCACTTGATTGGTAAAAATTATTCTGGAAACTGTTCCAAACAGCTCTGATTACCTGATTGCTTGTATAGGGCAGCTGAAGTTTACCATCATGAATGTAATCAATTAATAATTAATATAATAAATTATAATTATTAAATAAATAATAATTAATAAATAAGGGTTAATTTTTATAATTAATAATTAAAATTAAAAATTAATAATTAAAAAAAATAATTAATAATTATAAGTAATACTTAAAAATTAATAATTAACAAATAAAAAAACTAATAATTAATAATTGCTATTAAATAACAATAATTAATTTGAAAATATGAAATAATTAATATTAATAATCATAGTTCAATAATTAATAATTAATAATTATTAATAAATAATTAACAATTAATAATTAAGAAATTATTTTTATAATGAATAATTAATACTAATAATTAATAATTAACAAGTAACAATTTATATTAATAATTAAGAAGTAATATTTTATATTTAGTAATTAATTTTTGATAATTACTAATTAATAATTACGATGATTTTTTTCAAAAAGTTTTATAAACTTATTTTCAACAACTCTTTTTTTACTAGTTGCAATGGAGGCCTAACTAGTATTAATAATTATTAATATTTTATAATTTATTATTAACAATAGTAATATTTAATAATATTTAATAATAACCTTAAATAATAATTATTATTATTATTAATTATTAATACTTAACAATTAATAATTAATAAACGTTAAATGGTTTTTAAAAATCACCATTAAATATTTAATAATTGATAATTGTTAACATATACATAATGATTAATAATTAATTAATAAATAAAATTTAATAATATATAATAATAATTATTAAATAATAATAACTTATAATTAATTTGAAATATGAAATAATTACTATTAATATTGAATATTAATATTTACTATCCAATAATTAATAATTAATATAATTATATTACTGTAATAATTAATGTTAATAATATTTAGTTATTAATATTCAAATAATACTAAGAATTAGTAAGTAATAATTAATAACAATTAAAGATTAATATTTAATATTTTAATAAAAATTAATTTTCAAGTATATGTCATATTTAATATAAATATTCACCTATTAATTCTAATCTATAATAATTATCAAAATTTGACTATGACTCACGAAAAGTTAGCGCTAACCCACAAAATCTTGGTGGCAAAGATATGAAATTTAGACGGGAAATAGTGAAAAATTGGCTCCAAACTGAAATTTAGGCGGGAAATAATGAATATTAATCTCACTACTTAGCAAATTCTCCCTCATTTGTGCCTCCTCTCAAACTTTTCCTTGCCTACCATCTCAGATTGGCATTGTTTATCCCCATTTTCTCCCAAACTGAAAACCTAGAATCTTAATTTCAATGGCTCATACCAAGCAAACCGCTAGGAAATCGACAAGAGGCAAAGCACCAAGGAAGCAGCTCGCAACCAAAGCTGCTCGGAAATCTGCTCCGGCTACCGACGGTGTGAGGAAATCTCATATATTCAGGCCTGGAATCGTCGCTCTTTGTGAGATCCGCAAATATTAAAAAAGCATCGAACTACTGATCAGAAAGTTTTCGCTCCAGAGATTGGTTCGTGAAATCGCACATGAATTCAAGACCGATTTGAGATTTCAGAGCTCTACTGTAGTTGCTCTTCAGGAAGCATCCAAGGCTTACCTTGTTGGTCTATTTGAAGATACCAATTTCTGTGTAATTCATGCTAAGAGGGTTACCATCATGCCTAAGGATATTTGGCTTGCTAGAAGAATTAAGAGTGAGAGAGCCTAGTTTTTTCCACTTACATTTGTGGTTCTGATCCTATCTTCAATGTCCCCTTAGTGTCTATTTTTTTTATTTGAAACTGTGGTCTAATGCTTCTGGGTAGAAAATGGGGAGATTCATATTTCAAATTTCAAAGAAAAAACTCTTCCTTGTGTCAACACCTTACTATGTCAAGATCAAGATTTTAGGTAGCTGGACTGAAGGAATTGGACCAAGCCTAGAAGAAAGCTTTTGTTGGATTCTATGAATTAAGGAGTACTCTGGCATAAGAGTATAATGGTGAACTAGTAACTCCTTGATGACCTGTAGTGGTTTGAGTATTAGATTTATCATTTCCCTTTTTAAAGTTTATGGGCTGTTAGGCTTGTTACTTGAAGGTGAGGTGTATAATGTATGTGTATTGTATATATGCGTATATGGATATTTGGTTATTTAACAAAAGTACCAATGTTAAAGAAAAATGATTTGAGAAGATACAATGTATGGCTATGTTGATAGTATATGTCACGTTAAAGTCTCAAACAAGAATTTTCGTCTCAAATTTGGATTTGGTATTTGATTTCCATTGGCCATGTAAGTAAATTTTTAAAAGCTACAGCAATATAAATACAAGAATTTTTTCTATTTTTAATTTTGCATTCTTTTTTCCACAACTGCCAAAAGCGGTTGTAAAAAATCTTTTACAACTGCCTAACGCAGTTGTAAAAGACTATTTTACAAATAGGCAGTTGTAAAAAGTTATTTTATAACTACCAAAGGCCGTTGTAAAATAATATGGCCCTATTACAACTCCGGATAAAATGACCGGCGGTCGCCAGTTGTAATAGACCTATTACAACTATTTTTGGCACTTGTAAAATGGCGTTTTTGTTGTAGTGTTATTTTATCTAATTTTTCTTTTAATTCTAAATTTTCAATTTTCAATATTTCAGTATTACTCTTTAAGTTGACATTTTCTTTTAACAGATTATCCTTTATTATTTTAGTTTTATCAAAATCAATAGTAATAGCCTCATTTTTGACCAAATTATTTTTAATTTTTCCTTGAGATAATTCTAGTTCCTCTTCTAAGATAATTTTTTTCATCTTTTGATATTCCTATTTCAAGTTCTAATCTATTTATTTTGGCTATATGTTCCTTGTTCAATTTTTTAATTTGTCTAAATTTATCATCTAATTCCATGCTAAGTTATAATAATTCGTCACAGCTCAGTTTGGAACATATCTCATCGGTTTGTGCCATAAAACACACATTTGCTTGTTCTTCGTCACTATCACTATCACTATCATATGATGAAGAATCCGAGTCATCCCATGTTACCTTGAAAGTCTTCTTCTTTTTTATCTTTTCAAATTTTTTCTTCTTTTTATCGTTATTGAGATTGAGACAGTCTTTTTTCATATGTCCAAATTGATCACATTCATAGCATTTAATTGATGTTTGATTTGTTGAATTTGATTTTCCTCCTTTCTAAAATTTAGTCATTTTCCAAAACTTCTTGAATTTGTTGTAATTTTTGGCAATAAATACAATTTCTTCTTCATCTAAGTCGGAGTCTTCATTTGTTGTTGGGAATGCTATATTCTTCTTTTTCGAATTTAATTCTTTTCGTGCCTGCAAATTATCTTCATCGGACATTAAATTTCCTATCATCTCTTCAACTAAGGGTGCTGAGAGATCATTAGCTTCTTCGATAGCTAAAACTTTTCTTTCCTACTCTAGAGTCAAAGAATTGAGTACTCTAGATACTAAATAAAAAAATTTGAATTTGACTCCAAGTGCCATTAAATCATGTTGAATGATTTGAAATCTAGAGTACGTATCTACTATAGATTCATTTTTTTCATTTTAAATGATGATAATTGATTTTGTAAAATTGAAATCTTAGTTTGTTTAACTTTGTTTGTGCCTTCGTGTGTAACTTGTAAGGTACACCAAATGTCAAATGTAGTGTTACATAACATGACACGTGAAAATTCATTTTATCTAGTGAGAAAAATAAAACATTCATAGCTTTGGCATTATTAGAAGCTGCTGTTATTTGTGCATCGGTCCATGTGTTCATAGCCGTAGTAGGTGCTTCATATTTATCTTGAGGGCTGACCAAATTTCTAGACTATTAGCTTCCATAAAAATTCTCATACATGTTGACCAATATGCATAGTTAGAGCCATTAAAAAGTGGAGGTCGTGCTGTGAATTGTCCTTCTTGAAAAATACTTGCCATATTAAAGTGATTCAAAAATGTGTTACTGTACTTTGATTAAACCTTGCTTTGATACCAATTGAAAGTCTATAGGGAGGATCGTGTAGTGTATATGCAAGTATATGTGACTAACTATATGATGCAACTAAGATAAAATTAATCTAGGTAAATATAGAATAAGCACACCAGGATTTACACTGGTTTAGACCTCCCGTCCTACGTCCAGTCTCGAAGCTCCCCTTCGGATTCGACTATCGAACACCCTCACTTCGCCCGGAGTAATAGGCTTGGTTACAATAGCTTGTTCTGGTCAAGTATGTGTTCTATAACACGGATATTGACTATTTAGTACAAATGCTTCCGATATATATATATATATATATATATATATATAAAGAATATTGATTGATGAGATCTGAATATGAAAGAGTGAAATAAAAGTATAGGTTGCAAGATATCATGAATATATCGGAGTATAAAAGTAAAGAGCGCAAGTAGGTCAGGTGAGTTCTTCTCTTTGATTCTTGATGTTATTTATAGTGGTAGAGAGATTTCTTGAGTAGTTACATCCATTAACAAGTGTTCTATAGTCGCTTCTGATGGTGATGAAGAGTTACAGCGTAGAGAAGCGAAGATATCTTTTCGAATGCGGCAGTTGTAATTTGAATTTTAAAATCCGAGTTCAGTACCAGACGTCTGGTATTTGTTTCAGACATCTGGCTATATATTTTTTGTATATAGTAGCCTTTCAAACGTCTGAGTACATTAACCAGACGTCTGATCCTGTTTGGTTTATAATCACGAGGATTTCTTTAGACATCTGGCTAGTGTACCCAGATGTCTGAACTCTGTGCATGTTGCTTTTGTGCATCTGTGTCATTGCTCCATTGATCCTATCGACTTGTAGTCTCTTGTAACGTTCTTTGAGCCTTGTTCTTATCTCTCTAGTGATGTTACTTTAGCAATTACCTGTAAATAGAAATATATATGCATGTTCTATTTCCATTGTATAGTTGTTGTCATCCCAACTATAGATTTGATTTCCTAACAATATCCTCCTTCTTGTGTTTAAGGATTTTCCTTTGATCCTTTTAAGAAGGGGAAGTTTGTTTATTATTGATGAGACTTTTGTATCCTTATCCATATTCATGTTTTGCTAGTTGAATTAGTTTAGGATATGCGTAATACCATTGACTTGCTCTACTACTGGCCTAGTACCAATCATTTTATAATTGAAAATTTTTGTAACCTAAAATTTCTTGCTTGTTGCATAAATACTTGGTCTCCAACGCATCTCAGACTTCTTGGTCAGTTGATTTATTTACATATCGAATAGATTATTCGTCATTGCAGTGCATATTTGCATATGTAATCATCTTGCTCCCATTTCAGTCTTTATTGTGCTTGCACAATAGTCTCATTTTCTGTTTCTTCCGGCTCTGGCATCGTAAAAACATAAACCACTTTTAGTCTAGCTAATAAAAATGCATCCTCTTATGTTAACGCATGAGTCTAATGCCATCGAACCTTTCCAATTTGGTGAAATCAAAAGCAGACTCCCTCAAACTATATGGTGCAATTATCGGACACTGTTTTAAGATTATTGATGTGCATTTCTAGTGAAGTGGCATAGCAATGGTAAAATCAAATTTGTAAAGATCACTCCAAGGAACATCGATGATGCTCCTCTTAAGACATTATTTGCCCTCACCACTTATTTTAATAAACAAATGGGTGCAGTGAGTTAAGAAAAATCACCTCCCAAGATACAATGGAGCCAAGATGATTAATCTCTTCAATAGATTATGCAAGAACTATCGAAATCGATTCAAACTATTTTCGAAATTGACCGTAGTGACAAGAGTATCAAGTCTGTGATTTGTAGCATCACAAACCTGAAATAGTATTGAATGATACAAGAAAGGAGGTTCAAAATGAGAAAGAGTAAAATAAAAATTAATTATGAAACAATTTCAGGCATGCTATTCATTGTTGGATAGAGGTGTCTTTTCGTTAATGAGAAGTTGCATCTCCTACCTAATGATGCGCACTTTCGTTTGAATTCAAACTTCCTGCCATTTTCTAATAGTCGCATCTCCCACCATTTTCATCCATTCAAATTTGAATTATAGGATGGTTAACATGTTTATATCTAGCCCATTTCAACTAAATTGATTCTGTCCAAAAATATAATTTTGACCCAGATCCAAACCCATCCTAGTCGATCGGTTGGTCGGATGTGTGTGGTGGTTATGCATAATCTCACTTCTCACAAAAGAGCAAACATTGAGTGCCCAAAGGACCCAATCTTCTCTAGATAAACCTATATTTAAACAAATAAAATTACCTATATTCTAAGGTTAGGACTATTCTAATCCCCCATTCTTCCTCTTCTCTTTCTCTTCTTTTCATTTTAAAAAAATAACTCACACTAATATTTTAGAAAATTTTCACTAACAAACATATGTATTTACTGACCAAACCTTTGATCCAACAAAAATGTCTGAGTCAACTAACTTAAGAAACCTGCATGCTCTTCTTTATTATTTAATATTGAACTACTTTACTATTAAAACTAAAAGCTAAGGATTTACTAACTTTGCAACAGCAAACTCAACACTCAGCGAACTGAGTGCAGCTGCATTCTTTGCATTTTCATTCTATTTTTGCCATGTGTTATTTTTTATATATAAATAATTCAATTGTGAAAGATATGGTTATGTATTGCCTTGCCTTTACAAAATTATTCTTCTTTCTTTATTTTACTGCTCCCCACATTCCTAAAACATAGAGCATTGTAGTTGATATCTTTAGACTTGTCTTTGCTTCATTAACTAAATATATTAAAAGATACACTAACGGTCCAAATGCAATTGGGCTCTCCAATTCTTTGTTTTTTTCTTCTTAGTTTCACTCTTTTATAACTATTATAACAGCAAAATGGCGGAAAAACCGACCGTTTAATTATATAATTTTTTTAATAATAGTTATGGTAAATTTTAGTTAATATAGGTTAAGTAAAGGATGACAAAATAATTTGCGTTATTTGACACAGAAATAAAAATATTTAGGTAAATGTAGTTAACAAATTGGTGTTAGAACTGACATATATTTTTACAATGTGCTACCATTGGCACCTAAGAAAATGCTTCTGGCCACCACTAATATTTTATCTATCAATTTTTTATATACTTACGGACACCAAAATCTATTTTCACATTCTGCCCTAAACAACTTTAACATCTTCATCTACTACAGAAAAATTCATGTACACTATCTCAAAACATCATTAGAAAATAAAATTTTCAAATCCAAAATCCCAAAAAATCTATCTTTTTGCCTAATAGATGAAACCAAGTGAAGATTTAGTGAATGATACTAATTTTGATAAACATTAGGAGCTTGGTTTACTTTTAATTTTCTAAAGTCTATTTTCCTTCTCATATCATTGTCATATTTATAATTTTGGACCTTTTTATTGTTATTTTAGAATGAGTTTAATGATTTTGTGCCTAACATAGATTAGAAGGATACGTAATTTGATGTTCTAATTGAAAATTCCATTATAAGTTATTAAACTGTAATGTTTTATCATACAATGTTTATACAATTTATTTCTCATATGTTTTTTTCGATTTTTAATTGTTAGCCAGAAGTTATCAATCATAAAATTGAGAAAACACTTTCTTCGAATGGAAAAGCGTATGCTAGTGAAAATATGGAAGAAGAGGAGGGATATCACTGTGTTTGGAAAATATTTGAATGCATGTTTAGTTAAAAGAAAATAATAATCGGTGTTAGAAAGCATGGAAGTAAACTTTTTAAGGAGGTCTTTAGTTTTGAAAGCCAAAAGCATTTTTATGGATATCAATAGTAGCACACTTTTTATATGTGTATACGGGGGATCCGTATCCATTTCATACAAGGCATTTAATTTAATATATTTGTCTATGGATTTAATGGGACTGGTTATGCTATATCTTCTACTTTTTTCTTTATCTCTTTCTTACCTCAGTATCGATGCCATCACTAATTTATCAATGGGACAAATATATCATGAACATTTGAACAAGAGAAACCTAGAATCAGCTACTTATTTCTGTGGAAATAGAAAGGTATTTTCTTCCACTATTTCCTTTTGAATATAAAATTTTAATATTAATTTTAGAAAAACTTATAATTTACAATTTATTTATTTTTGGATGGAAATAATTTTGAGTATTAAGTTTATTGAAAATTTGGTAGAAATTGATTATCGGCACCACACTATATAGGTTTCATTTTTAAAATGTTAAATTCTGAACGTTGAACTCTAAAATTTGAATGTTGATTGCTAATTATTGAATTCTGAACAATCATTTAGATGATTGTTTGCATTCAACATTCAGAACAAAAAACAATATTCAACATCCAAAAAAAAATTAAGAAGGAAAAATGATCTAAATAATTATGCCTGAATTGATGATTTTTATCCAGGACATGGACTAAAAACAAACAATATAAAAATTCATGATTTATAAATCAGAAGTTGGATACAGAACTTTAAATTAAAAACAAACACAGCCATACTTCTGGTAGAGAATTAGAAAGAACAATTCATGGCGCCCAGAACACCACGCTATATGTAGGTCTCAAATGATGTATATAGGTCCCAAACGATGTATGTAGGTCTCATTTGATATATGTGGTCATTATTTTGGCATAAAGATGTATTTCCAAGAGTATAAAGCATGCGGAGCAGCAAGATAAACAAAAGGCTATCGTTGTGAGGAATAAAGAATGAAGCCATCCAACCATACTTGTATGAAATAGAAACTTAAAATTATTTGTTGGAGCAATATAAAAATCATGTTTCAAAATGAATATAATAACTAAAGGTTTTGTTAATCTCAAATAGCCAGTTGCAACAAACTGTGTACCTGATTTGTTTTCATTAGTATACATAACTCCAGCTAATTCACCGGCTCTGTTGTGTGCACATTTATACTCTTAATAAAACACTATCCAAGTAAAGTTAGATATAGAGGGAAGGCAACTACATGTGGAAAATGATCCAATTACCGTATGAAAATAAATTATAGAAGAAATAAATAATAGAATCCAAATAACTCTAATATAGCACGAAGGAAAATAAACACGGAAGGATAAACCACTTGTATAATTCAATAGTTAGTAAATTGTCTTACTTTCACATGCTCCAATAGTTGAAATAAACAAAATTTAGGTACCTACAATAAGAGTAAATGCAACTCTTACTAAGAACGGAAAAACATTTTGAATGAATCACTTCATCTTCATGTTTATGTGACCCTCAAACTATTTTTAAGTTATATATTGATTCTTAAAAAGAATATCAGAATTAGCATGGCATGTCTCTGACAATGATTCTTTTTTATTCTAGGCACCTAAAAGGAAGTTTTTTAAGTGTTTCCATACATACATCATCATAAAATGGCATTATGTGTTTGATTTATTACCTTTTATTAATTTAGCTCTCCATTTCAACTTTAGACTACTTGACGTGATTTAGATCACTTATTTCCATATGCAACACACACACACACACACGGGGGTGTGTGTGTGTATTGATGAAAATAAGTATAAAGAAACGATAAAACAATATTGTACAGTAACAATAAAGACGATAAAGACAATTCTAAGTAAATAAAATAATCGATAAAATAAGTTACTTATTCAAAATCTGTTATGTCAATTTCCCATTGCAATCATCTTCGAAGGGAAGAGCCCTGCCATACAACATCTAACAAATCCTCATTAGGTCGAGCAATTTCACATCTGTGGTTGTAGTGTTTGTAGGAGCTTTGTTTTGGTGTTCTTGTGTGCCTATTGGATGGTTAAATATTTTTCTTACATCAATGGCTCTTTTGATTCGTCCAGGTCCTATAATGCCTTCTCGTTTGCCATTGATCTGAAAGAAAAAATTAATAAATTGTACGTTTATTTATTTACTAGTATTACATAGCACAAAGGCTTTTGTTTTGTTTTTTTTGGAAAAAGGATGGTACATTTTGTTGCTTGTATGAGAACAGTGTAAATCATAAATAAATCCAAAAGTAAAGTCATTTTCGAAAGGACCGAACAAAATGAACTAGAGTGATTTTAAATATACTAATACAAATGCAATAAAAAGAATAAAAATACAACGAAGAAATTTGAAACACAGCAGATGTATTTCTATCCTACTATCAGAAACTGATTTTTGCAAATGGTTTTCAAACTATTGAATTTGGGTTAGGTCAATAATATGGTCCAACGTGATGAAAAGCATAAAAGTATATCTTCCTACTAATACAATAGTACAAGCACAATATTTTTTAAATAATTCTTAATTCCAGTGTGCGTATAAACAAGGATCGACAATACCTCATTTTTGCTACACCTAAATTTCCTCCTAATTACAACCACAAGTTTCGGAGTAAATAATTGAATGAAGTGACAAGAAAGAAAATATAATTATTTAAATAAAATCATGTGGTTGAAATCAGGGGAGTTTGAGGTGTAGCAAAAGCGAGATGTCGCCAAATCTTGCCCTGTATATGTGTGTAGAGAACTAAAAAAGTTCAAACATTATATACATCTTCATTCTAAAACTAAATTCACAACATGTAGAATTTTGAAAAACAACTAATAATAGCAAATAAGGTTTAAGATAGTAAATGACATCTTATTTAAAACATTTCCTTATACATGTATGCATAGTGCACAAATAAACATATAATCTACTAAAAAATAGTAAATAGAATAACATTCAAAAACAAATCCCTTACATTATAGGAAGAAGTAATCAACATAAGCTTTCAAGCCTAACGGGACAAATACTATTAGATAACTTATGTTATAACTTTTGAGAAAGAAGGCTTAAGTTCATTATCCAGTACAACAAATGGGACTTTTAACAGCATTTTAAAAACGCAATAAAAGCTTTCAATAGCCTTTTTGTGTATGCTGTATATCACGCAGTTATACATTAGGGATACACAATGACAAGAAATAAACGCTGTTAAATGTCCTTTTTAACAGCGTTTTCCTGGTGTCATGAAACCTTTTAACAGCGTTTGGTTAGGTGCAGTTATAGATCTTTCTTAGCGTTTGTTTCATGCTAAGATAAGATTTTATAGCGTTTTTTCAATGTTGTGGTATTTATTTACAGCGTTTCGTTGTTGCAATTGATCGTGCTTTATGTTTTTAGATACTATTTAACGACATTTTTAAAATGCTGTTCAAACTTTCAACAGCGTTTTAAAAACGCTGTGGAATGTTTTAACTGCTTTTAGAAAGCTGTTGAATATTTCAACTGCGTTTAAAAAACACCGTGGAATGTTTTAACAGCATTTTAAAATCGCTGTGAAATGTTTTAATTGCATTTCCGCAAACATCCACCATAATGTGCATATATATACCACATTTCTAAATTAGCATATTATATCAATATCACATTTCAAAATCAACATATTATATCAATACCACATTTTGGATACATATTTGATAACCAACGTATGAAATTTCATAATCAAAATACACAATATTCTTATACCAAACATAAATAGTTTGTCATCAATAGTTCAAAAACAAATATAGAACAAGTAGCAATAGCAAAACAAAAGCAAGCAGTACATATGTTAAAACCAAAAAGTAGTTCTAGTAACAAAAATAATTTCGATCCATAACTCGTTGCAACCTTTTTTTGCATCACAGTCATCTATCTACCTGTAAAGTAAAGTAATGCTTGAAAATCAATTCATCAAAAAGTGTACACAAAGTTAAATCGGATTCATAATGCAAACACTAAATATTCACCACACTATTTCAGTAGGCGATTGACTAATACAAGTATACAAACTCTCGTAATTATGCAAAGACTGTACTGTAATGTCACATAGTATTAGTACAAGTATATAAATGAAGAATGTTCTGAAAATTTTCCTATGATTAGTGCAAAATTGACAACTATTCAGTCAGTGATCTTTCCTTATTATTATTAAAGTAAACATATGCATATGCAAGCTATCAAAATTTTCACGTGATGTCATATTCTTAAGTCATTCTTGATTTTCTTTTTCAGTTACGATGTTCATAAATTTCCATATTGTTTTTTCTCACTTGGGATCTTTGAATTCATGTAGGCAAGATGTAATAATACTTGGCCTGATACACTTATGAGATATATGGTGCATTAAAACTTCAAACTATGACAGGCTAAAGCCTAAAGATATTACTGTTATTTTTTTACAAGGTATTGCATATACAGCCTTTACAAGGCATTGCTTCAGCACTGCTTTCAAAGCAGTGCAAGCACTAACTTGAAAGGCAGTTCCATAGCACTGCCTTTAAAGGCAGTGCATGCGCTGACTTACAAGGCAGTGCTATAGCATTTCCCTTACAAGGAAGTCAGGGCGTGGATTTCCAATAAGAGGTGAAATGCTTCATTTTCTCGCAAGGTGTAGTTATCAGGAGAAGCCGGAGTAAACAGTGCATGTGAGAATATGCTACTTTGAATTTTCAGCGAGCCTTCCAAGCACTCCTTGTTGGTTTGGAATTATAATTTTGAAAAAATGGCAAATCCCAATCATGTCTGCCAGTGAGTGAGCGAGTTAAAACACTATCACAATAGAGCTGAATGAAATTTAGTAACTAATTTGCTTTTTTTAAAGTAAACAAATCAATACGGATTATCACAAAGCTTAACACGACAAAACACTATCACTGCAACCCCTCACTACTACCATAGAACCAACTTCAGGCACAGTTCACAAAGTGCTCAAAATTCTCAGATTAAATACCAAAATTGCACATGGGAATTTTCTTTACGTGAAGAGAAAAATAAGGCATAACAAAAAAGGAAGAACAAAAATCATAATGTGTATATGGGAAAATTAATGCATATTACATAAAACGAAGTTTATATATATGTGATATATGTTGGTCAACAGCCTTTTTTTTATTGATGGTTGGTCAGGGTATTCGGTCAGTAAAGTGTGGGGGTAATGGACAGTGGGTGGTATGCAGTGAAATATTATATGATGTTGAGTGCAGTGAATGAATATTGGTTGAATGCTAGAAGGTCAGGATGAAGTTTATGTGGATGGTTCAAGAGGCAGAGGGCATGTGCACTAATGTTTTGTTTGAGTGTGGTGGTCAGGGTGTACTGTGGTGGATGTCAGTTGAGTGTTTATAGAGTGGCAGTTTTAGGCAGTGGATTGATGTTGGCAAAGAAGCGTATGTGCTGAAGAGGCAGAGTAGTTAAGGTTGTATGAATATGCGCTTATATGGTTTTTGTTTGATGATAATAAACATATATATATTCATTTAAATGTATTTGTTAATGTACTATTTTGTTTTTCATAGATTAAATAAATATTTGTTGAATAAAATAAATTACACAGAATTTGAGTTCAAACAGAAATTTTATTCAAACAAATATTTATTACATTTTTGAATAGTACAAATTCAAGCTCTCACTATACATATATAATTTTGTTTACAATACATCACAATTTCAATTTACATAAATTTCTCACTACATATCACTCACACTCGTAGTTTATCTTCAACTTCATTCTAGTTAGAATCAAGCATCTGAGAAATCTGCAAAAATATTCACTAACGCGGTAAAATTGAAAAAGAAATTTTTGCAATATAAAATGAAATATGATTTTTGAAAATATGATTTGCCTCAGTTATTTGGGTTGTTCGTCATCATTCACATTTGAATTCATCATACACGAATAATGTGACATGCACAGTGTATCACTGTACACGCCACAAGGCCGTGCACATCAATATACACTTGATAATGCTACAGTGACAGGTGTGCACAAGGTCAAATCCAAATATACAGACAGGTTCAACTCAGGTGCAATATATTCAAAATCTCGTCAGTAGCACAAGATGCATTCAAAGTACAAACCAGTTGCAACATGGATGTCACAAGCAAAGACCAGACACACTTGAACATGGTGAGAAACACAAGTCAAATAACTCAGCATTGAAGTGGATGTACAAAGCTCAAGTTCAATCCCAAAGCAACCAGCAATGCATGCAAGTGCCAACCAGAATGAAGACCACAAGTAAACAAGACTACAGTGATACAAGTTGTACAAGACAACAGCAACAATGAAAATCAGTGCAACATGTAGACGGCAACTTCAATTTGCGCAAGTGAATGAAAATTCAAAAGCTCAAGTAATCAAGTAAACAACTCAAGCAATGACCAGAACACAAAGTCAGGCAGAGAAATGAACATAGTAGTGTACATGAATGCAACATCAGTATGCAACATATTGAAGCAGTTCAATATCCAAACTACAATGGAAAAGCATGACCAGATACACATGAAGACCAACAACAAACCCAAATGAATATCACAAGTATGATCAGTGGTACACATGCAAGCTCGAGCACAAAATATGGAAAGTGCACCAATGCAAATCAAAACAGAGAGTATGCAACATGACAAGTGCTCAGTGATTAAACATGAAAAACAACAAGTACAACTGAAATGCAAACAGTTCGAAGATGACAGAAGATTAAAGATGAAGACATAAACAACATCAAAGAAACAAGTCTCGACTACAGCAAACTGTCACATAACCAAAGTCAAACAGAGGCATATACATATATGCACAGGAACAAAGACAGTGAGCTACATGATAATCAAAGTCATAAGTCACAGTGACATCGAAAGCAATAAACAAGTTCATGTGGAAGCATACAGAAGTCATAGAAGTCGAAATCATAGAAGTTCATGTGGAAACAGTGAATAACATGTTCGAAGTCGAAATCATGTGGAAGCATACAGAAGTCAGCAAGGAAATTCGTGAACGTATCTTTGAAAAAGTCAAAAATCAATTTAGGAAAGTTTTTGCCCTATTATTCAAGGAAAATCAAAAGATTGAAAATCAAGGCCGTGAGTAACAAGTCGCAAAAATATCAGGAAAGCCATGCGTATCAGGCAATTAAAAATTAGGAAAGTGTAAATGAATACGAGCAAATTCAAGCATCTCGAATTCATATAAATACCAAACCCAAAAAATCATCATCGGCATCGAGTTTGAATACGAGAAATCATAAAAGTATAAATAGGGAAATTACATACTGAAGCAACAACGAACTCGATCAACAGAGAGCAACGCAAACCAGAGAATTCATCATAAGCGAAGCAGCGAGCAAGAGCAACGCAAATTAGAATCGATCATCAGAGAAGCCGCGAGCAAGCGCGACACAAACCAGAGAATCGAAGAAAGCCCTAATTTTTGCAAGGGAACAAATCCCTAATTCAGATCGTACAGAGCCGACATTATCTCTTCACAAGGCAAAAGGAAAAGGAACGGGCAAAACAAAAGGGTCGGCCTTGTTTATTAAAGAAGGCTTTTTTTTATAAAAGGGGGTTTTTAGTTTATATTCAAATAGGGTTTTAAGTTTTTAATTGTTTTTTTATTTGTTATTTTCTTTTCGAATCAAAATCTTGGTAAATCACCACCTAGGTTGTATGTAGTATCAGATTGTCTAGTTAGAATTAGTTCAGTGAGCAGGGGGTGCGAGTTTGCAAAACTCTATAGGCGGGAGCAAGGGTTTGCGAGTTTGCAAAACTCTATAGGCGGAGCAGGGGGTGCGAGTCTATTAGAGTGTTTATAAGTGGGAGCAGGGTTTGCGAGTCTGTTAGAGTGTTTGTAAGCGGGAGACTGTTTAATTCTAATAGAAATCTGGGAATGCAGCAGTAGGCAAGGGTTGCCGAAGCTGGGTAAATTTTGTGTGTGATTTACTTTTCAGCATATTTATTTCTGCAGTTTGTTTCTGTGTTTAAATCGAGAAAATTTGCTATAACCCTATTCACCCCCCCTCCTCTAGGGTTAATCTAGATCCTACAAGTGGTATCAGAGCACGGTATTTTTCTTTAACTCTAGAGTCATGAATCCATCAAATAATGCTTTCTCTGAGGGGCAATCTATTGTTAGGCCACCCATGTTTAACGGGAATGATTATGCTTATTGGAAAGTTAGGATGGGTATTTATCTTAGTTCTGTTGATTATGATGTTTGGGATATTATTGAAAATGGTTATAAATCTCCCACTATAACCGTTGGTGATACTGAGATTCCTAAACCTAAGGATAGGTGGGATGCTAACATTAAGAGATTAAAAACTACAAATGCTAAAGCCATGAATGCTTTGATCTGTGCTCTTGATAAGAATGAATTTAATTGAATTTCTCATTGTAAAACTGCATAGGAAATTTGGCATACCTTGGAGGTGACACATGAAGGAACTTCTCAAGTCAAGGAGTCTCATCTAGCCTTATTCAGCAATAAATACGAGAACTTTGTGATGGACAAAGGCGAGAGCATAAAGAACATGTTTGGAAGCTTTTCAACTTTGATGTACAATGCTAGAGCGCTTGGGAAGATATTCACTGAGGTAGAGCTCGTGAGGAAGGTGCTACGAGTCTTACCGATGAGCTTTGAGGCAAAAGTCACGGCAATACAAGAATCGAAAGATCTGAGTAAACTAAGCATGGAGGAGTTGATTGGCAACTTGATGACATATGAGCTTGAGCTAAAAGCAAAGGAGGAACGCAACAACTCCGAACCAAAGAAGAAGACGATTGCCTTAAAAAGCAAAGAAGAAAGAGATGAAGAAGAAGAAGATCCAATTGAAGAGCTTGCAATGGTTGTCAATAATCTTAGAAAATGGTCAAGATTCAAGCCACGCAAGAAGAAAACAAGTGGTCATAGGCCAAAAGATTCTGACAATTCCGATAATGAACCGACTTGCTTTAACTGCAACAAGCTTGGCCACTTCAAACAAGAATGCCCACTTCTCAAAAATGACAAAGGAAAGAAAAAGAAGAAGAAGGCCTTTGCAGCGACTTGGGATGATGAAGAAGGAGAGGAAGTTTCGAATAGTAGCTCAAAGGAGGATAACTTGTGTCTTATGGCAAAATCAAATTCAGAAGCAAGCTCAGAGGAATCTTGTGAGAGCGGTGAATTTTCTTATAAAGAACTTGTTTTTATATGTCTTGATCTTACTAAAGTAGTTGATACTCTTGAATCTAAAATTGAAAAACTGAAATCTGATAGGAGAGAACTTGCTCATGAAAATTTTAGGTTAGAAACTGAACTTGAAAATATTCAAAACCTAAAATGTAAAAAATGTAATAGATTCAGAATTATCAAGACTTAAGAATAGCTCTGAGAATCTTGAAAAAGAAAACTTGAGTCTTAAGGAAATCATTGACACTAGGAAAAAGGATTTTATAAATAGATGCACCTCACTTGTAACTGAAAACACAACACTAAAAACCAAAGTCCAAAATCTTGAGAGATCTCTGAATAACTTTTCAAGAGGCGAAAAATCTTTCAACATGCTATTGGGAAATCAAATTTTTGCTAACAATAGAAAAGGATTAGGCTTTGGGAAAACAGTTGATGGTGATGCAAAAGGTAAGAATGTCTTTGATAGATGTGAAATAATTGGACATCGTGTTGAAAATTGTAGTCATAGGAACAAGAACACAAAATTTATACAAGTTTGGGTTCCTAAGAATTCTACAAACAAATTTCATGTCTATTGGAACAAGAATGAAATGAAATAACAAGTTTGGGTTCCAAAGGGTTTGTTTATTCACAATGCTTCAGCCACTAACAATCATGGACCTATGAAAACAAATAGGTCACAAAAATCTTTTCCCATGTAGGTATGGTGGCAGGCTAAGGAACAACAACAGTGTTCTCTGGATTTTGGCTATTCCAGAAACACAACGGGCAACAAAGCAAAGTTTCTTAGCCTAGTACAAAGGTGACAGAATCACAATGGGCAACCACGAAAAATTACCGTAAAGGTAAAACAGGTGAAGGTATATTTATCTGTTCGATATATTAAATGTGATAATCTGCACCATATTCTGAATGAAATCAGCCAGTGTTGAGATGTTGTAAAGTTGATGTTTCTTTTGATTCTGACTTGTTCAAAATAGTTGGCCAATTACATTTATGCCAAAAACACTATTCTTTGATTTACTTCATATATATTAGTTTGGATATAGTGTTTTGTTGGATGATAATATTTTTGGTTATAATACGGCTAACTCTATATTCACGGTTTTCTGATTATTTACACGGCTTCAATCCAAATTCAAGAGAATGCCATTTAAAATGTTGTTTGAGTTTTTATGCACACTTCATGGTCTGGTCTATCAAATTTAATTAGTGATGTTTTTGAGTGAAAAAAAATTCAGATGCAGATTACACTGGTAATTTAGTTGATAGAAAAATTACTAGTTGAACGTGATTTTAGAGACATTTAGTAACTGCATCGTTTTCCAAAGAAAATATCTGCGTATTTTTCATTACAAATAATTTTCAATTAGCAGAAATTTTTTCTCATATAACCCCTTCGAGAAAATCATTGTTGACCATATTTTCAGATTAGTCATTTTTATTTGATTTTAAATGACAAATTTTGACTAATCCGACTCCCTACTAATTATCAAAAAGATAAGTAGTGATTGAAAAGGGAATAAGTGTTGATATTTAACATACATTACTCAAGAGAGCATATTTGGAAAATTTCTTTAGAAATTCAAACAAGAGTTATAAAACTTTTTGTTGGGTAAAGATTCCATGACCATTTCTATATCTATCATATTTCTATCGACCATTGTTTATCAAAGCTTAAATATAGTTTGTCGATATGTGGTACTATAATCAGGGATCATTTGTTTTCCATTTCATATTTTTTTGTAAAAATTAAATAAATATCCAAAGTATTCACTCTCATTTAAAAGTCCTCACGGTTATGCATCGGTGAATTACTTGGATTTTTGATTATGTGCTTCCATGCTCATTTAAAAGTCTTTGCGGTTATGCATGTATGGAACGCATATCAAAATTAATTGATTAAATAGACAAGTTGATTCTAATCCCATTTAAAAACCCTCACAGTCATGCGTGGTTAGAAAACACTTGATTTCATTTTTTAAAATTAAATTAAATACTACTAATCTTATTTAAAAGTCCTAACGGTTATGCATGATTAGTAGATATTCAAATTCCTGATATAAATGTACCACAAGTTGATACAATTGTATGATTTTATATTAGAACATCATTTCCATCCTTTCTAAAAGTGGAATATGCGCCTAACAAGGATAGTTATGATTTTTGTTTGATTTTTATTGAAGTTTAATATTTATATTCAATTTGAGTTTAATGTTGGATTAATATTGATCACTTTATCTCTATGTTTCTCTAACACTATTATTCTTTTGCTGATAACAAAAGGGGGAGAGAAAAGTTAAGATTTTGTCAAATAAAATCAAGCAAAGGTCAAATTAATTTTTCATTTGCATCTAGGCTCATTTATGTATTTCTATTTGTATGCATATATGTAGGGGGAACATCGTGTAGAGAGGAAGCATTTAAATAGGGGGAGCAATTAGAGTATATCATTGTTCAAATACATTTAACTCAGTCAAAATCTTAAATATATGTTTGTTATCACCAAAAGGGGGAGATCGTATGAATATGCGCTTGTATGATTTTTGTTTGATGATAATAAACATATATATATATATTCATTTAAATGTATTTGTTAATGTACTATTTTGTTTTTCATGGATTAAATAAATATTTGTTGAATAAAATAAATTACACAGAATTTGAGTTCAAACAGAAATTTTATCAGACAAATATTTATTACATTTTTGAATAGTACAAATTCAAGTTCTCACTATACGTATACAATTTTGTTTACAATACATCACAATTTCAATTTACATAAATTTCTCACTACATATCACTCGCACTCGTAGTTTATCTTCAACTTCATTCCAGTTAGAATCCAGCATCTGAGAAATCTGCAAAAATATTCACTAACGCGGTAAAATTGAAAAGGAAATTTTTGCAATATAAAATGAAATATCATTTTTGAAAATATGATTTGCCTCAGTTATTTGGGTTGTTCGTCATCATTCACATTTGAATTCATCATACACGAACAATGTGACATGCACAGTGTATCACTGTACATGCCACAAGGCCGTGCACATCAATATACACTTGATAATGCTACAGGGACAGGTGTGCACAAGGTCAAACCCAAATATACAGACAGGATCAACTCAGGTGCAATATATTCAAAATCTCGTCAGTAGCACAAGATGCATTCAAAGTACAAACCATTTGCAACATGGATGTCACAAGCAAAGATCAGACACACTTGAACATGGTGAGAAACACAAGTCAAATAACTCAGCATTGAAGTGGATGTACAAAGCTCAAGTTCAATTCCAAAGCAACCAGCAATGCATGCAAGTGCCAACCAGAATGAAGACCACAAGTAAACAAGACTACAGTGATACAAATTGTACAAGATAACAAAAACAATGAAAATCAGTGCAACATGTAGACAGCAACTTCAATATGCTCAAGTGAATGAAAATTCAAAACCTCAAGTAATCAAGTAAACAACTCAAGCAATGACCAGAACACAAAGTCAGGCAGAGAAATGAACATAGTAGTGTACATGAATGCAACATCAGTATGCAACATATTGAAGCAGTTCAATATCCAAACTACATGGAAAAGCATGACCAGATACACATGAAGACCAACAACAAACCCAAATGAATATCACAAGTATGATCAGTGATACACATGCAAGCTCGAGCACAAAATATGGAAACTGCACCAATGCAAATCAAAACAGAGAGTATGCAACATGACAAGTGCTCAGTGATTAAACATGGAAAACAACAAGTACAACTGAAATGCAAACAGTTCGAAGATGACAGAAGATTAAAGATGCAGACATAAACAACATCAAAGAAACAAGTCTCGACTACAGCAAACTGTCACATAACCAAAGTCAAACAGAGGCATAAACATATATGCACAGGAACAAAGACAGTGAGCTACATGATAATCAAAGTCATAAGTCATAGTGACATCGAAAGCAATAAACAAGTTCATGTGGAAGCATACAGAAGTCATAGAAGTCGAAATCATAGAAGTTCATGTGGAAACAGTAAATAACATGTTCGAAGTCGAAATCATGTGGAAGCATACAGAAGTCAACAAGGAAATTCGTGAACGTATCTTTGAAAGTTCAAAAATCAATTTAGGAAAGTTTTTGCCGTATTATTCAAGGAAAATCAAACGATTGAAAATCAAGACCGTGAGTAACAAGTCGCAAAAATATCAGGAAAGCCATGCGTATCAGGCAATTAAAAATTAGGAAGTGTAAATGAATACGAGCAAATTCAAGTGTCTCGAATTCATATAAATACCAAACCCAAAAAATCATCATCGGCATCGAGTTTGAATATGAGAAATCATAAAAGCATAAATAGGGAAATTACATACCGAAGCAACAACGAACTCGATCAACAGAGGAGCAACGCAAACCAGAGAATTAATCATAAGCGAAGCAGCGAGCAAGAGCAACGCAAATCAGAATCGATCATCAGAGAAGCCACGAGCAAGCGCGACACAAACCAGAGAATCGAAGAAAGCCCTAATTTTTGCAAGGGAACAAAGCCCTAATTCAGATCGTACAGAGCCGACATTATCTCTTCACAAGGCAAAAGGAAAAGGAACGGGCAAAACAAAAGGGCCGGCCTTGTTTATAAAAGAAGGATTTGTTTTATAAAAGGGGGTTTTTAGTTTATATTCAAATAGGGTTTTAAGTTTTTAATTGTTTTTTTATTTGTTATTTTCTTTTCGAATCAAAATCTTGGTAAATCACCACCTAGGTTGTAGGTAGTGTCAGATTGTCTAGTTAGAATTAGTTCAGTGAGCAGGGTGTGTGAGTTTGCAAAACTCTATAGGCGGGAGCAAGGGTTTGCGAGTTTGCAAAACTCTATAGGCGGAGCAGGGGGTGCGAGTCTATTAGAGTGTTTGTAAGCGGGAGCAGGGTTTGCGAGTCTGCTAGAGTGTTTGTAAGCGGGAGACTGTTTAATTCTAATAGAAATCTGGGAATGCAGCAGTAGGCAGGGGTTGCCGAAGCTGGGTATATTTTGTGTGTGATTTACTTTTCAGCATATTTATTTCTGCAGTTTGTTTCTGTGTTTAAATCGAGAAAATTTGCTATAACCCTATTCATCCCCCCTCTAGGGTTAATCTAGATCCTACAAAGGTGAGTGGGAAATGTGAAGAGCAGTTAAGGTGATGATGAAATTTTTTGGTGAAAATGACTGGTTGTATGGAGGGATGGCTGGTTGTAACTGTGGTCAGAGAAGTTGTAGAAAATAGATGTTGATGGAAGTTGAAATGTGCAGCAAGTAGATGGTTGTGCAACTGTTTGAATGTGACTATGACTGATGAGTTATGTGCACAGTTGTGAAGGGCTTTGGGTTGATTATTAAGAAGATAGTGTTGATGTATGCAACTGAAAACAATATGGAGGAACTATAGTGAATTTCCAGCGAGAATGTATGAAATAATGTAGTTGTATGAAACAATGTATGAAAAGGAGTATGGGATGATGTGAAGGCCGATGTGCAATCAGAGGTGAGTAGGCAACCAGGGATGGGTTTGCAGTGTTGTTATGGGAAGATGACTTGGCAGAGACAAGTAAGACAGCTGTAGTATTTATTGAAGTAAGGTTGTATGATGGTTGAAAGGGGATGATCAGGTTAGTGTTGTGGTATAGGAGGGTGATGGTTTTAATATGTATGATCTCTATACAAATGTCAATGTGATGGTTCTGTAATTAATGGATTAAAGTAATCCCCACTTCATCTTCAGAGTAACCTGTCCTTTCTTCTAAACGTACCTATTTTCTATTTGGTTACGGGTTTTGGTAGAATTCAAAATGAACTTCTGCAAATTATTATATTATTATTTGCCATAGAAATCAAGCCAAAGTTCACTTGGTTATACTAATTGTAAATGACATAATGGCATGGATATGATTTTCTTCCCAAGTTTAGTAAAGCCAAAGTTAACTTGGTTAATTTTATAGATAGGTTAATTTTTATAAGATTTAGTTAATTTTTATTGTAAATATTTAATTTTATAAACTAGATTAATTTTTATAAAATTTAGTTAAATTAGTTAAATTCTTATAAAACTTAGTCTATTAGCAACTAACTGTACTGAAATCTATGGTACCAAGAATATACGAAGTATATATCAACTTAACTCTCTATCGTAAATATGTTAAATGAAGTTTAGTTTAATTGTTAGCTCCATCACCCCATAGAAACTACGCACTGGACAATACTCATTCATGACTTGTGTATAAAGGTTAAGCAGTCAAAGACAATTTCTACAAAGACATAAGGCAGCAAGTGTAAATAGTAGAAATCAAAACAAGAAGAGTATACTGTTTAAAATAAGTATAATATTATAAACCTTTTTTCACATTCATCCACCAGAGGTTCTATAGGGAGAAGTGATCAAACTGAGAGGATAAGACCTTTAATAAAATCTTCAGGGCACTCATCGTCCAGCAATTGGCATATTAGATATAAGTTCTCTTTTACGGGAATATTGGAAACAGGAAAATGGGCTGAAGGAAAAACACATCATGTTTTTTTGCTTGAGAGACGCACATATTTTTTTCTTTTTTAAGGACGCGGGTTTTATAATTTCGGCTGAAGGAAAAACTTGAACAAAAATTAAATCGTGTGTCTTCTTCAATCTCGTTCCTCTTCAATCTCGACCTCAAATCATGCCGACTACCAAAAATTAAATTGATTTATGCTTCTCCTCGAGTAAAATTCCCCGCTCTGTCTTCCCAAACTCACTGTTGCTATTCACCTGAAGATGCCGACTCGAAGATGCATCTCACTTCACCATTTCTCTCATATGAAGATCGAGATCGTCGCTCCTCCATTCTAGATTGCTTGAGTCGAGTTCTCCATTCTCGTTGTGCTTTGTGATATCGAGAATAGGAGACGATGCTGTGACCGTTTTGAGTTTGAGTGCATCGCCACCTGCTTGTGAACGCTATGGAGTTCTAACACGATTTTGATTTTAATTGGATGTTTGACATGTATTGGAATTATTGATGATTGGTAATGTTTTTTGATCAGTTTTTTGTCTTTGCGTGTGATTACTGTATCTTTCATATTATTATGCTATATGAAACTAGCATTTTTGTGTACATTATGCAATTTAGTCTTTTATTGTTTTATTATTTTGTATTTGATGTGGAATGTTGCTCTTGTTAGTTTCAGATGGTGTATTTAATTGTAACTGTATTTCTGGTAAGCTTCAAGCTGTTGTTCATAACTATAATGCTATATTAAACTATCATTTTGCATACTGTAAACATGACATTGGACTTCATAACTCAAATGCTATGTTAGACTATCATTTTGTATGCCTGAAGTATGCTAGTGGACTTTGTGATTAAAATGCTACATTGGATATCATTTTGCATACTGTAACTTTGATATTGGACTTCGTATGTAAAATGCTATATCAAACTATCACTTTGCATATTTTAAATGAGATAGTTGACTTCATAACTTAAATGCTACATTAAACTATCATTTTGCATATCAAAAACATGGTAGTGGACTTTGTGATTAAAATGTTACACTAAATCCCAATTTGCATATTGCAATCATAATATTGGACTTCATAATTAAAATGCTACATTAAAGTATCATTTTGTCTATTTTGAACATGATTGTAGACTGCATAACTCAATGCTAAATTAAACTATCATTTTGTATATCATAAACATGGTAGTGAACTTTGTGATTAAAATGTTACATTAAAAAACACAGATGCTATATGTAGTTATCATTTTGTATATTCTATTCATGGTAGTTCTCTTTAGAAATACTTATTTCATTTTGTATATTCTATTCATGCTAGTTCACTTTAAATATA
This sequence comes from Allium cepa, assembly GCA_030765085.1. NCBI lineage: Eukaryota > Viridiplantae > Streptophyta > Magnoliopsida > Asparagales > Amaryllidaceae > Allium > Allium cepa. The sequence goes on from CM060937.1 coordinate 43,014,245, forward strand.
CTTATGTTATATTCAAGTATTATTTTGCACTTTTTTCGTCATTATTCAGTTGAAATATTCTTATGCTATATCCAACTATCATTTTGCATAGTCAGATAATGATACTATATTTAAAAGTACAAATGCTATATTAGTCTATCATTTAGCATATTAAACCCAGTCTACTGTGTCTCAAATATAGAAATGCTATATCTAAATACCATTCGAAATTCACGATACTTTTTAGACTGTTTTCTTCTTCTTCTAGATTCCACTTTTCCATTCGTTTCTTAGATCTTGATTTGCAGCTCTTGAATTCAAAGGTCGAATTATTTCTGACATAGGTTTGGGTAGAGGCGACAAGTTAAGTTTTCTCGATTTTGGAGAAATCAACGCTGACAACGGAAGATCCAATTCGATTCGAACATCGGCAAGAGAGATGCTTGGAGATGGCAGCTTGGACGACAACGACTTCAGATGACGGTTGCTTGGACAGTGGCGGCTAGGGAAAGCAGTAGCTGAACGTAGACGGCGGCTGGGGTAAACTTGGACGAAAGCGGAGGAAATAGTTGAAGTCGGAAAATTGAAAAAAAACGCTATTGCCTTCTGCCTAAATTCTAAATGTTGCGTCTTTGGTTTAAAAATTGGTTTAGAGTTTTTCCTTTAAACTAATTACCTCTATTGGAAAATAAGTTAAATAATTATAATATCGAACAATTCATGTATAAACTAAACGGAAAATGGAAATGCTCACACAATTGCAATGAAAATCAAAAGTGTCGAATTCTCCTAGTTTGGGACGCATCAGTTTGGTCAACTATTGTCATGCACACAAATGAACAGTATATCATTTACATTCTTCACAATGCAACTTGGCTGTGCATAATATGTACAGTGATGTATGCATTTAATATCCCAGAACAAAGAGTAAATCTCTGGCACTATCTCATTCATCAAGCTAGTCTTTTTAGTCTACCCTGGATTATTCTTGGTAACTTCAATACTATCCTATCTAGTCAAGAAAGAATAAATCAAGGCATTTAGGGGATACTGACTTCATGAACTGTATTAACAATTCCAAATTAATTGAACCTGAGTTTTTAGGCAACTTCTTTACATGGATGGGTGGAGAATTTTTTTCCATACATAGCGAAATTGATAGAGTTTTCATTAATGAATTTTGGAATAGAAAATTTAATGAGTTTGGAATTCATTTTGGTCCTCATTCATTGAGTGACCACATTCCTATTCTTATCAAATTCAATCCTAACGATGCAGCCAATGCTGGAATTCCAAGTCATGGCACCTGAATGAGCAATACATGAACACAGTGCAGCAGTCCCTTAATACTATTTTTCCAAGGTAATCCACTTTGTTCTTATCAACAAATTAAAGATTACAAAAGCAGCCCTAAAAGCACGGCAGAAAAATATTGGTAACTGCCATAAAATTTCAAAGCAGCTCAACAAAAAGGGAAAAAAAAAAAGCAGATGATCTCTATGCACAGTTAGTTAATAATCCTTTTGACATAGCCCAGGCAATATGCTCTAAAGAATGACCACTTCTCTAATTTAATGAGGAAGATTGCTCTGGAAAACACTCAAAGAATGAAACTTAAGTGGCTAACTCAAGGAGATAAGACATTAAAGTACTTCCACCACACAATGCCAATTCCTAAATCTAACAATAGAATGAAATACATTCTTGATGCAAATAGAAATCTTCAATCAGCATCGGAAAAATTAACTAATGAAGGCATAACATATTTTTCAGACTTATTTAATGCTCATACTCACACACATCATTTCCCACGTTCTAATATCATATATAACTAAATATTATTCATGCTTCAGTAACCATATTAAAGTAACCCTAACATCAATCATATTTCAGCCAACAAATCCTAGGTACGTATATAAAATCACAAACCATAAAAATCCATTACTAGCGAGGTAATTTGGACAATAATTAATAACGATTAGAAGTACCCAAAATTTTCATTCTTCAAATGCGAACCAGTTTCTTACATTTTCTTAAAAAAATGAAGAAAAGCTGTAAAAAATGTATCGAAAAATCTGAAAGACAAACTACTCATCGGCAAAATAAGCCTTGGGTTTATCCTAATGGAACAAACCGGGATAAGATAGGGCATCATGATAATGTGAATTAATTTACAAGAATACCCTCAGAATAGTCACCCTAAAAACAGTTGATTTCAAGTAAGAATCCATGGCGTTGTCAACAACTTATATCATAAATCGAATCATGTAACCGAATAACAATTTTACATGCATCAAACACTTAATGTTAATTACCTTGTATGCTTAGATAAGCATATTAATGCAGCCCTAAAATTCTTAGATAGGCATACTACTCAAATATCCAAACTTGATCTAAAAATTAGAAATAAAGAAAAAATCCAATCAGCTATAACTTACTGTGAAACTTCAAGGACAAATGGCGCCGATTGCTACAAATTCACGTCCACTGACTACAGCTCGAACTAGGACTAATGAAAGCTCGACTTCAATGGGGACGAGAACGAGGGAAAACGGGAGAGCTGGACCACTACAACGCGGATAAGGATAGGGGAATGAGTTTGCAACGTCGACGATTACAAGACGAACGGCGAATTATTTTTCGGAGGAAGCGAATTGATTTGGATGTGGAATTGAAATTGGGGGAAGTCTTTTTTAAGGTGAGTTCGTAGAAAAGGAGGGAAGGAAAATAAAATTACCACCTTTATTTTACACAGCGGGCATGCTAATAAAATTTAGCGTAAGTTTACCCTTTTATGGCTACCGTTTCAAAAACGTTGTGCACTGGTGCTAAGGAAACAAAATTTTCTTGTAGTGATCGTTGTATTTTGTGTTCACACATATGGATATGTATGAAATAACTTAAATATATATCGCCGTATAATGAATGTACAGAGATCATCCTCTCTACCATATCTTTCACATTAGTACGAAGCAAGATAATCATAAAAATAATAAATGATCGGTACAGCATACGAAGAGAGAATATATTGCAACCAGAAGAACATGTCAACAAACATCGCAATGGACCCGAACCCATAAGCATTTGTACACAGCCCATTTGTTTATTTTTGACCGTTGCAATTGTATTATAAAGAGTGTAGCATTATTACATTGTAATCAGAGAAAAGCTTATGAAATAAAATTCCATTTCACATTTTATCAATTTTCTAATTAGAAAGCATATTAAAATAATAATCTCAACATCCACGGAAGGACTCAACATGAACACACATGCCTGGCAAAGCAAGAGCTCTTAGGAAGCCACTGTGAATGTTTCGAGAAGGAAGTCTTCAGTCGACTACTCTCTTAGCATCCCAATTAATGATTTTTCTAGAAGTATACATGTTTTGATTTAGGGAATGCATAGAGATTAGAACGTTAATTTGATTTCTTAAAAGAGAATATAAATTCACAATTTATAATCATAATCGATCATCCGGGAAAAGGATCATCATCTCTACAGTATCATTCAATTTGTTTTTGAACTTGGATTATTCAAATGAAAATTAAGAGCAACTCCAAAAAATAACCTTGGAGTAAACAAATATAAAAATATATAAATCAAGTGTCTCCTCTTATTGAGGATCATTCTTTCATCGAAAAAAAAATATAAAATGTAAAAGAGACATATGAAAGGCCAAATATTTTTTGAAATGGGATATTAGTGGATGTATAAAGCAATAAATTATGGCTAAAGGGAGCTTGGCCATCGTATCAATTCAATCTTCCCTGTAATTAATTAAATATCAATTGTTTTTTAAGATGTGAATACAAAATTTGTAGATAGAAATGTTATAGAAATGCAAGAAGGTTGAAAAAAATAGTTACAAGTTTTTTACGCGGTTGTTTGGTGGGATTTAAATTGATAATTTTTGTTTACATCTTACCATCATTCTACAATGTCATAGCAGACTCAAATTTGAAACTTGCCCAAATTGATCAAAGGAACATCTAAACATCAGAAAGCTCCAACAAAAAAACGAAACGAACATCACATAAATCTCCTACATTATATAAATCTTGACATCAAACATGAAAATATTAATATCTTATAACAACATTATTAAAGTAAAGCAACCAGTTGGGCGGTGAATTGTTCTGAAAATAGAACCCAAACAAACAAAATACTAAAGTAGACTATAAACTAATAAATCAAAGACCCACCTGAAATCGTTTGTAGATTGAAAAAGAATAAAAAAAAACAAAAAATGTATATATTTAAGTTCATAAACAAGTTCTTAGCTAATAGTAAAATTTGATTTTTACATGACATCTAAGTTTACAATGACCATAAAATTAGCTACAATTCAAGAATAGATAACATATAAGTTCATCTTTCTCATAAGTAACTCAATTGAATTAAAAGACGTGAAATTGAATGAGATATAGAAAAAGTGTGAGAATCAACATCATAACGAGGCTGGCAAATAACCATAAAATCTAAAGTTACTGCATAAAAGAATTAATTTTTTTTCATAAGCGAATTATAAAATACCTTATGTGGTTGATAAATAACCATGTCTGGTGTTGGGGAGGCCGATTATAGAATAACAAAAACTATAAACCTAGGTATCATAGAACTTAAAGTATTATTAAAGATGGTGTTGTGGTCATACTTTCTGAATTGCATCAAGAATTGGCATGAAAACCTGGATATTATAACAAGCACCATTGTCCAAATGGTTAAGTAATTCGCCTTTTGTGCAAGAGGTTACCAGTTCAAAACTTGCATAGCGTGATTCGAGCTTTTATTGACATATGATATATTGTCCCAGTGACATGTTGTATATAAAGTACCATTTCGGAAAAAACCTAAGTATCATAATAACTCATTTTTTATTGCAAAATTGAAACCAAATATGAAAAAACCCATTATGGTTAAATTTTGGCCGTAGAATTAATGGTGGATTAACTTAACAAAGCCAGACTGGATTAAATTATCCAGTAAACGTATAGGAACAAACAATAACCAAGTAAAAATATAAAAAACTCGAAATCATTCAACAATAATATGAAATAAGCTAAATATAGAAGTAAATACCTTACAATGGACAATGGAGACAAAATCAACGATAATCGTTTGATCGTGGAGGCAAAATCAACGATAGGCATTGATCATGGTGGCAGAATCAATGATCTGTGTGTGGCATCGTTGATGATGGAGGTAGCATCTGGGGAGTGTTTAGTCTCCAAATTAATGAATTTCTTTTCAAAATTGAGAACTTAGGCATTCATCTCAACAAAAAATAGATATGGAAGAGAGATGGAATAACTAATTTTCGAAATTAGGTTTACAAATTGTATAAAAACATGAATTAGATCAAGGAATTAGATTTGAGGAAAGGAGGAGAAAACGGGAGAGAGAAATGGAGCATAGGAATTTGAAATGGAAACTGATACATCGGTGGCATGTTTTTTGAGCTTCAGACTATTTGATTTTGGACAAGTGACAGTAAACAAACCTCCATGACGGTCAGTTTGAAGCATAATAATATTTTTAAACTATAAGCAAAACAAAACACACATACACACACACACACACACATATATATATGCTAAAGAATTTTCGAATAGACCGAATATATGATTAGCAACTAAAATTAATTCTATATCATACAAATTTCAGAAACATTCAATACCTTCTTCATTATATGCATTCATATAATTAACATCACTATAGTCACAAAGTTCACTATCAAAACAAAATTCTGATAATTCTTCAATAATGGCAGTTGCAGTACCAGTGATAGTAAGCCCAGTAAACAATTATTCATTATGTACTGTTTGCTGTGATCCCAACTCCAATTAGGACCGTCATCAAACCCAATAAAACCCAATATCCTATCAGACATCTAACCCAATAAAATCCAATATCCTATCAGATCCGAAATCAACAACACCCTGTTTTCTAGTACGCTCTTAGGCGTAACCCGCTTATATCCAGTATCCAAACCCCATACCCTTAAGAAAGGATGCCCCAACAACTCGTCTAACATTGGACTTCTTCCCAGCATCCTTCACCAAACACTTTCTCAGAAAGTCCTTACTAGAATTCGCAAACTCTTCAGGAATTTCAGGAAGATTTTTTATGAATCCGACCCGACAAAGAAGAGAACCTACATGCGATACATTCAGCCACGGAGCTCTGCCTTAACTTGAGGACGATGATTAATTACATCCACCTATAGTTCAATGGCCCGTAGGGGTGACGAAGTAAGGACGAGACAGAGCGCATATGAAGAAAATATGGAAAAACATACGGAGAAAAAAAACATCATTTTGGTTTCATATAATTTAATTTTGTAAGGGCAGTAAACCATCATCGATTTTGATTAGGTGCAAAACGAAAAATGGCGATATCGACATAAATAGAAGTAGAAAATAATAACCATCAAACAAATAATAACAAATTAAACTGCACAACTGTAGCAAATGACAATTTTGATGGCAAATAATTAAATAACATAGAGAGATTGTTGCAACTTTTCTTTAACTTAAAAGCTAAAATACAATAATAATATATGAAATAAATCACTTGCATTATCAAAAAACACAATTTTTGATAATAAATTCGACATAAAATAACTATAAATTGGGCATATGATGTGCTAAAACTTAATATTTACACGAGCTATATGAATTGAATCTATTCGATCTGCGAATAAGATGACAAGAAGCAACTGCCATAAGAATACGCAAAAAAACACATGTAATACTTAAAGGAGATACATATTTCAAAATTTTAAGAAAAAGATATTCCTTAATATCTCCATATCTAAATGGAGAAATTTCTGACTAAATTATATTGCCACTATGATCGCCACAGGCTCCACCAAGTGCCAACAACATCTAGTTAATCATTAAGTTATAAAATGTTGTTTGACAATTTTAACGTGAACATCCAAAAGAATCCCCTAGAACCTTAATTGTGAGAATAACGAACAAAGAACGCGAGAGCCACTCATAAAATCCTTATATCAGTAAGAACATGAACAACAAGCATACTTCCAACTTCATAATTTACAATTGGTTTTGGCCTTTGGTTATCATAATGCTCAAAATGGTGCCGGTACGTGGATTTGAGCAATACAATGAAGGGGAACAACAACAAGTAATCCATTATCATAATTACATAGCCTATAACTCATAATTACAAATTTGCATGCACCCTACCACGCATTGTTTTAGGAATGCACACCCATAATAACAATCTATCATGAGCTAGAGACAAAATTAATAATTTAGAACCTCATATGTCAATGGGTTCCTTCTACATGCTATCGAGCTTTGGGAACAACTTGTATATGAGTATTCACTTTTTCCTTCCTTTTTCTTGTTTTTTCATGCAAGCATTCTCATCTTGAGAAATAAACCAAGATATTTAATTTTTCATGGAACTTAAGCAGTGTTTTTCTCTGTATGTTCTCCCCTTTTGCCAAGGAACACTGTTTGCTCAAAAATAAATTATTTCACTAAAAATATTCCATTTGCCAAATCTTCTTTCTAAATTTCCTTTGCACTAATTCCGTAATGCTCGTCCCCTAATACTTACATTTGCTACCCATCCACTCTATCATTAATATATACTAGTGTGTTACCCGTGCGTTGCACACGGTATGTTGTAGAAAAATAATATTTTAACTATTTTTGAAGAATATAACTTATTATACAACATCTCATGAATTTGTTAAGATAAATGAATTATAAAATGAAATTACAATATTATAAATGTGTATTTTTTATGAGATTCATATATTTTTATATTTGAATGAAAATTAAATTATCATGTTTGTTGATAAAAATGAGTTAAATATTAATTTATTATTTTTTTAGGATTCATTATTTATTAATCGAATAAATGAAAATAAGTATTCTTCATAAATTTTAAAATTAATATTTTTATAAAATTTCATAAATAAATATTCATATACATATATTCTGAATTTGACATTTAGCTTTTGATACACTTGGCTAAAAGATAAATGATGTATACATTAATATTAAACATTGTTTGAGAGAATGTCGACTATTACCTAAAAATAGAAGTGTAATACCAAAGATTCAATATATTTGTACGCATTTAAAGTTCCTACAGCGCATATTTATAAAAATATTTATTTAACCATTAAAAGAAACATTAAGTGAAAATAAGATCTAAAACGTTACAAATCACATTGTTTCAAGCCTTACTATTTTTATTTTATTGTAAAAATTTTCAAAAAATATTTAACATTTATGTAAAATAATAATAAAATATGAAAGAAAAATATTTCTAATCAAAATATGGTATAATTTTTGCACATTGATCAACTCATATTACGGTATAAATAATCAAGCTGTAACTTTTTGTACAAAATCATACTAATTGGAAATATTTATTCTTTCTTCAATAATACAAAATACAAACATTCATCAATTATCATTAATTGTAATGTTATTCTTCATAAAATATAATTTAATGATGATAAAGAGTCCATTTGATTTACCAATTTTAGGAAGAAAAAATATTATATATGTTTGTAATGATGTACCAATTTGGAAAGAATTTTTTTGTATATATTTGTCTGTAACGAAATAACAAATTTAGAAAGAAAAAATTATGTATATATTTCTTTGTATTAAATAACTAATTTTAGAAAGAAAGAAATTTATGAACTTAAATGTAGAAAAATGTAAAAGTATTAAAGATAATTTTGTATATATTTATGAAAATATTAGATTATACGGACTTGAGAGAAAAAATAGTTTTACCATTTATATCAGTACAAATGCGGTATACACATTGAATTATCATTTTTTATGATTTATTAAATCAATTAAGAAATGTTTGTTAATTGGATTCAGTTAAAAAGTTTAAATTCAAGATCAATCAATAAATTCAAAATGTGGAGTTGGATGTAAAATAATATAAGAAAATTTAGGAGAGATCCGTAAATAATTGTAAAAATTATTGAATGTTGGCATTTAAATGCAAAATGATAGGAGGGAATATTAGTAGAACATTGTATAATTTGTATACAGTTGTGGAAAATTAAAACTATATGGACTTAAATAAAAAATTAGTTTTATTATTTTTGTCAATGTGAATGCAGCACGCATATTGAATTGTTATTTTTCAAAATTCATTAGATCAACCAATGAATATTCGTTAATTGTTTATTTAAAAAGCTTAAATTTAAGACCATTTAACTAAATTTAATATATATATATATATATATATATATATATATATATGGGCTTAAATGTAAAAATAACAAAAAAACTTGCAAGAAATAAGTAAATAATTGTAAAACTTAGTATTAAATTTTAATAGCAGAAAAGAGAACCAATAAAAACATTGTAATTATGATAATAACAATAAATTGTGAGATGGAAAAAATAAAATATCTGGAGAGAATTAAGGAGAGAGGAGGAAATAGCTAGAATTAATAAGAGAGCTTTAAATTCTTCTGCTTTACTATTATTTAATAGATTAAGTAATATCTTGTATAGACTAATAAGTTTTACAAAATTCTACAACTATTTCCATGGCGCATTAACGGTTGCATCTATGTGAAAAAAGTGATGTTTGTAGGAAGAAAAAAGGAGGTTTAAATCCTATAATTCTACAGAATTCAGGTGCTTATAACCGATTTTGAACCACTGGTTGAAAGTCAAAGCCAAGATCACTCATAGATCCTGACATCTAGATCACCTATTCAATCATACAACTCATTTGGTGCCTTTTAGCACATCCAATGGTTAAAAGGTTCTAAAATTCTCTGATCCAACTAGCTAGAAATTTGCTATAATAGCAAATAATATATTTACTAGTGGAAAACTAATAAATACTTACATAAAAACCAAACAAGTCATGAAACCAGATTATATTGTTTATGAAGAAATCATAAAGTAGCATCTTAAGCGGTGTAAAAGGTGTTACAGTATAACTAATACAATTAAACAAATTCATCTTTCTTTAGGAATTTGACTAAGCAAATATTCTCCATTAAAAAATTGATAAAACGAACAAATCAATAAAATTTACTTATACGGTTGTTAAGAATAATACTATTTAGAAATTCTAGTAGCAAAATTAAATGCAGGTACCCAATAACGTTTGGTCAAACTAACAATAGCTAATCATAAAATAAGTGCTCAGAAGTCAGTCAGATACTATATTATAAATATAAAATATGATGATAGGTACTAAATATATTAGAAATGGAAAGTGACGACTTACAGCATGAATTCCATAACTTAACTCCATTATAGTCCCAGCAACTTATTGAAGCTAAATTTGAAATCGAATTGAGGATTTAGCGACCTTAACATTTTGGATTCGAAATCGAGTATTGATTTTCGATCCATAAGATGATGTCATAGTTTTCATGTTGGTGTTTATCTTCACTATCATTTTAGGAAGTATTCATCTAAGATGATATTTTGAAAATAAGATGATCAAGAAGAGAGAGTACTGGGTTATTTGATATAAGTTGTTTGTGCCAATGGGCTTACAGTAGAAATAACTAAGAAAGTGGATTTAGGGTTTGTTGGGCTAGAGAAGTTGAGGGAGGAAGAGAATGAAGAGCCGAAATGAAGAGTGGATCCTCTGGTTTGAGTTTTAGTTAAAATCTAAGAGGAAAAAATGGGATAAGAAACATAGGAACGTATTTCAGCAAGCAAAGAAAGAAAGTAGCATCATTTTTTGGCTTCAGAGAATTCCATTTGGCAGTACCGCGGTAGAGCAAACCTCCCCTTGGGCATTTTGACTAAGATTTTCTTTTAGAGGATTAGAAAGAAGGTAAAACTTATGAAGAATACAAAATTAAGCTAAAGGACATAAATATTATTTTTGAACTGAAAAACAAAACGGTGGTTATAACTAGTATTATATTCAATTTTTACACTATACTGAATGTTAATTATGACTAGCATTATTCTAACTAGCATTGTTCAATTTTACATTATTAAAAATACTACTTGTAATTTATATCCAAGAAAAATAAACTTTTTTTCTTTCAATTTAGATTTTTTTTCTTCCAAAGTTTTTCTTTGCCTATTAACATTGTCTTTTTCCTTAGTATTTTAATTCTTTATTGTTTGAAAGATAACTAGTAATATAAATGGTTATTGGTGTTGGAATGATAACTAATAAACAATTGTGATATGAATTTATAACAGAATCCATATTAGACATTGATATGAAAATTTTTAACTCGAACCTCTATTTAACCCTAGTTTTAACCCATTAATTTAAGCCACAAATTTCTAATCAAATCATCATTGTCTTTCTATCTTGACACATAATAATATTAATCATATGCAAACCTATAGTTGAAAATATAGGACCAAAATATGAAAGTTAAATAAAAGGGACCGTCAATCTTAAAGAATTGACAAGTTATATATGTATGTATGTGTTAAACACCTTAAATTTTAATTAGTAAAATATTAATCATTTTAATAAGATTTCGGCTATATATGTGACAACCGGAAAATCCGTACCCTTTGAATCGAGAATAATCCACACATGTCCGACCCACAAAGCACAGACTGACGGAAAGTCAAGAGAAAGAAAGGAAAAGAGAAGAAGAGAAGAGAAGAGAAAAAATAACCAAACAGAACAATATAGAATCTCACATCGCAGCGGAAAACATATAATATCATATCAATGATCTTTACAAAACAGAATTGTATATATATACACCAATCAGAGTTCAACAAACAATTACTAGTTATCAGCCTGAACAGTTATAATATCATGTCCTCACAATTGATGATAATATAAACAACTAAACAATGCAATGGATAATCAATAATCAAAACAGATACGCGTATACGAAATGAAGATCTCTAGCTCTCCTGCTGATGCTCCAAAAGCACCAAATCATTGCCTGTAAATATACTCGGTCTGACCCGAGCATTGAAAGGGAAGAACACCAGGATCAATATGGTAAACCAGCATGAGAAACAGACTCAACTGAATTTATTAAACTACCAAACTTATTCTTTATCAAAACAAAAGTATCTCGTAAGACAAGTCCACACATAAACACGAACATGTTTTTACCTTACGATAATTAAAACATTTTTATACCAAAATACACTTGATATTATTTTTAATGACATTCTTTTGAAATCACTTTTCAAATAAACTTATTCAAATAAGGTATCAATACCTGGACTAAGTCTAACGTAATATATCCAGACCAGGTCAATGGAATATACCGAACGGAATATATGATACCAAAAAGGGGTAGCTGAAATGTTTGCAAGTCATTATAGCTATTTCGGGAATACAATCAAAACCATAAATCTCGTATTGGGATTGGATTTCCATCATGCTAGGAAACTAGTGGAAAGTACAATCTGTATCCACAGCTTACGTCCAACACTCGGACGCCGTTATACAACAACATAAATGGCTAAAAGTGGATGCAATCTGCGAATAACATCCAAGGACTCAGACTTCGTGCATCCTTGCCATGAGGCCCAGATGTATCTGGTACCTAGGGCTCAGAACATCTGATAACTCAAATCACTACTATCCGAAATGCGAGCATACATCTGACCATATAGAATCCCATCATAACCGGGATGCGAGGCTACGCTCAATTTCTTCAAAGCCACGTTTTTCATACAAAACCACGCTTTGATCATAATAGATTCCACTTTGAATGCCACAATGCCATTCCTTTGATTACTATTTGACTCCCACAAGCATACAACCCTTGAGCTCATACGTCTCAAGAAGGGTGTTAAGCTAAGAGAAGTTGCATTCTCTACCGCCACCACAGATATACATTTGTAAAAACGTTGTGTCTCAGAAATGCAATGTCGGACATTCGTCCATACAAGTTCGTTCTGAGACTGAACGAAACCGAAGGCACTTTCCTCGGCCATTACTAGGTGAGAAGCCCTTGCAATTTGAAAAATCTCCATAATGGGGAGACCAATGCTATAAATAACTCTATAAAGGGAGCGACCGAGAGCATGTTCAACAAGTGGTCCTCATGCTATGAAGATCCACGATCTTCAATAATCATCATCTTCAACATGCCTTTACTTTTGAACGTATATATTGGTTCGAAGTGGTTTTCGGATAGGAATTATCCAAATCCGACTCTGGTTCCTTTGAAGCCAATTATCGATAAAAAGATGTTAAGTTCATATGTGGATATCAATCAATTACTTCATTTTTTATTTAAATCAAATATCTTTTCTAGATATATTCTTTTCAATTTATTCCATTTTCTTTTCAAGAGTATATGGAATCATTAAGCCTCATTTATCAAATCATTTGGTTTATTTAAACCTTTCTTAAATCCTGAAATAATTCCAAATCATTCTCTCTTTTACTTAGGAAAACCTTTCCAAATCATTCATTAAATCTTAATCAAAGATTTCTTATATTCAAGTTATAACCTTTAACTTAGGGAAAATATTCCCTAATCATTCATTAAATCTAAATCAAAGATTTTCTTTTTAACTTCAAATCATATTCTTGCAAATCGAAGATTTTCATAATAGAGCACTACTGCCACATTAGATATGGTAAATTTCACCTCCAGGGACTAATGGCAAGTTTCACCTCCAGGGACTAATGGCAAGTAATCCTACATTATGAATATCTTTGTCTTTAACGATCTTTGTCTTCTATATATTTTATTTCAAAAATTAGTTTGAAGGAATTTTCGAATGGGAATTACCCAAATCTGATCTCGGTTCCTTTGTACAAACCATCGAATAAAAATGTTAAGTGGTTATGTAACATTCAAAGAATTTGTTTCTTTTCTTTTATCTTTAAAAAAACTTAAATATGATCTTTTTAGAGCATCTGGGCTTTTCTTTCGATCTGTTCCATCCCTCGCCTAAGAAGAGATAACATAGGTCAGGTAAGTTCAGGGCACTAGTTTCTCTATCCCTAACCTTAGTTAAACACCTTTTTTTATCATCTCAGATCTTATAGGCGGGACAAATGTACTAGTCGTTTCCGCATACTCAGTTTGTTATTACATTCAATATTCTTTACTTTTCGTTTAAGTTTTATAAATGATTCCTCTAAACCATTTATTCAAAATCTTATTAAAACTCCCAAATCATCTTTAAATTACTTAATTATTCCTTTAAAATCATTCACAAAATATTTAGGGAATAATTGTTAAGTTCAAACTCATATTCACAAGGTTATAGAATTCGCAGCATAAAAGTGCTGCAGAAAGTGCTATATAACCTTATTTGATTTAAACAACTTTTAAATATTTGAAAATTCATATTTTCCATTCCAAATATCTTTTAAACCAGTTTAATAGGTTTATCCAATTTATTTCATATTTTTAATCATTTAAAAATATCATTTATATAGAAATCTTCTTTAGGATTCTCAACTGCAAAACCGCGATGTTTTTAGAAAATTGTTTTGGAGATATTTCAAAATCTACTTGATGAAATCTTGATTTTCTTTCTTTGTTGAAAAATTATTATCATTGTGGACCAAAGAATTTTTATTTCAAAGAAATTTGACTTATAAATCATTCTCTACGTCAATTTAAAGTTACGGGTTGAAATTTACGAACTACTGCTACGCGACAAGCTCGATTTTGACGAATTTTGTGAATTGCTTCGAAACTTGTCCAAAACGCTTCAAATTTTATTTTAAACTATATTTAAATTATTTTAACTTATTTAAAATCATTAAGAGGCTAAATAACTTTCACACACATTTGTATGGATTTAATTTTCAATTAATTAACTATGGTTAATTACTAATCATTTCTCTTATCATTTATCAAACAAGTTATCAACCACATAATCAATCAACTTGCAACCAAGTTACCAAACATTTATTCATCCAACATATTTAAACTTTTTAAATCATTATACTTGAAATAATTATTGGATTTATTAGTAAATAAGAGTACTCACATTGCTTGTAGTCGTCGCGCTAGCGATTTATTCCGATTAAAATTAAACAAGCATTTATTTTCAACCAAAATTTTCACTAGCTCAAATAATCCTAATCCATCTCCATATTGTAGTGCTCGTCAATACGGACCTCGTATGAAGAAGATATGATGTTTTAAACATTATACGAATTAATATATGAATTAATTTTAATTTAATTTCAATTTTATTTTTATTTCCAAACCCTAAAAGCAAATCTGGCCGTCCATCATCATCAAACAAAATCTGGCCGCGAATTCTTTCTTCTTTTCTCATTCGTGAAAGCTCACATAACCCAACCCATTGCTGTCGATTCTCCTATCAATTTACGTGCCACCAACGATCATCGAAACCCCGATCAAGCTTCATCATCACGTAGCTCGCACTCGACTCCATCTCCGGCCAAGGACCGGTCGAGCTCGGTCAACTATAGGATTCGAAAAACGTGCCGAAACATGTGATCTTTGCCTCGAGATTCACGTCGATCCGTTATGTGAAATCCAATCATAGTCATTGGATTTAAAGATCACGATGTGCTCTACAGTATTGCAGAAGGAAGTTTCTCGAATTGATTTACGGATTGGATGATAATTAAAGAAGATGAAGATAAGATTTCGGCCATTGAAAAGGGAAGTGTCGGCTATCCCTAGCCCTAGCTAAATTAGGTTTTGCAAAAATGAAGAAAACAAGTCCTTTTATAGAAAATTTGATGACCTATTCATCCGAAAAATTTTCTAACTCGAAACGAAGTATGCTGCTTGGCGTTTATAATGTTTTACCCCTATTTCGAACGCAATGGAATATATATATATATATAGAAGCCAATTCGATCGTATTTAAAAGATAGGTTTTCGAATCGACTATTTAAATTTAAAAATCACTTAAACGAATTTCTACGCCTTTTAGTTTGCTCCGGACAAATCGTAAATCTGATTGACATGAAATTAGAAATCTTACAATAATATAACATTACGGATCTAATGAAACTAGTTTCGTCGAAAACCGAGACTGTTTGAAAAATGACTATTTTCGCTCGTCAATTAAATATTAAAATATTCAATTTCTACAAATTAACTTTTAATTTAATTTTAAAAGTTCTCTAACATCATTCTAATTCAAATAGAATTTAATTAATCTTTATAAATCATTTTTATTCACATTTAATTCAAATACCAATTATTTCTGCAATTTCAAATATTAAATTAATAATTTAATTATTCAATTAAATCCTCATATTCGAAATATACTTTATTCAGCTTATAAACTTAACTTTTGAATATTTAAAATTAATTATGTATATGAATTTCAAATGACTGAAATTCTAGGTCGTTACTATATATATATATATATATATATTATATTTAATAAATAAAATAATTCAAATGTTGATCTTAAAATTAAGGTTTATTTTCATTTTCAATTAATCATAATTTTATTTAGTCAATGCATTTAACATAAATTCAAATATCATTTTTTTGACATGTATAAAATTTCTTATTCGGTTGAATGATACATGCACATGTAATATTATAGTAATTTTATTTGAAACTAATTTAAATCTAAAAATATCTAAATATAAAATTATGAAATTTTTTGTACATACACGTCGTAATGATATCCAACTCATATTGAGTTAACTTGATATAGACATACATAAATGCGCTAAGCACTTAAAAGACGTATGAACACACGGATCATTCTGTAACTATCTTCACCATCTATTGCCCCAAACCCCAATATCGCTCAAAAATGAATTAAACAAGTGGAAAAAGATGAAATCAAACAGAAAAGAAGAAAATAGAGTGTTTTTATAGTGGTTCGGCAAAATCTCCGGCTTAACTTAGTTATTTTTATTGATGAATTCTCTTTGAAGTACACAATTTTCAATCAATTTCGAGATATAAATAATTAGATCTCTGTTTTGCCTTAACAAAGTTATAGAAAGAAGAAGAAGATCCAAAATTCCACTCTTAATGAAGATAGACTATTATTTATAAATGGGATTTAGCATAAATTTTGCCATTCCATCTTTAATCGAGTATATTTCCTCAGATTTGAAGCTCCAACACGAAGAACATGTCATCGTGCACATTTTCTATACATGTTTTATTGTGTCAAAAATTATTTTTTTCGTAGCTTAAGTCCCAAGCCTTCAAGTATCACTTCGGTACCGACCAAATCATGTCTATGCCGACATGATTTTATGATCCAAAATTAGTCAAATTTGACGCACTTTTTCATTTCATTATTCTTGATGGTTTCTAAATCATGTTGACACCAAACATGTCGGTACCATCCAACTCACATCCGTACCAATCAAATCATCTTCGTACCAATCATGTCAATGTCAATCAAATCATGTCGGTGCCAACCAAATCATGTCGGTGCCAACCAAATCATGTCGGTGCCAACCAAATAATGTACTTTCGAATCTTAGCCAAATTTTCGGTTTCTTCAGTCTCGACATCTTTCAAGCTTCTTAACTCATTCCTTCTTCATTTTGTAGTTCAATTTCTCCGATCTAAGTCAATTCTATCATGTCATCCACGTAGACTGCCATTGTTCATCCAACTTAAACATTGTGTTCACCAACCATTATTAAGTTGCCTCGGTGTTCATTGGGCCGAATGGCTTTACTCGGCAACAATACAATCTGAAGTCGGTGATGAAGTTAGTGTTCTCCAGATCGGGTTCGTGCATCATAATCAGGTTATATCATGAGTAGGAATCTATGAAAGAGAGTAGTTCATTCTC
The DNA here is from genome assembly GCA_030765085.1 of Allium cepa. Classification (NCBI taxonomy): domain Eukaryota; kingdom Viridiplantae; phylum Streptophyta; class Magnoliopsida; order Asparagales; family Amaryllidaceae; genus Allium; species Allium cepa. The sequence continues at coordinate 43,031,944 of CM060937.1, forward strand.
TATGGGAACATCCACGAGCTTGTCAATTTTAGGTAGTGGGAAGCTGTTTTAGGCAAGCTTTGTTCAGATATGAGTAGTCAATACAAGTTCGCCACTTCCCATTTGAATTTTTAACCACAACTGGATTTGATAACCACTCAGGATAAGTTGCATCGCGGATGAAGCTGTTAGCCAATGGCTTACCTACTTCCTCCTTCAATGTAGCAGATCGCTCTAGACCCAGACTGTGTTTCTTCTGCCTCACTTGAGTGAATTTTGGATCGATATTGAGTGTGTGACATGTTATCTCCGATGATATCTCACACATGTCGGAAAGCATCCAAGTGAACACGTCCAGCTGGGTGCAAAGAAATTTAATCAATTCTTGTTGCATTTCGATCGTAAGTTGCTGCCCTTCCTCGTCTAAACTCTTCTTCCTATGGTCCAAAGCCTTCTTAAAACGGTTATGGTCTCTGAGCCATGGGCGGTTATGTAATAGCTATGATGATGGTTCGTGAATGTGGAAAGACATCCCCATATTCTTTTCCTTTTCATTTTGTTTCGATTTGCGTAACTCGGTGACATAACATTCTCTTGCGATGCTTTGATCTCCCTTTATAACTCCAACCTTATTCTCTATTGGAAGTTTCATGTTAAGGCACCACAGAGCCCAATGCGATCCTGAAATAAGTAAAGGTCGGTCGGCCCAAGAAAGCATTGTAAGATGAAATTTCAACCACGATCATGATGGTTTGGATAAAGACTACCCTGCGTTCTACTTCGAGCTCCACAGGCAAGTCAGTCATCCCGACTGGCTGTCTGGTTCTCCCATAAAGCCTTGGATTTTTATTCGGCAAGAAAACACATCCTTCGTATCGATCTTCATCTAATCGAATGTATGTCAAAACAAGATGTTAACAGAACTTCCACTATCCTTCAGGATTCGATGTGCAATTGCGGTCCAATCCAGACTATGACTAGCATTGGATCGAGAGTCGGTGCTTCTACTCCTCCAGTGTCTCGGTTTCGAAACACTATGTCACCATTAAGTGTCCTTTGCTGCTTGGTCGGAGCGTCATCCTCAATTGCAAAACAAGCTTCTTTCAGTGCGTGTTTAGTAAACTCACTTATCGCTCCATCTCTCCCAGCTCTTCTGTGTCAGGTAAGGTCCTCCAGAAATAATGCTAATAACAAGTCTCTGTTTTGTGCGTCTAGATCCTGCTCCATTGGGTTCAGATTTGTTTCCTTGAGTACTTAGAACTTGGGGTCCAACAGGTTAGTTAGAGTTTTACGATTTCTTCACGTACTACTGGAGCCTGTTGCTCTTAATTAATTCCTCAATTAGATCATTTAGATGTCGGCACTCCTTCGTGTTTTTCCTGTAATTTTCATGGAAGTAGCAGAACTTCCCTGATTTCTTTTGTCATTCAGATTCTTCCTTCCTTGGAGGCTTGTTGTATTGCTCAATTCCCTGAGTTACAAGCTAGATGTTCCCTAAGCTGTCATTTAATGGTGTGTACCCCTCGGGTCTTAGGTTCCTGATCCACTTTCCATTATCGTCGTGCCTAATAGTGTTTTGACTCTTACTCTTCTGATTTCCATCTTTCCTTGCATTTCCTATCATGGCTCCAAAATTGTTTCCATCCTGATTAACCGCTACATTACTGCCCTCCCATGCGTCTGCCTCTTCCAATCTCAGTTACTGACTCACCTTTCGGTTAAACTCATTCATGGTGGTTGGTTGTTTCATCTTAATCCATCTTCTAAAATCTGTTCCCGGATGGATAGCTTGGACTAAAGTAATGATTACCATATCTTCATTAGGTTTGCTTACTTCAGTAATCGTAGTATTAAACTAGTTCATAAAGGGTTTTAGCGACTAATTTGGTCCCTGTAAAAGGCCAAATAGAGACATCACATCTTTTGGCCATGCCGTGCTAAGTTTGAACCGTTCCAAAAATTCCCTTGCCAACTCGTCAAAGGTAGAATTGGATCTTGGTGGGAGTTTGGTAAACCATATAGAAGCAACACCTTCCAAGAAGTTAAGAAAACATCTACAGCACACAACATCCGTTGCCCTAGCTCTGTCTATATGAAAACTGTTCTTGTATAGGTGTTGTTTAGGGTCCGCCGTCCTGTTGTAAGATGGCATAGTGGGCATCCTAAACTTCTAGTGGTATTCTTCCCCTAGAATGTTTTCAGTAAATGGAGTTCCCCTTGGTGTAGAACATCAATCGTCGTCCTTCCTACCTTTACTTTCTTCCATCAAGCGCTTGACCATTTTCACAATGAATTCCTCGCTATGCTGGTAGTCCACATGTCGTCTGTCAAGGGCTATGCCAAGCGTTCGACTCTATAAATGGCCTTGGTTTTCCAACTGAAGTCTAGGTTCTCCATTCTCTAGGAGAGCCACTCCTATAGAACTCCGTTGGCGCGCAATTAGCCTTATGGCGGCAGTTTGAACTTCCTCCAACATTTTTCTTTCCTATTTTAGCATTCAATTCAAGTCCATTCGCATCAAGTTACGTGTCATCTTTAGATTCAGAGAGAAGCATTACAATATTCCCTTGTGGAGCTTTCACTCTAGGGTTAGGGTTTGCGATAGGTTGTCCTCCGGTAGGAGGGGTACTTCCATTATATTCAATAATAATTACATTCGCTCTACCAACTATCTCCTTGCGCTTTTGCTTGCCATCCCTCCTATTCAAGCATGAATAGGAGGAATTCTCATGTTTCATAGCCTCTGCGATTTCCGGCCTAGTCCTTGGGGTAGTTGGTGGTTGTAGCGCTAGCAAAGCATCAATCTTATCCATAAGATCCTTTTAACTATCAGTCATCTTTCGGTTAATTTGATTAACCATTAGGTTAAGCTCTCCTTTGGTTACAACCTTCCGTTAAGTGGAAGCACTTGGCGTTGGGTTTCTAGCATTAACCTCTGTTCGATGATTGTAAGCGTTGTTCACTTTCGTTTGCTGGAGATTGGTTTCATTAACACCAAGTGTTGTCCCAACATATTTTCCATATGTTGTCTTCCTCTTAGGAGTCATTAGAATAGCAAATCTCTAACTTTCTTCACGCAAACTTTTTTGATCTAACTTTTGGATCTATCCAATCCAAAGTAGATATGTAGATCCAAGCCTGAATTCAGTTCTTAGTGAAAGCACCAAAATATTAACATAAAAATGGATCAACACCCTGGAGTATAATATGAAAACATTAGCCCTGTTAGAACAGAGAAAATATACTAAAAATAGAAGAAAAGTAAATGAGACAGAGATTCTATAGTGGTTCGACTGTTAAGTAAGCCTACGTCCACTTTGTAGCTTTGATTATTGGTTTGATCTAGCTTGAATGAGATTACACTGGTGACTGAGACAGAATTAGTCACAAGTATAAGGGTTAGATTGATTCGAAGTCCTAGAATTGCCCAGAGTAGTTATCTTAGTGACTATGGTGTAGAGAAAAGAGTTGAAGAAGAGACACAACTTCCACCTAGTGATGGCATAAACCAGATCCTTTTTTGGTTGCACTATAGTTTGTATTTATAGAGGTAGAAATCATATTGGATTAGAAGCTCGCTTCCAGAGAAGTCCAGGATCGGCCAAAGATAGCATAAGAAATGCCATGCCGACACAAGTTAACGGCTAAACTCGATACCAAGTCAAAGCCTTAACTCGGTGCCGAGTTTAATCATTAGCCAATCTTTAGCTAAATATTTTTTTGAACGCCTCGGTTAGTTTAGATGTCCTCAATGTAATTTGGTAGATTATTGACGGGTTTTGATTATCATTTTCTAGAACTCTACGAAACTTCATGAATATGCATAGTAAGACCAGGGGATCACTTGACAAACGAAGATACCTGTTGAATATGCGCTTATATGATTCTTTGTTTGATGATAATAAACATATATATATTCATTTAAATGTATTTGTTAATGTACTATTTTATTTTTCATAGATTAAATAAATATTTGTTGAATAAAATAGATGACACAGAATTTGAATTCAAACAGAAATTTTATTCAAACAAATATTTATTACAATTTTGAATAGTACAAATTCAAGCTCTCACTATACATATACAGTTTTGATTGTAATTACATCACAATTCAATTTACATAAATGCCTCACTACATATCACTCACACTCGTAGTCTATCTTCAATTTCATTCCAGTCATAATCCAGCATCTGAGAAATCTGCAAAAATATTCACTAACGCAGTAAAATTGAAAAAGAAATATTTTTGCAATAAAAAATGAAATATGATTTTTTGATTTGCCTCAGTTATTTGGGTTGTTCGTCATCATTCACATTTGAATTCATCATACACGAACAATGTGACATGCACAGTGTATCACTGTACATGCCACAAGGCCGTGCACATCGATATACACTTGATAATGCTACAGGGACAGGTGAGCAAAGGTCAAACCCAAATGAAAAGCCGGGTTCAACTTACGTGCAATATATTTAAAATCACGATACGAGCACAAGGTCAAACCCGAGTTTTTAAAACTGGGTTCAACACAAGGCACATTAAAACTGAAGCATGAAGCAGTCTCAAGTGATACAAATGCACAACAACATGAATACTGCAACAACCAAAGCCAAGACTACAAGTACAAGGCACAGTGCACCACTGACCGTGAAGCAAAACCAAGTTCAGATTAATTCAAGAAATATAACATGCAGTTTTGCAATGATACAAGGCAAACTGGCAACAACAAGTTAAAGTGAAACAATACATGATGAATCAGGCCACACAGCAAACAAATCAATGTAGCACCAAGTCATATACAAGCCTCACTGAATCAAAGGAACATCAAATACATGGAGACAAGACCAAACTGCATCAAGACCACTATGCAGTGTACATGAATGCAACAGAAAGTAGTGTAAATACAACTCGAAGCAATGCAAGTTCATATGTACAGCAAGCTACAATCTCAATGAAGTGGATGAACAAGGCAAGTACGCATGTCTGCAGTGACACGGCAGTTTTGAACAAAGACTCAATTCTCTTATACAGACTCGACCACAAGATGCCGACATAAACAACATCAAAGAAAGCAACCCAATAGCATTGCATGCAATAGAGACTCGGGCAAATGTCCAGACAACAACATGAATGCAACAACAAAATGCCAAAGCTCAGTGAAACCCAAGAAAGTGCATATCCATACCAACATGAGTGCAGTAATGACCACCGAGATAAATTCAAGTAAAGATACCAACTACACAAAAGTTCAAGTGAAACAAGTACAGGTTAAACCAACCAGAGAAGATGAACCAAACAATACAAGCTCGAGGCAATATGAGTGCAAACATACACATATATACATTCATGTATGTATGTATACAAATGATCAGAACTTCAACCAAACATGATAATGCAGACACAACAATGAAGACTACAGTAAATGTCCAGAAAAGACTGACAAGTACATAGCAGTGTAACCAAGTCAAAGCCAGTGGTAGTCAAACATCACAAATTCAATGCTGAGAAACAATGTAACAAAGATGGCCAGAAAATCAAAGTCGTAATTCACAGTGAAGTCGAAGATGACGGAAGATTAAAAGTGCAGAGATGACCAAGTAAAAAAAAAATCAAGTGCGTATATGCAATCTTTGAAAAAGTCAAAAATCAAGTGCGTATATGCAATCTTTGAAAAAGTCAAAAATCAAAAGAGGAAAGTCTTTGCCGTATCATTCAAGTAAAAATCGAACGCTTTAAAATCAAAACCGTGTGTATCAAGTTATAACAATATCAGGAAAGCAAGAATTAGGAAAGTATTGAATTGATACGAACAAATTCAAGTGTCTCGGAATTCATATAAATACCAAACCCCAAATTCATCATCGGCATCGAGTTCAAGCAAGTATTAAACCAGCAACGAAAGGGAAGAGAATACATACCACAATCTATCAAACTCGATCAACAGAGGAGCAGCTGCGAACGAGCACAAGTAAAGCATCCAGAGAATCGATCATCAAAGAAGTAGCAAGCAAGCCAACACTCAAACCAGAGAGTCGATCAATATAGGCGTGCATCGAAAAGCCCCAATTTGGATCGAAGAACACTAGCCCTAATTTCAGAGCGCAAAGAGGAATAATCAAAGAATCAAAGCCGCCATGTTTTTTTTTCAAGCCAGAGAAAAGAGAACGGGCTAGAGAAATAAAAATTGGGCCGGCCTTGTTGTTTTTGAAAGGCTTTAGTTTATTTTTGCAATAAGGGCTTTAGTTTATTTTTAGGGTTTATTTTTATTAAGGGGGTTTTTTGTTTATTAGTTTTATTTTTATCTGTTCTTTTCGAATCAAGTCTTGGTAAATCACCACCTAGGTCTTAGGTAGTGTCAGACTGTCTAGTTAGAATTAGTTCAGTGAGCAGGGTGTGCGAGTTTGCAAAAGTCTATAGGCGGTAGCAGGGTGTGCGAGTCTGTAAGAGTGTTTGTAAGCGGGAGACTGTTTAATTCTAATAGAAATCTGGGAATGCAGCAGTAGGCAGGGGTTGCCGAAGCTGGGTAAATTTTGTGTGTGATTTACTTTTCAGCGTATTTATTTCTCTGCAGTTTGTTTTTGTGTTTAATTCGAGAAAATTTGCTATAACCCTATTCACCCCCCTCTAGGGTTAATCTAGATCCTACAATACCATGATGTGGCATTTAGATTCGCTACCGAGTTAAGGGTCTAACTCGGGCCGAGTTAAGGACTTAGCCTATTTTGGGCTCCATACTTTCTTGAGCTCTTCCGTTAGTCCTTATGAGTGTCTTTGCTAAATTTCAAGTCATCCTGTTCTATTTCGATGCACTAACTCCTGTTGATTTCTGTTTGGTTAAAAACTCAGTAAATATTATCATTTATTTGGTTGAAGGATCAAGAGGTGACATTAGACATCAAGCCATGCATTCTATAACCATAGATTTTGATCCTTTAAGATATACTAAGGCCATAAGTCTCGGGATTTAGTTATTTCGCAAGAAGTCATAAATGATGAAATGGATCCTTTTATGGGAAATCAAACATGAAAACTAATAGACTTACCTTCTGGTTCAAGACAATTGGATGTAAGTGGATATTTGAAAAGAAATTAAGAGCAGATGGTACGATAGAAAAATTTAAAGCAAGATTACTTGCTAATGGATTTACCAAAAAGGAGGAATAGATTGTTTTGGTAACTACGCACCTGTAGCTAGAATTTCAATAATTTGGACATTGATTGCATTAGCATTTATTTATAAACTTGAAATTTATCAAATGGATGTCAAGACTGCATTTTTAAATGGAGAATTCACAACAAGAAAATTTGTCATTGATGCAATAAATAGTAGCATTTGATAACTTAGTGCAACCATTGATTTACAAAACAAAATAAAATAATAAATCAAGCCACAAGATTTATCCCACCTAACACTTTTAGAAGGTGGTAATTTTTTTTCCATCCCCGCTTTCATCTTTTATCAACTTTATTCGCTCTTTCATCAAAATCACCCAAAACTCTAGAATGAAATTCTCTCAAACACGAATCCATGCCTTCTATTCCTTTAGCTTTGAACCTCATCTCACCGTCCTTTTGAGTATTCAGTCAACCTACTGCCTCCAAAATATAACTTTACTCCTCTGGCTCCCATGTCATTCTAAAATTGATGAGTTTTATAGATTCAAATCGGGTTTTCAAACTTCAATTTTTAACGTGACTGAAAATTGGAATTCGAATTTGATTTATTTTTACTTGATATAAGATTGGGTACAATTTTGGTTGCTATAAGATTGCAGTTTAAATTTAGTTCAATCTCTTGTCCTTAAATAAATTAGGATATATAAACTATAATGAGTAGAACCATTTTTGGTGTATTAATTATAAGTCAAGTTAATGATAATTCTTATGTTAACCTTGAGGTATTTGCGCATGAGAAGCTTGTGTTTATAGGGGAAAATAATTTTGTAGCTATTTATAGGTAGCAAGCAGTTGTGCATATGGGTTGGCATCAAGAACTGCAGGAATAGGTTCATTATGAAAAGTGTCAGGAACTGCATGAATAGGTTCATTATGAAAAGTGTGCGCATGTGCTGCAAGAGAAGAAGGGAGGTGCGCATCGATATCAAAAAGCAGGTCTGGTACTTGTGTTTATGGAATTGCAGCTTTAGGTGATTCCATGTGTGCATCAAGAGAGGCAGCAGGTAGTTGTCCATTAATAAATTTGAGCTTTAGTTATTTGTCAATTAATTGATCATAAATTATTGATATATAAATTACAAAATTACTTAATCCAAGAAACTAAGGATGTCAATTTTCATAGCGGGAAGAAATATATAAATTACAAAATTACTTAATCCAAGAAACTAAGGATGTCAATTACAAAATTATTGTTACATCCCGAATGTCATAGCGGGAAGAAATATATCTAGAAGAGAATGATCATACCCTAATTGAAAATGACCCACTTAGCCTTGCTGCTTCTAACCCTATTTCGGTCATTTCCTCGGGTCAGACCGAGTATTACAGATTTTCAGGTAGGACGTTCTGGAGCTCAGGAGGCGAGCTGGATGGCAAGAACGCGTAGAATATTTCCGCTGTAATTATATTATTGTAGTTCTGTGATAAATTGATTGTATATGACCAGCATTTGAATATATGTGAAACTCTGATGTATTGAAATGTAATCGACATATATAGTATTCTTTGTAAGCTATTGTTATTTATTATTATATTTTATCCGCTGCGAATGTGAGATGTTTGGTGTTTCTGTTCTTCTTCTTCTATCTCTTTCTTCTTTTCCATAACTATCTGGAACTTTCGGGTTTGAAAATTTCGGGTCGTTACAGTTGGAACGACCCGAAATTTTCAGACCCGAAAATTCCAGATAGTTATGGAAAAGAAGAAAGAGATAGAAGAAAGAAGAAGAACAAAATCAACTACACCTCACATTCGCAGCGGATAAAATATAATGAATAAATACTACCAGTTTACAAAAGAATACTATATCTGTCGATTACATTTAATATACATCAGAGTTTCACATTATATACAGTCACTGAATATTTACAATTATCATGTCTCAGATAAACAATAATATAAACACAGCGGAAATATTCTATACACTATTGTCATCCAGCTCGCCTTCTGAGCTCCAGAACGTCCTAACCTGGAAATCTGTAATACTCGGTCTGACCCGAGCATTACACCAAAGTAACACCCGGGTCAGGCTGGAAACCAGCGTGAGTAAACCCAACTAACATGAATACCAAAGCAAATAACTATTATAAACCCGGGATGACATATATCAATTTAACAAATTCACAATTAGCTATGGGAAATGCTTATTTCACATATAAATTTCTAAGCACCAAACTTAGATAAAATGATCCAGTTTACCTAAAACCTTTCATTCCAGCCGATTGATTTCACAATTCAATTTATATAAAAATTCGAAGAGGTTTCGGGTATTTCCCAATACCCGACCCCGGTCTCTTCGAAACTCATGTTATTCTAACCCAAGTTATTCAAATGAAATATACAACGTTTCATATCAGAGATATCAACTCATCCACAACATCCTATACCATTCAGCCATCCATAAGCAATGCTTAATCACATACAACTTAATTCAATTGATTCAAATTGAATTTCTAACCTCAATCATTTAGATTAATTCCAAATCAATTAATTGGTCAACCCATCATTATTTATCTTAATTAATCATCCTGGATTAATTATCTTTCAATTACATTCAAGTAATTATCTTTCATTTACTTCACGATATTAATTATTCTTAACCAAAATCAATAAGTAATCTTTATTACTTCATGAATTAATTAACTATTTTTGATTTCATTTATCCATAATTACTTATATTAATTTACTTCTCATCAATCACTTATTACTGATTAATTAATCAATCGTTAATTTCATCATCAATTATATGAATTAAGAATTTCCTATTCTATTTTAATTTATCCTAATCATAATTTAATTTCACTAATTAAAACACAGTATTAATCATTTCCAATTAATCCCAAACCGTAATTAACTAACTCTTAATTTACTTCATTAAATAATCAATTTCTCTTTAATTAACCACCTTAATTAATCTCTTGAATAATTTCACAAAGCAATTATATTAATTACATTAAGTAATTATCTATCAAACCATCCATTGACTATGTTAAATAAATTAAACTTCATTAATTAATTTAAACCTGCATTAATTAATTCCAACCTTTAATTACTAAATTAATCATCCCAAATCATTAACTAATTTAATTAATTACTCATCCATTTTAATCACCCTTATATTTCTTCCAAAAATCCAATTTATAAATTTCGATAACTTAGGGTACCGAAATATTCAAGCAAACCACAACATTCAGCAGTCCAATTACCAAAAAAATACTCATCATCGAATATCAATCATTTCAGTTGTAACGACCCGAAAATTTCAATCCTGAAATTCCAGATAGTTAGAGAAAAGAAGAAAGAGAAAGAAGAAGAAAACAGAAACCAGTCACAGAAACCTCACATTCGCAGCGGATCAAAATATAATAGCAAATAATAATAGCAGTTATACAAAAGAAAACTGTATCTGTCAATTACACTTTAAAATATCAGAGTTACATCATACACAAAACACTGGACAGTTTAAACAACATGTTCTGATTACACAATAATATATCACAGCGGTAAAGTACTCCATACGCTTCAGCCCTCCAGCTCGCCTCCTGAGCTCCAGAACGTCCTTACCTGAAAATTTGTAATACTCGGTCTGACCCGAGCATTACATCAAAGTAACACCCGGGTCAGGCTGAAAACCAGCGTGAGTGAACCCATCTAACATGAATGACAAAAGCATACAACTTATATAAATCCGGGGTACTTGTATCAATTTACAAATTCACAATTAGTTATAAACATCATTGATATCACACATCAATATCTAAGTACCAGAACTTAGATTAACGGTCAAATTCATTTAAGTCATTTCATACCAGCCTGTTGATTTCACATATCAATAAAGAATCGAAGTGGTTTCGGGTATTTTCTGACACCCGACTCCGGTCTCTTCGAATTCGATACCATCCTATCCCAAGTTATTCAAGTGACATATAACTTAACTTTTTAAAATAAAAGATGTCATTTTCACTGCAATACATCATCTACAGATATCCACATTATCATTATCCACCCAAAACCTATCGTATCACAAAGCATTTCATATCAATCAATTCAAAGCATTAAATCATCATTCAATCATTCATAAGAAGGATGGATCATTATCAAAAATTAATTTAATTCATTTCTAATTAAATTAATTACTCATCTTAAATCACTAAGATTTCCTTTACTTGATATTAATTACTTACAAATTAATTAATCATCCTTAAATTATCCATCGTAATTAATCACCTTTGATAATTATCCTTTAATTTCAATAAGTAATTAATTCTTAATAAATTAGCCTTTCCCCATCACATCAACTGATCCCTTAATTACTTTTATAAAGTAATTAATAACGATTTATTTCGTTTATCCTTAATTAATTTCTCAAATTGATTATCCTATAACCACTTACACTGATTAATTATCATTTAATTAATCATATTTTTTTTTATATTATATTAAGTGATTAAATCCTTAATTACTTTTACTGAAGTAATTATTCACTAATTACTTCATTTAGAGATTCCCTTTTTTATTCAATTGATCAATTACATTTAATGACTATCCATCAATTACTTCTCTAAGTAATTATGTTTAATAGTTATACTTAACCAATTACCACGTAGGACTATCCTTAATTAATTCATCAAATTAATTATCTCAAATTAATTATCTTAACTAATTATCTCATAATCATTAGTTAGTGATCCTTTAAACACATTCATTAACTATTCCTTTATTACTTATATTAAGTAATTACCCCTTGGATTATTAATTTCAGATTAATTAACTCTTGTTAATTTAATAAGTGATTAACTTTAATTACTTTTACTTTGGAAAATATAGATTCCATTTCTCTAGACACTTACTTAAAACTTGTTAAATAATACACTAAAAACTTATTTGAAACACACTTCAAGATTTAACAAAATATTCCTTTTTAAAAATTTAATTATTTAAGACCTTAATATTGTTAAACCCTTCGCTTTTACTACTTTGCATACTTCCTTTACCCATTAAAAATCTGGATACTAATCCACTTTAAAACTTAAAATCTGAAAACAGATTTATTTAAAAGTCGAAACCTGAACAAATTGATGGAATAACCCGAGCTAATTCACTATTTCCCCATGCCATTCACTAGTACTTACTTCTACAGAAATACTTCGAGACAAACCCTATAGATTCCTCGAGTTTGACCCGATCCCATTCCATCTTCCCCAAAACCATCAATCGTCCCAAATTCCAAACGTGCACATGCACGTGTACAGACCACCCTCCCTCCTCCGACCAACCATTCCGGCCCCAACAGATCGCTGAAGACCACTTCACCACAGACAAGCACCCAGATCAACGTCGTTTCCCCCAACTCAAAAATCGAACTGTCACCTCTCCCTGGAACCACATCACCGATACAAAAATGCCTCACCGATGACAACTCAGATAACCAGAGGTCGTGCTACTTCACTCAGAGACGCATCAAGACATGCTGCGTCCGATCCCCAAGGCCCCCTTCGTCTCGATCCCCTGGTGATGACGAGCCAATCCCAAAACTCACGATGACAAATACAAGTTCTTAAACCCTACTCCGACCTCCTACGGCTACCACGGCCATCAAGAACCCTCATGAATATTTTTCTAGCAATCGTCCATCTAATGGCTACCTTCAGCTCCAATTCCGATGACCACCCCCTCGTTCAACATCGAGAAATCGACAATTAAAGCATTTCCGTTCATCTCGACAATTCACAGCTAATACCAAATCAAAAATCATGATTTTGTTTTTAAAATTTATCATTTTTGATGGAAATTCTAATCATATGATCAAAATCTGAAAATATGATGATCGAATTCTTGACCTTGTTAAATTTTTCACTGTAATTCATATATTTAAAACAATTACTCAATAATTCCACTCGAATCTATTTTTAAACAAAATGTTAACATATTACAAACATTCCTCCTTCAGACGTCAGAGCCTAGATTCGATTGTACAATGATCAATTAAATGTCTTTGGTAATTTTGAACTTCCAGTATGACAGAGATGATGTATACAAACATATGCACATATCTGCATATTGATATAGCTCTATATTTATCAACATGAAACATATTATTATTCATATCAACTACATTCCAAGTCATTACTCAAATTTTATCACATGCAAACCAATTTACACACATAAATTTTGAAAGTTTGCTCACCTAAATGAAGACAGAGACCTGGTTTAAATATTCTGATCTAAAACTTGCTTTTGTTCAACCTGCTTCCAGTTTTTTTCTTTTTTCTTTCTTTGCAGTCAAATAGAGAAGGTTAATTCAGTTATAAATTAGAAATTTGATTTTCAAGAAGGTAGATTTATTTATTGTTAGATTATGATGATGCATGCATATCCATTCACAGAAATCACTTATATACCCAGACATGCCCTCTTCTTCTATCACACAGGTATATTCAAAATGTTTCTGCTGATAATTCTTGCATGCATAAGTTAATAAAGTAATTTTGCATTTCAGGAAAAGAAAAGATTTGATCTCAGACATTTAAAAAAAAACCAGAGGAACCAAGTTAAGATTACTCACAGTTTTTTTTTTTAGAAATGCAGAGACTTCAAAGCTGGATTGAAAATTGGAATGCTTGGCCATGAATTCTCGGTTTGCATTTGAAACCTTAGTTTTGAAAGATGGCTACAGACTTGCTAATCAGATTTGAGTTTCAATCACTATATTTACCATTGCTTCCAAGATTTGAGATTTCCAGTTTTAAAATTACTCTGAATCGGTTTTGCTTTGATCTGCCTAGGTTTGTGAATTAGTTTGCTGATTTGCATTTTTTTTCTTTCTTTGTTTTGGAAGATGAAGATTGAAAAAGAAAATGAGATGGAATATAAATATGTTATTTCCTTATACCTTTTATTTATAATTTAAAACAAGTTCATAACACTTGTTAGAAATTCTATAAATGTCATCATAAGTGATTTACATTTGTCATAATGCATAGAATTAGCTTACATTGTTATTCATTATGATGTCCATTTATATATATACTTTTATAATTACCTTAAGTATTTTCTAAGTACTTAACTTCTCTTACATAAATCTATTTAATAATTACTTTCCTTAATCCATATAAAATATCTTAAAGAAAATAATATAAACAAATTATGTTTTGATGAAATCATATATATATATATATATATATATATATATATATATATGTTGTATCCAATTTATTTTAAGATCTTATCTTTTAGATTTAAATTTTAATCCAGATTCAAATTCATTTGAATTTAAAGTCTTATTTTGGAATCTACTCAAATATATGTATGTATTAAGCAACACAAATTAAATTTGCAATCAATAATTTTATTTAAAATCTGTGTATATATATATACAAAACAATTAAAAATATAAATATTTATCTGACTAGATTCATTTGTCCAATTTATAATTCAATATTCTATTAATTAACCCAGTTCGTTAATTGATTACAGATGAGAAAAAATTCGGGTTATCACATTCCTCCCCCCTTAGAATCTTTTCGTCCTCGAAAAGGAACGAGCTTGATTTTACTAAAATGCTTAAAATCAGATAAATTTTCCTTTGATTGTTTTAAAGACATTTTAAAACGTATATAATATTACAAAAATAGTTTTTATAAAAATAATTTTATAACTTGATGTCTCAACCAGTCCATCCTTATTCTCATAGAAATTCGGTCATACGTTGATCAGGCGTAAGACTGAAAATCTACAAGTGCTTGGCAGACCCGTTTTCAACACCCAATGAAAATACTTGAAAAAAATAATTTATTGAAAATATAGAAAATAGTTTTGAAAATAGAGGATATATCTTTGGTGAGAATGCTCTGGAAATCATCACCCCCATCCATGGTCACAGTTAACCCGATGGTTACGTTGCCGTCCTGACAAAATCCACAGATAACTGTAGGCCTCCACGCCCCTCGATTACACCATGGAACCCGCTACAGATCGCAGTTACAACCGGGGTTACGTAGCTATCATAGCAAAAACCCATATAACTGTAGGCATCAGCGCCCTCGAATTTCGCTGCCAAAAGAATGAAACTTCTCTACTCCACTTGACCATAGATCGCAGTCTACCGATGTTGCGTTGCCTTTCCGGCAAAATCAAGTGTAGACCGTTGGCACTCATCCTCCACACGATTTTCGCTATGGTCCCCACAGTAGATCGCAGTGACATCGAGTTACCCTGTCGTCACAGCATAACCCAAATGCCCCTGTAGGCATCAGCGCCCTCGACTTTCGCTACCCAAAAATCCTCAGGAACTAGTTTTGTCCGGACTCCTCACAGGATCAACTTTAGAACCCCCCCCCCAAGGCAGCACCACCCGGTAGTACTCCTGAGAAGTCCATTCCAAGGGAGCGCCTTTTTCCCCAGAGCATCATCAAAACATTTTATACTATACATATATAGTATCTTTAAATCATACACCTAGTATGATCTCATACAAAGCTCCTTTACACAAAATCGATTATTCCAAAATCGATAATTCTCAAACTAGGCTTTTCAAATTCTCATATTGATTTTACCCAAAAATCAAAAGCCTTTTCCAAATCCAAAGGTTCCCAAAACCCTTTTTTCCAAAATTCCCATATGATCCTTTATATATATATTCAGATATATAAAATCTTTTTAAACTTTGGATCATTTCAAACTTGTATAAACTCCTTTTATACTTCAAACATTTCCAAAAACCTTTTTCTTCTGGCAAAAGATTCAACAAGGGGAGTATCATTTTATAAAACAAAGATATTTAACTCTGTTTACTCAAAATCAAATATTCAAATTTGATTACTCTTTTCAATATCAATTTCATTCAAATCCGTACGATGTACACATATCATTCATACACTATACCAATCTGATCGCTCACTCGATCACACAATTTCATTTCCGAACTAGTATCGTCCACCCGACTTCCTAGTGCGGACACAGATCTGGTTTCTTGATCAGAAACCGTCATTCTCCTTGCATAGTCATAACTATGTTAGAGAATATCCAAAACCAATCAACAATCCATATCCAGGTTCGCCATCGAAAATCGAGTGAAAAAATCCCAACTCGGATCGACATACTATCTCGAAATTCTATGCTCGAATCTGGATCAAATTACTATGCGAATAGAATAATATACATACACCCTACGTATTTATCTTTATTGGTTATTAGCCAAATTAATTCTCTTTCTATTCACATTCACTTCATTCACTTACTCTCAATTGCTTCAATCCATTTGGATTATCACCTATATTCTAATCTCGATTGGGTATTTAACCAAGAACAGTTTAAACTCTGTCCAGTTTAAATTTAGAAAATAGCTTGAAAAGTTAAAAATAAATAAGTAGTTGGAAAATAATCACTAGTTTGTAAAATAGGTGTAAAGTAGTTAGAAAATAGTTAAATAATTATAGAAATTTTAGATAATTGCAAAATAATAGTAAGATAGAAATTAATTTTGTAAAATAGTAATTAGTTTATAAAACAGTTGGAGAGTTGTTAAACAGTTTCAAAAATAATTGTAAATCAAATATAAGATAGTTTGGCTTTTAAAAGAAAGGTTGTATATATAATTAATAGCTTAGAAAATAGGTTTATATTAAAATAATTTATATTAAAAATAGTCCAGAGTCAGTACTGTTCATTTCCCAATCTCCATTCTCATTAATTCAATTTAAATTTACATTTCCATTTAAATTGACCCAACTCCAATTTAAATAATCTCCAATTTCCATTGAAATTGATTCATTCCCACTTCAAGTTGAATTAATTCTCAATTCCTTTTCTAATTTAAATCAAATTCCATTTGATTTTAAACATATTCAACTTTAATTACAATCCCAAGTTATTCCAATCACTTTGGACTAATATCCATTCAATTGAACCCACTTCAATTCCAATCCGTCTCAACTCCATTTTGAATTAATCCCAATTTCAAATTCCATTTCCAAATTAAGTTGAATTATTCTTGATTTCCTCCCAAATTAAATTTAAATTCCATTTGAATTTTAAACTTGTTCAACTTTAATTACGATTCCAAATTATTCAAATCATTTCGGACTTAATTTCAAATTGAGCCTACTTCAATTTCAAATTGTTTCAAATTAATCCAATTCAATTTCCATTTGAATCTTATACTCATACATCTTCAATCACAATTTCAATCAATTCAAATCAAATTCAATCTGAACTAATTTCAAATTTCAAATTTAAACCATCTCGAATTATATAAATTCGAGTTAAAACTTCAAATGTTGATTTAATTCCTTTAAATCAATTTACCTTTTTATTCCAATAATGGATTACCATACTCCATTTCTCATTCATTTAAACAAATCTAATTCACAACTTAAATATTTTTAACAACAATAGGATGATATCATCTAATTCATCTTAAAACATCCATCAATTTACAATTTCCAGATCTCAAACCCAATTTGAGATCACTCAAACCCCCATATTCAAATCAACCATTTAATTTTCCTAGTTAAATCTTAATTTCATCTTAAAATTTACGAATCAGGTTGAACATTCCAACATATTTAACTTCTTCCAAGTTAATTTTAATTCACTTAATTCAGTCAACCTTACCCAATTTGAACTTTCATTTCAAATTTTAAACTTTTCATAAATAATCTTCCCACTTATTAAGTTCAAAAACTTATCACTTTGGGTTTCAAATCTTATTCCAAATTCAAAACTCACCATTTAGAGTTTATTTCAAACCACCCTTTTATATTATGTATATTTACATATATACATATTAATTTCTTTTACATACCAAATTTTACTTTAAAATTTTAAACCACCATTGGTTTTCAATTTAAAACAAACTACTTTAAATTTTCAAACAACTCTTGTTTGAAATAGGATCATTTCATTCAAATGCATTAAATAATATTATTTATTATTTCTTTAAATTAATTACATCATCAATTAATTCTAATTAATTACATTCGGTAATTAACTTATTTCTTAATTACCTTCATTAAGTAATTGTTCTTCAAATTACTTACCTCTAGTTACTTCATTAAGTAACTTCCTCTTAATTTATCATTTCCAATTATTATCCATTAAACAATCTCATTAAATAAAGTTCAATTAATGACATAAACTAATTTATTATCCTGATCCTGAAACCTTTTCCAATTTCAAGATTTAATTTCTGTTTGAATTCAATTCAAACTTGTCTTTAATTTAATTTCAATTTGGTTGTAATTCTATTACCACTTAATTCTTACTATTACTTTTAATTTAATTAATATTACAACCAATTTCCTAAATATAATAGATAATCTATATCTTATATAAGATTCATTTACTTTTGAAATCATTTAAAAACCTTTATATAAGAAAATAACAAGTACGCTCTCTTATATATATATATATATATATATATATATATATATATATATATATATATAGACACACACACACACACACACACACACACACACACACACTCAACTCATTTTAGGGTACCACTTACTCTATCCTAAATGAGTAATCCCAACAGAGCCAAGGTTCTCGCTTAACCTTCTGCTCTGATATCAAATGTAACGACCCGAAAATTTCAATCTTGAAAATTCCAGATAGTTAGAGAAAAGAAGAAAGAGAAAGAAGAAGAAAACAGAAACCAGTCACAGAAACCTCACATTCGCAACGGATCAAAATATAATAGCAAATAATAATAGTAGTTATACAAAAGAAAACTGTATCTGTCAATTACACTTTAAAATATCAGAGTTACATCATACACACAACACTGGACAGTCTAAACAACATGTTCTAATTACACAATAATATATCACAGCGGTAAAGTACTCCATATGCTTCAGCCCTCCAGCTCGCCTCCTGAGCTCCAGAACGTCCTTACCTGAAAATCTGTAATACTCGGTCTGACCCGAGCATTACATCAAAGTAACACCCGGGTCTGGCTGGAAACCAGCGTGAGTGAACCCATCTAACATGAATGACAAAAGCATACAACTTATATAAATCCGGGGTACTCGTATCAATTTACAAATTCACAATTAGTTATAAACATCATTGATATCACACATCAATATCTAAGTACCAGAACTTAGATTAACGGTCAAATTCATTTAAGTCATTTCATACCAGCCTGTTGATTTCACATATCAATAAAGAATCGAAGTGGTTTCGGGTATTTTCTGACACCCGACTCCGGTCTCTTCGAATTCGATACCATCCTATCCCAAGTTATTCAAGTGAAATACAACTTAACTTTTTAAAATAAAAGATGTCATTTTCACTGCAATTCATCATCTACAGATATCCACATTATCATTATCCACCCAAAGCCTATCATATCACAAAGCATTTCATATCAATCAATTCAAAGCATTAAATCATCATTCAATCATTCATAAGAAGGATGGATCATTATCAAAAATTAATTTAATTCATTTCTAATTAAATTAATTACTCATCTTAAATCACTAAGATATCCTTTACTTAATATTAATTACTTACAAATTAATTAATCATCCTTAAATTATCCATCGTAATTAATCACCTTTGATAATTATCCTTTAATTTCAATAAGTAATTAATTCTTAATAAATTAGCCTTTCCCCATCACATCAACTGATCCCTTAATTACTTTTATAAAGTAATTAATAACGATTTATTTCGTTTATCCTTAATTAATTTCTCAAATTGATTATCCTATAACCATTTACACTGATTAATTATCATTCAATTAATCATATTTTTTTTATTATATTAAGTGATTAAATCCTTAATTACTTTTACTGAAGTAATTATTCACTAATTACTTCATTTAGAGATTCCCCTTTTTATTCAATTGATCAATTACATTTAATGATTATCCATTAATTACTTCTCTAAGTAATTATGTTTAATAGTTATACTTAACCAATTACCACGTAGGACTATCCTTAATTAATTCATCAAATTAATTATCTCAAATTAATTATCTTAACTAATTATCTCATAATCATTAGTTAGTGATCCTTTAAACACATTCATTAACTATTCCTTTATTACTTATATTAAGTAATTACCCCTTGGATTATTAATTTCAGATTAATTAACTCTTATTAATTTAATAAGTGATTAACTTTAATTACTTTTACTTTGGAAAATATAGATTCCATTTCTCTAGACACTTACTTAAAACTTGTTAAATAATACACTAAAAACTTATTTGAAACACACTACAAGATTTAACAAAATATTCCTTTTTAAAAACTTAATTATTTAAGACCTTAATATTGTTAAACCCTTCGCTTTTACTACTTTGCATACTTCCTTTACCCCTTAAAAATCTGGATACTAATCCACTTTAAAACTTAAAATCTGAAAACAGATTTATTTAAAAGTCGAAACCTGAACAAATTGAAGGAATAACCCGAGCTAATTCACTATTTCCCCATGACATTCACTAGTACTTGCTTCTACAGAAATACTTCGAGACAAACCCTATAGATTCCTCGAGTTTGACCCTATCCCATTCCATCTTCCCCAAAACCATCGATCGTCCCAAATTCCAAACGTGCACATGCACGTGTACAGAGCACCCTCCCTCCTCCGACCAACCATTCCGGCCCCAACAGATCGCTGAAGACCACTTCACCACAAACAAGCACCGAGATCAACGTCGTTTCCCCCAACTCAAAAATCGAACTGTCACCCCTCCCTGGAACCACATCACCGATACAAAAATGCCTCACCGATGACAACTCAGATAACCAGAGGTCGTGCTACTTCACTCAGAGACGCATTAAGACATGCTGCGTCTGATCCCCTAGGCCCCCTTCATCTCGATCCCCTGGTGATGACGAGCCAATCCCAAAACTCACGATGTCAAATACAAGTTCTTAAACCCTACTCCGACCTCCTCCGGCTACCACGGCCATCAAGAACCCTCATGAATATTTTTCCAGCAATCGTCCATCTAATGGCTACCTTCAGCTCCAATTCCGATGACCACCCCCTCGTTCAACATCGAGAAATCGACAATTAAAGCATCTCCGTTCATCTCGACAATTCACAGCCAATACCAAATTAAAAATCATGATTTTGTTTTTAAAATTTATCATTTTTGATGGCAATTCTAATCATATGATCAAAATATGAAAATATGATGATCGAATTCTTGACCTTGTTAAATTTTTCACTGTAATTCATATATTTAAAACAATTACTCAATAATTCCACTCGAATCTATTTTTAAACAAAATGTTAACATATTACAAACATTCCTCCTTCAGACATCAGAGCCTAGATTCGATTGTACAATGATCAATTAAATGTCTTTGGTAATTTTGAACTTCCAGTATGACAGAGATGATGTATACAAACATATGCACATATCTGCATATTGATATAGCTCTATATTTATCAACATGAAACATATTATTATTCATATCAACTACATTCCAAGTCATTACTCAAATTTTATCACCTGCAAACCAATTTACACACATAAATTTTGAAAGTTTGTTCACCTAAATGAAGACAGAGACCTGTTTAAATATTCTAATCTAAAACTTGCTTTTGTTCAACCTGCTTCCAGTTTTTTCCTTTTTTCTTTCTTTGCAGTCAAATAGAGAAGGATAATTCAGTTATAAATTAGAAATTTGATTTTCAAGAAGGTAGATTTATTTATTGTTAGATTATGATGATGCATGCATATCCATTCACAGAAATCACTTATATACCCAGACATGCCCTCTTCTTCTATCACACAGGTATATTCAAAATGTTTCTGCTGATAATTCTTGCATGCATAAGTTAATAAAGAAATTTTGCATTTCAGGAAAAGAAAAGATTTGATCTCAGACATTTTAAAAAAAAACAGAGGAACCAAGTTAAGATTACTCACAGTATTTTTTTTAGAAATGCAGAGACTTCAAAGCTGGATTGAAAATTGGAATGCTTGGCCATGAATTCTCGGTTTGCATGTGAAACCTTAGTTTTGAAAGATGGCTACAGACTTGCTAATCAGATTTGAGTTTCAATCACTATATTTACCATTGCTTCCAAGATTTGAGATTTCCAGTTTTAAAATTACTCTGAATCGGTTTTGCTTTGATCTGCCTAGGTTTGTGAATTAGTTTGTTGATTTGCATTTTTTTTCTTTCTTTGTTTTGGAAGATGAAGATTGAAAAAGAAAATGACAAGGAATATAAATGTGTTATTTCCTTATACCTTTTATTTATAATTTAAAACAAGTTCATAACACTTGTTAGAAATTCTACAAATGTCATCATAAGTGATTTACATTTGTCATAATGCATAGAATTAGCTTACATTGTTATTCATTATGATGTCAATTTATATATATACTTTTATAATTACCTTAAGTATTTTCTAAATATTTAACTTCTCTTACATAAATCTATTTAATAATTACTTTCCTTAATCCATATAAAATATCTTAAAGAAAATAATATAAACAAATTATGTTTTGATGAAATCATATATATATATATATATATATATATATATATATATGTTGTATCAAATTTATTTTAAGATCTTATCTTTTAGATTTAAATTTTAATCTAGATTCAAATTCATTTAAATTTAAAGTCTTATTTTGGAATCTACTCAAATATATGTATGTATTAAGCAACACAAATTAAATTTGTAATCAATAATTTTATTTAAAATCTGTGTGTATATATATACAAAACAATTAAAAATATAAATATTTATCTGATTAGATTCATTTGTCAATTTATAATTCAATATTCTATTAATTAACCCAGTTCGTTAATCGTTTACAGATGAGAAAAAATTCGGGTTATCACACCAGTATGTACTATATAATATAGCACATCAATCCAATTCAACCAATCATTTAAATTCAACAATTTAAATCTAAATAAAAATTCAGAAACGTGAGGTTTACTCACCTTTGATTACCAGCATTCCATTCCAATCCAGTTTGCTTTCTTCTCAATTTTGACCTCACTGACCAAACTTCTCTTCGCCTTCTGCCCAAGCTTGAACCCCTTCAAGTCGCGACTGCCATCACACGTACGACTATCTCGAAACCCCAAGCTGAAATAACTCATACAACAGCAGTGCCGGTCACAACCAACACATCACTGCATCCATCCACAGTGACTCCATACCTACTACCCATCACCAACATCAAGTTCAACTACATACAACCTATCATCGCCCAAGCCTTCAAGCACTACCAACCAACACCCAAAAGAGAACGCAAACCACTCTGATTACAACTCACTTCAGCATCCCCAGACAATCGCCAACCTACTTCACCAACTCCTCCTGCTCCAGCAGCGATCACCTCTGCAATTACCTCACGTCGCGAACCAACTCCAAGTGCGAACCAAAACCCACTACTTCAATTACCATAAATTGCGAACACCACAAACCTGACGACGATACTGCGACATCCTCAGCTCGACAAACACGTGCGCTCGCTTACATGTTCACGCGGCCTGCTCCTCTCTAGTTCGAGCGATTTCAAATCACGGCCTTGATTCGCGATTCACGAAATCGAACGACTTCGATTCCCCCCCCCCCCCATTTTCGATTCATCAAGAATTGAACTTGAGGCTGCGGCCATCATTTGAGGAAGGCTTCGGCCGTTAATCCCTACTTCACACGCGACATGAACATTTGAGCGTCACCATCATCGCGAGCCATTCGCGATTCAAACCTAATTTATTTCTATTGTGTTTTTTTCTCTCGAAGGGTTCGGCCCCTTTTTTTTTTTTTTTTTTTGAAGACGATCTGTTAATAATAGAGAGGGGAAAGGAAGCTTAAAATAGGGTTAGGAATAGCTTCCCGAGTAAGCCTGATTTTATAATTAAATACGAAAATATCTCGTAATCCATAACGTGAAATACCGAGCTCCAAACCAGACATACTGACCGACGTCTATAAGGTTTTACCCGCGTTCCGATCACAATGGAACGTGTTTCGGAGGCTAATTTGAATGTACGTGCGAGTTATGGAATTAAACGGTCGATTTTAAATTAAATCGATTAAAATAAACCTAAGCGTTTCGAGCTGCCAGGGTCAAACGACAACTCTGATTGCTTCAAAAATTGAAATCTGATAATAACCAACTATTACGGATCCAATGGAACTGGTTTCGTCGAATTCCGAGACTGTGCCTCGGAAGGCTATTTTTAAATTCAATTTAAACGATCTATTTTTTCTTAAAATTGAACAAATTACCTTTAAATTGAAATTCAACCATTCTATTATTTTCAGTATTATCATTATAAATTTTAAAAGCCTTCAAATTATTTTAAACAGGCTTAGCATCTCGGATTCAACAATTTACCCAATTTCAATTATTAAATTCAAATTTTAAACTATACAATTCAATGATTTAATTATCAGTAAATATTGATATCCTGAAATTCAAGTTAAAATTAACTTTTAAATAATTTAAAATCAATTAATTATTCCAATGTAATGTGTCAAAATTTCCGGGTCGTCACATTCCTCCCCCTTAAAAGAATTTCGCCCCCGAAATTACTAGATAGGAAGAATGGTCCAATACCCGTTTATCTTCTCCTAAAACTCACAATTCAATGTTCTACCCACTATCTTTTATTAAAGGTCCATCGACACCTTAACCAACTTCCCAAACCTTCTAAAGCTTTCACACAACACCCTTTTGCTCAATCATTTAAATTTCAATTTAAAAACCAATTTCGAATTATCAAAATTTTCTCAAAATTTTCTAACTCCCTAAATTTCCGAGAAATTTTGCCAACGTCTCTTTTGCGCGGCTAGCTCGGTACAACTACAAAAGGCCTCTACGGGCTCCCAAATACCAAAAAGAAAACAGAAAGCCAAGTGGCTACATCAAAAACCCAATCCAATCTTATACAGAAATTAAATACATACCTTTTTGTCGGGCAATTCAAATTTATCTTCTGATATCAAATCCAATTTCCTTTTTCCATATAATCCCTGTATATCTTACTTAACAATAATATCCAATCGTAACATTTCCAATCATTTATACATTTTCTCACATATGTTTCATACCTACTTCAATTCAATTTAGCTTTCTCATTTCATATGAATTACACTTATCTTCACTTTTGAGTATTAAATTTTACCTCTCATTTATAACCGATTCATATTAGTTTCATCTTCTAATTTACATTAGTTTAAATTTGAAATCGTTTTGTCGTTAACCAAAATTTTCTCAAAATTTTCTAACTCCCAAAATTTTGGAAAATTTTTGGCAGAGTTTCCTTTGTACGGAGGAGCTTCTGCAATTTGATAAGAGATATAAATATATATACATCGACCCACACGGTCGAAAAAAGCAAAAACATTTCATATTTCCTATTTTTATTGCGTAGGCGTACCTTTATTTAGCATTTTATGCAAGCAGCTTATTTATTTTAGCAATTAGTGCAACCAAATCCAGCCAAATGGCCTTCAGATACCTGTACTTACTCAATTTAAATATGTAAGTGTCATATATAGAAAATCTATTAGCATTTCACTTACTTTTATGGCTAAACGCAAGCATTACCAAAGCAATAAACACCAAACGCTTACCATAAGCGATTATATGATTTAAAGCTAATCCAATTGCTTCCAACCAAATTTATATGTCATTTCATTCAATTTTAATGGTTTACATTCAATATATTTTTAATCCAAACAAGCTCATACTCACTTCAATAAATTCTAAAACCAATTTATTTAATCTCTATCAACTCATAAATTTTAATTTCTCTTATTTACATCAAATGACAACTATTTTATGCAATTTCGACTATATTCGCTTAACATAGTATTTATTTTTAGTCTATAACTACTCCAAATAACCTTTCAACTCATTCTGTAATTAATTCGACTTCATTTCTAATTTTTTCACCAACCATTTATTGCATTTTATCTCATCCCCACATTGGATTCATTCAAAACAATCTATTAAGCTTGGCACCATTCAACTAATATATCAATAACCATTTCCAGTTTAATTTAACCCAGACTTTTATGATCTTTTCATTT
Organism: Allium cepa; assembly: GCA_030765085.1. Classification (NCBI taxonomy): domain Eukaryota; kingdom Viridiplantae; phylum Streptophyta; class Magnoliopsida; order Asparagales; family Amaryllidaceae; genus Allium; species Allium cepa. Next base: position 43,058,141 of record CM060937.1, read on the forward strand.
TTGTTCGAAGCCAACTCCTATCAATTTTAAACTTAAGTGAATTTACTTTAATTTATTCCAACATCAAACTTAAGTTTACTTCTATTTGATTCTCATTTAATCAACTTCCATTAAATTCAGTTAGCTCATCCATTTTAAATTCTAATTTTAAATTCACCTTCTCAATTTATTATTTAACTCAATTAACCCATTTTAAATTTTTAATTCAATTACTTAATTCGTTATCGAATTTATTTTATTAATACAAAGCTATTCTCAATTTATTTCTATTCACTTGGGTTTTGTTTTGCACTCAAACCATTTCTATCATAACCACTTCTCTTACATCCAATTTACCTGCAAATTACATTAAATATTTTTCCAATCACCCTTGAATTTTATTTGTAATTCAAACAATCACATTTTCAATCCAACTCTATTTTATTTTTATTTTACAACATCTCTTCTTATTTAATTCATTATTAAATCTAAGTTGAATTCTATTTAAAAATCGAATTCATTCCCATCTCATTATCAACCTACAATCTATTTATTTCCCCAAATTAAATTTTATTAATATACTCAATCAAATAATTATTTAACCAATTAGCTTACTTTCAACTTCTAAATCAATGTTCGATTTTAATTACAAATTCACTTCATTAAAATTCCAGTTTGGATTTCCTTTATTTTCCAAAGTTCCAACATCTTTATTTAAAAAATTTAGAAATGCTTTTAAATTCAGATAATACTATTAAAATAGCTTTTAATAAAAATACTTTTATAACTCGATGTCTCAACCAGTCCATCCTTGTTCTCACAGAAATTCAGTCATGCGTTGATCAGGCGTAGGACTGAAAATCTATAAGTACTTGGTAAACCCGTTTTCAACACCCAGTGAAAATACTTTTTGAAAATAATCTTATTGAAAATATTGAAAGCATTTTGAAATAGAGAAAATATTTTTGGTGAGAATGCTCTGGAAATCATCACCCCCATCCATGGTCACAGTTACGTCCAGGGTTACGTTGCCGTCGCAGCAAAAGTCCATGTAACTGCAGGCTCTCTGCGGCCTCTCAATTACGCCATGGATCCTACACAACAGATCACAGTTACATCCAGGGTTACGTTGCCGTCGCAACAAAAGTCCATGTAACTGCAGGCTCTCCGCAGCCTCTGATTTTTGCTGTCGAAATGAAACATCTCCACTCCTACATAGATCGCAGTCTGCCGATATAAAATCAAACGCAGACTGTTGGCTCTCAGCGGCACACACGACTTTCGCTATGTTATACCATAGGTCGCAGTCTACCGATATAAAATCAAACGCAGACTGTTGGCTCTCAGCGGCACACACGACTTTCGCTATGTTATACACTACTCATAATCCCCAGGAACTAGTTTTGTCCGGACTCCTCACAGGATCAACTTTAGAACCCCCTTGGGCTCAAGGCAGCACCACCCGGTGGCACTCCTGAGAAGTTCATTTCAAGGGAGCGCCTTTTTCCCCAGAGCCATCATCAAAACACTTTATACTATACACCTATAGTATCTTTCAAATCATACACCTAGTATGATCTCATACGAAGCCTCTTTACACAAAATTGATTATCCCACAATCGATAATTCTCAAACTAGGCTTTCCAAATTCAATATTGATTTTACCCAAAAATCAAAAGCCTTTCCAAACCCAAAGGTTCCCAAATCCTTTTCAAAATCCTCATAAGATACTTTATATATATTCAAAAATATATATAATTTTTAAAACTTTGGAATTTTCAAACTTGTATAAAATCCCTTTATACTTCAAACATTTCAAAAATATTTTTCTTCCAGCAATAAATTCAACAAGGGGAGATTTATCTCATATAACAAAGATATACAACTTTGTTTATTCAAAACCAAATATCCCAATTTAATTTCTCTTTCCAATATCAATTTCATTCAAATCCGTACGATATACACATATCATTCGTACGCTATACCAATCTGATCGCCCACTCGATCACACAATTTCACTTCCGAACTAGTATTGTCCACCCGACTTCCTAGTGCGGACACAGATCTGATTTCTTGATCAGAAACCGTCATTCTCCTTGCATAGACATAACTATGATAGAGAATATCCAGAGCCAATCAACAATCCATATCCAGGTTCGCCGCCGAAAATCGAGTGAAAAATCCCAACTTGGATCGATAAACTATCTCGAAATTCTGTGCTCGAATCTGGATCAAATTACTATACGAATATAATAATATACGTACATCCTACGTATTTATTTTCATTGATTATTGGCCAAAACAATTTCCTTTCTATTCACATTTCCTTTAACTCCCTTTTCCACTTCTTTACAATTGCCTTAATTCTCATTGAATTATCACTTCATTCCTTATCTTAGTTGGGTATTTAAATCAATAACAGTTTGAACTCCGTCCAGTTTATATTTAGAAAATAGATTGAAAATTTTAAAAATAGATAAGTAGTTGAAAAATAATTAAGAGTTTACAAAATAGCTTTAAAATAGTTGACTAATTGTAAAATAGTTGAAAAATAGTTAAATTGTTCCAGAAATTTTAGGTAATTGAAATATAATAATTTATTTGTAAAATAGTTGAAAAATAGTAATTAGTTTAGAAAACAATTGAAAAATGATTAAATAGCTCCAAAATAATTGTAAACCAAGTATAAAATAATTTGGCTTCAAGAAAGAAAAGTTGTATATATTAAATAGCCTAGAAAATAAGTTTATATTAAAACAATTTATATTGAAAATAATCAAGAGCCAAACTATTCACTCCCCCAACTAATTTCCATTTAAATTGGTCCAACTCCAATTTGAATATCTCCAATTTCCATTAAAATTTATTTAATCCCATTTCAAGCTTGAACTGATTCAATTTCAATCTTGAGTTTAAACAATCTCGAATTATATAAATTCGAGTTAAACTCTCAAAGGTTGGTTTACCTTCTTAACCAAATTGACTTGTATTTAAAGTTTTTTTTATTAAACAAATTTTATTTTGAGCCCAATTCTCAAAATTCCATTTTATATTATCTTTACTTATGTATCTCAAAGTTCAAATAAGAATTCAACACAATTTTATTTTAAAACTTTAATTTATTACTCAATTTTATCTTTCAGTTTGAAGCCAGTTCTTAAATAAGTTTATTTTACAATTCAATTATTCAAATTTATATTATTTATACAATACCATTCTCAATTGAAAGATTTTTATTAACAAAAGGATGATATCATCCAATTTATTTTAAAACGTCCATTTATTTTCAATTTTTTAATCTCAAGCCCGTTTTGAGATCACACAAATTCCCAGTTCAAATCAACCATTTCACTTTCCAAATTCAATTCCAATTTCATCTTGAAATTTCAAATGCGGGTTGCTTGTTAACTTATTTAACTTTTCCCAAAGTTAAATTTCAATTTACTTAATCCAATCAACCTTACTCAAGTTGAATTCCCACTTCAAATTTCAAAATTCTTTCCCTCTTATAAGTTCAAAACTTATATTACTGATATTACATCACGCTTCAGGGAAAACTCAAAACTCAACACCTTAGAGTTTATTTCCAATTATCTTTGATATCATGTATATTCATACATATATACATATTTATTTCTTGGCCCCCCAGCCATGTTTTAAAATTTTAAACCACCCTTGGTTTTAAATTCAAATCAAATTTGAATTAACCCATTGTTTGCAACAACTCCCATTTCCTTTTTATATTATTCCTATTTCTATAAATTCAAGTTTAAGTCTCGGTTTGAATCCCATTTCAAACTTACATTTATTTAAAGCTTTTAAATAATTTAATTCCTGAATTCTAATTTTAGAATTCCATTTTCAATTAATTAAATTTCGATTTGGTTGTATTTTCGTTTTTACTTCATTAAATTCTAATTCAAGACTTCAATTTGGTTGTATTATATTACTTCTTAATTTTAATTTCAATAATTAACAACCAATCACCTTTATATTAATTAGAAGGAAATATTGCTTTATATATATCAAAATATATTTTTATATAAAATCATTTAAAACCTTTTATAAGAAAATAACAAGTACGCGCTCATATATATATATATATATATATATATATATATTCTCAACTCATTCTAGAGTACTACAGACTCTATTAAATGAGTAATTCCCACTAGAGCCAAGGTTCTCGCTTAACCTTTCAGCTCTGATACCAAATGTAATGACCCGAAATTTTCAGACTCGAAAATTCCAGATAGTTATGGAAAAGAAGAAAGAGATAGAAGAAAGAAGAAGAACAAAATCAACTACACCTCACATTCGCAGCGGATAAAATATAATAAATAAATACTACCAGTTTACAAAAGAATACTATATCTGTCGATTACATTTAATATACATCAGAGTTTCATATTATATACAGTCACTTAATAATTACAATTATCATGTCTCGGATAAACAATAATATAAACACAGCGGAAATATTCTATACACTATTTCCAATTGCCATCCAGCTCGCCTTCTGAGCTCCAGAACGTCCTAACCTGAAAATCTGTAATACTCGGTCTGACCCGGGCATTACACCAAAGTAACACCCGGGTCAGGCTGGAAACCAGCGTGAGTAAACCCAACTAACATGAATACCAAAGCAAACAACTATTATAAACCCGGGATGACATATATCAATTTAACAAATTCACAATTAGCTATGGGAAATGCTTATTTCACATATAAATTTCTAAGTACCAAACTTAGATAAAATGATCCAATTTACCTAAAACCTTTCATTCCAGCCGATTGATTTCACAATTCAATTTATATAAAAATTCGAAGCGGTTTCGGGTATTTCCCAATACCCGACCCCGGTCTCTTCGAAACTCATGTTATTCTAATCCAAGTTATTCAAATGAAATATACAACGTTTCATATCAGAGATATCAACTCATCCACAACATCCTATACCATTCAGTCATCCATAAGCAATGCTTAATCACATACAACTTAATTCAATTGATTCAAATTGAATTTCTAACCTCAATCATTTAGATTGATTCCAAATCAATTAATTGGTCAACCCATCATTATTCATCTTAATTAATCATCCTGGATTAATTATCTTTCAATTACATTCAAGTAATTATCTTTCATTTACTTCACGATATTAATTATTCTTAACCAAAATCAATAAGTACTCTTTATTACTTCATGAATTAATTAACTATTTTTGATTTCATTTATCCATGATTACTTATATTAATTTACTTCTCATAAATCACTTATTACTAATTAATTAATCAATCGTTAATTTCATCATCAACTATATGATTTAAGAATTACCTATTCTATTTTAATTTATCCTAATCATAATTTAATTTCACTAATTAAAACACAGTATTAATCATTTCCAATTAATCCCAAACCGTAATTAACTAACTCTTAATTTACTTCATTAAATAATCAATTTCTCTTTAATTAACCACTTTAATTAATCTCTTGAATAAATTCACAAAGCAATTATATTAATTACATTAAGTAATTATCTATCAAACCATCCATTGACTATGTTAAATAAATTAAACTTAATTAATTAACTTAAACCTTCATTAATTAATTCCAACCTTTAATTACTAAATTAATCATCCCAAATCATTAATTAATTTAATTAATTACTCATCCATTTTAATCGACCTTATATTTCTTCCAAAAATCCAATTTATAAATTTCGATAACTTAGGGTACCGAAATATTCAAGCAAACCACAGCATTCAGCAGTCCAATTACCAAAAAATACTCATCATCGAATATCAATCATTCCAGTATGTACTATATAGTACTATATAATATAGCACATCAATCCAATTCAACCATTCAATCAATCATTTAAATTTAACCATTTAAATCTAAATAAAAATTCAGAAACGTGAGGTTTACTCACCTTTGATTACCAGCATTCCATTTCCAATTTAGTTTGCTTTCTTCTCAATTTTGACCTCACTGACCAAACTTCTCTTCGCCTCCTACCTAAGCTTGAACCCCTTCAAGTCGCGACTGCCATCACGCATACGACTATCTCGAAACCCCAAGCTGAAATAACTCATACAACAGCAGTGCCGGTCACAACCAACACATCACTGCATCCATCCACAGTGACTCCATACCTACTACCCATCACCAACATCAAGTTCAACTACATACAACCTATCATCGCCCAAGCCTTCAAGCACTACCAACCAACACCCAAAATAGAACGCAAACCACTCTGATTACAACTCACTTCAGCATCCCCAGACAATCGCCAACCTACTTCACCAACTCCTCCTGCTCCAGCAGCGATCACCTCTGCAATTACCTCACGTCGCGAACCAACTCCAAGTGTGAACCAAAACCCACTACTTCAATTACCACAAATTGCGAACACCACAAACCTGACGACGATACTACGACATCCCCAGCTCGACAAACACGTGCGCTCGCTTACATGTTCACGCAGCCTGCTCCTCTCTAGTTCGAGCGATTTCAAATCACTGCCTTGATTCGCGATTCACGAAATCGAACGACTTCGATTCCCCCCCCCCATTTTCGATTCATCAAGAATTGAACTTGAGGCTGCGGCCATCATTTGAGAAAGGCTTCGGCCGTTAATCCCTACTTCGCACGTGACGTGAACATTTGAGCGTCACCATCATCGCGAGCCATTCGCGATTCAAACCTAATTTATTTCTATTGTTTTTTTTTCTCGAAGGCTTCGGCCCCTTTTTCTTCTTTCTTTCATTTTTTTTTGAAGACGATCTGTTAAGAATAGTGAGGGGAAAGGAAGCTTAAAATAGGGTTAGGAATAGCTTCCCGAGTAAGCCTGATTTTATAATTAAATACGAAAATATCTCGTGATCCATAACGTGAAATACCGAGCTCCAAATCAGACATACCGACCGACGTCTATAAGGTTTTACCCACGTTCCGATCACAATGGAACGTGTTTCGGAGGCTAATTTGAACGTACGTGCGAGTTATGGAATTAAACGGTTGATTTTAAATTAAATCGATTAAAATAAACCTAAGCGTTTCGAGCTGCCAGGGTCAAACGACAACTCTGATTGCTTCGAAAATTGAAATCCGATAATAACCAACTATTACGGATCTAATGGAACTGGTTTCGTCGAATTCCGAGACTGTGCCTCAGAAGGCTATTTTTAAATTCAATTTAAACGATCTATTTTTTTAAAAATTGAACAAATTACCTTTAAATTGAAATTCAACCATTCTATTATTTTCAGTATTATCATTATAAATTTTAAAAGCCTTCAAATTATTTTAAACAGGCTTAGCATCTCGGATTCAACAATTTACCCAATTTCAATTATTAAATTCAATATTTAAACTATACAATTCAATGATTTAATTATCAAGTAAATATTGATATCATGAAATTCAAGTTAAAATTAACTTTTAAATAATTTAAAATCAATTAATTATTCCAATTTAATGTGTCAAAATTTCCGGGTCGTCACAGATTGATGAGGCTCGAGACTACAATTACCTTTTCACATAGCACAACTTCTTTCACTTTGAATTCCACGTTGCTATTCCACGGTCACACTACTGATTTCTACAAATGTATAACTTCCAAAGCTCGTATGTCTCAGGAAAGGGTGTTAAACTAAGAGAAGGTGTCTTCTCCACCATCGACTGATATAGTTTTATAGATATCACTCATTGTGATATGGAATGCAAGGTCAGACATTCATTCATACAAGTTCTTTCTAGGACTTAACGAAATCGAAGGAACTTTCGTCGGCCATTACTAGGCGAGAAACCCTTGTGGTTTTGAGGGTTTTCATAACAAAGAGACCACTGCTACAATATAGTGAATCGGAGTTTATCCCCAATTATCGCTCTTTATTATTCGTCTCAATATCTCTGTCTTCAAACATCGTCAATCTTCGAACACGTAAATTGGTTCGAAGTGTTTTTCGGGTAGGAATCGTCCAAATCCGATCTCGGTTCCATCGAAAATCCAATCATAGATAAAAATGATGTAATTCGATGATTGTGTTTTGATTCATTCATTTTCCTTTACCAAAAATCTTCGAGAGATATATATTTTCAAAATATTCCTTAAGTGAATATGGAATCATTTAAACCTCTTTTTTAATATTTCTCAAATCATTTTTAAAGATTATCTTTTAAGAAAATAGAATTATCGAAATCATTCTACTTTTATTCAATATCAACTTCCGCATTCCGCAAGTGTTATGGATAGAATAACAGTGAGTTCTCCTATTAAATTCCACGAATAGAACAATTCCCATCTTCGAATTTTAATAATGAGTATAAGAAGATTATTTCTATAAAATGCAAGTTAAGCATTCAGGCCTTCCTTGCGATATGTTCCACCCTTCGCCTAAAAGAGAAAACGAAGGCCATGTAAGTTCAGGGCACTGGTTGCTCCATCCTTACCAAATTTAGACACCTTTTTTCACTTGCAGATCTTACAGGCGGGAAAAATGTACTAGTCGTTTTCGCATACTCATTTTCCTTTTTTTAAATCACTTAACTATTTGTTTAACCACTTTTGAAATAATTTGGAATTGTTCAAATCACTATTTAAAATAATTTATTATTTGCTTTAAAATGTTTACACAAGACTTGGGAAATCATTTTTTAGTTCCAACCTTCATATCAAAAGTTATTGAAAAGCGTTGCGAAAAGTGTTGCAAATAGTGTTACAAAAAGTGCTTAGAAGCTGTATTCTTCAAAATGAATTTTACATCATTTAGAAAACCATATTTTCAACTTAATTCACTTTTAAGACATTTTAAATGATTTTTAGAGTTTATTTAATATTTTCAAAACGATTATATTATCAATTTCTAACTTTAGTCATTTATTGCAAAAACTGAATTTTTATTGAAAATTGATTTTGCTATATTTCAAAATATCAAGATGAAATCTTTTTTTTTGCAAAAGATATGGGTATAAGGATTTGGAAAATTCTTACTTCGAAGAATTTCGAACTATATTCCACTTCGTATGTTCATTTGAACTTTTGACGCGAAAACACGAACTACCGTTACGTGACGCGTCAAATTTTAGGCGTATTTTGATATTTATATCCAAACTTTGTCGAGACAAGTTTAAATACGTAGGAATCATTTCTAAAGTATATTCAAATATATTTTTTCAAGGTATAGATGATTCTGTATCACATTTTATTACTTTTGAAAAGTGATTTCCATGTGATTACACGTTGTGTAAATGCATGACTCGTTTCAACATATATATTCAATATACAACTAATAAACATCCAAAACAATGTTTTTAACCATTTTAACATATCCTAACATGTCATATAAACTTGCATATTAATTTAACAATTTTTTATTACAATGTCACATGATTTTCATTTATGTACATGTTTGCTTACTAACTTTGGCAAATGACTTAAAGATGGTTGCTTTTTTTTCAAACACTTATCAAACATCATTATTAACATCTAAACAACATTTATAACTTGCAAAACATTATATATACATTTCCTACTTAATAATTTAGAGTTCTCACCTTTTGTTGCTTTCAAACTAGTTTTAAACTTTTCAAACTTTGCTAAACTTTACTTTAGCTCTTAGAACTTGCTAAACTTCCTCGTACTTACCTTAGGAGACCATGACCAAGCTTGAGAGGGGAAGATGTGCTCGGAAAAATGGAGAAAAGGGGGTGTGAGGAATGAGAAAGGGGAGGAGGAGTTTTGGAATGGTTCAGACAGAGTTTTGCTGATATTTTTCTTTCTTTTATTTTTGAGAATATTTTGACATTAGTTAGTTATGGACAAAGCCATTAAAGGATGTAAGAGTGCTTAAGAAAGTAAAGAATAAATGATGTAAAAGTGAGAAGAAGAGGATGGGTATTTCGAGTGATGTAATACAAGTTGCGGTTGCTGGCTGTGTGCCTTCTGGCGCTATTTCGCTTTCGACTTTGTCTGGATTGCAGCCAATACCGTCTCCTCCTGGAGTTAATGTGAGTATGCTTGTGAATTCTAACTCCGAACCAAGGAATCCGTTAGATATGATGCAAAATGGATCTTTTTCGAATCGAGTTTGATCCATGAATCTAAGAAATAGATGCTGTGTTCAATGAGAGTGGTATTGGTGGTCTGTCTGGTAGTGATGTGGGTTTGGTTGTGGCAGTTGACTCTGGACGATGCTCTTCAAATGTTTGTTTAAATGCCTCTGAGATTTTTGGTCCTTTAAATAGCGATGGATGTTTGGTTGCGTCCAAGTCTGTTGCATCTCCAGTATTGCCCAATGTTGAGGATCGTCCTGGACCTTCTGCTACATCGCCGGCTTGCCCCAAATCTTGGTCTTCTTTATTCAATTCACTGCCACGAAATGCGGGTGATTACAAACCAATTGAATTTGAATTTGTCGAAGAGAATGGAGTGAAGATCCCTCCTCCAATCGTTATCCAAGCCGGAGTTGACTTTTGGTATGAATATTTGGTTGGTTTCTTTCTGGAACCAAATCACCGTCTTCGTGATCCGTCCTCAGTTTTATGAAAGGCTTGGAAGCTACGTGGTAATTTGCATGTTAAGCTGATTGACTCCTTGTATTATCTCAAGTTTTCCTCTTCTGAGGATCGTCGGCTATTTCTTAGTGTTGAGCCTTCTTTTTTTGCTGGAAGGCCCTTTATTATTACTCCTTGGTCTCCAACTCTGGCGAGTGCTCGTGAGCAAGTGCTTTCCATCCCCGTTTGGGTTTACTTTTCGCAGATCCCCTCTGCGCTTCAGCCTTTGCTTGGGTTGAATTGGTTAGCCTGCAACGTTGGTAAATTGAAATGTTTTGACACTAATACAGTTGTCCGAGATAAATTGATGTATGCAAAGGCTCTTATTGAGATATCCCCCTTTAAGCCTCTCCCTGCTTATATTCCTGTTCAGCTTGCTGTTGGGCATGTTGCGGAGGTCCGTGTTCGCTATGGTTGGGTTCCATATATTTGTTCCTCCTGTCACTCTTTTGGCCACCTAGCTATCTCCTGCCTACATACCAAATCCTCTGCGGCTGCTCCTAAGATTCCTCTACCCCCCCCTCCCCCCGCTCCAGAAATGGATCCCTAATGTTCCTTCATCTGCTTCTCAGATCCCCTCCCTTCCTGCGTCTGATCTGGGTCTGCCTCCATCTGGGGCTAGGCCTGCCACTCCTACTGTTGTTGTGGTACCTTGTGTTGCCTCAGCTATTCCTTTAGTTGTTCCAGATTTTGCCCGAGTTGTTTGGGTTGAGTCTGAGAGGTGTTGGGTTGATCTCATTTCTGATGTGAGATTTAACCCCGTGGAAGTTTCATTTTTCAGATTTGTTTCCGATGATCAGAAGGACCTTAGATGCCTTTATTACAAATCGTCTGGTGATTCATTAGTTCTTGATTTGGATGGTGTATATGCGAGTAAAAATTCTGACATGTTAGCTGATCTTTCTTGGGATCGTTCTTTCATTTACTCTTCTGATGCTATGGGTTACGACCCTTGTCTTGCTATCCGTTTCAGCCCTTTTGCCGGACTATGTAGGAATGTCCCTTTGGTTTCTGCTGACGATGGTGATTCTTCCTCTTCGGAGGAGTCCTAGTCTTGGTGATTTTTTTTAATTACTGTGGCATGTCTGCCACATACCTATGCTATATTTTTTCCATTTTTCTTAGTAGTTTAGGTGCTTTTACGTTACTCCCGTACTTCAACTTTATTACTTTCGTAATAAAAGTGGACGGTCCACTATAAAACCGGCTTGCTTTGCAAAAAAAATATAGATTTGTATTTTTACTTAAATCACCTTCCTTAAGAATTAAGTAAACTTATTTAATTCAACACTACCATCCACGCCGCATCACACTTTTAATAATCTAACACTTAAGAGTTAAATAAAGAATAAGAATGATTACTTTACTTTATGTCACATGTGATGTGACATGTGTTTTGTCTTTTTTAGTTTACTTTTACTAATTACTTTCTAAAATTTTCTATGTATGTTTAATAAACGTAAACTTGATTAGTAAATTAATACTTATACTATTTGAATATATGTTCATATATAAGAAAATAAAGGTGCAATAATATTGCGACAACTTTAAATCGACAAAACTTTGATTTTTGACAAAATATTTTACGGTCATATTTTGACGTTTTAGTTAAACTATTTATTTATGTAAACCAAATTTAAAAATAAATTTATATAATTTTATTTAAAAATATAAACACTCACAAATAAATTAAAATATTTATTAAACCATTTAAACTTACTTATCTGAAATCAGGATTTTATCACTTTTGTCGATATAAGAAAATGTTACTATTTTTATGTATATTTCTATTTTCAAATCCTGTCTAATTTTATTTAAATCATAAAACATTTTATATTTTATATTTAAAATAGCTTTAAATGTTATATATTGAAGTGGTTAAATTTCGGGTCGTTACAATCTCCCCTACTTAAAAGAATTTCGTCTTTGAAATTTGGTAAGAAGAAAATAGCCCAAAAAGAAATATATTCAATAAAAGGGAATATATACAATAAGTGATTACACCACAGGCGGTGAGTACACTCAAACGATAGATAAAGTTTATACATCGATCCTAACCTCGGGATATAATTTTTCCATTCCATCTTCTGTTTCCCATGTGCAATCATCAGCATCCCCACTCAATTGAATTTTTACCAACCTTAAAACCTTCCTTCTTAATCGTTTTTCATCTTTATCTCCGATTCAAACGGACTTTCTCATAACTACTAAGTTTGGTTCTATCTCCAAGTTATCCTGAGCAGTCGTTTCTATGATTTGTTCTGAGTCATATACATGCTTCTGTAAATGTGATACGTGAAAAACATTGTGTACACCAGACAATCTTCCTAGCAATTGTACTCAATAAGCTAGTAGGCCGATTCATTCGATAATGGAAAAAGGTCCAATATACCGAGGTGCTAACTTTCGAGCTCTTTCATATATTACTACTCCTCTCATTGGAGAGACTTTCAAAAAGACTGAATCTTCAATTGAGAATTCCATATTTCAACGCCTTCAGTCTGCATAGCTCTTCGGTCTACTTTGGGTATCTTTTAGCTTCTTTCTAATCATATCATCTTTCTCTGAAGCCTCTCGTATAATATATGGGCCAAGCACTAACCGATCTCCTGTTTCTATCCAACATGCTGGCGATTTACATGGGCGACCATACAGAGCTTCATACGGTGCCATGCTGATACTAGCTTGATAGCTGTTATTGGAGGAGAACTCTACTAAATGTAAATGATTCTCTCATGAGCCTCCAAAGTCTAAATACATGCTCTCAAAAGATCTTCTAAATGCGTTTGACTCTTTTCGTCTGTCCATCAGTTTGGGAGCGATATGCAATGCTTATACCTAGCTTGGTTCTCAAAGCTGTCTGTAGTGCTTCCCAAAACTGACTAGTGAAGATTGGATTACGATCGCTTACTATACTGCTCGAAACTCAATTCAATCGGACAATCTCCTTTATATATATGTATATCAGCAAGGCTTGCTGCAGTTCTTGTTGGCTTAACTGGAATAAAGTGTACACTTTTGGTCAATCGGTCTATGATAAACCAAATGCCTTCATTTCCTTTCCTTGTTCGGGGTAAGCCATCAATGAAATCCATGGATATTTGATCCCACTTCCAATCTGGAATCTCCAAAGGTTAAAGTAATCCTACCATCTTTTGTTGATCACTTTTGATTCTTTGGCAATTCTCACAATGGATGACACAGATAGATATGCCCCTCTTCATACTTTTCCACCAAAATGTATGCTTCATGTCCTTGTACATCTTATGAATTCCAAAATGAATGCTTAGTTTGGCTGTGTGGCATTCAGCTAGTACTTCTTCTCTAAAACTTTCAACATGTGGAACACAGATTCTTCCATTTAACCGTAATACTCCAAGGTTATCTATTTTAAAGCTTTCATTATATTCTTAATGTATATTTCCAACGATCTCCTTGAGAAATAGATCCTCCTTTTGTTTGTTGGTTATCTTTTCTAGGAGAGTTGGAGTTATCACCAAATAAGAAATAATAGCTAACTTCCTACTCAATGCATCGACTACTACATTGGCTTTCTCAGGTGTATATAGAATATCTAGATCATATAACACGAGAAATTCTAGCCAGCGTTGATGTCTCATATTTAAATCCTTCTGGGTGAAAGATACTTCAAAGATTTATGGTCCATGAAGAGTTCAAACTTTTCATCTAAAAGATGGAATATTATTTACTAAGGTAAATTCAAAGTTTTATTGAAATAAACCATGAAAGATTCTTACCCTGCAAATAATGTCCCCATATCTTTAGAGCGAACACAATGGCTAATAATTCTAAATCGCTAGTTGCATAATTCTTCGTATGTGTCTTTAGCTGTCTACTTGCGTAAGCAATCACCTTCCCATCTTGCATTAAAACTGCCCCAATTCCTTTTCCACAAGCATTTATATAAATAGTCAATCCACTATTTCCATTTATAATTACTAAAATTGGAGCGGTTGTCAACCTCTTCTTTAGTTCTTGGAATGCTTCTTCACATTTAGAAGTCTTTATAAATTCAGCATCCTTCATTGTCAACTTCGTTAGGTGATAGGCAATCTTAGAGTAGTCTTGAACGAATCTTCTGTAATATCCTTCCAAACCTAAGAAGCTATAGATCTCTTTAGTTGTTTGTGTCTTCTTCCAATCTTGAATAGTTGCAGCTTTTCCTGAATCCACTGAAATTCCTTCACTTGATATTATATGTCCAAGGAATCTTACCTCCTTCTCCCAAAAATGGTACTTTGAGAATTTGGCGTTAACCACATTATTCCTCAATATCTCTAACGCAGCTTCTAGTTGCCTTGCGCGTTCTTCTTCTGTCTTTGAGTAGACGAGGATATCATTAATAAAGACTAACACGAATTTGTTCAGCACATCTCTAAACTCTATTCATAAGGTCAACAGAATAAGAAGGTGCAGTAGTCAGCCCAAAAGGCATAACCACCACTCATAGAAAGTGTTCGGACCTTTGAATGCAGTTATATGGATGCAATCTTCTACGATCTATAACTAATGGAATCCTGTAGCTAGGTCCATTTTAGAGAAAACTCGAGCTCCGTGTAACTGGTCAAACAAGTCATCTATTCAGGGTAAAGGATACCTATTCTTAATTGTTTGCTTATTTAGATCTTGATAGTTTACATACAATTTCAAAGATCCTCTGACTTAGCAACAAAAACTACTGCTGACCCCAACTTGAACGACCGGGTCTTATCAATTCTTTCTTTAATAGCTCTTGAGTTTGGTTATTCAACTGATCCTTTTTTTTGGAGCCATCCTTCTATCTTGTTGTTTAATTGGCATCGCACTAGGAACTAAATCTATACGGAATCAAATTTTCGATGTGGGGGCAAACTTTTTACTTCCTTAAAGATATCTGCAAATTCTTTAACAATGGGTATTGTTTCTAATCCTATATGGGATGTATCTAAAGCACAAAGAAAACTGTCCCTTATTGGACTAGGATCTTCGCAAGATATTTCTATGAGTTTTTCTAACTTTGTTTTCGTTACGACCGTTCTATTCAAACAATCTAGAATAGCTTAATTTCTAATTAACCAATCCATACCAAGTAAAATTTCGAATCCAGTAAAATCTACGATGAAAAGATCAAAAGGAAAGTGATAGGGTGGATGGGAAATTGGGACTTTTCACAGGGCATACAAAGATTAGCGGAACCTCCTATGGGATTCGTCATGCATATAGGGTCGTCAACAATTTTAGGTTCAAGTTCTAATTCTTGTACAGTTTTTCAGTAATAAAACTATGAGAAGCTCCTGTACCAAGTAATACTAACTAAAACACTTTTTATAAAAATATTACCTACCAACACTCCTTTGCCCTTTACATATTTGGAGGTTGAAGGCTCATCCTTGATCGCATAAACTTTGGCTTGTTCTTCTTACTTCATTAGGGACAATCCTTTATCATGTGTCTTAACTGATGACAATTATAGCAGATTCTTTGTGATGATCCTTGAGTTTTGAATTTTCTACAATGAGTTGATAGGTGACCCTTTTATTGGCAATTGTATCAAGTGACATCTTTAAAGCGGTTATCCTGAGATCCTCATTTAGGTTTTCCCTACTATGTCTTCTTGCCATTGAACTTCCTCTTCTTCTAGTTATTGCTGTTGCCATCTTGAACTACGGGTGCATCTACCTTATCCAAAGCTTCATATATGTATCGCATATCTATTAAGCCTACAAATGGTTCTTTCACATTTCGACTCATTCTGACATGGTATTGCTTTTTCATTCCCGAGATAAACTTTTCATTCTTTTTGAGGGGTGTATCTACCAATCTAGGCAAAAACATGATAATTCGTTAAACTTGTTAGCATACTACTCAAACGACATATTCTCCTTCTGTTTAAAATCCATAAAATTTCGGTAAAGACGGGATTTTCCTACTTGGCATATACTGCTCCTCCAGAACTTCTTTAAATCATTCCCATGAGAAATTATCTTCTGACTCATTCTGCGTAATAGATTCCCACCAAACTAGAGCTCTTCCTTGTAGTTGCCAAGAAGCTAAGAATCTCTTCTGCTCATCTCCAATATTTAGTCCTTTGAAAATTCTTTCACAAGAGCGAAGCTTGTACTTCAATGATGATTTCTGTTTCTTTAAAAGGTTTACCACCAAGGCTGGTATAGTTCTCGCATAAAGTTGCAAAGTTAATTTGGGGCTGTATCGGAACTGCTACTTCCTCAACTACTATAGCTGTGGGAGTTCGACCATTTGTGGTATTACTTCCTTCCCTATCTCGTACTTTTCTACCATTAATTTTCTATTATTTGTATATAGTAAGAAAAAGAAATTTAGGATATATAAGATATCTTAGGGAATGTTATACGGTATTAATATACTTATTCAAGTTAAAAGTTTTAATTATGCGCTCTCTCAAACTAAACTCATTCTAGGGCATTATTAACCCTATCTCTAATGAGTCATACCCCAATAAAGCCAAGGTTCTCGCTTAACCTTCAGCTCTGATACCAAATGTGACGATCCGTCTCCTCGACCCTCAGAAATCGACACTAGTACATTCACGGTATTCACATGTCGTAAATCCAAGTGCCGAGGAGGCAGATTATCAGGGGTGTAAAAGAAAATAAAGATAGAAGATAACACAATAATAAAATCTCGCACCGCATTCAACATTTAATTATAAATAAATGATCAGAGTCAAATACAAATCCAGTGGGATAGTTATAACTGTCTATCCGTACATATGATGGAAAATACATACTACATGACACAACAGAAATGGGTAGATATCAACATAAAGTACTTCAGCTTCATAGCTCCAAAAGACTTCTCCAAAATGCTCCAAATGCTTTTAAGGTATCCTGAATACACGGTTTCCTGAAAAATAGGGCACCTAGAGTTTAAAAGGAAAAACAAAACTCCGAGTCAGTCATGGGATTGGTATGGGAACTCAAAGTACGATGTTTTGAAAACAAAAAGGTATCTCATAAAACCACGCAGCACATAACCACGAAATGGGTTTTTACCTTATGATAACCAAAATACTTTATTACGTAAAATTTGAGGATAGTATTTTTATTAACATTCTTTGAAAATATTTGCAAATAAACTTATTAATCTTAGCCGAAATGATTACCCATATAGCATTTTGGGGCTATTCATTACGCCAATATAGACAAAATCGCAGGTTCTTATTGGGGAATGGATTTCCATACAAATGACCAGGTAAAGGGACTAACTTCCGATGGGTACACCTCTAGATGAATGCCCCGAGGACCATCATAAAGGATCCTTTACCAAGACAAGATCGGTCTATCTTTATAGCTAGATAGTACAGAATATATCATCCCCCGGTCGTTACCATCCTTTATCCGATAGCACTCTTCGCATACATCCATATTAATTTATATCTCGAACATCATATCGGGACGAAATATATCTAGAAGGGAATGATCATACACTAATTGAGAATGACCCACTTAGCTTTGTTGCATCTAACCCTGTTTCGGTCATTTTCGGTTGATGAGGCTCAAGGCTATGATTACCTTTTCACATAGCACATCTTCTTTCACTTTGAATGCCACATTACCATTCCACATCTACACGACTGATTTCTACAAAAGTATAACTTCTTAAGCTCGTATGTCTCAGGAAAAGGTGTTAAGCTAAGAGAAGGTGTCTTCTCCGCCAACGACTAATATACTTTTATAAGGATCACTCGTTATGATTAGGTGCTCCATTTTCCATTGAGGCCGAACCTAAACCTGTGCTCGAGAGATAGCTGTCCATACACTGATAAGGGATGTATGGATTCTCGAGAAGAGAGGAGCCGCGGTGGTCCCCCCGGACCGCCCTGTGACGACCCGTAATTTTTTTAGCATTTAAATCAGAATATTTAATTGATTTTAAATATTCAATATAATAATTTTAATTGGAATTACAAATATCGCTATTTGTTTGATAATTAAATAATAGAATTTAGTTATTAGAAGTTGAGTAAATTGTTGAATCTCGAATTTTAAGACTGTTAAAAATAATTTGAAGGTTTGTAAAATTTATATTGATAACACTGAAAATAATAGAAGTTGTAAAATTGAATTTAACAGTGATCTGTTCAGTTTTAAAATTTATACTGTTTAAATTGAATTTAAAAATAGCCTTCCGAGGCGCAGTCTCGGAATTCGACGAAACCAGTTCCATTGGATCCATAATATTAAATTATTATCGGGTTTCAAATTTCATATTGATAGGAGCTGTTGTGTGAGCATACGAAATATAAACGAGCTGAAATTTAGTAGATATTAATCTGATGAAATTTAATTTAAATAAATAGTTGAGCCTTCCTGTATACGCCTCCCCCTTAAACTTAAAATTGAATCCAAATCGTCTTCTTGCAGAAGCCATTCTTCTTCCCCACTTCCTCTTTAAACTTTACTTTCCTATCCCCTCTTTCTTCAATTCAAATTGCCAAAGAAAGAAAAAAAAATATAATCATGGCTGATACTTCTGACCCAAAGGTAAAACATATAATAAAATCGATTCTTCCCTTTTAACATACGAAAATCACGCTTATTCAAATTAGAGCAGATCGAGAACGACCATTGCAAATCGACCTTGAATCGCCTTTCACCCGTATCGACTCTTGCTTGGGTCGCGATGGCGCTGCGGAGAGTCGTACAGCGACTATTTCGTTCGCACGAGAGGGCAAGCTCAACATCGTTTTTACGCGCGATGGGGAGTGGTGATTCTGGGTGAAGGCGCGCGGTGGTATCGATTGGTGATATGGCGAAGTCGAGGAGCATTGCGTCTAAGCAGTAGGCTAGGGTTGGGAGCATCACGATTTTTGGGGACGAGAGGTCGCGGTTGAATCGCGATTGTGAGGAGGCAGTGAGGTAATTTTTTTTTGTTTTATTAAAATTTTGTTATTTTTATGTGAAATTTTTGCAGAGGGAAAAATTAATTCCTGCAAGTTGTATATATATAATCAGATTCTTCAATTTAAACATATATTTACCCGAGGCAATTGATACATATATGTATTCAACAGTAGATAGATGTTTTTAGATAAACAGCTTAAATATATATATATAATAGGTAGCAATTCTGTTTTCATTTAATGTACGAATATGGGTTTGGAAGGATTTTTTTTAATTTATTTTATTTTAATTGCTGGAATAATTTAATAAAAAGAAAATTTATTGTGACGACCGGGAAATTTTAACAAATTAAATTGGAATAATTAATCGATTTTAAAATTATTTGAAAGTTAATTTAAAACTTGAAAACAAGATATCAATATTTACTTGATAATTAAATCATTGAATTATATGTTTTAAATATTGAATTTAATAAATGAAAATTGGGTGAAATGCTGAATCTGAAATTTTTAAGCCTGTTTAAATAATTTGAAGGCTTATAAAATTTATAATGGTGTTACTAAAGATAATAGAATGGTTAGAATTTAATTTAAAGAAAATTTGTTCAATCCTGAAAATATATCGTTTACATTGAATTTAAAAATAGCCTTCCGAGGCACAGTCTCGGAATTCGACGAAACTAGTTCCATTGGATCCGTAATAGTTAGTTATTATCGGATTTCAATTTTCGTAGCAATTGGAGTTGTCGTTTGACCTTGGCAGCTCAAAATGCTTAGAAATATTTTAATCGATTCAATTTAAAATTGATCGTTTTCTTTTGTATCTCGCACATACGAACGAATTAGCTTTCGAAACACGTTCCATTGTGTTCGGAACGCGGGTAAAACCTTATAAGCGCCTGTCGGCATGTTGATTCGGGGTTCGGGATTTCACGTTATGATTATCGAGACGTTTGAGAGTTTTATGGTATAATAGAAATCCAAAGTCAAAGGGGTCAAAGATATTTTTACCCAATCGTTTCAAGAAGCTTCTCCAACCTACCTTATAAATTATCCCCGATCTTTCTCTCCAACCTTCAGCAAAAAAAATCGAATTCATCAAAAAAAAAAAGAACGAAATTCGTTCGAGATTCAAAAAAAAAAAAAAAAACTAATGGTCGCACACGTTAATCTGGCAGCGATTGTTTTCGAATTCCCCTTCTTCTCGAGCCAGTTCATATTCGTTCGTGACAAAACCCTAGGCTGCATGGAACCTATCGTTCGTTCGTCAATCACCGAGCGAGTCACGATGCCGCCGTTGGTGGAAAGGAGGATCGAGGTCGCGATGGTTCACGGTGGTGTAGGGACATATGGGACAGCAGCTTGGTCCGTGGTGGTTGGCTGCGACGAGGTTGGGTGGAAGGCTGCTCGATCTGGAACGACGTTGGAGGCTTGAGTAGGTGATAATTGCAGATGTTGTGGAGGGAGGTCGAACAGGAATTTGGGTTGTTGGCCAGTAGCGAATGCGAGCGTAGGAGGTATAATTTCTGTTGTTTAGTTAAATTGTTTTTTTTCTTTTTAGTTATGAAAGTAATATTTCACTTACTGGTTGAATTTAAAATATATATACAGAAGAGGTTTTGGGAAATATGTTGGACTATATATGTATATGTATAGTTTTTTTTTTTTTTAAAAAAAAGAAAAAAAAAGAAAAGAGAGAAAATATATTTCTGTTGTAAGACATAAAGAAATTTTGTTTTGACACAATATATATTTTCAAGTCTGAAAAAAAAAAGTATAATAATTTATTTAACTGGGAACTAGTTTAAATTTCATTAGTGGTTGATTTAAATTTATTAAGTGGTAATTGATTAGTACAAATGATAATAAACTGTAAATGTTTTTACAAGGTCAAAATTATGATGAAACCAAAGTCAAGATTGAAGGGGATTGATCTTAACAGCAAAGGTGAGTAAACTTCACCCTGTTGGATATCTATTTAGATTTAAATAGATAAATTTACATAATTGGATGATTGATGGAGTTGATTGAATGTGTGCTGAAGATTTAGGGACTTTGGATTTGATTGGTTCTCGAGTCGATTTTTGTCTGACTCAAAGCACTTGGGGTTGAAAATGATTCTAAACTTAAATCGTAAATAAGAAATGGTTCAGATTACAATCAATAAAGATTTAATAATTGGTGATTCATTAAATAAATGGGATAATTTAACGAATACTTAATTAATTAAACTAATGCATGATTTTGGTTAATTAATTGGATCTAAATTAGTTAGAATGATCATTGGGAGATTTGATAAATAATTGCGTAATGAAATTAATAAAAATGTAACTACCTTGTGGAATTAATCTAGAGATTAATTAAAATGATTAATTGAGAAGTAATTAATTTATTTAATGATGGAACTAGAAGATAGATAATTTTGGTTGAGATAAATCAAGAATGATTAATACTTATAGTTTAATTAATGACTAATTGTTTAGTGTAATTAATTTGGATTAAAATAAATTGAAATGTAAATGAGGACTCATTAATTTATATAATCAATGATGTAAATAGAGATGGTTTAGTTAAGAAAATAAATTGATATAAGTGGCTTATGAGAAGTTAAATTAATACAAGTAATTATTGACTAATATAATTTAAATAGTTAATTAATTCCTGAGGTAATTAAGGTTACTTGTTGATTTTGGGTTTTGGGTTAAGACTGATTATTTCGTGAAATGAATTAAAGATAATTACTTGGAAGAAATTGAAAGATAATTAATCTTGGGTAATTAATTAAGATGGATGAATATGAAAGAATTGAATAATTAATTGGTTTGGAAATAAATCAATAAAGAAATCTTAGTAATCGGGGTTTGGAATTCAATTAGAATCAATTGAATTGGCTTGTATGAGATTAAACTCTAATTATGGATGATTGAGTTGTATTGGATGTTTGAAATAAGGTGATATCTCTGATATGGAAGTTGTATTTGTCATTTGGATGACTTGGGATAGGATAGCATGAGTTTCGAAGAGACCGGGTCGGGTGTTGGAAATACCCGAAACCACTTCGAATTTTATAAATTGATTTGAGAAATCAAAAGGCTGAAATGGGATGATTTAAGTAAATTGGATTGTTTTATCTAAGTTTGGTACTTAGAAATTTATATGCGAAATAAACGTTATTTATAGCAACTTGTAAATTGATATAAATTACCCGGGTTTATATAGGTTGTTTGTTTGGTATTCCTTGTTAGTTGGGTTTACTCACGCTGGTTTCCAGCCTGACCCGGGTGTTACTTTGGTGTAATGCTCGGGTCAGACCGAGTATTACAGATTTACAGGTAGGTACGTTTGGAGCTCAGGAGGCGAGCTGGATGGCAAGTACGTATGGAGTATTTCCGCTGCAGTATATTATTGTGTATCTGGGACATGATTTATATGTCTAGTGTCTGTATATATATGTGAAACTCTGATGTATATTAAATGTAATCAACAAATATAGTATTCTTTTGTAAACTATTATTTATTATTATATTTTATCCGCTGCGAATGTGAGCTGTTGATGTTTCTTTTCTTCTTCTTCTTCTATCTCTTTCTTCTTTTTCATAACTATCTGGAATTTTCGGGTTAGAAAATTTCGGGTCGTTACATTTGGTATCAGAGCTGAAAGGTTAAGCGAGAACCTTGGCTCTGGTGGGGATTACTCATTTAATAGAGTCTGTAGTACTCTATAATGAGTTGAGTGAATATATGAATATATATATATATGAGCGCGTACTTGTTACTTTCTTATATAACGGTTTTAAATGATTTTATATAAGAATGTAATTTGATATATAAAGCTATATCTTCTTCTAATAAGTATTAAGGAGATTGGTTGTTAAATTATTGGAATTAAATTAAGAAGTAAAATAATACAATCAAATTGAAATCTTGAATTGGGACTAAGTGAAGAAGGAATATAATACAACCAAATTAAAATTAAATCAATTAAAATGAATTCTAGAATTAGAACTCAGAAATTAGAATTGTTTGAAACTTTAAATGAACAAAGTTAAATTTGGTTTAAAAAGGTTAAACCAATCTTTGAGAATTTAGCTCGAATGTAGACCGTTTTGACTCTAGACCGTTTTCAATGTAAATTGTTTTAATATAAGTAGTTTTAAATCTATTTTCTTATCTACTTACCATACAACTTTCTTTTTAAACCCAAACTATTTTTATACTGGTTTTTGCCACTACTTTTGGAACTATTTAACTATTTTACAACTGTTTTATAAACTAATTATTAATTTTCAACTAAGTTATGAATTAATTATTATTTTACAATTATTTTGCAATTATCTAAAAATTTCTTAAACTATTTAGCTATTTTCCAACTATTTTATAATTAGTTATTTTTCAAAGTAATTATCTATTTTTACAATTTTCAAGCTATTTTCTAAAAATAAACTGGTCGGAGTTCCAACTGTTATTGATTTAAAAACTCAACTGAGAAAAGAATTGAAGTAATAATCCAAATGGGGATTAATGTAAAGGTGAATAAGGAATATGAAATGGTTCTTTTGAACCGAAAGAATATTCTGAGAAATATGAAATGAATAAAGATGGAAATTGGATATTTCTATGGTTTTTGAGAGTGTTTGGAGTATAAAAGGTGTTTTATACAAGAAGGTAAGGATCCAAAGTTTTAAAAATTTATATATATATATCTGAATATATAAAGAATCTTATGAGGATTTTGAGAAAGGCTTTTGATTTTGGAAAAAATCAATATTGAGTTTGGAAATTTTAGGTTGAGAATTATCGATTTTGGAATAATCGATTTTCTGTAAAGAAGCGTTGATGAAATTCATACTAGGTGTATGATTTGAAAGAAACTATATGTGTATAGTATAAAGTGTTTTGATGATAGCTCTGGGGAAAAAGGCGCTCCCTTGAAATGGACTTCTCAGGAGTGCCACCGAGTGGTGCTGCCTTGAGCCCAAGGGGGTTCTAAAGTTGATCCTGAGAGGAGTCCGGACAAAACTAGTTCCTGAGGATTTTGAGTTGAGTTTACCATAGCGTAAGTCGTGTGTGCCGCGGAGAGCCAACAGTTACATGGACTTTTGTTGTTACTGCAACGTAACCCAGGATGTAACTGCGACCTATGGTAACATTGCGAAAGTCGTGTGTGCCGCTGAGAGCCAACAGTCTGCGGTTGAGTTTATCTCGGTAGACTGCGACTTATGTAGGAGTGGAGAAGTTTCATTTCATCAGCGAAAATCAGAGGCCGCTGAGAGCCTGCAGTTACATGGACTTTTGCTGCGACGGCAACGTAACCCTGGATGTAACTGTGATCTGTTGTGTGGGATCCATGGCGTAATCGAGAGGCCGCGGAGAGCCAACAGTTACATGGACTTTTGTTGTGACTGCAACGTAACCCTGGTATGTAACTGTGACCATGGATGGGTGTGATGATTTCCAGAGCATTCTCACCAAAGATATTTCCTCTATTTCAAAAATTGTTTTCTGTATTTTCAATAAAATTATTTTCCAAATATTTTCACTGGGTGTTGAAAACGGGTTTACCAAGTACTTATAGATTTTCAGTCCTACGCCTGATCAACGTATGATTGAATTTCTGTGAGAACAAGGATGGACTGGTTGAGACATCGAGTTATGAAAAATATTTTATAAAAAGCTATTTTAATTTTATTATCCGAATTTAAGACATTTCTAAATCTTCAAGTAAAAAAGGGAATCCAAACTGGAATTATAAAACAAAACTGAACTCAGGAAAAATTTAATGAAGTGATTTTTGTAAATTAAGTTGGAGGGAAGCTAATCAGCTAAATAAATTATTTAATGGCGTATGTTGATAAAATTTAACTCGGTTAACTAAAATGGATTGTAAGTTGATAAGGGAGTTTGGAAATGAATTCGAATTATAGATAGAATTCGACTTGGGTTTGATAATGAATTAAATAAGAGGGGATGTAAATAAAAATGAAATAGAGTTGGATCGAAATAGCGATGATTTGAATTACAAATAAAATTCAAGTGTGAGTCGAATAATATTTAACGTAGTTTGCAAGTAAATTTGATATAATGGAAGTGTTGTCGAATGAAATGAAAGTGGATTATAATAGAAGTGGTTTGGTTGAAAACAAAACCCAGGTGAGTAAAAATAAATTGAGAATGGCCTTGTATTAATAAAATAAATTCGATAATGAATTAAGCGGTAAATTGAAAAGTTAAAATGGGTTAATTGAGTTAAATAATAAATGGAAGAAGCCTGATTTGATGGAAACTAAATCAAGGTGTGATTGGAATTGGATGACTGGACTTAAGTTCGGTGACATATTAATTTTGAGTATAAATGAGTTAAGTATGTGCTTGGATATTATTTTGATAAACTGAGAAGGTGAATTTAAATTTAAATTTAATGGAACTCGATTAAGTGAGAATCAAATGGAAGTAAACTTAGGTTGATGTTGAAATCAATTAAAGTAATTAACTTAAGTTTAAAAGTATTTGAAGCTTGGTTTCGAATAAGGTTAAAAGCCCATTAAATAAAAGCTTGGATGAAATTGATTTGGAAATGGTTATTAATTTAGAAGTATTGAATGTGCCAAACTTAATAAATAGTTTGAATGAAGTCAATGCAGAGAAGAAATGAAATGCGTATGTATGGTTTGTGAATAAATTAAGAATGAAATGGAATTAAATACAGGATGAGTTAAAATTAATTTAATGTGGTTATGAATTGAAATGGATACTCTATTAAGAGAGTACCGTCGAATTTGCATAAAAATAGTTGTCATTGATGTAAACAAAAGTAATTAAAATTTTATGGGTTGAAAGAGATTAAATAAAATTGATTCGAATCGTTTAATGTGAATAGGTGCTTGTTTGGATAAAAAAAATCAATTGAATGTAAACACTTGAGTAATAAATCATTTAAAATTGAATGAAATGGAATGTGAATTGGTTCAAAACAATGGAATTGGTTTTGAAATCATATCAATTGCTTGTGAAAGTTATCTAGAATGCTTTTCTTCTAGAGTTGATGTGTTGTGGTCGTTTAAGTAAGTGAAATATTATAAACTTCATTTATATGGCACTTACATTGTTAAATTGAGATAGTACAGGTACCTGAAGGCTGTTTGGTGGTTTGGATTTGCGCTAATTGCTTAATTAAATAAGCTGCATGGTTAAATTGCTAAATAAAGGTACGCCTACGCAATAAAAATAGGAAATATGAACTGTTTTTGCTTTTTCCGACCGTGTGGGTCGATGTATACATATTTATATCTCTTGTCAAATTGCAAAAGCTCCTCCGTACAAAGGAGACTCTGCCAAAAAATTTCGGAAATTTTGGGAGTTAGAAAATTTTTGGAAAATTTTGGTTAACGACAAAACAATTTCAAACGGCAAACTTAAAGTAAACTAGTAAATGAAACTAATATGAATCAATTTAAATGAAAGATATAACTCAATATTAGAAATCGAAAATGAATTGAATTCATATGAAATGGCGAAAACTAATTTGAATAGAAGTGGATATGAAACTTATCTAAAGAGATGTATAAAATGATTTTGGGATATTGTGTCTGAATATTAGTGCTAAGCAGGATATGCAGGTATTATAAAAGAGAAGGAAATTGGATTTAATTCCAAATGATAAATTTGAGTTGCCCGACTAAAAAGGTTAGTATTTTGATTCCGTATGATATTGGATTGGGTTTTTGATGTAGCCACTTGGCTTTTGTTTTCTTTTTGGAATTTGGGAGCCCGTAGAGGCCTTTTGTAGTAGTATCGAGCTAGCCGCGCAAAGGAGACGCTGGCAAAAATTTTCGGGAATTTAGAGAGTTAGAATTTTTTTTAGAAATTTTGATAATTCAAAAATTAGTTTTAATTTGAAATTTAATTGATTGAGCAGAAGAGTATTGATTGGATCTATAGAAGGTTTTGGGAAAGTTGAATAAGGTGTTAGTGGACCTTTAATAAAATAAAGTGGTAGGATGTTGAATTGTGAATTTTGGAAAAGATAAAGGAGTATTGGTCAAATTCTTCCTAATTAGTAATTTCGGGGACGAAATTCTTTTAAGGGGGGAGGAATGTGACGACCCGGAAATTTTAACGAATTAAATTGGAATAATTAATCGATTTTAAAATTATTTGAAAGTTAATTTAAAACTTGAAAACAAGATATCAATATTTACTTGATAATTAAATCATTGAATTATATGTTTTAAATATTGAATTTAATAAATGAAAATTGGGTGAAATGCTGAATCTGAAATTTTTAAGCCTGTTTAAATAATTTGAAGGCTTATAAAATTTATAATGGTGTTACTAAAGATAATAGAATGGTTAGAATTTAATTTAAAGAAAATTTGTTCAATCCTGAAAATATATCGTTTACATTGAATTTAAAAATAGCCTTCCGAGGCACAGTCTCGGAATTCGACGAAACTAGTTCCATTGGATCCGTAATAGTTAGTTATTATCGGATTTCAATTTTCGTAGCAATTGGAGTTGTCGTTTGACCTTGGCAGCTCAAAATGCTTAGAAATATTTTAATCGATTCAATTTAAAATTGATCGTTTTCTTTTGTATCTCGCACATACGAACGAATTAGCTTTCGAAACACGTTCCATTGTGTTCGGAACGCGGGTAAAACCTTATAAGCGCCTGTCGGCATGTTGATTCGGGGTTCGGGATTTCACGTTATGATTATCGAGACGTTTGAGAGTTTTATGGTATAATAGAAATCCAAAGTCAAAGGGGTCAAAGATATTTTTACCCAATCGTTTCAAGAAGCTTCTCCAACCTACCTTATAAATTATCCCCGATCTTTCTCTCCAACCTTCAGCAAAAAAAATCGAATTCATCAAAAAAAAAAGAACGAAATTCGTTCGAGATTCAAAAAAAAAAACTAATGGTCGCACACGTTTAATCTGGCAGCGATTGTTTTCGAATTCCCCTTCTTCTCGAGCCAGTTCATATTCGTTCGTGAGAAAACCCTAGGCTGCGTGGAACCTATCGTTCGTTCGTCAATCACCGAGCGAGTCACGATGCCGCCGTTGGTGGAAAGGAGGATCGAGGTCGCGATGGTTCACGGTGGTGTAGGGACATATGGGACAGCAGCTTGGTCCGTGGTGGTTGGCTGCGACGAGGTTGGGTGGAAGGCTGCTCGATCTGGAACGACGTTGGAGGCTTGAGTAGGTGATAATTGCAGATGTTGTGGAGGGAGGTCGAACAGGAATTTGGGTTGTTGGCCAGTAGCGAATGCGAGCGTAGGAGGTATAATTTCTGTTGTTTAGTTAAATTGTTTTTTTTCTTTTTAGTTATGAAAGTAATATTTCACTTACTGGTTGAATTTAAAATATATATACAGAAGAGGTTTTGGGAAATATGTTGGACTATATATGTATATGTATATGTATAGTTTTTTTTTTAAAAAAAAAAAAAAGAAAAAAAAAGAAAAGAGAGAAAATATATTTCTGTTGTAAGACATAAAGAAATTTTGTTTTGACACAATATATATTTTCAAGTCTGAAAAAAAAAAGTATAATAATTTATTTAACTGGGAACTAGTTTAAATTTCATTAGTGGTTGATTTAAATTTATTAAGTGGTAATTGATTAGTACAAATGATAATAAACTGTAAATGTTTTTACAAGGTCAAAATTATGATGAAACCAAAGTCAAGATTGAAGGGGATTGATCTTAACAGCAAAGGTGAGTAAACTTCACCCTGTTGGATATCTATTTAGATTTAAATAGAAAATTTACATAATTGGATGATTGATGGAGTTGATTGAATGTGTGCTGAAGATTTAGGGACTTTGG
Source organism: Allium cepa (assembly GCA_030765085.1). Taxonomy (NCBI): domain Eukaryota; kingdom Viridiplantae; phylum Streptophyta; class Magnoliopsida; order Asparagales; family Amaryllidaceae; genus Allium; species Allium cepa. Next base: position 43,087,392 of record CM060937.1, read on the forward strand.
ATTTGATTGGTTCTCGAGTCGATTTTTGTCTGACTCAAAGCACTTGGGGTTGAAAATGATTCTAAACTTAAATCGTAAATAAGAAATGGTTCAGATTACAATCAATAAAGATTTAATAATTGGTGATTCATTAAATAAATGGGATAATTTAACGAATACTTAATTAATTAAACTAATGCATGATTTTGGTTAATTAATTGGATCTAAATTAGTTAGAATGATCATTGGGAGATTTGATAAATAATTGCGTAATGAAATTAATAAAAATGTAACTACCTTGTGGAATTAATCTAGAGATTAATTAAAATGACTAATTGAGAAGTAATTAATTTATTTAATGATGGAACTAGAAGATAGATAATTTTGGTTGAGATAAATCAAGAATGATTAATACTTATAGTTTAATTGATGACTAATTGTTTAGTGTAATTAATTTAGATTAAAATAAATTGAAATGTAAATGAGGACTCATTAATTTATATAATCAATGATGTAAATAGAGATGGTTTAGTTAAGAAAATAAATTGATATAAGTGGCTTATGAGAAGTTAAATTAATACAAGTAATTATTGACTAATATAATTTAAATAGTTAATTAATTCCTGAGGTAATTAAGGCTACTTGTTGATTTTGGGTTTTGGGTTAAGACTGATTATTTCGTGAAATGAATTAAAGATAATTACTTGGAAGAAATTGAAAGATAATTAATCTTGGGTAATTAATTAAGATGGATGAATATGAAAGAATTGAATAATTAATTGGTTTGGAAATAAATCAATAAAGAAATCTTAGTAATCGGGGTTTGGAATTCAATTAGAATCAATTGAATTGGCTTGTATGAGATTAAACTCTAATTATGGATGATTGAGTTGTATTGGATGTTTGAAATAAGGTGATATCTCTGATATGGAAGTTGTATTTGTCATTTGGATGACTTGGGATAGGATAGCATGAGTTTCGAAGAGACCGGGTCGGGTGTTGGAAATACCCGAAACCACTTCAAATTTTATAAATTGATTTGAGAAATCAAAAGGCTGAAATGGGATGAGTTAAGTAAATTGGATTGTTTTATCTAAGTTTGGTACTTAGAAATTTATATGCAAAATAAACGTTATTTATAACAACTTGTAAATTGATATAAATTACCCGGGTTTATATAGGTTGTTTGTTTGGTATTCCTTGTTAGTTGGGTTTACTCACGCTGGTTTCCAGCCTGACCCGGGTGTTACTTTGGTGTAATGCTCGGGTCAGACCGAGTATTACAGATTTACAGGTAGGTACGTTTGGAGCTCAGGAGGCGTGCTGGATGGCAAGTACGTACGGAGTATTTCCGCTGCAGTATATTATTGTGTATCTGGGACATGATTTATATGTCTAATGTCTGTATATATATGTGAAACTCTGATGTATATTAAATGTAATCAACAAATATAGTATTCTTTTGTAAACTATTATTTATTATTATATTTTATCCGCTGCGAATGTGAGCTGTTGATGTTTCTTTTCTTCTTCTTCTTCTATCTCTTTCTTCTTTTTCATAACTATCTGGAATTTTCGGGTTAGAAAATTTCGGGTCGTTACATTTATTCAAAATCAAATTTACGAGTCGAAACACAAATTTTTAGTTAATTGAAAATTTACAACTGGAAATTTAAATTGTTTGATTAGTACAACTATTTATAAATGGTATAAATATTTATACAAGGTTTAAATTAAAGGAATAGAAAAAAATAGGGTTGCTCGATTAATTCAAATATTAACAAGTCATATAATATTTTATTCAAGGTCAAAAATCAAGAAAACAAGGCAATATTGGAATGGATTGCAAACAGCAAAATCGAAGGTGAGTTAATCTCACTCGGTTAAATTTAGATTTAAATGATTAAATTTAAATGATTGTTTGAATGATTGGATTGATTGATGTGCTATAGTGTGATATAATTGGAATTGGCATTTTAAATTGTGCTAATATCTGTGGATACAGGGACAACAGGTTGGAGGGATCCAACTGGATCCCTCAACATTTATTTAAATTGTTTAATACCCTCTGTTGTGATTATTTGATATTCTATAATGAATGATATTGGAATATTGAATGTTATGGTTCGATTGGATATAATTGGGTATAATGAATTACCAAAAATATATAAATTGGATTTTGGAAAAGAAAATAAAAGAAGTGAAATTGTAAGTAAAATAATTATAGGAAAATTCGAATAAATTTGAGAATGAATTGGGGAAGAAATAAAGTGACTTTAAATTTCTAATAAATAAATTGTGAGTATAGAAAGGAAAATTTGAATAAACAGGAAGTTAATGAATTTAAAAATTCAATGTTATTATTTAAGAGAACAAAACATTTATTTAAAATTTAAGATTTAAATTATTGAAAGAATAAAGAAGAAATTAGGAAAAATCTGGAATTCGTGTATTTCAGTTAAAAGTTTTAGAATCAAATGAAAAATAATAACAACAATAATAATTAAGTCCATACTTAATGAATTTTGAAATGAATTAAGTAATTAAAGATATTTATTTCAAATGAAATAAATTGGAAATCAATTTGGAAAATTGATTTAAGTGATTGAAGTTGGAATTCTCCCTAGATAACCAAGTATGATTTCAAAGTATTTTTTTTAAATATAAGTTAATAATTTTAAAATTGTTTCAAAGGTATGTTTTGAAAAAAATGATTTATTTCTAATATTTAAAGTCTAAAGTAAGTAATTCCTTTTAATTTATTATAGCCGTAATTATTTAAAAAGTGATTTGGTGTTTTGTTTTGTAAAAGTGAAAATCTAGTTTTATATTTTATTAAGTAACTTTATTTTCAAATTTTCATATAGTATGTATTTTTAATAAATTATTGGTGTAGTTTTAACTTAAATGTTTTAAAGTATATTTCAAAGTAAAGTGTTTTAAATTATTTTAGAAATCTAGTTTTGTGCTTGGTGATTTCAGAGGAGATAGAAAATATTTGAAAAAGTTTATTCTGAAAAGAAAGATGGCTTTAAAACTGTTTTCAAGGTGTTGAAAATAGAAATATATCTTGTAAAGGTATTTTGAGGATAAATAAATAATTTGGGAAAAATTATTTATTGTTTGATGGATGTTTGTGAATATTAATTGATAGTTAAATAACCGACTATCAATACTGGACAAATACGTTGATCATTTCGAAGAGACCGGGATCGAGATTTATTTCTCGAAAACACTTCGATCCGGTTTGTACGTTTCGAGAAAACGATTTTGGATTCGAAGATGGAGCGGTGAAGAGCAAGGGCTAGTCGCTACTAATCCTGAGGATATTTCCAAAATGGATGTAGTAGGAATAGTGTCTTCGGTTCCGTTCGAACCCGGGACAGACTGGTATGGATGAATGCTTGCGTAACATCGTCAGGTGGACGATGGGCATTCTAAGGAATATGTTCTAAAAAGGTAACGCTTAGCCTCAAGCCTCATCAAATGGGAATGACTGAAAATCAGGGGTTATGCAGCAAGGCTAGGTGGGTAGCACCCAAGCGGGGTGAGGTCATTCCAGTCTAGATGTCCCTTTTTATTTCGGCTTAGTGGGCGGTTGCTGATCCCAATCGCGGGGTGATCTCACTCGGGATTATCCAGTAAGGGGTAGTCCCGGCCTTGTGTTGCAGGGGAGCGGGCGTACTCCTCGGTACGGTGATCTAGGCCCCGTACTGTGACAGGTGGTACCCCAGTGCCTAGTCATTAGTTGGAAATCCATTCTCCCTACGAGCCTTGTACGAGTTTTGTTTGTATTACCCACTCTGTCGCTAGTAGCTGGAATTTAATAGATGTAAAAATTTCGGCTATTTTATAAGTATTTGTATATAGACCCTATTATAATATCAGAGGATTTCTATAAAAATTGTTTTAGCTATCGTAAGGTAAAAACCCGGCATGTTTATTTGTGGCGTGGTCTTACGAGATGCTTTTATTTTTAAAGGATTTTGAAACTTTAATAATCAATTGGGGGTGATTTCCTCACGCTGGTATTCCAGACTGACTTGGGTGTTATTTAACTATGATGCTCGGGTCAGACCGAGTATTATAGGATACAGGATTTGTTGCTGTGAAGCTCAGGAGACGAGCTGGATAACGATGCGTATTCTCATATTTGTTTATATATGTATTCCGCTGTGCTGAGTTGCTGTGTATCCATTTGCACGTTATTGATATTGAGTTATGATTGGTGTACTCTGATGATGTAAAATATAAACTGGTATATTTGATTCTTGAGTAAAGATTATTTATGATCTATTATATTTTATTCCGCTGCGATGGTTAGATTCTGTTGTTGTTCTCTATTTTCTTCTTCTACCTCTTCTTCTTTAACCCATAATGGTTCGTAGTTATGTGCAACTTGAGTTGATTATTGTAGAATAGTGTGACTCAAGGGATACAGATTTGCGGGCTGCTACAGTTGGTATCAAAGCTTAGGTTGGAGATAACCTTGGCTCTGGTGGGAATTACTCATTTAAAATAGAGTCTGACGTACTCTATAATGAGTTTGAGCGTATTAATAGATATGAGCGCGTATTTGTTAGTGAATATAAATTATTTTAATATTGTGTTGATTGGTATATTGAGTGGTATATGAACCTTCGTCGGCACAGTCTGGACAACTGTATCGAAGGGGTTTCTAAACACTTGAATAGAACAATCGACACGGTATTGTTTTTAAATGTAGGTGAATGAAATAATTTTACCCAACAATATATTTTGATATAAGGAAAAGTTTTTCTTAAACTATTTATCTAATATATGGTTGTTTGGATGTTAAGAAGAATAATATTGAATTATTATCATTGTTGAGTGAAAATTTAACTAGAAATTGTAAATACAACCAAGATTAAGGAGATAAATTCAATTATGAAATGAAATTTATAAATATGAATTATAAATGTGAATTATAAATTGAAATATAATCAAATGATAATTTGTATGAGCATGTGCAAATGAATTATAGTTAAAAGTGATTTAAGCAGGATTTGGAAATTTAGAATCCCGGAAATTTGGAAGTATTTGAAGATAAATAATAGTATTATTGTTTTGGAGGTATTTCTGAAAGAAATGTGTTTTAAAGGGATTTTGAAAGTGAAATAGCATTGAAATCGCTCGGATTATTGGAAAATAATTCTGATGATGACGGCCGCATCATCAGTATTCATTTTCGAATTTCTAAGTGAAGGATTGCTGCCAAAATTTTATTTGTTCAGAAAAGCTAGTTGTTTTTGAAAATCTCAAAAGAAATTTGTTAGGAATAAAACAGGATTGGTTTAACTTTTGAGAAATGTGATTTGAGATGTTGAAGATTTCAAAATGATTTGAAACCAAAGCCGGGAGTTTAAAAATCCTGATGAGATAAGTTGAAGCTTATAAATTGTAAGCTTATAAATTGAGATGAGTTTTAAATCAGGAAGAAATATAAGCTTTGAATAATGGAATGTAAATTTAAAATGAAAAGAAATTAACTTGGATTGGGAAATAAAATTTAACAGGATCGAAAATTAATTTAATAGGTTGAAACATAATATCCAGTTGTATTCGAATCAAGTTGAAATCGAATTGAGTTAAAATAAAATTGAATTGGGGTGAGAATTCAATTGAATTAATGAATGGAATTAAATTATTACCTGAACGAATGGGAAATAAATTGAATAAGGATTGGAATTGAAGTAAATAAATTAAAATAACTTATAAAAGAATCAGAATTAAATTGCATGGAATAAAAATATGCTTGGGATATAAATAAGCATAAGGTTGAGTTAAAATAAGAAGAATAATATTTTCAAGCCTATAATGGATGGGATTGTGTAAATAATAATTGTGATTTATAAAAATTGAAAATGGAATACAAATCCAAAATAAATATTGTTGGATGAATTGAAATAAAACAAAAATCCAAGCTTAAATTATAAAATAAATTGAACTTAAGCAAATTGAATAAAGTGATATTTGAAATTAAAATTCAAGTATTGAATTATAAATTAAGGAAAAACTTAGTAGATGATAAATTAGATAACAAAATATATAATGATAACCAATGTAGCTAAATAAAAGCTGAATTTGTGAGATAATAATGAAGTTTGAAGATAAAACTCAAGGTATAAATCAACTTCGATTTGAAATTATTAGTGAGTAAAATATAATTGAAAGTGGTCTTGCAATTAATTAAATAAATAGGGTATGAAGTTGAATTATGAGTTAATAAAATCTGATGATAAGTTAAAGGTGAATGGTGGAATCAGAACTTGAGTTATCAATTAAAATTTGACTTGAAATGTTAACAAATTATATATAATTGGAAAGGTATCGAATAAAAATGAAATTGGATTAAAATAATAATGGTTTGTATTGAGAATAGAATCCAGATATGTGGAAATAATTGGGATATGGCCTTGGAATCAATTGAGTTAAGTTGAGTAATAAAAGAGAAAATTTACTTGTAAAATGAAAATGAGCTTATGTGTATAAAATTTGGAATAAATAAGAATCAAATGAAATGTGGTTTAAATAAGTTGAGAAATGGTTATGGAATGAAATAGCTTAGATTGTTTTCGAGCTAAATAAAATAGTTTGGAGTAAACAAATATGAAATGAATTGTAAATGAATAGATTGTGAATGAAATTCAAACAGAATGTGTCGAGCTAGATCAAATGGTTTTGAATGGAACCTGTTTGAATAATGAAACTAGTTTGGTTGATAAAATGAAATGTAGGTGAATGGATTCAAATCTGAAATGCAATGAAATGAGAATATATAAATTGTAAATAAATTTTAAAAATGGAATAGAATTATGTATAAATTGAGTTGAAATCCATTTGAAATGGTTATAAAACAAAAGTACTTATTTATTCACATAGATCTCGTCAAATTGCATAGAATGGATTGTCATTTGATGTAAATGGAGGTAATTAAAATTCTATAAATTGATAAGAGTGAAATAAATTGATTTTGAGAGCAACTGAATTAAATATGAGTTCGTTTTGCTTAGAAATGGATTAAATGTAAGCGATTAAGTTTTAAACAATTCAAAGTGATGAAGTTGTATACGAATGGATTGAAAACCATTCAAATTGAATGAAAATGGATTGTAAATTAATTGAAACAGTTGAATTAGTATGAAAATTGTATAAATTGTTTACGGAAAAAGTTTGATGTGCATTTCTTTTAGAATTCATATGTTTTAACCATTGCAACTAAGTGAAATATAGATAAACTGCATATATTTGGCACTTACATGTTTAAATTGAGTAAGTACAGGTACCTGGAAGCCGTGTGGCTGGATTTGGTTGTGCTATTTGCTAAAAATAATAAGCCGCTTGCTTAAAATTCTAAATAAGGTACGCCTATGCAATAAAAATTAGAAATATGAACTGTTTTTTATTTTCCCGACCGGGTGGGTCGATGTATATATATTTATCTCTTTTGTCAAATTGCAAAAGCTTCTCCGTGCAAAGGAGACTCTGCCAAAATTTTCCAAAAATTTTGGGAGTTAGAAAATTTTGGAAAATTTTGTTAATGACAAAACGGTTTAAAATTGGAAATTGAATAAGCCAGTGAATGAAACTAATTAAAATAATGACATGAGTTAGTTATAAATAAAAAAATATATAAAAAAAAATTTAAATATCCAGAGTGAAAGATAAATTAAATTCATATGGGAATGAAAGAATCGATTTGAATAGAAATGGATATAAACTAAAGTGGTAAAGTGAAAATAAAGATCAGAAACATATAAAATACTTATGTTAACTTAAGTAAGGAATGGTCAATTCTTGATTGAAAATTGAATATTGCAAACAGGAAATTATTGTCAAGGACAAAATTTCACAGTTTTTTAGCCTTAAGAACAGACCTTCAATATTTTATCGTGAAGGACAACTTTTTGTAGGTATCAGTTTTTAGTTATTGATAGCAGTTTTTAGGTATCAGTTTGTAGTTATCGGTAGCAGTTTTTAGGTATCAGTTTTGGCTCGGTAGCAGTTTTGTTGTCCTTATGAATAATTTTGAAAAATGTTAGTCCTTATGAATAATTTTTAGAAGAATGTTTGTCCTTGTGGTAAAAATATTGAGGTCCTGTCCTTGAGGCAAAAATATACAAATCTTTGTCCTTTAAATTAATTCCCCCTATTGCAAATATATTCTAAGTTGATATTTGGCTGAATATTGGCATTTGGTAAGGAAGTCGATAAAATGTTTTGGAATATTGTGATTGGACATATTGTTGTGTAAGATGTGCAGGTAATATAAAGGTAAAGAGAATTGATTTTGATTTCAGAAGATAAATTTGAAATGCTCGACAAAAAGGTATGTATTTAAATTTGGTGTGAAATTTGATTGGGATTTTGTATTGAGCCACTTGGCCTTTTGTTTTCTTTTTGGATTTGGGAAGGTGTAGAGCCATTTTGTAGTTGTACCGAGCTAGCCGCGCAAAGGAGACGCTGGCAAAAATTTTCAGAAATTTAGAGAGTTAGAAAATTTTTGAGAAAATTCTAATAATTTTAAATTTGATTTGAAATTTAAAGTTGTATGGTTGAGTAGGTAATATTGTTTGAAACTATGGGAAAATTGGGAAAGTTAGTAAGAAGGGTAATGGGTCTTTATGAAAGATAGTTGGTAGGATGATGAATTGTTGGTTTTGGAAAAATAGTGACGGGTATTAGATCATTCTTCATAACTAATAATTTCGGGGACGAAATTCTTTTAAGGGGGAAGAAATGTGACGACCCGTAATTTTTTTAGCATTTAAATCGGAATATTTAATTGATTTTAAATAATCAATATAATAATTTTAACTGGAATTACAAATATCGCTATTTGTTTGATAATTAAATAATAGAATTTAGTTATTAGAAGTTGAGTAAATTGTTGAATCTCGAATTTTAAGCCTGTTAAAAATAATTTGAAGGTTTGTAAAATTTATATTGATAACACTGAAAATAATAGAAGTTGTAAAATTGAATTTAACAGTGATCTGTTCAGTTTTAAAATTTATACTGTTTAAATTGAATTTAAAAATAGCCTTCCGGGGCGCAGTATCGGAATTCGACGAAACCAGTTCCATTGGATCCGTAATATTAAATTATTATCGGGTTTCAAATTTCATATTGATAGGAGCTGTTGTGTGAGCATACGAAATATAAACAAGCTGAAATTTAGTAGATATTAATCTGATGAAATTTAATTTAAATAAATAGTTGAGCCTTCCTGTATATGCCTCCCCCTTAAACTTAAAATTGAATCCAGATCGTCTTCTTGCAGAAGCCATTCTTCTTCCCCACTTCCTCTTTTAACTTTACTTTCCCATCCACTCTTTCTTCAATTCAAATTGCCAAAGAAAGAAAAAAAAAATATAATCATGGCCGATACTTCTGACCCAAAGGTAAAACATATAATAAAATCGATTCTTCCCTTTTAACATACGGCCGAATAAAAAAAAATCACGCTTTCTCAAATTAGAGCAGATCGAGTACGACCATTGCAAATCGATCTTGAATCGCCTTTCACCCGTATCGACTCATGCTTGGGTCGCGATGGCGTTGCGGAGAGTCGTACAGCGACTATTTCGTTCGCACGAGAGGGGAAGCTCAACCTCGTTTTTACGTGCGATAGGGAGTGGTGATTCTGAGTGAAGGCGCGCGGTGGTATCGATTGTTGATATGGCGACGTCGAGGTGCATTGCGTCTAAGCAGTAGGCTAGGGTTGGGAGCATCACGATTTTTGGGGACGAGGGGTCGCGGTTGAATCGCGATTGTGAGGAGGCAGTGAGGTAATTTTTTTTTTGTTTTATTAAAATTTTGTTTTTTTATGTGAAATTTTTGCAGAGGGAAAAATTAATTCCTGCAAGTTGTATATATATAAACAGATTCTTCAATTTAAACATATATTTACCAGAGGCAATTGATACATATATGTATTCAACAGTAGATAGATGTTTTTAGATAAACAGCTTAAAAATATATATATATATATATATATAATAGGTAGCAATTCTGTTTTCATTTAATGTACGAATATGGGTTTGGAAGGATTTTTTTTAATTTAATTTATTTTAATTGTTGGAATAATTTATTAAAAAGAAAATTTATTCAAAATCAAATTTACGAGTTGAAACACAAATTTTTAGTTAATTGAAAATTTACAACTGGAAATTTAAATTGTTCGATTAATACAACTATTTATAAATGGTATAAATATTTATACAAGGTTTAAATTAAAGGAATAGATAAAAATAGAGTTGCTCGATTAATTCAAATATCAGTAAATCATATAATATTTTATTCAAGGTCAAAAATCAAGAAAACAAGGCAATATTGGAAAGGATTGCAAACAGCAAAATCGAAGGTGAGTTAATCTCACTCAGTTAAATTTAGATTTAAATGATTAAATTTAAATGATTGTTTGAATGATTGGATTGATTGATGTGCTATAGTGTGATATAATTGGAATTGGCATTTTATATTGTGCTAATATCTGTGGATGCAGGGACAACAGGTTGGAGGGATCCAACTGGATCCCTCAACATTTATTTAAATTGTTTAATACCCTATGTTGTGATTATTTGATATTCTATAATGAATGATATTGGAATATTGAATGTTATGGTTCGATTGGATATAATTGGGTATAATGAATTACCAAAAATATATAAATTGGATTTTGGAAAAAAAATAAAAGAAGTGAAATTGTAAGTAAAATAATTATAGGAAAATTCGAATAAATTTAAGAATGAATTGGGGAAGAAATAAAGTGACTTTAAATTTCTAATAAATAAATTGTGAGTATAGAAAGGAAAATTTGAATAAACAGGAAGTTAATGAATTTAAAAATTCAGTGTTATTATTTAAGAGAACAAAACATTTATTTAAAAGTTAAGATTTAAATTATTGAAAGAATAAAGAAGAAATTAGGAAAAATCTGGAATTCGTATATTTCAGTTAATAGTTTTAGAATCAAATGAAAAATAATAACAACAACAATAATTAAGTCCATATTTAATGAATTTTGAAATGAATTAAGTAATTAAAGATATTTATTTCAAATGAAATAAATTGGAAATCAAATTGGAAAATTGATTTAAGTGATTGAAGTTGGAATTCTCCCTAGATAACCAAGTACGTTTTCAAAGTATTTTTTTAAAATATAAGTTAATAATTTTAAAATTGTTTCAAAGGTATGTTTTGAAAAAAATGATTTATTTCTCATATTTAAAGTCTAAAGTAAGTAATTCCTTTTAATTTATTATAGCAGTAATTATTTAAAAAGTGATTTGGTGTTTTGTTTTGTAAAAGTGAAAATCTAGTTTTATATTTTATTAAGTAACTTTATTTTCAAATTTTCATATAGTCTGTATTTTTAATAAATTATTGATGTAGTTTTAACTTAAATGTTTTAAAGTATATTTCAAAGTAAAGTGTTTTAAATTATTTTAGAAATCTAGTTTTGTGATTGGTGATTTCAGAGGAGATAGAAAATATTTGGAAAAGTTTATTCTGAAAAGAAAGATGGTTTTAAAACTGTTTTCAAGGTGTTGAAAATAGAAATATATCTTGTAAAGGTATTTTGAGGATAAATAAATAATTTGGGAAAAATTATTTATTGTTTGATGGATGTTTGTGAATATTAATTGATAGTTAAATAACCGACTATCAATACTAGACAAATACGTTGATCGTTTCGAAGAGACCGGGATCGAGATTTATTTCTCGAAAACCACTTCAATCCGGTTTGTACGTTTCGTGAAAACGATTTTGGATTCGAAGATGGAGCGGTGAAGTGCAAGGGCTAGTCGCTACTAATCCTGAGGATATTTCCAAAATGGATGTAGTAGGAATAGTGCATTCGGTTCCGTTCGAACCCGGGACGGACTTGTATGGATGAATGCTTGCGAAACATCGTCAGGTGGACGATGGGCATTCTAAGGAATATGTTCTAAAAAGGTAACTCTTAGCTTCAAGCCTCATCAAATGGGAATGACTGAAAATCAGGGGTTATGCAGAAAGGCTTGGTGGGTAGCACCCAAGCAGGGTGAGGTCATTCCAGTCTAGATGTCCCTTTTTATTTCGGCTTAGTGGGGGGTTGCTGATCCCAACCGCGGGGTGATCTCACTCGGGATTATCTAGTAAGGGGTAATCCCGGCCTTGTGTTGCAGGGGAGCGGGCGTACTCCTCGGTACGGTGATCTAGGCCCCATACTGTGACAGGTGGTACCCCAGTGCCTAGTCATTGGTTGGAAATCCATTCTCCCTACGAGCCTTGTACGAGTTTTGTTTGTGTTACCCACTCTGTGGCTAGCAGCTGGAATTTAATAAATGTAACAATTTCGGCTATTTTATAAGTATTTGTATATAGGCCCTATTATAATATCAGAGGATTTCTATAAAAATTGTTTTAGCTATCGTAAGGTAAAAACCTGACATGTTTATTTGTGGCGTGGTCTTACGAGATGCTTTTATTTTTAAAGGATTTTGAAACTTTAATAATCAATTGGGTGTGATTTTCTCACGCTGGTATTCCAGACTGACTCGGGTGTTATTTAACTATGATGCTCGGATCAGATCGAGTATTATAGAATACAGGATTTGTTGCTGTGAAGCTCAGGAGACGAGCTGGATGACGATGTGTATTCTCGTATTTGTTTATATATGTATTCCGCTGTGCTGAGTTGCTGTGTATCCATTTGCACGTTATTGATATTGAGTTATGATTGGTGTACTCTGATGATGTAAAATATAAACTGGTATATTTGATTCTTGAGTAAAGATTATTTATGATCTATTATATTATATTCCGCTGCGATGGTTAAATTCTGTTGTTGTTCTCTATTTTCTTCTTCTACCTCTTCTTCTTTAACCCATAATGGTTCGTAGTTCTGTGCAACATGAGTTGATTATTGTAGAATAGTGTGACTCAAGGGGTACGGATTTGCGGGCTGTCACAGCCGGATCCCACGGGTGAATAGAAAGTTAGATCTATATTGGATCTCACCTGAATCGCCCCATCTATCCTCCTAAGGAGAAGTTTGGTTTCAAACTCCGATTGAAACAGGAGGAGTACGCCATGCTATTGTGCCTTGGATGATCCACATCTCCGGGTTTGGCGCTGATAAGCTGTGAGGGACGCGCCGTCAGTGGTCACAACCGGTAGGCTTTTCAACCATCCCAGCCCCACCGTGGCTCACAAAGGTATCCCAAACTTGCTTTTACGGCCAGCCTCTCGACTGTCTCAGCTTACGCCTAACCAACCCCGTAAAGAGGACGTGTAGGGGCAAGAGTCTCTCGTTCGCCACCAAACCGCGAAGCGAGAATCCCCCATCACGTTTCACCTACACCTCCGCTCTCGAAACCACCGGCCACCTTCACCGAAACTGCTACACACCTTCCCGCTGCCAGTCCCCCACTCGCGATCCCTTGAGGACCCACGAACCCCAAAACATCAACATGAACTGAAGCACCACTAAACCCTAATTCTAACTCGTACTCCCAATTCACGCAATAGAAAAATTAATTTACATTTTTCCCAACATCGTGAATGGTTATGCTTGCTTCAACTCAATTTTCAGCAATTTAAATTGATTCACTTACAAGAAATTGGTAAAAATTCAATTTTTATTCAAATGCAAATTGCCCTTTAAATACTAATCTAAAATTCTTCATTTTTGTTTTAAAAATCATAAATTGAAGTACAGATTCAGATTAAAATCTTGAATCAATGTTTTACACCTTTTTATTTTTATCAAATTTCAACTTGAAACCTGTAAAACATGTTTCCAGTGGAAAATAATTGACTGTAGGTTCAAAACAACTTTACACAAACTTGTTCGAGGATTAAAACAACTTGATTTATTTGAAAACCCAAGCTTGTCAGTGATTAAAGAAAATAGACTTCAATTTTAATAACAAATGTAATCCCTGCATGAATGACACAGAGCATCACTGGGATATTATCATACCGGAATATGAATAAAGCAGTTATAATTGAAGTTTTAAACTGTTTTAAATAAACTTTATATCCTTTACAAAATCATGTTTACTCACACCAGTCCCATGACTGATCCGGAGTTTATTGTTTTCTTTCCTAAACTCTGGGTGCCCATTATTTCCACACGGGCAGCCTAGTAGCAGGTTTCTGTATTTTGGAGGAGCAATATTTTGGAGCTTTTTATCTTGGAGATATCTTAGGAGCTTTTGGAGATTTCAGGTGTTAGCTTTTGGGAGTTCGTTATCACCTCTCTCATTTGAGGACTTTTGGATATATGATCACTGTTATATTAATCATGATGTTGTATTTGGAGTTGTGGTGTATGTATGTATTATATACTCTGTTGTAGTATGGATATTATGTTGATGTTGTAACTGTGATGATATTTATGATATTGATTCTGTTCCGCTGTTTTATATTCATCTAATTGTTGTTATAAGCTCCGGCGATGCGAATTTGATGTAGTTTATCGGACATCGAGTTTGGGTCGTCACATAAGCACATTGAACTATCCATGTGGCTGAGAGCCCTCACGGCTCAGGCACAACGACGCAATTATCAGGGGCGCGCTCTACCACTGAGCTAATAGCCCTTCGTGCGGGCCTCCCAGTGGGAGGCCTGCTATGCCAAAAGCGAGACAAACCTCATCCCTCTCTTTCCCTTTTGCGTCCCATGTCCCTCGTGTGGCGGCATGGGGGCGTAAAAAGTGGGATCCTACCAACTTGTTCCGACCTAGGATAATAAGCTCATGAGAATTTCACATTTTTGAGCGATTTAAGGTTTGCTCGGCTAGCATTTGTGAGTTTTATGAACTCGCCTCGCTGTAGATAAGATCAAACCTTGATAACTTGAAGAAAGATTGAAGCTTTGGAGAGAAAATGACTTCAAAAACCTGCAAAACTTCAATATATAGACATGCAACAAGAAATACATAGTAGATTAGAAAAACCCCCCTTCTCAAATAAGAATTTGATGAAATATTGAGATTTGGGGTGAGATTACCTTTTAGTTTCAGATTAGATTTGATAGGAACAACCATTTATTTGGAAAAGATTTAAATTTGAAAACTTGGTTGGAAGAAAATGGAGATTTTCTTTTACTGTATTTGTTTCAGGAAAGAAGAAGAAGAAATGTTATGAACGTACAGGAAAAGTTTCTCCTTTTCTCATTACTTGCTAAGGCTAATGGGCCATCTGGACCCAATTAGAAAATAAAATGGTCTAATGTATCTTAAACAACACTTAAAATATGTGTATAATCACATTTGTACAAAAACAAAAATTCATTTTCTCATAAGTTTTACACAAGAAGATTATGAAAACTTATATACATATAAAATAAAACATTTTCTATCATATAAAAAGATTAATTTATATTTTAAAGCATTTTTTATTATTAAAATCCTTTATTTCACAATAACACAATTATTCGTTTTCTTTAAAAAGAAATACCTTATAATACTTAAAATATTCTTTGGTTGATTTTGCCTGTTCATAATCTAGTTCTGTTGCTACTTTGGACCCTTATAACTTTTGGTTCCGGCAACGAAATGCTGTCGGATTTCTTGTGTTTGGTAGCTTGCATGTTGAACTTCATTTATGCAAAGTTTGGGTAAGAAAATGTTGTCATTTGAGTGTTCAAACCGTTGTTGCAAAATCAACAAAACACGGTTTTTCTGCCTGTAGAAACTGTGTTTTGTTGCCGCAAACATGGCTCGAGTCCATGTTTGCGATGGCATAACATTTTCGTTTCTAACTGAAATTGCGTGATTCTTTTTTTTGTGTTGGGTTGTCCGCCTAGTGCTTTACTTAAGCGATACAATAAAAGTTTTTTCTATTCTTTTAGTTACTGATTTATGGATTGGATTTCACTCAACCCATGATTGGGAACTAATGATTGGTTCGATCTACAATGATTTTGTATTGGCTCATAATGAGCAAATTATATCTGGTCTTGTTTCCACTTTTCCAGTTATTCTAGATACAATTGTGAAATACCGGATCTTCCGTTTTTTAAATCGCGTATCTCTGAAATGCAAGGTCAGTCATTCATCCGTACAATTTCGTTCAAGGACTGAATGAAACCGAAAGAACTTTCCTCGGCCATTACTGGGCGAGAAGCCTTTGTGATTTTGAGGTTTTTCATAACAAAGAAACCACTGCTACAATATAGTGAATCAGGAGTTTATCCTCAATTATACAACAAGTAGTCCCTCGTTATTATTCATCGCAATATCTCCATCTTCAAACATCTTCAATCTTCGAATATGTAAATTGGTTCGAAGTGGTTTTTGGATAGAAATCGCCCAAATCCATCCCCGGTTCCTTCGAAAATCCAATCATCGATAAAAATGATGTAATTAAGTGATTGTTTTTCGATTCATTCATTTTCCTTTACCAAAATATCTTCGAGAGATATATAGTTTCAACATATTCTTTTAGTGAATACGGAATTATTTAAACATGTTTTTGAATATTTCTCAAATCATAAATAATGAGTATCTTTTGAGAAAATATGATTACAGAAATCATTCTACTTTTATTCAATATCAACTTCCGTATTCAACAAGTGTTATGAGAGGAATAATGGTGAAATCACTTTTTAAATTCCATGAATATGACAAGTTCCCTCTTCAGATTTTAATAATGAGTATACGAAGATTATTTCTATAAAATGTAATTTAAGCATTCGGTCTTTTCTTTCGATATGTTCCACCCCTCGTCTAAAAAAGAAAACTGTGGCTAGGTAAGTTCAGGGCACTGGTTGTTCCATCCTTAACCTTAGTTATACACCTTGTTTTCACTTTTATATCTCACAGACGGGACAAATGTAATAGTCGTTTCAGCATATTCATTTTTCCTTTTTAAATCATTTAACAATATTTTTAACCACCTTTGAAATAATTTTGAATTGTTCAAATATCTATTTAAAATACTTTATTATTTACTTAAAAATGTTTATACAAGACTTGAAAAATAATTGTTTAGTTCCAACATTTATTTCAAAAGTTATTGAAAAGAGTTGCGAAAAGTGTTGCAAATAGTGTCACAAAAAGTGCTTTAAAAGCTATATTCTTTAAAACGACTTTTATATCATTTAGAAAACCGTATTTTCAACTTAAATCACTTTTAAAACATTTTAAAAGATTTTTCGAGTTTATTTAATATTTTCAAAATGATTATTTTATTAATTTTCAACTTTAGTCATTTAGTGCAAAAACTGTATTTTTCTTGAAAATTGATTTTGCCATATTCCAAAGTATGCAAGATGAAATCTTAATTTTTTATTAACGAAATATATGGATATAAGGATTTGCTAAATTCTTACATCGAAGAATTCCAAACTATATTCCACTTCGTATGTTCATTTGAACTTTGGACGCGAAAACACGAATTACCATTATGTGACACGTCAAATTTTAGGCGTATTTTGAGATTCATATCCAAAATTTGTCAAAACAAGTTTAAATACATATGAATCGTTTCTAAAGCATATTCAAACATTTTTTTCAAGGTATAAATGATTTCATATCACATTTCATTATTTTGGAGAGTGATTTCCATGTGATTATACGTCGTGCAAATCCGTGACTCGTTTCAACATATATATTCAATATACAACTAATAAACATGCAAAACAATGTTTATAACCATTTTAAAATATCCTAACATGTGATATGAACTTGCATATCAATTTAACAATTTTTTATTATAATGTCACATGATTTTCATTTATGTACATATTTGCTTATTAAGTTTTCCAAATGACTTAAAAATGGCTGCTTTCTTTTTCAAACACTTATCAAACATCATTATTAATATCCAAACAACATTTATAACTTGCAAAACATCATATAAACATTTCCTACTTAATAATTTAGAGTTTTCACTTTTTGTTGCCTTCAAACTAGTTTTAAACTTTTCTAAGTTTGCTAAACTTTGCTTTAAACTTTTATAACTTGCTAAACTTTCTCGTACTTGCCTTAGGAGGCCACGACCAAGCTTGAAAGGGAAGATGTGCTCGGCCAAATGGTGAGAAGGAAGGCATGAGGAATGAGAATGGGGGGTGAGGGAAGAGTTTTGAAGTGGTTTGGATGGAGTTTTGTTGATATTTTTCTTTCTTTTATTTTTAAGAATATTTTGGCCTTATTTAATTATGAAAAGAAGCCATTAAAGGATGTAAGAGAGCTTAAGAAAGTAGAGAAGAAATGTGTAAAAGTGAAAAGAAGAGGATGGGTATTTACAGAAAATATTTGAGATTAAAATATAGATTTGTGTTTTTACTTAAATAACCTTACTTAAGAATTAAGTAAACTTATTTAATTCAATACTTACCATCCACATCACGTTACACTTTTAAAATTTGAACATTTAAAAGTTAAGAAAAGAATAAGAATGTACTTTACTTTATGTCACATGTGATGTGACATGTGTTTAGTTTTTTTTTGTTTGTTTTTGCTAATTACTTTCGAGAATTTCTAAGTATGTTTAGTAAAAGTAAACTTGATTAGTAAATTAATTACTACTTATACTATTTGAACATATATTCATATATAATAAAATAAAGGTGTAACAACATTGTGACAATTTTAAATTGACAAAACGAAGACTTTTGATAAAATGTTATGGTCATATTTTGACGTTTTAGTTAAACTATTTATTTATGTAACCAAATTTGAAAATAAATTTGTATAATGTTATTTAAAAATATAAACACTCATAAATAAATTAAAATAATTTATTAAACCATTTAAACTTACTTTTCTGAAATCAGGATTTTGTCATTTTTGTCGATATAAGCAAATGTTACTATTTTTATGTATATTTTTATTTTCAAATCCTATATAATTTTCTTTAAATTATAAAATATTTTGTATTTATATTTAAAATCACTTAAAATGTTATATTTTAAAGTGGTTAAATTTCGGTCGTTACTTTGAGGATCCTATGTAAATTCGTGGCTTAGGTAATATTTTGTATCATGAGTTGAGAGTCATTCCCAATGAAACAACATTTGGAAATGCTTCTAATGTTAAATATAACATTGATGTTCCACTAAAAGTTTCGTTGGTATGCTGGACTTGATTATTTCGTCATTGTCTTAGGAAACTTTCTTAAATCATCACTATAACCCAATTCCTTATAAAATTCTTCAGCAAAATACTCAAAATTGATTCCACTTTCTGACCTTCGAGTTCATTAGACCATCTTGTATCCTTCAAAAGAGACTAATTAACCGAGATTGTCTTTTCAAAATTGAATATAATTTTAGATCATGTAACAACGTAACAAGCGTAGTATTTTCAGCAGCTGTAATTTATAAAGATCACGCCTAAAGCCTTCATATTAATTTCAAGTTATAATCCCAATGCTATTCCAGCCAAATACTATACACCAATATGCATAAGATACATTAGACAATTTTAGAGCCAAATAATGTGAACAGTTCCTTTTCTAATGGGACATATGTTGATAGTATTTAATATCTCGGTAGAAAGAATACTGAATGGCATGAAGGGCTGGTTTTATGGGACATGTTATATTACATTAGTTAAAGGCGTTATGAAATGGAATTAGACTAGTTACCTTGATAAAAAGAAAGCATTTTTCCCTTTGTACTGAAACAAAAAGATATTTATGCTTATGGAGGCCTTATAAGTTTCTAGTAGAATTAGTATACATTCCATATATTTCTAACTGTTCATGCTAGATAAATACAACAAATATTGTGAAACATAACTATAAGGCAATATCGTCTGCATATTCTATGGGGAATCGTCCTCTTCTACAATAGTATATTCGAAGAACAGACA
Source organism: Allium cepa (assembly GCA_030765085.1). Classification (NCBI taxonomy): domain Eukaryota; kingdom Viridiplantae; phylum Streptophyta; class Magnoliopsida; order Asparagales; family Amaryllidaceae; genus Allium; species Allium cepa. The sequence continues at coordinate 43,107,205 of CM060937.1, forward strand.
CAAAATTGTAATATTGTGAACCCACAGCAGCTGGAAAGCACAGCGAAGACAGATTGCCTTTCAGTATTCCTTTTTGTTAGTCCTTTTAATGTAAGTCATGTCTGAATTGTCATGTCCCTCGTCATCTTCAAATTATGACCGCATTGCACAATTAGTTCAAGTATAATAATGCATGCATTTATAATTTTTGCTAGTAATCTATTCTGAGGTATCCATTGTCAAAGACTCAAAGCTTTTGATATCCTCTGAAAACTTGTGTTAACTTCTGGCATCTGGGATGTGTAACACCTTGTGATAAAGTAGCTATAAAAAATGATATGTTTTTCTATTGTTTAACCATTTTTTATGCATCGCTGCTAACTGATAATGTTTAAATGAAAATTTCTAGGGATGAGGTTTCTGATGATCATGGTTCAAAATTTTGACGGAATTTCGGTTATTTCAGTGATTCTGTTCTGGTTTCGCTCATAACCGAAACAGAATCCGGTCAAAATTCCGATTTCGCTTTAAATTGCGAATTTGCTTTTCAAATATCGAGAAAAAATACTTATTAAAAATTAAAATAATACAACAAAAATATGGTAATACAAAATACAAAATTAATCGGGACAATAAATAAATGGAGAAATAATAATGCGGTTTCATAAAAAAAATTGTTATGCTTTTGTTAATTTATATCGAACAATAATAAAAAATTCAAAATTTTCAAAAATTGATCAAAGTTTTAAAATCTCAAATAAACAATACAAAATTTTACACAATGGATTTTTACTTAAAGTGTGTATTTTATATGCTATGCAAAAAATGCACTATAAATTTATGTCAGCATCGTATATTTATTAGCGCATATAGCATAAAAGTAACAGAGTTAAAAAATCGAAATTAAAGCAGAACTTTCGTGATTTTCAAAACGGAACCGAGAATTTTAAAATTATCAACGACCGGAACGGAAACGGAATTTTGAACCTTGCCGATGATGCAATATGAAGCCGTGGTCTCCTTTTTTTCTTCTATTTTTTTAGAGGTGAAACCAATTTGATTTTGGAGACTTATGTAGAATGTTTGCTTAATTGTGCACCTAACTAATGTATTTCAAAACTTTTGCTTCATGTGATAATCGTGGTTGTTCATTTATGACAAGACCGAGTTCTTATCATGGTACGAGGTATCGTTCAAAACAGCGAAATCTCGGCTATCTCGTACCGTGATCAGTATACGGCAAACCGAAATTAAACCCTAATTTCAGTTTCGGCCGTCACTTGAAAAAAAAACGCATAACCCTAATTTAAAGCACAGAATAGCAAAAGCAAGCACGGGGTTGTAAAATAAAAGCAAAATCAAAAGTAAGCATGGGATTAAAAAACAAAAGTAAAAGCAAGCGCGTTCGATCAACAACAAAAATAATGTGATTACACGGTGAAGATTCGATTTTGCGTGTATAAATTAAGTCGAAACCGTGTAAGAAATAATAAAAACATTACCTTGTTTGAAACCTTTCTCTAATCCTCTCACTGTCGACTATCGAAGGCGGCGACGACGAAGTGAAGGCGAAAGTGCGGCGAAGTCGAGAAGAAGCGAAGGCGCAATGAAGTCGAGAAGAAGCGAAGTCCAGGAGAGGACGAAGTCGATCGAAGAAGCAGTAAGTTTTTTTTTTTCATTCGCGATTTTATGCCGTATGTTTTTTTTTCATTTGTTGGATTGAATTAAAGATCTATGTGCCATGAATAACAAATTTGAGAGGCTTTTGGGCCTTTGGGCTTTTCATTCTCAAAATCCCAGCTAAAACTAACTGGGATGCTTTTATGTTCTTTTGCTGGTGGATTTAGAGGTCCTATGACTAATACAATAAGTGCATTTGTTTTGTTCCTTTTCTTAGCAAAAGTTTAGTTCGAACAAAATAAGCTTATCATTACAAGTTTTTCTGATTTACTTTGCAATTTTTTTTCCAGCTTGACTTATAAAAGTTGATTTGGCTATTGTAATTTTGGTAACCAAGGATGCACGACGGATTAGATCCAATTGATTTAGACAATAGTTGATCTGATCCAATTTATAGTTGAATATTAAATTTTTGATGCGCATCTAATCTGCTTGATACATAAATCAGATTTGATCCAAATTATCGTGGATTGAATTTTATCAGGTATTGGTTATTGTTTGTGATGTATTTTTTTAATTGAAATACTCGTGGATTATTTGTATGAAAATCGTTAATTATATATTAGGTCTTATTTTATCAGATACACTATTTAATACACTTTTAAGAAATGTTTGCTTTTAGTATATAATCATTAATGTTTAGTTTTCATTATTTAATCGGATTGTGTGCTGCTTGTGGGCTTTGAGCGGAACTAATTTGGTTGTTTTTTGTTTTGTTTTTGAATATGGAACTAAAATATATTCGAATATTTTTTGTTTATTTTTGAATATGGTACTATCTTATACAATGAATCTATTCTTACATATATAGTTAACTAGAGACATTTGAACTGATTTGGCCTTGATACTTAATTGATTACAGAATGTTGCATACTATATACTCTAACTTGAATACGTCGACATATGAACCATTAATTTGTTTGCTAAGTTTTGTTTAACTATAATTTCAGGTACACTATGACAAATCCAACTCAAATTGGGTGGAATTATGGTATTGCATCGATGTCAATATTTGAAAAACGAAATGTAACTTTTGAAATAAAATAATTAATAGCTGTGGTGTGACACATTTGAAAGAACATCTAGCAGGAGTGGATTGCGACGTATCAGCGTATTTAATTGTCTAAAGAAATTAAACAACTTATATGATCACATATTATTCAGAAGTGAAATGAACGAAACAAAGGAAAGCTAGACAAGCAACGTTTACAAGAGGAATTAATGAGCAGACCGCAACAACAATCGGACAATGGAAAAATGAAGTTGATAAACTTCAACATGTCATGCAGCAAAGCAGAGATGTATTTAAAGATGAAAAGCTGCGTAGATCTTATACTGTAGGACGATCGGGTGTTTCAAGTCAATCATTGCACAGATCTCATACCGTTGGAAAATATATCGGAGTAGATGACGATTTTGACACTCATGCTGCTGGAAGAATCGACTCATATATGCAAAAACGAGAAGGTAGAACTCAACCTTCTATTAGATCTGCAATGAAAGGCATTAAAGATACTAAAAACATACAGGTCGAGCAATTTCTAAGTTCTTTTTTCTCAACCATATTCCACATAACGTTCCTAATAGTGCATATTATACAACAATGGTTGACACGATTGCAGAATGCGGCCATGGAATTGATCCACCAACTGCATATGAAATATCATACTCGTATCTTGAAATCGAAATAGAAGAAATTGGACAATATATTAAAACATCACACAATTTTTGGGATGAATATGGTTGCACATTAATGTGTGATGGTTGGAGTACATAGAATTAACGAAAAATAATAAATTTTCTCATGTACTCTACCCGTGGAACGGTATTTATTAAATTCATGAATGTCACGAATGAATTCCAAAGTGGAGAATATATTCGTGGATTAATGATGATGTCGTTGAAACGATTGATGAAAATAGAATAATGCAAATTATTACAAATAACGGAGTAAACTACAAAGCTGCTGGCCAATTATTGATGCAAAAAAAAAAAAAATTATATTGGACACCATGTGCAACACACTACATTGATTTGATTTTGAAAGATATTTTCAAAGAGGCAGAGGTAACAACCGTTATCATAAACTGTCAGTTAATAACGACATTTATATACAATCATGGTTGGTTACTTTCCATCATGAGAAAAGAGACCAATAATAAATGACCTAAGAAGGATAATTGCTTCGAGAGAGTTGACATCAAAAGTTCTCAGACTAAATTTTAAAGACAAAAGAACAACAAATATCATCTCTACACTAATTTACAACAACGCTTTTTGGACTTGTGCTGCTTCTGTCATCCTTATTTTTGAGCCATTGGTGAATGTTTTACGAATGGTAGATGGTGATGACAAAACAGATATGCAATATCTTTATGAAAAAATGGATCGAGCAAAAGAATCGATTAGAAAAAATATTGGTGGAAGACAATGCCAAAAATGGTGGGATATAATAGACAAAAAAGGGAAAAGATAGTTACATCAACCTCTTCACACCGCAAGTAATTTGTTTTGCCTTATCGTCATAAAGATAATGAAATATATAACATTTCAATAATGTTTTAAATTTTTTCTATATAGGTTATTTTCTTAATCTCATCATTTAGTATTGGAATGCAACAAACGATTGAGAAGTATTAAACGGATTTAACAACATCGTTAAAAGAATGATGTCAGACATTGTAACACATATTGGAATTGAAAAGGAGGTAAAACTAACATATATAATAGTTACGCTAAACATTTAATGTTTAAAACATATTAAATATTTAACTTAACATCATAGGTAGAAAGGTATAGAATAAAAATTGATGCATTTGGTTCTACAAAAGCATACGCAGCTGTAAAGACATATTTTTCCGTTCAATAGTGGTCAATAATTGAAAGAGATGATGCTTCAAATTTAACACGTTTAGTAATGCACATTTTAAGTCAAACAGTTTCCTCTTCAAACTGCGAGAGAAACTGGACTACATTTTCAACAATCCATACAAAATTACGCAATAGAATAAAAATCTAGAAAAATTAGTATATGTGCATTACAACATGAGATTAAGAGCAAAACATTCAAGACATCGCGATACTGAATATCAGTTGATTGATCTGGACTATATATTTCATGAAGAAGATGAATTAACAGAATGGACTACTGAAGTTAAACTACTCTTGTTGGACGAAGGTTCTTGGATGACCAATATACTTAATGATGCAGTGGGTACGGTTGATGGTATACCTTCACCAGCAACAAGAAGTCAAAACAAAGAAAATAATAGCAGTTCCTCAAATGATGATCATGGTCATGCTGGTGAAACTAGTGTCGGTTTAATTCGTAATTATGATATTGGTTCTAGTAATGGCGGTGCATTATATAAACCAACGCAAACATATTCAAGAAGAAGGGGCGCGAGCAACAATCCTAACCGAAGAGACAGTAATTTAAATGTTGAATATAAATATCAACATGATTATAAGCATAATCCATATGCTTTAAATGATCCACCAGCCTATAGATATTCCACTTCTAACTTTACAGGTAGTAACTTATACTGTGGGACAAACGAAACATATAGTGATATCGCGAGTGATCAAAATAGCCAAGCAACGTATGCAACACAAAATGATAAACCATCATCTTTTGACAATATGATGGCGACATTTATGGATTCGGGACAAATGCAATATGGTTATTCATTGTATTATACAACACAAGACGATGAAGAAAATTATGAAAACAACCTATATGTGGCTTCGAGAAATAGTTTCTGGATATAGTAGTGTTGTGTGTATCATTATTATTTTGTTGTATAAAGTATTTTTATATGAAACAAATGCAAATCTTTGATATTAGACCGAAACTGAAACGAAGACTGAAACAAGTGGAATTTTCAAAACCGATCGAAACCAACAAAATTTATAAAGACTGAAACGGAGACGAAATCCGAGTTCTCGAACCTTGGTTCTTACGTAGGTCGATGAAAACATTCACTTATGAATCCTTAAAGAATATAGCAAAGTTGATAAATGGGGTATCCGCACTTTTGCTTGCAGTGCTTCCTGGAATGACAAAGATTTTGGAGGGAATCCAGGGATGGGAGCTCAGACCAATTTTTCGTGGGATTCGCTGACTATGATGTTTGGATTTGTTTTGTGTTGCGGATCTGGATGAAGGCGAGTAGCGATGTAAAGGGATGGTGGTGCGTCGTGAGGCTCAGGTGATGGTTTGGCTGATTGCAATATTGGGTTGTGGATTGAAGGATGGAAGAGGAGTGCAGCTACTGGGAAACTGCACTTATTTTTGTTAACGTAGCAAGTTTCTTTTTTGCCACAGTCTGAATGAAACTGTTTTTAGGGAAACTGCCACCGGTCTATCATTTAAGGAAATTCAACGTCGTGATCTGGTAGTTGCCTGAACTCACGTGATTATTAACTGATTATATTTTTGCAACCTCACTGGTTTATATTATATAGTGAGGGTGTTTCTCTTTGCCTGATTTCGTCATAGAAGATCAAGAGATGGTTAGGCCTGTTTTGACAGCATCTCTTAAGGTATTTTCAGTAGAATGTTATGAGCTAAATAATATAATATGCTTTAAAACTGAGAAACTGTATTGTACAAGTTATATTATGACAGTTGTTTCAAAAAAAAAAAAAAATCTATTACGTTTAATTGTTTAGGTAATATATCTTTGTATATTGCTAAAGACGAAAATGTATATTTAGTCTCTTTTTCCTTTTTTTGACATGATTTTTTAGGTCGACAACGGGGAAGAATATTCTTTAATGGTCGAAACTTTATCCATTTTAGAGCATTTATTTCATAATAATGGGAAGTTTTAATATTAGACTTTTTAGATTCTGCAAAAATATATTGTTGTGTGATTTTGATATTTATCTCACGTAAAACTATATGAGTGCTCTTACAAAAATCCACACGTTTAAAGAAACTGATAAATTTCTTTTCTTACTTGGAAATTATTAAACGGGATGCACCTGACATGGTATCTGATATTTCTCATAGCGCTACTTTGTCACAACCTCTGATGTGAAGGATTGGAAGACTAAAGCTTGGGAGCATTAGGCTGCAATATTGGTAAGCGATGATACATAGTTTTTTAAATGTACAAATTGGATAGTGCATCATCATCAATTCACTTCTTCACTGATATGGCATTTCAGTATTCTTTGGGAGTATAGTACTGTAGTACTGTAGTATATACAAATTTATTGAAGCAGGCAGTTTTTTATGTTAAAAAATGTCTACAGAACATCAAATTACTCTTAGGAGCTGCTTTATATACCGGTTCATTAAAGCATCTTAAAGCATCGGATTTTGGTATTTGTTTCACATAATACTGATCATTGTATTAATACACTTGTTCTGTTGACCCAGTATGTACTCTTCAACTATTCAAACCAAGTATGGTTATTATTTATTTATATTTCGGGTTATCTTGTTATTGCAGATGCTTTTGTCACAAAAAGACCATTGATATGGGTTAAGTTTGTCCAGTCTGCTTATCCATATTCTGCAAGCACCAAAAGAAATGCTCTACATGTGGGTAGGAAATACGCCCACTATAATTATCTTTGAATGACAAATGCTTCATAGCAAAAATTTGTGGCTAGTTGAAATTACATTACGTTGTGCTAAGGTGACCGCAAGATTTTGGATGACCTTAGAGTGCTTCAGACAGACTGCAACACGGGCACAGGGTTGCAATACATCTATACACGTGCAGCACATCTCTTATTAAATGCAGGTTAGTTTCACCTGCTACCATTAAACCGCCTATATCTATACACACAACATATTGAGGGAATATTTGAAGGTTATTTACACTATACTTGGCTAGATAAGCTACTGTTTCGTGATAACAATGTTTCTTATGGCGGTCACAGTCTCAGGCAATTGTTTTCCTATGTTTTGCTATGCATGTAAATTAAAGCATATTTCCACAAAAATACATAGAAGCTTGAGCATTAGGAGCAGTTGCAGCTAGATAGCAGCTGGCTCGCACCTGAATTGAGTGGTCAACTTCATTGATTGCAACACTTAAATGAGCATAATAAAGGGAATCTGCATGAATTGAAGGCGTACATGATGATAAGAGTTAGGACTTGATGTGTAGAACGCACACAGATGGTCAGTGGAAACAATTCTATCAACAAGCACAACGCTTGGAGCATCAACATTTTGTTAGCACTAGTTGTCCAAACTTCTCTGCATACGGTCATGAATGTCATCTGAATGTGATTATTTTGTTTAAAATATTTGTTTGTATATCGTATTTCATTATGTGATTAATGTTTTTTCTAGTTGTTTGAATGTGATAAATGTATGCATGATTGTTGGTATCATACAAAAATATGTTAATTATTACTAAGTGTAATGGTACATGCTTCGCGCGTGAATTATTTTTGTTATAAATTGTATATATTTAAATCTGTCAAAAAAATAATTTTTTATTTCAAGTGATACTAAGATTTGTATATTTGCAGAGCAGTACTTTGAATTTTAAAGAAAGTTTAATTTTATATCCTATTTTTAGAAGCATTTTGAATTTGTAAATTATGTTTAATTATTAGATTCTACTTTTAGGGGCGTTTGAATTTTTATTTCTATTATTAATTACTAAAGAATGGATTTAATTTTATATTGGTTTAAACTTTTATTTCTGTTATTAATTAGTAAAAAATGACTTTGAAAAAATTTTATTCGTAAGATTCTATTTCTAAGTGATAATAAGATAATGACGTTTTGAATTGTTAAAAAAAATTAACTGTTAGATCCTATTTATAAGCAATAGTAATCTTTAATAATATTTATAGAGGGGCATTTTTGGTAGTTCACGTTAATACCAAAAAAGTGTGACACCAAATGTATTACAACTATTATTTTATTATTACTAAAGAATGGATTTAATTTTATATTGGTTTAAACTTTTAAAACTGTTATTAATTAGTAAAAAATGACTTTGAAAAAAATTTATTCGTAAGATCCTATTTCTAAGTGATAATAAGATAAGGACGTTTTGAATTGTTAAAAAAAAATTAACTGTTAGATCCTATTTTTAAGCAATAGTAATCTTTAATAATATTTATAGAGGGGCATTTTTGGTAGTTCACGTTGATACCAAAAAAATGTGACACCAAATGTATTACAACTATTATTAAAGATATAGTGTGTGTGTGTGTGTTATTAACAAAATGAAGTAGAAACCGACAAGCTGCAACAGCGAGGACAAAATGCATAAGAAATCAACAATTTTTAGTAGTGTTTAATGAACGCTGCTAAAATGTATATGGCAACACACAAAAATGCTATATAATATTTTATAGTAGCCTCAATAATGCTTTTTAGCGTTTATAGAGCAGTATAGAAAAAAAATTGGTGCGCTTTTAAAATGCTGCAAAAAGATGTTTTTTGTAGCATTTACGAGAACGCAATGGAAAGTCCTGAATTTTTAGATGTATGTTTTGTACCCGCGTTCTCTTAAGCGCTACCGTAAGTCATATTAGCATTTTTTGTGCGTCACCATAAATATTTTTTGGGGTAAACTTATATATATATCATAAAGAGAAGGTTTTATACTGCCTAGACAAGATCATAAAGTATGTAAACTTATTAAATCATTTTATGATCTTAAAAAAGTGCCAAAACAGTAGCTTGAAAAATTTGATAAAACCATAGTATCAAATGTTTTTAGGATTTGCAAATCAAACAGATGTGTCTATTGAAAATTTCGTGATGGTAAATGGGTAATTACATAACTTTATGTTGACAATATGCTGATATTTAGGACTAATACCTCGAACATTGAAGAAATGAAAATATTTCTATCCTCAAGTTTTTATATGAAAGATATGAGGGATGCCAAAGTGATTCTAGGAACATGAATCGTGAAAATAGCAAAAGGATCAACCATTACCCAGTCCCATTACATAGAGAAGATTCTAAAAAGGTTAATCAATTTGATTGCAAACCTATAAGCATCCAATTTGATCCAAATATGCAACTACATTCCAGTACAGGCAGATTAAAAGGTTAACTATAATATGCTAAAATTATTGTTAGTCTAATGTATGTCATGACATGCGCAAACCCTAACATTGTTTATGCTTTTGGAGCAATGGGTAGAGATATACTGGTAACTCTAGTCATATTCGTTGGCTAGCTGTATAATTTTTTTTATTTTTGAAAGGAACCATGGACTATGATATATTGTACAGTGGGTGTCCAAGTTTAGTAGAAGGATACATAAATGCAAGTTGGAACACTGGAAGAGAGGATAATAATAAATCAACCAGTGAATGGGTATTCACTGTTGGTTGGAGAGCGATATCTTGGGCCTCAAAGAAACAAATATATGTTACATATTTTACCTTGGCTACTGAATTTATAGCACTGGCTTCTTATAGTAAAGAAGCAAAATGTTAAGAAAATTGTTATTATGAATTCCTGTATGGCCAAAACCAATGCCTCCGATATCTGTGCATTATTATAGTCAAGCAAAACTATCAAGAGCATATTGCCAGGTATATAAGCTCGAATCTAGGCATATTTCGTTTAAGGCATATTGTAGTGAGGTAAATGCTCACTGATGGGGTAATCACTATAGGTTTCGTGAGATTTAGCCAAAACTTAGCCGATCCATTTATAAAAGGACTTGCAAGAGACTTGGTGTTGAAAACATCAAAAAAAATGGGTTTAAAGCCAACATAGAAATCACCTATGATGGAAACTCAACTTAACATAATGAAATCCATTATTTTGAGTTCATTGAGCAAAAATACATTGTACGATGTGATGTGAAGCACTATAATATTAGTCCGAACAACTAATATTATATCCATTTCAAGAAGAGTGTTTGGTATCTATAATGACATGGTGGAGGTTGTACAAATTAGTACTCAATAGGTTTATAATAGAAGGACAGTTGAAGTGTATAGTTGTAGAGTACTTTCAATAAACCTACCTATATGAATGGACGAAGGTGTGACAGCCCGCACCTTTAGGCACCTCGAAAATAGGATATGACTAGAAGCACGAGTGGTCGAGTGAAATAAAAATCCATAACATAGCATAGAGATTAAGGCAACAACATAAAATGATTAAAATATTACAGCGGAAGAAAACTTTCACTGATGATAAATTAATAGCAAAACAATTTCATTAAAAACAACATTATCCCAAATTTATTTTTGAAATCAAAAGTACCAAAAGTAGTCTTCATCAAAACATAAAACATAACAAATTTCACGACATAGGTCCCTATAAATGGAGTAATGTATGGAAAAGAGAAACGAAGTACATGAAATAAAAGAAACAAAAGCTGAAGATAACAACTGCACCAATGACCATTCAAGCTGCAAAAAACTGCAACCTAGACTTACTCTTCCGTGATTTGGGGAAAATAGGAAAAATAGGAATGGATCAGCTGGTTAATAAAAAATAAAATGAAGCAGAACGAATAAAATAATTTAATTTCAAGTCGTCCCTAGATATCGCAGAGGGTGAATAATATAATGCAGTGAATCCTTCTTGGATACAGTTCCTAAGAGGCCAAAGTCTGTGGTCACTCTAGGGAAGTCAACAATGCAGTAATACTAAAAGTCAACCGGTCTATCAGACCTGCTATCCTTACATATCCACGTGCTACAACGTGAAAGTCATGCTCTTCACCCATGCACTGTGAATAAATGCATTTTACGTCTGATCGGTGCCGACTCAAACAACCTCATAGGATCCCGAAGTTGCGCTGAGGCTCCGCAAAACTGGACTCCTATCCTCCTGTCTCCTCGGTACTAACGTGGACTGCCTATATCCAAAGTGTCGGTCCTCCGAAAGAGTGCCTACAGCTGGATCGGCTCGCAAAATTCTCCAATGATCTGCCTAAAGAAGCCTACGTTGGAGTACACTTGTCTTGTTCCGTCCACGTCAATTTGCCTGACGAAGCCTACGATTGCGGATGTTATCTATCCTATATACTAGCAACCTATAAAAGGTAACAAACATCCTTTCGATACTTGTCTGCTCCTAGTGTAAGCAGCCAAAACTATATTTTTGTCTTAACTATATGAAACAACTATCCAGACCTTTATAAGGTCTGCCTACCAAATCGCTTCTAGATTAATTAATTTTACCATTACAATTTACATACTGTTTATTTCCATTAATCTACTTTAAGCCATTTATACATTTGATTTGGTTATTTGACAATTTTCCTTTTTCTTACGTAAATGGTATTTCAATTTCACGCACGTTCAGTCCGTATGGTTTGTCTGTAATTTTTATGCCATTTTGTTACAAATTTACACTAGCCTTAAGGGTCCATTTAATTTACATTTTTTTCCATCGTAATTTACGTTCTCCTTTTAGAGATTTAATCTGCACAAAATTTTTACCCAATAGCCACAAATCATTTAATTACACAAAATTCCACTTTTACATTTTAAGACCACATGAAACAAACAATTATGCCAATTAGAATTCTCAATTTTGTTCCAAAACCATATTCAAAATTATGAAATTATATCAATCAAAACCATAATTTTATTTAAGTAACATATTCTGAATTTATTCAACTAACATGTTCTAACATTAGAAGTTGAATAACAATTCTAATTCAATTTAATTAAACCAATCTTATTTACACCATGAAACATGAATAACAATTTGTTTGTTTCAAATTTCAATACAAACATTAATTAGAATTGAGAAGTGGAAGAATAAGAAGATACAATAATTTACATAAATTTCAATCTTATTTATGACATATAACATGAATAGACAATTTATATGTTCCATATTTTAAACCAAACATGAATTAGATTTGAGAAGTGGAAGCAGAAGAAGTTGCAATAATTTACATCTATTCTCAATTAATAACATAAATTAATTCATATTAATGTGCCAAAAAAGATGAAACTGAACTACTTTATTTTTTTACTTCATATTAATTTATACTCACCTGACACTTGAGCTGCATAAATTTGGAAAAAAAATTCTTTAATCTTTGTCCCTTTGTTTCTTCTAAATTCCCCAAATTGCTTGAATATATATTAATAATTTAGTTTGGTAGAGATTTTTTTATTTAGTAGAGAAAATGAGTAAGAATAATACACACTAATTTTACTATAGAATTATGGCGACGTCTGAATAAGAGATTAAGTTTAGGTTAGATGGTTTATTTATGGATTGTTTGAGTGAATATAATCCATTGGATTATTTTAGATTAAATCTGGTTCTTTCATACACTTAATGGTTATCCATTCTAGCTCATGCACATCACTCAACTAATAAAATTTAGCCATCTCATCTTACATCACTGGAGCGAATGTGAAGCCGCCACATGTCAGAAACAACGCTCAAATATATAGGAAAATCGTTGAAAACGAACCAGCTAGAAAAACGTCGTTATAGATTTTGGGCGACAACGGGACTTGATCCCTGGTCACCAAGGAAGTCAACATGCACCTTTACCACTATACCAAATGCGCTTATAATTTCATTTTAGTCATATTTTCCATAAAATATCGAGGTGTTACAGAAGGCAATGCTGCCTTTTGCGAGACTAAGCTGTACGGGCATTTCATGAAATCCAGATATAAATACAAGGCCAATCCACATGTTGGCTTATGAACTATCTGAAGAAAAAATTGAGCATGTGAAACACAATCGGTACATCATATAGGATCATTGGTTCAATGCTTAGTCAACCACTCCATTCTGGTGTGCTCTGATAGTTTATCACCATGTATAAATTCAAGTCCATAAGACATCTATACAAATGCATCAGTTTTCCTTCAACATATGACAAGAGAAATTTTATTAAAATTTTATGGAGAACCGTTAGCAATTTTTTTATAAAATATTAATATGATTTATTTTTTAAACCAGAAGAAGAGAAAGAGAAGAGGAAGAATGTGGGATTGGAATAGTCCTACATCTTAGAAAATAAATATATATTCCTTAAGAGAAAGTTGGAAACTTTTGGACACCCATTACTTGTTCTTTTGTGAGGAGGAAGATCATGCATAAACACATGTGCGCACGCTGCCTTCGTTCGTCCGACAGACTGGGCCTAGTCTTGTCGGATTTGAGTCTAAATTAAATTTTTGAATATAATTATTTTAGTTAAAACGGACCAGAAATAACCGCGTTAACAAGTGCAAAATTCGAATTTAGATGAATCAAAACGGCGGGAGACGTGACTGTTTGAAAATGGCATGGCATTTGAATTCAAACGAAAGAAAACCTCTTTACAACTATAAATAAAACGCCCAAAGAATGTTTCAAAATTAATTTTTGTTTACTCTTTCTCATTTCGAAGCTCATTCTCTTCTCTTCTCTTATTTAATTCAATACTATTTCAGGTTTGTGATACTCCGAATCACAGACTCGTTGCCACTACAGTTAATTTAGAAGATAATTTGAATCGATTTCGACAATACTATCATTGTCGATTGAAGATATTAATTAAAGTCGACTCCATTATATCTTGGGAGGCGATATTTCTTAACTTACAACGCCCATTCGTTTGTTAAAACAAGTATGTTAGTAAATTTCTTTACTAACCTAATATGCAAGGCATACAAAGGCTGGTTAACTAAGGGCTTAAATAACCTTATGCAAATTCAGAAGAATATGTAAGCCCAAGCTCAAGTCCAAGTCTGAAGACGAGTCATAAATCATATGCATGTTCGTAGTTCAATAATAATCGAGTAACACATCTGAAAGAAGTATGCAATGCAAAGTTTATTATCCAAGTCCTTAAGTTCAAGGGTTACAATCCTTAAAAAATATGCTATGCGACGTTAAATGTCAAGGCTTTATACGTAAAAAGTTCAAGTGTTACAATCGGCTCTAAAAATATCCAAACCAATTAAGGGTTTACAACTTTAAATATTGAGAAATAAGGAAAGAATGAATTGCTCCCCTTTAAGTGTCAATGATGGCCTATTTATAGGTATGTCAATCATACGGGGTAATTGATATGTGGCATAACTTTTAATCCAAGGGCTTCGATGAGATCATCTTGATCAAAACTCGACATCCCATTGCGGAGATTCGACATCACTTGCTTACACAAGTTCGACAACATAATCTCCCTTGTAGAAACTCGACATTTTCTACATCTATAAAGCATTAGTATCCTTTGCTACTTGTAAAAGCTCGAAACCCCTTTTAGTGTTGAAGCTTGATAAAATTTATCAATGGATTTTCTACAACAGTTACTATGGTAGAGGCTCGATAATAGTTGATGCATCATAGGCTTGTTATTCATAGAAACTCGATATCCTCCACTAGTGGTTAGATGCTCAACATCCTTTAGTGGTGTGACATCTTTCCTTTGCTATATACTCTACAATATTTTGTGTTGTGAAGACTGAACATCTCTTGTTCTTCCAATTTTGTTATAGATTGACATCTCTAAACATTTACTAGTTCGACATCTTCATCCTCTTACAAGCTCGATATCCTTCTTCATTGCCAATGTTCGACATTACCTTTTACTTGGTAAATGCTCGACTACACTTGCTATTGTAGAAGCTCATTACTCCTTAAAGACTCAGTACCCCTTCACTACTTGTTAATCACTAGAATGTTCGACATCCTTAGAATATATTGAACTAGTTCATGTTTTTAATACCTCATTATTGTTAGTTAAATTATTATTTTTCCTATGTGTTGATTTTTATTTTATTTATTCTTATTAGGAATGTTAACCAACGCTTGCATCCAACGATCCTGGCCTCTCTTCTCGATTGGAAAAACTTAAGGCCAGATTGATGTTAGACATTGACAAGTGTTCTTTTCAAAATGCCTCGGTTATACCATTTCCAGACAACCCAAAAGCATTTAAATGGTATAATAAATAATATAAGTTGAGGTCAACATTAAACAGTATGAATGAAATGAACTCGAGTTTAGAAGAGAAAATCAAAGAGAAAGACAAGGAGATCAAAGAGCTAAAAGAGAGCATAGACACAGTTGGTCTACTCAGACCACCAAACCAAAGGATTGAGTTTGATACAAAAATTGCTCAACTGTATCTAAAAATTAAGGATCTTGAATTTGATCTATTAAAGAATGAAGTGTCATGCCAATCTCTAGAGCTTATTGCCAGCGGAGGCAAATCCAACCTTCCCGCTCCTACTCCTATAAGGACAACTAGGTCCCAATCCCCAGCCGGTAAAAAGAATCTCTTCCGTAGAAAATCTGCCTCTAGGCTTGGATGATAGAGAAATTGCAAGTTGGCGTTGAGAGTATACTTGCGATTGCACCCAGTTTCTGAAAGGAAAATGGTATGAACAAGTTTCGAAATATCTTAATAACTATCAAAGTCAGGTTGAGGGATTGGAACACGAAAAATGTGCTCTTGAACAGTAGGTAATTTATTTTAAATAGGCTAATAAAACGCTCGAACATGCATTAAAGATCAAATTGGGTATGTCGATAATACAAATATTATCCGGAAGAAGGAAAGGAAACTTAAAGAGCTTCTGGATGTAGCAATTCATCACATTTCCGAACTCTCCTTTACTATTGAAATTTTGAAGGCACAAGTGCAAGACCTTGAGTCCCAATTGAAGATAATCGAGGTGACATCGCTTCAGAAATCCTGATTAGATTTCCTTGTACACTACTTGCTCGAAAGAATGATTAATTTTGGCTTAAAAATCAATAATTTCTTCTTATGTCCAGAAATGAACAAGAGTTTGAGCTGAGCAACAGAGGGATGATACAAATGTTATCAGCACTTCTTTTTATACGGATGTTCTGACCATCTCAAGAATACAAGAGTTCCTTCGTTTTTGCTTAGAGATGCCTTTGCATCAAGCAAAAGTCATTCCTTTCTTCTTGAGGTTGAAGGGAAGGGGAAAGAAAAAGCATACCAGCATTATCCTCTCCCTTAACCTCCTCCTCGTAAAGATTATTATGGCTTTTCTTGATATATGTACTTTTTATATGTAAATTAGTAAATAAGTTTTGTACCTGAATAGTTGATATTTTGAACAGACCTTGTATTTCTTCCCTACTCTTATAATGTACTTGAACTTGTTGAGCTATTTTGAGATTTGCAATTCACTTTAGGGTTTTAATTTGATTCAATATGATCCATGCTCTTCGACTAAGCATAATTTTTTTTGCTCTTTGCTTCTCGAAGAATACTTTTAGGTAGGACTTAATTTGAGGGATATCCATCGAGCCTTGTAGTATTTGTACCCCATAAAGGTAAGCCTAAATTCATGGCTTAAGATTGAGGATTTTGCAATAAGAGCAAGGATTCTACAAACTTCATTTCGATGACAATTCCCATAATCTAGAAACCCATTTAATAAGAAGTTCAGAAACTCATCCAGAAACTTAACTGATAAGAAAACTAGAAGTTCTTTTGGTATGAATCCTGGAATCCATCTGATAAGGAGACCAGAAATCAAACTGGTCAAAAAATCCGAAATTCATGTATAAGAAAACCAGAAATCCATTTGGTAACTTTCATTTTATTGGTAAAATCACTGTTCCAGCTTAATGAAAGACCAGAAATCTGACTAGTAATGAAGATTCCCGTTATTTGAGGTAAAATCACTCATCCTCTTACAAGATTGATACCCTTTATTGCTAGTGTTCAACATCACCTTCTACTTGTTAAGTGCTCGGCAACACTTTCCATTATAGAAGCTCATTACCCCTTAGAGACTCGGCACCCCTTCGCTACTTGTTAATCACTTGAATGTTTGACTTCCTTATAAACTTGTACCACTTTGTTATTAGATGCCGATTCCTTTAGGGACTCAGCATCTCTTTACTTGATAGCTTTCCTTCTTTAAGCTCGACATCACTTGTTATCTTCAAAACCGACCTGTCCTCTTTAAATGCTCAACATACATACTTGTAGTAACAGAGTGGAGAGGACAATTAATGCATTCAGGAGAGGATCATTTACTATCTTGTAGCGATATGTAAAGATTTGATTTTAACCACTATTGTGCCACTTCAATAGAAATATAAACCAACAATTTCGAAGTGCCTTCATTATGTATCTGTTTTCAATTTAAATTCAAAACTTGCAATTATGAAGCGCCTTCTTTTCTTAGGCACATGTTTTATGTACAAACTCTATCATTGGTTGAATCTAATAAACCGACAGTCCATTGAAATTGTTCTGACTATTACAGAATAAAGAGAATGGAGGCCATTAGAGAGAGAACAATTTTATTGAATTGAGAGATAGGTCTTACAATACAATCAAGATCCATATTTATAGACTACTTATGCAGTGCAGATTACAATAACGCCCTTTCTTATTTAGCATATTCATCCCTATTATTAATATATATTACAACACTCCCCCTTGAATATGCGTATGTAAAGATGATAAGAGTAATTGTCTCATTAAAAACCTTGTTATGAAAAACCCAGTGGGAAAAAATCATAAATAAGGAAAAGAGTACAACATGATTTCATCTTTAAGTAACATATATTTTATAATGTTACTATGAGAGTTGATACTTCTGGATCAAGATAATTCCTCATTAAAACCTTACTGATAGAAACCCAGTGGGAAAAAATATTAGTGAAGGAAAAAGAGCACATTATAGCGTACTTCATACGCTCCCCCTGAATTATAACGCATTATTCAATTAGTTTGTTGATGCAGCCGACGCATACTAATTTTGTACACCATCTTCTGAAATGTTGATTTCGGAAGCGCCTTTGTGAATAAGTCCGTCGGATTTTCTTGGGATCGGATTTGTTTCACTTCTATCTTATTATCCTTTTTTAGCTCATGTGTGAAGAAAAATTTAGAAGAAATGTGTTTCGTCCTATCACCCTTAATGTAACCCACTTGAATTTGAGCTACACAAGCTGCATTGTCTTCATAAATAATGGTTGACCTTTCCGTTACTGATGAAAGTTGGCAGCTTTTTCGAACATGCTCAATCAGTGATCTTAGCCAAATACATTCTTTACTTGCTTCATGTAGTGCTAGTATTTCAGAGTGATTGGATGATGTTGCTACCAATGTTTGTTTTGTAGATCGCCATGAAATTGTTGCATTGCTATTATTAAATACATATCCAGTTTGTGATCTTGCTTTATGTAGATCAGAAAGATAACCTGCATCAGCATAGCCAACTAGATTTGGATTATTGCCTGTGTTAGAGTAAAATAAACCCAAATTTGTCGTTCCACGATGATATCTCATGATATGTTTTATACCATTCCAGTGTCTTTTTGTTGGTTTTGAACTGTATCTTACTAAAAGATTTACTGAAAATGTAATATCTGGTCTTGTGCATTGGGCCAAATATAATAATGCACCAATGGCACTAAGATATGGCACTTCCGGGTCAAGCACATTCTCATCTTCTTCTTTTGGGCGGTAAGGGTCCTTTTTAATATCTACAGATCTAACAACCATTGGCGTACTAAGTGGATATGCTTTATCCATTTGAAAACGCTTTAGAATTTTCTCAATGTAGTTTGATTGATGGATTAATATGCCATTAGTACTATGCTCAATCTGTAGACCGAGACAGTGCTTAGTTTTGCCAAGATCTTTAATTTCAAATTCCTTCTTTAATAGTTTATTGTTTCATCAATCTCTTCTGGAGTCCCAATCAAATTTATGTCATCAACATAAACTGCTAAGATAGCAAATCCCTTTACCGATTTCTTTATAAAGACACATGGACAAATAAGATTGTTTTCGTATCCTTCTTTTACCAAATATTTACTAAGACGGTTATACCACATCCTTCCAGATTGTTTCAATCCATATAGTGATCGTCTTAGTTTTAATGAGTACATGGACTTTGATTTTGCTTCAGGCAATTTATATCCATCTGTAATTTTCTTGTGAATGTTGGTATCTAATTCACCGTAAAGATAAGCAGTCACAACATCCGTTAATCTTCTATCGAGTTTTTCAGAAACTACAAGGCTTATCAAATATCGGAATGTTATGACATCCATAACAGGGAAGTAAGTTTCCTTAAAGTCAAAACCTGGTCTCTGCAGGAAACCTTGTGCGACAAGTCGTGCCTTGTACCACACGACTTCATTTTTATCATTTCGCTTTCTAACGAATACCCATTTATGACCTACTGGTTTAACATTTTCTGGTGTTTTCTCTATTGGTCCAAATACACCATGTTTCTGAAGTGAATCTAGTTGCACTTGGATAGCATCTTTCCATTTTGGTCAATCGTGTCTTTTTCGACATTCATTTATGTTATTTGGTTCATTATCATCATTCTCATTATTCTCATTATGGTCATGACTTTCAATTATTTCAGTAGCTACTGCGAATGAGAATACATCATCAATTATTATTTTACTTCGATCCCATATTTCTCCATAGTTCGTATAAAATATTGAGATCTCATTACTATTAGGTACCATTTTATCATTGGAATCTTCTTTTATCACTTCTGGGATAATATTTCCTTCCGCACTTCTAGGAGAATTGGGATTTTTATTTGAGTGATCTTTTTAATCATTTATAACCTCTTCAGCAGGTTCCTTAATTGATGATTTTTCATTAGACTTTCTTTTTCTAGGCGCCAAGTCTTTTGAACCAATTGGCCATCCATGTTTTTGTCTTGCTTTAGATTCATTTGCTGCTATATTTACTTTTGATCCTTCAGGGACATCAATTTTTGCTGGTGCATTTGCTGCTGGAATGTGAGATTTAGTTATTTTTGCAGTGTCACTAAATGTATCCGGCAATTGATTTGCAATATTTTGAATATGCAAAATTCTTTGCACCTCAATTGGCATTGTTTGGTACGTGGATCCAAATAAGACATAGATGGAATATTCCATGATATTTCACGCCGTTCTACTGGAACGGTCCTTCCTCCCCCTAACGGCGGGAATATTGTCTCATCAAATTTATAGTCTGAAAATCTTGCAATGAAGACATCACCTGCAAGGGGTTCAAGGTAACGAATTATCGATGGAGAATCAAATCCCACATAAATTCCCAACCGTCATTGAGGACCCATTTTAGTACGAAGTGGGGGATTAATAGGTATATGCACGGCACAACCAAATTTTTGTAAATGTGAAATATTTGGTTGAGATCCAGTTAAGAGATGTGATGGTGAAAGCTGATGATAAGCTGTTGGTCTAATTTTAACCAATTTCGATGAATGCAAAATTGCATGCCCCTAAGCTGAAACGGGTAGCTTTGATTGCATAAGCAATGGTCTTGCAATAAGTTGCAAGCGCTTAATTAATGATTCTGCTAAACCATTTTGAGTATGAACATGAGCTATTGGATGTTCAATTTCAATTTTCAATGGTAGACAATAATCATCAAATACTTGAGAAGTAAATTCTCCAGCATTATCTAGTCGAATTGATTTAATTTGATGATCAGGGAAGTGTGCTCTCAATTTTATTATTTGAGCAAGTAGCTTGGCGAATGCTAAATTTCTTGTAGAAAGTAAACAGACATGTGACCAACGAGTTGATGCATCAATCAATACCATAAAATATTTGAATGGTCCACATTCAGGGTGGATTGGGCCACATATATCACCTTGAATTCTTTGTAGAAATGTTGGAGATTCAGATGTGATTTTACTATATGAAGGTCGAGTGATTAATTTTCCTTGTGCACATAAGTAATCATTTGGTAAATTCAATTAGTTTGATAAATCATGTCCATTTGAGTTTTTGGCAATTTTACGCATCATAGTTGATCTAGGATGACCCAAGCGATCATGCCAAAGAATCAATGTCTTTGTATTTGTGAGCTTCTGGCTCATGTTTATAGAGTGAGATTCAACTATGATAATTTTTGTAAAATATAAACCAGTTGAAATTGTACCAAATCTTTCTAGGATAAGTTTCTGGCTTTCAATTCTAGAAATAACACAAAGATATTCTCTGTTGTTTTCATTTATAGTTTCAATATGGTATCCATTCATTCTTATAACTTTGAAACTCAGCAAATTTCTTTTAGAGTTGCTTGAGTATAATGCATTCTAAATAAAGATATGTGTACCATTTGGTAATATTATATGGGCTCTTCCGGACCCGTCAATTATATTAGCAGATCCAGCTATAGTGGAGACTTTAGCTGAGAAATTTTCAGATAGTTCAGAGAAAACTTCTAGTTTTTCAAAATTGTATTAATAGTTGCACTATCTAGTAAGCATATATCATCACCCAAATGACGTTCCATACCTTAAGAATTAAAGGCAATAATTAGTCAATCATTAAAAATTTGTATGCATAAATAAATGTAATGTAAACAAACAAAGTAATATGATTAAAATAGGCCACTGATTAAAAACAACATCCACATTACACATTATTTTTAACTAGTACTGCAAAGGGAAGTATAAGTAAACGAACACAAACTTCAAACTGATTTATTGATGCAAGATAATGAAATAAAACGAAATCCACATAACAAACTTCAAGATATTTCTAATTGATCAACTCGGTCATATCGTTGATCATTGCACTTAGATTTTCATCATTAATGAAATTTCCATTATCATCTTCGAAGAAATCATCTAACTTTAGGTTAGTGTTTTTAGGTAACTTTTTGGCATTATTTGCCTCAATATTTTTCGAGCGATGATATTCTTCAACTGTTTTCTTTGATGATCTACATGTACGTGACCAGTGACCAGATCGTCCACATCTATAACAAACTTCCTCATAGTGCCTTTTATTTTCTAAAGCTGAATCATTGTTTTTTACAGGCTCAATTTTCTTCTGTTGCTTTTTAAAGTCGGTGGTTTTGTTACCTTTAAAACCACCATAACCTCCTCTGCTAGAGTTATATCCACGTCTACGACCATGTCCTCTACCTCGACTCGACCCCTACCTCTTCCAGAGTGGGCAAAATTAGCATTAACTTCGGGTAATTCAGTCGAACTAGTTGGTCTTGAGGAGTGATTTTTTATAAGCAATTCATTATTTTGTTCAGCAATTAGTAAGGATTCTATGAGTTCAGAATATTTTGTAAAATGACGCTCTCGATATTGCTGCTGCAGGAGTATATTCGAGGCATGAAATGTTGAGAAAGTCTTTTCAAGCATTTGTGCGCCGTCCACCTTTTCTCCACATAATTTCAGTTTAGAAGTGATTCTAAACATTGCAGAATTATATTCTCTTACAGACTTAAAGTCCTGAAACCTCAGGTTCAACCACTCTTGCCTAGTGTTTGGAAGTATGACCGTCTTCTGGTGGTCATAACGCTCCTTCAGGGAGTTCCATATGTGGAAAAGGTCTTTTTTAGTCAAATGTTCTATTTTTAGATCGTCATGGATATGGCGTCCTAAAAATATTAGAGCCTTTGCCTTGTCCTGCTGGGACATAGTATTGCCATTTTTGATGGCATTTTCTAAGCATTGAGATTGCAAATGAATCTCAGCATGTAGTATCCATGATAAGTAGTTGTCTCCAGATATATCTAAAATTTTAAATTCAAGCTTGGCAATGTTTGTCATTTTGTGAACTGTTCATAAAATAAATTGCATAAGGTGAAAATATTCGCCACAACAGCATTCACTATTTGTTTGTTTCCAGCTAAAAAGAAGAAAAAAATGGAAAGTCTTCATTCATGATATCAAACAACTATACCAAAAAAAAATTTATCAACAAAACTAAACATTTGGATTTTGCAACTTTCATGTATTTATCAAATAAGAAAGGAAAGTCAGCTTTTGCGTATATTCCATTCCAAACTTTTGAATTTTATTTGGCAATAGATCCGCAAAGGGAAAATAATAATAATATTGAATTTAGAAGCCAAAGAATAAAAATAAGAGTGATACAAGAAAAGACATGAAAATATAGAAGTGAACCCCAAACTAGCATGTGCTGACTTGATAGATTCATTTATGATATTGACAATTACCTTTTTGGAGAGAGGAAAAGTAACGAGTTTATAAAGAAATGTAAGAACAATTCCTTTACCTGTTGTTTTAAAGGAAATAAGAAATATAATGTATGTAGATATATTAGAAAAGACTCGTCTCCACTAATATATATAATAGGACTTTGAATATAAATAGTCTTAGAATTGGAATGGTCAGAAGAGGAACAGTCAGAGTAATTAATATTTAATTATTTGCTGAGAAGTTGGAAAGTTTGAAGGTGAACAGGTTGAGGTCAATAATAACTTCGCATTCCTTCGTGCTGATAATGTGTTACAGAATAAAGAGAATGAAGGCCATCAAAGAGAGAACAATTTTATTGAATTGAGAGATAGGTCTTACAATACAATCAAGCTTCATATTTATAGACTACTTATGCAGTGCAGATTACAATAATGCCCTTTCTTATTTGGCATATTCATCCCTATTAAATGTATATTACAACACTGACACCTTAATTATTTGTTTATAATGTGCATTAATCGTGTTGAAACGGTACCTCAAGCAGTCAAACAGGCCGTATGAAGTTTTGTTTGCTGTAAGACCCTTTGTAGGTTGAATTAAGATAGGAGACCAAATATTAGATTATATGGGATACATTCCCACATTACATGTAGATAAAATGCAAAAATACACTATAGTTATTATGTGTAGACTTCACATTATGTAGCGTGTATTTTCTCCGTGATGTACTTGAAAAGCATACATTTGAATGATGATAACTTACTAACTATGCGACTTGATAACTATTATGTAGTAAATTATTAGAAAGCAAAAGAATGGAAATTAATCAAATTTGATCGTATATAAGCTTGTCATAATTTAGAGTCAGGTAAAGCCCCACGATGGTCCATGAAATTTGTAGCTTTTCTCACATAAAATATTATGCTTCTCAGTATGCATGTCACGACTCTCATGTTATGCTCCTCATCAATATACAGATTTTCTACTATATATTTTATCCTTTTTATTTGTATTAATGCAAGTAATGTTTTGTTCAATAAATTATAATTATTTTATAATTAAAATTAAAAGTTGAACTAAA
Organism: Allium cepa; assembly: GCA_030765085.1. Lineage (NCBI taxonomy): Eukaryota > Viridiplantae > Streptophyta > Magnoliopsida > Asparagales > Amaryllidaceae > Allium > Allium cepa. The sequence goes on from CM060937.1 coordinate 43,131,821, forward strand.
TATTTATTTTACGAGATTATACACCCAACGATCGGTTCTTCAATCGTTGTACAGTTGTACTAGTATATCATATATTTCAAATTATTTAAAAAGTATAATAAATATATTTTTATGTTATGCAACTTAATGGTTAGTTTTTCATCGTTGTATGTTTGTGGCGGTAGTTTTAAATTCTAACCTGTATAGGCATACAAAATGGGATTGAACCGCTAAAAATTAGGCACAAACAAGTCAAAAACTTGAGCACAAAACAAGGAAAGTGAGAGAAAATACAAAACATGAACAGCTAAAGCAAATATGTCATAAATTCTGACCCCAAAATATTTGTAAACGCATAAATAATGAACTTAAAAAATTAGCGACTTTGTAGATGTTTCTCACAGTGAACAGGTGCAACGGATAAAGTAACGGATAAAAATTCACACACTTGATTTTATCGCTGAACATGATGGAATACTTGATCGGTTCAGTATGTACTTCTTAACCTTGATGCCCAAGTTAATAAAATATTTTAACAAAGAAATACTTCATGTATAATTACAACTTGGCCCAGAAACATAGTCTCAGCCCATATTCGATTAGGTTTTGCTTTGGATAGTGGGGACTGAAGCAATGATTGTAAAATCCCTGTGTTGCTTTTCTTTTTCACAAATAAAAATGATATAAAACCAAATATCCTTTTTTAAATGCTTATTCAAACATATTAAATGATGTGTCAACATAACTTCCTATTATGGAGGAAACCATTGAACTTGCTATAATCCTATTTAAGAGAGACATATTTAAGTGGCGTGGATGAGGAAATTACAATATAACTATGGAGGATATAATGGAGGAAATGAGTTGACAAACATGCAAAGAATTGTTAAGAAGACCGTGAAATCTTCAATAATAGTTATAATATCTTTGGGTTTACTCTTTTTTGCTGTCAACGTGAACTATCAAAGATGCCTCTCTATAAATATTATAAAAATCTCACTATCATTTAAAAATAGTCACTATCATTTAAAAATATGATCTAACAAATAAATTTACTTTACCAATTGAAAATGTCCATTTAAAAATATTATCAAATCATAATTTCACTTAAAAATAGGATCTAACAAATAAGTTTTCTTCACCAATTCAAAACGCTCCTTTATCACTTCAAAATGGGATCTAGCAAATGAATTTCCTTTAGAAGAATTCTCTACTCGGCGAGTCCATAGTTATAGTCTTTGGTTCAATAATAATATTTATTATTAACCATATTACTCTGACCAAATATTTGGACTTTGAGTTAACTAGTTGACCACTATACTAACCTTATTCAATCGAAGGGAATAATTCTTTACTGAATAATGTTTCACTTCCAATAGTTCAACTTAGACCCAGCTATGGTCACTCGATGGTCGCAATGCCGTGATTTAACCATAAGTAAAATGGAGTATTCACACTAAAGATCAATAGTATTCTCATTTGAGAGAATTGTATAGCATCAACACTTCAAGATTTCATGTTTGATCTGGTTATTATTGATAGTACTATGTTGTTCTACAATAGGTGAAATAGATGTATTTCAAGAAAAAGATAATCCTATTTCGTATCATATTGGGCCTCTGAAGTCTAAAGGATTATATTAGATGCGATCTAATCAATTTAAATAAAATCATATTTAATTTAATTTTCACGATTTATTTAATTAATGAATTTAATTAATGAACATTTATATAGTTTATGAGTATACCATCATATACTCACACGTGTATAACGTGTACATGCAACATCTTGTAAGGTGTATATGATCAAGTTTATATGTAGTGGATAATATGATTTATATGTACTATGTGTATACTTCTCTCTTGCATACATATCAATTGCCTACGTAAAATATTTCATTATATATATAAACATGCGTGTGTGCGTGTGTGATTTCAAATTTCTACATAAAAGTTATATATATATATATATATATAGCTATACAAAGTTGACTAAGTTTAATTTTAAATTTCACGTTAAAACACCTAAACGAAATTCAAATTTAAAACGAGATACGTTATTAAATATTTTTTTAAAACACAACAATATGACTAAGTAATTAAAATAATATTTTACGTTTAAAATATCTAACTTGACTGAGTAAACACACCTTTTGTTGGGTGCCTATATTTTGAAATGAATATGTAAATTTAGTCCTTATTTTTTAAAAAAAAAGATGCAAGGTGCCTTGCACTTATTTGATAGAAAATGCAAGGCATTTCTCACTTTTCTGTTTTTGATATCTTTTTCGAAATTTTGAAATTTTTTAAAAGCGCAAGTTATCTTGCACTTTTTATCAAGAAAGCACAAGCTAGTTTGCGCTATCTCATTTTGAACTTTTTTTTGAAATTTTTGAAAAATGCAAGGTAAATTGCTTTTTCTATCAGGAAAGTGCAAGCTAGTTTGCTCTTTCTGATTTTGAAAATTTAAAAAGCGCAAGCTAATTTTCATTTTCAGATTTAGAAAAAATAGGGACCTAATTTACATACTTATTTCTACAGGGACTTTTCTTATAACAACATTAGAAATAGGGACCTTTTGTGCCAAGCCTCATTTTAATTTATGAAGGATAACGTGAGAAATTTCCCTAAAAATAGTCTGCTAGCTAAACAAAGGTATGAAGGCTTAAGTAATTGAAGTAAAGCATAATAGAAGTCGGTGGATTTATTCTTGTAGAAGCGTAAGTCTCTACCAAGGTGGAAACTAGACATGGTGGTAATCTTAACACTAAGATTAAAGCTCCTAGAGCATAAAATAATATTATGGTAGAATTAGGAGATTCATATTATTCCCTAATCACATATTATCCTCCTCAAGTGCATATAATAATATGAGGTGTGTAAAGATGAACCATCAAGTTGTTGGTTCAGTTGGAGAAAAGTGGAAGAACATTGTTGCGCTTTATGGTCTTGGTCCATAGCCTTGTTATCATTTTTCTAGAACCTACATTATTAGAGTTAAAATCCCCGAATGATTTTCAAATTTTCTCGAAAGATAATAGATTTTACTTGATTAAATTTTAAAAAGAAGAGGATTGTGATAAAGCGCTTGCTAATGGTTTGTATTGTAGGATATATTGGTTTATGAATTTTGTTTAATGATAGTAAGCACACATACACACATTCAAATATGTTTGCTGCAGTAATATTATGACATCACAGTAAGAAATAAACAAATAAGAATTTTATTTCAAAAAATATTTTGTTTCAATAAATATTTTAATAGCACACATAATTACGACAAGAGTTCCCACAATTTTCATACACTATTCATACACAACAATTTAAATTCTCTCATACAACACATTTTTTTAAATACAATGTTTTATAGTCTCATTTTTCTAATACATTATTTATACTTGAATGCAATGTTTATCTTCTTGCTCTAGCCCTTGTTTGGACAAAAATCTGTTTTACCTGTCAATTAGCAATGCAGTGAAAATAAAATGAAAAAATTGAAAGTGCAAAAATATAAATATATTCGAACTCAATACTGCTTTAGTTTATTGGTTACTCTTTTCGAATTTTAAATGGGCACCAGAATAACGGATACAGACCAATACAATGGGTATGTACAAAGACCAGCACAACATGCTCCTGTGGGACAAAAACTTAGAATCAAGTCAAAATGTGCGTAAGCAACTTAAGACACACACAGTGTATCGCTGAATATGCCTTAATGCCGAGAAATTTAAAATAAACAAGAACATAAAGATGCTTTGTGTAAGGACCTGAAATTTTACTTGAGAATATTTAATTAGTTTTAAATATCTAAATAATTGATTTTAAAATCTTAAATAACTCACTTTTATTATTTATAATGAGAATAAACTCATTTTGGAAGTTTGTTTATAAAAATAAATAGTTCGATGCAAAATCAAAATTGTGATTGAAAACCGTTTTTCAGATTTTTGACTTTTCATCAGACGAAAGTTGTCACAATATTGTTGCACACTTATGTACACATATTTACGCATTTAATATATTTTCAAATAGCGCAAAAGATGTTAATTAAATAAAGAATCCTTAAGAGCTTTTAAAAAATATATTTAATTAAGTGACGTGACCTTTGTTTTTTGTTTAAGTAAAGTAAGAAGACCTTTTCTTCTTATTTAAAGTGCTTTTACATGTCATTATTATGGAAGTACCTGATACGATGGAAGGCATATGGGTAGTAAGGGTTAGGAGGGTGGTTTGTTAATTTGGTAAAGGGGTAAGTGAGGTAATTTTCTACTTTTTTCATGCTTATAAAAGGGGCACCACCTCTTCTCTCTTTTTCACTTTTCATTTTCACTTCCATTCTTATTTCCTTTCTCTTCTTCACTGTCTTCTCTTCTCACTTTCCTTTTCCACTTCAAAAAACAACATCTCCTCACAAACTCAAATATAGTTTGTAGTGTCCACATTTTATGGTCTGAAACTAAACGCTACAGATGCTACAGTCATTTATAATATTAATTTCGGGTGACAAAATGCAATTATGTTAATGATAACCAGAATATAATAAGCACAAGAATATGAATATTTCTTAACACAATTTCAAAGCAAACTTCACAATTCATTTCAAATATATATTTCATATTCATTACTTCTGATATTATGGATACCATTAATATAACCACATTCTACCATCGGAAATTAATACTATAGATGACCACGGTTTCTGTAGCTCTTAGATTCGGGCCTCAAAATGAGAGAAGTTACATAGTTCTCAAAATAATATATCAAAACTTCTTAGCGAGTCGATGCTCGAAGGAATGGAGCACGGCACCCCACAAACCCCATTGGGTCCTGTGCAACTAGGAAGAGAAGAGGCAAGGCCGTGAGAACTTGTAGCGTTGGGGAGGCTTCAAGTGCAAGAAAGTGGAAGAAAGGTGGTAGCTTTGGCTTTAGGGCGATGATAAGAGGAAGTTGTGGCCTTTTTGGTGAAGTTTGGTCAAGAGAATGGTGAGATATCTCACTTTAAAAGTACTTTTAAATGATGATGTTCATGTTGTACAATATAAGTTGTAGTTTAAGTGGGAATTTATTCCCACTTGGAAGCAGATGACATAAGTAATCATTATTTTGCATGGGACCAAAGAAAGTTGGAGTGTTCCATAGAGAATAGGTCACTATGTAAGCACTTCTAAGAATGAAAATTTTGTAGAGAGATCCAAAAGGATTCCTCGCCTTGTTGATTTTTATTTACATGTATTCTTGATTATGTAAATGCTCGTATATGTGGAAAGTGAACGCTGTTTAGATATAGTCAACCTACTTGTTGGTTCTATTACGACGTTGAAATCCTATGCTCGCTTTTAAACAATTTACCACTTGTTTTCTTAAAGTGTTTGAAATAGACTCTGAACTTGACTTTTGTTTTCAAACCTTTTTGCAAAGATATGATGCAATGACCCGAAATTTTATCATTTTGATTTAGGAATATTCAATTAACTTTAAGTATTCAATTAATAATTTTTAATAGTCAAATAACCCTCTTTTAATTAATAAATAATGATGGTAAAAACATTATTGAATTTTGTTAAAAAAAATGTACTCTGAAGTAAAGCTGAAAATGTAACCGAAAACCGTTTTATCGAATATCAACTTTTATTCCCTAAGAGTTGTTCAAACATTTTGGAACTTGTATAGTAGCAAATGAACACTTATAATAATAATTCAAAGTATATCAAATGGATTAAATAAATTAAAAGGTTATTAGTAGTTTTTAGAATATGAATAAGTATATTAATAGTAAGGTAGACTTTTGAAAGCATGATTTTGTGTGTAAAGTACATAAGTGAAATTATGTGCACAAGACTTAAGGTAAGCACATGGGTTCTTACTTCTTTCACATCTCCTTTTCCATTCATTATTTTATTTTTCAAAGTTTTTCAAAAAGATTTTAGAGTAAGAAATTTAAAAATGGCTTCTTTTGTCTTCCTTCTTTCTTCACTTCTCTCTTCCAAAACAATACCAGACCTTCTCTAAACCTCACTAAAGTCAAGTATGTTCATTGGCACTGCATAGCATCATCTTTATCAAGTCAAAAGTTGAAAAAATCGGAGCAAAGGGGGGAGAAAGGATGTACGTGAGCAAGGAGAAGGTGTGGGAGGCATGGTTTTGTCATTTTTGGGGCAAATGTGGGATCTTGTGTAGTTTGATGATGGTAGGAAGTGATTTGTTGGTTTCTAGGAGGCTTGTACTTAAGTTAGTATGGTTTGAAAGTGAAATTTATTACTTTAAAAATCCCCTTTTTAATATATATATATATATATATATAGACACACACATACACATACACATACACATACACATACACATACACATACACATGTACATAAGGGAAAAATAGTATATTGTCCGATGATTAAATTATATTGTGATGTGAACGTTGATTCTTGCTTTAAAACCATATTATTGTATATTGTAGTGCTTTGGAAAGCATTTTGATTTGTTGGTTTAAATAACATATGTAATGGACTTGAGATTATGAACTTATATTGAAAAGCATATGTAGATCCAATGGTGAATGATTTGGACTTTGGACTTGGACTTGTATTTTAAGCATATGTAATGGCACATAAGGATTAGTAGAGGAGTTACACTTGAAATGGAAGTGATCATATAGCGATGGTCGCTATAAAGGCATTTTGATATCACATATTTTATTTGTGTTTCATTATTCTATTTCCATGTATATAATGTTATCTCTATACTTCTTGTGATCTGATGTGAAATTTGGGACTTACTATATGACTTGAAAGTTGAATTCTATTGAAAATAAAAATAAACAGTGGTTTTTTAAAAGCTATAATATCGCTATGCCTTTTGTTGAATTTGAAAATTTATGAATTTTAAATTGACTTGAACTTTTAATATCTTAAAGTAAAATGTTTTTATGTTTATAGTGGTTCAAAATATAGAAAAGAGTTGTGTTTAAAAGTTATATTATAAACCATGTTTTGAAAGTTATGGTCCAAATAACGATAGTCGCTATGGACGTAGTTTGAAAATCTATGATTTTAATAAAATATAAAAGATTATCTATTTTAGATAATTCATAATTTCAAATATGGTTTATAGAGATTATATAAGTATTTTAAAATAGATTTGTGATATAAAAGATTTAATTTGAGATATCTAAATGAGTGGTTTATTTAAAGGAAATCAGTTTATTTATCAAAGTCGAATTCTTTTTAAAAAGGTGATGGTTTCAAATTATGATTTGAAAGTAAGTTTAAAACTTGTTTTACAATTTTTTAAAGGGATTTGGAATTATATAAAAGGTTTAAAAGAATGATTTGATCTAATAAAGTAAGTGGTTACTTGTACATCAAGGAATAAAGTCTATTCTTTTAAATCAAATGAGGATTAAAACAAGTATTGCCAAGTAAGATTTGATATGGAAATTTTAAAGGGCATTTTAACGATTTTTTGAAGTGTAATTTTAAAGTGAAAAGAAAATTACTTTATAACCCGTTGTTTTAGGTGAAATATACCGATTTAAGAAGTTTTACACTTGATATTAAACTTCAAGATAGGTAGACTTCCGCCTATCCTAAAGATAAGAATGTTGTCTAGTCAAGGGTCGAGAGATAATAGTACCCCAACTTGAATAGCTTCATTGTATCTAAAGGATAATTTTAAGTTTGAAATTGATGATTGATGTTAACTAGTTGAAGTCTTATTTCCGTATGCGAATTTGATTACCTATGGAAATTTAGTAGTCCAATACTTGGCACTAAAGTTGATGAGTAGACTGATCCTCTATTTGTGAGACCTAGAATCGTGGGTCTAGGGAATGATCTAACTTACTTGGCTTCGTTTCTAGGCGAGGGATGGAGAAAGTTGAAATATCCGAAATGTGACAAGTGTTGGAGTTTCAATTTTCATAAATGATCTTTATAACTTAAATTGGTATAGAAAGTATTCTTTTCATACTTAACACCAAATTCCAAGGTATGGAAACTTTTCACTATCTTAAGAATAAAGAATGTATGTCAAGACAAGGACAATGTTTTAACTTATCTGATTACATTGTTAATCGAGGGATAGTACTGCTTGAAATCAGAAGGTGGTGGTAAGTATATTGGGTCTAATTTCCATACAATCTGTTTACCTTCACCAAAAAGAAAAGTGGTTTGGGTTTGTAGCGAACAATATTTTTAAATGACAGTTGTTTTTGACCCAGTTTACTATGGTTTGGAAAATATGAAAGCTTCCTTAAGATTTGAGAATATACTTATACCCTTGAGATAAATATATAAAGACTTTTCTAGGTATTGAAAGTGAACTTTTTGTTAGGAAATCAATTCTATGGTTTCGATGACGAGAACTATACAATGGAAATCGAATATGCATATGTATATTTCTATTCATAGGTAATTGTTAAAGTAACATCACCAAAGAGACAAGAACAAGACTCAAAGAAAGTACCAAGAGGCTACAAGTCAATAGAATCAGAAGAGCAATGACACAGACACAAGAAAAACAACATGCATAAGTTCAGACGTCTGGGTGCACTAGCCAGACGTCTGAATGAATCTTGTAGATCACAAGCCAAACAGAATCAGACGTCTGGTTAATGTACTCAGAAACTGAAAAGCTACTATATACAAAAAATATATAAGAGCCAGACGTCTGAGACATGTTCCAAATGTCTGATTTTGAACTCAAGTGTTGACATTCAAAGTACAACCGTCACAATTGAAAATACACTTTCACTCCTCTTCACTACAACTCTTTATCACCATCAGAAGCGACCATAGAATACTTGTTAATGGATGCAACTACTCAAGGAATCTCTCTACCACTATAAACAGCATCAAGAATCCAAGAGAAGATCTTACCTTACTTACTTATGCTCTTTACTCTTTTACTCTGATATATTCTTGATCTCTAGCAATCATATATTTGTATTTAACTCTTCCATATATACGTAATTCTTCAATTAATATCCTCTACATATATATATAAATATATATATATATTGGAAGCATTTGTACATAATAGTCAATATTCGTGTTATAGAACGCACACTTGACAAGAAAAAGCTTTTGTAACCAAGCCTATTCCTCCGGACGAAGTGAGGCTGTTTGATAGTCGAATTCCGAAGAGGAGCTTCGGGACTGGTCGTAGGACGGGAGGTCCGAGCCAGTATAAAATCCTGGTGTGCTAATTTTCATTTACTCTGCTATTATCATCTGTTAATTTTATATTAGATATATCATATAATTAGTCACCTATACTTGCATATATACACTACACGACCCATCATATAGACTTTCAATTGGTATCAGAGCAAGGTTTGATCAAAGAACGGTAACAAGTTTTTGAATCACTTTAATATGGCAAGTATTTTTCAAGAAGGATAATCCACAGCACGACCCCCACTTTTTAACGGATCTAACAATGCATATTGGTCAACACGTATGAGAATTTTTATGGAAGCTAATGGTCTAGAAATTTGGTCAGCTACACAAGATAAATATGAAGCACCTACTACTGCTATGAACACATGGACCGATGCACAAAAGACCTTAGCATCAAACAATGCTAAAGCTATGAATGTTTTATTTTGCTCTCTAGATAAAAATGAATTTTCACATGTCATGTTATGCCCAACTGCATTTGGCATTTGGCGTACCTTACAAATTACAAAGGAAGGTACAACAAATGTCAAGCAAACTAAGATTTTAATTTTGCAAAACCAATTCTCGTCATTCTAAATCAAGCAAAATGAAACTATTGTTGACATGGATTCTAGATTTCAAACTATCCAACATGATCTTATGGCATTAGGAGTTAAGTTTACTGATTTTGATTTAGTTTCTCGAATACTCAACTCTTTAACATCGGATTGAGAAATAAAGGTATTAGTTATTGAAGAAGCTAATGATCTATCTACTCTCAAAGTTGAAGAGTTGATAGGAAATTTAATATCATATGAAGCTAATTTGCAGGCACGAAAAGAATTAAATTCGGAGAAGAAGAACATAGCATTCCCAGCAATAAAAAATGATGACTCTGATTTAGATGAAGATGAGATAGTCTTCATTGCCAAGAATTATAACAAATCCAAAAATTTAGAAAGATGACCAAATTCCAAAAAGAAGGAAAGTCCAACACAACAAACCTATCGCAAATCAAGTGCTATGAATGTGATCAATATAGACATATGAAGAAGGATTGCCCCAAACTCAATAATGATAAAAAGAAAAACAAATTTGAAAAATTCTAAAAGAAGAAGGCTTTCAAAGTAACATGGGATGACTCGGATTCGTCATCATCTTAAAGTGATAGCGATAGTGACGGAGAACAAGCTAACGTGTGTTTTATGACACAAACTAATGAGGTATGTCTGGAACTTAGCTATGATGAATTATTAGAACTTAGCATGGAATTAGATGATAAATTTAGACAAATTCAAAAATTGAACAAAGAATATATAGTCAAAATAAATAGATTAGAACTTGAAGTAGGAATGTTAAAAGATGAAAAAATTATCTTAGAAGAAGAACTAGAATTATCACAAGAAAAAATTAAAAATAATTTAATAGAAAATGAGGCTATTGCTATTGATTTTGGAAACACAAAAATAGTGAAGGATGATTTGTTGAAAGAAAGTGTCAATTTAAAAAGCAATATTGAATTATTGAAAATTGAAAATTTAGAATTAAAAGAAAAATTAGATAAAATTACAAATAATGTGTCAAAATTTAATAAAGGAAAACAAGATTTGGAAAATCTTATCAAAACTTCAAAACCACCAGGCAATAGAAATGGAATAGGATTTAAAAATATTTCTAAACAAAAAGGAAACGATGCTAAACATTTTAGTTATAAAAAAGCTAAAAGTTTACCTACGTCTAACATGAATACCAAAAATATGAAAATTTGGATTCCTAAGACAAATAATAATTTGATTAGACAAAAACATATTAATAATTTCTTAGAGAATGTAGTCTATAATAAAAATTATATTTATAAAGGTGCCAAACCATCTTGGGTGTGTCTACCTTCGCCTAACAATTAGGACCCTAACAAAATATATGGGTACCAATTAAAACATCTTTTATTTTGTAGGTACCCAAAATAAAAAAATAAGGAGAATTGGATACTAGATAGCGGATGTTCCAAGCATATCACCGGAAATTCAAAAATGTTATCAAATATAACATACATCGACGGTGGAACGGTAACCTTTGGAGACAACTCAAAAGGATATGTCGTGGGTATTGGAGAAGTCATCAACTCTGGTATTTCTAACTCTCCTATTATTTCAAATGTTTTATTAGTAGAAAATCTAAAACACAACCTACTAAGTATTAGTCAATTATGCGATAATGGTTTTCAAATAAATTTAGAAAAAGATAAATGTAATATTTACGATAATAACAAACAACTTGTATTTGAAGGTTTTAGAAACAAAAATATTTATGTATTAAACATGAATATAAATAAAAATTCAAATTTATGTTTAACCGCCAAACATGATGATCCATGGTTGTGGCATAAACGATTTTTTCATATCAATTTTAAAAATATTAATAAATTGGCAAAATATGAGCTAGTTAGAGGTCTACCTAAAATAAATTACAAAGTAGAAAATTTATGTGACGATTATCAAATTGAAAAACTAACGAAAAGCTCTTTTAAATCTAAAAATAACATTTCTACAAAATAACCATTAGAATTATTACATTTAGATTTATTTGGACCAACACAAATACGATCTATAAATCACAACAAATATGTTTTCGTAATAGTTGATGATTTTTCAAGATATACATGGACTTTGTTTTTAAAACATAAAAGCGATACTTTTGGTATGTTTAATATTAGCTAAAAGAATTAAAACACAAATGGACTTGAAAATAAAAAATATTCGAAGTGATCACGGAGGAGAATTCGAAAACGATCTATTTACTCATTTTTGTAATAAGAAAGGAACAAGTCATAATTTTTCTTTTCCTCGCACACCTCAACAAAATGGTGTCGTAGAAAGAAAAAATCGAACGTTACAAGAATGCGCACGAACATTATCAAATAGTAGTGGTCTACCAAAACACTTTTGGGCTGAAGCTATTGCTGCAGCTTGTTATGTATTGAACCGAGTAACTATATGTCCTATGACTAAAAAAACTTGTTTTGAAATATTTTTTGGAAGAAAACCTAGAGCATCATATTTTAAAACTTTTGGTTCAAAATGTTTTATATTAAATACAAAAGATAACTTAGTAAAATTTGACTCGAAGGCCGATGAAGGTATCTTTGTTGGATATTCGGATCGTAGCAAAGCATGTAGAATTTTTAATAAACGAAATAATACCATTGAAGAAAGTTTACATGTTTCGTTTGACGAAAATATTTTTAATCATCATACTAATGATGAAAAAGAAATTATTCCACTAACAAATTCTATTAATAATGAAACAAATGTGCAAAAAAATACTTTGATACCATCCCCTAGAATTCTTAAGAATCATCCAAGAGATAATATCATTGGAGATCTCAATTCTAGAGTAACTAGAAATCAACTTAATCAAATAAGCCATATAGCATTTTTGTCAAGTTTTGAGCCAAAAAATTGTAAAGAAGCTTCAAATGATAATTTTTGGATAATCGCTATGCAAGAAGAATTAAATCAATTTGAACGTAATAATGTTTGGGAATTAGTACCAAGACCTGAAGAACAATCGGTTATAGGAACAAAATGGGTATTTAAAAACAAAGCAGACGAGAATGGAAATATTGTTAGAAATAAAGCGCGTTTAGTTGCTCAAGGCTATAATCAAGAAGAAGGTATCGATTATGATGAAACCTTTGCTCCCGTAGCTAGATTAGAGGCCATTCGTACATTACTCGCCTTTGCAACTCAGCACAATTTTAAATTATTTCAAATGGATGTCAAAAGTGCTTTTTTAAACGGTTTTATTAAAGAAAATGTATATGTAGAACAACCCCCATATTTTTTCACGAAAAATATCCCGATCATGTTTTTAAATTACACAAAGCATTATATGGATTAAAACAAGCTCCACGGGCATGGTACGAATGTCTTAAAAATCATTTAATTACATCTCGTTTTCAAATAGTCAAAATAGATACAACTTTATTTATTAAAAGAGAAAATAATGATATGTTAGTTGTAAAAATTTATGTTGATGATATAATTTTTGGTTCAACCAACGAAAATCTATGTGATCAATTTTCAAATATTATGAAAAATGAATTTGAAATGCCACATATGGGAGAATTGAATTTCTTCTTAGGTTTACAAATAAAACAACTTGAAAATGGAATTTTTATTTATCAAGAAAAATATTGTAACGATCTATTACGTTGTTTTGAAACGGATAAAGCTTCGAGCAAACCAACACCAATGAGTACCACTATTCACTTAGAAAAGGATGATAACGGAAAAGATTTTGATGAAAAATTATATCATAGCATGATTGGTTCTTTACTGTATTTAACGGCTAGTCGACCCGATATTATGATGAACGTATGTCTTTGTGCTCGATTTCAAGAACGACCAAAAGAAACTCATATAAGATCTGTTAAGCGTATTTTACGTTATCTATCCAGTACTAGATATTATGATTTGTTTTACCCTAAAGGATCATCGTTTGAACTAGTTTCATATAGCGATGCAGATTTCAGTGGATGTAAAACAGATCGTAAGAGTACTAGTGGAACTTGTCATTTTATCGGACAATCATTAGTTTCATGGTTTAGAAAAAAGCAAAATTGTGTTTCTTCATCTACTTGCGAAGCCGAATATATCTCCACAGCTCTAGCGTGTGCACAAGTGATATACATGCAAAAAACACTCACGGATTTTGGAAAAATCATCAACAAATCTTCAATATATTGTGATAACATAAGTGCTATAAATTTATCAGAAACCCTATCAATCATTCACGAACTAAGCATATAGATATACGACATTATTTTTTACGAGGCAATGTTGAAAAAGGAACTATTTTATTAGAATATGTAAATACCGAAAATCAAATAGCAGACGTCTTTACAAAACTACTAAATGAACAAACTTTTATTAAACTCCGACGAAATTTAGGGATTTGCTCACTTCATGATCTTCTCCCTTAAAAATAAACACTGCTTCATTTAGGCTATGATTAGTCATTTATTTTACTATCCACAAATTATAATTAATAATTTCTGAACCTTCAATTTTTTTAGATAGTTAGTTTTTTCTATAAATAATTTTTCAACTTGTATTTAAACAGCTATACAAACAAGAAAGACTATATACACTCAATTCATATTCTCTTCAAGAAAAAAATATAGCCATGTCTTCTGAGAACTCTTATATATCCATCTCGACACCTACGAAGGATAGCTCGGCTGATACACCACAACGACTTCCTACACCTACACCAAAGCAGGAACCGACATATAAGTGGTCCTCCTATCACACGGGATTTACCCCTGATAGCAAGAAGACCAAAAGATCCCTGTTTGTTTCTCCCAACACAAAGGAGAAAATTGATGAAATTCATCATTATCAAAAACCACAGGTAGATCTACAACAAGAACTATATTTTGAACAAAAAGTTACAGCACAACGGCTACGCTTTTTGGAGCAAGTAGCGTTGAAGTTTTGTACGTCAAGGAAGAAAGATGTCCATGATGCACTTCCAAAACCTTGTAGTACTTTGGATTCCCTCATCTTCGTATCGTACTCCTTCAGACCCTTCACCAAGACGATTTTCTGACTCCCTAAGAATTCATGAATGTGGAAATATATGGTGAAAAGACAGTGCAGCAGGATCGTATGGAATAGAAATATGTAGATAGCAGAATATCACCAATAAATAAAAGTGAACCAGAAATTTATACTGGTTCGGACCACTGTCCTACGTCCAGTCCCTAAGCCCCTCTTAGGAATTTCACTAAGAAAAACAACCCTCACTTTACCCGAAGGAATAGGTTCACAACTACCCGAACAACCGAACGGGATTTCTTGCCTCGACTGCTGAAGAGGACTTTCACAATACAAAGAGTTTGTTGACTACTTGTGTTCTTAATAAGACGGATATGTCAAATCAATGGACACCCTTCCTATAATCTTTCCTTGATGATAATAGTGTAGTTCGTGAAAGAATATGGAAGATTTGAGAAGATTTGTAATCTTTGAAATATGGAAATAGAGTGCTTTGTGAATCTGAATGTTATAGATAAGATAGAAAGAATTAGAGTAAGATTAGTTGAAAACATACTTGATTAAGCCTCTATTTATAATATACAAATAGTTGCAATTATTTACGAAGAGATTCGATGATTAGATGTGAATTAAGAGTTGTGTCTCTTTGCTGAATAGTTGCATCTATTCGTTTTCAGAAGTCTAAAATAAAATTTCAGAAGTCTGTTTATGATCAAATATATATACAGCAAGGAAATAGACAAATTCGGGCTATAAATAAACGTCTAAAAAATTCAGAACAGACGTTTGAATATTATGCTGAATATATATTTTTGGTTTCAGCAGAAAGACGTCTGAATTAGGAATTTCAGACGTCTGTTTGCTGTGCCTTGTGCATGTCTTAAAAACGTGCATGTGTGTGTGTATCACCAAGGAAGATTTTAACAATATCTAAACCAATACATACAGACTTAATATAATCTTCGACTAAGCCCATGAAATTTGACTGTTGTAGAGTTTCTTCCTGCAAAACAAAGTTAATCGATACTAATATATACATGTATAGTTGTCATAACCAAAATGCTATATAGCGAGATCCAACATATGGTCTCCGCTTAATCCATGGAAGGATAACAAGTCAGGAGATCATAAAACTCCAACGCCTTCTAAATAAATTATATTTGTTATTGTATGTATCTATGTTTATTTTTTATTTCACACAATTAATATATATTTTTATTCATAAAATAGAGATTCGAAAAATAAGCAAAACCATTAAATTTTAGGTTATTTTTAGAAAAACTGCTTATTTCAGACGTTTGAATATAGACCTCAGATGTCTGACACTTTGATATACGTCTAATTTTTAAGCACCGTGCATATGTCAGACGTCTGATATACCCCCCAGACGTCTGAAAATTTGCTCTATCTCATCGAAGTACAAATCAAAAAATTCCAGACATCTGGAATTCGACCCAGACGTCTGAACTAGTTCTCTGCCACATTGTTTTTTAACCCAAAACGTCTGGTAAAACTCTCTGACTATCAAATTTTATAAATTCGACCAAACCAGACGTCTAACCCAATAACCAGACGTCTGAATTTATCTACTGTACTTAATTTTAGGGCAAACCAGACGTCTAATTCGGATTCCAAACGTCTGAAATTCAATCGACTCATTAAATTAGCCCAGATAATGTCATTTTTTCTCTCATCTCAAAATTTTCAAACTTTCGATTTTCATAGTGACGATTTTTTTCCCAAATTTTTTTTTTGCAAGCAAATCACAATGCCTCCTCGAACTAAGAATCCAAAGATTTCCAAACGAAAACAAGACCAACCAACATCATCTTCAAATCCTCAAGTTTGCTCGGATGATCAAATTGAAAGATGGATGAATAAAGCACCACATCCAATCAAGAGGTATGAAGATATACAAAAGAAAAAGCTTCACATAGGTCCTTTCTATAATCTACTTAAATTTCCAATGTATGATTTGGATGAAATGTGCGAGAATGTCGGGTTAGAAATTTTGATTTCATTCACTCCTAATGACATCCAAATCGATCAATTGGCAATATTTCTTTTCTATGCGAATTTGGATAGCACTTCAGTGTGGAACACTGAAGATGAAGATAACTGGCTATGGTCCAATGTGTATGGCAACATGACTAGACTAACTCCTGGCATAATATGTAGAACCCTAGGATGTTCTGACACGGAGGAAGATTTACACAACATTCCCGATATGCGCTTCAAGCCACGGAATAGTATAACTCATCAAATTTGGAAGGATGAAATGCCAAAATTTGCCTCCAAATATCTACGTCTAAAAGCTCGACTCCTAACTCAAATGATAATCAATACCATCGTTTCACGTATGGGAAGCCACGAGCAAATAACCGAGTCAATTTCCCTTTCTTCCCGAATCTAATAACATTCTTCAGTGGAGAAATCTTCACAAAAACCATATTACCTACGTCGAATTCCAAATCCTTACGACGATTATCGGCATAACTTTTCTGACGATCTTGGGCTGCCTTCATTCGATGCCTAATGATCTCTATGCAATCCGAAGTCTGTCGAATCATCACTGGCCCAAGTATCAACTTTTCTTCAGTTTCCAACCAACATGTCGGAGAGTTACACGGCCTTCCATACAATGCTTCATACGGTGCCATACCAATGCTTGACTGGTAACTATTATTATACGCAAATTCCACTAAATGAAGGTGATCCTCCCATGATCCTCCGAAATCCAAAACGCATGCCCTCAGGAGATCTTCCAAAACACGGTTGACTCTCTCAGTCTGACCATCTGTTTGGGGATGGTAAGCTGTACTCAAACACAACTCAGTTCCCAAAACTTCTTGGAAGCTCTTCCAAAATCCACTAGTGAACAATGGGTCTCGATCGCTCACTATACTCTTTGGAATACCATGGAATCGAACTACCCACTTAACATAAAGCTCAGCCAACTTCGATGCAGTCCTAGTTGATCGAACAGGAATGAATCTTGCACTCTTAGTCAAACGATCTACGATGACCCAAATCCCTTCATTTCCTGCCCTGGTTCTAGGTAGAT
Organism: Allium cepa; assembly: GCA_030765085.1. Taxonomy (NCBI): domain Eukaryota; kingdom Viridiplantae; phylum Streptophyta; class Magnoliopsida; order Asparagales; family Amaryllidaceae; genus Allium; species Allium cepa. The sequence continues at coordinate 43,149,579 of CM060937.1, forward strand.
CATCGATAAAATCCATCGATATTTGCTCCCACTTCCATGTAGGAACCTCTAATGGCTGAAGCAATCCACTGGGCTTCTTCTGCTCAGCTTTCACCAACTGGCAGTTCATACATTTGGAAATAAAATTTCCAACATCCTTCTTCATACCTTCCCAGTAATAAGTTCTCTCATATCTCGATACATCTTATTTCCACCTGGATGAATTGTCAACTTCGAGTGATGACTTTCCTTAAGAACTTTATCTCTCAATCCATCTATATCGGGAACAACTAGTCGTCCTTGTTTCCAAAGCCAACCCTCTCGATCGACTTCAAATCCTTTATCCTTTTCTGGATTCAATCCAGATTCCAAATCTCGGATAATCTTGACAAGCTTATCTTCTCACTTTTGGCTCTCGCCAATTCTCTCCATAAGAGTAGGTCTTATTGATAAGTTTGCCAACATCTCAGGTTCCAATTCACATCTAGGCCTGAAGTCAAATCCAGCCAAATACTCGAGACTCTTCCATTCTGAAAACATGGCTCCCAATCCTGCATGTCTTCGACTTAACGCATCTGCCACTGCGTTACCTTTTCTCGGAGTATAGGCTATACCAAAGTCATACGATGCTAAGAACTCAAGCCATCGTTGCTGTCGAAGATTCAAATCCTTTTGGGGGAACAGATACTTCAACGACTTATGATCCGTAAACAACTCAAATCGAACTCCCAATAGATAATGTCTCCACATCTTCAGAGCAAAAACAATTGCCGCTAACTCCAAATCATGAGTCGGGTAATTCCTTTCATGCGGCTTTAGTTGTCGACTTGCATACGCAACAACTTTATCCTTTTGCATTAGCACTGCTCCAAGTCCAGTACCACATGCATCGGTGTAAACCACCATCTCATCATTCCCACTTGGGATAGTCAAAACTGGAGCACTCGTCAGTCGCTCTTTCAGGATTACGAAAAGCTTGCTCACACTTATCATCCCATCTGAACACTTGGTTCTTTTTCGTCAATCCTGTTAACGGTGCCGCTATGTTGGAAAAGTCTTTGATAAACCGACGATAATATCCAGCTAATCCAAGAAAACTTCTCACATCAGATGCATTCTTAGGTCTAACCCAATCCTGAATTGCTGCCACCTTAGCGGGATCAACCGCTATTCCATTTCCAGAAATAACATGGCCTAAGAACCTCACTTCACTCTTCCAGAAGTGACACTTCGAAAACTTAGCCTTCAGCTGATGTTTCCGCAAGATTTCCAAAACAATACGCAAGTGTGTCTTGTGCTCTTCCTCAGTTCTGGAATAAATCAGAATATCATCCATGAACACAAGTACAAACTTGTTCAACTGATCTCTGAACACTCTATTCATAAGATCCACAAAATATGCTGGTGCGTTAGTCAATCCAAACGGCATTACCAGCCACTCATAAAAATCGGATGGTGTCCTAAAAGCAGTCTTCGGCACACTATCCTTAGCCACTCTCAACTGGTGAAATCCCGTTGCCAAATCCATCTGAGAAAACACCTTAGCCTCGTGAAGCTGATCAAACAAGTCATCTATTCTCGGCAATGGATACTTGTTCTTCTTAGTCACCTTATTCAGCTCACGATAATCCACACACAACCTTAACGATCCATCCGCTTTGGTTGCGAACACAACTGGTGCACCCCATTCGGACACGCTACGCCGAATGAATCCTTTCCGAAAAAGGTCATCAACCTGCACCTTCAGGTCTTGTTGTTCTCTAGGCGCCATCCGTCTAAGAGGCATCACAACTGGTCTGGCTCCCTCAAATAGATCGATACGAAACTCGATCTCCCTATGCGGCGGTAACCCTTTGACCTCGTCAAAGACGTCCTCAAATCCATTCACAACCGGCATCGATGACAGTCCATCCCGTGGAACAACCAGCGAATACATGAAGCCCATGAAGATGCCTTCTTCATGCTTACATCGTATCACAACCTTTAGCCCTTCCACATTCCCGACTGTCTCCTCTAGTTTCTCACAATCAACCTTTGCCGCATACTTCCTAAGCCAGTCCATACCCAAAATTATTCCGAACCCCGCAAAGTTCAGAACAAAACAATCACAAACAAAAGAGCAATCATGACTCGACACAACTAGACCACGGCATACCATACACAAACAAGACGAACCCCCAACTGGATTAGTCACAACCAATGGTCTATCAACAATTTCCGGTTCCAAACCCAACCGGCCTACAAGATCATCACAAACAAACGAATGCGACGCTCCAGTATCAAACAACACTCTAACTGGAACACCACAAATGGAAAGAGTACCTTGAACCACCACACTCTTCCCTTTCTCATCAATAGTAGGAGCTTTCGAAGACGATGGAACAGCTCCCAAAGCATAAGCTTGCACAATCTGCTTATCTTTCCTCGGTTCTGAACAGTCCTTCTTGATATGTCCCAGCTTATCACAGTTGTGGCACTTCAACTGCACCTTTGGATTCTTGCAATCCCTAGAGAAATGGCCCTTCTGCCGACAATTGTAGCAGGTCACTTCACCCTTTGGTTTCTTCTGGCCATCCTTACCCTTCTGATGCTGCTGCTTCCTCTTCTTGTTTCCACACTGCTGTGGTTTGGACTCTTCCTTGGTCACAGCAACAACAGACCCTTCCTTAGGAAACAAACTCTCATGCCTGAGAGCTTTCTCCACAAGCTTCTCAAATGGATCGTCCAGATGATCCACCAACTGTCTTCCAAGATAATTGTCCAAGCCTGTCACAAACTTCTCATTCTTCTGATAGGGAGATTCAATATACGACCGAGCATACTTGGACAAAGCTTCAAACTCAGAAACATACTCAAGAACGGATCTCCCACCTTGCTTGAGCTCCACAAACTTCTTAAACAGAACAGATTTCTGAGCCGTAGAAATGAACTTAGCTTCAAATCTGACTTGGAATTGCTCCCAAGTGATCTCTTCCTCTGGAGTATCAGTGGTGATAGAATTCCACCAATCTGAAGCTCTCCCTTGAAGCTGTCTTGATGCAAGCTTCCTCTTAGTTGCATCCTCAATTCCCAAATCACCAAATATCCTTCTACAAGCATCAATCCATCTCTGAACATCAACGGTCAATTCCGTTCCCAAGAAAATCTTCCCTCCAAGAGCAGTATAGTCCTTACACAACTTAGCAAAATCCACTGGTCTTGGAGCTTGAACTTGAACTCCAACATCTACTGACGGTCCTGAAGTTGGTATCCTTCTCATGATCGAAGTCATCATAGCCTCGAGAATTGCAGCATAGTCAGTAGCTCCCCCAGCAGCACGGCTTTCCCTAGCAGCTTGTCTCTCACATCGACTCATCCTTAATATCTACAAAAAGGAATGATTTAGAACACCTTGAGAAACAACTACATAAGGAGTTCAAATCCTTCTAAACTACTATATTATATATATAGTAACCATCCATCAAAATACAATTACGTCCCTCATACGTAGTTACGTCAGCGAGCGTTGGCTAAAATCGATTAACCAAAGCTCTGATACCAAATGTGAATAACTCCCGCACATAAATAAGGGAATGGTGCGCTGAAAAGCGTGTCAGGCAGCCATGGACGATCATCAAGGTAAGATAAAACAGCAGACTCTATCGTACAACTCACAGCGCATGGATAAAATACAATAGAAAAATATATGTATATAGTGAAGCTCATAACAGAATATCATCACATAGACTTCGTAAAGGTTTGATACAAACATCTGAACAATCAATACATCAAGCCTCACTACATAACACTCAAAACATATACAAGCAGCGGAATATCCAGTACATATAGTAGAAAAACTAATATGCTAGCCTCCAACTCGTCTTCGTCATCAACTTCGTAGATCCTAAAGAACAGCACCTGTCACCTGCTACCTAGTCTGCCCATCCCAACATGGATGAACAGCCCAAGGTAATAAGAGTTGAACATAAAACCTTGAGTCAGACAACAGTCTTAGTGAGCAGTAAATTAACTATCAAACATACCAAAAGAGCATAAAGGATAAAAGGAATAGGAACTCAACCATCCCACTCCACCTCATTCTACAGTGATAGCCCCCAGACCCACTAAGCATAAACAAGCATAGCAAAGCAGACAATTTAAGTAAAGTAATTATCACTCGAGTCAAGGTCGATGTTTTCCAAATACAAACCCCCAAGGCCTAAACCAAGATCAGATAAGCACCCAGAAAACACCGCTCTTGAGGCCGAATGATGGTACAATCAAACATCCATGACTCTGGCTATCACTGTTAACATTGCCTCAATATCACCGTTAATTGAATGACCGGCACCTTCTTTCAGCCGTCCGTCAAGGGTTAATGGCAACCCCGGTTCTAGACACAACTCCGCACGTCATCATGACCCGTGCCTAGGACTATCGCATCTGCCCAGAGTACTAACACGTCATCATGACCCGTGTTTGGAACGTCATCGTGACCCGTTCCAACGTACTCTTGCTTTGAGCATGCTAGAACCTTCAATAACGATAAGATCCAAGCCTCCTAGTCATCCTCCTCGATGACTATTCTCACACTAGCTCAAGCGCCTCTCGAGCCCACCATTATCCACACAAACTCGGACCGCATCACCGAGTTATCAACATAGCTTCGCACGTCGTCGTGACCCGTGCTTGGAACGTCATCATGGCCCGTCCCAACTCAACATCATGCTTTGCCTCATCGCATCATGGCAGAGTCCCATCTCAACATCATGGTTTGCCTCATCGCATCATGGCAGAGTCCCATCATCATCGAATCTATCCATATGAGCTTCCACATCCGCTTCATATGCCACAGGTAGCTTTCACCATTCAAGAGCCTTTCCACTTAGCTTTTGAATCGTCCTCGACCAACTTGTCCAAATCAAGTTATCAATCAACTAATCAATCAAATCAAACATTAATCCAAGCAATCAATCATTCAAACAAGATCTAAATAAACAATTACAACAATAATGGCAATTTCGTAAATAAAGTGTCCAAATCTAATATGCAATCTAACAAGCACGAATCATGGACAATATCTCTACAACTTGATGAATGAACTTGCATAAGTGAACATGTAGTAAAATAGGTGTTGAATCATCATTAACCATAGATCTACATGCAGACTTAAGAAAAATGCACGAAATCACTCTCTTTAACACATAAACAAACCACCGATCCAATATACTCCTTTGGGTCCGTGTGAGAGATAACTACCACTCACCAAATCACCTAAACACCTCAAAAACAATCAACTCCAGATCTGGACAGCAAAGAAACAAGCTTGATCCGGCAAAATCTCGCTTCAACGATGAAATCTCTCTTTGTTGGATGAAGATCTTCAACTTTAGCTCTTGGATCTTCGATCTTGATCTTCGATCTTGGATGGATGTTAGCACTAGATTAGAGTGGAGAAAAATAAGTGAAGAAGTGTTGTAGTCAAGCTCTCAAAATGGCAGCACTTCGTCGCTTCAAACTCCGGTGCCAAAAAGTGAGCCAAACCCCTCTATTTATAGGCTGAAATCCCCATGAGTCGTGCCCCCATAAGTTGTCGCCGACCTATCCATGAGTCGTCCACGACTCATCAAAGCCTACGACCCAAGCCTCAACAACCCACGGCCTATACGACTCACGACTCAACGGCTTACGACCTAACAGGTCCTACGACCTAACTACACAGCCTACAGACTCGAGTCAACGACTCAACACACTGCCGCATTGTTCCGAAGTCCTAAGTCGTATGACGACTCAACAAACATGCCGACTTAACCAACACACGACTCAACACTAAGTCGTCTGGACGACTTATCATCCTAACGACTCACACGGCTTAGCTTCCCAACGACCTAACACTAACACCCTACGACTTACGACTTAACCTATTACCCTTAAGTCGCTAGCCCGTTAACGACTTATCCCTTAACTCGTTAACTCGTTCCAGCCCTTAAGCCGTTAGTTCTCTTAGGTCGGCCAATCACCTTAACTCGACCACGCGACTCATCCTAACACACAGAGACTCACGACCTAAGCCACTAACCCTTAAGTTGGTCACCCTATGAGTCGTAACTCGTACACGACCCAACTCCGAACAACTTAAGCTACCCTACAACCTAAGCCTCTACAAGAGTTAACATCCAAACGAATTAAGCATATCGTTTTACAATGTTTCGATCCATAAAAATACGGGTCGTTACATTCTCTCCCCCTTAGGAATTTCGCCCCCGAAATTCCAAACAAACAAGAGCAATCAAAGTTATTCCGCATGCCTACCATCCATAGCAATCAACAAACCATGCATCCAATTACTAGCCTAGCATGCAGAATTCTAAGACTTAGAACAAGTTACAAATTCGTGAGATGTCACGACACCTTAGGGCCATACCTCGAAGAGTTCAGGATGAGCTGCCTACGTCCTCTCTTCCTCCTCCCACGTACAGTCGTCAACATCATCACTCCATTGTACCTTGAGCAACGTAATCGTCTTCCTCCTAAGCTGTTTCGTGTTGGTTTCGACAACACGAAGCGGCTTACGAGGTCTCGTAACAACTGGATCAACCTCTAAATCTTCATAGCTATCAGCAGAAACCACCGTAGTTGGGTCGTGCACATACTTCCGTAGATACGATACGTGAAAAACATTGTGCACACCCGCCATCTTTTCCGGTAACTTCAATCTATAAGCGAGCTTTCCAATTCGCTCGATGATCGGAAATGGTCCAACAAATCTCGGAGTCAATTTCCCTTTCTTCCCGAATCTAATAACATTCTTCAGTGGAGAAATCTTCACAAAAACCATATTGCCTACGTCGAATTTCAAATCCTTACGATGATTATCGGCATAACTTTTCTGACGATCTTGGGCTGCCTTCATTCGATGCCTAATGATCTCTATGCAATCCGAAGTCTGTCGAATCATCTCTGGCCCAAGTATCAACTTTTCTCCAGTTTCCAACCAACATGTCAGAGAGTTACACGGCCTTCCATACAATGCTTCATATGGTGCCATACCAATGCTTGACTGGTAACTATTATTATACGCAAATTCCACTAAATGAAGGTGATCCTCCCATGATCCTCCGAAATCCAAAACACATGCCCTCAGGGGATCTATCAAAACTCCGTTGACTCTCTCAGTCTGACCATCGGTTTGGGGATGGTAAGCTGTACTCAAACACAACTCAGTTCCCAAAACTTCTTGGAAGCTCTTCCAAAATCCACTAGTGAACAATGGGTCTCGATCGCTCACTATACTCTTCGGAATACCATGGAATCGAACTACCCACTTAACATAAAGCTCAGCCAACTTCGATGCAGTCCTAGTTGATCGAACAGGAATGAATCTTGCACTCTTAGTCAAACGATCTACGATGACCCAAATCCCTTCATTTCCTGTCCTGGTTCTAGGTAGACCATCGATAAAATCCATCGATATTTGCTCCCACTTCCATGTAGGAACCTCTAATGGCTGAAGCAATCCACTGGGCTTCTTCTGCTCAGCTTTCACCAACTGGCAGTTCATACATTTGGAAATAAAATTTCCAACATCCTTCTTCATACCTTCCCAGTAATAAGTTCTCTTCATATCTCGATACATCTTATTTCCATCTGGATGAATTGTCAACTTCGAGTGATGACTTTCCTTAAGAACTTTATCTCTCAATTCATCTATATCGGGAACAACTAGTCGTCCTTGTTTCCAAAGCCAACCCTCTCGATCGATTTCAAATCCTTTATCCTTTTCTGGATTCAATCCAGATTCCAAATCTCGGATAATCTTGACAAGCTTATCATCTCGCTTTTGGCTCTCGCCAATTCTCTCCATAAGAGTAGGTCTTATTGATAAGTTTGACAACATCTCAGGTTCCAATTCACATCTAGGCCTGAAGTCAAATCCAGCCAAATACACGAGACTCTTCCATTCTGAAAACATGGCTCCCAATCCTGCATGTCTTCGACTTAACGCATCTGCCACTGCGTTACCTTTTCCCGGAGTATAGGCTATACCAAAGTCATACGATGCTAAGAACTCTAACCATCGTTGCTGCCGAAGATTCAAATCCTTTTGGGAGAACGGATACTTCAACGACTTATGATCTGTAAATAACTCAAATCGAACTCCCAATAGATAATGTCTCCACATCTTCAGAGCAAAAACAATTGCCGCTAACTCCAAATCATGAGTCGGGTAATTTCTTTCATGCGGCTTTAGTTGTCGACTTGCATACGCAACAACTTTATCCTTTTGCATTAGCACTGCTCCAAGTCCAGTACCACATGCATCGGTGTAAACCACCATCTCATCATTCCCACTTGGGATAGTCAAAACTGGAGCACTCGTCAGTCGCTCTTTCAGGATTACGAAAGCTTGCTCACACTTATCATCCCATCTGAACACTTGGTTCTTTTTCGTCAATCCTGTTAACGGTGCCGCTATCTTGGAAAAGTCTTTGATAAACCGACGATAATATCCAGCTAATCCAAGAAAACTTCTCACATCAGATGCATTCTTAGGTCTAACCCAATCTGGATTGCTGCCACCTTAGCGGGATCAACCGCTATTCCATTTCCAGAAATAACATGGCCTAAGAACCTCACTTCACTCTTCCAGAAGTGACACTTCAAAAACTTAGCCTTCAGCTGATGTTTCCGCAAGATTTCCAAAACAATACGCAAGTGTGTCTTGTGCTCTTCCTCAGTTCTGGAATAAATCAGAATATCATCCACGAACACAAGTACAAACTTGTTCAACTGATCTCTGAACACTCTATTCATAAGATCCACAAAATATGCTGGTGCGTTAGTCAATCCAAACGGCATTACCAGCCACTCATAAAAACCGGATGGTGTCCTAAAAGCAGTCTTCGGCACACTATCCTTAGCCACTCTCAACTGGTGAAATCCCGTTGCCAAATCCATCTGAGAAAACACCTTAGCCTCGTGAAGCTGATCAAACAAGTCATCTATTCTTGGCAATGGATACTTGTTCTTCTTAGTCACCTTATTCAGCTCACGATAATCCACACACAACCTTAACGATCCATCCGCTTTGGTTGCGAACACAACTGGTGCACCCCATTCGGACACGCTACGCCGAATGAATCCTTTCCGAAAAAGGTCATCAACCTGCACCTTCAGCTCTTGTTGTTCTCTAGGCGCCATCCGTCTACGAGGCATCACAACTGGTCTGGCTCCCTCAACTAGATCGATACGAAACTCGATCTCCCTATGCGGCGGTAACCCTTTGACCTCGTCAAAGACGTCCTCAAATCCATTCACAACCGACATCGATGACAGTCCATCCCGTGGAACAACCAGCGAATACATGAAGCCCATGAAGACGCCTTCTTCATGCTTACATCGTATCACAACCTTTCGCCCTTCCACATTCCCGACTGTCACCTCCAGTTTCTCACAATCAACCTTTGCCGCATACTTCCTAAGCCAGTCCATACCCAAAATTATTCCGAACCCCGCAAAGTTCAGAACAAAACAATCACAAACAAAAGAGCAATCATGACTCGACACAACTAGACCACGGCATACCATACACAAACAAGACGAACCCCCAACTGGATTAGTCACAACCAATGGTCTATCAACAATTTCCGGTTCCAAACCCAACCGGCCTACAAGATCATCACAAACAAACGAATGCGACGCTCCAGTATCAAACAACACTCTAACTGGAACACCACAAATGGAAAGAGTACCTTGAACCACCACACTCTTCCCTTTCTCATCAATAGTAGGAGCTTTCGAAGACGATTGAACAGCTCCCAAAGCATAAGCTTGCACAATCTGCTTATCTTTCCTCGGTTCTGAACAGTCCTTCTTGATATGTCCCAGCTTATCACAGTTGTGGAACTTCAACTGCACCTTTGGATTCTTGCAATCCCTAGAGAAATGGCCCTTCTGCCGACAATTGTAGCAGGTCACTTCACCCTTTGGTTTCTTCTGGCCATCCTTACCCTTCTGATGCTGCTGCTTCCTCTTCTTGTTTCCACACTGCTGTGGTTTGGACTCTTCCTTGGTCACAGCAACAACAGACCCTTCCTTAGGAAACAAACTCTCATGCCTGAGAGCTTTCTCCACAAGCTTCTCAAATGGATCGTCCAGATGATCCACCAACTGTTTTCCAAGATAATTGTCCAAGCCTGTCACAAACTTCTCATTCTTCTGATAGGGAGATTCAATATACGACCGAGCATACTTGGACAAAGCTTCAAACTCAGAAACATACTCAAGAACGGATCTCCCACCTTGCTTGAGCTCCACAAACTTCTTAAACAGAACAGATTTCTGAGCCATAGAAATGAACTTAGCTTCAAATCTGACTTGGAATTGCTCCCAAGTGATCTCTTCCTCTGGAGTATCAATGGAGATAGAATTCCACTAATCTGAAGCTCTCCCTTGAAGCTGTCTTGATGCAAGCTTCCTCTTAGTTGCATCCTCAATTCCCAAATCACCAAAGATCCTTCTACAAGCATCAATCCATCTATGAACATCAACGGTCAATTCCGTTCCCAAGAAAACCTTCCCTCCAAGAGCAGTATAGTCCTTACACAACTTAGCAAAATCCACTGGTCTTGGAGCTTGAACTTGAACTCCAACATCTACTGACGGTCCTGAAGTTGGTATCCTTCTCATGATCGAAGTCATCATAGCCTCGAGAATTGCAGCATAGTCAGTAGCTCCCCCAGCAGCACGGCTTTCCCTAGCAGCTTGTCTCTCACTTCGACTCATCCTTAATATCTACAAAAAGGAATGATTTAGAACACCTTGAGAAACAACTACATAAGGAGTTCAAATCCTTCTAAACTACTATATTATATATATAGTAACCATCCATCAAAATACAATTACGTCTCTCATACGTAGTTACGTCAGCGAGCGTTGGCTAAAATCGATTAACCAAAGCTCTGATACCAAATGTGACGACCGCCCATAACTCCCGCACATAAACAAAGGAATGGTGCGATGAAAAGCGTGCCAGGCAGCCATGAACGATCATCAAGGTAAGATAAAACAGCAGACTCTATCGTACAACTCACAGTGCATGGATAAAATACAATAGAGAAATATATGTATATAGTGAAGCTCATAACAGAATATCATCACATAGACTTCATAAAGGTTTGATACAAACATCTGAACAATCAATACATCAAGCCTCACTACATAACACTCAAAACATATACAAGCAGCGGAATATCCAGTACATATAGTAGGAAAACTAATATGCTAGCCTCCAACTCGTCTTCGTCATCAACTTCGTAGATCCTAAAGAACAGCACCTGTCACCTGCTACCTAGTCTGCCCATCCCAACATGGATGAACAACCCAAGGTAATAAGAGTTGAACATAAAACCTTGAGTTGGACAACAGTCTTAGTGAGCAGTAAATTAACTATCAAACATACCAAAAGAGCATAAAGGATAAAAGGAATAGGAACTCAACCATCCCACTCCACCTCATTCTACAGTGATAGCCCCCAGACCCACTAAGCATAAACAAGCATAGCAAAGCAGACAATTTAAGTAAAGTAATTATCACTCGAGTCAAGGTCGATGTTTTCCAAATACAAACCCCCAAGGCCTAAACCAAGATCAGATAAGCACCCAGAAAACACCGCTCTTGAGGCCGAATGATGGTACAATCAAACATCCATGACTCTGGCTATCACTGTTAACATTGCCTCGATATCACCGTTAATTGAATGACCGACACCTTCTTTCAGCCGTCCGTCAAGGGTTAATGGCAACCCCGGTTCTAGACACAACTTCGCACGTCATCATGACCCGTGCCTAGGACTATCGCATCTGCCCAGAGTACTAACACGTCATCATGACCCGTGTTTGGAACGTCATCGTGACCCGTTCCAACGTACTCTTGCTTTGAGCATGCTAGAACCTTCAATAACGATAAGATCCAAGCCTCCTAGTCATCCTCCTCGATGACTATTCTCACACTAGCTCAAGCGCCTCTCGAGCCCACCATTATCCACACAAACTCGGACCGCATCACCGAGTTATCAACATAGCTTCGCACGTCGTCGTGACCCGTGCTTGGAACGTCATCATGGCCCGTCCCAACTCAACATCATGCTTTGCCTCATCGCAACATGGCAAAGTCCCATCTCAACATCATGGTTTGCCTCATCGCATCATGGCAGAGTCCCATCATCATCGAATCTATCCATATGAGCTTCCACATCCGCTTCATATGCCACAGGCAGCTTTCACCATTCAAGAGCCTTTCCACTTAGCTTTTGAATCGTCCTCGACCAACTTGTCCAAATCAAGTTATGAATCAACTAATCAATCAAATCAAACATTAATCCAAGAAATCAATCATTCAAACAAGATCTAAATAAACAATTACAACAATAATGGCAATTTTGTAAATAAAGTGTCCAAATCTAACATGCAATCTAACAAGCACGAATCATGGACAATATCTCTACAACTTGATGAATGAACTTGCATAAGTGAACATGTAGTAAAATAGGTGTTGAATCATCATTAACCATAGATCTACATGCAGACTTAAGAAAAATGCACGAAATCACTCTCTTTAACACATAAACAAACCACCGATCCAATATACTCCTTTGGGTCCGTGTGAGAGATAACTACCACTCACCAAATCACCTAAACACCTCAAAAACAATCAACTCCAGATCTGGACAGCAAAGAAACAAGCTTGATCCGGCAAAATCTCGCTTCAACGATGAAATCTCTCTTTGTTGGATGAAGATCTTCAACTTTAGCTCTTGGTTCTTCGATCTTGATCTTCGATCTTGGATGGATGTTAGCACTAGATTAGAGTGGAGAAAAATAAGTGAAGAAGTGTTGTAGTCAAGCTCTCAAAATGGCAGCACTTCGTCGCTTCAAACTCCGGTGCCAAAAAGTGAGCCAAACCCCTCTATTTATAGGCTGAAATCCCCATGAGTCGTGCCCCCATAAGTTGTCGCCGACCTATCCATGAGTCGTCCACGACTCATCAAAGCCTACGACCCAAGCCTCAACAACCCACGGCCTATACGACTCACGACTCAACGGCTTACGACCTAACAGGTCCTACGACCTAACTACACAGCCTACAGACTCGAGTCAACGACTCAACACACTGCCGCATTGTTTCGAAGTCCTAAGTCGTATGACGACTCAACAAACATGCCGACTTAACCAACACACGACTCAACACTAAGTCGTCTGGACGACTTATCATCCTAACGACTCACACGGCTTAGCTTCCCAACGACCTAACACTAACACCCTACGACTTACGACTTAACCTATTACCCTTAAGTCGCTAGCCTGTTAACGACTTATCCCTTAACTCATTAACTCGTTCCAGCCCCTAAGCCGTTAGTTCTCTTAGGTCGGCCAATCACCTTAACTCGGCCACACGACTCATCCTAACACACAGAGACTCACGACCTAAGCCACTAACCCTTAAGTTGGTCACCCTATGAGTCGTAACTCGTACACGACCCAACTCCGAACAACTTAAGCTACCCTACAACCTAAGCCTCTACACGAGTTAACATCCAAACGAATTAAGCATATCATCTTACAATGTTTCGATCCATAAAAATACGGGTCGTTACATTCTCTCCCCCTTAGGAATTTCGCCCCCGAAATTCCAAACAAACAAGAGCAATCAAAGTTATTCCGCATGCCTACCATCCATAGCAATCAACAAACCATGCATCCAATTACTAGCCTAGCATGCAGAATTCTAAGACTTAGAACAAGTTACAAATTCGTGAGATGTCACGACACCTTAGGGCCATACCTCGAAGAGTTCAGGATGAGCTGCCTTCGTCCTCTCTTCCTCCTCCCACGTACAGTCGTCAACATCATCACTCCATTGTACCTTGAGCAACGTAATCGTCTTCCTCCTAAGCTGTTTCGTGTTGGTTTCGACAACACGAAGCGGCTTACGAGGTCTCGTAACAACTGGATCAACCTCTAAATCTTCACAGCTATCAGCAGAAACCACCGTAGTTGGGTCGTGCACATACTTCCGTAGATACGATACGTGAAAAACATTGTGCACACCCGCCATCTTTTCCGGTAACTTCAATCTATAAGCGAGCTTTCCAATTCGCTCGATGATCGGAAATGGTCCAACAAATCTCGGAGTCAATTTCCCTTTCTTCCCGAATCTAATAACATTCTTCAGTGGAGAAATCTTCACAAAAACCATATTGCCTACGTCGAATTTCAAATCCTTACGACGATTATCGGCATAACTTTTCTGACGATTTTGGGCTGCCTTCATTCGATGCCTAATGATCTCTATGCAATCCGAAGTCTGTCGAATCATCTCTGGCCCAAGTATCAACTTTTCTCCAGTTTCCAACCAACATGTCGGAGAGTTACACGGCCTTCCATACAATGCTTCATACGGTGCGATACCAATGCTTGACTGGTAACTATTATTATACGCAAATTCCAGTAAATGAAGGTGATCCTCCCATGATCCTCCGAAATCCAAAACACATGCCCTCAGGAGATCTTCCAAAACTCGGTTGACTCTCTCAGTCTGACCATCTGTTTGGGGATGGTAAGCTGTACTCAAACACAACTCAGTTCCCAAAACTTCTTGGAAGCTCTTCCAAAATCCACTAGTGAACAATGGATCTCGATCGCTCACTATACTCTTCGGAATACCATGGAATCGAACTACCCACTTAACATAAAGCTCAGCCAACTTCGATGCAGTCCTAGTTGATCGAACAGGAATTAATCTTGCACTCTTAGTCAAACGATCTACGATGACCCAAATCCCTTCATTTCCTGCCCTGGTTCTAGGTAGACCATCGATAAAATCCATCGATATTTGCTCCCACTTCCATGTAGGAACCTCTAATGGCTGAAGCAATCCACTGGGCTTCTTCTGCTCAGCTTTCACCAACTGGCAGTTCATACATTTGGAAATAAAATTTCCAACATCCTTCTTCATACCTTCCCAGTAATAAGTTCTCTTCATATCTCGATACATCTTATTTCCACCTGGATGAATTGTCAACTTCGAGTGATGACTTTCCTTAAGAACTTTATCTCTCAATCCATCTATATCGGGAACAACTAGTCGTCCTTGTTTCCAAAGCCAACCCTCTCGATCGACTTCAAATCCTTTATCCTTTTCTGGATTCAATCCAGATTCCAAATCTCGGATAATCTTGACAAGCTTATCATCTCGCTTTTGGCTCTCGCCAATTCTCTCCATAAGAGTAGGTCTTATTGATAAGTTTGCCAACATCTCAGGTTCCAATTCACATCTAGGCCTGAAGTCAAATCCAGCCAAATACTCGAGACTCTTCCATTCTGAAAACATGGCTCCCAAACCTGCATGTCTTCGACTTAACGCATCTGCCACTGCGTTACCTTTTCCCGGAGTATAGGCTATACCAAAGTCATACGATGCTAAGAACTCTAGCCATCGTTGCTGCCGAAGATTCAAATCCTTTTGGGAGAACAGATACTTCAACGACTTATGATCCGTAAACAACTCAAATCGAACTCCCAATAGATAATGTCTCCACATCTTCAGAGCAAAAACAATTGCCGCTAACTCCAAATCATGAGTCGGGTAATTCCTTTCATGCGGTTTTAGTTGTCGACTTGCATACGCAACAAATTTATCCTTTTGCATTAGCACTGCTCCAAGTCCAGTACCACATGCATCGGTGTAAACCACCATCTCATCATTCCCACTTGGGATAGTCAAAACTGGAGCACTCGTCAGTCGCTCTTTCAGGATTACGAAAGCTTGCTCACACTTATCATCCCATCTGAACACTTGGTTCTTTTTCGTCAATCCTGTTAACGGTGCCGCTATCTTGGAAAAGTCTTTGATAAACCGACGATAATATCCAGCTAATCCAAGAAAACTTCTCACATCAGATGCATTCTTAGGTCTAACCCAATCCTGGATTGCTGCCACCTTAGCGGGATCAACCGCTATTCCATTTCCAGAAATAACATGGCCTAAGAACCTCACTTCACTCTTCCAGAAGTGACACTTCGAAAACTTAGCCTTCAGCTGATGTTTCCGCAAGATTTCCAAAACAATACGCAAGTGTGTCTTGTGCTCTTCCTCAGTTCTGGAATAAATCAGAATATCATCCACGAACACAAGTACAAACTTGTTCAACTGATCTCTGAACACTCTATTCATAAGATCCACAAAATATGCTGGTGCGTTAGTCAATCTAAACGGCATTACCAGCCACTCATAAAAACCGGATGGTGTCCTAAAAGCAGTCTTCGGCACACTATCCTTAGCCACTCTCAACTGGTGAAATCCCGTTGCCAAATCCATCTGAGAAAACACCTTAGCCTCGTGAAGCTGATCAAACAAGTCATCTATTCTCGGCAATGGATACTTGTTCTTCTTAGTCACCTTATTCAGCTCACGATAATCCACACACAACCTTAACGATCCATCCGCTTTGGTTGCGAACACAACTGGTGCACCCCATTCGGACACGCTACGCCGAATGAATCCTTTCCGAAAAAGGTCATCAACCTGCACCTTCAGCTCTTGTTGTTCTCTAGGCGCCATCCGTCTACGAGGCATCACAACTGGTCTGGCTCCCTCAACTAGATCGATACGAAACTCGATCTCCCTATGCGGCGGTAACCCTTTGACCTCGTCAAAGACGTCCTCAAATCCATTCACAACTGGCATCGATGACAGTCCATCCCGTGGAACAACCAGCGAATACATGATGCCCATGAAGACGCCTTCTTCATGCTTACATCGTATCACAACCTTTCGCCCTTCCACATTCCCGACTGTCACCTCCAGTTTCTCACAATCAACCTTTGCCGCATACTTCCTAAGCCAGTCCATACCCAAAATTATTCCGAACCCCGCAAAGTTCAGAACAAAACAATCACAAACAAAAGAGCAATCATGACTCGACACAACTAGACCACGACATACCATACACAAACAAGACGAACCCCCAACTGAATTAGTCACAACCAATGGTCTATCAACAATTTCTGGTTCCAAACCCAACCGGCCTACAAGATCATCACAAACAAACGAATGCGACGCTCCAGTATCAAACAACACTCTAACTGGAACACCACAAATGGAAAGAGTACCTTGAACCACCACACTCTTCCCTTTCTCATCAATAGTAGGAGCTTTCGAAGACGATGGAACAGCTCCCAAAGCATAAGCTTGCACAATCTGCTTATCTTTCCTCGTTCTGGACAGTCCTTCTTGATATGTCCCAGCTTATCACAGTTGTGGCACTTCAACTGCACCTTTGGATTCTTGCAATCCCTAGAGAAATGGCCCTTCTGCCGACAATTGTAGCAGGTCACTTCACCCTTTGGTTTCTTCTGGCCATCCTTACCCTTCTGATGCTGCTGCTTCCTCTTCTTGTTTCCACACTACTGTGGTTTGGACTCTTCCTTGGTCACAGCAACAACAGACCCTTCCTTAGGAAACAAACTCTCATGCCTGAGAGCTTTCTCCACAAGCTTCTCAAATGGATCGTCCAGATGATCCACCAACTGTCTTCCAAGATAATTGTCCAAGCCTGTCACAAACTTCTCATTCTTCTGATAGGGAGATTCAATATACGACCGAGCATACTTGGACAAAGCTTCAAACTCAGAAATATACTCAAGAACGAATCTCCCACCTTGCTTGAGCTCCACAAACTTCTTAAACAGAACAGATTTCTGAGCCGTAGAAATGAACTTAGCTTCAAATCTGACTTGGAATTGCTCCCAAGTGATCTCTTCCTCTGGAGTATCAATGGTGATAGAATTCCACCAATCCGAAGCTCTCCCTTGAAGCTGTCTTGATGCAAGCTTCCTCTTAGTTGCATCCTCAATTTCCAAATCACCAAAGATCCTTCTACAAGCATCAATCCATCTCTGAACATCAACGGTCAATTCCGTTCCCAAGAAAACCTTCCCTCCAAGAGCAGTATAGTCCTTACACAACTTAGCAAAATCCACTGGTCTTGGAGCTTGAACTTAAACTCCAATATCTACTGACGGTCCTGAAGTTGGTATCCTTCTCATGATCGAAGTCATCATAGCCTCGAGAATTGCAGCATAGTCAGTAGCTCCCCCAGCAGCACGGCTTTCCCTAGCAGCTTGTCTCTCACTTCGACTCATCCTTAATATCTACAAAAAGGAATGATTTAGAACACCTTGAGAAACAACTACATAAGGAGTTCAAATCCTTCTAAACTACTATATTATATATATAGTAACCATCCATCAAAATACAATTACGTCTCTCATACGTAGTTACGTCAGCGAGCGTTGGCTAAAATCGATTAACCAAAGCTCTGATACCAAATGTGACGACCGCCCATAACTCCCGCACATAAACAAGGGAATGGTGCGCTGAAAAGCGTGCCAGGCAGCCATGGACGATCATCAAGGTAAGATAAAATAGCAGACTCTATCGTACAACTCACAGCGCATGGATAAAATACAATAGAGAAATATATGTATATAGTGAAGCTCATAACAGAATATCATCACATAGACTTCATAAAGGTTTGATACAAACATCTGAACAATCAATACATCAAGCCTCACTACATAACACTCAAAACATATACAAGAAGCGGAATATCCAGTACATATAGTAGGAAAACTAATATGCTAGCCTCCAACTCGTCTTCGTCATCAACTTCGTAGATCCTAAAGAACAGCACCTGTCACCTGCTACCTAGTCTGCCCATCCCAACATGGATGAACAGCCCAAGGTAATAAGAGTTGAACATAAAACCTTGAGTCAGACAACAGTCTTAGCGAGCAGTAAATTAACTATCAAACATACCAAAAGAGCATAAAGGATAAAAGGAATAGGAACTCAACCATCCCACTCCACCTCATTCTACAGTGATAGCCCCCAGACCCACTAAGCATAAACAAGCATAGCAAAGCAGACAATTTAAGTAAAGTAATTATCACTCGAGTCAAGGTCGATGTTTTCCAAATACAAACCCCCAAGGCCTAAACCAAGATCAGATAAGCACCCAGAAAACACCGCTCTTGAGGCTGAATGATGGTACAATCAAACATCCATGACTCTTGGTATCACTGTTAACATTGCCTCGATATCACCGTTAATTGAATGACCGGCACCTTCTTTCAGCCGTCCGTCAAGGGTTAATGGCAACCCCAGTTCTAGACACAACTTCGCACGTCATCATGACCCGTGCCTAGGACTATCGCATCTGCCCAGAGTACTAACACGTCATCATGACCCGTGTTTGGAACGTCATCGTGACCCGTTCCAACGTACTCTTGCTTTGAGCATGCTAGAACCTTCAATAACGATAAGATCCAAGCCTCCTAGTCATCCTCCTCGATGACTATTCTCACACTAGCTCAAGCGCCTCTCGAGCCCACCATTATCCACACAAACTCGGACCGCATCACCGAGTTATCAACATAGCTTCGCACGTCGTCGTGACCCGTGCTTGGAACGTCATCATGGCCCGTCCCAACTCAACATCATGCTTTGCCTCATCGCATCATGGCAAAGTCCCATCTCAACATCATGGTTTGCCTCATCGCATCATGGCAGAGTCCCATCATCATCGAATCTATCCATATGAGCTTCCACATCCGCTTCATATGCCACAGGCAGCTTTCACCATTTAAGAGCCTTTCCACTTAGCTTTTGAATCGTCCTCGACCAACTTGTCCAAATCAAGTTATCAATCAACTAATCAATCAAATCAAACATTAATCCAAGCAATCAATCATTCAAACAAGATCTAAATAAACAATTACAACAATAATGGCAATTTCGTAAATAAAGTGTCCAAATCTAACATGCAATCTAACAAGCACGAATCATAGACAATATCTCTACAACTTGATGAATGAACTTGCATAAGTGAACATGTAGTAAAATAGGTGTTGAATCATCATTAACCATAGATCTACATGCAGACTTAAGAAAAATGCACGAAATCACTCTCTTTAACACATAAACAAACCACCGATCCAATATACTCCTTTGGGTCTGTGTGAGAGATAACTACCACTCACCAAATCACCTAAACACCTCAAAAACAATCAACTCCGGATCTGGACAGCAAAGAAACAAGCTTGATCCGGCAAAATCTCGCTTCAACGATGAAATCTCTCTTTGTTGGATGAAGATCTTCAACTTTAGCTCTTGGATCTTCGATCTTGATCTTCGATCTTGGATGGATGTTAGCACTAGATTAGAGTGGAGAAAAAGAAGTGAAGAAGTGTTGTAGTCAAGCTCTCAAAATGGCAGCACTTCGTCGCTTCAAACTCCGGTGCCAAAAAGTGAGCCAAACCCCTCTATTTATAGGCTGAAATCCCCATGAGTCGTGCCCCCATAAGTTGTCGCCGACCTATCCATGAGTCGTCCACGACTCATCAAAGCCTACGACCCAAGCCTCAACAACCCACGGCCTATACGACTCACGACTCAACGGCTTACGACCTAACAGGTCCTACGACCTAACTACACAGCCTACAGACTCGAGTCAACGACTCAACACACTGCCGCATTGTTTCGAAGTCCTAAGTCGTATGACGACTCAACAAACATGCCGACTTAACCAACACACGACTCAACACTAAGTCGTCTGGACGACTTATCATCCTAACGACTCACACGGCTTAGCTTCCCAACGACCTAACACTAAGACCCTACGACTTATGACTTAACCTATTACCCTTAAGTCGCTAGCCCGTTAACGACTTATCCCTTAACTCGTTAACTCGTTCCAGCCCCTAAGCCGTTAGTTCTCTTAGGTCGGCCAATCACCTTAACTCGGCCACACGACTCATCCTAACACACAGAGACTCACGACCTAAGCCGCTAGCCCTTAAGTTGGTCACCCTATGAGCCGTAACTCGTACACGACCCAACTCCGAACAACTTAAGCTACCCTACAACCTAAGCCTCTACACGAGTTAACATCCAAACGACTTAAGCATATCGTTTTACAATGTTTCGATCCATAAAAATACGGGTCGTTACAATGGTTTCGATGACGACAACTGTACAATGAAATCGAATATGCATATATATATATATATTTCTATTCATAGGTAACTGTTAAAGTAACATCACCAAAGAGACAAGAACAAGACTCAAATAAAGTATGAAGAGGCTACAAGTCGATAGAATGAGAAGAGAAATGACAAAGACACAAGAAAAGCAACATGCACAAGTTCAGACGTCTGGGTGCACTGGCCAGACATCTGAATGTATCTTCTGGATCACAAACCATGAGACGTCTGGTTAATGTACGCAGACATCTAAAAAGCTATTATATACAAAAAATATATAAGAGCCATACGTATGAGACATATTCCAGACATCTGATTTTGAACTCGGGCGTTGACATTCAAAGTACAACTGTCACAATTGAAAAGACACTTTCGCTCCTCTTCGTTGCAACTCCTCATCACCATCAGAAGTGACCATAGAACACTTGTTAATGGATGCAGCTACTCAAGGAATCTCTCTACCGCTATAAATAGCATCAATAATCCAAGAGAAGATCTTACCTTACTTACTTATGCTCTTTACTCTTTTACACTGATATACTCTTGATCTCTAGCAATCATATATTTGTATTTCACTCTTTCATATATACATAATTCTTCAATCAATATCCTTTAGATATATATATATATATATATATATATATATATATATATAGGAAGCATTTGTACTTAATAGTCAATATTCGTATTATAGAACACACACTTGACAAGAACAAGCTTTTGTAACCAAGCCTATTCCTACGGCCGAAGTGAGGGTGTTTGATAGTCGAATTTCGAAGAGGAGCTTCGAGACTGGACATAGGACGGAAGGTCCGAACCAGTATAAAATCTTGGTATGCTTATTTTCATTTAATTTGCTATTATCATCTGTTATATTTATATTAGATATATCATATAGTTGGTCACCTATACTTGCATACATACACTACACGATCCATCATATAGACTTTCACTTTTTTGTTAGTATACTTATATTGTTGAGTAATTATATGAATACTTTTTAAATAATTGGAAAGATATTTTAATTATAAAGGGATTAATAAAAGATTCTTAGTTGTTGCTTATGTGCTTAAATCATGCTTGGTTTCTTATGAAATTAAACCTCTGATTTGATTGTTTTGTTTATTGATAGTTAAATAGTCAACTATCAAATCTTGACCAAATATACTTTGGAAATATGTGGAAGAAACATGGGAATTGTATGATACAGTTATCTTCGATGATAATTTGCTATACGTATAAAGTTGTTGTGTTCTTCTAAGACAAATGATAAGTAAATTTGCCTACTTAAACGGTTAGGAGGTAATCTCCACTCTTAGTTTGTTTATTTCCAAAAAAACTAAGATGATTTTACAATAATTTATCTATCGATTTTTGGAGCTCCCAGTAAGCAGGGGAGTGTACTTATATGAGATGGCTTGAAACTGTAACCTCTCCAAAACCATATGCACATTCTATGCTTTGGAAGAGATTTGTGATTGCTCTGAGATAGTGGAATCGAAGAAAGAGTTCTTTGAAGTGAAAGGGATACTTTCTTCTAATCTCGAGGGTGATTCCAAAAAGGATATTGTAGAAGTAGTGCCATTGTTTTGTTTATATCCTAAACAACTTATATGGATGAATGCTGGCATTGCATTGTTTCTTGGATAGCAGTGTTAGCATTCCTAGTGGGATTTTCTAAGAGAGGAAAAACTTAATTGTGACCTCACAGTCCTTACAACTCGGTAATGACTAAAACATGGGATATGCAGTAGAGCTATGTGGTACGATACCATTAGGAGCATCATTCCTCAATCTAGATTGATATATATGGATTGTGGTATGTGTGCGCATGGAAAAGGATGGGGTTGTGGCTTGATGCATTATTTGCAGCCTCACTACCCAAGGGATGATGTAATCTGGCTTTTCATCAAGGGACAGACCGGTTCTGCATGGGCATGGGTACCTTTCGACCCCGTTACATTTTTAGAGGTGTACCATGACAGGCGGTACCCTAGTAGCCGTGTCATTGTATGGAATCAATTCTCCACTACTTGCCTGTAGGACATAGTTGTATACCTAATATGTTGGAATGTAATTAATATAATCATATCAGCTATGATTAAATATTTATTTTAAACCCTAGACGTTATTATAATATCAAAACATTTCTTATAAAATTATTTGGCTATCATAAGGTAAAAACTCATTCATGTTTAGCGCAACGTGGTCTTATGAGATATCTTTATTTTTGAAAGGGTTTATGACCTTAAAAATCCAATTGATTTATGTTTCTCATGCTGGTATGTGGGACTGATTCGGGTGTTATTTTTTTATAATACTCGGGTCGGACCTGAGTAATTTTCCAGACTTATTTATGGATGCTTTGGAGCTTCAAGAGACGAACTGAATCCTCTTAAGACATATTCATATATTTTTATTTCCATTGTATTTTCTTGTTTGTACTTGTTAGCATTTGTAAGGACATGCTGTTATAACTGTCCAGGCCGCTACTAGATTTGCTACTCTGATTGAGGTATGTATATCACAATTTTCTTTTGTAAAGATCATTGGTATATTATATATTACTCGTCATTTTGTGAGCTACTATTATGTCTCTTCTTTTCCTTCACCCTAACAATCTGTCATTTCGGCACTTGGATGCTCGTCACATGAATACCGTGAATGTATTAATGTCAACTTTTGAGGATCGAAAAGGTGGGTCGTTACAATATTATCAGAACCAGGTTAAGTGAGAACCTTAGCCTTGATGGGGGTAAACTCATTAGAGATAGGGTAAATGACACCCTAGAATGAGTTGAGTGGATATATATGGGAGTGCACATTTGTTAACGTATTAAAAATGTTTTATACTATGTTGTTTCGTACGTTGAGTGGCTTATGAGTTCTAGTTAATGCATTCGGCTAATGTTATTGATAGGGATTCCTAAATGCTTAAAAAAGACCAACCGACACAGTATTATTTTTGAATTGGTAAGTGTAATAATTTTACCTAGGATAATTTTCATATATAAAAGAATAATTTTCCAAATTTGATATAGTTATTTATGATGTGTTTGTTTGTTAGAAAATGATAATGTCTCTTAACGAATTTATTCATTAACCCTAAAAGTTTATAGAAAGCAGAGTTCTATCTAGGAGAGGTTATAACAAGTTTGGTTTAAGTCATTGTTATGCATTAAGATCAATTCTATGTCGATGTCATGCACATTCGAAGCCAAAGTTTGATTCATATCGAGAATCATATTCAGTCAGTATGCAAGTCAATATGCAGGTCGATATACAAGTCGATACAAGTCAATATGCAAGTCTCAATCCAAGAGTCAACTTGTCAAATATGCTAGGCAAATCCTAAATCATATACGAGTCAATACACAAGTTATGAATCGAATTCAAGTTGATATAATAGACATAGATTGTAGTTCATCACATCAAATATGCCATGTAATTGTTCAACGTTCAATCCCTTATGTGTACAGGTTCAAATGTTTTAATTAGTAAAAATCCTCAAATTCATTTAGGGTTTACAAGGTTGAAAATGAAAGAAGAGTGGAGGAAAATGTTCTGCCTCCAAAACAACTCCTCTAGATCCATATTAGGGAAAAAGCGGTATGGCTTACGACATTGGCGAGTTTCGGCAACAGCTTCAACGGCTTTAATGCCATTATGTGCTTGGCTTGCATGATGATGACAATCGTGGAACTTCAATGCTATCATCACAATTATGGTCTTTGACGTCGATAATCTCATGCATTGAATCCTTCTTAATTGATTATTAATGACACTAGTTGGAAGTAGGGTGAAGCAACGTCTATATAGTGTTGTATTGATTTAAAGCAGCTTCTCTTGCTATACTGTCAGCATTAATAATCCTATGCCTTGAGATACTCTTGATTGTTTTCTAGCGACATCATTTGGAGGTGGCTTTGAACATTAATGAATAACAACATGAATATTGAGAAAGAGTAACTTGCTTTAGTATAATATGGGCACTGATGATTTTCGACGTCAATATCCAGTGGCTGATAAAACACGACAATGTACATAGCATTATTTAGTAGTTGATATGGAGGAGTTACATTGTCGATGAGCTATTTTTGGTAAAAACAGATGAATAGTGGCATCATTAGAGTACCACATCAATGATATGCTATATGAGTTGCATCGACCTTTATTAATGGCTTATGATGTTGGTCATATTGAGTATCTTTGCCTCTTTGGTTAAGTGCAACGATGCATACAATCCTTTATTGATTAAGAACAACATCCTACCCCTTTGATGCTCATCTATCTTTATATTATCGATGTGGATCATTGGCGCCATTAGTGTTTCACTGATTACATGTCTTTGATAATAATGATGGTAGATGACGTGAACAAAGAGCAGGTCTACGTCAAGAAAGGAGATGTTAATGCTCTAAAGCACTGTGCTTCATTGGCGCTATTGATATTCATGTCATCCCATGATTCTACGCTTCGTCCATTATAAGTCTTACATTGGTGTCGACATTATTACTTTGACACTGCTTATTGAAGCGGCGTCGAGGTTAGGTAGCATGTAGAACTCCTTTGATGAAAATGATGGTAGTAACATTTGACCTCTAATGTATATGGGCCATTGACTTTTCAAATTAATAATCTTGACATTGTCGTTTCCTACCTTTTGGTCTCTCATTAATTTAAGCGTTTATTTAAAATTAATTAAATTGCTCTCACGCGGTAGTTTCATTCAGTAAACATGCACGCCTCTTCTCCTTTCTCCATTTACATGCAATTGATAGCTCAACCAAGAATCAAAAATTTCTAAGAAAATTTAAAATTCTTTAATTCTTAAGCATTTGATTCCCGTTCAGGTATGACTTTCATTTCAAACCAGTTTAATTGAGAAACCAATCCAAAAAATTAGGTTTTGAGATTGCTATAAGGGTTGGATTTGGGGGTTTCATTAATTTCAACTTGATTATCAACGTGTTAAGTATTAAGATTGGAAATTTGTTATTGCTCGAAGTTGTATTTGTATTAGTATTAATCTTTGAGTTAACTAATTATGAATCGTCATCGACCTGAATGTTTGGGGCTTTTAGCTTAATAATGAATCGGGTCAATTATTAAAACCGAACACATTGGAAGGATTAACATTGATTAATCAACGGTGTAAGACTTTCATATCGCTTAAATTCATTCTAACTTTAATCAATATTGGGTGCGAAAAGTTAATATGCTCTAGGTTTATTGATCAATGAAAATGACTTATTAAATCTAAAACTCGATATTGACTTCCTCCGCATTATCTCCATATTATCATCGATCATGTACGATGTTGTCATGATGATCAGTGCTTAAAAACTACTGTTAGTTGCAATTATCAGTAGCGTTTGTAGTGTGAATGCAACGAATATAATTTTTACCATTTCTTTTTTACTTAAATTTGTTTTATTCCAATGCTACTAAATTTTGCAGCTCATGCTTGCCAATACAAAAAACTTATTTCGTTTTTTCATCTCCTCCCTCGTTATTATGTTTCTACCCTCATTCAACAGCATTCCTTTCTCTTCTCGGTCTCAGGCCACTTATCTCCATCTCATGCCACTTATCTCCATCAATCTGCTCCTCTCCACTTCATTGATCCACCCTTCCTTCAATCAGCACCCGTTTTCCTCCTTGAGATTTGTTCAAAACCCTTAAATCGAGATTTGTTCAAAAAACCTAAATCGACAAATCGAGATAATTCTCATCTGTTAAGTAAAACTCCGGGGAAGAAGGTGTTGTTGAGGTCAGTATTCTACTTTGTAATTATTGTAAAATATGTTTATGTTATTTATGTGAATTCATGTGTTCCTTTTTATTTGATATATTAGGTCGCTCGCCACTCAGATGCTGTTTCTTTAGTTTCTGGAATAGTAGACTCTGCTGGTTTGAAGCTATGAATAATTCTTGTTCTAGATACAACATTTGATAATGGTATAATAGTTGTTTTACCGATGCATAAACTGGATAATCTACTCTAGATTATAGACTGTCAGTGAACAAAATGTATGAAGCAAAAGAAATATTTAAAAAAAAGAAAAACAAGTAGGATGTACCTGCATGCCTCCTTGTTGTATCTCCTTTCAGGAATGCCATATAACTTCTCAAAAACATTTGGCTTTACTAGACAAAACGAGAGTCGATCTTCAACACAAAATATACGAAGTAGACATTTAGATATCACACAATTGTCTTCTGATTTTTTTGACAGCATGATATACTGATATATATGATTTTTTGACAGTATGATATACTGATACACACACACACACACACACACACAGAGAAAATCATGTTTATTTCATGTCATGTTGAATGTATATCTACACAATACCTCTATAGATGGAGCACATACGAGTTTTATGATCATAATTTAATGCACCAGCCATCCGGACCAACTATACCTTTGAATAGCTAAGCATAACAGTCATTACACTATAAGATAGAAAAGATATAAATCATATAAAATTTTCAAAGTTAATAATATTAACTTGAAGATTGATAGGGTCTTCTTCGAAAATTTCCTCAGGAGTAGGAAAGGCAAGTCCCTTGTCAAGCTTGCAACAAGCTCCACATCCGGTTGTACATTCCCATATTTTGTTATCCCTTTTTGATTTCCCAAAACTTATTGATGTTATTTCTTTTCCTTTTTTCTTTTTTCTTTGTTTTGATATTTGTTTGTGCTATTAATTTGTAGTTGGCTATATTATAGGGAAGATTGGATGTAGAACCAGTGTAGACCTTGCATGAAGCAAACATATTTTGCCCCTTTTCTTTTTACTGCACAAAATTTAATATGTAAATGAATCATCCATAATACTGCTACACCCAAAAAGAATATTAGCATTTTGTATGATTGTATGATATTTACTCAATATATGCAAAGTAGACTAATATAAAAAAGAAACAAACAAGTAGACAGTGCACATTCAATTTGATGGTAGCTCTTTTTTGGATATTATGCTCGTACATGATACTACGTTACCAATCTCTTCTAGTCTAGCACGTAGGTCATCATTTTTGAATTTTGAATGTAGGTGGTGTATTTACTTTAGTTCATCCTAAAAGCTAACTTATTAGGGAAGGGAATTCATGATGTTACTTATGAAAAATCATACAACTTGCCAATGTAGGATTGGCACAGTAGTTTATTTGTAGTCCGGACTTATATATTATCTTGATACATGGTTCATAAACTCAAAATACTATCCTAAATAGTGGTGTATCTGTATCGTATGTGCATTTTTAAAACATTGGGTATATAAGATTTTATATTATTTTATGCAGTCTGGTTGTATAAAATGAAATCAAATCATGCTACAGCAACTTTACACTTTTTTTTCAATAATTGGTTGATGAATAAATTGTTTTTGAATAAGTTGTTTGTACAAATCTACCACTTGCAGGCTTATGGCTAACCTGGTTGTAACATGACCTAACAATTTTTTTTACTCAAACCCATAATGCCAACTATCTATGCTCTGTGTATGCACTTTCATCAACTAGGTTTTTCGTAATGAACATACATGTTATGGTCTTATCTGTTCCGTATATGAAGCCCGGACCTCATACTAGTTCATTGTTATTTCAAGATCCTACCAAGGATTTGCTATGTTAAATTTTAAAATTTTGGAAGTTTATTAATTTCCATTGCAAATTGCACATGTATATGATCGCAAATAGCCATGAATTTGCAATGAAGCTACATATGAATAGAATCATTATTCATATTGTCTACATTGATCTTTAGTTGAAGCTCATCTGAGTGCTAGAGTGTGTCCAGTCTATTAATTTACATGATAAGCCCAATGATTGCGCCAATATTATATTATAACTTTAGTTGGATCATTTTGTAATAAATAATCTCTTCGTATAAACATTTTTATAGCATGTATGGCTGCTTATGCTGAACCAAACTGATCTTTAAATATTTCTCAAGCCTCTTCTACTTTTGTAAGCGGTGATTTTTCCCTCTTTTTTTTCTTATTATTTGCTGGCTTCATTCATATAAACAACCTAAGCATTGACATCTCATAGTTGATGAAGGTGCTTTGACGCGTGTTATCAGGCTTCTCAAAAGCATAAAACTACTACAAATTCTCGAGCATTTATTGCCTTATTAAGGGAATCTACTGATGCATTGACCACCCTAACTTATGAGAATCGTTTGTATTTTTAGATTATTGAGTGTAATGCCCTCCCAACTCTTTTTCTCATGCTAAGGTTGAAGGATCCTTCCATTCATTATGAGGCTTTAAGTTGTACCATTTAATTTTTATGCTCTTTTTTATAGTTCTAATCATAACATTATTGCAAGGATTGAAAGCTTTCGCAATGATTCATAATACCATGCTTCAAGAAGCCTTGGAAAAGTTGAGAAGATTCTACCCTCATACTTTGATCATTTATGTAGATTACTATCATATTTTTACGCATTGATCGGTTTTCCACAAATCATGGTGACCGCTCTTTTATAATTTTTGCATATATGTTTTCAATCCGTAGTTTATGCTCTGAATCATAACTTATTTTGCTAAATTTTGTTTGAATAGGGTTTGAAAAAAACTCCTTAATAAAAGCATGTTGTGGAAGTGGTAGTGAGTATAACTTCGATATCAACAAATTGTATGGAACGCCTGCGGTTTCTGTTTGCAAAAATCCAGCAAATCACATAAGTGGGGATGGAATTCACTTAACTCAAGATGAATACAAAGTCATGTTAACAAATTTAATGAGACAACTTCATTTTCCACATTACAGCTTTCAGACTTTCTGGAAATATTGATTTTATTTTACCTTTTTCTAATTTCTTTTTAGATTAAGAATGGGTAAGAGTGAGATGATCACATGCTACTTATTTTATCAATCAAATGCCCTGAGGTGTTTAGACCCGTGTATCTTCAGTTTGATTAATGTATATATTGCTACATTTCAACACTCAAATTTTTAATAAGCAGAGCCACTTATGTATCCAAGGGTTACTGACTCCTAATACAGTATACCTTTTAGCAAGCAATTGCAACATTCCGCCCTTTAAGCCACTTATTAAAAACGAGTGGTACGGCACGCGCTTCGCGCGTGATGATAGTACGCACTTTGCCTGCGAATTGTTTTTTTACTAATTGTATATATTTAACTCGTTTGAGAAAATATGATTTGCATAAATATTTAACAGCATTTTTGCGTTGAAATGATACGCGGCTTGTTGTAATTTTACTTTCTAAATTGCAACATCTAATTTTTTTTGTTAGTTTGCAATTTTTATTTTTATTACTGATTAATAAAAAAAGACTGAAAAAAAAATATTAGATCATATTTTTAAGTGATATTAAAATTTCAAAAATATTCATCGAGGGGCATTTTGAATTGGTAAAGATAACTTATCCGTTAGACCTTATTTTTAAGTGATATTAATATTTAATAATATTTGCAGAAGGGCATTTTTGGTAGTTCACATTAATACCAAAAAAGTGTGACACCGAATGTATTACAACTATTATTAAAGATTTAAAATCATGACCAACTCCATATTCAATTACGACCAACTCTATATTCAATTATCAGTTTTCTACCTTTGTTAGTATCGTTTACTTTCTCCTGTAAAGTGCTATGATATTGCTCTGCATAAACAACGTGCTTATGCTGTAAAACCATATTTTTTGTGCTTTTCGACTGCTTTGGTCAATGACTCAATATTAATATCCTTGAAGAATGCGTCCATTACAGAAATTAAACGCTTCAACCTCTTTTACTTATTTTGTTAGCTACAAAGTACATTATTAATTAAAAAAGTTCCACTGCAGTTACCACATTAATTGTGGTTATGGACAACATCACTTCTCTACGTGCTAAGTCTACATAGCATTAATGAAAAATAAGATCCTTATACGTAATTAATTTATATCTTTATTGAGTTGTTTCTTTAGTAATCAAAACAAGTTCAACATACAGTTTTATAACCAGCTTAGTTCTAGAAAGTATATATTATGCACTAGTAAACCATGCTTGTAAACCATGCTGATCAATAACTGTTTTCATTATGACCTATCGATATTTTGGTCAATTTTGTTACTTATCCGACTTTTCTTTTTCCAGCTTAAGAAGTCAAATGAGGATCATAAACGCAAACCAAAGAAAACTGAGTGCGCGCTTCAAGTAGCAGAAGTGCTTTGAAATGAATTTCATTTATCCCACGGAGTCGCTTTGTTCATATTTCTATATGCAAACATTATATGCTTGTTTATCGTTAGGAAGAATTAATGAGGACACAGTTGGATGCAACTTCAAAGTCAAAAGTATTGCACGAGGCAAGTATATTTTATTAGTGCTAATGTTTGTAGACCATATAATAGTTTAACTGGCAGAAGTCATTTATTTGTCTTCTCTAAATATCTAAGCAATCAAGTTCTGTCAATAATTATACGGGTGGAATTGCTTATATCCACTTATGGTCTTTTAGTCGCTCTATATTGTTCCTCAATCGATGGATCTAGTTGTAAAACTCACCATCTGTTTTGAGTTTTTGGCACAAATGAGGTGGTAGTTTCCACTACTGTCTAACTCCAGTTCTTTACTCTTGATAGAGACAATTGATTGCATAGAAATTTAATCATTGTTGTTTCAATTGTATTACCTTTTGAATTTCCTTGAGAGAGAGGGAAAGGGATGTATATCGCTTCTAAATATAGTGAACGAAATCATACTTCAAATCATAGATATCAGATATATATGCTTGTGGACATCGTGTATGCCAATACATTATTGCTATTTAATTGAAACCTATCACTGAAGTTCCATCATTGACTTAGTTCAGTAGTTTAAATATAAAAATGAGTTCTTTAATAGTGTTTGAACTTAAATTAAAAGTCTAAACACAAGACGTTCAATGATTTATATAAAACTCTATGTGTTAGGTCAACTTTGGACTAAGATAAATTTTCCCTTCATAATCAAATCCATTAATAATAATACATGTATACAATGGAAAAAATAACGGTAAAGCAGGTAATAATTACTCTAAGCAAACTTTGGGTAATGCAGCATGTCACAAATAAACTATATGAGATTCGCCCTTCAATTATAAGGGTGTATATGATAATTTTGCACTATGAAAAACACAACACTTTTGATCCTCAACCATATAACCAAAGCAGTAAATTAAAATTACATATTTGCTAATTTTGAGTCAAAATTAAATTGGGTCTTTGCTGTTTGGGAGCTTGGCATGGTTGCACTACTTTATTTCCTTAGTGGCAAATATGTTTTGATTCCTTGGAATATTGGTAATGCTATCTGATTCTATAGGTAAAATGTCTGGTGAATGATTCACCCAGCAAGGAGAAAAAAATAAAGTTTAGCTCAAGAACTTGGGATTGATTATGTCCAAGTGTGATATTGCATCTTTCTCAATGTACACCTTGCATGTTATTAGGAGAATATAAATTATTTATTTCAGATATTATGTAGTAGAAGCATAAATCTCTGATAATTATAGAGGATAAGGTCTCAAAATATATGAAATAATCTTATAGCTGGTTAAAAACACAATGAGGCACCCTTGAAAACATCCTACTAGATATTGCATAAACTGCTCTATAATGTCCAATATGCCTTATAACAGTATATTGTATAAACTGCTCTTAATGTTTCCAGGTTTTCAGTTCCTTTTGGATATGTGCTATGGGTAATGAGAGAAATGCCCGTTAGTACGCATAATCCACGGTGGAGAAATACAGATTCTTACTCACAAAAATAAGGTATATAACTAAGGCCTGTTTATAATGCAACAACTTGCAGTTTTAGTTGCTTTCAGCAACTCAATTTTTTTTATGACAGTTTGGCAGTTGAAAAATTAATTTTACAGGATAAATAAGAAATATGTGTTTTGTCCGCAGAAATCTTAAATACTTCAAATTAGGCACTGATATATATTTCTGTGTGTGTACACACACACATACTCCACCATCATATATGCTACTTAAATGTTCAGGTGTCATTTGTTATGTCAATAACATACAGAATACCTCGGTTGGAATTTGATAGCCATTTTTGCTAGATAACCAAGAGGTTCTTTCTATTCGTACTCATAGAAAATGAGTTTAATATAAAGTAGTCACTTGTTAGCGATACGTTTTAAAATGAAGGAAAACTATGAATTGCATACAAAAAAACTGCATTTTTTTGGCCAAGTACAAGGAACTAAAAACACTTCTCGATCATTGCCTATGTTGCCATTAATTGTTGCTTGCTGTTAATGCTAAAAGTACTGAAAGGTGAAACTAATAATGCTTCTCCTTTTATACATCAGCTTCTTCTTCATTGGTGTCAAACTTGCTTATTTTGTTGAATTAATTCTGAACTATAAAAAATGATATTAAGTATTATGGCTATACATCCTACATGGCTACATGTTATGGTTTCCTATGACTGTTTTGATGAATATTTTGTTATTGTTATTCTTGTGCCTACAGAGTTTAGGGATATTGTATCTTTATGCAAACTGATTTACAACAACATTAATAAGCTTGTTATTGAGGTATATATCATTTTAACATTTGATACAACATTTATAAATTTCAATATGTAAATCTAATCATAACATGTATATTCCATTATTCAAAGCTCATCGTGAGTTCTCCAATGGCTTTGGCATTACCGATGATGCAGCCTCTCAAACAGGAGTGGCGCTTGCACTAGCTACTATGTCCTTGAATTTTTTTTATTCTTTAAAGGTATGAAACACCTTCAAGTTCGCCTTCTTCTTTCTCTTCTTCTTTATCTTCTATAGGTACATAATAACACATTTACTTTCACCTGATTATGTCTGGCAATTTTTCTATTTTTCCATAGGTTCATGTTAGTTCCATTATTCATGGCAAAAAATATATGGTGTGAGTGAGGGACAGTTCTACCAAGTCCTGCTATACAAATTAGATACTATTTAAAAGGTTGTCATACTACAACAAAAAACTAAGTATATTATAAAAATTAACCAAGTTTTATAAAAAATTAAAAAAATTAACTAAGTTTTATAAAAAATAGTTAAATTTAATAAAAGTTTAACTAAGGATATTTGATATACTTTAGATAAGTTTCATAATCATCTATTGATTGATCAACTAGTTTACAGGTAATTAGCTTTTTAGGAGTAAACCATCTACAACGAAGAATTGTTGGTAATCAAGTAGTGAACATGAATTTAATTGTTATATATACTATAACACTTTGTTAGTACTTGTTGTGCAAATTTGTTTAAGAATGGTAATGGATTTTATGTGAATTTGCTTAGTTTGTCGAAAAACTATTATCGAAATGGTTATGGATATTATATTTGATTATATGATTAACTGTAACATCCCGCCTTTTCGCACGATTTAAACAGACACACGTATCGATTCAAACCATACGAAAGGGCGGATTGTTATGGGGTAAATAAGAAAACAGAGAAGAAAAAAACAAAATAGAATCTCACAGCGGAAGGATAAAATATAATAATAAAATATACAGTTTATAAAACTGTTTACAAAACATTTGATTCTTCTTTATACACTTAAATATCAGAGTTCACATACCAATACAAATGCAGCGGAAAAATATGAGTGTGGTGCAATAATATAGATAATAATAATACGAATTCTTCGTCTTCGTCCTCCAAAGCTAAAGTCTTCGATCCTGAAACGCTCGGACTGACCCGAGCGAATTTGAAAAGACAAAAGCACTCGAGTCAGAACTAAAAGATCTTATGTGAGTTAAATTAACAGAAATAAATATGAGTGCAGTAACTCAAGAGATGCTCGGGATTTACATCTCCTAAGGATCCGTTAAACTATTTACTATGTAGTATATTGCGCTATTATAATAGTGTCTATTTGTAAAATAAACTTACTTTTAAATAGCGTTAAGGGTTACCCATATAGCCCTTAACACATAATATATATTCCCATAGTCTATACAGTACCGTAATCTCCCCCGTACTGGGCGTCGTCAGAGGGCACTCCATAGGTATGGTACAAAACCAAAATCGTATAAGGCGCGCTAGGGTAGGTGACACGGCACAACTAGGCAATGCCAGGGTAGATATACCAATTGCTATCCGGGCTGGTGGTAACGCATAGCCGCAGCTACCGCCCACCTC
The DNA here is from genome assembly GCA_030765085.1 of Allium cepa. Taxonomy (NCBI): domain Eukaryota; kingdom Viridiplantae; phylum Streptophyta; class Magnoliopsida; order Asparagales; family Amaryllidaceae; genus Allium; species Allium cepa. The sequence goes on from CM060937.1 coordinate 43,184,802, forward strand.
GAACTAACACCCCAAATCAAAGAAATCAATAGTGGCCACCGAAACAATCCAAAGTCAGAGTATGGTATCGAAGGAGTGCGTTCGATCAGAGGAATGACCTCATTGGCCCGAGAATCGCTCCTGTTTTAGCCACCTTATGCCAACTCACGGGAGTTGGGTCCACGTATTTACCTTACAGGAAACGTCGCCACCAACCTACTTCATTCTGGAATCTCCACCGCGTACACGGTTAGTCAAAGTGGTTTTCGGTATCGACAGAGAGTATGTCCATATCCGATCCCGGTCTCTTTGCCAACCCATCGTTATTATAACACCGCGGTCATTTAAAAATAGTTTATACTTTAAAACCCAAAATAAATTTTCCCATACGATATCAAATTAAAACCCAAAATAATATGATATCATTTTATCTCAAATATAATCCTTTTCCAAAATCATACTGGTTTAAAATTTAAAATATCTGGAAACCAAACATTTGAATTATACTTTCAAAACATAATATTTCGGAATTCATACTTTTAAAACCATAACTTCTAAAACTTGAATGGTTTGGATATTCAACGGTATATAAAATAAATGGTTTAACTTTAAGGTAACTTTGTAAAGAAAAATAATTTCCATGGCTTTACAAATATGTTTCTTTATTTAAAGTCTAAACCAAAATTTAAATATCACTTTCAAGTTCCAAAACCACTTCAATTTCTATTTATATATATATCCATTTGGAGTATTAATATTTCAAAACTAAAGTTGGAAATTTTTCTTTCAGCAAATTAAACGTACTATTATTTAGTCTTGAATATTTACATAAAATCCATAAATAAAACTCCAATTTCTAACAATTAAATATTTTCTTCAATTTAATTTATACTAACATATTCATTTTTAATTATCTTGGAAAAGTCCAGTTATAAATATCATATCTTAAAATTTCCAAACTTAAACATTAAACATATGATATAATTATCAAACTCCATTTTCTCATATTTTCCCCTTTTTATTTAAGAGGTTTATACACAGCTTAAATTCAAAATCTCTAACTTCATATGTATATATATAGAAGAAAATATCAAATTTAAAAATTTAAACTGTATTCCATACAAACCATAGAAATCACTTTAAAATATTTTATATATAGACCACGGTGCCTGTATATAATTTTCTATCCTATGGTCAAGTGATACAGATATTTATCATTTCAATCCGCAATTTAAAAATAAAATTTTGCGGTTGTATATCATTTCAAACCACAATCCCGAATGAAATGGAAAATGCATGATAACTTGCAGTTTAATGATATACAATAAAAAATTCATTCATCAAAATCATCCATCATCCAAATCACAATCATCATCCAATAATAAATCAATATCAATATATATCTGATAATATATATAACAGGTAATAACTGGCAGTTATATTCAAAATAAAATTTAACAACTATTAAACTAACAGTTTATATGCAAATAAATAACTATAACTGTCAATCTATATGCAGTAATAAAATTTAATGAACAGTTATATTAAATAAATGCGATTTAATAGATATGATGAATAAAACATGCCAAATAGTCATAAATAAATTTCTACTCATATCTAAAATAAATTTAACCAACATAAAAACTTTTAGTAGTTGTGAGTGGGTTAAAACACTCACCTTTTGAATTTAAATCGAATTTAAATTCGATTTAAACCCAAAAATTTGACGGTCCCAGAATCCGTTCAAACTAGCATCATCAGATCTGGAATTTAAATACGAACCTAACAAAAAAAAATTCGCGTGAATCGGATGTCGTACGCAAAAGTTATATTGGTTTAATCGTTTGAAAACAACATTAACTTAAACAAAATTAAACTATAACTCACCCTATACCCAGAGGCCACGTCACTCACGAATTAGGTTTGCAGGCACGTGAAACAAGCTTCATCCTCCCTCTTCGTTTGAACGAAATGCCCAGCCGCCACTCTTATCCACGTTGACCGTGCATACACGGCCACCACGCGCACCTGACCTACGATCAAACCACGCTACCCAGTTGCCAACGCCAAGCCGCCCTATCCCCCACTGACCGACCACCTCCGATGCCGCCGCCTGCCTCCTGGCCGAGACCGAAAGTCGAACGCCCTACCTTACTTTCCGACGAATTTCGATCGCATCTTGACGAACGAATGACAGATCTGCGAGCTGCTCTTCACTAGCTTCGCAATGGCACCCTCCGTTCGACAGATAGTCGACGATCCACCGTTGGATCGTCGAAAATCCACTATGGACGATCCCGGATCATTCTTGATTTCTGGATAAATGGTGAATCGAATCGAAAAACTAATCACACCAGCAGATAACGTACATTGAGAACTATGACATATATTTTTTTGAGAATTTTCTGAGGTGTTTGAAATTTTAGCTTTGATTTGTATTTGGAATTGGATCTGAAATGCATCCATTGAGGAAGAAACAGGGTTGAAGAAATGAACGTACAACAAAAGGGGAATAGAATGGAGGCTAGGGTTTATAACCGTGCTTATATAGAGGGGTTAGAGGTAGAGTAGATGGACCGGATAAATGAACGTACGGAACAAACTATGGCCCAAAAAGCCCGTTCTGACCCCGGAACGAAATTGGGTAAACCCATATATCGAAATAGGTATTTTAAAATATTCTGAACGCGATGGAAAAAGTTTCACGTCCAAATTCGATCGTATGAAGAAGTTATGCTGAAAACAAAATTTTCAAATTGATTTCAAATTGATTTTAATTAAATTGATTTCAAGGCGTTTCGCATCCGTACGATCAAACGACAGGTCCGATCGATACGAAACTTGAAACCCTACCATAATTCACCGATACGGATCCGATGAAACTGGTTTCGTCGAAATCCGAGTCCGTGACAAAAATGGCTATTTTTATATTAATTAAATAAATTAAAAATTAGTCAATTAAATCAAATTTCCCATTTCTTTTTGATAATTGACGATTCTTATTATTATGAATTTTTCAATATGTAAATATTTCCAATTTCATCTGAGCTTATATTTACATAATTCCTAAATATTAAATTTCAAATATCACTTCAATTAACGTTAACGTAATAATTATTTATTATTTATTGCAGTTGATTATCAGTTACAATTAATATACTAAATAGATGGTAAAACTTGAATACTGGTTATCCTTAACGTTTTATTTCCCATTTAAATGCAACAACGCAATTCCAAAAAAAAAATTTAACCCAATTAAATAGACAACTCTTTATATTCTAAATCAATTGCAATGGTTTAAAAGTTGCTAAATTTTGATTTCAGTAATCTCTTTACTACGATTCAAAATCAGCAATTACCTATTAAATGCCCCAAAATTCCTATTAAATAAATCTAACAAATCTTTATCATCCATTAGATGAATTAAATATTGCAATCAACTATTTCGTTAATAATTTCCGTTTCACTTTAAAGTATCTAAATTAGCCAATTACAATACTTATTACCCAAATAACTTCAATTTCTTCCAAATAATATTTACATAATTAATTTAAATATTGAATCCATTTAATTGCAAAAAAATTCAATTGATTGCAAATCAATTCCAAATAAATTTGATTTTTATCCAGTTACAACTTAATATTAAATCAGTTTTCACTTAACTAACAAAGTCATTATTACTTAGAATTTCATTACATTTTATATTTTCACATTTTCATTTTGGTTTCATTTCTTTTCCCGCATAGTTTATTAAAAAAAATGGGATTTTCCTTGGTTACAACTTATTTGGATCCAACATTATTCATTTACCAATTTATTCCACTTTAACTGCAGTAATTTTGGGGATAAATTGAATTTGATTCCAGATTAACATTGACAACAAATAAAATAAGTAACGTACAATAATTATAGTCATTAACTCTATTTCGCACGTCTACATTCAGTTACTATTAGAAAATCTTATTGCATTGGTTTTATACAATCGCCATTTACTTTACATTTCATTACTATTTAATATATATATTTATTCATAAATAAATTCGATATTCATTCTTCTTTCCTCCTATTTGACAAATAACCTAGTATACATTTTACATACATTCATTTCATTTCATTCATTTATGGGCATTGCATTTAAATTTATTTATTAACTAATATCAACGTTATTATCATTAATTTAAATTGGATTCCCAATTTTATTCAATACCCTGAACAAATAACATATATATTAATCAAATCCCTACATTTGTATTTCTCATATTCCATAAAAATCAAATCATAACATTTAAATGGTTTTATTAAATTGGAATCTCATTCAAGTTGTAATCTATTAACTGGAACTAATATGATTCCTTAATTTATTCTCATTTACCCTTTAAAATCTTTCATTGCATTAAAATCATTTAACATTTTCATAAATTTCTCATATTAAATTCCATATCCAGGTGAGAATCCTTTTTCTACTTAATTCATTTGGATTTCATTCTAAATTAAATTAGAAATCCTATTAAATTATCACATTTAAAATCATCGAATTTAACGGGTCGTTACACTCTCCCCCACTCAAAACTTTTCGTCCCCGAAAAGGAAAAAGAAGGGAAAAGAAAGAATAAAAAAACAGTACATCTTATTTCAAATATTAATTTAAAAACAATAATTTACTAAATTAATTTCATTAAATGAAATATGCCCGTTTTATCATCATTATATCTTTATGTACTTAAATAAATAAAGTTTGGATAACATTTTCAAATAATCTCTAAGTGGTTTCAATCACTAACAATCAAATCAATCCAACAACCATCCATTTCAACAAACAACATACCCAAAAAATATAAACAACCATATAATCAACAATCAAATAGTTGCTCGGGTTCAAAGCTTGAAATGGTACGGAATGAAAAATAACTATCCAGTGCATCATTTACTCAACAGTCTTAGATGAGACGGAATAGATTATTTATTCATCCAACTACTTCAAATTTCCTTACCCGACCAAACCATAAATCAAACAATAACAATTCAACCAACCAATCAATTTACTCATTATAAATTTTTATTTCATACATTAGCTGTTTGATCTTTTCATTCATATAATAGTTTATCTTTTATTTTCTTAAACCCTTTTTCTTAAGTTTACAATTTATACCACATAAATTATCCTTTTATAATATACATTTATATCTAACAACTTCAAATTTTTATTTCTCATTCAATGGTTGTTTTCTTATTTCTACTTATTACTTACCATTATTCATTTTTATTTATTCAGGTTATGTAAGTCTCTTTTATTGGTATTACATTTAATGTACTTCTTCAAATTCAATCATTTATTAAATGCTTACATTCTATTATATTTAATTACAGTAACCCTTTTAAATTACACTTAAATTCTTAACCTTATAACTTCCATTCTTATAAAAAATGGATTTTATAAATTTATTACCTAGGGTTTACAGTCATTTATTTATATTACCTACTTTCCATTTTATTCAACTAGTAGCATTTAAATCATACTTAAGTTAATAACCCTACACATCCATCCTTATTTATTAAAGAATTTCATTTTATTTACTTAAGTTTAAATCACCTATTAATAACTTAATTTTAGTAAAATTTCAATTATACTTAAGTTTATACCATTAAATTCTTATTTATAATAGCAATTCATTTAATACTTCGTTATTTCCAAAACTTCTACTTGTATAATATTCTATTTCAATCCCTTATTTAACATTTCAACTTTTCATATTAAGTTATTTATGTTAAAGAAAATGTAAAAGAACTTATACCAGTTTTATCTCATCTTTTAATTAAATTTAATGTTCAACATATTACTCTTTGTCTCATATGTTAAAATTTTCAAATTGCCCTCTATAACTTTGCATTTATTCTCTTACCTAAATTAGAGGTTTCAATTCATTAATTACTTACTTTTATCTCACTAAAATAATTTTAAACAATTAATTAATGGAAATTTATGAATTAAATACCGGGTCAAATTTCAAATTATTTTAAAAATAATAGATAAATAATTCCTTACCACTCATATATCTCAATTATATTTAAAACAATTAAAATTTTAGATAATTTCAAAATAAATCTGCAGTAGAATTTACTACAGGGGCCTTTCCTCTTCGAAACTCGAAAATGAAAGTCGATGATGCGGCCGCCATCACCGAAGTTATTTTCCAGCGACAGAGAGGAAACTACACAGCTTATTTCTACAAAATCTTCTTTAAAACAATTATACTAAATATTTATATAAGAAAATACTTATAAACAAATTTATTATTTTTCATAAATCCTTTGAAAGCAAATTTTCAAAAATCCCGGACTTAAGTCCTAAAATTTCCAAATTTCATTGATTTTAATTTCAATCTTATTTTACCTATTATTTAAAATTTTATTCCTAACAATCAATCTATTGCAACCAAAATATATATATATATATATATATATAATATTTATATATAGAAAATATAATAGGCAGAATTATTTCATTCACCTATATTAAAACAAATATTATGTCGGTCTGTCCTATTGAGTGTTTAGAAATCCCTATTGATGACATAGCGTCCCATGCACCAACTAGAATTTATAAATACAAAACGGAACAGATTAACACAATATCAAAATCTTTTTATAACACTAACAAATACGCTTTCTCATATATATACACTCAGCGACTCCCATAGGGTATTACTACCCTATTAACAAAGAGTCAAACCCCACAAAGCTAACGTTTATCGCTAAACCAAAGCTCTGATACCAACGTGTAACATCCCGCCTTTTCGCACGATTTAAACAGACACACGTATCGATTCAAACCATATGGAAGGGCGGATTGTTATGGGGTAAATAAGAAAACAGAGAAGAAAAAAAACAAAATAGAATCTCACAGCGGAAGGATAAAATATAATAATAAAATATACAGTTTATAAAACTGTTTACAAAACATTTGATTCTTCTTTATACACTTAAATATCAGAGTTCACATACCAATACAAATGCAGCGGAAAAGTATGAGTGTGGTGCAATAATATAGATAATAATAACACGAATTCTTCGTCTTCGTCCTCCAAAGCTAAAGTCTTCGATCCTGAAACGCTCGGACTGACCCGGGCGAATTTGAAAAGACAAAAACACTCGAGTCAGAACTAAAAGATCTTATGTGAGTTAAATTAACAGAAATAAATATGAGTGCAGTAACTCAAGAGATGCTCGGGATTTACATCTCCTAAGGATCCGTTAAACTATTTACTATGTAATATATTGCGCTATTATAATAGTGTCTATTTGTAAAATAAACTTACTTTTAAATAGCGTTAAGGGGTTACCCATATAGCCCTTAACACATAATATATATTCCCATAGTCTATACAGTACCGTAATCTCCCCCGTACTGGGCGTCGTCAGAGGGCACTCCATAGGTATGGTACAAAACCAAAATCGTATAAGGCGCGCTAGGGTAGGTGACGGCACAACTAGGCAATGCCAAGGTAGATATACCAATTTCTATCCGGGCTGGTGGTAACGCATAGCCGCAGCTACCGCCCACCTCGAACTAACACCCCAAATCAAAGAAATCAATAGTGGCCACCAAAACAATCCAAAGTCAGAGTATAGTATCGAAGGAGTGCGTTCGATCAGAGGAATGACCTCATTGGCCCGAGAATCGCTCCTATTTTAGCCACCTTATGCCAACTCACGGGAGTTGGGTCCACGTATTTACCTTACAGGAAACGTCGCCACCAACCTACTTCATTCTGGAATCTCCACCGCGTACACGGTTAGTCAAAGTGGTTTTCGGTATCGATAGAGAGTATGTCCATATCCGATCCCGGTCTCTTTGCCAACCCATCGTTATTATAACACCGCGGTCATTTAAAAATAGTTTATACTTTAAAACCCAAAATAAATTTTCCCATACGATATCAAATTAAAACCCAAAATAATATGATATCATTTTATCTCAAATATAATCCTTTTCCAAAATCATACTGGTTTAAAATTTAAAATATCTGGAAACCAAACATTTGAATTATACTTTCAAAACATAATATTTCGGAATTCATACTTTTAAAACCATAACTTCTAAAACTTGAATGGTTTGGATATTCAACGGTATATAAAATAAATGGTTTAACTTTAAGGTAACTTTGTAAAGAAAAATAATTTCCATGGCTTTACAAATATGTTTCTTTATTTAAAGTCTAAACCAAAATTTAAATATCACTTTCAAGTTCCAAAACCACTTCAATTTCTATTTATATATATATATATATCCATTTGGAGTATTAATATTTCAAAACTAAAGTTGGAAAATTTTCTTTCAACAAATTAAACGTACTATTATTTAGTCTTGAATATTTACATAAAATCCATAAATAAAACTCCAATTTCTAACAATTAAATATTTTCTTCAATTTAATTTATACTAACATATTCATTTTTAATTATCTTGGAAAAGTCCAGTTATAAATATCATATCTTAAAATTTCCAAACTTAAATATTAAACATATGATATAATTATCAAACTCCATTTTCTCAAATTTTTCCCTTTTTATTTAAGAGGTTTATACACAGCTTAAATTCAAAATCTCTAACTTCATATGTATATATATAGAAGAAAATATCAAAATTAAAAATTTAAACCGTATTCCATACAAACCATAGAAATCACTTTAAAATATTTTATATATAGACCACGGTGCCTGTATATAATTTTCTATCCTATGGTCAAGTGATACGGATATTTATCATTTCAATCCGCAATTTAAAAATAAAATTTTGTGGTTGTATATCATTTCAAACCACAATCCCGAATGAAATGGAAAATGCATGATAACTTGCAGTTTAATGATATACAATAAAACATTCATTCATCAAAATCATCCATCATCCAAATCACAATCATCATCCAATAATAAATCAATATCAATATATATCTGATAATATATATAATAGGTAATAACTGGCAGTTATATTCAAAATAAAATCTAACAACTATTAAACTAACAGTTTATATGCAAATAAATAACTATAACTGTCAATCTATATGCAGTAATAAAATTTAATGAACAGTTATATTAAATAAATGCGATTTAACAGATATGATGAATAAAACATGCCAAACAGTCATAAGTAAATTTCTACTCATATCTAAAATAAATTTAACAAACATAAAAACTTTTAGTAGTTGTGAGTGGGTTAAAACACTCACCTTTTGAATTTAAATCGAATTTAAATTCGATTTAAACCCAAAAATTTGACGGTCTCAGAATCTGTTCAAACCAGCGTCATCAGATCTGGAATTTAAATATGAACCTAACAAAAAAAATTTCGCGTGAATCGGATGTCGTACGCAAAAGTTATATTGGTTTAATCGTTTGAAAACAACATTAACTTAAACCAAATTAAACTATAACTCACCTTATACCCAGAGGCCACGTCACTCACGAATTAGGTTTGCAGGCACGTGAAACAAGCTTCATCCTCCCTCTTCGTTTGAACGAAATGCCCAGCCGCCACTCTTATCCACGTTGACCGTGCATACACGGCCACCACGCGCACCTGACCTACGATCAAACCACGCTACCCAGTTGCCAACGCCGAGCCGCCCTATCCCCCACTGACCGACCACCTCCGAAGCCACCGCCTGCCTCCTTGCCGAGACCGAAAGTCGAACGCCCTACCTCACTTTCCGGTGAATTTCGATCGCATCTTGACGAACGAATGACAGATCTGCGAGCTGCTCTTCACTAGCTTCACAATGGCACCCTCCGTTCGACAGATAGTCGACGATCCACCGTTGGATCGTCGAAAATCCACTATGGACGATCCCGGTTCATTCTCGATTTCTGGATAAATGGTGAATCGAATCGAAAAACTAATCACACCAGCAGATAACGTACATCGAGAACTATGACATATATTTTTTTGAGAATTTTCTGAGGTGTTTGAAATTTTAGCTTTGATTTGTATTTGGAATTGGATCTGAAATGCATCCATTGAGGAAGAAACAGGGTTGAAGAAATGAACGTACAACAAAAGGGGAATAGAATGGAGGCTAGGGTTTATAACCGTGCTTATATAGAGGGGTTAGAGGTAGAGTAGATGGACCGGATAAATGAACGTACGGAACAAACTATGGCCCAAAAAGCCCGTTCTGACCCCGGAACGAAATTGGGTAAACCCATATATCGAAATAGGTATTTTAAAATATTCTGAACGCGATGGAAAAAGTTTCACGTCCAAATTCGATCGTATGAAGAAGTTATGCTGAAAACAAAATTTTCAAATTGATTTCAAATTGATTTTAATTAAATCGATTTCAAGGCGTTTCGCATCCGTACGATCAAACGACAGGTCCGATCGATACGAAACTTGAAACCCTACCATAATTCACCGATACGGATCCGATAAAACTGGTTTCGTCAAAATCCGAGTCCGTGAAAAAAATGGCTATTTTTAAATTAATTAAATAAATTAAAAATTAGTCAATTAAATCAAATTTCCCATTTCTTTTTGATAATTGACGATTCTTATTATTATAAAATTTTCAATATGTAAATATTTCCAATTTCATCTGAACTTATATTTACATAATTCCTAAATATTAAATTTCAAATATCACTTCAATTAACGTTAACGTAATAATTATTTATTATTTATTGCAGTTGATTATCAGTTACAATTAATATACTAAATAGATGGTAAAACTTGAATACTGGTTATCCTTAACGTTTTATTTCTCATTAATTGCAACAACGCAATTCCAAAAAAAAAATTTAACCCAATTAAATAGACAACTCTTTATATTCTAAATCAATTGCAATGGTTTAAAAGTTGCTAAATTTTGATTTCAGTAATCCCTTTACTTCGATTCAAAATCAGCAATTACCTATTAAATGCCCCAAAATTCCTATTAAATAAATCTAACAAATCTTTATCATCCATTAGATGAATTAAATATTGCAATCAACTATTTCGTTAATAATTTCCGTTTCACTTTAAAGTATCTAAATTAGCCAATTACAATACTTATTACCCAAATAACTTCAATTTCTTCCAAATAATAATTACATAATTAATTTAAATATTGAATCCATTTAATTGCAAAAAAATTCAATTGATTGCAAATCAATTCCAAATAAATTTGATTTTTATCCAGTTACAACTTAATATTAAATCAGTTTTCACTTAACTAACAAAGTCATTATTACTTAGAATTTCATTACATTTTATATTTTCACATTTTCATTTTGGTTTCATTTCTTTTCCCGCATAGTTTATTAAAAAAAATGGGATTTTCCTTGGTTACAACTTATTTGGATCCAACATTATTCATTTACCAATTTATTCCACTTTAACTGCAGTAATTTTGGGGATAAATTGAATTTGATTCCAGATTAACATTGACAACAAATAAAATAAGTAACGTACAATAATTATAGTCATTAACTCTATTTCACACGTCTACATTCAGTTACTATTAGAAAATCTTATTGCATTGGTTTTATACAATCGCCATTTACTTTACATTTCATTACTATTTAATATATGTATTTATTCATAAATAAATTCGATATTCATTCTTCTTTCCTCCTATTTGACAAATAACCTAGTATACATTTTACATACATTCATTTCATTTCATTCATATATGGGCATTGCATTTTAATTTATTTATTAACTAATATCAACGTTATTATCATTAATTTAAATTGGATTCCCAATTTTATTCAATACCCTGAACAAATAACATATATATTAATCAAATCCCTACATTTGTATTTCTCATATTCCATAAAAATCAAATCATAACATTTAAATGGTTTTATTAAATTGGAATCTCATTCAAGTTGTAATCTATTAACTGGAACTAATATGATTCCTTAATTTATTCTCATTTACCCTTTAAAATCTTTCATTGCATTAAAACCATTTAACATTTTCATAAATTTCTCATATTAAATTCCATATCCACGTGAGAATCCTTTTTCTACTTAATTCATTTGGATTTCATTCTAAATTAAATTAGAAATCCTATTAAATTATCACATTTAAAATCATCGAATTTAACGGGTCGTTACACTAACATGCTTTTTAAATTGTTTGAACATGATGATTATGTGATTGATTAATTGATTGTTGGTTTTAATACAATGATTATGTGATTGATTATTAACTGTAATAAGACTATTATGTTAGCAATGGCTAGAAATGATACAAGCCACTAGCAGGAAATGGTAAGGTGGACAATATGCTACAAAACAGTTAATAACTTTTAGTAGTGTTTTGAAAAATCAATGGAAATAAATGTAAACATCTATGATACGACTTTCGCGTTGAAAAAACACTACCAAAACTATTAGTAGCGTTCCAGTAAACACTACGATACGACATGCTACTAAAAGTTTGTAACTTTTTGTAGCGTTTCTAAAATGCTACAATAATTCATGTTTTGATAGCGTTTTCTACAATTCTGCAAAAAAATTCAGACTTTTAGTTGCATGTCGTATCACATCATTTGTCGAAAGGCTACTAAAAGTTTTGGCAGCGTTTTTTCAATGCTACTAAAGGCCTTTTCTAGTTATCGATATTACTATGATACTTGGAGTTACTAAAATGTTACATTATCATGTTATTCCGCTTAGCTAACGTTTTTTGACACAGAGCTTTCATATTAAAACACAACGATATACTCGGAGTTAAAAACATCACTGTCATTAGAATGCCTAAATTTGATTGAATGTGGCATAAATAATCTTAGTATTAATTAGGGTAAATGCTGTGACACTAGCATGACCTTGGGCATCGATTAAACTTTTTATTAACCTATTACTTTGATAGCACAACATACTTGTGTACCTGACCATCAAGATGAGATAAATCAGGTGCGACATCATATAATCATAACCGACATCCTTTGCCTTCTTTGTTGGTTCGTAAAGCATTAACTTGACAACAACGATCTTTTTGTTTATCACTATCGTTTTATAACTACCTTCAATATCATGAATAATTCAGTATCATTGCCTTCAACTTAGCACATTATGAGTGATTTGACGAATTGGCCCACCACCAATCCATGTTTCCGCTACTCATTAATACCAATGACCATTTTACATCGACATTAGTCATGGGTGTAGCTTGTTAGTATTTTATATCATAATTTTTACGACATAGCCGATGTGGGCTGATTGGTGCCGCAAATCCATTTTCATTCAATTTTTATATAGCTTCTTTATCAAATTCTATTATTGGAATTGAAATTTAAGTTTGCTACCAAATTCGACATATGACATTTAAGAGCTGTTATCTTGTGACTATCGTATACTTTGTCACTTTGATAGTAAATAGACTACTCAAACAATAATTTTTTTTACTTGGTATGTACTAAATCTTTTATATAATATGAACATGATTACTTCTTAGGTTTGGAGTAATATCACCTGGTATGACAATGGAAGGTCAACAATCCAACAAGAAGTCCATTAAGAAACCTAGTAAATAGCCTAAACCTTCACCTTCAGCTAGCAAGAAAGGGTATAATCTCTTGAACCCATCATATATAACGACCCAAGAAGAATTCTATTCTCGAGCAGTTTGGCATTACAGGGATTGAAGCCATCACCTGCATACAACATCTATAACCCAATAGAGGAATATTCCGCCTTTACTCCCATACACATCTGGCATATTGGTTATCTTCCATTTCCTAGCTTTTCCCAAAGACATATGGAACATTTGGACATCACACCAATACAATTCTTGCCAAACTCTTATACATATTTGCTTAGAAATATTGGCTCAAAAGGCGGCACTTCCTCTCTTAGTGCTAGGCTCCTAGGGAAAGTAAACAATCAGACCATCAATTGTACCGAATCCATCCTCATCCGAAAAGTATGATTTCTAAGGGTGTCAACAAGGAAAGAGCATGAGAAACTCAATTCCTTTTTGTAAGCCCTTTTCTAACATCAGGGGGACATTTTTTGTATCTAGTAAGATTCTCATCCTTAGTTACCCTATGTTTGTTTATTATCTTTTACTAATAAGTGTCTATTCTCAAATTCTTCTCCTAAGAAGCTAAGCTCAGATGACTAAGAAATTGTGCTGTCTTTAACTCAAGTGGCATAAAAGATAGGGAATATGTTAAAATTGTTAGCTCCAACCAAGCTCGAGGGAAATGTTCGTTGGTGATAGGCAAGTCAAAATCCTTTACTTCTATCTCTCTAGTTCAGCTTGATCCTACTGGTAAATTTCAATTTAGTTAAAATGGTATCCCTGATGCTACCGGTTTACTAACTTTTCCTTTTTCTTCCGGCTCGTATGCCCTCGTCATTGCTCCCGAAGAAGCAAGGGTTAAAGATGGTATTTCTAGGAAGAAGAAGAGCAAAGATGAAGCTTCAGTTCTGCATCAACCAATCAAATCCGTTTCTATTAAAAATTCCGTTGCTAAAGCCATTAAGGCATTAGACAAAGAAGAAGAAATATCAATGATGCTCTTATTGATATTCCACCTTCCCTTCATAGTAAAACTTGCGAGTGAATTTTCTCCTTGGTTGTGGATTAGGAAGGGCATGTAAACCATGATGAAGTCCTGATGCGGTGAATTTAGATAAAGCTCCAAATAAACCCGAGGTGGCTCAAACTCCAATCCCCTCCTAAATATTGCTTTTTCTACCTCCCCATCATCCATAGCCACATATATGCTAATCTTATTTGTTTTTTCCAATGATCCCCTTCCTTCGAAGGCTCAAACTCAGCACTCAATGATGAATTTTGAAGAACTCGATCGACTAGCCATTTAATCTCCCTCCACCACTTCTTTTGGATCATTGCAGCCTCTAGCTTATTCTGATGATCATCTTTTCATTATTCTTAAACAACTTATACCAGTGTTTTTTTGTTTACCCTGTTAATCTTAACATTGTAGATTCCGTTCTAACTTAGATGGGTTATATATTCTAGGTAGGGAAGCATATATTTCTTCTTCGAGATGCTTCTTAAGGGCCTTCCAATGAAGTGATCGAGCTTAAAGAAAAATCTCTTTGCTTAATAATAGCATGATCGACATTGCTATGGTGAGAGATGGGGCTATTCTTATAAAGGACAAACTTGCTTCCTTTCTTGATGAAGAAGAGAAAGCTAGGTAGTCATTGGAAGAGGAAATGATAAACTTGAAAGCTGACCTCTAGTTGGCTAATAAATTCAAAGTAGAACTTGATATTGCGATCAACAAAAAGTATGAGCTAGATAAAAAGAAATTTTTTCTAGAAGATGGGCTACAAAGGAAGTCTAATATCTTACTTTATTTGAATAACATTTTCATTGATGCTAAAAAAATGTCACTTCCTTCCTTAATGTCACTTTTCCTAGAATCATCAAAAAAAATTACAAAGATGCTTTATAAGTAGCGTACGCTAACAACATTCGTAAATGCTTGGATATGGACTTTCCATTTCTTCCAGACTTGAATGAAAATTTTAAGAGGAAGTTCAGTTTTAGGATGAAAAAGGACAAGAAGACGCTTGAAGAAAAATTTCCTATCAAAGAGGAAATTGATGATGAAAAATGGCTAACGTTTGAAGATGCTCCAATAGATAAAGGCATAAAATCTAATGGAGAATAAAACCACGATGATGATGGTACCGATGACAATGACGATGATCACGATGACAATGATGATCATGATGATGACAATGGTGGTGACAGTGGAAGTGATGGAATGAGTCCCTCTAGATAGCTAGATGATAAAGATGGATCTAGTGATGCTAACCTAGACTCAATTGTTGAGGATGTAGAAATTTCTAATATATCTGATCCTCCAAGGAGAGATTCACCTAAGAAAGGCAGTTCCTCCCAAGGTCAAAAGCCCAAGGAAAAAGGGAAAAAAAATTCGTCTTCAGCTGCACTTTCGCAGATATGGATCACTTTATTCAAACGTTTTAAATTATCAAGTAACTCTTAGTTAATACATTGATTACTTTAGATAAGGAGAAAATCAAAATATCACTACGATGTTATGCTTGAAAAGAAGCAAATGAAAATAGACCAGTTGAACAGAGAATTGGATAGACACTTGAAAGAGTACAATGAGTTGTCCGAAAAATATAAGAACCTTACAACCAATGCATCAAAACTAAAATATTTTGAAGAAAGGGAAGTCAATCAACGGATGAAGGGAGCATGCCTCTATTTGGAAAAACTCTTAGCAGAAAATGTAGAACCGATACTCTTTTTTAGATGTTGATTGTAGATAGGCATAATTTGGAAGAGTTTCTTTATAGAACTCATTTTAGGGGCAAGTTCGTTCACTTCTCCTATTTAGGCGACAACTATGGGGTTTTGCTTAGATGCTTTCATCGCAGATACTTTGATGAACATGGGTCCAATCCTCATCCTAGAGTGTGCTAGAATCTTCCTAGAATTGCATCTATCCCTCTTTCTTCTAGTTCTCTTACCTTCGAAAAACTCAAACATACTAGGAAAATATTTAGTTTCGAATTATATGAGAAGTCAATTTCATATGAACTCGAGTGATGCCATAATTATATTATGTAACTCAAGTAGCTTATAAACTTTTCTCCCTTCGTTTTTCTTTTGTTTAGTCTAATTTTCATATTTTGCATAGATTAAGGAAAATTCGAGTTATTCTGTTTCGATGGAATTATTGAATAAGTTTTTCAAGCTAAAAAAGGATTTTAAGGAGAATTCTTCAATTTTTAGGACCTATCACTTAGCAAGACACTGTTTTCTTAGAGGTCTTCAAGAAGTCTACATGTGATTCCCTTATTTCCGCTTTAACTTCTTGAGTGATGACCAAAATAGACTACTTAGCGAATTCCAAACATATAATGCCAAATTAATATGCGATCGCGCTACCTCACCGATTGGGGAATGGGAATATCATCGATTCCCTCCGATTTATACTCCAAAAGGAATTAAAACTTCCATTGATTCTACCCTAACCTTATCAGCTAATCATTTAAGAGCAAAAATCCTTGTTTCAAAACTTTGAATATCAGTTGAATATCTGAACATAGAATTGTGATGTAACATGATTTTATTTTTCATTTGTAAATTTTTCTATTATCAATGTAATAGCTTATTCCCATGTGTTGATGTTTATTTACTTTGATTAGGAAAACCAAATAACACTCGCTCTGGATCCTATAGATGTTCTTTCACGAGTAATTGGAATTAAAGATAGATTAGTTGCTGACATTGAAAAGAGGAAGCCCTTCTAAGATGCTTGAGATTTGCGATTTTCGAACAACTCATATGTGCAAGAGTGGCATAGGAAATACTATTAATTAAGGTTGTCATTTGGAAAGCACAAAGAAGTAACCACGAGCTTAGAGTATCGAATTGACAAGAAGATCAAAGAATCTCAAGCATTGAGAGAAAAGATAAACTTTGTTTTAATTTCTAAACCATTAGTTGATATTGATGTTGAAATGGCCAAATTATATCAACGAATAAATGATCTAGAAGTGGAGTTAATGCAGAGCCAAATATCTTATCAATCTCTAGAACTTGTCATTAGTGGAGGCGAATCCAGCCTCCCTACACCTACGCCCAAAAGAGCGACTAGATCTTAGTCTTTTGATAATTAAGAATATCCAAATCTGACAAGCCCACCTCTTGGCTTAAGTAATGAAGTAATCTCCAGGTGGGGCAAACAATTAAAATCTGTGTGACGATCGGCTGTTTATTTAGGCGAATGTGTAGTGCACTTAGTAAATATTCCTTTTATCATTATACTATCAAAACAAGTTCGAATCTGAATGAACTTAAAGCAAGTTGATAATAGATATCTTGGAAATATATACTGTATTGTTTCAAAATGAGATTCGAAAAGAAAGAGTATTCTTATTTTAACTAGTTTAAGTGTCTCAAAAATGACTAAAAATTGGCAAGAGATATGTTGGATGGTAAGCGCTTCTCTTAAGTATCACCCTTCTTTGTATAGGGATGTATGATTCTAGTTGGTTGGAGCTAGTTCCTTAACATCATTTTGTTCTTACTCGATTTGTATGTACATTTTCTATGGATTGAAATATATAGTGTTATTTTTGGAAAGTTTGGAATAAAAACTGAATATTTAATTCTTAGCTTTCCTCAGGAAAAATGGATTCAAAATAGAAAGTATTTTGATAAAAGAAGGTATTAATAAGTGAATTGTTTTCATAAATAATTTTAGGGAAATAAAATGAGATTGGTGTATGTAAGAACCAATAAGAATAAGTATGTAAGTTGTATATTGATCATTTCTTCTTATGGTTCTTGATCCAAGATTCAAGCACATGACTTTAAGGTGATTCACATCGATCCGAATAAAGGTTTATCACTCGGTTCTTGACGGCAAATCCTTTGAGGGTTCTTGAATTTTTACCAATATTTTGATCATAGTATGTTGCTATGTTAGAAGAACAGAAGTTTCTAATCAAGGAACCTGATCGTAGTCCGTACTAGAGAAGTCAGGTGAGCGATAATGTTTCGGAAGAGAAGTTATGAATTCGTGTAAGTGATAGAATCAGATATTGCATATTGATGATCTACATACATCATATGGGATAATGAATGATGTAAGTATTCATATGTTGCTTGTTTCTTCTTTATTTTGGTTGGGAGGAAATTTTGGGGTCAAAATTTTTTTAAGTGGGAAAGAATGCAACGACCCAGAATTTCATCGCTTTGATTTGGGAAAATTTAATTAACTTATATTATTCAAATAATTGTTTCTAATGGTCAAATAACCCTTTTTTAATTAATAAATATTGACGATGAACACATTTTTAATTTTTAATTTTTACAAAAATATGTACTTCGAAGTGAAACTGAAAATGTGACCAAAAAAACGTTTTATTGAAAATCAACTTCTTATTCACTAAATGATGTTCAAACATTTTTGAACCTGTATATATGGTAGCGAATGAACACTTATAGTAATAATTCAAAGTATATAGAATGGATTAATTAAATTAAAAAGTTATTTATAGTTTCTAGATTATGATTAAGTATATTAATAATAAGGTGGACTTTTAAAAGCATGATATTGTGTGCAAAATACATAAGTGAAATGATGTGCATAAGACTTAAGGCAAGCACATAGGTTCTTATTCCTTTCACATTTCCCTTTCCATGGATTATTTCCATTTTCTAAGTTTTTCAAAAAACTTTCAAAGCAGAAAATTTAAAAATAGCTTCTTTTGCCTTCCTTCTTTCTTCACTTCTCTCTTCCAAAACAATACCAAACCTTCTCTAAACCTCGTCGAACTCAAGTATGTTCATTGGCACATCATAGCTCATCTTCTATCAAGTCAAAACTCGAAAAATTTCGAGCAATGGGGGAGCAAGGATGTGTGTGAGCAATGAGAGGGTAGGGGAGGCACAGTTTTGTCATTTTCGGAGCAAATGTGGGACCTTATGTAGTTTGGTGATGGTAGGAAGTGATTTATTGGTTTCTAGGAGGCTTGTACTTGGGTCAGCATGATATGAAAGTGAGATTTCTTACCTTAAAAATTCCATTTAATATATATTTGATAAAAATAGTATCTTCTGTAATGATTAAATTATATTGTGATGTGGGTGTTGATTCTTTCCTTGGAAAACCATATTACTGTATGTTGTAGTGCTTTGAAAAACAATTTGATTTGTTGGTTTAAATAACATATGTAATGGACTTGAGATTATGGACTATGGATTTGTATTGAAAAGTATTGTAATGGGATAAGATTTGGAATTTGGACTTGGACTTGTATTTTGAGCATATGTAATGGCATATAAGGATTAATAGGGTACTTGCACTTGAAATGGAAGTGATCATATAATGATGGTCGCTATAAAGGCATTTTGTTATCATGTATTTTATTCATGTTTCATTATTTTGTTTCCATGTTTATAATATTATACATATGATCTCTATATTTCTTGTGATGTGATGTGAATTTGGGCATTATTATGTGGCTTGAAAGTTGAATTCTTTCAAAAAGAAAAATATATAGCGGTTTCGTTTAAAAGCCATAATAGTCACTAAGCTTCTTGCTGAATTTAAAAAGTTACGGATTTTAAATTAACTTGAACTTTTTAATATTTTAAAGTAAAATGTTTTCTATATTAATAGTGGTTTAAAACATAGAAAGAAGTTTTTTTAAAGTTGTTCTATTTACAAAACCAAGTTGTGAAAGTTATGGCCCGTATAGCGATAGTCATTGTAGACGTAGTTTGTAAATCTATGATTATAAAATATAAAAGATTATTTAGATAATTCATAAATTCTTTTTAAATAACATTTATAGAGGTTATATAAGTATTTTAAATGAGTTTTGTGATACAAGAGATTTATTTCGAGACACTTGAACAAGTGGTTTATTTAAAGGAAGTCAGTTTATTTTTTAAAAGTCAATTTTTTTAGAAACGTGATGGTTTCAAGTTATGATTCAAAAGTAAGTTTAAAACTTGTTTTAAAATGGGATTTGTAATTATATAAGAGGTTTAAGAAAATTATTTGATATAATAAAGTATTATTTACTTATATATAAAGAAAAGGTCTATTCTTTAAAGTCAAATATGGATTAAAACAAGTATTTCCAAGTAAGATTTAATATGGAAATTTCAAAGGGTTTTTTAAGTGGATTCTTAAAGCAGAAAGAAAGTTAGTTTATAACCCTTTGTTTTAAATGAAATATGTAGTATTAAGGCATTTTATACCTGATATTTAACTTCAAGGTAGACTTCTACCTATCCTAAAGATAAGGATGTTGTCTAGTCTAGGTTTGAGAGGCAATAGTACCTAACTTGAACAACTTCATTATTATTCTAAGGATAGTTTTAAGTTTAAAATCGAAGAATGATGCTAAGCATTAGAAGTCTTATTTTCATACGTGAATTCAATTATCCGTGCAAATTTAGTAGTTCAATACTTAGCACTAAAAACCGATTAGTAGACTGATCCTCTATCTGTGAGATCTAGAATTATGGTGTTTCAGGAAGGATCTAACTGGCCTGGCTTTGTTTCTAGGTGAGGGACAGAGTAAGTGGAAATATCGAAAATGTGACAACTGTTGAAGATTCTATTTCCATAAACGATCCTTATAACTTTTGGTGGTATGGAAAGTATTCTTTTCATACTTAACACCAAACTCCGAGGTATGGAAACTCGTGTCTATCTTGAGAATTAATAATGTATCTCAAGGCATGGACGGTGTTCTAACTTGTCCGGTTTTACTGTTAATTGAGGGATATTACTGTTTGAAATCAAAAAGTGGCGGTAGGTATATTGGTCTAATTTCCATATAATCCATTTGCTTTCACCAAAAAGAAATTTGGTTTGGGCATATAATAAACAATATTTTTAAATGCCAGTTGTTTTTGACCTAATTTAATATATTTTGGAAAATATGAAAGCTTCCCTAAGATTTAATAATATAATTATACCATTGAGATAAATATGTAAATACTTTTCAAGTATGGAAATTGAACTGTTTTTAAGTATACTTATACTGTTGAAATAAGTATATGAATACTTTTCAAATAATTTAAAAGATATTTTAATTAATGGAGGGATTAATTATAGAGGCTTAGTAGTTGCTTGTGTGCTTAAGTCATACTTGGATTCTTATGAAATTAAACCTTTGATTTGATTGATTTATTTATTTGATTGTTAATTAACTGACCATTAAAACTTGATCAAATATGGCTCTGGCAATATCTAGAAGAAATATGAGAATTATATGATATAGTTATCTTCGATGGTGCCATACTATATATATTGACCCACTATGTTCTTCTAGGACAATTGAAAAGGAAATCCGTCCGCATAAATGGTTAGGAGGCGATCTTCGCTCCTATGCGTTGGCTGTTTATTTCTAAAAGAACTAGAGTGGAGTTTGCTACAATCCATCGATGGGTTTTGGAGCATTGGTAAGTATGGGAGTGTACTTATATGAGATGATTCGAAATCATAAAGACTCCGAAACCATATGTGTGTTCTACATTGGAAGAGGTTTGTGATTGGTCAGAGATAGTGGAATCAAAGATGGAGTTCTTTGAAATGCACGGGCTACTTACTACTACTCTTGAGGGTTATTCCAAAAATGATGCAGTAGAAGTAGTGTATCAGTTTTATTCATATCATGAACAAAGGACAGTGTTAGCATTCCAAATTTTCTAAGAGAGGAAAAAAAGTAATCGTGACCTCATAAGCCTCACAGCCTGGTAATGACTAAAAATGGAATATGTAGCAGAGCTATGTGGTTCACTATCATTAGGAGCTTCATTTCTCGATCAAGATCAATATTTATGGATTTTGGTATGCATGCGCATGGAAGAGGCATGGTCGTGGCCTAGTGCAATGTTTGTAGCCTCGGTTCCCGAAGGATGTGTAATCCGGCTTGTCATGTTCGAAGGGCCGGCCAACTTTGTATTGGTGGGGGTCAAAAGGTTTTCGACCTTGATACAATTTTTTTAGAGGTGTACAACAGCCTTGTTATCGTATGGAATCCATTTTCCAATACGTGCCTTTATGGACTTAGTTGTATACATAAATCATTGGAATGTAATTAATATAACCATTTCGGCTATGATTAAATATTTATTTTAAATCCTAGATTTTATTATAATATCACAAGATTTCTTATAAAATGATTTGGTTATCATAAGGTAAAAACCCATTCATATTCATAAGCTGCGTAGTCTTATGAGATACCTTTATTCTAGAAAAGTTTTATGACCTTAAAAGTCCAATTGATTTGTGTTTCTCACACTGGTTTACTAGACTGATCCGGGTGTTATTTTCTTAGTATACTCAGGTTAGACCCAAGTACTTTTCTAGATTTAGTTATGGATGCTTTGGATATTTAGGAGACGAGCTGGATGCTTTCAAGATATATTCATGTATTTTTATTTTTGTTTGTACTTATCAGTATTTGTGTAAAAACAGGCTATTATAGTTATCCAAGATGATAATATGTTAGTTACCTTAATTGATGTATGAATATCTCTGTTTTCATTTGTAAAGATCATTAGTGTATTATATATGACTTGTTGCTTTGTGAGATTATGTTCTGTCTCTTCTTTTCTTTCACCCCAACGGTCTATCTTTCCGACACTTTGGTGCCGAGCACGTAAATACCATAGATGTATTAATGTTGACTTTTAAGGATCAAAAAGGCGATTGTTGCAAGTGAAATGGTTTAAAACATAGAAAGAATGGGTTTAAAAGCTATTTGTTATAAAAAACAAAGTTTAAAAATTATGGTACATATAGTAATAATCGCTATCGATGCACTTTGAAAATTTAGGATTTTAGTAATGTAAAAGGTGGCTATCTATTTTGGATATTTTGTAAATTCTTTTCAACTGTTTTTTTTATAAAAGTAGTATATATATAAAAGGAGGTTGAAGATTTAAATATATTTTTAAGAATTTATTTAGTTATTTAAACGAGTGGTTTAAATTTTACTCCTTTGTTTCAAAAGTGAAGTTTTGTTTAAAAGCAACATTCTTTAAGGGGTTGTTTTTAAAATACAAGTTTCGAACTATGGTTGAAAGAGTTTTAAAGGTATTTTTAAAGAAGAAGAAAACATAGAGTTCAACACTTTCGTTGTAATAAATGTTTTTCGAGAAAATAAAAGAGATTATATGACTATAACATTTTTATTATAGTAAACGTTTTTGAGAAATTAGAAAGATTGGTTTAAAACACTTTGTTACAGAATAAATTGTTTACTTTATAAAAAGGAAAAATCTTTTTAAAATCCAATCTTTGGTTTAAATAAGTGATTTTGGTAAATGTTTTTACTAACTAGTTTTAAATCAAAGATGGAAATAATTTTTAGAGCCGGTTTTCTGTTTGTTTTAAAAGACTTTATTCTATGTGAGGGATTTCTTTATCGACGCCATTAATTAACATAAAAAATATATGATAAGTAGTGCTAAAATATTGGCATGTTTATGAAAAGTAAGTCATCTTATATTTATCACTAAACCGATGAGTAGACTTTCTTCTATCTATGATATTTAGATTCGAAGTGTTTAGGCAAGGCTAGGAGCAACCAGTGCCTTGACTTACCTAGCTTCAATTTTGGGCGAGGGATAAAGAAGTCAAAATTTTGGAAATGTGATAAGTATAAGGGGTTAATTTATATAAATATGTCATGATTAATTAAGTATAAGGAAGGTACTTAATCTTATACTTGACACTAAATTTTAAGGTATGGAAGCCCGTTTCTATCTGTGAGAGTTTAAGAATGCGCATAGAGGCAAGAGTAGTTCTCTAACTTGTCCGACTTCATTGTTAATCGATAGATAGTACAGTTTTGAAATTGAAAAGTGGTGATAGGAATATGATGTTTGATTTTCCATACGCAATCTATATACTTACACTAGATAGTGGTTTGTTCACTATCGATAACTTGACCTATTTCGAAATAGGAAGTTTATGAAAGCTTTGTGATGTCATATGGTTTGAGATCCCTTAGAAGAACTCATTCCGATGAAATGTCTCTTGCTTTAAGGGGTATATTCGATATTCCCTTGGGACTCCTATGTAGTCCACTTACTTCTGAAATGACTGGGATCGAGTGAACCGAAAACAATCTATTGTGGATTCAAAGATATTTGCATCAGATATGGATGAGTTATACAAAAACCACTTCAAACCGGAATAAGCATTTGAATTGGAGGCATCTTGAAGATGATGAAATCAAAGATGGAGTTCTTTGAAGTGTATGGGCTACTTGCTACTAATCCCGAGGATGTAGTGGAAGTGGCACGTTTTCTTTGTTATGTCCTAAACAACTTGTATGGATGAATGCTTATTATTTCTTGGAGGGTAGTGTTAGCATTCCAAGCGGGATTTTCTAAAAAGGTAATCATTGCATCAACCCTCACACCTAGGAATGACTAAAACAGGGGATATGCGGTAGGGCTGTGTGGGTCGCACCCATTAAGGTATTGTCATCCCCCGATCTAGTTCGATATTTATGGATTTGTGTATGCTCGAGACCCGTTATGGTTGTTAGCAGCAACCGGGATGGTGACATATTCGGTACTTTCTAGGAAGGGGTAGGTAAGTTCTATGTTGGCGAGGGTTCATGTGAGGCCCTCGTTACATTTTCCTAAAGGTGTGTTAAGGAAGGTAATACTCCACTAGCCTTCTCATTGTATGGGATCCATTCTTCTATACGTGCCTTATGGACATAATTGTATACTAAATATGCTGTTGAATGTAATTAATGTAACCATTCCGACCATGCTTCAGATGTTTAATTTAAACCATAGACATTATTATGATATAACTTGATTTTCTTATAAAATGATTTGGTTATCGTAAGGAAAAACCCGTCCGTGTTTATATGCAGTGTGGTCTTACGAGGCACCTTTATTTTTGAACGGTATTATCAAATATAAAAATCCATATGATGAGTTCGCTGATTAACCAAACTGATCCAGATGTTATTTTTTTATAATGCTTGGGTCAAACCCAAGTTCTTTTCTAGATTTATTCTTGGACACTTGGAGCTTCAGGAGATGAGCCTGTTTCTTCCAAGAATTGATGTACTTTATATTTTGCTGTATTTCTTTATATGTATTTATCAGCAATTATGAGGATAGACTGTTATAACTGTCTAGGCTAATAATGAGTTAGACTACTCTTATTTTTGTAAAGTTTTCTTTTGTAAAGATCATTTGGATATTATATATTACTCATCATAATGTGAGATTCTGTTTTATCTTTTCTTTTCTTTTACCCCAACATTCTGTCATTCAAGCACTTGGATGCTCGATACTTGAATTACTTGGATGTATTGGTATCAACTTTTAAGGGTTTAAATGGTGGTTCGTCACACTATGGATATGCACATGTGCACATATCACTTGTACACAAAGCATATAAAAACATATATCACACTTGCACAAATGCACTAAAACAAATCAGAATACAACAATTAAACTTATGTGCACAAATTAATAAGGTCAATCCCATAGCTTTTTGGACTCAATACAGTGCACAGGCCAGAAAAAACAAGATGGTTCAAGCTACTGCATTGGTGAAGAAAATGCAAACAAATGGAAGTGGAGTGCAATAGTGCATAACAATATGAAACAAAGTAACCAAAAAAATTCCAGATGCATTCACGCTAAAGCACATATGCACAGCAAGAAGTAGTTCAAAAGAACTACATATAAAAACTAGGGCAAGCGAAACATAAATGCACAAGGAAATTTCAAGTGCAAGTGCACATGAAGGTCAGATTCTGGTACTAGGCACACACAGGCAAGCACATAAGGTCAAGACTAAATGGTTCATCATCAACATAAGGCAACAAAGTCATGCACAATAACAACCTAACTCAGGTCCAAAGGCACACAAGGGGAAGCACAACAAACACATAGCAAAGTACACACATAACAAAAGTGCAAAACTCAAAAGTACTCAGAGATGCAATATGTAACAAACTGGATTTTTCGACTTTCGAAAATTCGACATCGATACTCACTTTATCGACTGCCGAGAAATCAAAGGCCGAAAACCGAGAAGTTATGGGTTTTAAAAAGAATTTAAAAAGATAGAAAGAGAAGAAGAGAGAAAAGATAGAGAATAGAGGAAAAGGAAAATAGAAAAATTTAAAATAGAAAAAGAGAATAGAAAACAGAGAATTAGAAAATAGAAGATAGAAGAATTTTAAAATAGAACGGACAGAAAGGAAACAAAAAGAACAACATCAGAATCTCACAATTCGCAGCGGAACAACATATAATAATAAATGAATAATCTTTAAATAAAGAACTATCAGTTATTACATTACATCATATCATCAGAGTGTACAACATCATACAACAACAAACAGTGCAGCGGAAAAAGAATTACTATATAAATTAGTAATACGCCATGCCATCCAGCTTGCCTCCAGCAACTCCAGAATATCCAGAATATCCTGATAAACCTAACTCTTAACTGCCCGTGTGCAAATTGGTGGGCACCCAGAGTTTAGGAAGAAAAACAATAAACTCCGAGTCAGTCATGTGACTGGTGTGAGAACTCAAAACAGTTTATTTAACTTTAAAATCAAAATAGAGGAATATTTTTAATCAATTCGCAATGCTTTTAAAAATGAGACTACCATAAGGCCTCCCGCACACACACACATGCAAACGCAGAATCGGAGGAGATTTCTCCTTATGATAGCCAAAGATGCTTGATACGCATTTAAAATAATATTTGATATTATTACTAGTGCATAGTGTAGGAAAATCATTTCAAAAATAAAGATATAAATCTTAGCCGACATAGACATTTCGAACTATGCCTACTATAGCTACTATCCAAACAGTGGTGACCACCATAAGTGAATGGCAGGTTCTACAACTAATACCGTACAAGTTTCGTATTGAGAATTGGATTTCCAACAAATGGTCAGGCCAAGGAACTTCCCATTGCCACATGAGAATGCCTCTGGATGGACATCCCCGAGAACCAAACCGGATCTCTACCAACACAAGGCCGGGTTACTCCTAACTGA
Source organism: Allium cepa (assembly GCA_030765085.1). Taxonomy (NCBI): domain Eukaryota; kingdom Viridiplantae; phylum Streptophyta; class Magnoliopsida; order Asparagales; family Amaryllidaceae; genus Allium; species Allium cepa. Next base: position 43,212,321 of record CM060937.1, read on the forward strand.
GTAACAACTGACCGAATATGCCATCCCCCGGTCCTTTGGGACCTTTATCCGAGAGCTCTCTAATCAATTCACACAATCATAAAAACAAAGTGTTTCAACATGAGTAAGTATCTGGGCTCCATACCATGATACCACCCTTTTCCAGAAGGAAATGCACATATCCTAAAGGGTGCTACCCCTCATAACCTTGCTGCTTCTTTCCTATTTTGACCATTCACGGGGTGTGAGGCTCGACGAATTCACGTCCACAAAAACATACTTTATACAAAAGCCATGCTTTGGGTCAACAAATGATCAACACAATGATCACTAAGATAGACGATCAAATAAATGATCCTATCACAAATAATCAACACAATGATCATTTCAGCATCACTCAGCATGTCACATTACCAAATTGGGAATATATCGCTGATAACTTCAACTATATAACCTTTGAGCTCGTACGTCTCAAAGAAGGGTGTTAAGCAAAGAATAAATTCTCCGCCACCAACAGAAATATATTTGAAAGAAATCGGCTTTATATCTCAACTTGTAATGTCAGGCATACAATCCATACAAGTCTGTTCCGGGATCGAACAAAACCGAAGGCACTTCTTACGAAGCCCTTGCAATACGGGTATTCACAATCCCGATCGAATTTCCCATCACTTAGGAGATCTCTATACCAGGAGCTACCCAGTGCAGAGACAATCGATAGGTCATCCTATCGCTTTCACAAATACTCGGTCTTCAACACCGATCTTCAAATGCAATTCATAACGACGTATCACATATTCGGAATGGGTTATACGACCCCATGGTCCTTTCCCGGTTAACCCGAATAGTGAGCGCTTATTCAAAAATAAGTGTGCATTCAAATTCAACAATTCACATCAAATACCCATTCAAAGGGAAATATTGATAGTCGGTTATTGAACTATCACTGGATATGCACACATCACCAGATTCCAAATAATTTTCCAAATTATTTATTTTCCAAAATATCTTTATAAGATATATAATTTCAACACTTCAAAAATAAATCAATATTTATTTTCAAACAAATTCCACTTTCCACATATAGATTCCATAATGAATTTATATTTCAAAATATCCATGCATATTCGATTTCAATAATTCATTTCAATTTATCTTCAAAAAGATAAATTCTAATTATTCACTTCATATTGGAAAACATTTCCATACTTATCAAAAATAAGTAATCGACAAATCTTTTTATTTTCAACCTTTGAAAATATTCAATATACTTAAATCGAATTAAGTATGTTATTCATTCTTTAAGGGAAATCATTCTCTTAAACATTTTTATTTGGGCCAAAACGAATGTTGCGTAAAACATCGTTACGACAACCCAAAATCACTAGTATAGGGATTCGAAATTAAATTAGATATATAAATCCCAATACTATACAAACATTTCCTTTCGGAAATCATTTACTATAACAACAGTGTTATAGTTCACCATTTCCTTTTATTTCTCGAAACATCTATTTCAACAATAAATGTTGAAATCTATGGTTTCGAATCTCAACACATTTTAAAACATCGTTAGATCGTTTTAATTCAATTTAAAACATCACATTCAAAACAATTTCTTTAACGTGTTATTCACTATTCAAAAATCGTGAACATACTTCGTTAACAAATTTCATCCTTTTATTAAATTTATTTTAAAGGATTATTCACTATTCAAAAATGTGAACATAACTCCATTAATAGGTTATAACAATTAACTTATCAAAATAAGTCGTTTGCGAATTTATAAAACAACGTTTATAAATTCCATTTCTATTTATTTTATAAAAAACTTTCTTTTATAATTTCCTTTATTAACATATTCCAGTTTATAACGTCATTATAAACTAAACGTTCATATTATAAGTCAAATACTTATAAAACGATTATTTTACAAAATCGTTCATTTAACTTCCCAAATTATTAATCTTAACTTATAAGATTGTTTATTTATCCAAAATTCATTCTTTCGATAACTTTATAAATTTTATAAACCTACTGCTTATAAAATTTCATTTATAACTTCACAGTTTATAATACTATAAATTTCATTCATTTAGGAAATTCATTTCCACTACATTCAAACACTTATAAAAACTTGTTTTATAATGTCCATAATTCAATTTATAAATATCCATTTATAAATCCCTTAATATAAATCAATTTATATTATTTTTTTTAAACGTCTTTAAATTCCTTTATAATTTCATCATTCTCTTGATTTATAAAAAAAATTAAATTTTATAAATCCTATATTTAAATTTTTCGCAATAAATTCAAAAATCCCATTTTTAAACTATTTTATAACATCATTAACCCGTATTTTCAAAAATCAATCTTTTAACTATATTTCTCAAAAATCATAATTTTTATAACTTTAAAAAATTATAACGTTTATTTATTTATAATGGATCAATTCCAAAAATATAGTATATTTCAAAAATCACTTTGAAAATCATTTTAAAATCCCAAAATCTGGGTCCAATGATGCTACACACCAAATAGTCAATCACGACAACAACGATATCATATATCGATATGATAATCCATCAAATATCAAAATATCTGAAATCAAATAAAAACTGTTGAGGAATCCAGTTGGATCCCTCCAACCTGTTTTTCTGCATCCAAAAACATTAGCACAATACCAATTTCGCTCCAGTACGAAATTATCGCGGTATATGTTCTTATTAAATATTATCCGCTTAATAACGGCGTAATAGGGTCTCATCCGCTAAACAAAAAAATGCGGAAAATCAATCAACTGCAATATATACATATGCCAATATATATATATTGATATTATATATAATACCAATTTCACTGTTTATGAAATATTCGCGGTATATGTTTTTACTAAATAACATCCGCTTACTAACGGCGCATAATGTCTATTTTAACAATCAATAATTTACAGTCATCATTCAAACATGCATTCAAATATTTTAAATCTAACTATTTAAGATAAAATCGAAATTATTCGATTGAGTGAGAAGTTCTCACCTTGGTTTTAAATTCGTTTTCAGCTTTTATTTCGAATAAAATTAAACGCGCGTTTAATTTTACCCGAAATTCTCACTAACTCCAAATGACTCCAAACCAACTCCATCGCGTAGTGCTCATCCATACGATTCCAACGCTTCTTGTTTCGCGCGTTTTCGACCTCGTATGAAAAAGTTATGATTTTTACAAGTTTCACGAGTTTATACTTAAACTAATCACAACATTTAATATATATAATTATCAACCTATTCAACAAGAGCCACTGGATCCTTCTTCATCAAATCTTGGCCGCACACCCCCTCTCTCTTCTCACGTTCTTCTTCTACAGACATTAGAACGCAAGCCTTGAACCCAACTTGATCAACTAGGGTTTCAATTCACAAGCAAAATACTAAGCTATAGGTTGATCAGAGAGTTGCAAATCGAAGCTCTCCACCATACTCATGTTCGGCCCCAAGGACCCCAAGCTCGGCCTCCCTGGTTGCGTGGAAATGCGTGCGCAGGCTCCAGTGAACGCGGCCCCCTATACGCCACCACATCGCTCCGTTTTACATCACAGCCGTTGAATCCCTTCGTCTTGACGAGATCTACAAGTTTCTAGTTGAAGTCGAAGTCTATCGGAGAGTGGATGAAGAGAAAATCGAGGAGAAACGAGATCGTTTCCTGGCCGTTGAAACATGGGTGGCGGCGGCCTGTAGGAAGTTAGGGTTTTTTTTTTTTTTTTTTTTTTTAGATTTAAGGTGATATTTATAGGAAAAGCAAGCGTAAACACTATTCATCCCGGGAATTCCGAACTCCGATTTAGGCGCCGTAACCAGCGTACCTAGGGTTTATCCCGCGTTCCGGACACAATGGAACAGGTTTCGGAAGCTAATTCGGAAGTATGTGCGAGTTATGGCTGAAAACGCTCAATTTAAATTAAACCGATTTAAATCGATTTCTAGGCGTTTTAATTTGTACCGGACAAACGGTAAATCCAATTGACTTGAAATTTGAAACCTTACAATAATATCACATTACGGATCCGATGAAACTGGTTTCGTCGAAATCCGAGACTTTTTGAAAAATGGCTATTTTGACTCGCCAAATTTAAATTAAAAACGATTCGATGCGTTTCGAGCTGCCACGATCAAACGATAGCTCCGATTGACACGAAAATTGAAATCCGGTAATAACTAACTATTACGGATCCAATGAAACTGGTTTCGTTCAATTCTGAGACTGTTCAAAAATTGGCTATTTTACAGTCGATTATTAAATATTAAAATATTCAATTTTCACAGATTAACTTTTAATTCGATTTTAAAAGTTCTAAAATATTTCTATAACTCCAGTATGATTAAATAAAATTTTCCAAATTATTTTCAATCATTTTTAACTCAATTTTTCAATTATTTCCATAATTTAACGTATTAAATTATCGATTTAATTATCCAATTAAATCCAATAATTCAAATAAAAATTTATTTGACTTATAAATTCACTTATTAATATTTAAAATTAATTAAATATTCAAATTTAAATTAATAAAAATTCTGGGTCGTTACAATCTTTCCCCCTTAAAAGAATTTCGTCCTCGAAATTACAAGTAAGAAAAGTTACAGAATCTATTAATTTTCCAAAGTTTATAGTTAAACTTCTTACAATTGTTTACTAAGTTTTCAAATCATACTTAGTTATCTTTTCTAAAACAACTACTATTGTTTAACTTTCAACTCCAAAATCAAAGTTAAAGTTTTCAAAATTTTCCCATTTTCTCAAAAATTTTCTAACGCCTTAAATTTTCGAAAAAATTCGCCATAGTCTCCTTTGCGCGGCTCGATCCGAAAAAAAAAATGACAGTATATATATCACAAATATACATCTCATCAAGTAATGAGGCATCCCGAAGGGAAAAAAGTGTAAAAGTACGATATTTAATCCGAGATATGTACCTTATATTTTATTAGCAAGCATAAACGACTAATATAGCGCTAAAGCGAGCTCCAAATGCGAAGCAAACGCGATCCGCACCTACTAATCACTCAACAAACAACATGAGAATCATGCATATAGACAATAATATCAATATACAGCATATAGCAACATAATAACTATATATGTTACATAGCAAATGCAACAATAGCAATATACATTCAACCATCAACCAACTACATCCAACTAACATCCATAACCAATAATATTCATTCATATTCTCATTAATATTCAATGAAATGGTTTTCAATTCAAATCACATTTGATTTATTTACATTGGATTTACTAACATTCATTCTCAATTTTAATTAGTTTGCATTCACTAATTAAATCCAATTCACATTCAATTCTATTCAAATTTATTTACTTTCTAATTTGAATTCAATTACTTAGCTTTCAATTTCATTAACACTTAATGAATTACATATAATCAATCAACAATCATATAACAACAAATGTATATTAGTTACAACCAAATTCCTTTGCTTATATTCATTCTCATTCAATTTATTCAACTTCTAACGACATTAGATTTAAATGAATTAACACTTATATTCATTATTCCTTATCAACTTAAATTACATTCAATTGATTAAACATTCAAGCCATTCATTCAATTCAATTACAAAGTTGAATTTCATTTATATAACTCAAGTTCATATTCTTTTAATCCACTTGATTATTTACTTCGATACCAATATCAATTCCATTCAACAACATTTAAGTTATATTCCATTTAACTTGAACTTCACCTTTATTTACAACTCATATTCATATAATTTCATATAGTTTCACTTCTTATATATATAAGTTTATTTCACAATTGTAAATCACTTTAATTATAATTCAATTCTTATAATTCATTTTACTTATACAATTATTCTTTTATTTAGATTATTCAAACAACCTAACAATCAACTTATATACACTTTAATAATTCCGAAAAATTATTCTTTTATATTCAAAATATAATTAAGGTAAAATTATTTCATTCACCCAATTTAAAATCAATACTGTGTCGAATTGTTCTATTTAAGTGTTTAGAAACCCCTTCGGCTCAGTTTCGAGGCTGTGCTGACGAAAGTTCATATACCACTCAATAAACCAATCATCACAATATAAAACAAATTTTATATTCACTAACAAATACGCTCTCATAGCTATTATTACACTCAAACTCAATCTAGAATACTGCTGACTCTATCTCTAATGAGTAATACCCAACAGAACCATGGTTGTCGCTTAACCATAAGCTCTGATACCAAATGTAACAAACTGGATTTTTCGACTTTCGAAAATTCGACATCGATACTCACTTTATCGACTGCCGAGAAATCAAAGGCCGAAAACCGAGAAGTTATGGGTTTTAAAAAGAATTTAAAAAGATAGAAAGAGAAGAAGAGAGAAAAGATAGAGAATAGAGGAAAAGGAAAATAGAAAAATTTAAAATAGAAAAAGAGAATAGAAAACAGAGAATTAGAAAATAGAAGATAGAAGAATTTTAAAATAGAACGGACAGAAAGGAAACAAAAAGAACAACATCAGAATCTCACAATTCGCAGCGGAACAACATATAATAATAAATGAATAATCTTTAAATAAAGAACTATCACTTATTACATTACATCATATCATCAGAGTGTACAACATCATACAACAACAAACAGTGCAGCGGAAAAAGAATTACTATATAAATTAGTAATACGCCATGCCATCCAGCTTGCCTCCAGCAACTCCAGAATATCCTGATAAACCTAACTCTTAACTGCCCGTGTGCAAATTGGTGGGCACCCAGAGTTTAGGAAGGAAAACAATAAACTCCGAGTCAGTCATGTGACTGGTGTGAGAACTCAAAACAGTTTATTTAACTTTAAAATCAAAATAGAGGAATATTTTTAATCAATTCGCAATGCTTTTAAAAATGAGACTACCATAAGGCCTCCCGCACACACACACATGCAAACGCAGAATCGGAGGAGATTTCTCCTTATGATAGCCAAAGATGCTTGATACGCATTTAAAATAACATTTGATATTATTACTAGTGCATAGTGTAGGAAAATCATTTCAAAAATAAAGATATAAATCTTAGCCGACATAGACATTTCGAACTATGCCTACTATAGCTACTATCCAAACAGTGGTGACCACCATAAGTGAATGGCAGGTTCTACAACTAATACCGTACAAGTTTCGTATTGAGAATTGGATTTCCAACAAATGGTCAGGCCAAGGAACTTCCCATTGCCACATGAGAATGCCTCTGGATGGACATCCCCGAGAACCAAACCGGATCTCTACCAACACAAGGCCGGGTTACTCCTAACTGAGTAACAACTGACCGAATATGCCATCCCCCGGTCCTTTGGGACCTTTATCCGAGAGCTCTCTAATCAATTCACACAATCATAAAAACAAAGTGTTTCAACATGAGTAAGTATCTGGGCTCCATACCATGATACCACCCTTTTCCAGAAGGAAATGCACATATCCTAAAGGGTGCTACCCCTCATAACCTTGCTGCTTCTTTCCTGTTTTGACCATTCACGGGGTGTGAGGCTCGACGAATTCACGTCCACAAAAACATACTTTATACAAAAGCCATGCTTTGGGTCAACAAATGATCAACACAATGATCACTAAGATAGACGATCAAATAAATGATCCTATCACAAATAATCAACACAATGATCATTTCAGCATCACTCAGCATGTCACATTACCAAATTGGGAATATATCGCTGATAACTTCAACTATATAACCTTTGAGCTCGTACGTCTCAAAGAAGGGTGTTAAGCAAAGAATAAATTCTCCGCCACCAACAGAAATATATTTGAAAGAAATCGGCTTTATATCTCAACTTGTAATGTCAGGCATACAATCCATACAAGTCTGTTCCGGGATCGAACAAAACCGAAGGCACTTCTTACGAAGCCCTTGCAATACGGGTATTCACAATCCCGATCGAATTTCTCATCACTTAGGAGATCTCTATACCAGGAGCTACCCAGTGCAGAGACAATCGATAGGTCATCCTATCGCTTTCACAAATACTCGGTCTTCAACACCGATCTTCAAATGCAATTCATAACGACGTATCACATATTCGGAATGGGTTATATGACCCCATGGTCCTTTCCCGGTTAACCCGAATAGTGAGCGCTTATTCAAAAATAAGTGTGCATTCAAATTCAACAATTCACATCAAATACCCATTCAAAGGGAAATATTGATAGTCGGTTATTGAACTATCACTGGATATGCACACATCACCAGATTCCAAATAATTTTCCAAATTATTTATTTTCCAAAATATCTTTATAAGATATATAATTTCAACACTTCAAAAATAAATCAATATTTATTTTCAAACAAATTCCACTTTCCACATATAGATTCCATAATGAATTTATATTTCAAAATATCCATGCATATTCGATTTCAATAATTCATTTCAATTTATCTTCAAAAAGATAAATTCTAATTATTCACTTCATATTGGAAAACATTTCCATACTTATCAAAAATAAGTAATCGACAAATCTTTTTATTTTCAACCTTTGAAAATATTCAATATACTTAAATCGAATTAAGTATATTATTCATTCTTTAAGGGAAATCATTCTCTTAAACATTTTTATTTGGGCCAAAACGAATGTTGCGTAAAACATCGTTACGACAACCCAAAATCACTAGTATAGGGATTCGAAATTAAATTAGATATATAAATCCCAATACTATACAAACATTTCCTTTCAGAAATCATTTACTATAACAACAGTGTTATAGTTCACCATTTCCTTTTATTTCTCGAAACATCTATTTCAACAATAAATGTTGAAATCTATGGTTTCGAATCTCAACACATTTTAAAACATCGTTAGATCGTTTTAATTCAATTTAAAACATCACATTCAAAACAATTTCTTTAACGTGTTATTCACTATTCAAAAATCGTGAACATACTTCGTTAACAAATTTCATCCTTTTATTAAATTTATTTTAAAGGATTATTCACTATTCAAAAATGTGAACATAACTCCATTAATAGGTTATAACAATTAACTTATCAAAATAAGTCGTTTGCGAATTTATAAAACAACGTTTATAAATTCCATTTCTATTTATTTTATAAAAAACTTTCTTTTATAATTTCCTTTATTAACATATTCCAGTTTATAACGTCATTATAAACTAAACGTTCATATTATAAGTCAAATACTTATAAAACGATTATTTTACAAAATCGTTCATTTAACTTCCCAAATTATTAATCTTAACTTATAAGATTGTTTATTTATCCAAAATTCATTCTTTCGATAACTTTATAAATTTTATAAACCTACTGCTTATAAAATTTCATTTATAACTTCACAGTTTATAATACTATAAATTTCATTCATTTAGGAAATTCATTTCCACTACATTCAAACACTTATAAAAACTTGTTTTATAATGTCCATAATTCAATTTATAAATATCCATTTATAAATCCCTTAATATAAATCAATTTATATTATTTTTTTTAAACGTCTTTAAATTCCTTTATAATTTCATCATTCTCTTGATTTATAAAAAAAATTAAATTTTATAAATCCTATATTTAAATTTTTCGCAATAAATTCAAAAATCCCATTTTTAAACTATTTTATAACATCATTAACCCGTATTTTCAAAAATCAATCTTTTAACTATATTTCTCAAAAATCATAATTTTTATAACTTTAAAAAATTATAACGTTTATTTATTTATAATGGATCAATTCCAAAAATATAGTATATTTCAAAAATCACTTTGAAAATCATTTTAAAATCCCAAAATCTGGGTCCAATGATGCTACACACCAAATAGTCAATCACGACAACAACGATATCATATATCGATATGATAATCCATCAAATATCAAAATATCTGAAATCAAATAAAAACTGTTGAGGAATCCAGTTGGATCCCTCCAACCTGTTTTTCTGCATCCAAAAACATTAGCACAATACCAATTTCGCTCCAGTACGAAATTATCGCGGTATATGTTCTTATTAAATATTATCCGCTTAATAACGGCGTAATAGGGTCTCATCCGCTAAACAAAAAAATGCGGAAAATCAATCAACTGCAATATATACATATGCCAATATATATATATTGATATTATATATAATACCAATTTCACTGTTTATGAAATATTCGCGGTATATGTTTTTACTAAATAACATCCGCTTACTAACGGCGCATAATGTCTATTTTAACAATCAATAATTTACAGTCATCATTCAAACATGCATTCAAATATTTTAAATCTAACTATTTAAGATAAAATCGAAATTATTCGATTGAGTGAGAAGTTCTCACCTTGGTTTTAAATTCGTTTTCAGCTTTTATTTCGAATAAAATTAAACGCGCGTTTAATTTTACCCGAAATTCTCACTAACTCCAAATGACTCCAAACCAACTCCATCGCGTAGTGCTCATCCATACGATTCCAACGCTTCTTGTTTCGCGCGTTTTCGACCTCGTATGAAAAAGTTATGATTTTTACAAGTTTCACGAGTTTATACTTAAACTAATCACAACATTTAATATATATAATTATCAACCTATTCAACAAGAGCCACTGGATCCTTCTTCATCAAATCTTGGCCGCACACCCCCTCTCTCTTCTCACGTTCTTCTTCTACAGACATTAGAACGCAAGCCTTGAACCCAACTTGATCAACTAGGGTTTCAATTCACAAGCAAAATACTAAGCTATAGGTTGATCAGAGAGTTGCAAATCGAAGCTCTCCACCATACTCATGTTCGGCCCCAAGGACCCCAAGCTCGGCCTCCCTGGTTGCGTGGAAATGCGTGCGCAGGCTCCAGTGAACGCGGCCCCCTATACGCCACCACATCGCTCCGTTTTACATCACAGCCGTTGAATCCCTTCGTCTTGACGAGATCTACAAGTTTCTAGTTGAAGTCGAAGTCTATCGGAGAGTGGATGAAGAGAAAATCGAGGAGAAACGAGATCGTTTCCTGGCCGTTGAAACATGGGTGGCGGCGGCCTGTAGGAAGTTAGGGTTTTTTTTTTTTTTTTTTAGATTTAAGGTGATATTTATAGGAAAAGCAAGCGTAAACACTATTCATCCCGGGAATTCCGAACTCCGATTTAGGCGCCGTAACCAGCGTACCTAGGGTTTATCCCGCGTTCCGGACACAATGGAACAGGTTTCGGAAGCTAATTCGGAAGTATGTGCGAGTTATGGCTGAAAACGCTCAATTTAAATTAAACCGATTTAAATCGATTTCTAGGCGTTTTAATTTGTACCGGACAAACGGTAAATCCAATTGACTTGAAATTTGAAACCTTACAATAATATCACATTACGGATCCGATGAAACTGGTTTCGTCGAAATCCGAGACTTTTTGAAAAATGGCTATTTTGACTCGCCAAATTTAAATTAAAAACGATTCGATGCGTTTCGAGCTGCCACGATCAAACGATAGCTCCGATTGACACGAAAATTGAAATCCGGTAATAACTAACTATTACGGATCTAATGAAACTGGTTTCGTTCAATTCTGAGACTGTTCAAAAATTGGCTATTTTACAGTCGATTATTAAATATTAAAATATTCAATTTTCACAGATTAACTTTTAATTCGATTTTAAAAGTTCTAAAATATTTCTATAACTCCAGTATGATTAAATAAAATTTTCCAAATTATTTTCAATCATTTTTAACTCAATTTTTCAATTATTTCCATAATTTAACGTATTAAATTATCGATTTAATTATCCAATTAAATCCAATAATTCAAATAAAAATTTATTTGACTTATAAATTCACTTATTAATATTTAAAATTAATTAAATATTCAAATTTAAATTAATAAAAATTCTGGGTCGTTACAATCTTTCCCCCTTAAAAGAATTTCGTCCTCGAAATTACAAGTAAGAAAAGTTACAGAATCTATTAATTTTCCAAAGTTTATAGTTAAACTTCTTACAATTGTTTACTAAGTTTTCAAATCATACTTAGTTATCTTTTCTAAAACAACTACTATTGTTTAACTTTCAACTCCAAAATCAAAGTTAAAGTTTTCAAAATTTTCCCATTTTCTCAAAAATTTTCTAACGCCTTAAATTTTCGAAAAAATTCGCCATAGTCTCCTTTGCGCGGCTCGATCCGAAAAAAAAAATGACAGTATATATATCACAAATATACATCTCATCAAGTAATGAGGCATCCCGAAGGGAAAAAAGTGTAAAAGTACGATATTTAATCTGAGATATGTACCTTATATTTTATTAGCAAGCATAAACGGCTAATATAGCGCTAAAGCGAGCTCCAAATGCGAAGCAAACGCGATCCGCACCTACTAATCACTCAACAAACAACATGATAATCATGCATATAGACAATAATATCAATATACAGCATATAGCAACATAATAACTATATATGTTACATAGCAAATGCAACAATAGCAATATACATTCAACCATCAACCAACTACATCCAACTAACATCCATAACCAATAATATTCATTCATATTCTCATTAATATTCAATGAAATGGTTTTCAATTCAAATCACATTTGATTTATTTACATTGGATTTACTAACATTCATTCTCAATTTTAATTAGTTTGCATTCACTAATTAAATCCAATTCACATTCAATTCTATTCAAATTTATTTACTTTCTAATTTGAATTCAATTACTTAGCTTTCAATTTCATTAACACTTAATGAATTACATATAATCAATCAACAATCATATAACAACAAATGTATATTAGTTACAACCAAATTCCTTTGCTTATATTCATTCTCATTCAATTTATTCAACTTCTAACGACATTAGATTTAAATGAATTAACACTTATATTCATTATTCCTTATCAACTTAAATTACATTCAATTGATTAAACATTCAAGCCATTCATTCAATTCAATTACAAAGTTGAATTTCATTTATATAACTCAAGTTCATATTCTTTTAATCCACTTGATTATTTACTTCGATACCAATATCAATTCCATTCAACAACATTTAAGTTATATTCCATTTAACTTGAACTTCACCTTTATTTACAACTCATATTCATATAATTTCATATAGTTTCACTTCTTATATATATAAGTTTATTTCACAATTGTAAATCACTTTAATTATAATTCAATTCTTATAATTCATTTTACTTATACAATTATTCTTTTATTTAGATTATTCAAACAACCTAACAATCAACTTATATACACTTTAATAATTCCGAAAAATTATTCTTTTATATTCAAAATATAATTAAGGTAAAATTATTTCATTCACCCAATTTAAAATCAATACTGTGTCGAATTGTTCTATTTAAGTGTTTAGAAACCCCTTCGGCTCAGTTTCGAGGCTGTGCTGACGAAAGTTCATATACCACTCAATAAACCAATCATCACAATATAAAACAAATTTTATATTCACTAACAAATACGCTCTCATAGCTATTATTACACTCAAACTCAATCTAGAATACTGCTGACTCTATCTCTAATGAGTAATACCCAACAGAACCATGGTTGTCGCTTAACCATAAGCTCTGATACCAAATGTAACAAACTGGATTTTTCGACTTTCGAAAATTCGACATCGATACTCACTTTATCGACTGCCGAGAAATCAAAGGCCGAAAACCGAGAAGTTATTGGTTTTAAAAAGAATTTAAAAAGATAGAAAGAGAAGAAGAGAGAAAAGATAGAGAATAGAGGAAAAGGAAAATAGAAAAATTTAAAATAGAAAAAGAGAATAGAAAACAGAGAATTAGAAAATAGAAGATAGAAGAATTTTAAAATAGAACGGACAGAAAGGAAACAAAAAGAACAACATCAGAATCTCACAATTCGCAGCGGAACAACATATAATAATAAATGAATAATCTTTAAATAAAGAACTATCACTTATTACATTACATCATATCATCAGAGTGTACAACATCATACAACAACAAACAGTGCAGCGGAAAAAGAATTACTATATAAATTAGTAATACGCCATGCCATCCAGCTTGCCTCCAGCAACTCCAGAATATCCTGATAAACCTAACTCTTAACTGCCCGTGTGCAAATTGGTGGGCACCCAGAGTTTAGGAAGGAAAACAATAAACTCCGAGTCAGTCATGTGACTGGTGTGAGAACTCAAAACAGTTTATTTAACTTTAAAATCAAAATAGAGGAATATTTTTAATCAATTCGCAATGCTTTTAAAAATGAGACTACCATAAGGCCTCCCGCACACACACACATGCAAACGCAGAATCGGAGGAGATTTCTCCTTATGATAGCCAAAGATGCTTGATACGCATTTAAAATAACATTTGATATTATTACTAGTGCATAGTGTAGGAAAATCATTTCAAAAATAAAGATATAAATCTTAGCCGACATAGACATTTCGAACTATGCCTACTATAGCTACTATCCAAACAGTGGTGACCACCATAAGTGAATGGCAGGTTCTACAACTAATACCGTACAAGTTTCGTATTGAGAATTGGATTTCCAACAAATGGTCAGGCCAAGGAACTTCCCATTGCCACATGAGAATGCCTCTGGATGGACATCCCCGAGAACCAAACCGGATCTCTACCAACACAAGGCCGGGTTACTCCTAACTGAGTAACAACTGACCGAATATGCCATCCCCCGGTCCTTTGGGACCTTTATCCGAGAGCTCTCTAATCAATTCACACAATCATAAAAACAAAGTGTTTCAACATGAGTAAGTATCTGGGCTCCATACCATGATACCACCCTTTTCCAGAAGGAAATGCACATATCCTAAAGGGTGCTACCCCTCATAACCTTGCTGCTTCTTTCCTGTTTTGACCATTCACGGGGTGTGAGGCTCGACGAATTCACGTCCACAAAAACATACTTTATACAAAAGCCATGCTTTGGGTCAACAAATGATCAACACAATGATCACTAAGATAGACGATCAAATAAATGATCCTATCACAAATAATCAACACAATGATCATTTCAGCATCACTCAGCATGTCACATTACCAAATTGGGAATATATCGCTGATAACTTCAACTATATAACCTTTGAGCTCGTACGTCTCAAAGAAGGGTGTTAAGCAAAGAATAAATTCTCCGCCACCAACAGAAATATATTTGAAAGAAATCGGCTTTATATCTCAACTTGTAATGTCAGGCATACAATCCATACAAGTCTGTTCCGGGATCGAACAAAACCGAAGGCACTTCTTACGAAGCCCTTGCAATACGGGTATTCACAATCCCGATCGAATTTCTCATCACTTAGGAGATCTCTATACCAGGAGCTACCCAGTGCAGAGACAATCGATAGGTCATCCTATCGCTTTCACAAATACTCGGTCTTCAACACCGATCTTCAAATGCAATTCATAACGACGTATCACATATTCGGAATGGGTTATACGACCCCATGGTCCTTTCCCGGTTAACCCGAATAGTGAGCGCTTATTCAAAAATAAGTGTGCATTCAAATTCAACAATTCACATCAAATACCCATTCAAAGGGAAATATTGATAGTCGGTTATTGAACTATCACTGGATATGCACACATCACCAGATTCCAAATAATTTTCCAAATTATTTATTTTCCAAAATATCTTTATAAGATATATAATTTCAACACTTCAAAAATAAATCAATATTTATTTTCAAACAAATTCCACTTTCCACATATAGATTCCATAATGAATTTATATTTCAAAATATCCATGCATATTCGATTTCAATAATTCATTTCAATTTATCTTCAAAAAGATAAATTCTAATTATTCACTTCATATTGGAAAACATTTCCATACTTATCAAAAATAAGTAATCGACAAATCTTTTTATTTTCAACCTTTGAAAATATTCAATATACTTAAATCGAATTAAGTATATTATTCATTCTTTAAGGGAAATCATTCTCTTAAACATTTTTATTTGGGCCAAAACGAATGTTGCGTAAAACATCGTTACGACAACCCAAAATCACTAGTATAGGGATTCGAAATTAAATTAGATATATAAATCCCAATACTATACAAACATTTCCTTTCGGAAATCATTTACTATAACAACAGTGTTATAGTTCACCATTTCCTTTTATTTCTCGAAACATCTATTTCAACAATAAATGTTGAAATCTATGGTTTCGAATCTCAACACATTTTAAAACATCGTTAGATCGTTTTAATTCAATTTAAAACATCACATTCAAAACAATTTCTTTAACGTGTTATTCACTATTCAAAAATCGTGAACATACTTCGTTAACAAATTTCATCCTTTTATTAAATTTATTTTAAAGGATTATTCACTATTCAAAAATGTGAACATAACTCCATTAATAGGTTATAACAATTAACTTATCAAAATAAGTCGTTTGCGAATTTATAAAACAACGTTTATAAATTCCATTTCTATTTATTTTATAAAAAACTTTCTTTTATAATTTCCTTTATTAACATATTCCAGTTTATAACGTCATTATAAACTAAACGTTCATATTATAAGTCAAATACTTATAAAACGATTATTTTACAAAATCGTTCATTTAACTTCCCAAATTATTAATCTTAACTTATAAGATTGTTTATTTATCCAAAATTCATTCTTTCGATAACTTTATAAATTTTATAAACCTACTGCTTATAAAATTTCATTTATAACTTCACAGTTTATAATACTATAAATTTCATTCATTTAGGAAATTCATTTCCACTACATTCAAACACTTATAAAAACTTGTTTTATAATGTCCATAATTCAATTTATAAATATCCATTTATAAATCCCTTAATATAAATCAATTTATATTATTTTTTTTAAACGTCTTTAAATTCCTTTATAATTTCATCATTCTCTTGATTTATAAAAAAAATTAAATTTTATAAATCCTATATTTAAATTTTTCGCAATAAATTCAAAAATCCCATTTTTAAACTATTTTATAACATCATTAACCCGTATTTTCAAAAATCAATCTTTTAACTATATTTCTCAAAAATCATAATTTTTATAACTTTAAAAAATTATAACGTTTATTTATTTATAATGGATCAATTCCAAAAATATAGTATATTTCAAAAATCACTTTGAAAATCATTTTAAAATCCCAAAATCTGGGTCCAATGATGCTACACACCAAATAGTCAATCACGACAACAACGATATCATATATCGATATGATAATCCATCAAATATCAAAATATCTGAAATCAAATAAAAACTGTTGAGGAATCCAGTTGGATCCCTCCAACCTGTTTTTCTGCATCCAAAAACATTAGCACAATACCAATTTCGCTCCAGTACGAAATTATCGCGGTATATGTTCTTATTAAATATTATCCGCTTAATAACGGCGTAATAGGGTCTCATCCGCTAAACAAAAAAATGCGGGAAATCAATCAACTGCAATATATACATATGCCAATATATATATATTGATATTATATATAATACCAATTTCACTGTTTATGAAATATTCGCGGTATATGTTTTTACTAAATAACATCCGCTTACTAACGGCGCATAATGTCTATTTTAACAATCAATAATTTACAGTCATCATTCAAACATGCATTCAAATATTTTAAATCTAACTATTTAAGATAAAATCGAAATTATTCGATTGAGTGAGAAGTTCTCACCTTGGTTTTAAATTCGTTTTCAGCTTTTATTTCGAATAAAATTAAACGCGCGTTTAATTTTACCCGAAATTCTCACTAACTCCAAATGACTCCAAACCAACTCCATCGCGTAGTGCTCGTCCATACGATTCCAACGCTTCTTGTTTCGCGCGTTTTCGACCTCGTATGAAAAGGTTATGATTTTTACAAGTTTCACGAGTTTATACTTAAACTAATCACAACATTTAATATATATAATTATCAACCTATTCAACAAGAGCCACTGGATCCTTCTTCATCAAATCTTGGCCGCACACCCCCTCTCTCTTCTCACGTTCTTCTTCTACAGACATTAGAACGCAAGCCTTGAACCCAACTTGATCAACTAGGGTTTCAATTCACAAGCAAAATACTAAGCTATAGGTTGATCAGAGAGTTGCAAATCGAAGCTCTCCACCATACTCATGTTCGGCCCCAAGGACCCCAAGCTCGGCCTCCCTGGTTGCGTGGAAATGCGTGCGCAGGCTCCAGTGAACGCGGCCCCCTATACGCCACCACATCGCTCCGTTTTACATCACAGCCGTTGAATCCCTTCGTCTTGACGAGATCTACAAGTTTCTAGTTGAAGTCGAAGTCTATCGGAGAGTGGATGAAGAGAAAATCGAGGAGAAACGAGATCGTTTCCTGGCCGTTGAAACATGGGTGGCGGCGGCCTGTAGGAAGTTAGGGTTTTTTTTTTTTTTTTTTTTTAGATTTAAGGTGATATTTATAGGAAAAGCAAGCGTAAACACTATTCATCCCGGGAATTCCGAACTCCGATTTAGGCGCCGTAACCAGCGTACCTAGGGTTTATCCCGCGTTTAGGACACAATGGAACAGGTTTCGGAAGCTAATTCGGAAGTATGTGCGAGTTATGGCTGAAAACGCTCAATTTAAATTAAACCGATTTAAATCGATTTCTAGGCGTTTTAATTTGTACCGGACAAACGGTAAATCCAATTGACTTGAAATTTGAAACCTTACAATAATATCACATTACGGATCCGATGAAACTGGTTTCGTCGAAATCCGAGACTTTTTGAAAAATGGCTATTTTGACTCGCCAAATTTAAATTAAAAACGATTCGATGCGTTTCGAGCTGCCACGATCAAACGATAGCTCCGATTGACACGAAAATTGAAATCCGGTAATAACTAACTATTACGGATCCAATGAAACTGGTTTCGTTCAATTCTGAGACTGTTCAAAAATTGGCTATTTTACAGTCGATTATTAAATATTAAAATATTCAATTTTCACAGATTAACTTTTAATTCGATTTTAAAAGTTCTAAAATATTTCTATAACTCCAGTATGATTAAATAAAATTTTCCAAATTATTTTCAATCATTTTTAACTCAATTTTTCAATTATTTCCATAATTTAACGTATTAAATTATCGATTTAATTATCCAATTAAATCCAATAATTCAAATAAAAATTTATTTGACTTATAAATTCACTTATTAATATTTAAAATTAATTAAATATTCAAATTTAAATTAATAAAAATTCTGGGTCGTTACACAATAGGTTAAAGGAGTTATGCACACACTTAGAGATAAGGACAGCAAGCATATGGCAAGCATAAGGTAAACACAAGACCATGCACGCATAAACACAAAGGAAAGCAAAGCAGGAGTTCAGGCAAGGAGATAATACACCATTACACACATATATACATATGTATCTATGTATATATGTATACATAGGAATAATGCTAGAGTATACAGAGGAGTATCTCAGGTCAAAAAGCAACATATTAGAAAACTAATACATACATGCACAAGGAAATGCACTCAAGAACGTACGTAGAAATAAATAATCAAGTGCACAAATAAATGTCGAAACAACCAACAAATTCAAGCCAAAGCAAGTTTAAACAAGTCGAAAAAATTAGGCCAGAATCAAAACATTGAACAAATCAGATTTCAAAAGCACAAAATACATAAAGGAAAATAAATGCCAAAATTTAAAGTTGAATAAGTCAACAACCTCATGCCGAAGAAAATGTTAATCAAACTTCACGAGCTAGAAAAATCAAAGAACAGAACAAAAATCAAGATTTAAAACATTCAAAGCTCAAATTTCGAAATATATAAAAATCTAGGAGGATTTTTATCAAATCTTCCTCTATATAAACTATAATCATCATCTGCATATTTCAATAAGTCGAGCAGGAAAAAAATACAAATATAACTAGACAATCAAATTCGTACCTAATAATCAACAGCAAAGGAGCTCGACCAAGGAAGCAACCAAAGTCGTAAATCGCCATGCTATTGAAGACATTGATCGACAAGGAGATAATTGCGAGATTTCATCAACAATTATAAAATCGATGGCTTTCAGGAAACCTTAGAAAATAAAAAAAGAGCATTGGCTTCGGAGGAAAAGAGATGAAAAGGAAGACTGCAATTTTGCTTTGGACCATACTTTTGTTTGGGCCGCACTCTTTTATTTTTAATATTAAATATTAAAAATTAGGGTTTCTATATTTTTATTTTAATTGTAGTTTACTTTTAAAATTTAAAACTCTAGTTTGTAACTTTGATTGAACTGCGATATGTAGTTCGAGAAATTCTCTATTCGGGGATAGAGTTGAGGCAGGGTTTCTAGGCTTAAGGTTAGAACAATCAGATAGTTGCAAATTTATAGGGTTTTTGTAAGGAGCCAATTGTTTAATCTTAGTAAAAATCTTGCGGGCAGTAGTAGGCAAGTATTGCCAAAGCTAGGTAAATTTGTGTGTTGCTTCTACTTTTACAGTTACTTTACTATTATTCGTGATGCGATTTTTATTACTCTGTGAATATATAATGAACCATATTCACCCCCTTTTAGGGTTGATTCGATCATATAAGTGGTATCAGAGCCGGTTCATGCATGATAGGGGATTCTCGCCTTGTGATCTATGGTGAGTGATGGAAAAGCATCGACTCTTGCTCCCACATTGCACATGATTGGTTAGTCCGTGTCGAAAGATCGGATGTAAAACCATTGTCTGAGATACCGTTATATGCCACCCGAGGTAGCCAAAGCACAAGTGGTATTGGAGCAGATCATTGACAAAAACGTCTAACCCTAGTTTAGTTCTAGCAAGAGACGGTCTAGTGTTAGTCCATCTATTTCTGATAGAATAAATTTTTTAAATTTGAAATTGAAAATGGAAATTTATTTAAAATTCAATAATTCAAAGTATTAGGATATTATTGAAAATGGGTGTGATATGGTAGATGTAACGAACAGAATTTTACCTCTTTGATTGTGAATTAATTAGTTTTAAATATTCCAATAATTGGTTTTATAAATCAAATAACTCTCTTTTAATCAATAAAGAGCTATAGTAAAAAAATGAATTTTTTTTTACAAGAATAAGCAGTTCGATGAAAAATTGAAAATGTAACTGAAAATTGCTTTTCAGATTTTCAACTTTTTATCGAACGATAAGTTGTAGTAGTTGATATACCATGTTTTGTACTTTAAAACAACATTTAAATATTTTGGTTAAGTTAAGGAAAAACATATTTTTTAAATGTAATGTTAAATAAATAAAATAATAATAAGAATTAGTAAAAATTAAACAATTTATATTTAAAATTGAGATGATGATTTGATACCTTAAGTCTAAAAGTAGAGAAAAAGGTGCATGGACCTCTCTAGAATCCACCATTTTTTCATGTGGTTAGTACTAGGTTGAGTTAGAAAAGATGGGAAGGAAGAAGATGTAAGTAAGGTTATTATTGTCTTTTAACCCATTTTCATTCACTTAAAAAAAAAGTAATTTTTTTAATCTCATTATTGTTTTACTCTTCATTATCATTTCTACATTATCTAACTTCTCTTTCCACTTTCTCTTCCATTATAATCATAAAAATCTTCTATTTTTAAGCTAAAAGTTTGAAATTAAGTGTAGTTGTGTAGAGGGTTGGTTTCTAGGATAAAAGCTTGAATTTTTCATTTTCAATAAATTGGAAAGGCGAGAACTCTAAACTTTTATTATATACTTTTAGGAATAAATAAATGTTGTGTAAACTCTAATCTTTGCTTAACACTTTTGCAGATAATGAATATAGTGTAAACTTGGTTGTGATTTTGAGATGATGCTCATGTTTATGTAGTTGATTGAAATCATATTATGTTCATTTTTACTTTGGAAAAGAATATTTGCTTGCTGAAAATGAAAATAGACCCACAGACATGAACATAGACTACTAACATTTCATCTTTCTTCTTCTTTCTTGCTCTCTGTAAATGAAATCAAACAACCACTCTCGTGTAATAAATCAATATTCGTTAATCCACTCACAATCAGCTTAAGGTTTAAACATGAAAGTTGTTGGTTATAGTATCAAGTTTTTTTTTTTTTTTAAATACCTACGTTTTCATCAAGCATGGTAGCCATGGTGGCTCGAT
This sequence comes from Allium cepa, assembly GCA_030765085.1. Lineage (NCBI taxonomy): Eukaryota > Viridiplantae > Streptophyta > Magnoliopsida > Asparagales > Amaryllidaceae > Allium > Allium cepa. Next base: position 43,234,419 of record CM060937.1, read on the forward strand.
AATAGTAAGCGTGAAAAGTTGTCCATAAACTTTAAAAATTAAATTTTATTGATCCATTTTGAATTAGATGATGCCGTCTACTGCATTGGCTTCGGGGCGGGACGTTGGATTCTTAGTGAAAGTTTGGTGGTGTTTAACGATGGTCATCGACGGTGGTCAGAAAGTAAGGTTAGGTGTTAATGGAGACTGAGGTGATGATAGGTGGAATGGAGAGTGACGTCGGCTCCGGCTTTGAGAGCACTATCTTAAGGTCGAGTTTAGTGGTGTTTGGTATTATGGTGGTGGTCGTGACATGTGTGGTCGAGAAGGGGAAGCTTCAAGCATATTTTGCTAGGGCGTGACGAGCAAGTATTTTGAGTCAGGGATGCGGAGCTAGCGCGAAGAGAGACATGTTGACGAAGTCTGATTGAAGAATCATGGAGCGGAGCTCCGCGTTAGTGACACGTTGTGCATGTTTTAGGTTACTGGAAATGGAATTGGAGAATCGACGAAGAAGAATGCTATTGCAAGCGAGTGCAGGTTTGGAGAAGGAAGTTTGGGATTTAGACTTGGGTAAGAGCATTTTAATTTAATTGTTTAATTATATAAATTAAGCTGTTAACTTTAAGATGCCTTAACTCATTCATTTTAAATTCGTTTGACGCATGGATTTTTGCGTTAGATTCGTATTGACGAGTAAAACACTATCTTACAAATGGTTGATAATTTTAGTGAAGTATAATTTGTTGATAAATTTATAATGGTAGAAAATAATTACGTAGTTGAATAGCTATATTTTAGCACCAATTCCGTTCGTAGAATAAAACACCGTTCTGTTACATGTAAATTGGATTGATTATTTTGGACATTTCTTAGCAGAATAAATCACCATTCTACTATTTTATCAATTTGGACATTTATTTATATACGGTTGATTTGGATAAATGATGTGTTATCCGTCGATTGTTAATTATGGATTTTATTTACATATGCTTGCTGATGTAAATACTAGTGTTATAACTGGAAAGTTAAATGAAATGGTAGCTTGTTTAAGTGCCATTGTGGTTGCTAAGACTCTTTTCAAACTTTATAGTATTTTGAAGTAAAGTGTTTTCTATGTTTAATAATGATGTTTAAAGTTAATTAATAATTTAATAATGATGTTTAAAGTTAATTATTAATTTAATAATAATGGTTAAGTTAATTAATTATTTATCAATAGTAGTCATAACGATTAATTAATTTTTTTATTAATAGTGCTTTAAATTAATTAATTATTTATTAATAGTTTTTTAAAGATAATTAGTTATTTATTAATAGTTTTTTAAAGTTAATTAATTTTTTATTAATGATGTTTTAAAAGTTAATTAATTATTTTACTAATGATGTTTTAAAATTAACTAATTATTTATTTAGGAGGTTTAAAGGTAATTAACTAATTGAATGAAGGTGTTCATAAATAATAATTTTTTTTAAATGGAATTGTATTTAATGAAAAGGATTTAATAAAAGAGTTATATAAATAGATAGAGTTTTATAAACAGAAAAGAGTTGTATAAATAGAAATGGTTTTATAAATTAAATTAGAGATTATAATGGCCTTGTAAATATAGAGTGAGTCTATAAAAGGGAATTTTATAAAAGGGAATGAAATTTTACTTTGATAAATAATCCTTCTCAATAATGGTGGTATGGAAGCATTCTTTCCATGCTTAATACCAAAGGAAAATCGGTTTGACTTTATAGATAACAATATTTTCAATGGCGTTTGTTTTTGACCCACTTAATCTGATTTTGGAAACATAGGAAATCTTTCTAAATGTTTTGTGAGTACACTTATACCGTTGGATAAGTATATAAATATTTTTTCAAGTATAGAAAGAGATTTGATTAATGGAAGATTAATTAAAATGAGGCTTAACTGTTGCTGTTGAAATTAAATCCGTGTTTGATTATTTGTTTTTTCATAGTTAAATAACTATCAAAACTTGACCAAATTTAACTCTAGAAATATCTAAAAGAAACGCGGGAATCATGTGGTATAATTATCTTCGGTGATGCTATATTGTATGTATGAACTCGTGTGTTCTTCTTGGACAAATGATGAAGAAATCTATCCACTTAAACGAATAGGAGGCGATCTTCACTCTTATACATTGTTTGATTCTTTCCAAAAGAACAAGGGTTGGGTTTATCGAAACCGATCGATTGATTTTTGGAATGACCGACAAGCAAGAGAGTGTATTTATACAAGATGACTCGAAATGGTAGCAACTTCAAAACCATATATATGTTCAACGTTTTGGATGAGGTTTGACATGATACAATTGAAGTCGGAGTTCTTTAAAGTGCAAGTGTTACTTGATACTAATCCTGAGGGTGATTCCAAAACGGATTTAGTAGAAGTAGTGCTTTTGATTTGTTCATATCCTGAACAAGTTGTATGCATGAATGCCGGCATTGCATTATTTCCTGTGGGGCAGTGTTAGCATTCCATTTGGGAATTTCTAGGAAAAAAGGTGAAAGCTTTACCTCACAGGCCTCACAACCCGGTAACAGATAATATATGGGATGCTCGTAGAGTTATATGGTGAGCTATTATTAGAAGCATCGTTCCTCATCTAGATTTAATTTTATCGATTTTGGTATTTGCGTAGGGCGACCATGAGGCAATGTTTGTAATCTCGGTGGCCGAAGGGTGACGTAATCTAGTATGTCATGTTAAAGGGGGCAGTGACTCTGCCTTGGCAGGGGTCCATATGTGGCCCTCGGGTACATTTTATCTAGTGGTATATCGTATAGAAGGTAGTCCTTACCTTGTCATCGTTGGAATCCAATCTCCAATACATGCCCTACGGTTTTAGTTGTAGAACATAATACTGTTGAATGTAATTATGGGTAATCATTCCAGATATGTTATATATTAATTTTTCGCCCTTAGGTATTATTATAATATCACTGGATTTTCTAATAAAAATGATTTGATTATTGTAAGGTAAAATCTTGTCCGTGTTTGTATGCGGTGTGGTCTTACGAGATACTTTTATTTTCAAAGGGTTTTATAAGTATAAAAATCTATACGATTTGATTTGATTTTTCTCACGCTGGTTTGCTAGACTAATCCAGACGTTATTACATTGTAATGCACGGGTTAGCCCAAGCATATTTTTCAAATTTAACTGCATCCTTTTGAGATTCAGGAGATGAGCAATGCAGTAAAAAGGAACAAATTGAAACTGCAAAAATATAAATATATTTGAACTCTATATTGCCTTAGTTTATTGGTTTACTCTTTTCAATTTTTAAATAGGCACCAAAATAACGAACATTAACCAGTACAACATGTATATACAAGGACCGGGACAATATGTTTGTATGGGACAAAAACTTGAAATCAAGCCAAAATGTGCACAAGCAACTTAAGACACACACAGTGCATCATTGTATATGCCTTAAGGCCAAGCAATTTAGAATAAACAAGTAGATTAAAAAGGTTATGCATACGAGCATGTGCACATATTACTTGTACACAAAGCATATATAAGCATATATCACACCTGTTTACATGCATAAAAATATATCGAAATACAGGAATTACAAATGTGTGCACAAACTAGCAAGGTCAAGCCTGTAGTTTTTCAGGCTCAACACAGTATATAGGCAAGAATAAACAAGGTAAAACATTGTTCAAGCCACTAAATTGGTGAAGAAAATGCAAACAAATGGAAGTGGAGTGCAGTAGTGCACAACAACAAGAAACAAAGTAGCCAAAAACAGTCCAGATGCACTCAGGCTAAAGTATATGTGCACAACAACAAGTTGTTCAATAGCACTGCATACAAAAAGGTAAGGCATGCCAAACATGAATGCACAAGGAAATTTCAAGCGCAAGTGTCTATACAGATTAGATTCAGGTACAAGGCATACAAAGGAAAGCTCACATGGTCAAGCCCAAATGGTTTGGCACAACACAAGGTAGTAAAGTCATGCACAACAACAAACATACAACAAAGTACACACACAACAATAGTGCATAACTCAGAAGTACTCAGAAATGCAACGGGTTGGAAGAGTTATGCACATACACGGAGATAAGGATGGCAAGTACAAGGAAAACACAAGGTCAAGCATGCATGCACATAAAATAAAGGAAGGCAGGAGCTCAAGCATGGAAATAATACGCCACTACACACATATATACATATGTGTATGTGTGTGTGTGTATATATATATGTATGTATATGTGTGTGTATGTATACATAGAAAAAATGATGTGTACAGAGGAGCATCTCAGGTCAAAGTAGCAACGTGTGAGATAACAAATGCATAAGGAAATGGACTAAAGAACATAATGTAAAAACAAATAACCAAGTGTACGGATCAATGTCGAACCAGCCTACAAATTCAAGTCGAAGCAAGTTTGAACAGTCGGAAAAACCAAGTAAGAATCAAAACATTGAACAAGTCAGATTTCGAAAGCACGGATTACATAAAGAAAAATAAATGCAAAAATTCAAAGTTGAATAAGTCAACTTTCTTAAGCTGAGTACAATATCAATTGAAATTCATGTACGAGAAAAATCAAAAGCTAGAGCAAAAATCAAGATTTGAAATATTCAAAGCCAAAATTCTGAAATATATGATAAATCTAGTAATATTTTTATCAAATCTTCCTTTACACAAACCATATCATCATCGGTAAATTTCAATAAGTCGAGCAGGAACAGAAATTCAAATATAGTTAGAGAATCAAATTCATAGCCAATAATCAATAGTAAAAGAGATCGACCAAAGGAGCAACCAAAGTGATAAATCACCAGGCTATTAAAGAGATCTATCGATAAGGAGATGAAGGCGAGATTTCATTATCAATTATAAAATCGACGGCTTTCAGGAAACCCTAGAAAATAAAAAAAGAGGATCAACTTTGGAGGAAAAGAGACGAAAAGGAAGACTGCATTTTTTGCTTTAGACCGCACTTTGTCTTGGGCCACACTCTTTTTTGTTTCAAAGCTTAAATATTATAGATTAGGGTTTCAGTTTTTTATTTTAATTATAATTTACTTTAAAATTTTAAAACTCTAGTTTGTTACTAGGATTAAACCAGCTGTTGTAGTTTGAGAAATTCTCAACTCGGAGATAGAGCTGAGGTAGGATTTTTAGGCTTAAGGTTAGAATAATCTGGTAAACGTTGGTCGTAAGTTTATAGGGTTTTTGTAAGCGGTCAATTATTTAATCTTAGTATAAATCTTGGGGGCAACAGTATGCAAGTATTGCCGAAGCTAGGTAAATTTGTGGATTGCTACTACTTCTACATTTACTTTATTATTTTGTGTGCTATGGTTTTTATTACTTTATGAATTTATCATAAACCCTGTTCACCCCCTTCTAAGGTTAATTCAATCTGATGGTGAGTGTGGCAAAACATTGAGTCTTGCCCCCACACACCCAGTAATTGGTTGGTCTGTGTCAAGAGGTCTGATGGAAAATCAATGTCCGAGATACCATTATATGCCACCGTAGGAAATGAGAGTACATGTATTTACATGAAAAATGCGTAGTGACTATGGAAAATTGAAATATGGCATAAAATTTTCTCAAACAATTTTACAAACTATTCCTATTTGGTTACTTTCCTAACCTTGACATAGATTTGTCGACAGAGGAAACAATTAGAAGAATTGCTTAGGCCATTGGTACTCCGATTAAATTAGATCAAGTAATAAAAGTATAATATGTATCTCCTTTGCTTGTGTCCAAATTGAAATTGATGCTAATTCTTTGTTTCCTAAACGAATTCCTACCTTAGATATTACCGATAATATTATATGAAAAAAGGTGATGTATAGTGGCATCCTATTAGATGCAACAACTGTAATTGTTTTGGACACTCAGAATGGAAATGCATTGCTTTGAAAACATGGGTTCCTAAACAAGAAGTTAACATATGAACATAAACAAATCCAATGAAAGTTAATATACACGAGGATGTTAATATTCTAGTTCGAGATAATCCTAGCTCTTCAGATGACATCCCTCGGTAGTCAATAGAAACTAACTACAATTCCATTTGCTGAGACACAACACGGTCCAAGCATAGTTACAAGAAAAATTCATATAAACAAACATGGCCTAATAATGTACAAAATGTAACTAACTTGACAATTTCAGTGCCAATCTCTCATTGCATTAATCTGGAATTTCGGACACTTCGTATTTAAATATTTGAATCTTGGATTAAATGTATTAAAGTGATTTAATAACCTTGTTAACCCTCTTTTTTATCGTAACTAATTATGGTAACTTATTTTGAAAAATATTTACAAAAATAAATATTTTGAAGAGATATCGATAATGTGGTTGAAAATCGTTTATCGAAAAACAACTTTCTACTCGTTTGAAGTTGTTCAAACTTTTTTTATATACAATTATTTTCTCAGCAATAAAATGAAATAAAAATATTTCACCATTTATGGAAAAGAAAAATTATGATGTCATGGGTGATGCCATGTAAAGATATTTTGTATGTTAGTGTAAAAGGGTAATTTTGTAAAGGAAAGTGAGATATAAAGTAAAATAAGCATGCAATACACGTGAAGGGAGTTGGCTGTGTAAAGGAGGGGTTAAGGTTTGTTTATTCACTCAGTAGGTTCTAAAGATTAAAAAGAAAAGAAAAAACTCAGAAATTGTGGAAGCGGATTAGCACTAATCCACTTTGTTATTCACGAATCTATCTCTAATTAGTTTTAAACTTCACTAGAATTTCACCAACATCCTAGAATACTTTAATAAGCATTGATCTAAAGTCAAAATGGAAGAAAGATGAAGAAAAGTTAGGAACCTGGTAAGGTCATGAGCAATGAAAAGGAGAAGGAGCATGGTTTGTGATTTTAGAGCTAAAAGTAGTGTCTTTTGGCTTTTGGGTGATGGTACAAAGTGGTTTTTTGTTCTTGTGTGTTTGAGCATGTGTTGGGCTTGGATATGGGCGAGTTATCTCACTACCTTATTCTAACACCCTTAATTTTATTCCAATATTATTCTGGGTATTTAATTGGATAGATAAAATAGAATGGTGTAAATGGTTTAAGGAGAATGAGATTTCAAAATTTATAAGGCCGAGCCATTACTAATGAACTAAGTAAGATTGTTTAAAAACTTAACCTAAGAAAAGATACATGAGAGGTGAATTATATGAATATATCTACTTCTTATCCCTTAAACCCTCTCCCCTTCTTATCATTCACATTTTACTTACTCAAAAATGATCAAAAAAAGAAAGGAGATAGAGGCCGACATTAAACAAAAAGATTAAAAAGGAAAGTAGAGCTTATCAAAGGAAACACTTAAGGATTCCGGAGCAACATCAAATCTCGGCGTAGTAATTAACCAAATGTGAATAATACATGAACCATCTCTATTTTCTTATTTTTGAATTCGGCTATGGGTAGTACTCGAATTGTTTTGATGACCTTGGCCAAGTTTGTTAGAAATTGATAACTGAATTCAGGAAGAAGCTATTGGAGCAGCGTCGATGAGGAAGGAGGAAGCCCCAACCCTAGAAGTAGAAGCAAGATCCAGAAAGTTGCTAGAATTGTCGAACCACTATCTTAGTTCACTGGAGATGGAGCGGTGTAGGGTGGAGACCGAACAAGATACTTCATTCAGTGGTTGGCCCGATGTTGTAGCTATGAAGACCGAACGAGTAATTTTGCTCAGTGGTGGAGGCGATCTTATTCGATGGTGGAGTAGCAATTGCCTGACCAAATTTGTGGTCCGGTCATGATCTCATTCGATGATAATGACTCAAAAGTGGATGAGAAGGAATATGTTTTGTCTGGTGATTTTTGGTTCGGTGATTTGGATAGGTGAATGTTTCCTTTGCCACTCCATGTGTTTAGTTCGTTATTGAGGAACTGAGATGCCAGACCAAAATGAGCATGTGCATACCGGAGTGTGTTACCGAACCAAATGAGGTATGCTGAACCAAACCTCAGGACTGCTATATAGCAGCTACCCTCCTCATATCTTCACTCTATAAATAGTGGAGCTTCTAAATAACAATGGCAGCCATCCTAGATAACTAAAAATCAATAGAATTTTATCTGTATTGTTTATTGTTCTTATGTACAACCTCCAAAAGTGAATCAATATTGTTACTCTAATCTTTCAATGATTAAATCTCCTCTCCCCAAATGGACGTACACTGCCTTATGACAGTGGTACCACTATAAATACTAGTGTTATTTATTTTTTTACACTGCATAGATCTGTGCCTGTCTATTGTGGTATTCATCTCTGTTTGTTTCATCTCACTACAATCATGATCCAGTTGTTTTCCACTGCATTGGATTTTTTATTCCCTTAGACTGATCATCTGAAGGAATTTTCTCCAACAATCTGGTATCAGAGCAGCAAGGTTGATTAAGGAGTGTTAGACGGTATGGAAGGAGATGAAACGACTCTAGTTGTTACAAGATCCTATACTAGAGGGATGTATATCGCGTCAGGATCACAGTTGGAATTGAGAAATGGAATGGGGATAAAGAATTCAAGAAGTGGCAATGGAGGATTAAGGCTATTCTAACGAGGAACGAAGTCCATCCAGGAGTGTTTTCCCCTAAGGAGTTAATGGCTGACATCTCAGCCATGGAAAGGAAGGAGATGGAGAAATGAACGTTTACTACTTTACAACTATAGGAGAGAATGTTATCTCATAGATTAGCAGTGAGACCACTGCTAGGGGCATTTGGACCAAGCTAGAAAATCTCTACTTGAAGAAATCTTCGACTAATCATCTGATATTGTTGAAGATATTTTTCAACATGCGGATGAGAGAGGGTACTTCAGTGAAGAAACATCTTAATTTCTTTAATGATCTCGTGAGAAAGATGAAGACCGTTGACTTGAAGATGGATGAGGAGCAAATGGCAATGATTCTTTTGTGTTCTCTTCCAAAGTGATACACAAGTTTCGCTAACAGCCTTATCTTCGCTAGAGACACATTGATAGTGTTTGCACAAAAAATGGACAAACACCTCCAAGTCGTATTATTTAGTTGATTATATGTGATTTTCAATGATTTTAAATGAGTATGTAAATATGAAAGAAGTAGGGGCTGAAATGTAAAAGACACACAGATTTATAGTGGTTCGGCCAGAATGTGCCTACGTCCACTTTATATGTTATTATCTTCTTTCTTTCAGATTACAAGTATAATGCTTCGTATATCAGTATATGAAAGTAGTTTGAAAGTTCCTTCCTTGCTTGAGCTCTCAAACTTGTCTGCCATTGTTGTACCCCTGCCCCTCTATTTATAGAATGAGGTTGAGGGCAGGGGACTTGGAAGCATATAGCTGCTGGTGGGCCCGGGCTGAAGCAATCTGGACTGGCAATCTTCTGGTTCGGCAAGGCTTCATTCGGCTATGAGCTTGGACCGGTGGTAGGTGTGCATGTGGACCGGCAGGGGAAAGGAGAGGGTTGGTTCGGTGCTTGCCTGATCCGGTAGTAGGAGTGTGAGAATGTGGACCGGTAGTCGTTTGGTCCGGTTATGTAGGTGGTTCGGTGGCAAGGTTGGTTCGGCAGGGGAGTTGGAGTGGTGGTATAAAGGAGCCGAATGAGATGGGGCCGAATGAAGTGGGGGCCGAGTGAAGTGGAGCCGAATGAAGTGGGGGCCGAGTGTTGTGGAACCGAATGAAGTGGGGGCCGAGTGAGCTTCTTCATGGAGAATATTGGAAGGCCCTCTAGGTTAGTATTGAGCTTCTTGGCTGTTGAACGAAGTAGAGGTTGCTTGCGAGCCCGAGTGAAACTGCGGCTTCTTGGTCTTGAGGTCTTCTGGGTGAAAATTCGCCCAACATTTGCCCCCCAAAGTGGGGCACGTGCTTGCATGTGTCGCGCTTTGTTTTTCTTGTGGCAGGAAGATTGGCTTTGTAACGCCAGCGATTGGACGTTCGTATTCTGTTAATGTCCTGCAAAGGAATTTACAGTTTTAGTGTGATTTCGAATAACGGCCGTTCATGATCGAAATATTCGAGATGAAGTGAACTGTGCCGTTCAGGACGAGAGAGTGAGCCCCGAAGGGGCTCGGCATCGTCGATGCCCGGTTTATGTTTGTGAAGATGGTTTATTGCCAGCTCAGAGCATGCCTAGGGATCATTCGCAACCCCGTACATGTGTAAGTAGCTTAGCCATTTCATAATTATCAAATATTCATATGACCGATGGGCTTAAAAATGCGTGTCAAAGTGTAAATTCCCACGATGGTAGGGTTAATAACCATTCAGAGCGTGCCTATGGACCATTCGAGGTCGCGTACACGTGTAAACGATTTAATCCACGTCGGTGAGGATTTTACGACTTATTCATCGCTATCATAATCTTATTTTGTTAGTTAGTTCTGGAGTTTGGTACTTATCTGAGGGAGGCGCTTTGCACGCCACTAGTTCCTGGTCTTGGTCTGTAGAGAGAGAGTTTCATTCGGTTCTTGGTTGGTCCGGCTATTCCCATTCGGCTTCTGGTGGTCCGGTATTATTGGTCCGGTTGGGCGAATTGTTTGGTTCGGTGGTTGTGAGTTCACCTATATATAGAGGCCGTACCCCCCTTGTTTTTCTTTACCGAACGAGTAGAGCCGAGCCATATTGAGCACCGAACCAGTTAAGTACCGGATCAAACAAATACCGAATCAATCAAGCGCCGGACCAATTTAGTACCGAACCAGGTATGTTCCCTTTTGCCGAATACATACGAAAGTTTTCACTTCACCGAATGGGACTACGGCCTTGGGGCCGAATGAGATGGAAACCGAACGAGATGAAAACCGAATGAGATGGAAACCGAATGAGATGGAAACCGAACGAGATGGAAACCGAATGAGATGAAAACCGAATGAGATGGAAACCGAATGAGATGGAAACCGAATGAACTTGTGAACTTGAAAACTTTAGTTTGCGAATGAAATCCCACACTTGCACGCATTTGTTTGTTTACTTTTCTATGTTCCTTGTTCTAATGCCATGCTTTCCTTGTGTTGTAGTTAAATGTCTCGCAAGGTAGAAACTCGATCGGGCAAGAGGAAATCCAGGGATAGTGGAGAAACTTCTGCCGTGCCCCCAGCCCAGCCAGATCCAGCACAGCACGTACCCGCTCCGAGGTCACTAGTCGACGGGTATGGTCCCCAGGAGCTTCTCATCTCCCCCCCTGATTGCTATTCTAGCTCTCTGAAAGAGGAGCAACTCGACGCCATATCCCGTTCCTTTGGGATTGACAGGACGCTTATGCTGCTTCCGGGAGATGGAGTGATGCCATATAATCCTCCCGAGGGCTACTTCGCTTTTAGCAGATACCATTGCATGTGCGGCGCTATCCCCCTATCAACGCTTGGATAGTAAGCTTCACCACATATTTGAAGGTGGCTCCCTTCCAGCTCCAGCCTAACTCATATGCCATCCTGGTGAGCCTCTTTGTTATCTTCCAGAGGAGGTACGGGCGTCCTCCTTCTAACCGGGAAATCCGATACTTGTACAACCTGAGAGGCTATAAGAAGGGGTCTTCGTATATTAGTCTGGAGGCGGCCGTGCCCTTCAAACCAGTTCTGGACTTGTATTCCAAGTTCACCATGTTCAAGAAAGAGTGGTTCTTCGTCAAGGACGATGCTGTTTCTTTCCGCCTTTTCACTTCCGGCTGTAAGATTGATTTCATTTATATTTTTCATGTGTTTTGACGGTAGTGTTTTTTCTGACATGCTTTTATTTCTGGCTAGCGACAAGTGGTGTTGCAATCGTGGAGGATGATTCCTTAGTGCGAATGGCTGCTGAACTAAAGGCTATTCCGGCACGGGACCGGTCGGCCTCTTTCTTGATCAGGAACGCAACCCTCTTGGAGTATAACTTGATCTTACCGCGCCAGTCCGTAGTTAAGCAAAGGGATACGGCTGAGGAGAGGGCTGCCAAAGCTAAGGAGGGGGCTACAGTAAAGAGCGGTAAGAGGGAGCCTTTCGCAGAGCGTCCCGTGGTCGGGGGGAAGAAACTGAAGAAGTCTGATGGCCCTTCTCCAAGTATTTGCCCGACTGTCCCGGAGGAGGAAGGTGTAGAAGAGGAGGAAGGAGGCGAAGTTGGAGAAGGGTCGGAGGGTGGAGGAGATGGCGATGGTCAAGGTGGTAGTGGGGTTGCTGCTCTAACCTCTGAGCAAGACCTCGAACTGGATGAGGCTCTCCGTCGGGCCTTCGGGGAGTCGGAGGGAGAGTCGGAAACGGAGAAGGAAAAGGAGAAGGAAACGGAGAAGGCAAAGGAAACCGGCAAAACTGTGGCTTCAGCTAGGGTGACTCCGGCGATGCAAGGTGAACTTTTGTCTTCTGCCGATTCCATTTTCGATAGGGACTTAGAAATTTTTTACGGTTCACTTCCGTCCTGGAATGAGATCCAGGACTTATTGCAGTATCCCACTCCTCCGCCGGGTTTGTATAATAGATGTGTCTCCTCACTTTTCTTTCTTTTTAACTTAGCACATTTTTTGAATTGCGGATTATTGTATGTTCGTAACACTTGTTCTTTATTCCAGGGGCAGGCCAGGCGGGTAAAACGTCGGATGTTCGACACCGCCTTGAACAATTTAAGTCGAGGAGAGCTTCCGCGAAACCTTCTACTGATCGCACTGGGGATGTAGTCAGTTACCGCCCTCTTCTTGGGGTCATCGAAGAGGGTATTCAGAAAAGGAAGCGGAGCCGTTCCTTATTTGAGTCTTCTTCTGCTTCGCAGCTTCCTACTCAGCCTCCCCCTACTCAGCCTCCTCGTGATACTACGGAGGAGAGCACGGAGCCCGGCCCCCCTCCTCCTCCTTCCAAGAGTCCTACTGTCATTCATATAAGGCGTCCCGATGTGCCTCGCCCCGTGCCTCGTGACCCTTTTGCTGGTCATCCTGATTTAGACCCAAGCTTTCGGGACATTTCATCCGATGAGACCACGGGCGAGCACCTCCTTCCCCGCAACCCCATGGTAAGGGTGCTGGACGAGGCCAAATCTTTAGATCTTGATTTACTTACTACACGGGTAGTCACCATGGGGGATGAGGCCAAGGCTAATATCGACCGGGTGGCCGCAGAGACCAGGAAGTTAATGGAGCATCATGATAAGTTGGTCAAGGCCGGGGAAGAGATCGGGAGTGCTAACATTCGGTTGAGGTTAAAGGTTGCCGATCAGGCCAAGCAGCTCGCCGACCAAGCCATCCAGATTTCCCAGCATGAGGAAGCCTCCAAGCGGCTGAAAGAGACCATGGAGAAGGCCAGTAGGGCGGAATTACGGAAGATGGAGGTCGCTTGCAGGGAACGGATTAACATAGCTATCGCAACGGTGGATGAGGTTCGAAATGCGGATCTCGAGCGGGTAGAGGAGTTGTCGGGGAGGCTCGAGGCTGCGGAGATGGCTCAGGCCGAGTTGAAGGAGGAGATGGAGGAGATGAGGAGGTCCCTCAGGTTGAAGGAAGAGGAAATGAGGAGGTCACTCCAGGCTGACTGCTTGAGATACCAGTCAGAGAGGGACGTCGCCGTCGCCAAGTTGCAAGCTTCCGAGGTCCGGGTGAGGGAGTTTGAGGAAAACGAGGGGATGATGGATGAGATGTTGCAGGATATGTACTTCCACACTTGGAAGGAGGGCGGCTTGTCTTGGATGGACGATTACCCTCGGGTCATGTCCAAGGTGTATCTCCAGGCTTTAGAGGAGGCCAGGGTGAACGCGGGTAAGGAGGGCGGAGAGGCTTTCAACTTGAATGCGGTTACTGCTCAGTTCTCAAAGGAGGAGCAAGCGGCGGTGAAAGAGGGGATGCGGCTGCTTGCTGCAGAGGAAGCGGGCGTGCAGTTGGATGATGAGGATCAAGCGGCGGATGCTGGTGAGTTATTCTTCTTCCCTTTCTTTTCTTCCCGTGTTTCCATAACTTGGTTGTTCGTTTAATGAATTCTTCTTCCGAATTGGACAGGCGGGACTTCTGATCCGCATGCTGGGGGCTCTGATCCTGCGGCTAAGTAGACTGGGGAAGTTGGTGATGGAGTGTGGAGGCATCTGCCATCTTTTTGTTTCTTTTTTATCACTGTTTATGTTAGTCTTTGATATGCAACTGTAATAAAATTATTTGCACTTTGTGTGATCTTATAATATAAGCTGATTCTGTCATGTTTAAATGTTGTTGCTATCTTTATGTGCCGTGTGAGAAGTATAATTATGTATATGCCTGTGATTCTAGTTGTGTTTGATGTTAAGTTTTTGCTTGAAATATAATTTCACGTTTTGCAATGTCAGTGTATGAATAAGCTATAGTTACGCATTTATGTACAAGAGAAGAGAGTACCGCCCTTTATGTTTTATTCGCAGGCGGTAGCTTTGAGTGTCTTGTGTAACTGTTCACGGGTATAGCTGAGCGCCCTGCCACCCAGTACGCAGGCTTAGAGCCTTATGAGTGAATGCTTCCTATTCGGTTTCCTGTACTTTAGAGTTTGTTATACATGATAGGGGAAAAATATTTAAATGGAATGGAAATATAGTAAATGTAAAACTTCCAGTCACGGAAGGCCGTCGATGTGCTTAAGTTCGTGGCAAACGGGTTTTGTAGTCACTTTCCCTAGCTGTGGGTCTTGGAGACATTTGTCACCCATCTTACGCCTCTGCGGGGAGTTTTCTTTTTTACCACAGCCGCACTTAAGACACATCGGAGCCGAGATCGCGCACGGTAACTACCCGAACCATTATGGTCCGTAATCGTGGGTATTATTCGATTTACCGTGGCCGGCTAGCGTGGGTGCCGTTGGCCGTGAACTACCCCTGGCTGGCCACACCTTATGTTGGGGCTTAAAGTAGGTTCACAGTTGCCGGCGAGCCGAACGCCGTAATGAGCTGCCATCGGCTATAGTCGGCCTTTATGATGACTTATAATCGGCTCATTACAGTTGGCTTTGAGGGCAGGCGCGCAATGAGTTAACCCGCAGCAGAGGGATGCTGGAGCAAAAGTGTCAAATTGGCGAGTGCATAGAATCGTAGCGTACCTGTTAGGCCTAGTCCAGATGAGGCCGTGGTGCGTCTTGGGTGGAGATGCCATAGGATTTTGTTCAACAGAAAGGGATAAAACTTAACGAGCAGCCAAGACATAAAGGAACAAGTTAAAAAGAGACAAGATTTTTTAAAGTGGTTCGGCACGGAAATGCCTACGTCCACTGATTCTCTTTGTTAATTCACTTCATATGGGCAGTACAAGTTAAGAAAAGTATCGACGGAGGTGTCGGATGTTCCATGCCCTCTGGAACACCTCTCCGTCCACTGTTGACAAAATGTAAGCTCCGTTGTGGAGATCTTTATGAATTACGTATGGTCCGTCCCAGATGGGGTCCAGTGCCCCGGGGCGCGGAAAGATTCGCCTGAGGACAAGATCTCCTTCTTGTAAGCTGCGATGCTTGACTTTGGAATTGTATTGTGCTGCCACTTTCTGTTTGTGAGCTGCTGCTTTGAGTGCTGCATCGTTTCTCCTTTCCTCGATCAGATCCAAAGACATGAGGAGGAGTTCTTCGTTTTCTTCTGGGTTGTAGTGGATCCTACGGTGGGAAGGCACAATAGTCTCAACTGGGAGCATTGCCTCCGATCCATATGCCAAAGAGAAAGGAGTATGTCCCGTTGATGTTCTGAAAGATGTGCGGTATGCCCATAGTGCCGTAGGAAGTTCGTCCACCCAAGCGCCTTTTGACCTTTCAAGTTTCTTCTTGATTAGGGTTTTGAGAATTTTGTTGACAGCTTCAACTTGTCCGTTTGCCTGAGGGTAAGCTACTGATGAGAAGCTTTTATGAATTCCATGTTCTTGGCACCAGTCGGCAAATTCTTCGCTGTCAAACTGGAGTCCGTTGTCGGATACGATCTTGAGTGGGACTCCATACCTGCACAGAATGTTTTTGATCAAGAAGTTGATAACTTTTGCTGAAGATATTTTATTTAAAGGTTCCGCTTCCACCCATTTGGTGAAATAATCGACTGCCACTATAGCATATTTGGCTCCGCCTCGGCCCGTTGGCAGTTCGCCAATTAAGTCAATTCCCCATACAGCAAAGGGCCAAGGGCTAGTCATTTGAGTAATTTCGTTTGTGGGCAGTCGAGGAATCTTGGCGAACTTCTTACATCTGTCGCATTTCTTAACGAAGTCTAGGGCATCTTTGTTTAGTGTGGGCCAGTAATATCCATATCGGAGTATCTTTCTTGCCAAAGTCTGTCCTCCAGTGTGATCTCCGCATCCTCCCTGATGGATGTTTGTTAATATCTCCTTGGCTTCCCTTCCGGCGACGCATCTTAATAAGGGGCTAGAGAAGCCACGCCGGTAGAGGATGCCTTCTTGTATTGTGTAGTGGGGAACTTTTCTCAAGATCTTCTTGGCTTCGTCACGCCTGTCGGGTAGTATGCCATCTTGCAAATATTTCCGGATAGGAGTCATCCAGGTTCGTTCTTCGATTGCAGTTATCAGATTCGCTTGTTCGAAACTCGGGGCTAGCTGCCTTGAGATTGCTAGTGCTCCGGAAATGGTGCTGTTCTTCATACTAGCTTGCTTTGCAAGTTCATCTGCCCCTTGGTTTTCTTCTCGAGGAATGTGTTTGATTAGATAATGGTCCAATCGATCGAGCAGCAGTCTGGTTTTCTTTAGGTATGCTGTGAGTCGTTCTCCTCGAGTCTGGAATTCTCCTAGTACCTGGTTTACGACAAGCTGAGAATCACTATGAATACATAAGGAATTGATTCCAATTTCTAGGGCCAGTTCCAATCCCGCTATTACTGCTTCATATTCAGCATCGTTGTTAGTGGCCGTGAACTCCAATCTTAATGCATAGTACAACTTTCTTCCCCTGGGGGTGATGATCACAATACCTGCCCCCGAGCCTTGTTCGTTTGATGCTCCGTCTACAAAGAGGTTCCACTTGATGTTTTTTGCTACTTCGGATTGTTCCTTGCCTTCGTTGGTAGTGAATTCGGCAATGAAATCAGCCATGGCTTGCCCTTTGATAGCGGTGCGGGGATGGTAGGTGATATCATACTGACTTAGTTCGATGCACCATTTGAGGAGTCGCCCAGAAGTGTCAGGACGATGGAGCACTTGTCTTAGTGGTTGATCGGTTAGAACCCTGATGGAGTGAGACTGGAAGTAGTGTCGCAGTTTTCGTGACGCGATCAATAAACAATATGCTAATTTCTCAAGTTTAGGATATCTGGCTTCTGCCCCTGTAAATCTCTTACTTACAAAGTAAACCGGGCGTTGTGTGCGGTCTTCTTCTCTTACCAAGGCGGCGCTTAGAGCATGAGATGATACAGCGAGGTATAGGTATAACACTTCACCTTCATTTGGAGTTGAGAGTACTGGTGGTCTCTGAAGGTGTTCGATTAGGTTGAGGAAGGCTTTTAAGCATTCGTCGGTCCACTCGAACTTCCCTTTGTCTTTCTTGAGTGCTTCAAAGAAAGGGACACACTTGTCAGTTGCCTTGGAAATGAATCTGCTTAGGGCGGCCACCTTTCCGTTTAGGCTCTGCATTTCTTTTCGAGTGGAAGGTATCCTTATTTCTTTTAAAGCCCGGATTTGTTCAGGGTTTGCTTCGATTCCTCTGGCGTGGACGATGAATCCTAAGAATTTTCCCGATGATACTCCGAAGGAGCACTTTAGAGGATTCAGCTTCATTCCATATCGGCGAAGTACCCGAAACGTATCGTCCAGATGGCTTACATGGTCGTTGGCTTTCTTGGACTTTACCAACATGTCATCCACATATACCTCCATAGTTCGTCCTATCAATTCTGCGAACATTTAGTTGACGAGGCGTTGATAGGTAGCTCCAGCATTTTTGAGTCCAAAAGGCATGACTTTGTAACAATATAATCCGCGGTCGGTGATGAAGCTAGTGTGGTCCTGATCGGGAGCGTGCATGGGAATCTGGTTATATCCGGAGTATGCATCCATAAAAGATAGGAGTTCGTGTCCGGCTGTGCTATCCACAAGTTGGTCAATTCGGGGAAGTGGGAAGCAATCTTTTGGGCAAACGTCATTCAGATTGGAGAAGTCAATACATGTTCGCCACTTTCCATTGGCCTTTTTTACTAGCACTGGGTTAGCGATCCATTCTGGGTAGATGGCTTCCCGTATGAAGCCATTAGCAAGTAGATTCTTTACTTTCTCATCAAGGGCTGCCGATCGCTCTGCCCCCATGCTCCTCTTTTTCTGCTTTACTGGTACCTTGGTGGGATCGATGTTCAACATGTGGCATGCTATGTCTGGGGAGATTCCTGTCATATCGGCATGGGTCCACGCAAATACATCTAAGTTGTGGCGGAGAAAGTCAATGAGTTGATCCTTCAATTCCGTTTCCAGCTGAGATCCGATTTTTAATAGTCTACTTGAATCATGTTTATCTACCGATACGAATTCCATAGCCTCTGCAGGCTCGGCGGTAGCCTCCTCCTCTTTATCCCTGGGGTCTAGTTCATTGAAGGGATCGCTTGTGTATCGAAGAGGAGGGGCTTTCTTTAGTTGCTATGCCTCCAAGCTTTTCATGCAGAGAGTAGTCTCTGCATCTTTTCCTTTATTCTTTCTGCGGTTATTGCGAAGTTCAGTTACGTAGCAGTCTCGGGCAGCATCTTGATCTCCTTCTACTTCTCCTACTCCGTTGTCTGTTGGAAATTTCATTTTCAGGCACCAGGGGGCTAATACAATCTGAAAGTCAGACAAGGCTGGTCTTCCCAAGAAAGCGTTGTAAGCCGAGTGGTTTTCTATTAGTACGAACGTTTGTTTTCGCACAACGGAGCGGGGATGACTTCCTATTTCGACGAAGAGGTCAAGTTGCCCGAGGGGCATTTTTGCATCTCCAGTGAAACCGTGCAGTGGTTTGTCACAGGGGGATACATCCTTCATTGATAACTTCATTTTGTCGAAAGCATGTTTGAACAGGATATTTACGGAGCTTCCCGTGTCTATTAGAATCCGAAAAACTTTAGCTGGACCAAACCAGGCAGAGATGACCATGGGATCCATATGTGGGTACTGTCTTCCTTCCAAATCATGCCTACTGAATACAATGTCATTGTTTTCTTTTCGTTTCGGGTGGCGTTCCTCCGTAATGGAGTTAACATATCCTTCGGCATTTCTAAGCGACTTGCCGTACCTTTCCATCTCTGCCCAACTTCTGTCGGCGATGTGTGGTCCTCCTGAGATGGTAAGGACCACTATCTTCTCTTGACTAGAGCCACTGGTGTTGTGATTGTTGCGATTTCCTCCGCCTACTTCTGGGAGGGGTTACTTTGAGTTCTCATTGGCAGGAGTTGGAGTCCTGTTCTGACCTTTCACATAACGTTCCAGTCTTCTTCTTCTAATGTGTTCTTCGATCAAGTCCCGAAGATGGTGGCATTCATTGGTGTCATGTCCGTGGGATTCGTGGAAGCGACAGAACTTTCCGGACTTGAGTGCGTTATCTGATTCTTTCTTGTGCGGGGGGCGCTTGTATCCGAGTTCGCCCTGAGTGGCTAGGTAGATGTTTTCGATTGTTTCATTCAAAGGAGTGTAGGAGTCAAATCTTGGCCCTGGTCGATATTGGCGCTTCTCAACCTTTCTGCCCCCAGCATTGTCTCTAGATTCATTTCTTCGAGCGTCCTTAGCTGCAGTGGGAACCTTGTCCTGAACTATCTTGCCTTGTTGCCCTGACTGCCTCTCCGTAGCAGCGTCTTCAAGTCTCATATACTTTCCAGCTTCATGGAAGAAATCAGGCAAGATAGCTGGTTTTTCCTTAGTTAATCTTCTGGCAAACTTGGTGTCTGGATGTACACCACTACAGAGGGCCATTAGAGTGAGTTTTTCATCGGCATCTTGAACTGCTGCCGCTGCGGCGTTGAACCGTGTTAGATATTGTTGCAGCGTCTCTCCGGATTTCTGTTTGACATTGGATAGAGAATAAGCATCCTTGGGTTGTTCCACATGGATGCGGAACTGGCTAATAAATCTTTCTTTTAACATCTCCCATGAGCTGATGGATCCTTGGGGTAGATGGCAGAACCAGGAGGTAGCTAGATCTGATAGGAATAGCGGAAAGCATTTACATAATACTCCTTCTGTTGCTCCACTCATGAGCATATGCTGGGTGTATCTCTGCAGGTGTACGATGGGGTCGGAAGTTCCTTTGTAAGGTTCCATGGTTGGCATTTTCCATTCCCGGGGAGTGATGGCAGTTTCGATATTTCGGGTAAAGGGACTGGTGACCCTAGCGCCTATTCCCCGGTCCCTTTGCTCCCGTTGGACACATTCTCTGAATAATCGTGCCATTCGTTCGTCAGAACTTGGAGCGGACAAAAATGAGCTCGGTTCTTCCCTGCGGGATCTATCTCGTCCAGATGACCTGTAGGGATGGTACAGTCTATCACTTCTAGCATTATCCAGTGGTTGTCTTTGGCTGCTCGGATGCACGCTAGGACCAGCTACAGTTGCCCCCTGCCTTGATCTTCCCCTGTGGGGTTCTGTTTCGAGCACATCCATGGGGTCAACTTCGGGCTGGGTTCTGGCTCGGCTCCGTTCAGCGGGGTTTCTATGATTAGGTGGCATGACTGGCTCAGCTACATCCGACTCTCGCCTGGTGCATCCCCCGCCGGGTTCGGTTCTAAGGGCTTCCTCGAGTCGGAATTCGGGCTGAGTCCGGGCGCGGCCCCTATCATTGTTGTTTTTGTTGATAGCTTCTTCGAAGAGGGAAGACCTTTGTTGCCTCCGAGATCCTCCGGATTGGGACTCACCCCATGATTCAGTGTTGTGGTTGGACTCTTCAGCATCCCTTAAGCGTGACATGAGTTGGTCCACCAAAGCTTCTTGTTGGGATGTGAAGCGGTTAGTTACTTCAGTCACAACCCTGTCCAGATCTGCCCTAGTGATTGGTTGTTCCGTTGCGGGACCAGTTGGATTTTCCTGATTTTCATCTGGTACTGCTGTTGAAATGGGCTGATCTGCGATTGCTGGATCTGGAAGGCTGCTAGTTGCGATGTTCTTTCCTTTGTTAACATCCCTTCTCTGTTTGGAAGGCATGATTTCTAAGCAACGATCGATGTTGTTAGGAAGAAGGTTGAGTGGGAGAAGATGAAGCTTGAGTTCAATTCTCAGTGAAAGCACCAAAAATGTTTGCACAAAAAATGGACAAACACCTCCAAGTCGTATTATTTAGTTGATTATATGTGATTTTCAATGATTTTAGATGAGTATGTAAATATGAAAGAAGTAGGGGCTGAAATGTAAAAGACACACAGATTTATAGTGGTTCGGCCAGAATGTGCCTACGTCCACTTTATATGTTATTATCTTCTTTCTTTCAGATTACAAGTATAATGCTTCGTATATCAGTATATGAAAGTAGTTTGAAAGTTCCTTCCTTGCTTGAGCTCTCAAACTTGTCTGCCATTGTTGTACCCCTGCCCCTCTATTTATAGAATGAGGTTGAGGGAAGGGGCCTTGGAAGCATATAGCTGCTGGTGGGCCCGGGCTGAAGCAATCTGGACTGGCAATCTTCTGGTTCGGCAAGGCTTCATTCGGCTATGAGCTTGGACCGGTGGTAGGTGTGCATGTGGACCGGCAGGGGAAAGGAGAGGGTTGGTTCGGTGCTTGCCTGATCCGGTAGTAGGAGTGTGAGAATGTGGACCGGTAGTCGTTTGGTCCGGTTATGTAGGTGGTTCGGTGGCAAGGTTGGTTCGGCAGGGGAGTTGGAGTGGTGGTATAAAGGAGCCGAATGAGATGGGGCCGAATGAAGTGGGGGCCGAGTGAAGTGGAGCCGAATGAAGTGGGGGCCGAGTGTTGTGGAACCGAATGAAGTGGGGGCCGAGTGAGCTTCTTCATGGAGAATATTGGAAGGCCCTCTAGGTTAGTATTGAGCTTCTTGGCTGTTGAACGAAGTAGAGGTTGCTTGCGAGCCCGAGTGAAACTGCGGCTTCTTGGTCTTGAGGTCTTCTGGGTGAAAATTCGCCCAACAGATAGCGGAAGATGTTAAATCAGGCCTTCTATCTAAGGGCTAAAGATATCATATCAGATGAAGGAGATAAGTGAAGGAAGTAAAGGTGGAAGTAGTAGTCATGGCCAGTTTGTTGAAAGAGGTAAAGAAGATAAGAAGAATTGGCACTCTAGAGGGCGTTCTAAGTCCAGAAGGCCGGTAATGGCAGGAGAGAAAAGTATAAGGATGGAAAGTGCTTTATCTGTAAGAAACCTGGTCATTGCAAATAGGATTGTCCATATTTGAAGAAAAAGGAAGAAGGAAGAAGATGGATCTTCATCATTTATGGTGGGGAAGTCTGTATTTGACGATGTGATGTCTGCAGCAGTATCGGATGTCTCAGAGCCTTGGGTACTGGACTCGGGAGAGTCTTTCCATATGAAGTCTAATAAGGATTACTTCAGTTCTTTCGTTGGACGATAGGGAAGCTCTATTATTATGAGTAATGATGCTAGTTGTAGAGCAATGGATGAAAGTACAGTGAGGATCAGGACGTTTGACGGAGTGATAAGCACTTTGATAGGTGTCCGGTATGTTCCAGGTCTTTGGAAGTCCTTAATTTGTTTTAGACAATTGGCATCTTTGGGATGCAAGGTAACTATCGAGAAGGATAGTCTAAAGGTTTCAAGAGGTGTACTAGTTCTTATGAAAGGAGATGTGTTTCGAAATCTGTATTTGCTGAAAGGAACCACTGTTCTTGGATAGTCGTGCGTTGTAGTAGACAGTTCTCGTGCTTTGAATGCCACAAGGCTTTGGCATCTTAGGTTGGGTCATATTTCAGAGAAGGGCTTAGAGTTTCTTTGAGATGGAAAGTGATCAATGGAGAAAGCTTCGAAAAGATGGACTTTTGCCAAGAGTGTGTGTTAGCCAAGCAAACTACACTATCTTTTGAAGTTGGACTTCATAGATCGAGGTACTTGAGTACGTGCATACAGAGGTTTGGGGGCCAGTTGCTACTCCTTCTCTTAGAGGAGTAAAGTATTTTATCTCTTTCATGGATGACTTTTCTCAAAAAGTATGGTTTTATGTGATCAAGGCCAAATCAGAAAGTTTTGAAAAGTTCAAAGACTGGAAAGTGCTTATTGAGAACCAATCTGGTTCTAGGTTGAAGGTGCTGAGATCTGATAATGGCGGTGAATTTGTCTCTAGGGAGTTCCTTGATTTCTATAGACAACATGGCATTCAAAGACATTTCACTACGTCCGGCGATCCGCAATCCAATGGGGTTGTAGAATGGATGAACATGAATTTACTAGAGAAGGCTCGTTGCTTGGGATTGACGGCGGGATTGTCTAGAGGCTTTTGGGTTATGGCGTTATCAATTGCGGTGCATATCATAAATCGAATTCCATGCTCAGACATAGATGGGAAGATTCCAGAGGGAAAGTGGAGAGGTAAAGCAGTGTATCTTGGTTACTTTCGAATTTTTGGTTGTCCTGTGTAAGTTCACTATACCGGTGATGACAGTTGGAAGCTAAAGCACACAGGGAAAACTAATGGGATACACTGATGGTATCGAAGGGTATCGAGTTTGGAACCCTACTGATCGAAAGATTGTTCATTCCAGACATGTTACTTTTGATGAGTATGCTATGTTCAATCCAAAGGAGAAGCTACCTACACATCAGAAGATTTTGATAGGCCTGAGGAGATAGAAGAAGTTCCTGTATTCCAGCCAAGTAGTGGAGTTGTTTTTGATGCTGTTTAGGAAACACGGTTGATGAAACATCATAGAATAATCCATAGGTACCTTCTAGTAGTGCTGGTGATGTGCATGAATCTTGAGTAAGTTCGGTTAAAGGCGGACCTGAAAGGAGTTTAGGAAAAGCAATACCTACCTAGGTCAGTCGTACGACTATTAGGCCGCCGAAAAGGTATGGCGGTAGGCAGTTTGCGAACCTTAGCCTTGGTGATCAGTTTGAACATGCCCTGCATGTGGTTCATGAGGAGCTATTTGACATTGATGAAGCTTTGAAGTCATGTGATAGTTCGAAGTGGATGTGCGCTATGGAAGAGGAGTTAAAGTCATTGAAGAAGGACAAGACTTAGGATTTGGTACCACCTTCTCAAGAAAGCCGAGCCATAGGTTGCAAGTGGGTATTCAAGGTGAAGGATGATGGGAGATACAAGGCTAGACTAGTTGCTAAAGTGTTTTTACTAAGAAAGGGATTGGAGTATGATGAGATATCCTATCCAGTAGTGAGGCATACGTCCATCGGCATTTTACGCGCTATTGTCATAGCTCATGACTTGGTGCTGGATCAACTGGACGTGAAAACCGCTTTCTTGCATGGATACTAGGATAAGACCATCTACATGAAGCAACTAGAAGGATTTATTGTAGATGGAAAAGAAAATTGGGTTTGCAAATTAAGAAGTCATTGTATGGACTTAAATAGTCTCCTAGACAATGGTACAAGAGGTTTGACTCTTTTATGCTTTCACTTGGTTTTGATCGTAACATCAAAGATGCTTGTGTGTACTTCAGGCATTTAAGGAATGGTAGATGGGTGTACATACCCTTGTATGTGGATGATATGTTGATTGCTTCCAAGGATAAGGCTTAAATCGATAGTTTAAAGTGAAAGCTAAAAGCGGAATTCAAGAGGAAAGACCTTGGAGAAGCAAATAAAATTTGGGTATGGAAATCTAAAGGGAAAGAAAGATAGGACTTTTGAGCCTCACTCAAAAAGAGTATGTTCGAAAGGTGCTTGCTTAGTTTAGCATGGAAGGGACAAAGACAATCAGCACACTCATGCCTTTGCACATACAACTTTCTAGTAAAGGCTCTCTGATCTTGGAAAAGGACAAGGCTTATATGATGAAGGTCCCATATGCAAGTATAGTTGGCAGTTTGATGTATTCCATGGTCTGCATTAGGTTTGACATTGCATAGGCTGTTGGATTAGTGAGTTGGTTCATGGAAAATCTAGAAAAGATGCATTAGGAAGCATTGAAGTGTATCTTCAGATATCTTAGAGGAACTCCAAACCATAGACTTGTCTTTGGCAGTAGAAGAAGGGATTTCAGCTTGGTTGGATTTTATGATTCCGACTATGCTGGTGATAGAGTTCGAAGGAAGTCAACCTCTGAATATGTGTTCACCATTGGTGGGACAGCGATATGCTGGAGTGCGAGGTTGCAGGCGATTGTGGCTTTGTCCACTACAGAGGTAGAGCTCATAGCTGTGGTTGAAGCAACTAAGGAGATGGTTTATTTAAGGCGATTGTTGTGTGATTTGGGCTTCGTATATGAAAGCATAGATGTGCATTGTGACAGTTAGTGTGCAATTCACTTAGCTAAGAATCTGGCATTCAGCTCGTGGATAAAGCATACCGAGGTGAGAGAATCGTTACTTGTCTCTATAAGTAAAGAGAAGTTAGTTTGTCTTCAGAAAGTTCACATAAAGGAGAATGTAGCAGATATGTTTACAAGTCATTGCCTATTGCTAAGTTCTATTATTGCTTGGGTTTGATTCGCTTAATGAAGTGCTAGGTGCCATAGGGTGGCACGAGGGGAGAGTTGAGATGGTTCATGAAGATGTTTGTTTTTCATGGTGGAGATTGATAGATTCTACACGGATTGGGTACTTCAAACACTTTGTTGAAGGGCGGTGACCTTTCCGGAGTTCGTCGATAGAGTGTAATAGGTGATGGCTTTGCCGAAGCTTATTGAGTAAGTATCCATTGCTTGAAGCATGAAGATGTAGATGGAGTTGGATAGCTTGAATGGAATTTGGTATCAAGGTGGAGATTATTAGAAATTAATACCTAAATTCGAGAAGAAGCCATTGGAGAAGTATCGATGAGGAAGGAGGAAGGCCTAACCCTAGAAGTAGAAGCAAGCTCCAGGAAGTTGCTAGAATTGCCAAACCATTATCTTGGTTCGGTGGAGCTGGAGTGGTGTTGGGTGGAGACCGAACGAGATACTCCGTTCGGTGGTTGGCTCGGCGTTGTAGCTATGAAGGCCAAACAAGTAATATTATTCGATGGTGGAGGCACTCTTATTCAATAGTGGAGTAGCAATTGCTAGATCAAATCTGTGGTCCGGTTATGATCTCGTTCGGTAATAATGATTCGGCGGTGGATGAGAAGGAATATGTTTCATCGGATGATTTTGATTCGGTGATTTGGTTATGTGAAAGTTTCCTTCCACTCCATGTGTTCCGTTCGGCATTGAGGAGGACCGAACCAAACTGGGGATGCCAGACCAAAATGAACATGTGCATGTCGGACCAGATTATGAAGTGTGCTACCGAACCAGATGAGGTATGTCGAACCAAACTTCAAGACTGCTATATAGCAGCTACCCCTTCTCATATCTGTACTCTATAAATAGTGGAGCTTCTGGACAATAATGGCAACCATTTTAGAGAGCTAAAACTCTACAGAATGTTATCTGTATTTTAATTCTTATTATGTATAGTCTCTAAAAGTGAATCAATCTTGTAACTCTAATCTTTTAGTGATTAATAAAATCTTCTTTCACTAAGTGAATGTACACAGCCTCGTGGTAGTGGAACCACTATAAATACCGGCGTTATTTATTTTTCTGCATTGCATAAATCTTTGACTATATATTCTAGTATTTATCTCTATTTGTTTCGTCTCACTACAATCACGATCCAATTATTTTTCGCTGTGTTGTGTTTTTTATTCCCTTAGACTGATCATTTGAAGCGATTTTCCCTAACAATCTGGTATCAGGGCTGCAAGGTTGATTGAGGAGTGTTAGACACTATATCAGGAGATGAAACGACTCCAATTATTACATGACCTTATACTTGAGGGATGTATATCGCGTCAGGATCACAGTTGGCACTTGAAAAATAGAATGGGGATAAAGACTTCGAGAAGTTGCAATGGAGGATGAAGGCTATTCTAATGAGGAATAAAGTCCATACAGTAGTGTTTTCCTTTGAGAAATTGACGGCTGGCATCTTAGTCGCGGAAAGGAAAGAGATAGAGGAATGAGCATTTACTACTTTACAACTAGCTATGGGAGAGAATGTTATCTTAGAGATTAACAGTGAGACCACTGCTAGGGGCATTTGGACCGAACTAGAAAATCTCTATTTAAAGAAATCTATGACTGAACATTTGATATTGTTGAAGTAATTTTTCACCATGCGGATGAGAGAGAGTACTTCAGTGATGTAACATCTTAACTTCTTTGATGATCCCATGATGAAGATGAAAACTGTTGACTTGAAGATGGATGAGGAGAAAATGGCAATGATTCTTTTGTATTCTCTTCCGAAGCGATACATAGGTTTCGCTAATAGCCTTATCTTCGCTTGAGACACGTTGAAAGTGGAAGATGTAGAGTCGGGACTTCTATCTAAGGGCTTGAGAGATCAGATGAAGGAGGTAAATGAAGGAAGTAGAGGTGGAATTAGTAGTCACGGCCTGTTTGTTGAAAGGGGTAGAGAAGATAAGAAGAATTGACATTCAAGAGGGCGTTCCAAGTCCAGGAAGCCGGTAACGGCAGTAGAGGAAAGTCTAAGGATGGAAAGTGCTTTATCTGTAAGAAACCAAGTCATTGGAAAAAGGATCGTCTAGATTTGAAGAGTAAGGAAGAAGATGAATCTTGATCGTTTATGGTGGAGAAGTCTATATCTAACGATGTATTGTCTGCAGCAGT
Organism: Allium cepa; assembly: GCA_030765085.1. NCBI lineage: Eukaryota > Viridiplantae > Streptophyta > Magnoliopsida > Asparagales > Amaryllidaceae > Allium > Allium cepa. Next base: position 43,262,047 of record CM060937.1, read on the forward strand.
ATCGGATGTCTCAGACCATTGGATGCTGGAATCGGAAGTGTCTTTCCATATGACGATTACTTCCATTCTTTCATTGGATGACAGGGAAGCTCTATTCTTATGGGTAATGATGCTAGTTGTAGAGTAATGGGTGAAGGTAAAGTGAGGATCAAGATGTTTGATGGATGGATATGCACTTTGACAGGTGTCTGGTATGTTCCAAGTCTTCGAAAGTCCCTATTTTCTTTAGGACAACTGGCATCTTTGGGATGCAAGGTAAATATCGAGAAGGAAAATCTGAAGGTTTCAAGAGGTGAACTAGCTCCTATGAAAGGAGATGTGTTCTAAAATCTGTATTTGCTAAAAGAAACCACAGTTCTTGGAAAGTCGTGTGTTGGAGTAGACAGTTCTCGTGCTTTGGATGCCACAAGGCTTTGGCATCTCAGGTTGGATCATATTTCAAAGGAGGGCTTAGAGTTGCTTTGAAGATGGAAAATGATCAAAGGTGGAAGATTTGACAAGATGGACTTTTGTAAGGAGTGTGTGTTAGGCAAGCAAACTAAAGTATCTTTTGGAGTTGGACTCCATAGATCAAGGCGACTACTAGAGTACGTGCATACAGATGTTTAGGGACTGGTTGCTACTCCTTCTCTAAGAGGAGCAAAGTATTTTATCTCTTTCATTGATGACTTTTCTCAAAAAATATGGGTGTATATGATGAAGGCCAAATCAAAAAGTTTTGAAAAGTTCAAAAACTGGAAAGCGCTTATTGAGAACCATTCTGGTTCTAGGTTGAAGGTGTGGGGATCTGATAATGGCGTTGAATTTGTCACTAGGGAGTTCCTCGATTTTTATAGACAGCATGACATTTAGAGACATTTCACTACACCCGGCGAACCACAATCTAATGGGGATGCGAAAATGATGAATATGACTCTACTAGAGAAGGGTTGTTGCTTGGGATTGACGGTGGGCTTGTCTATAGGTTTTTAGGCTGAGGTATTATCCATTGCGTCGCATATCATAAATTGAATTCTATGCTCAGCCATAGATGGTAAGATTCTAGGGGAAAAATGGAGAGGTAAAGCAGTGTATCTTGGCTACTTTGGAATTTTTGGTTGTCCTGTGTACTTTCACCATACAAGTGACGACAAGTTAGAGGCTAGCGTATACAAGGGCATATAAATGAGATGCATTGATGGTATAAAAAAGTATCGAATTTGGAACCATGTTGATTGGAAGATTGTTCGTTGCAGACATGCTACTTTTGATGAATAGGCTATGTTTAATTCGAAAGAGAAGCTACCTACCATGTCAGAAGATTCTGATAGGCCTATGGAGATGGAAGAAGTTCCCATATTCCGTCCAAATAGTAATGGAAGAAGTTCCCATGTTCCGGCCAAATAGTACAGTTGTTGTTGATGCTGCCATGGAAAATGCAGTTGATGAAACATCATAGGATAATCCACAGGTACCTTCTAATAGTACCGGTGATGTGCATGAATCTAGAGGAAGTTCAGTCTAAGGTGGAGCTGAAAGGAGTTTAGGCAAAGCAGTACCTACCCGGGTCAGTCGTACGACTATTAGGCCGCTTAAAAGGTATGATGATCGGCAGTTTATGACCCTTAGCCATGGTAATAAGTTTGACCATGCCTTACATGTGGTTCATGATGAGCCGCTTGACCTTGATGAAGCTTTTAAGTCATGCGATAGTTCGAATAGGATGTGCGCTATGAAAGAGGAGTTAGAGTCGTTGAAGAAGAACAAGACTTGGGATTTGGTACCACCTCCTCAAGGAATTCGAGTTATAGGTTGCAAGTAGGTGCTCAAGGTGAAGGGCGATGAGAGATACAAGGGTAGACTAGTTGCAAAAGGATTTTCACAAAGAAAGGGATTGGATTATGATGAGATATTCTCTCCAATAGTGAGGCATACGTCCATCCGCATTTTGCTCGCTATCATCACAGCTCATGATTTGAAGCTAGAGCAGCTGGACGTGAAAACTGCTTTTTGCACGGAGACTTGGATGAGACCATCTACATGAAGTGGTCAAAAGGATTTATTGTAAATGGGAAAGAAAATTGGGTTTGCAAATTGAAGAAGTCAATGCATGGACTTAAATAGTCGCCTAGACATTGGTACAAGAGGTTTGACTCTTTTTTGCTTTCTCTTGGTTTTGATCGTAGCATCAAAGACGCTTGTATATGCTTCAAGCATTTAAATAATGGTAGATGGGTGTACCTACTCTTATTCATTAATGATATGCTGATTGCTTCCAAAGATAAGGCTGAAATCAATAGTTTAAAGTGAAAGCTAAAAGCGGAATTCAAAATGAAATACCTTGGAGAAGCAAAGAAAATTTTAGGTATGGAAATCCAAAGGGATAGAAAGCTAGGACTTTTGAGCCTCACTTAAAAGGAGTACAATCAAAAGGCGCTTGCTCAGTCTAGCATGGAAGGGGCAAGGGCAATTAGCACACCCATGTCTTTACACATACAACTTTCTAGTAAAGGCTCTCCGATCTCGAAAAAGGACAAGGCTAATATGATGAAGGTCCCATATGCAAGTGTTGTTAGCAGTTTGATGTATGCCATGGTTTGCACTAGGTTTGACATTGCACAGGCTATTGGATAGGTGAAAAGGTTCATGGCAAATCTAGGAAAGACACATTGGGAAGCACTGAGTGTATCTTAAAATACCTTAGAGAAACTCCAAACCATGGACTTGTCTTTGGCGGCGGAGGAAGAGATTTCGGGTTGGTTGGATTTTGTGATTCCGACTATGCTGGTGATGGAGATCGAAGGAAGTGTGTTCACCATTGTTGGACAACGATCAGTAGGAGAGCAAGGTTGCAGACCATTGTGGCTTTGTCCACTATAGAGGCAGAGCTTATAGCTGCGGTTGAAGCAACAAAGGAGGTGCTTTATTTAAGCAGATTGTTGTGTGATTTGGGCTTCGTGTATGAAGGCGTAGATGTGTACTGTGACAATAGGAGTGCAATTCACTTAGCTGAAAATCTGACATTCAGCTCGAGGACGAAGCATATTGAGGTGAGAGAGTTGTTCCATGTCTCGATGAGTGAAAAGAAGCTAGTTCGTCTTTAGAAAGTTCACACAAAAGAAAATGCAGCAGACATGTTTACCAAATCATTACCTGTTGCTAATTTCGAGCATTGCTCGGAATTGATTCAATTAGTGAAGTGCTAGGTGCCACGGGGTGGCATTGGGCGAGAGTTGAGATGTTTCATGGAGATGTTTGTTTTTCATGGTGGAGATTGATAGGTTCTATGCGGACTGGTACTTCGAAAACTTTGTTGAAGGGCGGTGGCCTTGTCGGAGTTTGTTGGCAGAGTGTAATGGGTGATGACTTGTCGAAGCTCATTGGGTAAGTATACATTGCTTGGAGCATGAAGGTGTAGATGAAGTTGGATAGCTTGAATGATTTGGTATCAAGGTGGAGATTGTTAGAAATTGATGCCTGAATTCGGGAAGAAGCCATTGGAGAAGACTCGATGAGGAAGGAGGAAGCCCAAACCCTAGAAGCGGAAGTAAGCTTCAGGAAGTTGCTAGAATTGCCGAACCACTATCTTGGTTCGGTGGAGCTGGAGCGGTGTAGAGTAGAGACCGAACAAGATACTTCGTTTGGTGGTTGACTTGATGTTGTTGCTATGAAGGCTGAACGAGTGATCTTGTTCGATGGAGGAGGCGATCTTATTCAATGGTGGAGTAGCAATTGCCGAATCGGATTTGTGGTCTGGTCATGATCTCGCTCTGTGATAATGATTCGGCAGTGGATGAGAAGGAATATGTTTTATCTGGTGATTTTTGGTTCAGTGATTTGGTTCGGTGAAAGTTTCCTTTGCCGCACCATGTATTTCATTCGGCAGTGAGGAGGGCCAAACCAAACTGAGATGCCGGACCAAAATGAACATGTGCATGCTGGACCAGATTGTGAAGTGTGTTACTGAACTAGATGAGGTATGCCGAACCAAACTTCAGGACTGCTATATAGCAGCTACCCCTCCTCATATCTTCACTATATGAATAGTGGATATTCTGTATAACAATAGAAGCCATTTTAGAGAGCTAAAATTATGTAGAATTTTGTCTGTATTGTTAATCCTTCTTATGTATAGCCTCCAAAAGTGAAACAATCTTGTAACACTGATCTTTCAGTAATTAACAAAATCTCCTCTCCCCAAGTAGACTTATATTGTTGCGCGATAGTGGAACCACTATAAATACTGATGTTATTTATTTTTCTGCATTGCGTAAATCTATGATTGTCTGTTCCAGTATTTATCTCCGTTGTTTCATCTCACTACAATCACGATCCAGTTTTTTCTGCTGCGTTTAGTTTTTTATTCCATTAGACTGATCGTCTGAATGGATTTTCCCCAACAGAAGTATGGTTGTCTAATCATGTTGGATAAAATAATGAATTATGGGATATTTATGAAGTTGTTTGAATAGGTTTTCAGAGAAAAACCTAAGTTTTAGACTCCAATCACTTTAATTTTCTGGTATGTTATGTAAAACAATAATTTGGAGATGGGCTTTTAACTCCATAATTTTCCAAGTTAGTTAAATACTTTATGAATTTCCCAAGACGGAAATTGGGTTTAATTTGGGTTTTAAATATTAAGAAAAATTAAAAAAAAATTGGCTCTAAATTTTTTATAAGTTAAAGATTATGAAAATTTTCAATTTTTGTGATTTCCCAAGTGATTATGGTTTGTAACAAATTTATTATGCTAGATAAGCATTTAAATTATTAAGTAGTTAAAAATTGATTTTTTTTAAACTTTAAAACGATGCAGTAGTTTTCCAAAAAAGAATTGTATAAGGTTTTGTAATATCCAATAGAAATTGGATAAGAGTTAATATTAGGTGAAAAATATTTGTTTTTAGCAGTAATAAATAAGTTTTCAAACTAATTAAGACAATGCCACGTCGCTTGTGTCATAGCCGAGCCTAAGACATCGCCGCACCTGTAACGACCTAAAATTTCGACCTCGAAAATTCGACACTAATACGTTCACTGTAGAAGTGCCGAACAATCGAATGCCGAAACTTCCAGATTGTTAAGAAAAAGACAAAGAGGAAGAAGAAGAAAACAAAACGAATCACAAAATCTCACATTTCGCAGCGGATCAAAATATAATATTAAATAATAATAGTTATACAAGGAAAGCAATATCTGTTAATTTACATCAATACATTAGAGTTACAACCAAACACATATAAACTGGATAGTTAAAATTAACTTGACCCAGATATAAACAATAATACTCAGCGGTACTCCATATGTTCCTGCCATCCAGCTTGCCACCTGAGCTCCAGAACGTCCAAACCTGAAAATCTGTTATACTCATTCTGACCCGAGCATTACATCAAAGTAACAGCCAGGTCAGGCTGGAAATCAACGTGAGTAAATCCATCTAACACGTAATACTAATGCAAAAACTTATTTAAAACCCAGCATAACTCGTACTTCACTACGAGATCTAAACTTGTCAAATCCATACTTATTTCACAAATCAATCCTAAGTACCACTATATAGTTTCAGTGTCCAATTTACTTAAATTATTCCATTCCAGCCTATTTATTTCACATATCAAAACTATAAAGTATTATTGTAGATCCCAAATTGAAGTGGTTTTAGGTATTTACTGATACCCGACCCCGGTCTCTTCGATCCCAATGTTATCCTTTAAGCCAAATTGTTTACATTTAAACAATTCAATTTATATTAAGGACTTCACATTTACATACACAATTCCTCAGATAGATACCCCAAATGTTACAGTTCAACCCAGGTGTCTTATATCACAAAGCATCACAAGCGCATATCATATATATCAAATAATCTAAGTCATTCAATATACCTTAATCATCTATAAGCAAGATTAATTAGTCATACCATTTCAAATTAAATTAATTTCTTCAATCACCTTTAATCCTACTTAACCTTAATTAATTACAAACCATTAATTAATTAATCTTTAATTATCCATCTGAATTAATTATCCATAATTACTATCACAAGTAATTATTCCATTGGTTAATTATCTTCAATTAATTAACCCTCAATTAATAATAATTACCCTCTAATAACTAATGAACCTTAATTACCGATTTAAATTAATTTCCCATAACAAATTAATCCTTTACATTAAGTAAATATTTTTTCTAGTAATTACTTACATTAATTAATCTCTAATTACTAATTAATTAATCCTTAACTAACAATTAATTAATCTCTAATTGATAATTAATTAATTTCTAATCAACTAATTAATTCTCTAATTAATAATTAATTAATCTCTAATTAACTAATTTATAACCTTTAATTATTTATTAAATGCTTACAATTAATCACTTGAGAAATAAATTGATTAAAGTTCAATATACTAATTAAGCACTCACTTAATTCCATTATTAATTTATTTGGTAACACTTAGGATTCAATTCAATTAACTTACTTAACATAGAATTTTCCACTGCAAAACAATTGAATTCAAAAACATTCTATTTAAAAATTTAATTTGAAACTTATTTAAAAATTAGCTTTGAACTTGATACTACAAACTTAATTTTTAAAACAAGTTAACAAATTAATTTAGCTTCAAAAACCTGATCACCTTTCTATTTACTTAGTTTTGAAAACTTGTAAATAAGGATTACTTTTTAAAGTTTGAGAAACCCTAGCCAAAGATCAGGTTACTCGAGCTAACACCCGGGCAAAACATTAACTCCACATCTTTGAGATATTCGCTACACAACTTCGACCATGCACCCGAGCAAATCCTTCTTCCCCGATCCACACATCCCACAGTTACACAAGACACTAGTGTACGTGCACACGAACTCCGTCTCCGATCCTCACTCCGACCTTCAATACGCCGGCAACGCCCCCCTCAACCCAACCGACCATCCAAAAACACTAACCACATCGACAAATCGAAATCGAACAAATTTCGGTATCCTACAGGAAGAACTCGATCACCCATCGCCTCATATCACCCATCTCCAACCAACGGAGATCCCGGCCTCGAGCCTAAACCTTCGTATGAAGTCTTCGCTCCCTTTCCTCCGACCCAGAGCCCACTCGAAACATCGCGGCGTGGCTTAACCCTTAAAATCAATGATGACCTGAAACTATACCTTAAACCCTAAACCGACGCCAAACGTCCACCACGATGGTCTAAAAATCCAAAGACCATTTTCCCCAAATGCTACGTTCCCCAAGCTTGCCATAGCAATGACCCTGACCACCCAAAACTTGCCGATCATCAGAAAATGCACAATACCCAATTTTCGTTCAACATGAAATTCCTCTTGAAATACAAGCTTAAAAATCACGAAACTATATCATTTCACATGACGATTTCAATTATACAAACAAAACATTAGATTTAAACAACTTATTTTTTTGACTTGGATTGTTTTTTTTACTATAAATTAAAACTTTTCTAATGTATGCTCAATATTTTAACTTGAAATTATTTTTAAAATTTAAATCTGGAAACTACAAACAAATTTCCTTTAATACTCATAGTCTAAAATTGTTTAGTTGTAGGGTATGATTTTTGAAAAGTTTCCTTGAGCCTGTAAACCAAACAGAATCCAAACATAGACAGTCTTCCAGCAACACAGCTTATATTTCAGGTAAAATTTCATTTCTATATCCATGCAAACAGTTTTTCGATCAATACTACCATTGAATCCAAAATTTTAACTAAAGAATTCAGATTTACTCACCTGTTATTGAATTTTGAACAGAGCAACCCTGAGTTCTCTCTTTATTTATTTTGAATCTGCAAGTAAATTGTTTCCTTGATCGTCTTAGTTGAGCTTGAATTTATCTGGATCCTTTATTCAATTTGAGATGAATTTGGATCTACTCTGCTTGCTTTAGATTATTGAACTGCTATTTGATCATGCTGGATTTTAGCAAGAGTTTGATTTTAGCTGTTTGAATTTATCTCAGGTTAGTATGTTATTAACAGGTTTTGGGTTTTCCTTGTTTTGGAGATGAGAATAGGAAAGAAATAGAAAAGGAAGTGTAGATATATATTTATAACTTGATTTTATGATTTTTTTTTTAAAATAAAAGTAAAAGTAAAAGATGACACTTGTTTAATAACCAAACATTTGTCACTAGCATGTATTAATTGATTTACATTTGTTAAACTATATATTCTTAACTTACAAGTGTAAACTTCCTTGGATTAATAAATTTTTAAATGATTTTTATAAAACTTATATATATATATATATATATATATATATTTCCTATTAAGTAAATACATTATCTTAGTTTATATAAATAAGTCTTTTAAAGAAAATATTAAAACAAATTATATAAAAGAAATAAAATCATATATAATATATTTTTAAATCCAATATTATTTTAGGAGATCTAGCTTTTGAGTTTCAAATTTAAATTCAAATTCAATTTTAAAAGCCACTCACACACACACACACACACACACACACACACATATATATATATAGACACACACGCACAATTAAACAAACACATTTTTAATTTTATTGAAAATAATAATTATTTTCTATTTAAAATCTACTTCTATCAATATATATATAAACCATCATTATTTTTGTTTTAAAAGAATAATTTATCAATTTTAAGAGATTATCAAATAAATATTTATCCAGATATCTTTTATTATCAGAATTTTTATCTATTCAACTGAATAAACCAGTTAAATTATCCACTTATCAGATGTCCAAAAATCCGGGTTATCACATTTCTCCCCCGTTTGAATCTTTTCGTCCTCGAAAAGGAATGAAGCTAGAATTTATTAAATACTTAAAATTAGATAAATCACTCTTTGATCATTTTTAAAACACTTTTAAATCTATATAATGTTACCAGGAATAGTTTTTATAAAAATAGTTTTTATAACTTGATGTCTCAACAAGTCCATCCTTGTTCTTACAGAAATTCAGTGATATGTTGATCAGGCGTAGGACTGAAAATCTATAAGTGCTTAGTAAACCCGTTTTCAACACCCAGTAAAAATACTTGGGAAAACATTTTGTTAAAAACATAGAAAACATTTTTGAAATCGAGGAAACATCTTTGGTGAGAATGCTTTTGAAATCATCACCCCTTCATGGTTGCAGTTAATCCGATGGTTACGTTGCCTACCCGGCAAAATCCATAGATAACTGTAGGCACTCCATGCCCTTTGATTATGCTATGGAACCCACCACAGATCGCAGTTACATCCCGGGTTACGTTGCCATCATGTCAAAAGTCCATGTAACTGCAGGCATCAGCGTCCTCAATTTTCGCTGCCAAATGAAACTTCACCACTTCCATATAGGTCGCAGACTACATGAGTCAAGTCCCAATGTAGCCTTAGGCTCTCATGGCCTTTCGACTTTCGCTATGTCTCCATAGGTTGCAGTCTACCGATGCTACATCGCTATCACGGCAAAATCAAGCGTAGACTATTGGCTCTCACGGCACACACGACTTTCGCTATGGTTCATAGTAGATCGCAGTGACACCGAGTTACACTATCGTTACATCATAACCCAAATGTCTCTATAGGCATCAGCGCCCTTGACTTTCGCTACCCATAACACAAAATCCCCAGGAACTTCAGTTTGTCCGGACTTCCTTCCAGGATTCATTTTAGAGCCTCCCCCTTAGGGCTCAAGGCAGACCCACCCCGTGGATCTCCTAATGAAGTTCATTCCAATGGGAGTGCCTTTTTTTCCCAGAGCCAATCTCAAAACAATTTATACTATGTGCTTATAATATCTTTCAAATCATACCCTTTATGATTTACATCAAAATCTCCTTTGCGCAAAATCGACATCCCAAATCGGTTGTTTCAAACTTGGCTTTCCAAACTCCTAAAATTTAATTTTTCCAAAATCAAAAGCCTTTTACAAATCCATAAGTTCCAAAACCTAGTTTCCAAAATCATCCTCATAAAACCACTATATATATAAATATATAAAATCATGGAATCACTTCATACTTATATAAATTCCCTTTTTATACTTTAAATATTTTCAAAAAACCCTTTCTTCTGGTTCTAGATTCAACATAGGGGGAGCTTATCATATATAACAAATATTATAACTTTACTATGCCAATCAAGATCAAATTTTGATTTTCTTTTATAAAGTTAATTACTATATCACTTACTTTTAGTAAAGTGGATTTGAAAAGATATCCAACTTCCACCTTTGCTCATGTATATTTCTCAAAATATACTTCTCTTTCAAAAATCATTTCTCATTTCTTTCATAATTTCAATATTAATATCATTTAAGCACGTACGATGTACATATACCATCCGTACACAATTTCAAATCTGGTCGTTCACTCGATCACACAATTTCACTTCCGAACTAGTATCGTCCATCCTACTTCCTAGTGCGGACTCAGATCTGTTTTCTTGATCAGAAACCATCATTCTTCTTGCATAGTCACAACTATGATAGAGAATTCCCAGAATCAATCAAAAATCCATATCTAGGGTTCGCCGTCGAAAATCGAGTGAAAAATCCCAACTCGGATCGATATACTATCTCGAAATTCTATGCTCGAATCCAGATCAAATCATTATACGAATAGAATAATATATGTACATCCTGTGTATTTTATCATCACTGATTATTAGCTAATCAATTCACTTTTACATCACATTCATTTAGATTTCTATTCACTTATTCACAATTGCTTCATTCTACTAGATTAATCTCTTTAATTATAAACAGTTTGCACTCTGACCACTTGATATAGAAAATAGCTTGAATTTTTTAAAAATAGGTAAGTGGTTGAAAAATAGTTATTAGTTGTAAAATAGTTGTAAGATAGTAATTAGTTTATAAAACAGTTGTAAAATTGTTATAAAATAGTTAAATAGTTCTAAAAGTAGTTGTAAAATAAATATAAGATAGTTTTGGGTTTTAAAAAGAAAAGCTGTATAGTAAATAGCTAGGAAAATAAATTTAAAATAGTTATATTAAAATAATTTACTTGAAAATAGTTTCAGAGTCAAACTGTTCAATTTTCCAATTCCATTTCCAATTAACTTTCAATTTCCAATTTTATCAAATTGATTCAATTTCAATTCAATTTAACTTAACTTCAATTCCCTTTCCAAATTCAAATCAATTTCCATTTGAATTTAAACTTATTCAAATCAAATCTCACTTCTAATTAATCCAAATAAAATTCAGTTTGAACTAATTTCGATTCCATTTAAATTTAATTCCAAGCTCAAATTTAAACCATCTCGAGTTACATAAATTCGAGTTAAATTTTAAATGTTGATTTAATCCTTTAAATCAAATCAACCTTTACTTCTAATTTAACAGCCTAAATCCTTAAACAATTTTAATTCTAGATCCAAATTTCAAAATTCTCTTTTAAATTACCTTTACTTAACTTATTACAAAGTTCAAATTAGAGTTCAAAACTTTTTAAATGATTTAATCTTCAGAATCCAATTTATTTCCAATTTTAACTTCAATAACCATTCTTAAACAATTTTAGTTTGCAAGTTCATTTTTAACATTTGAATCTTAAGCTCAAAGTTATTCCCTTTACATAAGTTCAAATCTTATTTCTATTTTATTTCAATAATGGATGTATATTACCTCAATCCATTTCTTAATTCAATTAAAATAATCCAATTCGCAGTTTCATGGATTATCAATAACAACAGGATGATATCGGGATAAGTCAAAATAAATAAATATCCAAATTATTTAAAACGTTCATCAATAGCATCTAATTCCAATTTCCAGATCTCAAACCCATTTTGAGATCCACACACTCCCAATTTAAATCAACCTATCTTAGAAATTATTAAGGTATTAAAATGATTAAATGAATAAGATAATTAAGGAATGACTTATTTATTTAATTTATAAATTAATAATTTAGATTAATTTATAATTAGAGATTAATTAAGAAATAAATTAAGAAAAGTAATTAAAGAATGTTAAGTTAATGAAAGTCATTAACTAAGGATTATTTAACAATTAATTAATATGATTAATTTTAATAATTAATTAAATTAATTAATTAATGGTAATCATTTGTAAAAATTGTTTTAAGATTAATTACTTGATGGAAGTAATTAAGGAATTAATTACTTAATGTAATTAATTAAGTTTAAATGTAATTTGTTTAAGTTAATTAATTAAGTTTAATTAAGTTAAACACTGGATGCTTCGATAATAATTACCTAATGTAATTTATGAAGTATAATTACTTAGTGAAGTAATTAATGATAATTACTGGATGTAATTAATGAAAATGATTTAAGAATGAAATTAATTTGGATTAAATTACTTTATAATCAATCAAGGGATTAATTATAGATAATTAATTAAGGTGTAATTAATTTGATAAGTAATTAAGGATAGTTAATTACTGAATGTGATTGATCAAGGTGATTAATAATTATGGTTTAATTGAGATTAATTACTTAATGTAAATATTTTAAATAAGTAATTAATTTAAATTTAACTAAGATCATTAATTAGTATAATTAATGATGTAATTAAGGTTGATTAATTAAGACTAATTAATCAATGATAGGTGATTAAGGGTAATTAATCAATGTAATTAATTAAGGATCGATGTAATTAATTATAATTAATTAATTAAGGAAGTAATTAAGGGTTAATTACTGTTTTTGGTTAAGAGTGATTAATTTATGAAATTAATTAAAGGATAATTACTTGAATGTAATTAAAGGGTAATTAATCAAGGGTGATTAATTAAGGTGATTAATTATAGGATAATTAATTAATTAAATTGTAATTAATTAATGGTTATGTAAGCAAGATTTATATTGATGTAAGTGATTAATTTAATTCACTTTAAATTAATTAAAGATGGAAGTAATTAATTTAATTCATTTTAAATTAATTATAGATGGTGTGATTATAGATCATTGCTTATGTATGGATGGATGATATTGTTTGCCTTGAATGGTTTGAAATCTCAGATATGAGATAAGTAATGTAGTGTGATATGGATACATTGGTTGCATTGTGATGATGGTATGGACTATCTTTTGATAATGATAATATGGATTATCTGTTGCGATGATAATGATGATTATCTATTGTGATATGTGAATTATCTATCTATGTGTATGTAGATAATGAAATTGAATTGTTTTAAACTTTAAAACAACTTGGCCTTAAAAGATATGCTTTGGATTTCGATGAAACCGGGATCGGGTTTCCAGATTTGGATATTCGAAAACCACATCAATCCAAATTAACGATAGGTCGTGAATCTCAAGTGAGGAGTGAAGACTCGAGGTGTAAGGACTATTCGTCGTTAAAACTCTGAGGGTGTATTCCAATACGAGTTTAATGGGGTAGTACTTTCAGATTCGAGATGAAGATTCAGAGTGCAAGGGTTATTGTCGTTAACTCTGAGGGTGATTCCAAGATGAGTGTAACGAGATAATGCCTTCCGTTCCGTTCGAACCCGGAATGAACTTGTATGGACTGAATGCTTTCAGAACATCGTCAGGTGGACGACGAGCGTTCTAAGATAGATGTGTTCTATAAAGGTAATCGTAGCCTCAAGCCTAATCAACCGGGAATGGCTAAAACAGGGGAGGTGCAGCAAGGCTAAGTGGGTCATGCCTAAGTAGGATGAGATTTTTCCCTGTCTAGAGGTCCCTTTTGTTTCAGCTTAGTGGGCAGTAGGATACGCGCGCCAACTGCGGGGTTGTCTTGTTCAGAACTGTTCAGTAAAGAATGGTTCCGGCTTTGTGTTGCAGGGGATTGGAAGTAATCCTCAGTACGGTAATATAGGCCACGTACTGTGACGGGTGATACCCCAGTAGCCCTGCCATTGTATGGAATCCAAAATCCAATAAGTGCCAAAAGTTTTGATTGTATTACCCACTTTTGTGGCTAATAGCTGGAATTTAATAAATGTAACAATTTCGGCTATTTCATAGTTACTTGAAAACCATAGACCTATTATAATATCACGTGATTTCCTATCAAATGTTTTGGTTAGCGTAAGGTAAAAACTTTACCATGTTTATGTGTGGGAAGCCTTATGTGATACCTTTTCTTTTCAAAGGTTTTTAAAAGTTAAGCAACCTTAACTTGTTACTCACACAAGACCCATGTCTGACCCAGAGTTTATCTTCTGTTTTTATTAAACTCTTGGGTACTCAAATTTTTACGAGTAGCCAAGGGATTCAGGTTAGCTTTGACGAATTGTGGAGGAGCAATGGAGCATGAGGCTTCAGCGTGTAGATATATAGCGTTCCACTGTGTTTGATATCTCTGTGTTTTTCTCTGAGTTTTATTGAGTTGTATAACTAGACAGGTGTTTATAACTGTCTAGTATATGTTGTATAATCTGTGTAACTCTGATAGTTGTTGTATATGATACCATGTAATACTTATGTTATTAATATAATTTATTCGTTCCGTTGTTGAGATTCTATGTTGTTTCTTCTTTCTTCTCTTTCTTTCTCTTTTCTATCTCTTTCTTTCTTATTAATGATACGTCATTCTGTGGAGATGAATGGCGGGTCGTTACAGTGGTATCAGAGCGCTAGGTTGAGTGAATACCTAGGCTTTGGAGTGTTTTCTTTCTTGAGAGAGCGTATTTGAAACTTTAAATATATTTATACATATTTATCTATTTCTACCTATCTGTTGGGTTACCTGTTCGGGTTTTCCAATATAAGTTATAAAGGTAAATGTGGTAATGGTGTGTATCACGGCTACCATTGGTTGGAGTTTAATGTTTGAGGTTGGAAGTGTATCTGTTGAGACTGTAGACCTAATACCGTCTCGAGTGAGCTTTGCTGTGGTGAAAGGATCTCACCAATCTCTGAAGGAAACCTGTTAAGGTTTAGAGTCCATCTTTGAAGTGCAGAGTTTGGTGAGTAGAGTTTGGATTTGTCAATTGGGCAGAAGTGAGTGATGGTATCTTGATACCTCAGGAAGTAGTAGCTGCGTGATGAGATGCAGTAACTATGGATTGTGTCCGAAGACATTTCTTTGGAACAAGTTTAAGGAAGTAGATCTGCTTCGGTGTTGTGGCTGAGTTCAGCATGGTGTTTTTGTTTGCTTTGAAGTCCAAGTTTCTCGAAGAGATTTGGATTAGAAAGTTTTTGGCATCGGTGTCAGCAGTGCAGCTCGGAGTGTTCTGTGTTGGCAGGAAGTTCTTTAGTTGAGTGGTTCTTCTGGAGGTGGAATCCAGAAGCAGCAGAGTGGATCCGTTTCCTCAATGGATTGGCTAAGCCAGCGTAAGCTGTTCTGTTTGGTAAAGGGAGAACAATTTTCTTTGGAAATTGATCTAGGTTGATCGCAAAAGTGACTTGCGATGGTTGAGTGTTCTCTTGAGTTATCAGAGATTTTCTGGATGTCTTCTCCTCCAAAACTTCCTTTCTCCTCCAAAACTTCCTTTCTCCTCCAAAACTTCTTGTTTATCTAGGGTAGCGTATTTATATCACATATCTATTAGATCAGAAAAAGATTCCTTCACGTGGGTTGTCATCCTCTCATGGAATTTCTTGTTCATCCCTCGAATAAATCTTTCATTCTTCTTCGGAGGGTATTCACCAACTCTGGACCAAAATCGAGGTAACTCATTAAACTTTTTCAAGTATTCCTCAAACGATAAACTTCCCTGCTTCAAATCTGTGAACTCTTGGTACATTCTAGAGATACCAACGGACGACATATAACACTGCTTAAACACCTCTTTGAATCAATCCCAAGTAAATTCATCCTTCTGCTCGGCCAATAATAGTCTCCCACTAGGATAGACTTCCTCCTGAAGCGGCCAAGAAGCTATCATCTCATCTAGTCATCTTCTAACTTCAATCCTCTGAAAATCCTTTCGCACGATCGAATCCAGGCTTGTGCTTCGATAATAGACTCCTTGCCTGTGAATGGATTTCCCCCAAGTCTTGCAAAACCTGGATATAAATCAGCCAGATTCGGCTGAGGTTGGGTGGGAATAGCTGCTTCCGTGGTCGTAGGGCCTTGATTAGTTGTAGTGGTACTTCCCCGTCCCCTACCTCATCCTCTTCTTGCGCTCATTCTCACTATATGTAAATAGTAAGAAAACTAGATTTAGGCATACGGACGAGATATCTTAAGGATATACTTTTCTAGGGTATTTCTAACCCTATCTCTAATGAGTCACCTAATGTGTTATACTCCAAAGCTAAAGTTCTTACTCAACCTTTAGCTCTGATGCCAGTTGTCATGACCCAAAATCTAGCGTTCGAAAATCAACATCAAATACCTAACTTGTATTCAAAAGCCGAAGATTCAAACGTCGGACTCCAGTTCGGTGGAGCTTATAACAACATTAGGCGATACAATATAGCGGAAACAAAATTAACTTCATTTATATACTACACATGGATGCAACATCATTACAACAGTTAAATCCCATCATCAGAGTGCTATATACATGATACAACGACGGAACAATAACACCACAACGAAGAAACAACAGAGTCTTCGAAAAGATCCAACATAAGCACCTTCAATCCAAAAGATCCAAAGCTCCAAAATAATTCCAAAACCAAAAGCTTCAAGAATTTCTGAATCTACAATCCGAGGTAGCTCTCAGACATGGATAACGTGCTTCTAGGCTGCCTATGTGGAAAATTATGGGCATCCAGAGTTAGGAAGGGAACAATAAACTTCGGGTCAGTCATGAGACTGGTATGAGTAAACAAAAACAGTTGTTTGAACAAAAAACAATTTACAAAAAAATCCGTTATGCTTTTTGGAAAATGAAACTACCATAAGACCTCCCAGCACACATACAATGCAATCACACACTTGGGGGATGTTTCTCCTTATGATAGTCAAACATGCTTGATATGAGAAAAATCCTTTTTTATATTATTATTGGTGCATAGTGTAGAAAACATTTTGAAAGTACAATATAAATCTTAGCCAGCACACGTGCCATTATAGTATGCCTACTATAACTACCATATTAGATGGCAGGTTCTACAGCTAAAACAGTACAAGGCACGTATTAAGTGATTGGATTTCCAAAAAAAGGCCAGGGCTAAGGAACTTCCTTTACCGAATGGGTATGCCTCTGGAGGGATGCCCCGAGAACCTAACCAGCTCTCTGCCAACGCAAGGCTAGTTTTTCTCTATAACTAGGTAACTAACTGTCACGAGTATGCCATCCCCCGGTCGTAACCGACCTTTATCAAGGGCCCTCAACACCAACAACCACATAAGAAAATTATCTGGGCTCCATACCAGAATACCACTTTTTATCCAGAAGGAAATGCACATACCCTAAAGGGCGCGACCCTTATAACCTTGCTGCATCTTTTCCTGTTTCGACCATTTCTGGGGTGTGAGGTTCGATGAAGTCTCGTCCCCCAGAGCTATGTTTTTCACAAATTCCATGCTTCGATCAACAAATGATCAACACTTAGCATGCCACACTACCAAGTTGGGAATATATCACAAATAACCATCAACTATATAACCTCTAAGCTCGTACGTCTCAGAGAAGGGTGTTATGCTAAGAGAATAAATTCTTCGCCACCAAACAGAAATATATTTGATAGAAATCATCTTTACATCTCAAAGTGTAATGTCAAACATACATCCATACAAGTCCATCCTAGGTCTGAATGGAACCGAAGGCACTTCGTCCAATAAAGGAAGAAGCCCTTGCAAATCCGGGCATCCACAATCCCGACCGGACTCCCTATCACATATGGAGATCTCAATACCGGAGCAACATAGTGCAGAGACAATCGACATGTAATCCTTTAATTCTCAAAAATACCCGATCTTCAACCACCATCTTCAAAAGCACTCCCATTTCGTCGTATCATTATTCGAAATGGATTTTATGACTCAATGACATCTTCCGGCTCAACCGAATAATGAGCGCTCGTTTTAATAATACATGGATGCACAAGTCACAACAAATTTCCATTTATAATCTATTAAAAAAAAGATTCACCATTAAGATTCGATGTGGGTTTCAGATAACCATTGGGAATCCGACTACCTATCGCATCGAAATTCAAATGTCGTTTTACGGTCCAAGTTGTTTTCACATTCACATAGCAATATATCACAGATATCACAGCTTAAATCATAGCCATTCACATCACAGAGTATCACAATCACATATCAGAGATATCAACCAATCCAAGGTATTCAATAATAATCAATCATCTATAAGCAAGATTAATTAATCGTGTGATTATAATTAATTAATCACATAATACCTTCATTAATTAGCCTTAGTTAATGATTAATTATCTTAATTATTAATTAATTAATCAACCTTTAATTAATAATTAATTAACCCTTAATTATTCTTTAGTTACTTATATTAAGTAATTATTCTTTACGAAATCAACCTTTAATTACTTTCGTTAATTAATCAATCTTTAAGTACTTAAAAACTTAAGTAGATAAATCATTTATCTTAATTAATTACTTGATTATATTTAAAAATCTTTAAATTAATAAACCTTGGAATTAATTAATACCAACACATAAATTAACTTAAGGTATTTAAGTTAATTAACCTTTAAATTACATTTAATCTTCTTAATCAACTCCTTAATTACATTTTTAAGTTAATTTAAAAACAAAGGTTATATATTATTCAAAACAATTTAAAATTAATTAATTTAATTATAAAAACCTTCACTAATCCAAACTTAAACAAAACTTTAATTATTTAAAAGAAACAAGTTAAGAAAATTATTTAAATTAAAACTTGATTAGTTTTAAAATTTTAAAAACTTGGCATTTCATTAAAATTTCCAGACCCGAGTTTAACAGAGTCACACCCAAACAAAACCCCGAGCAAAATCCCACACCCTCGTCTTCAAGTCCAACCCTATTCGACTTCGAGCTCGACCCCGAGACAAAGCTTTCTTCCTCGATCAAACAAAGTTACCCAAATATTCACTCGTCCACGGGCACCACCGATCCACACTCCTTCAATCAACATTCCGATTGCCAACAAGTCGCCGACCACCTCGCCTAAACTTCCGACCACCCAGAAACCTAAAACGACGATGAACTCACGATCGAGCTATTCGACCAAACCTGGAACAAAAATCCAATCAATAAATCTTCCTTGCGCCAATAACTCAGACCACTAGAGGCCTCGACATTCTGGCCACAGCCCCATCGTTCAACCACGTACCGATCCTCCACTGACCTATCGCCTCCAGTGCCTTATCAACGTCGCAACCGTCTCGAGAACAACGACGACCCATTCTGGATATAAACCCCTAAAACGATCTCATTATTCCTCCACGATGATCAAAATTTTTTCTGATCAGTTTTCCCAAGTTCGACCATCACCCAGCTACCTCCAGTAGCGATCCCCATCCTCCATTTACTCCGATCGTCGAGAATCACCAGGAAACCCAAAAATGATCAACTCGAGATATCTCCATGTTTTCGAACTTAAAAAGCATGATTCCACTTTCAAAAATCATTGTTTTCAAAAACGTTTACATGATATAATTGAAACTCGAAATCATGATGCTTTAATTTTTAACATATGTTGAGCTTTCCTGTAGTTTCCAATTTCTAGAAAATAGGCATCTCTGCTTATAACTGATATGCACAAGCGTATTTATTCATATTTGTGTATATATACAAACATAATCTCACCCCAAAAAAAACATTCATCACAGCTACATCAAGTTTATAGATTATATCAAAAGAGGTTTACTCACCTTTAAAGAAGAATACAGAGAAGAAGCCTGGAAAAATGTTTTTACTTTTGAAAATCTGGAAATTTTGTTTTTAAAACTTTAAAACTAATCTGGTCTTGATTTTTAATCTGCTCTTTACTTTAGCTTTTATCTGATCTTTACTTGATTTTGTTGAGATGAATCTCCACTTGATGTTGAAATTGATTTGCTTAATTACTGAGTTGAATATTGGCTTGAGATAATTTTTTCTTGAATTTGTTTTACTGGTTTTGTACAGGCTTTAAGTTTTTGATTTTGTTTTCTGGTTTTTTCAAAGTTTTTTGAACAGATAAAAGAAATGAAAAGAGAGGAGTTAGAGTGGTTTATATAATCTTGTTTCCATAAATTTTAATTATCTCAAAAAAAACAAAAGTGACACTTGTTAATTTTAATGATAAAATTATTACACTTGTTTATTTATGTGTTAAAAATTTAACATTTGTCTAATTTCACATTATAATGTTACATTTGTATTTTTGCATGAGAATAATATTTATATATTATTTTTAATTGTATTTTCTACTTTTTTATAAATAATTCTTCTTTATTTATATATATAACCTTTAAAGAAAATAATTTGAAACTAAATTATGCACTAACAAATAATCACATTCATATTATTTTTAAATTCCTTTTATTTTCATAATATTTATTTTTGAATTTTAAATTCAAATTCAAATTACAATCTATTTGTATCTTATATATACAAATAAATCGACTCTTATCTTATTTGTTTTTTTTAAATTTCAAATTAATTCCAGAAATTTATACTAATTAACAAATTAAATTTGATTCAAAAAGGGGATCGTTACAGTGAACCTATATCATATCAAATCATAATGAAACAACGCCAAATTTCTTAACTATTGAAACATTTCAATAACATATTAATCGATATTCATTCACTTAGCATACGATTATAAATCGTGGGTGTAGCTCACTTTTCGAGGCCAGGAAATATCTGACAAAACAAAGCTATGAAATTTGAATCTTAATTCTAAAGCATCGCTAGCTTGTATCGATGGATCACCAAAATAAAAATACATAACCTTTGTTTTTTAATGAAATAGAAGAGAAAAGAGACAAAGGGGGCTCGGCCTAGGGTTGGAAAAGAGGGGTATGGTTTTGGCTTTGGGTAGTGATTGGTGGCCGAAAGAATGAGGAGGAGATGAAGGCTTAGATGGTGGAAGAGCAGGCGGTACAAGGAGGAGGAAGGAAGGATTGAAGGAGAGGAAGAAAGTGTTTTGATTTGTGAGGTTTTGGAGATTTGAGATCTAGAACTTTCTATAAATTCTGAGAGGAAGAAGGAAGTGCGTTGAGTATGTTTTTTGAAGAGAAAGTCATGTACGTACAAGTTAGTCAGAAGGAAATAAATGGTCGTAGGCATAGGAATAGACACAAGTATCTCGGTATGGTTAGATTCTCTGGGTTAACCAAGGCCCATTAGGACTAAACCAAACCCGTTAGGACTTAGCCAAATTTCACAACTAAACACCGCAAATTTATGTCAGTTTTTCGCAGAAATTCAAATATTTAGATAGAAATTTGATTTTGACGAAATGAAAAGTGGAGAAAAGATCAGAATTCAGTCTAGTATCACATAAAAAGAATAAAATTTAAAAATTCAAATTTAAAATTTTCAACCAAAGGTCAAATTTGGACTAAGTTTGACCAAAATTTAAAATTTTAGAAAATTTTCTATTTCATTGAATTTGGAAAAATATATTGCTTAATGTTCCAAAATTTGTTCTTTATTTTTAACCTTTAAATTTTATTTAAATTCAAATAATAATATATATTTTAAGATTGACTGAATTGAACTTGTAACATCTTGGTATTTCGTGCCATTCGTATCCGCACATGTCGGACTTGAATTGCTCAAAATATCAGATTGTTAATTTATATTTGGCAGAACTCAGCATATACAGTAAATAAACCAATCATAGAATCACACATAGAAAGTAATATAACAATAAGCAGCGATAACAAAAGAGTAGTAGTTCGTGAAGCTACTATATATATAATAGAGTTAAAACAAGATACAACAGAAGTCTCGAATACATAGAAGTCTCAATACAATAGTCAAATAACAAAATCTGAATAGATCACTGGAATCAACTGAATAACTGAAAGCTGAATAGATATAGATGGATCTCCAACCGAAGCTCCAACTCCAAAGGTGAGTCTCTAATGCCGTGACACTCAGTTTGACCCAAGCATAAAGCAAAACACAAAACATTCAAGTCAGGATTAACATTCTTATATCACTAAATCCAACTCAAGTGAAATACCAACTGAAATAGAAGTAACTCAAAGGATGTTTGTGATACCCATCCTTTAAGTATCCATGAAACTATCTGCTATGTAGTAATATACGCTATTATAATAATTTCTATAGTAAGATAAACTACTAAAATAGTGTTAAGGCGTTACCCATATCCTCCTTAACGCAGTTTATAATACCATAGTCTATATAGTACCGTAATACCTTCGTATATGAGAGGCTACCATGGGGCAATCCATAGATTCAACACATAACAAACTCGTAGTGATTTCGATATGGTAGGTGACACGGAACAACTAGCAATGCCAGGGTAGATATACCAATTACACTTCCGGGCTGTTGGTAATGCATAGCTGCAGCTACCGCCCAACTCGTCCAACACTCCCAAAAATCCAAGGGTGTACCCAATCAATCACAAAGAAATAGAATGGTATCGAAGGAGTGTGTCCGATTGAAGGAGCTACCTCACTTGGCCCGTCAATTGCTCTAGTTTAGCCAGCTCAAGCTAACTCACGGGAAGCAGGTCCACGTATATACTCATATAGGACCGTCACTAACCATCCTACTTCATTTTGGAATCTCCACGGCGTACACAGTTGTTAAAGTGGTTTTCGGTATTGGTAGAGAGTATGACAATAACCGATCCTGGTCTCTTTAACAACCAAACGTAATTATAACACCGTGGTCATTTCATTTCAAATAATTCATATTTTATATCAAAATATCATATCATATCATATCCTTTCAAAACCATATCAATTAGATATCATTGTACACTTTAAAATAATATTCGTTTCCAAAAATCATATAATTTTCTAAAAATATAACTCTTTCGAAATTATAAAACATTTGAAACCATAACACTTAGAAATCATAATACTTCCACTTAATGTTTAGATATAAAATAGTATATATAATAGAAATAGTTATAAGCTAAAAATATTTATATAATTGAAATTATTAGTACATATTAAATAGTTTTATATTAAAATAGTTTATAAAATAAAATAATTAGCATATTAAAATAGTTATAAGTTAAAATAGTTTTATGTTAATAATAGTTTATATATTAAATAATTTATTAAGTACAATATTTTTATATATAATAAAATACTTTATAAAATAAAATAGTTTCTTCATAGTTCAAAATCGATTCAAGTCAACTTGAATTCTAAAATTCAATTTATTTCAACATCTCAATAAACCATTAATTTATATCAATTTCAAATGTAAATTAAAACTACAATTTAAACCATTTCAACTTCAATAGGTTCCAAAGCTTAAATATTCAAACATTTACAATAATTCATTTTTGATAAATTCATTTATATTTCAAATTCAACTTTACCATCATTTAATATTGAAATATTCACTTAATAAATCCAATAACATTTAAAATAACTCTCAAAATACAAATTTAAATAAAAACTAAATATCCTATTTCAATTTATTTAAATTTTAAATATTTATGTAATCACCATAAGCAAAAATCAAGTTATAAAATCATATCTTTAAAATCTCTAATTCAATAAGTTTCAAATCGATTTTATTTAAATATAATTCTTTTAAAAAATACAATTTCAAGTTATATTCCTAGTCTTAAATTAGAAAAGTTATAAAAAAGCTATATTTGAAATATAATTTTAATTTAATGCTTAAACATATTATATACTAAATGAATTAACTTTATTAAATTAAATCTTATTTTTGAATTTATATTATATTAAAACTTATTATATATATATATATATTAAAAATAGTTAAATTATATGTAAAATCTTAAAAAAATTATATTTTCAAAACTAACCTAAATTTAAAATTTTCAAACATATAATTTTTAAAAATCTTAAATATAAACCTTTATAAAGATAACATTTAATTATATATAATATTTAAAATGAATATTTAATAAAACCATATATATTTCCTTTTTAAAACGTTGGAATTAAATATATATATATATATATATATATATATATATATATGCCAACGGTGTCTATATATAATTATCTATCCTATGGTCAAGTGAAACGGATATTTATCATTTCAATCCGCAATTTAATTATCTATAGGTATATATCGTTTTAACCCGTAATCTCAAATTCAATTCGATGAAAATCGCTTGGGTTTATCATTTCAACCCATAACGATTTTCTCCTGTTCTATAAGATCGTTCGGGTACGTATTATTTCAACCCATAGGAAATTATAAACTAATAGGGAACTTATAGAGTGAGAACATATATGATAATAATATAACATATCAAAACAAGCATATATCGTCAATAACAAATTAAATCATAATATAAATAACAGATCATGAGGTCAGATGTCACGGATGAACAGTTACATATAATAGCATATCATATATAGTAATTAAATTACTTGCAACATCATATTTCAATTGTCGTTTCAAATGAAATTAAATTTAATAAATATTAGGATGTTAATCGTGAGTGATTGCTTACCTTTCGAGGCTAGAGAAATAAGAAGATAACACAGACACACACGAATGCGGACATGAACTAGCGGGACAACAACAACTTAGGAATTTTTGTGACAAATTCGATATTGAGAAAGTAAGCTGAGATGGACCAGAGATCAATGGAATGAAATATATGTTGAAAATAAAATATTAAAACTAAACATATATACATATGTCAAAAAAATCAAAATCAATATATATATTTCAAGATCACTGTTAATTTTAACACATATATTTTAAAATATATATATTATATTACATACACAGTACACGAAATCATTTCCTAAGCTAATAATTACTAGCATGCTAATATATAACTGTTACAAGTAAAACACTTCAGGAAATCAATACTTATATATATAAGCAACATACAACTATCTTATATAAACTTATATATTATAAACAACTTACATAACAACTTATATAAACAGATTTTATACCTTATAAATAACCGCATACATTCATACACATTTTATATACATACTTGTAAACAAACCTATATTCTGAATATAATACAAAACAGGTAAAATAAACATATGCGTACAACTAACCTACATATACTTTATATTCAAAATAACATATATATATATATAACTTGCATAACATACGTATAGATATAACTAACCTATGTAAATGACTTCTTTTATAATATATTATACGTATAAATATATATACTGTTATACATATACATATACTACATGAGATATAAATTATATATATACTAAATGAAATCAATACTTCAAATCAATATATACCTCAATATATATATGTGTGTGTGTGTGTGTATGTATGTAAAAGAATTTTTTTGCAAACAAACATATTTATATCAAAATATACACATGCCTGCGTCCAAACATATGCAGGCTCGGGGGAAAACATGCAACTAACATTTTTTTTTGAATAACAGGAGCAGACAATAGAATCACCTATATATATAAACTTTTATAAACATTATAAACTTATAAATATGCAACGGAGGAAAAAGGCTTACGAGAAGAAGAAGGGGAGAAGGGAGACGGACCTGTTGCTCAGGGCTATGGGTGCGGAGCTATAGTGTATGGTAGTGGAGTAGCTTGAATCAGGTATTGTCGTGTGGCGTGGCAGCCTTTGATGCGGCAGTGTTTGATTGGCAGAGTTTTTGGCTACTGACGGTGACCTTGGAGGGGACAGCTGTCGACGTGGGTGAGGTCAAAGGTCGAAGGAGGCTAATGCAGTGAGGAGCGGATGAGCTTTGGTGAAGGCGGGCGCCATGGGCTAGAGGAGTCGGAGGCATGGCGTTTTGTGGTATGGTTTGATGCGGAGTGGAGGGTAGCGGTAGGAGTTCGGTTATGAAAAAAATAGGAATAACAGAGATTTCAAAAAAAATCATGCAATTTGAAATGTTATATGAGCTTTGTCCATATTATTCTAGAGGAAATGAACATGCAAGGTAGAGAAGAAGATAAGTAGGCACGCACTCATATAATATTTCCCAATTGTTTTAGAGATAGAAGTAGACGAGTAAAATAGAAAAAATATGAAAGGGAAGAAAATGAACCGTGAAGAAAAGCAATATATATATATATATATATATATATATATATATTTGGAATCGGTAGGAATAGTAAGTTGGAGATAAATTGTGGGAATTTAAAAGGGTTAGTGGCTATTGGTTTACACGGTGAACAATGAAAGGACATGGGAAACCAAAGGCCTAAACGGATACCCGTACGGTTAACTGTTTTTGTCGATTTCGCCGCATATCGACACCAAATTGCACAAATGAATATAATGGAAGATCATCACGACGAGGCGATCAAAATGGTACACAGATACCAGTGACATGACCATTTCGATATTCGATACCGAAAATGCGGCTAAAACATCGGAATTAAGATAAACGGGCAATAGCAGTCCAAATTTGGAGAAATGGATGATGGCGTCTCACTCAGAAAATGATTTACAAATTTATTATATAAAGACATTCAGCTCTGAGAAATATTTTATTATCATCAAATTTAACTAATTTTAAATTTAAATAAAATTACACAACAAAATAAACTTCCATATTATCTGATGAAAATTTACCATTTGCTAAGTTTATATAGACGTATTTCAAATATCAAATTTTAATTTCAAAATTTTATTATTTAAAATTTCATAAAATTTAGTTAATTACGTTATTTAGAACCGCTAAAATTTATGGATCGTTACAGAACCTCCATTTTGTTAACATTGGTTTGTCTTCATTCAAATGTTCATTTTATTCAATTCAACATATGTTGCTTATTCTTGACTGAATCAATTACCATCTATTTCTCTTTACCTTAATTAAAATATTTAATTCCAATTAATTCAATATAACATTTCCAACTGAATGTCGGTTACAGACTAATCGTTTTATTTTCATTTAATAATTCGAACAAATTTTTATCCTTTTATTTCGATTTACATGTTCTTTATATTACATCAAATTTCTCTTTCGATTAAAACATGCGTTTCATTTTTATTTCCTGAACTTCCTCTTTTATTTTAATTTAAACATAGGTTTCTATTATTATGTCCATTAATTACAATTAATGTTCTCTTTTCTTTTATTCGAAAGATTTCAATTACGTTTAGTTCAATTAGTTACAAAATAAATTCCAAAGCAGATTAATCAATAGGATGAGGAATAAATCAATTGTCACAACTTAGTAATTCATATCTATTAATTTATTATTTACATAAGGAGTATAATCTACTTATCAAATAATTGATTTCTTATTGTATGCTAATATACTTAGAATATTGTTTATCCCATTCTTTAGTAACATTTATTGTTACAGTTGATTGAAATTAAACTAATACAGTTGTCAAATATATTCAATCAATATTATTAAATTATATTCTAATACGCGCTACCACCTTCCATTTCATTAAAGACTAGTTGTTTTAGAATTTTACCTAAAATCATGTTTTATATTCTAACAAATTTATTACTTTTTCTTACAGTAATAAGTGAAAATTCTTTATTTCTAAACCTATTATATTCAACAACTATAATTAATATTTTTAAAATTTGTTTGAATTTATGAGCCATTACACACTTATTAAGTAAGGTAATATAATTTTGATTAACTTCACAAAACCATTTATTATAGCATAAGTGTTATGATCTAAAACTTCTTTTATTCTTTTATGAAGTAACTTTACTTTTTCAACTTATGTATATATAAATACTTATAAATATGATAAATATCTATGTAAGATATTACTCAAAAATAAATTTATAATATGACGGAAATCAATAAAAATCATGTTTCATTTTATAAAACCAATTTACTTTAAACTTTCACAAATAATTATTAAAAATATATTTAAACTTCAAACCAACTTTAGAATACTGAAATATTTGTTGTAATTTTTTTTAAAGATTAGGTAAAAAGACCAAATTTATATATCATTTTAAACACTTAAAACCTCAAGCGACCTATAACTATATTTATATATGCTGTTAGAATTTCTTGATAAAGAATCCATAGAAAAGCAAGAACTTTGTGACCAGTTTTCATCACTTAAGACTAAAATTTTTGCAGTAAGTAATACCCTTAATGTGCTTAAAAACCATGAAAATAAACCCCTAAGTATATCTTATAACTTACTTAGAAAAATTACCAAAAAAAAATCTACTTACTAAAGTGTTTGTATAACAACCATTTTACTTCAAACTATAGCCACTTTGTTTGACCAGTTGTAAAACATTGAAACTTCAATTTTTGACACTAATAAGTACACATACAATACCTATTAAAAACACAAAGAAATTCCTAGGATGTCTTTCAAAGTTGACTTCGAAAATCTTTGAACACAAGGTATTTTCAAAATGCATCTATAGCGACCTTTTCTCTTCTAACTTTCACAACTTTGTTTCAAAATTTCTACAGCTTTCAAAACTAATTTCTTGCTACCTCATACACCAAAATATGTATAGAGAACAACAATAATATGTTATATTATGATTTATTCCAAAACAATCACATAAAACAAGTTTAAACATAAGAGGATTCAAAGTGTACTTATAATGACTATCGCTCAACGAACCATTCCTTATCCATTCCAAATTCAGCATACAATCCAAAAAACCATTTAATCATCAATTCAAGGTCACGCCACATGTTATAGAAGACAGGAAGAGTGACGTTTTACAATATAAAGTTGCCATTTGCTTTCAGAAGCAAGAGGGCTTCAAAGTTATAACTTTACTTAGTTAATGTCATTTTAACTTTATATTTACACACACCCGCATATACACAAACACATAATATATACACAGAGGATGGTGAGATAACTCAGCCAAATCCAAGCCAAACACAACCTCATGCACACAAGAACAAAGAACCACCTCACATCATCACCTGAAAGCCTAAAGTCACCACCTTTAACTCTCACAACACAAAGTCAAGCTTCCCCTCTTTCCTCATGTTCATGGCCCAACCATGCTCCCTCTATCTTTTCCATCTTTATTTTAACTTTGACTTTAGATCCATGCTTCCAAAGGTTCTCTAAGGCATTGGTGAAAGTTTAGTGGAGCTTGGAGTAGATTTGAATTAATTATAGAAAGATTAGTGAAGAACAAAGTGGATTAGTGCTAATCCACTTCCAACATTTTTATTATTTTTGTTTTTTCCAAGCTTTTGAAATAATGAAGCGTTAAAACAAGCCTAACCCTGCCTTTTACCTTCCTTGGCTAGCCAGAGTAGCTCCACCATATCTTTGCATGCTTTTCCCATGTGCACCTCACACCTCATCATCATATGAAATGTCTCCTTCCTTTCACACTTAACCACTTAACTTTTAGAAGCTTCTTTTTAATTTTTGCACAAAATACATTAAGTTCATAATTACCTAAATTTTCATAAATTAAAAAAATTCTAAAAAGTTCGAATAACATCTATTGAGAAAAAAATTTGTTTATCGACAAAACAATTTTCGGTCACTTATCGGTATTTCTTTGAACATATATTTCATTAAACATTTTCTAGAATAGGATCACCATTATTACTTATATATTAAAAAGAAGGTTAATAAGGTTATTAAAACAATTTTCGGTCACTTATCGGTATTTCTTTGAACATATATTTTATTAAACATTTTTCTAGAATAGGATCGCCATGATTACTTATATATTAAAAAGAAGATTAATAAGGTTATTAAATCACTTTTATCATATTTAATCCATGATTTAAATATTTAGTAAATCAGATATTTAAATACGAAGTGTCCGAAATTCCGGGTCGCTATAGAAAGGAAGGTTTTAATTGGATATTCTTTGAAGCTCAAGGAAACGAGTTGGATGTTTCACCCAACATAGTATTCTTATATTTTCTACATTACTATTATGTATATATCAATAACTATGAGGACAAGTTGTTATAACTGCCCAGGCCGATGATAGTATTTAGAACTATAACTCTGAAATGATATGTGTTTTAAAGTGATAGTTTGTACAATGTTTTGGTATTATATGTCAACATTTTTCTATGAGATTTTGATATTGTGTTCCTTCTTTCTGTTCAATTATTTTTCATTTTTATTATTTATCAGAAAATATATGTTTCAGACACTTGATTATTAGGTAAGTAAATACCGTGGATTTATTAGTGTCGATGTTTAGAGGTCAAAAAGGCGGGTCATTACAGTTGGTATCAGAGTTGAAGGTTAAGCGAGAACCTTGGGTTTGGTTGGGTATTGGTCATTAGAGATAACTAAGCCACACCCTAGAATGAGTTTAGTGTATTACACATATTAGAGCATATTTGTAATTGTTATAAACTTATGCCTAAAAGGTAATTCTAACTATGAAATTAAAGTTCTTATATGAGCTAAATTATTAAGTATGGATTATTAAAATATAGTTTAATTAATGCAGGGATTAATGACCTTTATCTATATCCCTTGTTTTCTTAGCTTAGTCATACTCGACTAGTTTATGAGCATTGACTATTGCTTATTCATCATTGATTTATGCTCGACCAGTTTATGAGCAATTTTCCTTTCTACTATATGGGTTGGGTAGACCATATTTGTGGGTGCATTGAAATGAATACCTTTTGAATAAGTTTCATAGTTTGACCATAAGGCGTTTGGCGATAGGGTGGGGTTAGAAGTTTAGTATAAATTTTCTAAGTAGATTTATAAATAAATAGGATTTGAACTGGTATTTTGAGAACTTCAATCCTAATTTCCTTGAAAATGGTTTTTAAGAAAATATTTGGGAAATTGGTTCACGAATTGAGATCATGATGCTCTATACTATTATATAAAGTATTTGATACCGCTTTGACAATGATTTTGTTTAAGCCCAAAATATGTGATTTGGATGTATTAAACTCACTTCTATTGTTCGGAAATAATTTTGGTCATGACTACAACATCATCGGTGTTTTAAAGGGGGGATAGCACCATAGTAATTTTCTACAAAGTTGATTTAGTAAAACAAATTTTGATTTAATCTTGAATGTATGATTTGAGACACACACACACACACACACATATATATATATATAAGGTATATGTATATATATTATTATTTCAAGATGATTTGGAATAAAATCTGGGTGTTTAGTTCTAAAGTTTTTCTCTAAAGAAATTTGATATGAACCTTTTGTGTGGAAATGATATATATGTGTGTGTGTGTGTGTGTGTGTGTGTGTGTGTGTGTTATGTAAAGGGTCTAAGTGGTAGTGGCATAGCCCAGAATAAATAATGAAATATTTTCATGTTTTCCCAATTTGGTAAAGTATGTCTAATAAATAAGTGAAACTTTGTTAAGTTATTTCATGAATACTTGCATCCTATGCATTAGGACAATATGGCATGCACATTATGTTATGATACGTTGTTTGGTAGTTTTCATTCGCTAAAATGAAACAGGATTTTCGACGATTTTAGATAGCCGGAAACTTCCTATTGGAAGCTAAGTTTTTTAGTGAAAATATAAAAAGCCGAACTTTTTTAACTCTTGAATTAAGAAGGTATGAAGTTAAAACAAGTTTAAATTTGTTGAACATCCTTGTTGAGTAAAATGAATTTGATATTTCGTATGTACTCTTAGGATGCAGTGGAATATTACATGTAACATCCTGGTATTTTCAACCATTCGCACCCACACATGTCGGACTCGAATTGCTTAAAATATCATATTGTTAATTTACTTTGGCAAAACTCAGCATATACAGTAAATAAATAAATCACAGAATCACAAACACAGAGTAATATAACAATAAGCAGCGAAAACAAAAGAATAGTATCTCATGAAGCAACTATATATATATATATATATATATATATATATAACAGAGTTAAACAAGATACAATAAAAGTCTCGAATACATAGAAGTCTCAAATATAGTCAAATAACTAATCAGAATATCACAGGAATCAACTGAATAACAGCAAGCTGAATTGATAGATGGATCTTCAAATCGAAGCTCCAACTCCAAAGGTGAGTCTCAAAAGCGGTGACACTCAGTCTGACCCGAGCGTAAAGCAAAACACAAAACACTCGAGTCAGAATTAACATTCTTATATCAATAAATCTAACTCAAGTGAAATATCAACTAAAATACAAGTAACTTAAAGGATGTTTGGGATAACTATCCTCTAGAGATCCATGAAACTATCTACTACGTAGTAATATACACTATTATAATAATGTCTAAAGTAAAGTAAACTATTAAAATAGCGTTAAGGCGCTACCCATAACTTCCTTAACACATTTTATAGTGCCAATAGTCTATATGGTACTGTAATACCTCCTAATTGGAAGGATACTCCATAGGTACAACAAAAAACAAACTCATAGTGATCTCGCTAGGGTAGGTGACAGGGCACAACCAGACAATGCCAGGGTAGATATACCAATTACCCTTCCAGGCTGGTGGTAACGCATAACCGCGGCTACTGCCCACCTCGAGCCACACTCCTAAATCAAAGGTGTGCACTAAATCAATCACAAAGTAATAGAATGGCATATGAAGAAGTATGTCCGATCGGAGGAGCTACCTCACTCGGCCCGTCGATTGCTCCTGTTTTAGCCACCTTATGCCAATTCATGGGAGTCGGGTCCACGTACCTCTACTTTATTCTGGAACCTCCGCCACATATATGGTTGTTAAAGTGGTTTTTGGTATTGGAAAAGAGTATGACAATGTCCTATCCCGGTCTCTTTAACAACCAAACGTTATTATAACACCATGGTCATTTCAAAATAGTTTATACTTCAAAACCAAAATATCATTTCCATTTCAAAAACCATATCAATACAATATCATTTCCATTTCAAAATCAAATCAATACGATATCATTTCCATTTCAAAACCAAATCAATACGATTTCATTTCCATAAAAAATATTCACTTCAAAATCATAGTACTTTCAAAGTTATAACACTTTCGAAACCAAACACTTTGAAATCATAATACTTTGGAAAACCATAACATTTTGAAACATAAAACTTTGGAAATCATAACATTTTGAAATTATAACACTTTGAAATCATAGCACTTTAAAATCATAATACTTTGGAAAACCACAACACTTCCCACTTAACCGGTTTAGATATTAAAATAGTGTATATAATAAAATAGTTTATGTAAAATAGTTATAAGTCAAAATAGTTTATATTAAAATAATTGGTATATTAAAATAGTTTATATTAAAAATAGTTCAAATAATAAAATAGTTTATATAAGAATAGTTTATAAAGTAAAATATAAAAATAGTTTTAATATAATATAAAAATACTTTATACAGTAAAACAGCTTTCTCAAATTTCACAAACGATTCAAATCAACTCGAATTCAAAATCCAACTTTAATTCAATCCCAATTCATCAATTTCAATTCAATTCAGTTTCTCAATAAACCAATTCAAATTATATCAATTTCAAATACAGATTGAACCACAAAATAAACCATTTCAATTACAATATATTTCAAAGCTTTAATATTCAACATTTCAAAACTAAATTTGATAGTTTCATATATAACTTAATTTTCCTTCATTATTATTTAGTTTGAAAATATTCACTTAATTAAATCCAATATCATTTAAATAAAATCTCAATTTACAAACAAACTAAATATTTCCTTAAATTTATTTAATCTAGAAACATTCATTTAAATTACTTTAAATCAAAATCAAGTTACAAAATCATATCCTTTAAAAATCTCAAATTCAATAAGTTTCAAATTGATTGAATTAAATAAAATTTTGAATTAAAAACCATTTCAAATCAATTTAAAATATATCTTCCCAACCATAATTTATTAAAAATTATTATAACGCTATATTTGAAAATATAATTGTGAAAATACTTAAACATATTATTAAATTTATTTATATATTAAATCCATTTATATAGTTTATAAATAGTATAATTATAATTAAATTCATAAAATTTATAATATAAAATTTAACTCATAACTATAAAATTTTCAAAACACATAACTTTAAAATCCAAAATTTAAACCTTTGTCAAAATACCTTTATATAATATCTAAAAATCAATATTTATTAAACCATATATTTTTTTCCAAAACCATAGAAATCATTTACAAAATACTTATATATATAGACTGATGGTGTTTGTATATAATTTTCTGTCATATGGTCAAGTGATACGGATATTTATCATTTCAATCCACAACTTATATATATATATATATATATATATATATATATATATATATGCACGGGTATATATCATTTCAACTCGCAATTCCAAATTCAAATCAATTAAAATCGCTTAGGATTATCATTTCAATCCATATCGATTTTCTCCTATTCTACATATCATTCAAGTGTGTATCATTTCAACCCATAATGAATTCTACACTAACAGGGAACTTGCAGAGTGATAATATATATAATAATAATATAACAATTAGCAACATGCATATATCATCAGTGATAAATAAAAGATAAGGTGTCAGATGTCGCAGGTAAACAGATACAGATAATAGCATATGTACAGAAATATTAATAACTAACAGCAGCATATTTCAATTGAAATCAAATTTAATAAATATAAGAACGTTAATTGTGAGTGATTGCTCACCTTAGAGGCTAGAGTGGATAGATGATGAAATTGAGTTTCGAAATGCAGGCACGACTTTCAAAGCAAAGCTAGATTGGCACGAATTTGACGACAAAGCTGAACGATAGGAATCGATGAGAATAATCAATTAGTTTGATATAAACAGAGAATATATATATATATATATATATATATATATATATATATTATTTTTTCCTTAAAATTCATTATTTCAGTTTAAGACATATTAAAATAATATACACTTATGTATATGATAAAGCTCATTATTCTTAAAACACATATAGAAAAATCAAACATATATATATATACATTATATATTTAAATTCAATACTTATATAAACAGATTGATACATAGACTAATATATAATACTTAATATATTTAAAAACAAAATTTATAAAAACAATATAACTTAAATTATATATATGAACTCAGTGGTCATATATACAGCTTATAAGTATAAATATATCACATATATAAACTATTATATATAAAGTTAATATGTACATATTAAATATATTCGATGTTAAACATACCATGAACATAAACTGCAAAAAATATATAAGCCTATATGTATAACCCATGCAAATTATATACATACACTTACACAAACATATTGTAAAAATTCACCCGACTTATATAACTTAATATATGTACAAAACTATTCTGAAACCAATTGATATATAAAATTATGTATATAATTGAGTTACGACATATACCTAGCTTTCATAACTTACATAGACTAATGTATAAATATATATATTCACTAACAGGTAATATACTTTTATATAATAACCCTTCATACTAAACCAGACATAGCCCAACGGACCCTATATAAACCAATATAGATAATACTTATATAACATAACACTTAAGTAGATTAAAATTTTACTATAACATATATAAGGTAATATAAACGTATATACTTTTATCTGTATATTGTAACTGAGTGATATATATATACTATTATATAAACTATTATATAAGCCGCGGCTAAAAATATAACTTAGGAAAACTATATATTATAACAGCAGCGTGAATTTTATACTTAAACATCATCATTTTTTTTGAAAACAATATATAAAGCATTTGCACCTTTATATATAAAATAGAATATGACATATAAATTTAAACCATATAATACAAATCCTGTATACATATATACATACATACATACATACATACATACATACATACATATATATATATATATATATATATATATATATATATAATACAACAGACAATGTAAACTGATATATATATAGGACTAAACTCACTTACGTATATGTTAATATATAACTCAGTCTATAATATATATATAAATACAAAACTTCTATATTAAAACCATTCATATACTTATATAACTAATATATAATTCAAGAGTCATATATATAAACTTAACTATAAAAGAGAAAGGCATAAAACCTAATCATAACTGTAAAACATATATATAGCATACCTTTCAATCAAGCATGTAACAGGAACTAATAACTTTATAAACATTATATATATAAACAAATACATATATTACTATATATATCCACTTACAAATTCAACAGGGGTGTTGCCAAGCTTTGGAATGGAGAAAGTGTCGGGACTGGCGAGACTGGATAGAGGAGCGTTGGTGTCGGCCGAGGTTAGGTGGCTGAGAGCGGCTGATGGTCAGCATCTCACGGTGGACAGAAAGAGGTGAACAAGATGTCGAAGTGGAGAGCGAGGTAGGAGAGAGGGTGCGAAGTGAAGAAGCTCGGGAGCAGGTTCATATACGCAAATCAATATATAAATTTTTTTCAACATTATTGAACTGAAATGAATGGAAGAGGATGAATAAAACAAATGGAAATGTCCCAGTGGAAAAAAATCGACAGGTAAATTGGAAATATAGGAATAGCAAAAATTAGTTAAAATTCAGTAAATTATAAATGCAAATAGCCATTTGTTACGCAGTGAACATGAAGGGACATGAAGTAAAAAAAACTTAAAATGGATACCGCTATGTTAACCATTTCGTAGTTTCCGTAATGTATCAGACACCGAAACATACAAACTACAAAGATCAGCATGATGAGTAAATCAAAACAGTATATAGATATCAGTGGTCCGATCATCCTATCAAAAGTCGATAATCGGTATCGAAAATGCTGCTAAAACGCCGAAAATAAGATAAACGGAGCAACAACAGTCAAAATTTGATGAAATGGAATACGACGTCTCAATCAGAAGATGATTTACAAATTTATTATAAGAAAATATTCAGGTTTGGAAAATATTTTATTATCATCAAATATTAACTGATTTAAATTTAAATAAAATTACACAATAAAATAAACTTCTATATTATCTGATGAAAATTTACCATTAGTTATGTTTAAATAGACATATTCCAAATATCAAATTTTTATTTCAAAATTTTATTATTTAAAATTTCATAAGAATTCAGTTAATTAAGTAAATAAAACCGTTAAAAATTATGGGTCGTTACATTACCTGAGTAGGAACTTAAATTATGAAATGTTTATAAACTTGAAGTTATGTTTTTATGCAATGGTTCATAAATGACTTTAGCATTGAATAAGAGACACTAGTTGTGTAAAAGAAAGTAATAAAATGTAACTGGTACAGTTAAGAAGCCAATGGGATAAAATGCATAAGTTGTACCTAGATCATTTTATTCGCATGACAGTTTTCTATCTAGGATTCGAGTACATGATTTCTAGGTGATTTACATCAGTCCAAACAAGGATTTTTCACTTGATTCTTGACGACGAACACTTTATATAGTTCTTGATATGATCTCAAAGTTTTCTATCATTGTATATGGCTATGTGAGGAGAACAAAGGTTTCTAATCAAGGAACCCGATTGAAGTCCGCAGTAGAGAGGTCAATTAATCTAATACTAGTTGGGAAGTGAAATTTATGTGATCGAGGAAGTGATCACATTTGATATTGCATATGGATAAACATTATGCATCATATGGGCTCTAGTATATTTGTATACTTTTTTGTTGGCTTATGGAGAGTTTAGTAAATGACTCTTCGATTTGTTCTAAGGTAGCATGAATGATCGACTAAGTAATAACCTATGGTTGTTTAGTATAAGGTACGCTTAATAGGTTGTTTATCGTCCTTGTCCGAAGAGACGGTTTTTGAACCTGATCAGACCATGGGGCTATATTTGCTAGTGATTGAAAACTGTTGAGTATTGCCGTGTGATTTTTTATTTTGTTGCTTGTGTTTGAATTTGAGCATGAAATGTTTTAAGTAGAGGATAATGTAACGACTCGAAATTTCAAACACTTCGTATTAAATATCTATATTATTTAAATATTTGAATCTTGGATTAAATGTGATAAAAGTGATTTAATAACCTTGTTAACCCTCTTTTAAGTAGTAACTAATGATGGTAAATTTGTTTTAGAAAAATAAATAGTTTAAAGAAATATCGATGAATTTTTCGAAAATCGTTTTATCGATAAACATGTTTTTCTTAGCAGAAGTTGTTCGGACTTTATGTGCCTGTTTAATCAATGTTTCAGTAATTAGCAATTAAAAACATTTTGTGTAAAATTATTTAAATCTTCAAGAAGGACAAAGGAAGAAGAAATTTTGGGTGAATAGTGTTTTAGATATTTTCATAGCATATGAGAAAAGCATGAAAAGGAGTTTGTGGCTGGCCAAGGCGGAGAGTTAAGGGAGGCTTAAGGTCTTTTAGTTAACCTCACAAATTCCTAAAGCTTTAAATAAAATAAAGGTCAAAAATGGTGGAAAGTGATTAGCACTAATCCACTTTCACAAATCTTTCTCTATTCGATTCGAATCTTCTTCAAACTTCACCAATCTTTGACCATAGTCCTTCTAGATGGTAGGAGGTGTTCTTGAGTTTGTGTGTGCTTGAGATTGTGTGTAGCTTGGATATAAGTGAGCTTAATCACTATCTTGTATGTATATATTATGTCTATGTGTGTTTACAAATATAAAGTTAAAGTGACATTAACTAATTAAAGTTATAAACTTTGGACCCATCTTTCTTTTGAAAGAAAATGACAACTTATTATTATATATAGTAACTTTCATTACTCTCTTAAACATGTATTGTGGCCTAGACATTGTGTTTACATGTTTGATTGGCTTGTGTGGTGAATTGAAGTGTGTTGTGAAGTGTTTGTACAGCGATATTCGCTATAAGTGCACTTTGATATCCCTTAACTTTAACTTGTGTAAATGAAAGATTTATGATTTTAACTTGGTATATTGTTTGGTTATTATCACACATATCTCGGTGTATGGGATAGTAAAGAAATGGCTTGAAAAGTTATGGAACTTGTGAAATAAAGTGGTGAAAGTTAGAAGCGAAAAGATCGTTATGGATGCACTTTGAAAATGCATTATGTTTAGCGATTTTTAAAGTCAACTTCAAAAGACAAACTAGGGGTTTCTTTACTATATTAATAAGTATTGTAAGAGTAATTATTATTGAAAAATATTAATGTTTCAATCATTCATTAACTTGTGAAACAAATTTGCAAAAAAGTTATGGCCAGAAGGTCGCTATATGAGCACTTTGAAATATCTTACTTTTAGGGATTTTGAATATGATTTAGAAAGATATTCTTAGGGGTTTCTTTACTATACCAATAATTAGATGTAGTTATTTTTACAAAAAATTATAGTTTAAAAGATTCTATAACTGGTTAAATATAGTGCCTAAAGCTTAAAGTAAAAAGGTCATTATACGAACACTTTAGTAAATAGTTTATTTTCGGGAATTTATATAATTAAATTAGGAGATATCTTTTGGGGTTTCCTTTCATGTTTTTAATTACCCTAAGTGTAGTACTCGCAGTAAAAATTTCAAGTTTTAAATCATTAATTTAAATGGTGAAAACTGGCTGCAAAGTTCATGTTTTTCTATGTTATTCTTTGTTATGGACTTTTAACAACACTTATAAAGGTTGTAGTAGGTTTCTTGAAGTTTTCAATGTTCAAAATGATATTTAAAATAACGTATTTTTCCCTAATCTTTTTAGGTATGTTTCCTAACATATTTTAAAGTGTTTTAAAGTTGGTTTGAAGTTTAGATAAAAAAGTTTAATTATTTATGAAATTTTAAAATAAAGGGTTTTAAAAAAAAAACATGTTGATTTTTGTCAGATTTCTAAATTAGTTATTTTTAAGTAATATTTAACATGGATATTTAAAACCTATTTATAAGTATTTTAAAGTATTTTTGTATATAAAAGTTTGGAAAAGTAAGTTAAGTATTTTATAAAATAAATAAAGGAAGTTTTAGATTATAGCACTTATATTATAATAAATGGTTTTGGGAAGTTAATAAAAGATATTACCTTGTTAATAAGTGTAGATATACTTAGATCTTTAGAAAGAATGTTTTAAAGATAATGTTAACCATAAATGGTTTTGGATTGTTGTGAGAATGTGTTAATGACATTTATCTTAAACCCTTTGAAATAGATTTGTAAATGTAACTAAACCTTTTAAATGGATATTTTAAAGGTAATAACAAGTACAGTATCTTTTGGAAAAAGATAGAAAAATGAAAAAAATAACTTATAAAAGAGAAGGGGTTTACTGTAACAATATTTAAGCAACACTTGTTTTTAACGTCTTTGATTATATTTTAAAGTAAGAGATCTTGTTAATGATTTATGAATATAATTATACTATTTGAGATAAGTACATGAATACTTTTTGATGTAATGAAAAGAGTAAAAATCAATAGTGAAATAGTAGTAATTGATAGATGAAGTTTCATTAAAGGTTTGCTAATAAAAGAGTTTTCATTAATAAAAGGATTAATTATAAAAAGGGGATTAGAAGTGGCTTATGTGCCTAAATCATGCTTTATGTGACTTAATCATGCGTTGTGTGTTTATTCGTTTATGGAAAGTATTTAGTCGTGTACTTAGCAGACAATGATGTAGGCTTGCTCTATCTTTGAAAGTTAAGATTGATGTCCTCGTAGGGTGTAGAAGCAATAATACTCTAACCTACTGGCTTCACTCTTGACCGAGGGATTGTGTGAGTCGAGAAGGTTAGAAACATGATATGTATACAAGACTAAGTTTCCATATGTGATCGTTCTCGTTGTTTCTGAATTTGACCAAAATTACTTAGTAAATATCTAGAAGAAATATAAGTGTTGTACAGTACAGTTATCTTTAGTGATGCTATATTGTACGTATAAACTCGTCTTGCACTTCCCGGACAAATGATAAGGAAATCTCCCTGGATGGGGGATGATCTTCACCTTTATGTATTGACTATTTATTTCTAAAAAAATTGGGGTTAAGTTAATTGAAAATCAAGTAACTAGTTTTGGAGCATCCGATAAGTGGGGGAATGTGGTTATATGAGCAGATCGAAATCATAACCGCTTCAAAACCAAATACGTGATTTTATGCTGGAATCTATGTGGAGATTTGAGATCTGTTTGAGATGCTTGAATCCACGTAGAGTTTCAAGATCTTTTCAAGATGATGGTATCCCTATGGCGATTTGTGATCTGTTCAAGATGTTGGATTCCAGAGAGAGATTCAATCGAATGATGATGACTCGTGTGATGAGATGTTGAACATGACTTCAACATCAGTAATGACAAAAGCTAGAATAGGGATATAGCCAGTGGGTTTAGCTAACCTTACGATATATCATTCTGTATCTAGCGACACTTTCGTAGATGCATGCGAGAATGATGATAGTCCAATCCACATGATCGAGCATGGACCAGCTATGGCTTCCCTATGATATATTTTATTTAGAGATAAATGATGCCCGGAATGATATCTCTGTTCATTGGGCAAATAATCCGCCTCGGTTTACTGAGGCATCTCCATGAAAATCCGTACACATATTCAAACGCATCTTAGCAGTATTGATTGTATACCTAATGTTATTGTGGCGTACATGCAACACAACTATTTTTTTGATTTATATGCTACGCGCTAGACATTATCTATTACATCGCCATATGTACTTATTAGATGATTTGGCTCTTTTAAAGGAAAATCAATATGGTGATCCTAACTGTCTCAAAGGTGTTGTTACGTTATGTAGATGTTTCTGTAGTTTCTCACACCAGACTTTTGTCTGATTCAAGGTTTCATTTTTCCCTTTTTCCCACGAGTGGTCTTTCGAGCAGTTTGGGAAAGACAGATTTTAGTTGGATATTCTTTGAAGCTCAGGAAGACAAGCTGGTTATTTCACCTATCGTAATATTCTTATTTCCGTTGCATTACTATTATGTATATATCAACAATTGGAAGGACAGGTTGTTATAATTGTCCTGGTTGATGATAGTACTTAGAATTGTAACTTTGAAATGCTCTATCTCTTAAAGTGAAAGTTTGTATTGTCTTTTGATATTATATGTTACAGTTTCGCTGTGTGATTCTGATATTGTGTTCCTTCTGTCTTATTCTATTTCTTTTTATTTTTTATTATTTACCCAACAATATATCTTTCCAACACTTGAGTGCTCGGTACATGAATACCATAGATGTATTAGTGTCGATATTTGGGGGTCGAAAAGGCAGATCGTTAAAGGATATGTATATTCTTCAAAGAAATATATGTACTATACACACTTATGTTGAATGATATTGTTTGTACCAAAATTGGGCACAACACTCTTGGGAAGTATTTGAAGAGATAAAATGAAGAAACTAAATGAAAAAAGAGGATTATCTAACAAATATTTTTAAAAACAGATAAGAAAATGCACAAAGACATAGAAATTTAGAGTGGGTCAGCGTTTGGCCTACGTCCACTATGAAATTATTGACTTTTATTAACTTTTACTTGCTGGTTACAGCGGATTACAACAGCGAATTTCGAGTACAATAATGATTTTGGCAGAGTCTGAACGTCGAGGAATCAAAAAGTCCCTTTTTTGAAGGCTCTGTGATGCTATTTATAGGCATAGAGTGCAAATATCTAGATCAAATCACGGGAGACCTCTTCTGGCACGTGGGTGGGCCCACGCGATCGATCCCTTATGGTTTTCACTCAATCTGTGATCGATACGGACGAGCTTCGTATCGATCAATATCTCGTCCAATTGAGTCGAGATCGATCGTGAATGTTGTTGAGGACGTACGCAAGCTCCTATGAAAATTTGGTGGCATTTGGACCTGTAGATTGTGAGTTATGATCGATGTAAATTCAGATTTTATGTAGGCTGTTGGATTCGTATCAATCCAATTTAGCCTTGTTCGTATCGATTGCAACTATTCTGTTTGTATTTGATCGCAACTGTTCTTGTTCATATCGATTGTCACTGCTCTGTTTATATCGATCGATTGCATCTCACTTTATATCAATTTTGTGCACTCCACTTCGTATCGGTGGGAGGTGTGGATTTCATATCGATCGGTGGTCGATCGACATGAAATGTGTCTAAAACTTGATTAATACAAAATGGACACTTGTGTTACAGTCAATGGATGCGAAATAGGTGGGTTTAGATGGATACGAAGTGGACTCACTTGCTGTTGATCAATACGAAACCGTGCACAGTCGATGGATTTGAACAGGATCAATGCAAAGGAGGCCGATTCCCTGTATGGAGAGGCTTTCAAACCTATGGATACGAAAGGGATTCATGTGAATTGATGGATACGAATGAGTCAATTTTGTAGGCTTGCATCGATCATATCTTGAGCATACGACCTTCAGTTGACTTGAAATTTGGAACATTGACTTTCATAGCTTTGCTTGTCTCGTCATATCAATTGTAGCTTGATCTAGACTCGGGTAAAATTTATCGCCATCCATAGTGAACCTATGTATAATCAATCTTCGGGAGAGACCATCTGTGGTTCTTAGTATACTTCTTAGTGTCACGGTCTTGCCAAAAGATGAGATAACATCTGCTCCCCAAAGTACATCTTGTGAGAACATGACGCACTTTGAAAAGTTGCGATCTTCATCCTGAACAGTCTTATTTGGCTTGTCTGAATAGTTGTCGTCTTTTTATCGAAAGCTATGACCTTTGATTGATCCATAGAAACATAAATCATGAACTGTTGACTGCCAATTGTTGTACTGTGTACTGTTGTAACCGAACGTTGTATGATAGTGATTTGTTGTTGAAACTGTCACCAGACGAGTATTCTTCCTATGAATTTTAGAAATCGGACGTTAGTCCGTTATACATGAATGTATGTTAGCCTGACTCCCGTTAACGTTTGCACATTCACGAGCCGTCGTCGGTTTTTCAGATTTTTTTTGTATCGAATTCCGTATTGACCCTCTCCCGAATCAATGTGAAATTCGATCTGTAACAACGCTTGATGTTTGTTTTGGAATTTCCCTTCGTATCGATCCTCTCCTGGATCGACGTAAAGGTTGAAAAATTGTTTCCATATTGATGTCGATTGACATGAATTTACTTGTTGTTTTAATGTAGTGCGCATCGATAGATACGAACTCACATGGTCTTCAAAATGATGGAAGTGAAATTGTCATTTCGCGTCGATGATATGAAGCTTAGGCCTCCAAGCTTATGGATACGAAATAGCGCTTCGTATCGATGAAATCCAGTGACTCAAGCAAGACGTCATTGGGCGTTTCGTATTGATGAGACTTGAATAGAGGGATACGAAGCTGGGGTAACTTGCTGATGGATACGAAGTGTTAACCATGGTATTTCTTTAGACTGATGGATACGAACGAGTCTCTTCGTGTCGATAGAATTCGCGACCGTTTCAATCGATTTTTATTATTGGGAGGTGAATCGTTTTCTACCTTGGACATTAGACCATATAAATACATTTTGGAGTAAGCCGAATTTCTCATTTGCCATCCTTTTTCTATTTGCCTTCGCTTCGATCAAAAGCTTTAAGGAAGAGAAACTGCGTTCGTTTCCAAGTTATTCAACTGTCAATCTTTCGAACTAATTACTTTAATTAGGTAATCGATCAATAAATTCTCATCAAAATGATAAGACTCGAGTTCTAATGCCAAACCGTCCAGAGTCATGGTCGATTCTAGCGTTGGCGATGCCAGAGTTGGGTCGGAGTAAGGTTGAGGAAGGAGGAAATGGCATCTAAGTTGTTTGGGGGAGAAGAAGAGTGGATGGACGCTCGGTTCTGACTTTGTATCGGTGGGAAATAAAAAGAAAGAGAACTGTTCGTATCGATTAGGAGTGCGGAGTTCATGAAGTTCTACAACTATCAGGTGGAGATATTTGTATCGATTAGAGTCGCAGAACTTCGTATCGATCTAAGGCC
Source organism: Allium cepa (assembly GCA_030765085.1). Classification (NCBI taxonomy): domain Eukaryota; kingdom Viridiplantae; phylum Streptophyta; class Magnoliopsida; order Asparagales; family Amaryllidaceae; genus Allium; species Allium cepa. The sequence continues at coordinate 43,306,908 of CM060937.1, forward strand.
ATCGATACGAAGCATGGACAATGCAATCGATACGAAAGAATATTACATGATCGATATGAACTATCTGTGGCAATCAATACGAAAGAAGGTAACGCCCATCGATACAAACTCATTGTGGGCGGTCGATACGAAGGTGATGTCCTTCGATCGATACAAAGCTTGTCTTCCCTGATCGGCGTGAAGTAGATATTTCGATGATCGATCCAAGTTTTCAATCGATGCAAACCCTTTCGCATACTTAAATATTTGACTTTGACGAACTTCTCCCTTGCATAACTGGACAGATCCACTAAACTGCATATTTGACTGCCCTTGGAAGCTCGTCAATGTAACTGTAGCTTAACAAAAATTTAATAAACTGTAACTTGAATCGGTCTTTAAGGTCTGGATGGCACGGTTGTGATGATCAGCGATGACGGGTACTCCAGTTGAATAACGAAGTCTTGTTATTTGCATATATCCTTTAATTCTATGAAATTCTTCGAGTAATATATAGCACTGCAATGCACAACACATTCATACACTTCACACTGGGGAACACGCGGGCTTATTATCATCTAATGATGATTTTTGATAAGTTGATTGGTTATGGAATCCACAAGTCCACCGCAGTAGGAGCTTCAAAGTGCACCTTCCTTAGTAATAGAGATACCGGTCATCGCGGCCAAACTTATAGATCTAGCTCCGGACGAGTTACCAGGAGAAAGGTTTATCGGAAATCCGTAGGATTCGGTACCGTCCAATATCTCCGAAGATATGCTGGGATGAATTTGCTTAAGGCATGGTCTACCATTAGACGACGTTTTTCTACCGGGCCCAAGTGATAGGCCACACGCTCCTCCAGAAGGATTCACAGCCTTTAATCGCTACTCGTGTACAGCAGGACACTTCCTCTATTCAACCAGTAAATTCAGGAATGGCTTTATTCAGCATCACCCCATCGCAACTACATCTGAATGGATATGCACTGCTGAACAGTTTGTTCATTGTATTCATGGAGCATCTTTTTCGACCCCAGACCCCAATCAAAATCAAATAGTTATTTAACGTAAAGAGTTGGGGAGACGGTCCTTTGTTCACATTCCTGGAGGCAGTCAGGAATTTATAGGTAGTGGCCGGGTCTTGGACCACTGTAACGATCCTAAATTTTTGAACAATTTAATTTGTAAATATTCAATTTATTTTAAATATTTAAATGATAATTTGACTTAAATTTCAAATTATCAGAATGAATTGGTGATTAAAATTTAGAATTTAATCTATTTAAAAGTTGAATAGAAATTTGAATTTTGACTTTGAAGTTGAAATTTAATATTTAACTTATATTTTAAATTTGAATTTGATAATTTAGAAAAATAGTTTGCATTTGAAATAAGAATGAAAATATAATTATGAAAATAAATAAAAATAAAAATATATATATATATAATAAAAAAAAAATATACTAGTTGAAAATTTAACAACATAATTTTAACAAGATAATTTTTAAAAACAAAAGCTAATTGAATTTAAATTAAATAAGAAAAAAAATAGGAGAGAAAAAAAAATAAATAAATAAATAAATAAAAGAAGTAAACATCACCTTACCTTGAGCATTCCTCCATACCCATGATATATGCCGTGTTCCATGCCTTTCATCACATAATTGCACGTCGCCTCTTTCTATTTTATACCCGACCTCCTCCCTCTCCACTATCTCATACATACGAAAGAAAAAATAAAAAGAAAAAATGGCGGCCGTATAATTTTCTTCGCCGACCTTCAGTGATTTAGGGTTTTTCAAAATCAAAAGCGACGGCTTCAACTCGATCGCGTGCTCTTCGATCTGAGAAATTAGGGCTTCGGCTCCATTTCATTTCAGTGAAAGGTGAGTCTTTTGGCTCACGATAATCTTCATGCAAGTTTTTGAATTTGTTTGAAGTGAATTTCTTGGTTTCATGCTATGTTTATGGGGTGATTTTGTTATCTTTTGCTCGGCTAATTTAATTTGAAACTGATATGGGTAGATTGGTTACTGCATGTTGGATTTTCGGTTGCTATTTGCTGTCATTTGCTCGATTTGCTTGAATTGTTAAACTGTTAAGAACAGATGGTACCCAATTTTAAACTGATAACCATTGACGCTTTCAAAAATTTGTTCTTTTTAAATTTATAAAAAACAAATGCTATTTGATTTTTGTTTTAAATTGATAAAAACAGATGCTGCCCAGTTTTAATTTTTAAATTGATTTGAACAAATGCTACCTGATAATTTGTTTTATTTTAAACTGATGAGAACAGATGCTTCCAAATTTCTTTGATTTCAGATGTTGTTTGAAATTTGTTTTTTTTTAATTGATAAGAACTGATGCTATATTTTGCTTGTTTTAAAATTTGACAAGAACAGATGCTATGTTTATCTTGTTATTAAATTGGTAAGTACAGATGCTACTAAAATATTTTGTTTAACTAAGTAGTTGAAGTGCAAAATTGTTCTTGTAATAAAGATATGTCTTGAGTATTGCATGCCTCATGTTGCTTCAGTCTTCAATTCCATTTGTGTTTGCCTATAAATTTTCATGTGCATGTTTGTTTGGGCATCTCTGTAACCATAAACAAACATGCAAACATCTCTGTAAGCATACTTGATGTTGTCTGCACATTCACCTATGCTTGCACTTCTGTTATGCTTGCTGTTGAAAGATTGATCTTGCATGTTCACTTAAGTTTGAAAATGCTGTCTCATGCTTAAACAGTGCAGTCCCTTTGTTTTAAAACCAGTAAACAAACTTTCATTCCTGATTCATTCCTATAATTATGCTAGTGAGTAAACATCAACTTAAAAATCTTGAGAAATAACGATCTGTTGCTTATATAGATTTCTGAAATGCTTATGTTTGCATGAATATATATATATATGTATTAGCTATGTATATGAATGTGTTGCATATGTATATGAATCTGTTTGAAAGCATGCATGACTGTTGTTCTTGAATATCTCTGTTCTCAGTTCAGGTTTAAGTTTTTTATCTAAATTCAAAATCTTCTCTTTGATCTTTGTTAGACCTTAGTTCCAAAACAAATTTAGTTTGTTTAAACTTGAACGTGAATTTAAAAATAGTGTAAACATGTTTTATGTATATATATAGTAACTGGAAATTAAAATTTGCAGTAAAATTTATATATATGTTAAAATCAATCATTACAATTCTCTTATCCAAATACATAACCTGAATTGGTCTGGGTAAACATGATTTTTAAAATGAAAATTATGATTTTTAGATTTGAATTGGATATGAATTGGAAAATTTTCTGGAACTTGGGTGTTTGCCAAAATCTGTTGATCTATGTATTTGGGGTGTTTCGGGATTGTGCTGTTGCTCCCTGTTGTCTGCACTTGTTCATCCTGAAGCTTGATCATTGTTTCACTTGTCTTCACTTCTGTTTGTTCCTGGTTGCTGTGGCATTTTGCCATTTGGTCTGCATATTGACTGCTGCCTGTCCTTTATTCACTGCACTGTGCTGCTGTGTTGACTCCATTGAGTATTCTTGTACTTGTGCAACCTGATGCTTGCACACTTGCTATTGTTGTCTGATGCGTGCACGTGTGTTGGCGAGGCAGTGCACATGGGTATGAATACACGTGTGTACTGCAGCCACACTAAAAAGTTAAAGTTGTTAATATGAAAATCCGTAATAGTTTAAATTGATTCATGTGATCCATTTTATTCAGTTCATTGCAAATTTATCTACTTGAGTTAAGATTAATCCTGACTCGAGTGTTTTTGTGTTTTGCAATTAACGCTCGGGTCAGACCGAGTATTTTTACAGCTTGAAGATTTTCAGGCCGCGAAGTTAGAGAGAGGGGGATTAAAGCTCTACTAAAGTTTTCAGTAAAATTTTTCTTGTATTTAATAAAAGATATATTCCGCTGTATAAAAATTTATGCATTGTAAAAACTCTGATATATGTATGTAAGAAAAATTCAATTATGAATAATATTATGATTATTCTGTGATTCTGTGGCTGATTCTGTTTAAACTTTATAAACTGACTAACAATTCGTCACTTTGAACGTTTCTAGTTGGTTTAATTACCGACTAGAGGCGGTCAGAGCGGCGGGTCGTTACAAAAGTGGTATCAGAGCTTTGGTTTACTCAAAGCTCAGTTTATGATGTTTAATACGAATAGTTACTAGAACCACTATAAAGAAAGTGCTTTTCAAATTTAAAAGAAGTATAAAATTGTTTTCTTTAAAACAAAAGGTATTTTGAAAGTTAAAATTATTTTGAAATTCCCCTCTCTAAAATGTGAGTTTGCGATAGTTTATATTCGGTGAGGTCTCGTTAGATTTGAGTTTCGATCGTTCAGAAACTCGTTATCAAATTATAGAGATTTATGAAAAATGAAATATGAGTAAAGTGAACTTATAAATTAGTAAATTGGTTTAAATTGGTTTAAATCAAATAACTTGAATATTTCGAGTAATAATTGTGAAATAAAATGACATGTTAATTTAGTTATAATCAAGCGGATTATTGAACTATAACTTGGGAATTTGATTCTGAATTATTTGGAGGAATTGTTTTTAAAAGTGAAGAACGAATTGTTAAATGAATGGATTATAAGTATTTAACTTATAATATGAACTTTTGGGTATATAACTGAGTTATATAAATGGAATTGAATTGAATTGATAAAAGATTTATAAATCGAAGTTTTATAAATAGAAAAGGAATTTATGAAGATTGTCTATAAATTCGAAATCAATTGAATTTGATAAGTAATTTGTTGTAACTTATTAAAGGAGATATATCCACGATTTTGGACAGTGGGTAATCCTTTAAAAATAAAAAATAAGTTGTAGAAATGATGAAATTGGTTGACAAAGTATATTCACGATTTTGGACAGTGAATATATTAGTGAATAAAACAGATATATTTTGGGAAGTGATATTATGAAATGAAATTTAATTGTTGATTTAACTGTATGAATCAAACTAATTTCGATGTGAAGTTTATATTTTAAGTTTAGACTATTGTCTAAAATAGTAAATGTGGAGATATGAATTTAATGGAGCTAAATTGATGAACAATTTACTAAAGAACTAGTTGACTATTTTTGAAATAGAAAGCAAATGCAAAGTTCAAATAGAATTTAAATTTTGAATTTGAAATTGTCAACATGATAGTCCATTATAGGTTTAAATAAATTCAGTGATGAATTTAAATTTAAATGGGTAGAGAATTAAATTAAGTGAAAAACTTAATGTTGAAAAGTTTGAAATCAGTTTAAACCTGATATTGTGAAAAGTATGAGGAATTCAAACTATGAATTAAGTGAAGTTGAAAAAGTTAATAGTTTTAAAAGAGTTTTAAAATGAATTAACTATCGAATACATAGATTTCAACACTCATTGTTGAAATAGACGTTTTTCGAGAAATTAAGGAAATGGTAGACTATAACACTATTGTTATAGTAAATGGTTTCCGGAAGGAAATGTTATTTATAGTATTGGGATTTATATATTTATCTTAAATCCGAATCCCTATACTAGTGATTTTGAGTTGTCGTAACGATGTTTTACGTAACATTCGTTTTAACTCAAATAAATGTGATTAAAAGAATGATTTCCTTAAAGAATGGAATATATACTTAATTTTGATTCAAGTATATTGAATATTTTCAAAGTGTTGAAAATGAAAGAATTTGTGAATTACTTATTTTTGAATAAGTATGGAAATATTTTCCAATGTGAAATGAAAGGTTTGAAATTTTATCTTTTAAAGATAAATTGAGAAATGAATATTTGAAATTAGTTTCAAATGATTAAGTGTGAAAATTAGATATCTTGTAAAGATATTATTTTGAGAAATGTGAACGATTAGTTCAACTTGGAAATTTTTCAAAGGATTGAATCTAGAGTTAAAATTGAGTTTAACTTTGACACCAAAAACAATATAAGTTCAGCTTTGAATTTTGGATAGTCGATTGAGATTGTATGTCTAATGTTGTGAATTGATGACATATCATTTGATCTCTATTAAATATATATCTGTGGTGGCGGAGAATTTATTCTTTTAGCTTAACACCCTTCTCTGAGACGTACGAGCTTAGAGGTTATATATCGATAGACATCAATTATATGTTGAGAATTGACGATGTAACGTGAAATCCAAATCGAATGTGAAATCGATAATGAATTGGATTGTGAATGTGAATTAGGTTAGAGATAACCTTAAATTTTCAAATCGATTTAGAGGAAAATTTTAAACGTGAAAAGAAAAATTTTGAATCCTCTATTTGTTGTGAATGTGAAATGAGTTTTCGTAACTTATATATGTGAATATAATCGAAAACTATCAGTTTAGAAAAATCATCCTGTGTAGGTTTACATAGATATGATAAGTACGAAATGTGAATGAAGTACTATATATGACATATGTTTTCTAAAAACTGAGGATATGGAAATGTACCTTCCAATTTATTATGTGTGAAGGTGATTGGAACTCGGTGGAGTGTCCATTGTAAATCGTAGCTACGTAGAATTCCCTTAGTGGAATGTCCAATGGGACTGATTTGATATCCCATTGTGTTGGGATTATCCCATTGTGTTGGGATTATGTGATTGATGCTGGCGTAATTCGAGGGGTGTGATACCTAAAGTTACAAGCGATTCCATTGAGATAGTGGCGCAACCGCCGAGTAAACTGCGATCTGGGAACCGAAGCGTAATTCGAGGGGCGTGATGCCTAAGGCTACGAGCGATTCTACTGAGATAGTAGCGTAACCGCCGTGTGGACCGCGATCTAAGGCGACAACCATGGCGAAATTCAGGAGTGATGAGAAATCTAAGTTACAAGCGATTCTACTGAGATAGTAGCGGAACCGCCGGGTGACTGTGATCCATGGGGGAACGGACTTTCCATATCCATTTTTAAAAGAATTTTTAAAAGTATTTTCACTGGGAGTTGAAGCAAGTATGTTTAGTACTTGGAGATTTTTAGTCTTGCGTCTGGCCAGCGTATGCCTAAAGTCTGTGAGAACGACGATAGACTTGTTAAACTTTGAGTTATCAAGTATTTTCAAAACTTTGAATAGAAAATCAATAATCTGAAATTAGAATTACATAATTCTAACTTAATGAATTAAGGAAGAAGATCTTTTTGAATATCTTGAAAGTCCACAGTTTTGGATAAGATGTATTATGCAAATATTTAGCATGAAAGATTTCAAGTTAAAAATCTGAGTTTTGTAAATCAAAAATTTGGTAAAAGACTTTTGTGTCTTGATTATTGAAATCGATGAACAAAACTAGTGAAATGAAATAAATGGAATGAATCCTATATTTATTTATGAGTTTGAAACTTGGTGAAATTATGTAGGATATAAAATATCGGTGAGATTTTAGCAATCGTTTTTCCTAACTTATAATTTCGGGACGAAATTCTTTTAAGTAGGGGAGATTGTAACGATCCTAAATTTTTGAACAATTTAATTTGTAAATATTCAATTTATTTTAAATATTTAAATGATAATTTGACTTAAATTTCAAATTATCAGAATGAATTGGTGATTAAAATTTAGAATTTAATCTATTTAAAAGTTGAATAGAAATTTGAATTTTGACTTTGAAGTTGAAATTTAATATTTAACTTATATTTTAAATTTGAATTCGATAATTTAGAAAAATAGTTTGCATTTGAAATAAGAATGAAAATATAATTATGAAAATAAATAAAAATAAAAATATATATATATATATATATAATAAAAAAAAAAATATACTAGTTGAAAATTTAACAACATAATTTTAACAAGATAATTTTTAAAAACAAAAGCTAATTGAATTTAAATTAAATAAGAAAAAAAATAGGAGAGAAAAAAAAAAAAAAAATAAATAAATAAAAGAAGTAAACATCACCTTACCTTGAGCATTCCTCCATACCCATGATATATGCCGTGTTCCATGCCTTTCATCACATAATTGCACGTCGCCTCTTTCTATTTTATACCCGACCTCCTCCCTCTCCACTATCTCATACATACGAAAGAAAAAATAAAAAGAAAAAATGGCGGCCGTATAATTTTCTTCGCCGACCTTCAGTGATTTAGGGTTTTTCAAAATCAAAAGCGACGGCTTCAACTCGATCGCGTGCTCTTCGATCTGAGAAATTAGGGCTTCGGCTCCATTTCATTTCAGTGAAAGGTGAGTCTTTTGGCTCACGATAATCTTCATGCAAGTTTTTGAATTTGTTTGAAGTGAATTTCTTGGTTGCATGCTATGTTTATGGGGTGATTTTGTTATCTTTTGCTCGGCTAATTTAATTTGAAACTGATATGGGTAGATTGGTTACTGCATGTTGGATTTTCGGTTGCTATTTGCTGTCATTTGCTCGATTTGCTTGAATTGTTAAACTGTTAAGAACAGATGGTACCCAATTTTAAACTGATAACCATTGACGCTTTCAAAAATTTGTTCTTTTTAAATTTATAAAAACAAATGCTATTTGATTTTTGTTTTAAATTGATAAAAACAGATGCTGCCCAGTTTTAATTTTTAAATTGATTTGAACAAATGCTACCTGATAATTTGTTTTATTTTAAACTGATGAGAACAGATGCTTCCAAATTTCTTTGATTTCAGATGTTGTTTGAAATTTGTTTTTTTTTAATTGATAAGAACTGATGCTATATTTTGCTTGTTTTAAAATTTGACAAGAACAGATGCTATGTTTATCTTGTTATTAAATTGGTAAGTACAGATGCTACTAAAATATTTTGTTTAACTAAGTAGTTGAAGTGCAAAATTGTTCTTGTAATAAAGATATGTCTTGAGTATTGCATGCCTCATGTTGCTTCAGTCTTCAATTCCATTTGTGTTTGCCTATAAATTTTCATGTGCATGTTTGTTTGGGCATCTCTGTAACCATAAACAAACATGCAAACATCTCTGTAAGCATACTTGATGTTGTCTGCACATTCACCTATGCTTGCACTTCTGTTATGCTTGCTGTTGAAAGATTGATCTTGCATGTTCACTTAAGTTTGAAAATGCTGTCTCATGCTTAAACAGTGCAGTCCCTTTGTTTTAAAACCAGTAAACAAACTTTCATTCCTGATTCATTCCTATAATTATGCTAGTGAGTAAACATCAACTTAAAAATCTTGAGAAATAACGATCTGTTGCTTATATAGATTTCTGAAATGCTTATGTTTGCATGAATATATATATATATATGTATTAGCTATGTATATGAATGTGTTGCATATGTATATGAATCTGTTTGAAAGCATGCATGACTGTTGTTCTTGAATATCTCTGTTCTCAGTTCAGGTTTAAGTTTTTTATCTAAATTCAAAATCTTCTCTTTGATCTTTGTTAGACCTTAGTTCCAAAACAAATTTAGTTTGTTTAAACTTGAACGTGAATTTAAAAATAGTGTAAACATGTTTTATGTATATATATAGTAACTGGAAATTAAAATTTGCAGTAAAATTTATATATATGTTAAAATCAATCATTACAATTCTCTTATCCAAATACATAACCTGAATTGGTCTGGGTAAACATGATTTTTAAAATGAAAATTATGATTTTTAGATTTGAATTGGATATGAATTGGAAAATTTTCTGGAACTTGGGTGTTTGCCAAAATCTGTTGATCTATGTATTTGGGGTGTTTCGGGATTGTGCTGTTGCTCCCTGTTGTCTGCACTTGTTCATCCTGAAGCTTGATCATTGTTTCACTTGTCTTCACTTCTGTTTGTTCCTGGTTGCTGTGGCATTTTGCCATTTGGTCTGCATATTGACTGCTGCCTGTCCTTTATTCACTGCACTGTGCTGCTGTGTTGACTCCATTGAGTATTCTTGTACTTGTGCAACCTGATGCTTGCACACTTGCTATTGTTGTCTGATGCGTGCACGTGTGTTGGCGAGGCAGTGCACATGGGTATGAATACACGTGTGTACTGCAGCCACACTAAAAAGTTAAAGTTGTTAATATGAAAATCCGTAATAGTTTAAATTGATTCATGTGATCCATTTTATTCAGTTCATTGCAAATTTATCTACTTGAGTTAAGATTAATCCTGACTCGAGTGTTTTTGTGTTTTGCAATTAACGCTCGGGTCAGACCGAGTATTTTTACAGCTTGAAGATTTTCAGGCCGCGAAGTTAGAGAGAGGGGGATTAAAGCTCTACTAAAGTTTTCAGTAAAATTTTTCTTGTATTTAATAAAAGATATATTCCGCTGTATAAAAATTTATGCATTGTAAAAACTCTGATATATGTATGTAAGAAAAATTCAATTATGAATAATATTATGATTATTCTGTGATTCTGTGGCTGATTCTGTTTAAACTTTATAAACTGACTAACAATTCGTCACTTTGAACGTTTCTAGTTGGTTTAATTACCGACTAGAGGCGGTCAGAGCGGCGGGTCGTTACAACCACACTTAGTTATTTCAAGACTGAGTGGTTCTATGTCCGATGCCCTTCAGGGTTCGCTAGTCGATAGTCAGAAGTGAGTGCTGCAATTTTTTCCAGTAGTTAACGAGATAATCATAATTAATGTTAAAACTAATATCTTCTTTCCATCACAGCAGCAATTCTAAGACCTGAAGGCGTGCATTTTAAAGAAATAGTTCGGATCCTTCAAGAAGTGTAAAGTGAAATGAGGGAAATTGATTCGGCACTAATAGATAGAAATTTGAGGACCATCGGGCTAATCGAGCGAAACCAAAGCATTAGACTTGAAGGAACGCTGAGGGCAGCCCCGATGAGGTGAGTGAAACGTAAAGCACAAGGGGTCGCAATAGCTGAAGAGGGTGATGAGGAAAATATGCCCACCGATGATGAACGTGTAGCTGGGCCCTCAAGCAGTTTGCAGGATCTTGAGGGAAGAAGAAAAGGCAAGGCAGCAGCACATAAGCGTCATAAATCTTCGTGATGGAAATTTATAGTTATGTCTTTGCCAGTCTCCGTCATTAGAATCATGGAGACTCCTCCCCTCAAGCAGAGAATCCTTTCGAAGGGCATGCTAATGTCCCAATTCTGGACTATGTATCACTTCATGAGGACATCGGATTGGAGAAGCTTTAAAGTGCTCTAGACTTAAGTAAGTCTCTTCCCACAAGTGGGGCCGACATTTCCGGTTGGTCGGGGGTTACATATACATACACACTTCAAAGCGCTACATGATTTTCAATCACAAGTTACCCACTTTAGGAGATTACTAACTCCGTTTTTCCTTTTTTTTATAGATACAATGACTAGAAGAGATTCCATGTTGGGAAGTCTTCGTTCTGTGCGTCTATCATCTAGTTCCTACTATGAGTCTGTAGGAGGGTGGTTGAGAGAGACCGTGATCGCAGTTACTCTGGTCAGGAATGTTACGAGAGGGAAAGCGACAAAGATTATAGACATCGATCCCAATTGCGTTCTCCACCTCTTCGCGCCCCCACACAACCTTCATGCCACGAGAAACAACCAGTAGAGCCTCCTCTGCAAAAATCATCTTCTCAAACCTCTAGGCCTAAATCACAACGTCGCAGACATGAGGCCGAAACTCCCATTGTTGTTGAACAAGCTATCCTACTGGGGAAGGGGCTATTAAAATTGCTCAGTTGAACAAAGATTTTCCAAATGTATGCTTTGACGGCTACATTTTCCCCCTCATTTAAAGAAAATTCCCTCGGAGGCAGAAAACACAATGCATGATTACATTCATGACACCTATACCTAGTACAAGGAGTGGGTGAAAGCTGTAGAAAAAGCATCGAAGTTGGCCTTTGAGCTGGCAAAGACGGTTGAGAAACTAGAAACTGAACTCTCTCAAAAAGACTGATTATTCAAGTGCTCAACAACGAAGCTGAGTCTTCTCAGAAATCTGAAATTGAGGCCACCCAAAAGGCCGATGAGGCGAACTTGGCATGGAGAGGATGCAGCAGGCGCATTATGCCCTGGTTGAAGAGATGGGCCACCGAAACACTACAATCACAGCTGAAAGGGACGCTACCTTGAAGGAGCTCAACGATTTTAAGGCTAAATTTTCTAAAATTAACAAAGAAAAAGAAGACGCAAAAAAGGCAGCCCAAGAGGCGTGTGAGCAGGCTGTGGTGCTCCGAGGCGAAAGGGTCGTGGCATCGGCTAAAGCTCGAGAGGTGGAAGCCAGGGTTGAAGAAGAGGTTAAAGCTGCTGAGTTCAGGCTAAAGGCGGATATTGAAGATCTTCTCATTACTTACAATGCTAACATCTTGTAACACAGAATCCTAGCCCAGCATGAGAACTATTCGACACATTTGTACAACGCCTGGGGCCGACTGGTTGAAGATGAAAAGACCGAGCACCAGTGCGAATCTGTAGACAAATTCGAGCTCGAGAACCGAGTGTTGAGTGAAGATGAACGGAAAGTTCTCCATGATGCGATGGTTTTATATGAAAAGGAGAGATTGGGTGCTCAACGCTTGGAGATTGGAGAAGGCTGTGGTGTCGAGCACCATAACATAAGTTCGGGAACTGTTGTGCCAACTCAGCCTAAGTCTACCTCTGCGGTTGATCCTCAATCCATTCCTGCTTACAACCTCGATCAACCGTAGTTATCTGCGGCTCGTGAACAAGTTCTGAAGCTTCTCCGACACCAGTGAGCTAAACCGAGGAAGGTACTCCGAACACTTCTCATACTTGTTCAAAATCGTAAGTGCTACTTGAAGTAATTATTAACAGCTCTTCTTTTGTCTCTTTCCAGTGATTGGAGCCACATCGGTTGTGCCTTTGGCAATTCAAGAGTCACATCATAAGCAGGAGGCGATTATTACAGAAGAGACCATGACATCGGCCGCTACACCTACAGATGATGTACAAGGGAGCACACTTTCATTTGATGATCAGATGATGGAGGAACTTCTTAGTCATCATAGTGACACTTTATCTGACTTGCCATTTGTTATGAGTGGAAGCGCACCACCAACCAGCTCCTCAGGCCCGACCGTGGGCGTCACCGGCGATACACAAACACTTCATGAGGAAGAAATTATAGCCGAGATTAATGCTAAAATAGAGGAAGCTGCCTGGGGCAGCAGCTTTGGAGGTCGAATGGCGGGCCCTCGTCCAGCCCACGTTACGAATGATGTCTCCTGGTGGCACTGTTGTCGATACCAGCGTGCCTATTCTGCCTCCTATAGTGGACGCGACCCCTCCGACTCCGTCTGTTGGAAGTATTCCCATACACTTGAGTTCGAAGGAGGAAATAGATATAATGGCCCCTACTGGAGATCAGTCGCTGAAAGGCAAAGACTCAAAGAGGAAACCCGGTGGCAGCTCCAGCGGGTCTACGCCAAAGAAGAAACCAAGAAAAAAGAAAGAGTAGACATGCTTCTTTGGCGCGTTTTTGGCAGATAGATAGGAATTCACTTCTTCTTTTCTTTTATAGGTCATGTATAGATGAGGATTCGGCCCCTGCTGGTAGGACTTTTGGTATACTTTTGTACTTAGTCTTTTTCCTTTCAAAGAATGATTGGAATAAAATTTAAGTTTTTTGTCAGTATGACTTGTATTGATTTGCTTGAGTGTTTCAGTACCCAAAACTATACATGAAACACTTGTGGAGCTTGAGTTCCTTAATTCGGACCCAGATTCAGTTGCTAAATCTTGAAGTTACAATTTCGGGTCGCAATCAAGTGCTGAGTCGAATTCTGACATTGCACTGCTTTAACCAGTAGTCGATATGAAATGAGCCGTAGTTCCATACCCTTTGAGTCGACATTATTCTCCATCAATCAACTCAAGATGAACGGAAGTACGAACCATTTGGGTTAAAGAAGAGAGTAGAAGAAGAAATAGAAAATAACATCAGAATCTAACCATCGCGGCGGAATAAAATATAATAGATAATAACAGATCTTTACACTAAAGAAAACTATATCTGTTTTATACATACATTACCAGCATACATCATCAGAGTTTAACAACATGAACAACTTACAACTGGATAGTCATATAAGCTTGTCCTCAAAACTGAATACACAGCGGAATAATAATCAAATACGGAAGTACGTATCACCATCCAGCTCGTCTCCTGAGCTTCACAGCATCATATCCTGTATTCTATAATACTCGGTCTGACCCGAACATTATAGTTAAATAACACCCGAGTCAGTCTGGAATACCAACGTGAGAAAATCACACTCAATTTAATTATTAAAGTTTCAAAATCCTTTGAAAACAAAAGCATCTCGTAAGACCACGCCACAAACAAACATGTCGGGTTTTTACCTTACGATAGCTAAAACACTTTTTATTAAAATCCTCTGATATTATAAAAGTGTCTATAGAAAGTAAAATAGAATCTAGCTGAAATGCTTGCATCTCACGTTTCAGCAATAGTTGGGCACAATCAAAACCGTACAGGTGCGTAGGGAGAATGGATTTTCAACTAATGACTAGGCACTGGGGTACCACCTGTCACAGTACGTGGCCTAGATCACCGTACCGAGGATTACTCCCAATCCCCTGCAACACAAGACAGAGACTTCCCCTTACTGGATAATCCCGAGTAAGATCACCCATGGTTTGGATCAGCAACCGCACCACTAAGCCAAATAAAAGGGACACTTGACAGGGATAACCTCACCCTAATGGGTGCTACCCACCTAGCCTTGCTGCATAACCCCTGATTTTCAGTCATTCCCCGTTGATGAGGCTTGAGGCTAAGCGTTACCTTTAGAGGACTCATCTCTTAGAATGCTCATTGTCCACCTGACGATGTTCTGAAAGCATTCAATCTATACAAGTCCGTCTCGGGTTCGAGCGGAACCGAAGACACTACCCCTACTACATCCATTTTGGAATCATCCTCAAGATTAGTAGCGACTAGTCCTTGCTTCACTGCTCCATCTTCGAATCCAAACTCGTCTTCCTCACGAAAACGTACGAACCGAATCGAAGTGGTTTTCAAGAAATAAATCCCGACCCCGGTCTCTTCAAAACGATCAGCGCATTGGCCAATATTGATAGTAGGTTATTTAACTATCAAATAACATTCACAGACAACCATCAAACAATAAATAATCTCCCAAATTATTTATTAATCTCAAAATATCTTCACAAGATATATTTCTATTTTCAATCCTTTTCAAAACAGTTTTCAAATCACACTTTTCTCATGGAATGTATTCCCAAATATTTATTTCCACTGAAAACGCCAAGTACCAATACTTTAGATTTTTAAAATAATTTAAAACTCTTTATTATAAAATATCCTTTGAGTCATTTAAGTTAAAACAACTTTAATACCTATTCAAAAATATATACTTTGAAATTTTTTAAAATGAGGTTACTTTACAAAATATAAAACTAAAATTTTCCTTTCAAACAAAATACCAAGTCACATTTAAATAATTAATACGAAAATAGATTTGAAAAATACTTACTTTAGAATTTAAACATTTAGAAATAATAAATTTTCCAAAACATGCTTTTTAAAACAACATTATAACTTTTAACTTATATTTGAAAATTTACTTTGAAAACGTACCTGGCTATCCAGGGAAATATACTTCTCTTCACATCCTATAAAAATAAATCACTATTTATTTTTAAATAAAATTTGCTATTTTTTAATAAATTCCCATCGTGAATTTATTCTTCAAATATCCATTGATATATTACTTCACCTTTATAAACCCAGTTTATAAAGTTCATAGCCACATCCTCCTTTAAATTTTCCAATTTCAAACACTTAAATCAATTTCTTGATTGATTTCCAATTTACCCCATTTCGAAATAAATCCCTTTGCTTACTCATTTATTTCAAAACCCATTAACTTCAGATTTTATTTCTTAATTATGATCTAAAATCTTTTTAACTGGAAATACCAATTTCATATTCTCTAAATTTCTTCTTTATCCTTTCAAATAAATTTAAACCTTGAATTTTAAAATAAGTTCTTTATTTCTGGAAATAATATCACTTGAGTTTAAAATTCATTATTTGTCTGTTTATTCAAAATCCCTTTTTCATACCTAGAAATTATTACGATTTAAAATCAATTTTATTCCTTTCCAATTCATTCTTATTTTTATTCAAATTGTTCACAGTTATTTTACTTAAAAAATTACTCTTTTATTTTCTCTTCAAAAATCCAATTCTATATATTTTGATAACTTAGTGTACCGAAATATATTCAAGCAAACCATAGCATTAAATATTCCAATTATCAATATAATTCATCACAGAATATCAAATATTCATAACACAGAATATTAAACAATCTAAATAATTTTAAGAAATCCTGTTGGATCCCTCCAACCTGTTTCCCTGCATCCACAGATGTTAGCACAATACCAATTCCACTTCGAGGTGGAATATCGTGGTATATGAGATTAATATAATATCATCCGCTATTAAGCGGCGTATAGGGTCTCATCCACTATATAATGCGGGAAATCAATCACTCCAACATATACTATATATATACTACTATATATAATATAGCTCATCAAATCAATTCAATCATTCAACCAATTATTTAAATTTAACCATTTAAATTTAAATAGTAACCAAATGAGTGAGATTAACTCACCTTTGCTTTGTTTGCAATCCATTCCCATTCTTGCTTGGTTCTCGATTTTGACCTTGTATAAACGTTCATACTGTTTATTAAAAATCGAAGTAAATCAAATTATTAATTTCTATTAAATAATTTGATTACCTAATAATAGAGCCCTTAATTCTCCCTTTTTAATAAATTAATTAAATAACAATTTTATTTAAACTAATTTTCCTTATAAAAAATCTATCAATAATAAATTAAATAAGTTAACAAGGTAATCATATTACATTGTTCTAAAATAAACTAGTAAATTTAAAATGTATATTTATTTTCTTTTGAAATTACCTATATACTAAAAATTTATACACAGATTTAAGAAATCTATATAAGTATATTTGTAAACCCTACAACATTTAAACCTTTCCACTTTCAACATCTCACCTTTATATATTTTTACTGTTTTAAATTAAAATGTGAATGTGAATATGTATATTTATTTAAATTAGAACTGAATTATTCCATACCTTACTGCCTTTCTAACCAAACCGTAGCTGACGACTGCAGAACGACGAATGAAAACGACCCACAATCGCCATCCACTACCTGGCCGCCTTACCCATCGCGCTCGCCACCACTTTAGAGTAGATCACCTTCCCTCCCCCTCATGAAATCGAATGACTTCGACTTCGAATCCACCTGTTGCGTGACTTCGAGAATCGCTTGAACTCCTTTAGATATTAACAATCTCCTACAGTCGCAACCGCCACCCTTGGAGATCGTGCCCCTCCACACCTTCGCCACCGTGCGACTTCCCAATCGCGATGACGTTGCGCTCTCACTTCGGCTCCCTCCTTCTTTTACTGCTCTCAAGACACGGCTTCTCGATAGAAGTCGCCTCTAATTCGAAATCTAGGGCTTTGGGAAAAAGAACGGACATCAGTTGCTTGAGGCCTTAAACGAACAGCCAATCGATTGACTAAATTTTCGAATTGAGAAATAAAAGGAACCGGAAATAGGAATAGATGGATTCGAACAGAGGAAGAGGGGATTTCTTTTTTATTTGTGAAGAAGATACATGCTTTAAACGAGAAAGGAGATAAGCTAGGTCGACGCAATTCAGGTGCTAGGGTGGCTCGAGTAAAATTATAGGGTAGCTGGTTTGACTTTTAATTTTTTTTATTATTATTAAAGTTCCAAATATCTCGTTTAGCATAACTCGAAATTTCGAACTCCGAATTAGACATGCTGCCAAGCGTTTATAAGGTTTTACCCGTATTCCAAACACAATGGAATGTGTTTCGGAGCCTAATTCAGTCATATGTGCAAGATAGCTTTCTGAATCGGGTTTAAATATTAAATTATCGATTTTAATTTCAACATGTTTCTCACCCGTACGGACAAACGGTTACTCCAAACGCTACGAGAATTGAAACCCGATAATAACTAACTATTATGGATCCAATGGAACTGGTTTCATCAAATTCCGAGACTGTGCCTCGGAAGGCTATTTTTAAATATCAATTTAAACGATATAATTTCAAAATTGAACAAATCACTGTTGGATTTAATTTTAAAAAATCCATTATCCTCATCACTATCAATATAAATTTTACAAGCCTTTAAATTATTTTTAACAGGCTTAAAACTACAGATTCAACAATTTACCCAACTTCAAATTATTTAATTTAATAATTTAACTATCAAATAAATAGCAAAATTTGAAATTCATATTAAAACTAATTATCAAACATTTAAAATCAATTAAATATTATAACTTCAAATATTCAAAATTTCTGAGTCGTCGCATTCCTCCCCCCTAAAAGAATTTCGTCCCCGAAATTACTTGTTAAGAAGAATGACCCAATACCCATTACTATTTTCCTAGAACCAAATAGTTTTAACATCAACCCAAACAACCTTGTCGTTAAAGATACTACACTCTTATTAATTTCCTAAATTCCTCCATAACCTCCAAACAATATTACTTACTCAGTCATTTCAAAATTAAATTTAAAATCAGATTCAAATTATCAAAATTTTCTCAAAATTTTTCTAACTCCCTAAATTTTTGAAAAATTTCGCCAGTGTCTCCTTTGCGCGGCTAGCTCGTTACAACTACAAAATGCCTCTACGGGCTCCCAAATTCCAAAAGAAAACAAAAGGCCAAGTGGCTAGATCAAAACCCAATCAATTACAGAAATTTAAATACATACCTTTGCCGAGAACATTTCAATTTATCTTCTGAAATCAAAAATTCCAATTTTCCCACTTGCTTTTTTTAATACCTGTACATCTAATTATCCATATCCAACATTCAAAAACATTTTGTTGACTTCCTTATAAAATTGCAATATCTATTCATTCAACCCCGTACGATGTAAATATATCATCCGTACGCAATATCAAATTCGTTCACTCGTTTGAACACACTATTTCACTTCCGAACTAGTATCGTCCACCCGACTTCCTAGTGCGGACTTAGATTTGGTTCCTTGATCAAAAACCGTCACTCTCCTTGCATAGTCATAACTATGATAGAGAATTTTTAGAATCAATCAAAATCCATATTCAGGGTTCGCCGTCGAAAATCGAGTGAAAAATCCTTACTCGTATCGATATAACTATCTCGAAATTCTGTGCTCGAATCTGGATCAAATTGCTATGCGAATAAAATAATATATGTAGATCTTACTATTTAAATACATTCTCTTTTTATTCACGTTCATTTTGATTTCTATTCACCTATCAACGCTTATCATTTCGCAAATTTTTATTGAATCTTCACTCAAATGCTTATTCAATATATTTTCCGGACACCCATATTACTTAAGAATTCTACCATTTCTTCTTAAGTTCAATATAAGTATTTTATATGCTTCATATTTTTATTTTCACTTCACCACTTTAGTTTATATCTAGTTCTATTCAAATTGGTTTTCCCATTTCCATATGAATTCAATTTATCTTCAGCTTTGAATATTGAATTTTGTCTTCCATTTATAACTGATTCATATCATTATTTTAAATTAGTTTCATTCACTAATTTATTTCAATTTCCAATTTGAAATCGTTTTGTCGCTAACAAAAAAATTTCCAAAAATTTTCAAAAAAAATTCTAACTCCCAAAATTTTCGAAAATTTTTGGCAGAGTCTCCTTTGTACGGAGGAGCTTTTGCAATTTGACAAGAGATATAAATGTATATACATCGACCCATCCGGTCGGAAAAATAAAAACGGTTCATATTTCCTATTTTTATTGCGTAGACGTTCCTTTGTTTAGCATTTTTAAGCAAGCAGCTTATTATTTTAGCAATTAGCGCGTCCAAATCCAGCCAAACGGCCATCCGGTACCTGTACTTACTCAATTTAAACATGTAAGTGCCAAAATCATGTAATTTAACAATATTTAACATATTTAACTAGCAAACATACGAGTTTCTATAAGCAATGCAGGTTAAACAATATTTATAAGCAACTTATAGGGTTCCGACAATAATTTTAATTGTTTACAACCAATTTGTATACAACTTCATTCAATTTAAATGGTTTGCAACTCAATTGCTTACATTCAATTCAATTTTAACCCAAACAACTCACAATTATTTCAATTGAATCCAAAAATCAATTTTATTTACCTCTACCAATTCATATAATTTTAATTTATTCCCCTTTAAGTTGAACGGCTAATTTATTCTATGCAATTTGACAATGTTCACTTAATAGAATATCCATTTTAGTTTTTGTCCACATACAATTGATTCAACTTCAAAACTTAAGCTCACTTCATTTGCGAATAAATTTTCTTTTTCACTTTAACTTGATTCTATTTCAATCAAATCTCATTTCAATCTACAAATTTATTTGATTAGTTCTTTTGTTTCGTTCATTTCAAATTTTAATTTCCAAATTCAATTCATTCACGACTCATTTAATTCAATTATCCATTCTCATAATCCATTTAATTTTATTTTTTTTCAAAAATCACTTTATTACTTTACTTGAGTTCAACCTAATTTATAATTCGAGTTTAGATTTCTATTTCACTTTCCAATACAAAACAATTTTATTTTGGCTTGCTATTTTACTTCACCATTTTTTTCTTGTAAGTCTCACACTTATATTTTTCATACTTCTACCCATTTTAAGCATGACTATATTCATATTTCATTTTTACTCGAGATTATACACTTATTTAGCCAAGCATGCATTTTTATTTCATAAACTCCAATTCAACTTACTTCCATTTATTTAAGTAAGAATTTTATTTCATTTTATATTGTCAATAACTCCTTGAATTCATTTTAATTCAATTCCATTCCAACTTTATTCAATCAACTAAATTTTATTTTCAGTTTAATTCAAGTTCAACTCAATATTAAACTTAGCTTAAGTACATTTAATTCTACTTACCCCTTTAACTTATTAACCTTTTTAAAAGTTAATTTCATTCCAGGAAATTTTCAAACCTTATAAATTTCCAAATCTTTTTATTATCCATAAACATTTTTAGTTAAACTTCTAGAGCTTAAGCCATTCCTTAGACACTCAAAACATTTAAACCAATTACAGAGTCTTCAATAATCACTTAAGTATTTCAAAAATCATTTGAAATCAATTATATCCAAAATAATCACTTATGTATTTCAAAAATCATTTGAAATCAATTATATCCAAAATTCTTTGGTAAATTCAATTATCTCTTTGAATTTCAAAAACAAACCCAGATTTTGCAAAAAATTCCAATTTAAAACAATTTGGTAGCATTTTCTCTCTTGGAAACTCAAAAATGAACATCAATGATGCTGCAGTCATCACCAAAGTTATTTTCTAGCGACCGAAAGAGTTCAATGCTTTTATCGTCTTAAAAGTCCTTCAAATATTTTTAAATTCCAAATCTCTCTAGATTTCAAACCTAATTCAAAATATTTCTCAAATACTATCACTGTTACTTTTCCAAAACTTTCAAAAACCATTTCAAACCCCAAGAAATTAAACTTTTTCCCAAAATTCCAAATGTGAAATTTTCAATTCCTTCAACTCACATTCAAAAATTACTCTAGAATTTTATTTCAATTTATAAATCTCATTTACAGTTTACACTTCAAATTTCCTTTATACATGAATTTATTCCTTAGCTTTAGTTATGATTTCAATTTCTTATTCAATTTCTACACAATAATGATAATAATTTAATATTATCATTCTTTAACAACCAAGCGATCAAATATAACCATAATAATTTACGAAAAATTATTTCCTTTATAGACAAAAATAATTTGGACAAAATTATTTCATTTACCCTATTTTAAAACAACACTGTGTCGGTTTATCTTGTTTAGGAGTTTAGAAATTCCTATTGATAATATGGCGTCCCACATATCGATCAGAATACATAAGCACTCAACCGATAAGTCAACACACTGTAAAACAATTATATATTCACTAACAAATACATGCTCATATCTATTAATACACTCAAACTCATTCTAGAGTACTACGGACACTATGTAATGAGTAATCCCCACCAGAGCCAAGGTTCTCGCTTAACCTTTAGCTCTGATACCAAGTGAAACTACCCGCTGTGATATTCCGAAAATTTTGACAATAACAATTTAATAATTTATGTCAAAATTTAATTGATTTGATAATATTGTTAATAATAAATTTGAATTAGATTTAATAATCTTCTTTAAAAAATATATATTTAAACTGATAATCTATCTTTAAAGGCTAATAAATTGTTTTATATTTGTAATGTATACATATCTGTATATATTATAAATAGATAATCTTTGTTTTAAATTTAATATATATAGGCATGTTTCCTTATTCTAATATTTTTGATAAATTAAAAATTGAATTTAATTTGATATTAAGCTATTAAATAAATAACCATATGATTTTAATACTCAAGATAAAAACTTAATTATTTAAAATTGATTTTAGCTTAAGTTTAAATTTAAATAAAAAGGTTTGTTTTGTTTTTTTTATGTAGCTAATAAAATAAGTAATTTATGAAATAAGAAGAGAAATTCCTTTATGAGTTATTTTAATAATAAGTTATATTTAAACTATATTGATAATGTAATATTTTTACAAATGGATTTTTAATATATATAAAAATTGTTATCTTAAATTTATTTATATATATGTGTATTTTGGTAGGAAAGTTATGATTTGTAAATTTGAAATAACATCTTTCAAATATGTTTAAATAAAACAAATCTTAAATGTATTAAACACAAACATAAATCAAATGTATGATAATAACATAAGTATAAAAAAACAATAAATGAATTAAGTATTGGATAGTTTAAACCTAAAATAATAAAAAAGTAAATTTGTAAATTGTTGAAATATAAAAGTACATGAATATAAATCAATAAACAAACCAAAACAAATGACTTAAACAACTTCATATGAAAATAAAGCACAACCAGAAAAAAGTAAAATATGTATATAACCTGTAAAATAAATAAGCAGAAGAAAAATCTACCAACGTCAAAATAAACATCTATATACAAAACAAAAAGTATATATGCAGGTACAAGTAAAAAAGATACAAACCAGACATTGTAATATTTGTTGCCTGCAAAATAACATACAAGGCAAGTACAAGTAAGAAAGGATACAAACCAGGCAAGCAAAAAGGAAACATCAACATAAAAGAAAATAAATCATAACCAGACAAAGTAATACTAAAGTGTATTAGTACATGAGGTAAACACAAACCAGGCAAAAATAAACAAGATAGTCAAAAGACAAATTAGATAAAGAGTAAACAAAAAGTACATAGGCATTTAAATACTTTCATCTCAGCATACAAATGAAGTCAATTCGAATTTTGCCAAAAAAATCATTTCAGCCTCCTTTGAAAAAAAAATCTGCCTGATAAAAACAAAAATAAAATCTATGATCAAAGATAATATTGTACCAGTAAAGAGCAAACCAGTAAACACCTTCTCCTGTAATCTTTCCCTTATAAATATACATATCTTCCACTTCTTTTCGTTTATAAAACATATCTAACCAGAAACATAAGCAAGTTTTTTTTTATTTACAAACTTAAACTGCATCAAAACAATAGAAAGGATGATTTAGAGGAAGAGCAAAACAGTTTACAGTTTTAAAAGTTCAAACTTTTTTCAAAAAAAAAGAACCAAGCTGTGCTTTGTCCATCTTCCTAAATAAAGGTGAGTAACATCACAAATTAAAAGTTTAAATTTAAGATATGGTTGCTTCTTTGATGTCTGTAATGTGTATTGTTGGATATATATATTGTTGGTGATATATTTCTGTATGTATGTGCATAGCTGTTCCCTATAACATTTTGTTCTTTGCTTCAAGTATCAGTTTGATTTAAAAATCATCTTTCGTTTTCACTTACTTACTATTTGGATTTAGGACTTAAACAAAAGCTGTTTGGGTTAGCATTGATGGATGTTTAAAATTTATAGATAAGTTAAATACAAACTTGAATAAACCTGGAAACAAAGAAACAACAGAGCAATCTTAAAACAAGTCAAAATTTAATTGTCATGATTCATGAATTCAGGGATATGAATCTAATACTTAAACCAAGACTTGATTTTTGAAACTAAAATCGTGATTTTTAGTAGAGGAATTCAAGTGCATTTCTGGTTTAACTAGAAATTAGTATTTGTGATTTTCCTGGTGATCTCGAGTTTCGGGGTGACCGGGGTTTCTTCTGGTGATAGATGAATGAGTAGGGGTGGTTGGAAAAATAGTGTAAGGTTCGTCAGAGGGACGTGGTGGCGCCGACGGCATTTTCTTTTCTATAGCCCTAAATTTTTGTCAAGTTGAAACTTCGATTCGTTCTGCCTATTGGTGCGATCGAGCGATACGTGCTCTTGAGGGGAGGTAGAGGAGACATAGACGTGGTGATGGCCAGAATTTTAGCGTCTCTGGTGGACGAGGTGGCGAGGACGGTGAACTTTCAGGTTTTGAAATTTGGGTTGATTGTGTTTCCAGGTTCTGGTTCTTGTTGGTTAAACACTCGAATTTGCTTTCGAGTTGGAGAGTTTGATCTAATGATCGAGTTGGGTTTTGGAGATGCCAGTGGACGTGAGAAGATCGCCGTCGATGGTCGGAATCGACCGAGGCTGCTGGGCATGTGCACAGTGCACATTGTGTTGATGCTTGTTGTTTCTGGTTTTGATCAGGATGGAACTCGAGTTTACTCGGGTAGTTCGAGTATCTTACTCGAAGTATTTAGGGTTTTGTCTCGAGTATTAGCAGGCCCGGTAAAGTTGTGTTTTAGGGGATTGTTGCTCGAGTTTCACTCGAGTGATTCGAGTGTTAAACTCAAAGAATTTGGAGTTTTGCTCGAAGAAGTTTTTGTTCATCTCGGGTATTTTAGCTACAGGTTTTAAACCTGTAAGTTTTATAAAAATTTTAAAACTGGGTTTTTAAATGAAAAATAGATATTTAAACAAGGTTTAAATCAAGTTAAGTTTGGTTTCAAAGTAGTTTGAATCTCAGTTTTTAAATAAATAAAGTTTTTAAATTTAAAATTGTTTTAAACAAATTTGAATGATAAAGTGAATTTTTAAATTTGATTTGAATTCAAAATGAAATCATGTTTAAATTCTTTTAATCTTCTATTTTAAGATAATTATTCTTTAAGCTGTAAAATAAAAAGGAGTTTGGAATTGTTTTAAACTTGTTAAGATTAATTTGATTTGATTTTAAATCTTAAATTTAAAATGAAATTTAAAAGTAAATGTAAATTAAATTGTTTTAAAATACCTTATTAATGATAAATTGATCATTAAATAGAAAAAGGTTTTTAAGATTTAAGGATCTATAATTACTAAGTTAACTAAATGGATAATTAATGACTAGAATTAATTAACTTAGAAATTAAGAGTTTAAATTTATTTAAATAAGGTACAAGTTAATTAGTTTAAGGTAAATCAATTGGTAATTAAGAATTATTGATTAAATATGGATTGATTTTTAATTAATTATTAGTAATCAATTAATGAATTAATTAAGGATTAATTAATGAGTGATTAATATTAATTAAAATGTAATTGATAATAAATCTTAGTTAATTTACTTAGGGAAAGTAATTAAAGAATTATAAATAGTTAATGAAAGACATTAACTAAGATTATGAAATAATCAATTAATGGGATTAATTTTAATAATTAATTAAATTATTATTTAAAATAAGCAATTGTGGATAGTTAAGCATAATTACTAAATGGAAGTAATTAAGGAATTAATTACTCATTGTAATTAATTCAGTTTAATATGAATTGTTTAAGTTAGTTAATTAAGTTTAATTAATGATGAGATAAGTATAATTACTTAGGGAAGTAATTAATGATAATTACTTGATGTAATTAACTGAATGTGATTTTATAATGAAAGTAATTGGAATATAATTACTTTGCATAATGAATCAAGGGATTAATTTAAAGCAAATTAATTAAGGAGTAATTAATTTATTTGATGGAGTAATTAAGGGAAGTTAATTACTGAATGGTATTAATCAGGGGTGATTAATAAATGTAGTTTAATTGAGATTAATTACTTAAGGTAATTGATTTAAAGGGTAATTAATTAAGATGAATTAGAAATTATTTATAAATATAATTAAATGATGAATTTAAGAATTGATCAATTAAGATAAATTAACCAATAATAAGTAATTAAAGAGAAATTAATTAGTGTAATTAAAGATTTAAGTAATTAATTATAGTTAATCAATTGAATAAGAAATTAGAGGTTAATTTCTGTATTTATTTAAGTTTAATTAATTTGTGAAAATAAATTAAAGGATAAGTACTAGGATGTAAGAGTGATTAATTAAATTGAATAATTGGATGATAAATTAATTGATGGAAAATTAATTAATAGATATATAAGCAAGATTTAAAATGGTGAAGTAATTAATTTAATTTACTTTAAATTAATTAGAGATGATATAATTAATTTAATTCTTTTTAAATTAATTATAGCTGATATGATTTTTTATATATGGATTGATGATATTGTTTACTTTGAATGGGATGAGATCTCAAATATGAGGTTAATGAATGTTATGTGATAGGTATGCTCTGATTTAAGTATGATGATAATATGGATTATCTGTTGTGATGATAATATAGATTATCTGTTTATGTTGATGTTGACTATCTATTATGATATTGTGAATTATATATCTGTGTGTATATGGATAATTGAACTGAATTGTTTTAAACTTTAAACAACTTAGCCTTAAAAGACACGTTTTGGATTTCGATGAGACCGGGATCGGGTTTTCCATATTTGGAAGTCCGAAAACCACATCGATCCAAATTAAACGTTAGGTCGTGAATTCTCAAGTGAAGATTCAGAATGCAAGGGTTATCGTGGTTAACTCTGAGGGTGATTCCAAAATGAGTGTAACGAGATAATGCCTTCGGTTTCGTTCGAACCCGGAACGAACTTGTATGGATTGAATGCTTTCAGAACATCGTCAGGTGGGCGATGAGCATTCTAAGAGATGTGTTCTCTAAAGGTAATCGCAGCCTCAAGCCTCATCAACTGGGAATGGCTAAAACAGGGGAGGTGCAGCAAGGTTAGGTGGGTCATGCCCAAGCAGGACAAGATATTCCACTGTCTAGATGTCCCTTTTTATTTCGGCTGTGTGGGCGGTTGGATGTACACCAACTGCGGGGTTATCTTGTTCAGGACTGTTCAGTAAGGAATGGTTCCGGCCTTGTGTTGTAGGGGGTCGGGAGTGATCCTCGGTACGTTGCTCTAGGCCATGTACTGTGACGGACGGTATCCCGGTAGCCCTACCATTGTATGGAATCCAAAATCCAATAAGTGCCAACGGTTTTGATTGTATTACCCACTTTTGTGGCTAGTAGCCGGAATTTAATCATGTAACAATTTCGGCTATTTTCTATTTACTTGAAAACCCTAGACCTATTATAATATCACTGAATTTCCTATCAAATGTTTTGGTTAGCGTAAGGTAAAAACTTACCCATGTTTATTTGTGGGGAGTCTTACGTGATACCTTTTGTTTTCAAAGGATTTTTAAAATTAAGCAACTTTAACCTGTTACTCATACCAGACCCATGTCTGACCCGGAGTTTATTTCTGTTTTTTCTAAACTCTCGGGTACTCAAATTTTTACGAGTAGCCAAGGGATTCAGGTTAGCATTGATGAATTATGGAGGAGCAATGGAGCATGAGGCTTCTGCGTTGTAGATATATTAGTATTCCGCTATGTTGGTATCTCTAAGTCTTATTGTTTGAGTTGTATTGTGTTGAGTTGTAATAACTAGACAGGTGTTTATAACTGTCTAGCATGTGTTGTATGATCTGTATAACCCTGATTGATGTTGTATATTATGTTAATACTTATGTGATTAATATAATTTATTCGTTCCGCTGTGAGACTCTGATGTTTTTGTTCTCTCTTCTCTATCTTCTCTATTTTCTCACCCCTTTCTTTCTTCAGGATGATACGGATTTCTGGGGTCAGAAACCCGAGTCGTCACACCCGCGGTTCTGTACCCCTTGAGTCGACACTATTCTCCATCAATCAACTCAAGATGAACGGAAATAAAAACCATTTGGGTTAAAGAAGAGGTATAAGAAGAAAATAGAAAACAACATCAGAATCTAACCATTGCAGCAGAATAAAATATAATAGATAATAACAAATATTTACACAAAAGAAAACTATATCTGTTTTATACATACATTACCAGCATGCATCATCAGAGTTTAACAACATGAACGACTTACAACTGGATAGTCATATAAGCTTGTCCTCAAAACTGAATACACAGCGGAATAATAATCAAATACGGAAGCACGTATCGCCATCCAGCTCGTCTCCTGAGCTTCACAGCATCATATCCTATATTCTATAATACTCGGTCTGACCCGAGCATTATAGTTAAATAACACCCGAGCCAGTCTGGAATACCAGCGTGAGAAAATCACACTCAATTTAATTATTAAAGTTTCAAAATCCTTTGAGAACAAAAGCATCTCGTAAGACCACGCCACAAATAAACATGTCGGGTTTTTACCTTACGATAGCTAAAACACTTTTTATTAAAATCCTCTGATATTATAATAGTGCCTATAGAAAGTAAAATAGAACCAAGCTAAAATGCTTGCATCTCACATTTCAGCAATAGTTGGACACAATCAAAACCGTAGAGGCGCGTAGGGAGAATGGATTTCCAACTAATGACTAGGCACTGGGCTACCACCTGTCACAGTACGTGGCCTAGATCACCGTACCGAGGATTACTCCTAATCCCCTAGAACACAAGACCGGAACTACCCCTTACTGGATAATCCCGAGTAAGATCACCCCACGGTTCGGATCAGCAACCGCACCACTAAGCCGAATAAAAGGGACATCTAGACAGGGATGACCTCACCCTAATGGGCGCTACCCACCTAGCCTTGCTGCATAACCACTGATTTTTGGTCATTCCCGGTTGATGAAGCTTGAGGCTAAGCGTTACCTTTAGAGAGAACTCATCTCTTAGAATGCTCATCGTCCACCTGACGATATTCTAAAAGCATTCAATCCATGCAAGTCCGTCCCGGATTCGAACGAAACCGAAGGCACTACCCCTGCTACATCCATTTTGGAATCATCCTCAGGATTAGTAGCGACTAGCCCTTGCACTTCACTGCTCCATCTTCGAATCCAAACTCGTCTTCCTCACGAAAACGTACAAACCGGATCGAAGTGGTTTTCAAAAAATAAATCCCGATCCCTGTCTCTTCGAAACGATCAGCGCACTGGCCAATATTGATAGTCGGTTATTTAACTATCAAATAACATCACAGACAACCACCAAACAATAAATAATCTCCCATATTTCTATTTTCAACCCTTTTGAAAAAAGCTTTCAAATCACACTTTTCTCATGGAATGAATTCCCAGATATTTATTTCTACTGAAAACACCAAGTACCAATACTTTAGATTTTTAAAATAATTTAAAACTCTTTATTATAAAATATCCTTTGAGTCATTTAAGTTAAAACAATTTTAATACCTATTCAAAAATATATACTTTGAAAATATTTAAAATGAGATTACTTTATAAAATATAAATCTAGATTTTTCCTTTCAAACAAAATACCAAGTCATCTTTAAATCATTAATACGAAAATAGATTTGAAAAATACTCACTTTAGAATTTAAACATTTAGAAATAATAAATTTTCCAAAACATGCTTTTTAAAACAACATTAAAGCTTTTAACTTATATTTGAAAATTTACTTTGAAAACGTACTTGGCTATCCAGGGAAATATACTTCTCTTCACATCCTTAAAAATAAATCACTATTTATTTTTAAACAAATTTTCTCATTCTTTAATAAATACCCATCGTGAAATTATTCTTCAAATATCCATTGATATATTACTTCACATTTATAAACCCAGTTTATAAAGTTCATAGTCACATTCTTCTTTAATTTTTTTAATTTCAAACACTTAAATCAATTTCTAGATTGATTTCCAATTTACTACATTTTGAAATAAATCCCTTTACTTACTCTTTTATTTCAAAACCCATTAACTTCAGATTTTATTTCTTAATTATGATTTAAAATCTTCTTAACTGGAAATACCTGTTTCATATTCTCCAAATTTCTTCTTTATCCTTTCAAATAAATTAAACCTTGAATTTTAAAATAAATTCTTTATTTTTGGAAATAATATCACTTGAGTTTAAAATTCATTATTTCTCTGTTTTATTCAAAATCCCTTTTTCATACCCAGAATTTATTAGGATTTAAAATCACTTTTATTCCTTTCCAATTCATTCTTATTTTTATTCAAATTCTTTATAATTATTTTACTTAAAAATTTACTCTTTTATTTTCTCTTAAAAAATCCAATTCTACATATTTTGATAACTTAGTGTACCGAAATATATTCAAGCAAACCATAGCATTCAATATTCCAATTATCAATATAATTCATCACAGAATATCAAATATTCATAACACAGAATATTAAACAATCTAAATAATTTTAAGGAATCCAGTGGATCCCTCCAACCTGTTTCCCTGCATCAACAGATGTTAGCGCAATACCAATTCCACTTCGAGGTGGAATATCGCGGTATATGAGATTTAATATAATATCATCCGCTATTATGCAGCGCATAGGGTCTCATCCGCTATCTAATGCGGGAAATCAATCAGTCCAATATATACTATATATATACTGCTATATATAATATAGCACATCAAATCAATTCAATCATTCAACCAATTATTTAAATTTAACCATTTAAATTTAAATAGCAACCAATGAGTGAGATTAACTCACATTTGCTTTGTTTGCAATCCATTCCCATTCTTGCTTAGTTCCAGATTTTGACCTTGTATAAACGTTTATACGGTTTATTAAAATTCGAAGTAAATCGAATTATCAATTTCTAGTTAATAATTTGATTAACTAATAATCGACCCTCAATTTTCCCTTTTTAATAAATTAATTAAATAACAATTTTATTTAAACTAATTTTCCTTATACGAAAAAATCTTTCAATAATAAATTAAATAAGTTAACAAGGTAATCATATTACATCGTTCTAAAATAAACTAGTAAATTTAAAACGTATATTTATTTTCTTTTGAAATTACCTATATACTATAAATTTATATACAGATTTAAGAAATCTATATAAGTATATTTGTAAACCCTACAACATTTAAACCTTTCACTTTCAACATCTTACCTTTATATATTTTTACTATTTTAAATTAAAATGTGAATGTGAATATGTATATTTATTTAAATTGAAACCGAATTATTCCATACCTCACTGCCTTTCTAACCAAACCCTAGCTGATGACTGCCGAACGACGAATGAACACGACCCACAATCGCCATCCACTGCATGGATGCCTTACCCAACACGCTCGCCACCACTTTAGGGTAGATCGCCTTTCCTCCCCCTCACGAAATCGAGTGACTTCGACTTCAAATCCATCTGTTGCGTGACTTCGAGAATCGCTTGAACTCCTTCAGACATTAACAATCTCCTACAGTCACGACCGCCACCCTTGGAGATTGCGCCCCTCCACGCCTTCGTCGCCGCGCTACTTCCCAATCGCGATGACGTCGTGCTATCACTTCGGTTCCCCCCTTCTTTTACTGCTCTCGAGAAACGGCTTCTCGATAGAAGTCGCCTCTAATTCGAAATCTAGGGTTTGGGAAAAAGAATGGACATCAGTAGCTTGAGGTCTTAAACAAACAGCCAATCGATTAACTAAATTTTCGAATTGAGAAATAAAAGGAACCGGAAATAGGAATAGATGGATTCGAACAGAGGAAGAGGGGATTTCTTTTTTATTTGTGAAGAAGATACGTGCTTTAAACGAGAAATGAGACAAGCTAGGTCGACGCAATTTAGGTGCTAGGGTGGCTCGAGTACAATTATAGGGTGGCTGGTTTGACTTTTTTTTAATTATTAAATTTCCAAAATATCTCGTTTAGCATAACTCAAAATCTCGAACTCCGAATCGGACATGCCGCCAGGTGTTTATAAGGTTTTACCCGTATTCCGAACACAATGGAATGTGTTTCGGAGCCTAATTCAGTCATATGTGGAAGATAGCATTTTGAATCGAGTTTAAATATTAAATTATCGATTTTAATTTCAATACATTTCTCACCCGTATGGACAAACGGTAACTCCAAACACTACGAAAATTGAAACCCGATAATAACTAACTATTACGGATCCAATGGAACTGG
Organism: Allium cepa; assembly: GCA_030765085.1. Lineage (NCBI taxonomy): Eukaryota > Viridiplantae > Streptophyta > Magnoliopsida > Asparagales > Amaryllidaceae > Allium > Allium cepa. Next base: position 43,339,219 of record CM060937.1, read on the forward strand.
TTTCGTCGAATTCTGAGACTGTGCCTCGGAAGGCTATTTTTAAATATCAATTTAAACGATATAATTTCAAACTGAACAAATCATTGTTAGATTCAATTTTAAAGCTTCTATTATCCTTAGCACTATCAATATAAATTTTACAAGCCTTCAAATTATTTTTAACCGGGTTAAAACTCCAGATTCAATAATTTACCCAACTTCAAATTATTTAATTTAATAATTTAATTGTCAAATAAACAGCAATACTTGAAATTCATATTAAAACTAATTATCAAGTATTTAAAATCAATTAAATATTCTAACTTCAAATATTCAAAATTTCTGGGTTGTCACACGATACTTAAGTTCTGCCCCAGACTCGGGGATACATTTGAATGAGCGGTCAGTGGTCGATGTTCGCCTTTAACATATCAATCTCGATCTTTATGAAACGAAGCTAGGACATGATGAATCTGAGTAGTCAGACCACACTTGCTTATTAATTGATGATTGTATCCGCGCTTCGGGGATTACACCTGTTCGTCGGCGGTCTATTATGTCCGCTCAAGTTTTGGTGATATGTCCACGCTCAGGGGACTTAAGTTATTTTCACGGACAGTCAGTAATGCCTATTTAATGTTTATAATTGCACCCACACTCTGGGGACTTCAGATTAATTCGTGGGTGGTCAGTCACACCCGATTTGTGTTTATACTCTGACCGCACTCCGGGGGTTCAGAGTTGTTTCAGGATAGATGATTCGTATCCGGTTTTGTTTAAACCCTAATTCGCTCTCTGAGGATTTAAAGTTAGTCGATGCTTATACTCCAGTCCACGCTCTGGGAGCTTAGAGTTTGTAGATGTTTTATATTCAGTTCACACTCTTCGAATTTGGAGTTAATGTTTACACTTCAATTCACAATCTGCGAATTTGGAGTTGATACTTATACTCCAATTCGCACTCTAGGAATTCGGAGTTGGCCGACAGACGATCAATCACGTCTACTTAGGCGTTTGAATTACGTTCGTACTCCAAAAATGATTGATTTATCAGGATCGTGGATAGTCGATTCACATCCACCCTGAGTTAACAAGTGAGGTCGTTAGATGGATGGATCCATCCTCCTCGAACTTGGTTTGGATACGGGCGAGGTCGTTAGGTGGACGGACCCACCCTCCTCGAAACCGCATTTGTAAATTTATACTCCAGTTCGGGCTTTGGGAATCCGGAGTCAATTAGAGGATTGTCGTGTATCATTCCTATTTAGTCTTTAGTGTGATGGCTTGCCCCCGAGCTTGGGTTTCACTTAGTGAGTGACAGGTCGTATCACAGTCACTCGCTATTTGAATAAATCTCACCGTATGATGGAACTTAGCTCTTCAGGCTTCGTGATGGTTGTATGACATATTCAAAAAATCGCAGCTCTGGCTTGAAGAGATTGCGCTTTATTGCTAAAATAAGAAAATCTGGCAAATTCAGTTGCCTTATTACAAATTCAAATTTCAAAATGCAGAAACAAATTGCGAATGAAAAATATACTATATGATAAAGTCTGTCATGTGTAGTAGTGACGAAGACTCTCGCTGTTCCAGGCTCTTGGCAAAGTAAGACCGTCAATGGTCGATAACTTAAACATGCCATCCCGGAGCTTTCGTTCAATCACATACAACCATTCCCACGTTGCTTTCATGTGTGAAGGTACCGAGTAAATTCTCTTGAGGACAAGATCGTCGAGTTCGAAGGTCCGGGGTCGGACCTTGGCATTATACAATCGAGAGACTCGACTTCGGTACAAGGCTGCCCTCAAGTCAGCCTCTTCTCGCTTCTCATCCAATAAATCTAGGGATTCGGCAAGTGGTATAACATTTGTCTTTGGATCATAATATGTCACATGATGAGAATGTACTTCCATCTCGACTGGAATAACGGCTTTTGAACCTTGAGAAAGAGAGAATGGAGTGTGGTCGGTCGCAGACTTGTGGGTTGCTCGATAAGCCCATAATGCCATATAAAGTTCATCGACCCACTTGCCCCCGCCCTTTTCCAGTCGTTTCTTCATAATAGACTTTATAACAACTTCAACCTGTTCACTCGCCTGAGGGTATGCAACTGCAGAGAATTTCTTTTGAATGTGGAATCATTGATAGATATTCTTAAATTCAACACTATCGAACTGGGTTCCTTTGTCGGTGATAATGGTAGCGGGAGACCAAATCGACAGATAATATTGCGTACCACGAAGTTGATCACTTTCTTCATTGTGATTGTAGCAAGGGGTTCAGCTTCTGTCCACTTAGTAAAATAATCAACAGCAACGATGACATACTTCGCCCCACCTTTGGCCGGAGGGAGAAAACCAATAATATCAATGACCCAGACTGCAAACGGCCACAGACTGACCATCTGGGTTATTTCGGTAGGAGGGGCTCTTGGGATCTGAGCGTGTTCTTGACATCTGTCACATTTTATGGCATAGTCTGACGCATCATGATTCACAGTCGGCTAATAGTATCCGCATCGGAGTACTTTCATAGCTAAAGCTTGCCCCCCGGTGTGATCGTCACATTCTCCTTCGTGTATATCGTGTAATACCCGTTTAATTTCATCGTGAGCGATACACCGCAGTAGAGGAACGGAATAGCCTCTTCTATACATGACTCCATTCTGAATAGCAAACCGTGAAGCTTTTCGAAGAACCTGTCTTTTTTCACTCCTTCGCTCTGGCAGCGTTCCATGCTCGAGATATTTTCTGAACGGAGTCATCCGTGGCTCCTTGTTGGGGATGACCTCAAATACCCAATCTGCTTCCATTTGGTCGATGCTCGGGGAAGATAACGTTTCCACGAGAACAAGTCACATTTGTTGTGATTCACATGTACTGGCTAACTTTGCTAATGAATCGACTTTTCGATTGCGCTCTCGGAGGATGCAGTAAATGGCATAATAATCGAACCGATTCAGTATCTCCAGGACCCGAGCTAGATAAGTAGCTAGTCTTTGGTCTTTGGCATGGTATTCCCCCCGAACTTGACATGCGACCAATTGCGAATCACAATAAATTTCCACGGCAATGATCTTTAAACCTCTGGCAAGTCTTAATCCAACAAGCAATGCTTCATACTCAACTTCATTGTTGCTCGCACGAAAATCAAACTTTAAAGCATAACATATAGATTGACCTTCGGGAGTTTCAAGTACAACCCCAGCACCTAAGCAAGGGTCATTTGATGCACCATCGTATGTAGTTTCCAGATATGCTCGGGAGGTTCACTGATTTCGAGCAAGTCCTCTGATATAGTAAATTCGGCTATGAAATCCGCTAGGACTTGTCCTTGAATAGCTCCTCTTGGAGTATAAGTAATGTCAAACTGACTTAATTCGATATTCCACTTGAGTAAACTTCCAGACATCTCAGGTCGCGTAAGGACCTGTCGTAACGGCCGGTCAGTGTAAACAATGATAGGGTGAGCCTGGAAATATGGACGGAGCTTCCATGAGGCGATAACAAAACAATAAGCCAACTTCTCCAGCTTTGGATAGTTTCTCTCGACCCCAGTCAGTCGTTTGCTAATTTAATATACTGGCCATTATATCTGATCTTCCTCTCGAATTAGGCAGCGCTGATTGCGTTTCTGAAATCGCGAAATAGATGTATAATCTCTCGTGATCAATGGGAATTTGACAAAATGGGTGGTGTAGAGAGGGTTGAACTAGTGCTCGGAATGCATCCTCGCATTCCGTAGTCCATTCAAAGTTGTTTCCCTTTTCTGATCAGATCGAATAAGGGAATGCATTTGTCAGTGGATTTTGAAATGAACCTGCTCAATGCTGCTACTTTCCTGTTAAGCCTCTGGACTTGCTCTATAGTTCTCGGAGTCTCAAGATTCCTAATCGCCCAGATGTTTTTGAGATTGGCTTCAATTCCTCGAGCTTGACAATAAACCCGAGGAATTTTCCGGGTGCGACCCCAAAATGACATTTCAATGGTTTGAGCTTCATTCTATATTCTCAAAGGATATTATACATTGATCCAGGTCTTTAATATGATCGGTGGAGAATCGTGACTTCACCAGCATATCGTCTACATAACTTCCATAGTTTTTCCGATCTGATTAGCGAACATTCGATTGACTAGTCGTTGATAAGTTGCTCCGACATTCTTGAGTCCGAAAGGCATAACTTTGTAGTAGTAAATTCCTAGGTCGGTTACGAAGCTGGTGTGCTCCTAGTTAGGTAAGTGCATGGGTATCTTATTGTATCCAGAACATGCATCCATAAAGGATAACAGTTCATGTCCAGCCATTGAGTCTACGAGATGATCGATTCTTGAAAGTGGAAAACTATCTTTGGGGTATGCTTTATTCAAGTCTGAGTAATCAATACATGTTCTCCATTTCCCGTTGGCTTACGGACAAGTATAGGATTAAACACTCATTCCGGGTAAAATGCATCTCGAATAAATCCATTTGATTTAAGCTTATCTACCTCTTCCTTAAGGGCGGCAGATCTCTCTAGATCCATACCATGCCTTTTTTGCTTGACCGGGACGTGCCGCGGATCAATATTCAATGTGTGGCTTGCGATGTCCGGGAAGATTTCACACATGTCAGAATGTGTCCAAGCAAACACGTCAAGGTTTGCTCGGAGAAATTCAACCAATTCCTCTTGCATTTGTTGGCTTAATTGAGATCCAATCTTTATTAACTTAGAATCGTCGTTATCAGCGATCAGGACTTCAATCGTCAGTTCGGCAGGTGAAGCTTGACTGTCTTTACTTTCGTCTTCACTTTTGGTATCTCTTGGGTCAAGATACCTTGGGAATTGGTTGGGGTGCCCAGGCCTAGGCTCGGGCGTTAGTTGTCAATTTTCTTTAAACCGGATGCAGAGAGATTCCTCAACGCCCTTTCCTTTTTTCTTTCGATGCGCCTCTCGCAGCTCAGCAACATAACATGCTCGCCCAACACCTGGTCTCCCTAAACGTCTCCAACTCCATTATCAATAGGGAATTTCAAAGTTAGACACCACGGGGCAATGGCAGCCCTCAATTCAGCAAGGGTCGGTCGGTCCAAGAAAGCATTGTATGACGAATCTATATCCAATACAACAAATTGTAATATCCGGACTCTCCAGCGTTCTCCAATTCCCAACTCCACTGGCAGTTCTACCACTCCAGTAGGTATAGTTGCACTCCCGTTGAAGCCATGAATACGAGATTCACAAGGCTTCAGATCTTTAGTTTCCATTTTCATTTGGTCATAGGCTCGCTTAAATAATATATTCACAAAACTCCCACTATTGATTAAGATCCTCTTCATCCAAGCAGGACCTACTTGAGCTGATATGACAAGTGGATCAATAGTTGGGGCTTCGAACCTGTCAGCATCTCTGTCTCGAAACACGATGTCATTAGTCATCGTTTTCTATTGTTTGGCCGGAGCTCCATCTTCCAAGCTACTGCAACACTCGAAACCCGCATGCCTAATAGAACTGGCATACGACTCCATTTCCTTCCAGCGTTGGTCTGCTAGATGAGGACCACCACTAACAATATTTATCACCAATCTTCTGTCGGTACGAGCGGGTTCCTCCTGTCTTGCCTGATTAGGTACACGGTTCTGATTTGATAGGCCCGTACCTTCAGATTGCAGCGCGCGCACAAACTACTCCAATTTCCTCTCACGTATCAACTTCTCAATGATATCCTGTAAATGATGGCACTCGTTTGTGTTATGATCGTAGCTATCGTGGAATCTACAAAACTTTCCTGTCTGGATTTATTTCTCTGATGATGGTTTCAGGGCAGGTTTCTTATATTGAATGGTATTGCAAGTCTGTAGGTACACATTCTCCAACGATGTATTTAAAGGAGTATAATTATCAAACATATGAGCCCTATGTCTTGGACCATGCTTTTGATCCCGTTTCTAATTCTGGTTTCCATTACCTTTCTATTGATTCTGTTTATTCTGTATATCCAATTGCACTTTCCCAGAACTCTCCCTAGTTTGTTTAACAGCTATATTACTCTGAATTCCTTCCACACTGAGCCCTCCGTCATCCTTTTTCTTGGACTGTTTCGCTTCCTACCTTCTCAAGAATTGGGTTGCCTTGGAATAGAAACGGTCCAATGACGCAGGGGGTTTTCCGGCTAACAGTTGCAGAATTCTGAATCGGGATCAATCCCCTTAGTTAGTGCCATCAGAATTGAGTTACCATTGGGATTGCTAATCTCAGCGCAGGCAGCATGAAATCTCTCCAAATAACGTCTGAGTGTCTCTTCAGGAGCTTGAGTGACACTAGATAGAGTATTAACATCTTTCGGCCTTGTGACATTCAAGCGAAACTGTGCAATAATCTTCGTTGCTAATTGGTCGAAACATGAAATAGAACGGGGTGGTAACCGAGTAAACCACGTAGTCACTATACCCCCCAAAGAGATTGGGAAACTTCGGCACTTAACTGCATCGTCGGCTCGTGCAACATTCATTGACCATCCGTACTTCAAAATATGCTGGTTGGGATCAGAGCTCCCTTCATACATAGGCAGAGGTGACATTTTGAAATGCCGAGGTGGTTCAGCATGAAATATGTCATCCGTAAAAGGAGTATGACTCCGCTAAATTCCCCGGTTGTCATTAGTAAGGCCTTGACTCTCTCGGATCATTTGACAGATCATCGTCGGGATGTCCGGCAATTGGACATTTTGAGCATGCTGGGCCAAGGTGTAGTCGGGTTCCACAATGCAAGTAGGGGCCGGTCGCTGTCGACGGTCCGTATCTCGTCTCCTTGGTTCTAAGTTCTCTGGAACATAAGGTTCTGGAGCGTGTTTATGTTGATGGTGGATCGGATCTGTCCGATTTCGAGCATCAACTCACGGTACAGTAGTAGTGGTGGTAGTGCGATTGTCTGTAACATGATATGGAATAATACCTCCTCGGGAGGAGGGTCCAGTCTGATGGCTGGTTGACGGGCCAACTCTTGGTTGCCCAAGGATCAATGCATGCTGATGTCTAGTAGTTTGAGTATAACTCCCATCTAATCGTGAGCACGTGGATCTATGATGATAGTCTGAAGATGCTAAACTCTCAGTAGAGGAATAAGAAGCTTGATCGTCTTGGATCTTCTACGTCTTTGACGATTTAGCTGATTGTTCAATTCTACGTTGGCATGTAGCTGTTGAGTGAGTTGTTGTCGGATCTGCGTCAGCTCTTGCATTAACATTTGAAATTCTTCCCTGGTGACAGGGCCTTGCAGATCTAATGTTCCGGCGGCATTCTGATCAGTCTGAGGTAGTTGCACGAGATTCTGTCGTCCCTGTCCTTTTGGATCTGTAGTAGTTGAAGTGGTCCTTGTGCTAACCATGATGGACAGTGAAGCTCTTTTCTAGACTTGATGTAAATCTGAATATGATGGAAGAACTTTAAACTTAAGATCTGGATCTTCTTCTTAGATTTGTGGAATTCGATATTGATAGTAGATCCAACGAACAGGAAAAAAACTAGGTTTTTTTCTCAGTGAAAGCACCAAAGTGTTTGTACCAAAATTGAGCACAACACTCTTCAGAAGTATTTTAAGAGATAAAATGAAGACTAAATGAAAAAAAAGGATTATCTAACAAACACTTCAAAAAACAGATAAGAAAATGCACAGAGACACGGAAATTTAGATTGGTTCGGTATTTGGCCTACGTCCACTATGAAATTATTGACTTTTATTAACTTTGACTTGCTGGATACAACGGATTACAACAGCAAATTTCGAATACAACAGTGATCTTTGAGTACAACAATGATTTTGGCAAAGTCTGAACGTCGAGGAATCAAAAGTGCCTTTTCTGTAGGCTTTAGGATGCTATTTATAGGCGTAGGGTGCAAATATCTCGCTCAGACCTCGAAAGACCTCTTCTGGCACGTGGGTGGGCCTACACAATCGATCCCACGTGGTTTGCACTCGATCTATGATTGATACGAACGAGCTTTGTATCGATCAATATCTCATCCAATTGAGTCGGGATCAATCGTGAATGTTGTTGAGGATGTACGCAAGCTCCTGTGAAAATTTACGGCATTTGGACTTGTAGATTGTAAATTATGATCGATGCAAATTCGGGTTTTTATGTAGGTTGTTGAATTCGTATCGATCCAATTGAGCTTGTTCGTATCGATCGCAACTGTTCTGTTCGTATCGATCGCAACTGTTCTTGTTCGTATCGATTGTCATTGCTATGTTCGTATCGATCGGTTGCGTCTCACTTTATATCAATTTTGTGCACTCCACTTCGTATCGGTGGGAGGTGTGGATTTCGTATCGATTGGTGGTCAATCGATACGAAATGTGTCTAAAACTTAATCGATACGAAATGAACACTTGTGTTACAGTCAATGGATACAAAATAAGTGGATCTGGATGGATATGAAGTGGACTCACTTGCTGTTGATCGATACGAAACAGTGCACAGTCGAGAGATTCGAACAGGATCGGTGCTAAGGAGGCCTAATCCTTAGATGGATTCGAATCGAGGCTTACAAACCGATGGATACGAAAGGGGTTCGTACAAATTGATGGATACGAATGAGTCAATGTTGTAGGCATGCATCGATCATATCTTGAGCATACGACCTCCGATTGACTTGAAATTTGGAACATTGGTTTTCATAGCTTTGTTTGTCTTGTCATATCAATTGTAGCTCGATCCAGACTCGGATAAAATTCATTGTTATTCATAGTGAAACTGTGCATAATCGATCTTCAGGACAGACCGACCGTGGTTCTTAGTCAACTTCTTGGTGTCATGGTCCTGTCAAAAGGCAGTATAACAACTATCATTGTGTTTTGCTTTTAAATTTTATACCATGAGACTCTAAAATGGTTTTATTACAAAAATAAGAAGTATCGCCAAATGTACACCAAGGAGTGCACCGAGAACAATTGCAAAGAATACAAAAAAAATGTGTTTGCAGTTGCTATGAGCTCCGAATAAATGAAAACACTTTCTTGATACTAAACCCAAAAGTAAAATGCAAGAGATAGATAGTTGTGATCATGTATACCATACTATAGTCATGGTTCTCTTATCAATCATTTAGTTACGCTAATTTGATACATTAGATTACCAAACAAACAAAGAATTATCAAATGAAGCAACATGAGCAGTTCACCATTAAATTGTAAATCCAGACCAAACAACGGATCGACAAGTGGAGCAATATGAGAAACTGGATTTGTAATCTATGCAACATAGTAGAAGAAAATAACAACCACTTATTCTTTATGTATGATTATACAGCTCTAATTTAGGACAAAATTAAGCTCTAGCTCAACACTCCACGGGATTTTAATGAAACTAACAACCTGCAATCGATTTTAAACATTCTAATTAGAAACAATTATCATAGGATGATAAATCCAGACCGACAAGCCATCCTCCATACAGCGACGGTGTGGCATATTTGGCAGGAACGAAATCTACGAATTTTTCAAAGTAAAAATCATACCAGCGGGATGCAGATATTACTTAATCCTCTTAGATGTCAGAGCGTTAATTGCCAATTCAAGGTACATGAAGCACTATTGGACATCATATGCTCACACTTTGGATAAGTTGGATAGGGAGATTACGTTCAACAAGAGGCCATTATTGAAAGAAGAGGCATCACATACTCAAAATTCGACATCACATGCTCACAATTCAACGTCACATACATCGAAAGAAGAAGCAACTACTCGCGAATAGTAGATCTGAAGATTGTTGGGAGTTTCACCCTCCTTTGAAGTCGCTGTTGCCATTATTGTAGGGGCGATTTTTAGGATTTATTTAATGAGACGGTGGAATGGTTAATGAGGAGGCCATTATTGAAGTAGTCGTATGTGGAGATAGTAGAGATAGTGGAGAAGGGGGATCCAGATAGGTATTTCGGTGGAGAAAGGGAAACGTTTGAGGGACTAGGAATCAAGGTGAAGTAAAATGGGGATATAAGTAGAAAATGAAAATTATCACAAAACGAGGGCAGGAAACAAGAGAAATTGTTGCGCTAACCATTAGTTTTAGGGATGACCAAAAAGAGAGGAATAACCAACATTAGTATTATAAAAAAATTTAACTTTGAATTCTTAAAAAAAAATTAAATTTTATTTAAAAATTTTATGAATATTTTTAACTGTATTTCAGAAAAATTTAAAATTTTCTGAAATATTAAAGATAATTATTAATTGTAATTATTAAATATCAAATATCAAATACTAAATATTATTAAATATTAATTGCTTGTTAATTATTAGTTATTAAATATTAGTCTTAATCATTAATTGTTTAATAGTAATTATTAACTATTAATTATTAATTATAATTGAACAATGATTATTAGATACTAATTATTATGTACATCTTTACTACTAATAAAGAAAATTCGTTAAATTAATTTACTCGGCGTCGTTTTGAAATTCCAAAAACGCCCTTACTTTCCGTTTACAATAATATAAACAGCCCGTGTGCGAAGCATGGACCAATTCTAGTATTATTAATTATTATTACTTGCCGGTACTAGGACATGCACGAACTAGGATCAAATGCATTTATTAATCATTAAATGTTAAATACTCAATAATAAATATTACTCATTAATCATTGAATATTACTTATTAATTATGATTTATTTGATGGTAATTGTTAGTTATTTAATAGTAGTTGTTATTATTATTAATTATTACTTATTACTTATTAATTATAATTGAATATTATTTATTATTTATTTAATATTAATTATTCAAGAGCAATTATTTAATATTAATTATTAATTATATTATTTATTATTAAATGTAATACATAAACATTGATTGCTCCGTTGGTTGTGGGTTCTTATCTTCTCTATTTGCCTATTTCTTGCCTTCAATGTGTTCTAGTAGTTGTTCGTATTGTGTTGTTGGTCCGGTCTTGTGTTTTTTGTTTGGTTGAATCTTGGTTTTTATGTGCATGTTCATGTTGTTGGTGTGTGTTTGAGTTTGTGCTGTGGCTGTTGTTTGGTTGTTCTTTCAAAAAAAAAGAGGAATAGGTTCTCTATAAAAACCTAGCTTGCTTTGCAAAAATATAATTTTTTTTTTACCAATTTTAGCAATCAATTATATTAAATTATTATATATAAAAAAATATTGATTCTAGATATATTCGGTAATTATAATTATTATTAATAATCATTGGTTATAAATTATAAATAATTACCTACCTAATGTTTCATTTATAAATTATTAATTATAAACTACCATTTATAAATTATTTAAGTAAATGTTAAATACTTGTTATTAATTATAAATTATTATAATATTTTAAGCAACACTAAACATATTCCAAAAATTCAACATAAAACATATAAGTAAAACTACTTTTAAAAACAAATTGTACTTAATTAATATCTTGTTGTAAAAAACAATGTTTTAAACTGTTATCTAAAGGGTACTGTGACAATGTTTACAACAAAGGTTGTAAAAAGTTAGTTTATTATAATGTTTCTGGCAGAAAATTTGTATGTTTTTCAACGTTTTCTATCAAAACATTATAAAAACGATTTTTTTTTTAGAATGATTTTTAAGAAAACATTGTAAAAGTGGTTTTTTACAACGTTTTAAATATAAACATTGTAAAACAAACATTGTAATAAGCTGTATTTATTATTGCAGGTAACATCATAGGGAGGTACTAATGCACTATCACTACAAGAAACTATAGAGATTCTGACGGCTTTTAATCGTTGACAGCCGTAGGTAGCTGATGGAAAGTGCCATCAAAATATTGGTCGTCGAGGAACTATGCTTCAACGACATTTCCAACTGCTCCATCGCTCTATTTCTGACGGCTGTCGACGGTTATGCCGATGGCTTTCGATGCTCCATCTATACACATAGGAGGGCACGGCTACACCATTTTGGTGTCGCTAGACATGGGAAGCCATTAGTATATTGTTACCAATAAAGCGCCGCTAGCCGTCGATAATCTGGACTGTTTTTTATTTCAGTAGTCATTCATCCCCAAACAATACATATATAACAAAATGTTTCACAGCTCAATTTCACACATATAAATCACATATATCAAAGCCTAAACCACATATTTCAAATCAACAATAAAAAAACATCAATATATACAATAAAACAAACTCAAACGTCCAACAATATACAATAAACCAACAACAACCAACCTCATTTCAGTCAATATGTCAAAATACATCCAACACCACCTCAAATCAACCTCACAGATCCAACAACATTCTAAAATGTGTCAAACATCTCAAATCAAATCAACCTCACTCATCTCATAGTATATGTAACTCTCAAACTACCTAGCAATAAGGTTAAACTACCTCACCTATCTAAAAGGTCGTATATGTACAATATCTCAACACAAACAAATAAAACCATATCTATCAATCCTGATCGTCACCTCCGGATCCTGCTAATGAAAGAAATGTGCCATGTTGTTGCATATACATAGCAATGTGCTTACCCAACATCTGGTACATCTTTGCAGTCCGACATCTATCTCATTCCTCGAGGTCGGCAATCTGACTCCTCGCTTGATCCTCGATGTCAGCAATCCGAGCTCTCAACTCTGCAATCTCCTAATTGTCCTGATCTTTTGGATATCTGTTTTGCTTGCCTCTAACATGTAACATTATTCACCAAAGTGTATGTTTCGTATACTGTGATCAATAAAATTAATTTGTTATACATTATTCATAAATATATTATATATAAACATTACCTCTTGGTTCCCAAAATCATAATGCCTATTCCACGTTGGCAGCTCTATGACAACGTCAAAGGTCTGGTCCTCCTCGTTAGTGGTCAGCTCTTTCCATTATGTTCCGTCGAGCAATTTCTCTCGTTGTTGCATGAATTTATCCAATGATTCCAAATAGAATTAAATTAAAATTCATACTGCATTATTTTAATTATTTCTAACTTATTCTTTAAAGTGATTATTAATAACTTATAATTTAAAATAGCTTACCATAGCCTCTTGTGATTTTGTGTCATATCATGTGTATGTTATTGTGCCATCTTCATTGACATACTCGATGGCGTGAGTACGAGTGAACACGTCCACGTAGGAGATGGGACGACCATGCTCTCTTTCCTAAAATAATTATTATGTATTGTCATCATATATGTAATAATAAGTATTATAGTTGTAAATAATAAATTTACCAGCTCTTGATGGTAGTTCTGGAATGAATTCGAACCACCGTGGTGTGTGATGGGATTTTTATTTCTATTTGCAAGATTCCTCTTCGACTCTACCCGTAAATTTAAAATGGATTATATTTCACATTTGTAGATTAATGCAATCATTATGCTAATTCTACAAAAAAAAAAATTAACAAATAAACGAGACCAGTAAACATACCTTCGCTTCTGGAGTTTTCTAGTAATCATTCTGACCTTTTCATATGCTTCCACTCATCCAGTTGGGCTTTTTTCCCCTTTTTATATTAGTTTTTTTGCATTTTTTCGTCTAGTAATTTCTACAAAACATAAGGTCTAGTTCATATAAGTAACCGCCCTCTGCACAATGAAAAAAAAGTTATACGTTTATACTTAGTCAACAAATTATACAGTGGTTATATATAAAATGAAATATCAATTCACACTTACGATGAAATCCTGTCGGATACACTCTAAAATATGGGATGGGATATATCCCACGTAGGCTAGCACATGGTCGTTCCACTTTTATAAGCAGCCTTGGAAACATCGATTCATCATTTAGAGGCCTAGCATCGGTAAGATCGTTGGTTATTATTAATTCGTTATTTTGCTCAAGATCTACCTAATAAGCTTATTCGTTTGGCATATTCTTTTCATCAAATGTAAATCTTGACTTTGTTTTTAAAACTACCAACCAATAAGCTTCATCTCTTTTTAGAGACGGATACAAAGCATAAAAAACTTATGGTGCTTGTTTGGCTAGTACAAAAGGATCGTACTTTTGGTAATGCAAGTTAAGTTTTATTTCAATAAGATTATAATCTTTGTGCACATTGATTCTAGAACCTAGAATATTGCTGAACCAATTGCATCTAATTTAAAAACTTTCTCTACAGGTCATACAAAATATATCGATTCCAAAACCTTTGTCAACGCACCGTAAAAACCATTTACATCACTGCCTTTAACAAATATACTGGTATTATTAGTTAATTTTCTAGCACCATATTCTTTAGTGTTGAATTTAAATCCATTGATGAAGAAATTGGATATGCATTGACATTTCCTTTTGGTCTGAACGCAAGATGTTTCAATCCTTTCTTCGCTATGCAATTTCTCGAATCATAAACTTAGCTTGAAAACTAATCAATGAATTCTTTACTGAGATCGTTGTGTGGATGTTATGATTCTGTAACGACTCTAATTTTGGTTAACATTATCTAGGACATTTAATTAGTTAAATTAAAATAAATAATAAAATGGTTAAGGGATTGAGATTTGTATATCTAAGGGGTAGACATGCCTAAGGAAATAAATGAACTAATGGGAAACTAAAATAAATAAAGGACAAAGTAGGAATAAGTCATACACTTATACCTTAAACCCTCACTCACATTCATTTTCTCGTTCAAAACAAAAATAAAATACTAAAGGTCGACCCCCATTAGACAAAGCTAGAAGAAGAAAAGCTAAAGATCAAGGGGAAGATTAATCAAATCAATTCTCAAATCTCAACTCCTTAACAACAAAGAAAAAGGTGAATAATAGGTTACATCTCAAATTTTTAATGCTTTTGGTTTCTAGATCAGATCCGAATATTTTTGCAAAGTGTATTGTCATGTTTTTATTGTTAAAATGGATATATATGTTTGTTGATGATTTACGCTACTTCATATGGTTCGTGTGGGTTTTCATATATGATATTCTGATATACTCTGAGGATGAAAAAGAGTATGAAGTTCATCTTGGAGTGGTGCTTGAGACATTGAGGCAGCACCAATTGAAGGCAAAAAATTTGAAGTGTCATTTCTAGAAGATATAAGTGAAGTTTCTGGGTCATGTAGTCTCAGAGAAAGGGCTGTCTGTAGATCTAACTAAGATCCAAGCGGTGAATAATTAGAAGAGACTGAGACAGTGACTGAGATAAAGGGTTTTCTTAGATGAGCTGGATATAATCGGAGATTTATAAAGGATTTTTCATGCATAGCAGCACAGTTGACCAAGCTAACGCGAAAGGATGCAAAGTTTGTTTGGACCGATAAGTGTGAGGAGGCATTCGATAAGTTGAAACATTTATTGACTAATGCACCTATGTTAGTTGTTCTAGAAGAGAAACAGGATTTTGTGGTATACACGGATGCATGTGGAACAGTGTTAGGAGCCGTGTTAATGAAAAGGGGTAAAGTGATTGCCTATGCATCTCGATAGCTTAGGCCGCATGTGGTTAGATATCCAACGCATGATTTGGAATTAGTTGCGGTGATTTTCATGTTAAAGGTGTGGAGACATTACCTTTTGGGAGAGAGATTCGAATTATATACGGATCATAAGTCGCTAAAGTATTTATTCTCTCAGAAGGAGTTGAATATGAGACAGCGGAGGTGGTTAGAGTTTATAGCCATTTATGATTTTGGTATTGAGTACACACCAGGAAAAGGCAACAAGGTTGCAGATGCACTTAGTATGGAACATCAGAATGCGGTGTTGGCAATGATAGTCGAGTGCAAAGATTTAGAAGCAATGACGACATGTAGAGTACAGTGGAGATCTGAAGCTAGATCTAGTAAGGAAACTGTTATTTTGTCATGTTTAGAAGTTCGACTGATGATGATCGAAAGGATTGCTTCTAAACAGATGGAGGATCTGGTATTAGTTAAACGGATTAGAAAGTTAAGGAATGGAACAAAGAGCAATGACTTGAAAGATTTTAGTCTTGACCAGAATGGGTGGTTAAGGAATAAAGGAAGGTTATGTGTTTCGAACGTGGGAAACATGAAGAAGGAAGTTCATGAAGAATGCCATCATTCGAAGTTCACTATTCATCTAGGAGTAAATAAGATGTATCAGGATATGAAGAGGAGTTTATTCTAGAAAAGTATGAAGAGATATGCTAGCTTATAGGTGAAGCAGTGTCTGAACTGTCAACGGGTAAAACCCGAACATCAAAAACCGAGTGGGTTACTTCAACCTTTAGGTATTCCTGTATAGAAGTGGGATTCGACCTCAATAGATTTTATTGACGGGTTGCCAAGATCTAATAGAGGAAATGAAAACATATGGGTCACAGTGGAAAGGTTAACCAGGAGTGTCCATTTTATTCCAGTTAAGTCAATCATGACGACACCTGTTTTGGCTATGTTGTTTATGAAGAATATAGTTAGACTGCATGGGATTCCTAGTAGAATCTTAAGTGATAGAGATTCCTTATTCACTAGTGACTTCTGAAAGAACCTACATGATATTTTAGGTACCAAGCTCAAGACGAGTACCGCTTACCATCCACGGACCGATGGGAAAACGGAAAGAGTTAACAAAGTCTTAGAAGATTTGTTATGAGCTTATGTGCTAGATTTTGGGGAATCATGGGAAGACCATATACACTTAGTCGAGTTTTCATATAACAACAGTTACCAGGCTGTAAAGGGATGGCACCATTTGAAGCTTTGTATGGAAGGCCATGCAAATCTCCAACTTTTTGGTTAGAGACCAGGGATAGGTTGGTTCTTGGTCTGGATTTAGTCAAGGAAGCTGCAGAGAAGATTGAGTTGGTTCGAGCTAGAATGAAGGAAGCTCAGTATAGATAGAAGAGTTATGCTGAAGAAAGATGGAAGGACTTAGGATATTATGTTTTCGTCAAGATATCACTGATGAAAGGTGTAATTTGATTCAGGAAATTAGGAAAATTGGCACCAAGGTTAGTCTGACCATTTCCTATTATATAAAGTATCGAGAAACTTGCATATAGAGCAGAATTATCGAATAGTTTAGCAGAATTCCAAGATGTTTTTTATGTTTCTCAGCTGAGAAAGTGTATTCGAGATCCAGAAACTACTATAGCACCGACTATTTTAGGGGACTTAGTAGTTGAACCAAACTTGACTATAGTTAGGAAGCCAGTTCGTATAGTTGCGAGAGATGAGAAGAAGCTAAAGAACAAGATAGTTAGATTAGTTAAGGTCCAGTGGAGAGACGATATGAGAGACTGTGCTTAAGAGACTGAGAGCGGGATTAGAAACGGTTATCCTGATTTGTTTTATGGTATGTTTTGCCTTTATGATTGATGTATTTTGTACCTTATTGTTGTTTCGAGGATAAATTTCATTAAGGAGAGGAGTCTGCAACAACTCTAATTTTGGTTAACATTAGCTAGAACATTTAATTAGTTAAATTAAATGAAATAATGAAATGGTTAAGGGCTTGAGATTTGTATATCTAAGGTTGGCCGTGTCTAAGGAAACAAATGAACTAAAGGGAAACTAAATGAAATAGATAAGGGAAAAAGTCGGAATAAGTCATACCCTTATACCCTAAATGTTCACTCATGCTCATTTTCACGTTCAAAACAAAAATCAAATACTAGAGGCCTACCATCATTAGACAAAGCTAGAAGAAGAAAAGCTAAAGATCAAGAGAAGATTAATCAAATTCATTTTCAAATTTCAACTTCTTAACAATAAAGCAAAAGGTGAATAATAGGTTACATCTCATGTTTTTTTTTGTTTTTTTGTTTTCTAGATCAAATCTGAATATTTTTGCAAGTATATTGCCATGTTTTTTATTGTTAAAATGGATATATATATACATGATTGTTGATGATTTATGCTATTTCATATGGATTTTATGATAAGTTTTAATGTGAAAACCTATTAGATGACATCCACATCCCTTGCGATTTTTTTTTCGCAAAGCAAGCGGGGTTAAATGGTCCCCTACCATTTTATTGAGAAAAGAAATGTAACTATGAACATGCTCATAGTCACAAAAAATAGAAAATAACAAACTAAAGGCACAGGAAAAAGAAAACAGAGAAAAACAAAGACAAGGAAAGCCTGGACACAGGAAAAAAAAAACAGCAAGAAAAGAAAAGAAGAACAAACTCAAGAGAAGTTAAGCAGTAGCTTCAGCCAAGTGAGAACTGAAATCAAACTTGCTTTCCTTCAAACCCAAGATTATAGCTTTCATAAGAACTTCCCATAATTGTTGGATACTCCTCCATTTATTTTCAAAAATTCTCAAGTTTCTTTCTTCCCAAACTAAATTTAGATACTTCTTTAGATAGAAAAAGAAGACAGTTCTTCTTTCTATCCTCCACCTTGTTGATTTACTGATTAGGTCCCATTCTAATTCAGACAAGCCATGCTTATGGTCTTCAGCTATCCTTCTTACCAAATTCCTCCAGAGGCCATGTAATTCATCACATTCAAAATGCAGATGTTCCATTGACTCTATCTGCAGCTTACATTAGACACGCAGTGGATCAACATTCATACCATAACTCAACATTTTATTCTTAGTTAACAATGCACTCATGATCACCTTCCACATCATCAGGTTATCCCTAGCAGGGGAGGAAGTGGACCATATAACCTTGTGCCATACTGTTGCAGATCTTCCAGTCACATTTGTAAGAAGGTCATAAGCAACAGAGATTGGATGTTGCTTCCCATTCCACTGAACCTCATCTCTTTCAGATAGACCATATTGATTTGTGTGATATAACTTCCAAACTGCCCTTATATCCTGATCACTTGTGTAAGGGAGAGACAACTTGCCCTCATACAAGTAATCAAAAGCCTTTGCATCTCTACTTATGCTTGCTTGTTCAATATGCTGGGGAGAAAAAACACTGACAAGCACTAAACCTTGTGCCATCCATGGGTCATGCCAAAATTTGATGCTACTGTTGTTTGAGATCACATACTTAATATGCTGTGTGAAGCTTGATCTCAAACCAAGAATACATCTCCATGTCTAGCTACAATTCTGTGGCACAGGCATAGTCCAGAAATTCCTACTACCCAAGTTATATTTTCTGGTCCATTCAACCCATAAAGAATCAACACCACTCAACAAAGAATTTAAGTGAGCACTGATAGCAGCTTTATTCCAATTATGCAAACTGATGATACCAAGACCACCTTTCATTTTTGGTTGTTCCATTTTAGCAAAAGAACATGGTATGAGTTTTCTTGAATGAATTGTGCCTGTCCAAAAAAATCTTAGCATGGCAGTTCTTACCATGTTCACCAGCTTTTTGGGGAGAATAAAAACTCTAGACCAGTACACCATCATAGAAGAGATAACAGAATTAATAAGCACAAGTCTACCAGCTTGAGAAAGATACCTATTTGCCCATAGGTTCATTAGGTTACAGATTTTTGTATACAAGGGCAGGCAGTGTCTAGTAGTGATTCTTGATGTACACAGAGGAATACCCAGATAGTTCATGCTATTATCCATATGCTGCAGTCCGGATAAGCTAGTAATTCTATTTGCTTCCTCAGAAGATATGCCAGAAGTGATAATATGTGATTTATTTGCATTAAGTTTCAAACCAGTCATGAGGTAGAAATTATCAAGGGATGCTATAATGTTTTCTATTGAGCTCTGATCAGGCTTGGTGAAGATCATGATGTCATCAGCAAATAACAGAGATGTTATTTGGTGGGGCTTACATTTAGAATGGAACAATATATCCTTCTGCACATATTTTCTAGACAGCATACTAGTTAGCACTTCCATAACTAAAATGAAAATATATGAAGAGATAGGGTCCCCTTTCCTGATTCCCTGTTTGCTGTTGAAAAACCCAGAAGTAAACCCTTTATACTTAATTGAGTAAGTAGGAGTGGAGATGCAGCTGTATGTCCAAGCCACAAAAACTTTGGGAAATTTCATCAGGGCCATAATTCTCACAATAGAAGTCCAGTGAATACTATCATAAGCCTTCATTAAGTCCACCCTAAGCATTGCATTTTTGGTTGCTTGAGCACGTCCATAGCCTTTTAATAACTCATGAGATAACAAAATATTATCAATGATATTTCTCTTCGGAAGAAATGCAGACTGATTCTTGGATATGATTCTGGACAAGACAAGCACAAGTCTAGAGGCCAAAATTTTAGAAATACACTTGTACATAACATTACAACAAGAGATAGGTCTAAAAGAAGCAACAGACGTGGGAGACTGGACCTTGGGGATAAGAACTAAATTAGTTGCATTCACTTGTTTTAGCAGATTGAAAGAATTGAAAAAATTATGGACTGCCTTAAGAAAATCCTTCTTTATTATATCCCAACTATGGATAAAAAAGATGACATTGAATCCATCAGGGCCTCCACTAGATTGCCTATTCATAGTAAAAAGGGCGTCTTTAATTTCCTTATCAGTTACCTTGTCAATAAGATTGACAGCTTCCTCAGGGAGAACCTCATGTAATTGAATTTGTGATAGTTCATCAATAGAAGGAATGAAATCATCTTTGTTACCTAACAAATTCTTGATGTAAATTAGGAGAGCTTTATCAACAGCATCAGCATTGGTGTGCAATTTCCCTTCCTTGTCATATATGTTTGTAATATGCTCCTTAGCCTGTTTTACCTTGATTGCAGCATGAAAATATGCTGTATTGTTGTCTCCTTCATTTACCCATTTTTGTCTCAGTTGTTGCCTCTTCATATTGCCTTCAGCCTTCAATGCTTCACTTAGTTGTTCAAATAGTATCTTCTCAGTTACAGCTGCTTCTGAATTATCAGGATTATTCATCATTTCTACCTGAGCAAGATTGAGTTTCCTCCTTAGCACTCCAGATTTTAAAGTGCCATCACCAAATTTGCCTCTAGCCCATTCTCTTAATGCATTTTTAGTAGCTCTTAATTTCCTGCAAAAAATAAACATTGGGTTACCAAAGAAATTCTCATTCCATGCTTTACTCATGATATTATTATACTCAGGTTCATGGACCCAAGCATTATAAAATTTGTAGCTTCTTTTATCCTTTAACAGCTTCTGACCAAAAGAAAAAACAATAGGGGAATGGTCAGAAAGAACAGGGTGGGGGATAAAGGTAGACAAGGTAGGCCATGTGGTTAATGCTTTGAGGTTGGCGAATGAGTGATCAATCTTGGAATAAGTTCTGACACCAGATCTACTCCTGTTATTCCATGTGAATTCAGCACCAGAAGAGGGTATTGATAGCAAGTTAGATTCCTCAATAGCTTTATTGGGGGGGGGGGAAATGTCATTTGGAAGAAGGGGATGACCGCCATGCTTGTCATTCAAGGATAAACAGCAGTTAAAATCCCCAAAAACAAGCCAGGGATGGAATTCCGCCTAAAAGATGGAAGGAGATCAAGAAAAGTTTGTCTTGTGGTAGATGAGTTGTGGGCATAGACTATTGATATATAGAAAGAGGGGGAAGAGTCAAAAGTTTTGGCTTGAAAATGGATGACCTGGTCAGTGCAAAGAACTGAAGTTAGATATAAAACAGTTGGATCATGGATGACCATTATCCTACCATAGGAGGCTTGATTCAAATTATGGTTAATTGTCCAGTCAGGGTTTATGTGCTTAGCAGCTTTTATAATAAGGGTCTCATTCAATTTAGTTTCAAGAATTGCAAAAAGGGATACTTTATACTGGTTAATGATATATTTCACTTGATCAAGCTTTGTTAAGGAATGAGCTCCTCTAATATTCCATATTGCACAGTTTTGCATCATTTGGTACACTTCAGAGATTGATGAACCACATTTTTCATGCTCCTTGTTGTAGGAGATTCTCTTTGAACAATGTAATTGTCAACATTATGTTCAAAAGTATCAGACAGACAATTGCCATTACTTTTACCTTTCTTTGGGGTATTTTGTGTGATAAATGAGGTAGTAGGCAAAGATATCCATCCAGGCAGATGGCCAGGGAAGGAGTAACAACCTGATGAGGGGAGGATACTATTTGGTTGATCATGTAATATCAGGGTCATTAAATCTTTTTCTAGTTCCTCCCTAAACATGGTTTTAGTTAGTTGAGAATTATTTTTTGTTCTTCCATTTTTAGCTTTAAGATCCTGCTTGTCACATGCTACCTTTGTTTTTCCTTGACTTGAAGTGGCAATTTCATTTTCAATTATTTCATGGGTTTTATCATTCTTTTCAGCTGAATTAGAGATTACAGTTGTTTCTACCCTCTCAGTTATGCAATTATCCTGATCACCCATCTCATTTAGCAATATTAAGAGGGATGAGTCCTGCTCACCACATATTTCAGTCTGCATATTTGGCAAAACTTCCCTTTTAAGTCATAATTTTCTGTGATAAGGTCAAAAATAATATTTTAGAGATGGGTTTCAAATTTCATAATTTTCTGAATTAATGGGGACTTATCATTAACTTCTAATGAAGAAAATGGTTAATTGGGTTTAAAATCAAATGCAGCTAATTTATATTGTTTCTGGGTCAGAAATTAATATATGTTAGAAAACATAGTAAAAATGATTTATGGGAATTTTAGTAGTATTTTTCTAAGTGTTTAATAAGTATATATAATTATTTAAGGTATGGGGCTTAAATGTTTTATATATTTACCAAAGGAGAAGTAGCATTTTGTAAACATTTAAAATTATTTATTTCTAAAATTTCGACAGGACTTTAGAAAAGAATTTAGAAAAGAAATTGGCAACCAATCATGTGTTGACAAAACAAAGCAGGTTAGTTGAAAATGAACTACTTTTTAAAGTTAAAAATTAGTTTTACCGTGTTTTTCTTGTTTCACCACTTTCGGCACCAACCTTTCGACTAGGTACTTCTGCCTCCATCTCCATCGAAACCAATACGCATGGTATCAAAGATTTAGTACGTAGTGTATTGAACATAGGTGAAAGGTATATATTTGAAACGGGGGTTTCGAAGGGGTCAAAGCCTTGTTTTCTTTTAAAAGGAAATGTGCTTTCTTTGCTTTCGAAAAGAATGCTTTCGACTTAGATGGCTTTCGACTTAGTCAAATGATTTTAAAGGATGGTTTCGAAAGAGGTTGCGCCTTTGTTTTATAGAGAAGCTTTCGAAGGGGTCGAAAATCTCTTGCTGTCGTATCTTACCTTTCGAAGCAATGCCTTCAAAAGGGTTTCTTTGTTTTAGAAACTAAGCCGATTCTCCAACGCTTTCGAAGGGACTGGTTTCGACACATCCACTTCTTTTGCTTGGGAAATTTCTTTCGAAGGAGTGCATTCGACTTTGTTGTTCTGAGACCCTTTGTTCTATTGAAAGTTAAACCCAATGGTATCGAACGGAATGGTTTTAAATGGTTTCGAAAGGTTGTTCCACATGTTTTACTTGAAGCCAAATGCTTTCGAAAGATTTGACTTATGTGAAGGATTTTATGCTTTCTAAAGATATAAGAGAAAAGCTTCGAAGGGGTGGTTCCCCAATGTTTTGATAGGTTTTAAATGGAAGGTTTTCACTGGTTCGAAAGACACGTGTTTTGAAAAGTGGATGTCTATGGTTTTGTAAAGCTTTTAAAAGAGATGATTTCAATGGTTTCGAAAGGAGTATTTTCAATGGTTTCAAAAGGGGTACTTTCGAAGGTTTCAAATGTTTTCATCGGCATTGTTTTGTATAAAGTATATATAACATGGCAAAGTGATTTGAGCAAAGCATAGAGTATATTTTCCTTGTTTGAGTACGATATAAAAGGGTTAAACAAATTTGCAAGAAATGTTTTCAAGGAAATTTTTAAGGGCAGATGACTCTTAGTAAAATGTCTTAGATATTAGAATACCAAATGGGACGGGTATGGGGTCGCGCCCTATACTTTAACTAGTAGCCCCTAGCTAATATAAGTCCAAAATTCCGGTGTGTAGGGCTTTGGCACGGTAAGACTAAAATGATGTTACACATAGAAATGAATATACAGAATAGAGATAGGTTATTGGTGAACCCGCAAAACCATTAGGATTAGTTGACCCTAAAGGAAGTAAGTTAGGGACAGACCGTCCGAAATAGTATCTAACAGAAGTTAGATTATTTGTTTATCTTGTCTAGTAGGACCCAGTCAGCCAAAGGCTAGTAGTTAGCCAAACAAACTATAATGTTTGGACAAATAGTCCATTTATTACCTGATCTGTACGCAAACATGATATGATAATGTTGTTTTAACCAGTTTGGTTGCAGGATTTGATTTGCAAAAGATATGTTTAAAAAAGGGATATTAGTGAGGGAAAACCCATTCCACTAAGCGGTGTGGTCTCAATTAATGTCATATAACCGAGATGTATAGTATTATTCACACCAGGCTTTATGTTTAACTCGAAGTTTATGTTTTTCCTCGTAAACTCTCGAGTGCTCAAAATTGATTTAAGTAGTTTGAGAGTCGAGGATTTGCAAGTTTTTGTAGGTGGACGAATAAAGCTTCCACCGACGAGAAAGATGGTGATGCTAGCTATATTTAGGAGTTCTTTTGTTTTATTTTTGATGTGTTGTATTAAGTTTGATATGACTATTTAGTTTTCTAATCAACCAAGGGGGGCATCTTCATATATCGCTCTTGGCCTAGTTATGTAATAATTATATTTGATCTGAACCTAGAAAACGATTGGGATTATGTAATCGGATATGAAACATGTTTTATGAAATGTAATCAAAAAAATTGTTTTTGAATCTTTGATTTTGTTTCATATTCACCTGTTTCAGATATTATGGATAACATCAACATTACCGTATTTTATCACCGAAAGTTAATACTATAGATGACTGCAGCATTTAGGGCACTTAGTTTTGGGCCTCAAGATAGGGGATGTTATAGATTCATAAACACTAGAATAATTATATATTGCACATATTTTTAAGTATGATTGAAATAAATATAAATTTAAAAATTCACATGTTGAGAATTATTAAGTAACAATACCTAACCAATGGTGCAACTTCAACGCAAGTAAGAAGCACATATGTTTTTGCTATATGGTAATCTCTGTCGCCTAACCATGTTTCCGTACATTTTCCTGTGGGTCAATCATGTTGTCTAAAAACAGACAACATTACTTGAGAAGAACCATGTTCAAATCTTTCATCATTATGTGGAACACTTGCAAATGATAGGTTCACATGGTCAATGAATAATGAGAGAAAAGGAATGAAGCTTCTACTTCGATATATGATTTGCAAATCGAACCTTCAACTCGTGCTTTTCGTCTAACTTTTTCTTCAGATGATTTAAGTACTTATTAAAAAATCACTTCAAACTAAATTTCACTTATGTGATTAAACTAATATTTAACAAACTCAATATTATTATCTCTGAAATAGATACATCCATCCATATTGCTCAGGACCTCGAAGACGTGCTTCAGATGGAAGATGAATAGGTAAATGCTTCATTGTGTTAAAAAAACAAGAGGAAGTATTTACTCTAGTTTGCAGAGTAGTATAAGGATATCTACTTCAAGTTTACGTAGACATTCAATATTTGACACAGTCGAACAAAGCTCCTTATAAAACAAAACTAAGTTCCTTTATAAATGTCCAAATTTTTACGGGTAACAGTTCTTTGAAAACGATGGGCAACAAATTTTCCATCATTACGTGGCAATCGTGACTTTTTATCCCACTCAGTTTATTGTTTTTAAAGTCGACGCATCTACAAAGACTAAAAGAAATCCCATCGAAAAATCTTAATCCTTTCACCCGTTTTTAACACAAGTTTTACTTGGTTATTGTCTAACTCATAGCATGCTTTGGGTTTTATAATGTCATTTGGCTTGATATAAAGCTCGGGATGCTTATATAGTTCTTCTATATCATGTCTTGATTTCAAATCATCATTAGTCTTCCCCTTAACATTTAAAATAGTATTAAACACATTATCAAACATGTTTTTCTCATTGTGCATCATGTTAAATTATGACAAAGTAAGAGATCTTTCTAACAAGTTGCTTCCAAAATATACTTTGTTTGCACCAACTACGAATCATAGATTTACCTGAAATTTCAATTTGTATTTCAGTTCATGTATCTTTGGATATTCCTTGACAAGATCATATATTTCTGCACTTGACCAAATTGTTGGTGATTGTCTAGCTATGTTCTATTAGCTATAAAAAAATATCTCTTCTAAAAGTATAATTAACATCTTCATATGTGATAAAGAAAATGCTCGTGTTTCTTCTATGCTAAAAGGACAAGCTAGACGACCAGCCGTACTCCAATGTAAAAGCATTTCATAAGTAGAAAAATCACCAGTAGTCCATAACAAAGGAGCAAACATATGAAAACTCTTTTTTTTAAATGTCGTATGTTTCAACTCCTTTATGCAATAGTGTTTTCAACTCTTCAATCAATAGTTGTAAATAAGCATCGATTCATTACGTAGATCATCAGAGCCAGGAAAGACAACTGTGAGAAGCATATATTGAGTTTTTATACATATCCATGGAGGTAAATTATAAGGTGTAACGATAATAGGCCAAGATGAATATTTAGAACCAAATTGAGAGAATGGTGAAAATCCATCCGTACACAAACCAATTCTAACATTACGGCTCTTTGCTACAAAAGCGAGATAAGTCTTATTAAGATATTTTCATGCTTCTCCATCAGTTGGATGTATTAATTTACCTTCTTCGTGTGTCCTTACACTATGCCATCTCATTTGCGGTGTGGTAACAAAAGATCAACATAACCTTTGAAGTTTAGGAGTAATGGGTAAGTAATACATTCTCTTTTATGGAATTTCATTTCCCTTCTTTTTTCTTGTTTGTATATTTCCTCATTACATATTCCACACTTCTTAAGATTGCTGTCCTTTATCAAAAATAATATGCAACCATTTAAACATGTAACTATCTTTTGGTATGGCAAACCAAAAACAGACACATGTTTTTTCACTTCGTAATGATTTTTTCATATTAAATTATTGGATGACATATGTCGTTTTACAACTTATGCAACAGTTGTAAATCCAACTTCTATGAAGTTGAATTTAAATTTCATAGCAATATATTCAGCAGTTACTGATAATTGGATGTCGCTTTTACGACTATTCCAACGGGGTTTCTTAGCAGTATCCAAAAAATCATATATTTTCTTTTCTCAAGTATTTGGTTCTTCTTTGAGATTTATATCATCATCATCCAACAATAGAAAACATTGATCGTGCTGCATATTCAATCATATTTTCATGGGACTTGTTGTAACATTATCATTACCTACATTCTCATCCGACACTATATGATTAGGTTCAAAAACTTCACCATGACGATCTCATACGTAATAATCATGCACGAAACTATTTGACACAAATGTACTATAACCATATCCGGTTTCAAATGCTTCAAATGTTTGAAGTTACTAAACGGGTAATGAATTTCTTCATCGTTTCCATTATTACTTCAAGCAATTTAATAAATATGTGTACACCATTATAAAATGTTTCTTTATTGAGCCTCTCATTCCCTTGCATTGATACATCCAGGTTCCCCAATCAACAAAATAATTGGTCATGTTTTCCTTTTTAAAATGTGATAGAAATTAAAATTATTGATCATTTTTGGATTGACAATTTTTTTTCAATTCATTTAGATAGTTAAATGTTTTGTTAATCATATAATATGTTATCATTATACACTAATTTGTTTATAAGTTAATGTTTTATTAATTATATAACATATTATTCTTTTAACTTTTTTTATAAAATCCTATATATTTTTTATTTTAACAAATTAAGAATATAATATTATATTTTCGGTTTATTATTTTTTACTTTTGATGGACGATCATCCTGCTTTCCATTACAAACACAATAAAATAATAACATTTTGTAAATCATGTCATCTTAAAAGATAAAATTTTTTTCGATAGTACTTCCCTTTTGTTCCTTGTATCATACACAAATGCATGTACAGAGGGATAAAAAGGAAGTGATGTCAAAATTTTGTGAACCATTTAAGATGAAATTATTTACAAAATGTAATTACTTTATTGTACTTGTAACTTGTCTAGTACAAGGAAAAATACGACAAATACTGCATTAGATGAATATCGGTATCTGTTTCGTAATAAAAACGAACATCTATATAACAAACATACATAATACTTGTCAACCGGGGCCAAAAAAACTAAGGTTTTGAAAATAAAGTACATTATACACTAATTCATTATTTAAATTTCTTAACGATTAAATACTAATAAAAAAATTAACATTTTAACTAACATTAATTTGAATTTATTACACACTAATAATAAATGAACATTACATACTAATTTGTTTATATTATCATATTTCACATGCACATAAACTAAATTTATATATAGTTAACGGTATAAACAAATAAAGGGATTATGTTAAATTGTTTTTCCCGATATTTTAGCTAACACATATAATAATTAACACTAAATTATGTTACACCAATCAACCTAAATTATCCATAATTAAACTCTATCAACCCCAATTAAAATTTTCAAATCAACAAATATATAATTTTAATCAATCAATAGGCTATTATCAATAATTCTAAGCACAAATTAACAATTTATCACAATTCTAAATAATTAGTTTAGGGGAAATATATACTTAATTTTCGATGAACTGAAGGAAGAGAATCACGGTGTTCCCAATTTGATGAAGAATTTAACGTATTGCGGCGGCTTACGATGGCATAGTTGTGAATCAGATTGGGGTTTGGGTTTTTTTGATAAGGGTTTGAAGGAGGAAGAATGAGAAAGAAACAGGTTCGGTTGTAGCTGCATACGCGACTTTTCAGCTACATTTTCGACGGCTTTCGACGGTTGTTGAATATAATTATTTCCTTTTCTTCATATTTAAAATAAATTAATTTTAACTTAATTTATATAAAAGTTTAATTTGACATAAAAAATTTAAAAAATTTACAATGACCCGCTTTTATTTCTAAATATTAAGAAGATTATATTTATATGTTATATAATACTTTTTCAACGATTTGATAATTAATTATAAATTTTAAATGTATTTAACATAATAAATTTATATAAAATAAAATATTTGGTAAAACAAAATATATTTGTTAAATCTTATGTCAATCCGAGATATTTTGGGTATACGATCGAAATATTAAAGGAAAATAAACAGATTTAAGGTATCAATCGTTATTTTCAAATTTATAGTCGCTTATCGATATTTAGACTTAAACCTTTCGTTCGGAGGTCAACCGATCTACAAATGAGATGCCATTCAAACCATATATACTATAATATATATATATATATAATAATCCATATGGTTGGATTTAAGAAAAACATATAGAAAAAATTCAGACTTCAAACATGTTATTTTCATAGAAGTTGTCTCAACAATATATATCACTGCTGTACAACTCCTTACGAAATAATATATTTCGAGTCTAATTTTTTTCCATCCATTTTTCCAATTCTAGCCATTCGAATTTGATAAATACATTATAAAGTATGTGTGACCCGAATTTAATCTTGTTTGAAGACCGTTTGGCCTTCAAATGAAACGTTTTATTCCGAATGTAAACAAACGGCTACAACTTTGAGAATTAGGATCGGTGCCCTAAATTCATTTACTTTTTATCCTATTTTGGAAGTAGTTCCAAAATACTTTGGACCGATATAAAATTCGAAAAAAAAAATTCTCTGCCATATATTTTCTTTTGTATAAATTTATAATGTTAAATACATTTGGAAATTCATAATTGGTTACATAATGGTTAAAAACAAATTTAAATTCTTAAAACGGTTACACGTCGTAAATTTCACTGAAATTGTATAATGGACGGACTGAACATTGCATAAATTAATCGTTTGTGTTTGATTTTTAATAATGTTAAATATCGAATTGCACAATAAAAGATTATCAAAAACACTAATCTAATTTACCGTAAACCATCATAAATGAAGAATTGAATAAAAATATCTTCTTTAATTTTTAGGAATTAAATTAATATTTTTAAATAAATTTCAAAATTATATAATTAATTAGTTAAAATAATATGATAAATTAAATTAACTAAAACACACAACCGTCAGAAGCTGTCGAAAATGTAATGACAGAGCCGTCGGTTGCCGTCAGAACTGTCGGTTGCCTTAAGAACCGTCCGCTGCTATTTATCTCATTTCTAGTAGTGTATCAACCATAAGGACGTCAAACATTTTTGAATATAAAAGATTGCAATGCTTGGTTTTTTTTATAAAGTGAAGGCCAATTGGTCTCGACGCTATTAGGTTTTAGGAATGTCACATCTAGGGACGAGTATGAGTGGGATCAAGAAGCACATAGGTCATTGAATCAACAAGGCTAACTAAGGAAATTTCCAAAGGAGGTATTACCTTAAGTTTGCAGTTGCATGACTTCATTATATCTTAAGGGAGAATAACATGTTTATATAGGGAAGAAGAGATTTGAAAAGCATGGTGCTAGAGTTAGTGGCAACATGCGACTAACTAAAAATTCAGGAAAGCATTATAAGCATATAACATCCGAAGGGTAGAGGCAGGTTTAGTAGAATTACTAGGTTTGAACGGGAGCAAACCCGAGAAACAATTCTGGTGATATGTAGAACACACCTTCAAATATAAAATTTTCAATAACTGTAGATACTTTAATCCAAATTGTAGACAAATTCAGATGTAGATTTCACCTTATACACACTCATATGTGTGTGTGTGTGTGTGTGTTTGTATATATGCATATACATATGTGTGTGTGTATGAATCTCGATTTAAATCTCATGTATTCTCATTTTGATTTTTTGTTTAATGAAATCATGAATCGAATTGAATTTTTGTAGATATGTTATGTTCATTAGTTGAACCATCTAAACAAAATATGAACTGTTTCAAAAAATTCAACCTCTTCAAAATCGTAAGTCAGTATGAATCATTGAAAACATTTATTTTAACCATCGAATTTGAAATATAAGTTTAAATACTATAGAATTTCAAAATGATTTCAAATTTTGCATAATTGGTTTTGCTAACGAACGTAACATATATACAAAAATCCATTTGATTCCAAGTAGGTTTTATCAAAAATAAAGGAGAATTTTAGAGGATAAAGGAGAATTTTAGAGGGATACTTATCAGATCCCTCCCATGTATAGATTTTGAAAACCATTTTCAAATAACCTTACCGCACCTACATGTATATTTTCTACCAAATTACATTGATTTTTTTTCCTCGGCACACCTTTACCATATATTTTAAAAAAAAAACTTGATAAAAAAACAAGGGCCAAGACTAAGTAAGTTCGAATAACATCCAACTTACGATACGAACGCGATACAAACCTAACACTCCTAGGGTTACAAACAACACCTCCACTTTACAAACATTTCAAACCCTAAACAAAAAAATAAAAAATGGAAGAAGATGAAGACTATTCTTCCACCAGATATACGAATCGAACTCATCCCTTAGCTCCGCTACTTTACCCCCTCTCCCAATATGAAAGACACTCATAAAATTTGCCTCTTATGCCACCAATTTCAGCTTTCGAACTGTTGTTGCTGATACCTTTAATGAAGTTTTGAGTCTAGTGAAATTATGCTCCACATCTCTAAGTCTTCTTGTACCTGAGTAATTTCAAAGTTGATTATCAGCTTGCTGTCACTTTGAGACTTTTCCCGAGTTAGCTTCATCATGGCAAACTAAAGTATTAAGTCGGTCCTCACTAGCTTTACTTTTTTACTCCGATCTAATCTGGCTTTCCTTTAGCTAGAGAAGATAATCTTCAACATGCTTACTTTCGGCTTCGTTATCCCACCACTCAAATAAGTTTATGAAGTTGCTTCAGTTCTTTATCTTCTTCTTCGACTTCTACAGCATAATTTTACTACCAATGTTAATTAACATCCATCTTTGCTCCTTATTAAGTTTATCTTTATTATGCACTCTATTATTTCACTCTTTCCAAATATGATAGACTGTATTTGTTAGCTTTACATGAGCAAGATCTCTCTCTGAAGACTTTACATTGAAACTGTTCATGATATGCTGCATTGCTTACTTTAACTCCATGCAGTTTTTATTCTTGATGCCCAAATTTTCATGAATATTATTCCAAACGCAAAAAGAATATCTACACTCAAAAAATAAATTATTAGTATATTCTGATTCAATTTCACATAATGGACATAGTAAATTATTTGAGTAGCCAAATTCATTCATTCTTTCTTTTGTTGGCAACCTGTTATATATAGAAAAATATGTACAAATTGCCATTTTTGGATTATCGACCATGTTCCTTTTTTGTTGTCCATTCCCAATAGTTCGTATTTGCATCAATGTCAATTGGGATTTTACATATGCTTTCTTTATGTGGATTAGTGATTGGATGTACTTAAGGTTGCCACCTATTATTCTTAATTATCATATAAACTACAACATCGGATTCTCTAAAAATAAACAAATTACTTATCACACTCTATTAATAAAAGATTCATGTTGAAACCAAGGATCAAACCAAAAACTTGTTTCTTTTCCATGTTTAAAAACTCTTTCTACATTAATTTTCCTTGATTTCAACATTTTAGAATATGTTTTCAAGTATTTGATTGATTATTTTTTGGCAATATATTCAAAAAATTACCTTTTTAAGATACTTATTTTTTATCCACATTTCCCACAAATATTATTCTTTTAGAAATTTCCAAAACCATTTTAAATGACATGTAAAATTAAAATCATTCATGTTTCTTATCCACATGCCTTCTTCTTTCTTTAGCTTACACACTTTTTCCCAACTTAGTATGAAATCCTCCTCTCCAAAGAAAATCAAAACACCTTTTCCCTAGCTTTTTTATTGATGTTGTAGGTATATAATAAGTCTGCAACCAATATAATATAATTGCATAAACCACTATTTTGATGAGCTACAATCCACCTAAAATGGATAATAACTTGCTTGACTAAGTTTTCATCATTTCTTGTACTTTTTCCACCATAATGGTGCAATCACTGTCTTTAATTTGATTGATAAATAAAGGCAAACCTGAGTACTTTCAGTGAAGGTAAGTATGAAAAATTCTGTATTCTTATGTTTAGGAAATAAATTAATAAAAGTATGATTCAAGCTTTTCAACAGCTTACCTTCAGTGAAAAATTCTGTTACTACATTAATAACCCGACATTTGATCATATTCCAATGAGTTTAATAGAATTTTGCACTAAAGCCGCCCAGGACTTTTATTATCACCTGCTTTAAAAACCGTGTATTTGATTTCCTCTTCCTCAATGGGAGCAAATAATATCTTTTATGTTATTGTATTGATTTTAGTCTTAAAAATGATCTTAGGAAAATTGATTTAAGACACATCTGTGTTATATAGACTTTCAAAATAAGACATTGATTCTTGAACAATTTTATTATAGTCATTAGTTAGATTTCCATTAATACAAAATTATTGCCTATACCATGTATATGTTTTCTACTACTCATTTTGACATGAAAATTTTTGTACAATCATCACCCGGGGTAAGCCAGTCCACTTTACTTTATTCAAATTTACAGTATTTGTATATAATTCCTTAGAGTGGCAGCTTTAGGTAGAAAAAAAACTCTTTGACACTATCTATATCCTATGGATTCTTATCTATATGTCTTAGATAATTTTACCACTTTTCCTTAGGTTTTCTATACATGTCTTATCCATGCTTCTATCTTTATTCCATTTTCTAAGATAAGATTAATATTCTTACGCATTATACTAAACTTGTATTGATGTGTACCTTCACAAGAAAAATTAATGCATTTATTCATAGTTTTTTTATAATTACTGTCAAAAGACCATCCATTTTCATATCTAAAAGGAAAATTCCTTTTAGTTAAAATTTTTACATCACGAAACAATTTAACCAATAAAGGAGTGTTGTCACTTGTATTTTTTTCCATTGTATTACATAGAATATTAGAAAATATTGTACAAATTCTTTATTTATTAAAATTCTATCAAATTTCCAATGTATATTGTTTTCAATTCCAGAGATCTAAGTATATTTATTACCATTTATTGTAGGCTCAATTAACCCAGTATCCAATTTAAAATTTATTGATTCTATCCAATTTAGAGAGTGGTGTATTATTTCCCCCAAACTTTTTATATGAATGCATCACAGTATTAAAATCCCCCGTTATAAGCCAAGGAATTTTATAAATATGATTCAAACTTTTAAGCCTACACCATAAACTATTCCTTTCATTTTCAAAATCAATCCCATAAACATTGGCTATTTGAATGCTTGCACATCCAACATTCTTAATATTACAGTCTATAAATTGTAAATCCTTATTTACATTATTGTTAATTCAAATATTTGAATCTCAAAGCATTAATATTCTTCCTTTACCGCCACAATTATTAATGTTAATTGTTTTCCAGTTATATGATAATCTCCTACAAAAAATTTCAGTATTCTTGTCATTCATTTTATTTTCTACTAAGGCTATAATTAACGGTTTATAAACACTTAACATATTTATTATGTCAGTTTGCTTACCTAAGGAGTTCATTCCCCTAACATTTCATGAAAAATCAACATATAAATAAAAATATTAAAGAGAGTTTCTGGTTTCACACCCGAGACTGATGCACTTTTGCTTCTTTTTTGCAACTGTCCCTTTTACTTTAAGCTTTGTGGCAATTTGGTCCCATTCTACATTTTCTGTTATGTATTTCTGCTTAAAATTTGCTTTCTCTTTGCTCCTCCCTCTAATCCACTTATTAATGTGCGGCTCTGAGATATAAAAAATCTTCAAATGTGCGAGGCAGAACTAAGTTGATGCAACCTCCATACTGTAACGTCCCGCCTTATTGTACGATTTAAAATCGACGATAAACCACACATGTCAGACTTAAACCATACAAAAGGGTGGATTGTTATGGGTTAAATAAGAAAAAGTAGAGAAATAAAAAAACAAAATAGAATCTTGCAGCGGAACGATAAAATATAATAGTCAAATAACAGTTCATGAAGCTGAATTAAAAAAACATTTGATTATATTTATACAATACATATCGGAGTACACATACCAGAGAATAATAATTAATGCAGCGGAATTAAATAATGTAGTGGAGTAATATAGTAGATAATAGTACTACAAATCTTCGTCTTCGTCCTCCAGAATAAAATCTTCAAATCCTGAAACGCTCGGACTGACCCAAGCGAATTGAAAGGACAAAACACTCGAGTCAGAACTAAAATATCTTATGTGAGTTAAATCAACAGAAATAAATATAAGTGCAATAACTTAAGAGACGCTCAGGATTCACATCTCCTAAGGATCCGTTAAACTATTTACTATGTAGTAATGTACGCTATTTAATAACGTCTAAAGTAAAGTATAAGACACTGAAGATAGCGTTAAGGGGTTATCCATATAGCCCTTAACACACTTTTATACTCCCATAGTCTATACAGTACCGTAATCTCCCTCATACTGGGCGTCGTCAGAGGGCACTCCATAAGTATGGTACAAAACATAATCGTATAAGGTGCGCTATGGTAGGTGGAACCGCACAACTAGGCAATGCTAAGGTAGATATACCAATTACGCTTCCGGGTCGGTGGTAACGCATAGCCGCAGCTACCGCCCAGCTCGAGCCACACCCCCAAATCAAAGAAATCAAAAGTGGCCATCGAATAAATCCAAAAGTCAGAGTATAATATCGAAGGGATGTGTCCGATAAAAGGTGCTACCTTCTTAACCCGTCGATCGCTCCTGTTTTAGCCACCTTATGCCAACTCATGGGAGTCGGGTCCACGTATTTACCTCAAAGGAAACGCCACCACCATCCTACTTCATTCTGGAATCTTCACCGCGTACACGGTTGTTAAAGTGGTTTTCGGAGTTGGCAGAGAGTATGACAACTTCCGATCCCGGTCTCTTTAACAACCCAACGTTATTATAATACCACGGTCATTTCAAAATAATTATGCTTAAAAACTAGAATATAGTATCCATTTCAAAACCATATAAATACGATATCATTTACGTTTAAAACCCAAATCAATATGATATAATTTTTATTTCAAAATATATCCTTTTTCCAAAAATCATAGCACTTCAAATCTATATACCTTGAAACCCATAGCTTTGAACATAACTTCAATACTTAAAGGGTTTAAATATTAAATTTCTTTATATAATAAACTAGCTTCTTTAATTTCACAAATAAGTTCCAAATTCCTATTTGAACCCCCAAATAAACCATTTCAAATTTCCATATTTTTCAAAGCTTTAAATATTCCACCATTTCAAAACTAATTCTTTGATAATTCCATATATATCAAATTTAATTACTATTATTTAGATTTGAAATGTATACTTAATAAACCCAATATAATTTAAGTAAAACTCTTAACTTCAACAACTAGATATCCTTTCAATTTATTTAACTTGATATATTCCTTTAAATCAACTTGATATTCATTTAAATCACTCTAAATAAAAATCAAGTTATAAAAATCATACCCTTTTAAATTTCTAAATTTTATTAAATTCCAAATAAATTCCATATTCATCTTCCAACCTTATTCTCATTTAAGTCATTATAAACTCCAGAAATTTATTTTAAATAAATGCTTAATCATATTTTATCTTAATAAAATCAAACTTAATTATTAACTTCTTTTATAATTCAAATCAATTTTATACATAGCTTAAAACCCAGAATTTAACTATATATAAAATAACATTTATAAAATATCCAAATCACTATCTCATAAAACCATATATTTCTTTACAAAAACATAGAAAATCATTTCTAAATATATATATATATATATATATATATATATATATATATATCACGGTATTTGTATAAAATTTTCTACCCTTTGGTCGAATGATACGAATTTTTATCATTTCAATCCGTAATTTAAAATATAAAAATACGGTTATATATCATTTCAAACCGCCATCCCGAATCAATAATGACAAAGTAATAAAGAACTTACAGATTATGATGATATAAATAAACATCCATTCATCCATCATAAAATCATACATCCATCACAATCATCATCCAACACAATCAATCAATATCAATATATAACTGATAATATTTAACAGGTGAATAACTGGCAGTTATATTCAATAATAAATTAAATAATGATTTAATTCAAATAAATGCAATTAACGAAGATGATGATTAAAATATACTAAACATTCATAAATAAATTCAAAATCACAACATAAATTAAATTTAACGAACATAAGAAATTTTAGAAGTTGTGAGTGGGTTAAAACACTCAACTTTGATTTTAGCCCATAAAATCCAAATAGAAGCGCAAAACTCAACAATCTCCAAATTCAACTAAATCCATTTCATGTTGTCCAGAATTTAAATATGAATCCAACAGAAGAAATCGCACGTGAATTAAAGTTTATATGGAAAAGATATTCATGTTATAGGAAATATTATTAAAATAAAAATTATTATGCATAAAAAAATAAAAAAATAAACAAAATTTAATACTTACATTTTTCTCTAAATGAGGCTTCAAAAAAAAGATTGAAGAACAACTAAGATGAGGATAGGAATTGTAAGAAAAATGGAAAAAAATCATGTTTTATAAAAGAAAGCTTTTGGAATTGCAAGAATAAGAGCTTTTTGAATACGAGGTGTCAGGAGAAAGAAAATGTAAAAGAAGATATAAGCTGTAGTTTATTTATAATTGGAAAATGAAGGCGGAGGGAAAAAAATAAATGTCACATTTTAATTTGAAAGTTTCAAGCATTAATAATGCAAAAGTAAATGTACGTAGGATTGGAAAAGTTTTCAAACGAAAGTAAAATTTTGTGTACATGAAAATGAGGTGGCAAGAATTAAATACAACCTAAAAGTGCTCAGGTATTAAACAAATGGAGAAATAAACGGATCAAGTATTATCGTAAGGTAACTATTTTAAAACGTTCGTGAAAAACAATTAATAATAAAAGATTTTGAAATTCAATTTTTTTTGAAACGTAACCAAATTAACTTCATTAACTCAAGTAATATTCAAATTTATACGCATTTAGGTTTTTGTCTACGCATAACAAATTTTTATACTTACCTTAATGAAAACATTTGATTTGTTTTTCCCAAAATGATCTCTTATTACCATTAAAACACCCTTTTTGTTTAACACAAAACATGCGTTTTTTATTAAATCTATTAATTGCAATCACCGTTTTCTTTCCTTTTAATTGAAACATTTGAACTATATTAATTGCAATCACTTACAAAGTTAAATTTTAAAACAGACAACTAAAATGCATGAAAAAAAATAAAAAAATTGTTTATACACAACAGTAATAAATAATATACTGAAATATATTATTTTCCTATTCTTGTAATCAATCTGTAAGCTAAAATACAGTTCAAATAAACATATATTTCTTTCTTTAAAATCAATCATTCTATTCTATATTTTAAAATGAAACATTCATTTTATTTGATGTAAATGTTCTTTTTATTAAATCAAACTTTCCTTATATTTTCACAAAACATAAGCTGCTTTTAATTTCACCTATTAATTTACAATTAGTATTCTCTCTCCGATTAATTAGAAATTTTCAATTAAATTCATTTCAGTTGATTAAGTTTCAAAATGGACCAAATGAATGTAATGAGAAGTAAAACAATTTTTCCTATCTAATAGTAATTTAAACATATTTACATTATTGGATACAAATAGTAATTACACATTTCTCACTAAATAATAGTTACTCGTCTCTACAATCAATCTTTCAGCTAACAAACATTTCAAATAAATAAACTTATGTTTACTCTTTTACAAAACTTATTCATTTATATTCTTTTATTTTGATTTATACTCCTTACTATTAAGGCAATCATTACATTATGTATACAATTAACATTTCTATTTCTTTTTATTACGTTCACACTACAATTATGGTCTTATTCCACATTAATGTAACATTTTGTTGACATTTATTTGAAATTGATCAGTTAAATTGGTAACAACACCAATTGTCACCATTATACATTTTGTAATATTTGTAAGTTAATTCTTTACAAATAATTCAATTTAATTTGCTTTCCGTTTACTATTCTATCAATTTCATCTTATGGTATAATTATCATGATTTATATCTTAGTGCGCTAAAAATTCCCAATTTCATCTAATATCAGCTAACATAGTAACTAATCTCATTAAATTGAAAATTTTGATTTCCAATTCTATTTAGTAGACTAAATAAACATGTAACCCGAAATAATTGATACCATTAACTTTTTATTTCATTTATAAGTTTATTGCTTACACAAATGCCAC
This sequence comes from Allium cepa, assembly GCA_030765085.1. NCBI lineage: Eukaryota > Viridiplantae > Streptophyta > Magnoliopsida > Asparagales > Amaryllidaceae > Allium > Allium cepa. The sequence continues at coordinate 43,378,448 of CM060937.1, forward strand.
CCTTAGTTTTATAACACTAATCCATTCTATTTCCATTTATTATACCCTATTTTATTAGTAAGTCACCATTGTAAATTATAAATTTACCTTTTGTATCTCTTATAAATAAATGCACACATTAATTAATATTTTAAATCAAATTAAACATTTCATCTTGGTTCCATTCTTTTATTACATCAACTATTACCTTATAATTAAAATTAGAGTTTCTTATTCATTTTATTACATTCACAGTCTCCGTTATTGTCTTAAACTTGCAAACGTACATTAAAGTTTTATTTAATTCTAACTAATTCCCCATTTAAATTTAATAGACCAATTGAACAGGTAACTTATAACAACCGTTATTATACTTTAAATTTACACTAGTTTGTGTTATACTCAACTAATTATCATAACACTAAATAAAATTTACGTTATTCTCAATTATTACCCCAATTTACGTTTAATGTAACATTTAATTCAGATTTATTGCAATTGATTACGACTTTTGATTTAAATGGACAAAATAAATGATTACTTTACGATAATTGTTGCCACCAACTTTTAAACATATTTATATAAATTATCATTTCCAAACAATTATATACAGAACATTGATTTCATTAAATCACTATTTATTCATTATTAATGCATTGATTAATTTAATAATTCCATTTGTTTTCCTTACATAAATTTATTACCAAATATTTCTATTTGAAATCAATTATAACCCTGCAATTGTTTCAATCAATTGGAATTGCATTAAATTGGTTATTCGTCAACTGCCATTAACATCACTAACCTAATTTACATACAGTTACTATTTATCAATATATTTGTTATCCCATTTTTGGTCAAAACTGGAATATCAACAAATTGGAAAGGAATGATGGAGATCAGTTGGAATCAAGGCTACGATCGATATCGCCAAAATTTGGTTGGGCTCCGATCGGGACGAAATTGATTGGAAATGATGATAAGGACTAGGAAAGGCTATGTTTCAAATTTCAGGTTAATCGGAGATCGAATGAAGGAGATATGATCGATGCAAGGTAGGAAGAACGTACTGTTAAGCTCCACCGGTCCAAGGCCTCGCCGAACCAACTCACCACCGAATCACCTCCACCGGACCAAGCTCCACCGGTCCAAGGCCTCGCCGAACTAATCACCACCGAGTCACCTCCACCGGACCAAGCTCCACCGGTCCAAGGCCTCGCCGAACCAACTCACCACCGAGTCAACCTCCACCAAACCAACCACTACCGGACCGGGGCTGCCGAACCAACCCACACTCGACTCGTCGAACCAAGGAGTTACCGAACCAACTTTGCTAGGCCAGATTGCAGCAGCCTAGGCCCACCAGCAGCTATATACATCCAAGACCCCTGCCCCCCAGCCTCACTCTATAAATAGAGGGGCAGGGTTACAACAATGGGGGACAAGTTTGAGAGCTCAAGCACGGATAGAACTTTCAAACAACCTTCAGTTACTTGTAATCGAAGCTTTGTACATGCAATCTGAGGAGAAAAGGAGAATAACATATAAAGAGGACGTAGGCACGTTCTGGCCGAACCACTATAAATCTGTGTGTCTTTTACAGTATAGTCCCTGCTTTTTATGTATTTGCATAAATCACCCAAATCACTAAAAACAACATAAAATCAAATAACTCATACGACGTGGAGGTGTTTGCCCATTTCTTGTGCAAACATTTTTGGGTTATTTGCTGAGATCTGTGATTTGTGTTCGAATATTGCTGAGTTATATTCATACACTGGTGCTTTCACGGTATTTGGGGTTTGTGGCCAATTTTGGCGCAAACACTTTGGTGCTTTCACTGAGAACAACTCAGGAGCGTTTTAATCATTGCCTCGCAAAGATTTGTTAAGAGACTCTCTTTAAGAACCAGAAGTCTATCCGAGATTATGGCTCTTGGAAGGAAAACAAGTAGAAGACAAGAAAGAAGTCAGCACGAAGGGAGTCAAGGGGCTTCCCCAGGAGAGAACCAAACTTCAGTCTTCATCACCAGGGATGAGATGGAGACAATGATGAAAAGACAAGAGGAGTTGATTCAGAATTTGTTTCAGCAGATTGGGCAACTTGGAGCATAGAATAGGGAAGCGGATGGAGTTCGGAACGGAGCAGGACGATCTGGCATAGCACCTGGATTAGGAGGCACACCAATGGAGAACATAGATCCAATTTCGGAGAGAGATAAGGATATCTGAGCAACCTGGTGGTAGTAGAAGAATGAACGCTCAGCTGGGGGCAGGTAAAATTCCCTCGCGAACTCGGGGGCAGGTCGAAAGCGATGAACAAGTCGCAAACCTCTCACTAACACGGCTAAGCTACTTACACATGTACGGGGTCGCGAACGGTCCTAAAGCATGCTCTGGAATAACAGTAAATCACCTTGGCAAACGATCCAGGAACTCACCCGAACGTGAACCTGGCATCGATAATACTAAGCCCCCCCGGGCACACTCGTTCGCCTCGAACGGCACCCGACCTCGAACGGTCACAACTCACCTCGAACGGCACCCGACCTCGAACGGTCGCAACTCGCCTCGAACGGCACCCGACCTCGAACGGTCGCAACTCGCCTCGAACGGCACCCGACCTCGAACACCCGACCTCGAACGGTCACAACTCGCCTCGAACGGCACCCGACCTCGAACGGTCACCGTTCGCCTCGAACGGCGCCCGACCTCGAACGGTCATAACTCGCCTCGAACGACGCCCGACCTCGAACGGTCACAAACCCGACCTCGAACGGTCACAACTCGCCTCGAACGGCACCCGACCTCGAACGGTCACAACTCGCCTCGAACGGCACCCGACCTCGAACGGTCACAACTCGCCTTGAACGGCATAACTCGCCCCGAACGGCACAACTCACCTCACCTCAAATGGCTCGATCACGAACGGTCGTCATTTGAGGTCCGCCACTTGACCGCGCACGGTCGCACTTCACCTCAAATGGATCGATCCCGAACGATCGTCATTTGAAGTTAGGCGCTTGACCATGAACGGTCGCACTTCATCTCAAATGTCTCAATCCCGAACGATCGTCATTTGAGGTCACATAAAACTGTATATTCCTTTGCAGGACATCAACAGGATATGAACAACCAACTCATGGCATTGCAAAACACGCCTTCCTACCGCAAGGCATATTTTGGGGGGAAAAGTGTTATCCCATTTTTGGCCAAAACTGGAATACCAACAAATTGGCAAGGAATGATGGAGATCAGTTGGAATCAAGGCTACGATCGATATCGCCAAAATTCGGTTGGGCTCCGATCGGGACGAAATTGATTGGAAATGATGATAAGGACTAGGAAAGGCTATGTTTCAAATTTCAGGTTAATCGGAGATCGTATGAAGGAGATATGATCGATGCAAGGTAGGAAGAACATACTGTTAAGCTCCACCGGTCCAAGGCCTCGCTGAACCAACTCACCACCGAATCACCTCCACCGGACCAAGCTCCACCGGTCCAAGGCCTCGCCGAACCAATCACCACCGAGTCACCTCCACCGGACCAAGCTCCACCGATCCAAGGCCTCGCCGAACCAACTCACCACTGAGTCAATCTCCACCAAACCAACCACTACCGGACCGGGGCTGTCGAACCAACCCACACTCGACTCACCGCCGAACCAAGGAGTTACCGAACCAACTTTTCTAGGCCAGATTGCAGCAGCCCAGGCCCACCAGCAGCTATATACATCCAAGACCCCTGCCCCCCAGCCTCACTCTATAAATAGAGGGGCAGGGGTACAACAATGGGGGACAAGTTTGAGAGCTCAAGCACGGATAGAACTTTCAAACAACCTTCAGTTACTTGTAATCAAAGCTTTGTACTTGCAATCTGAGGAGAAAAGGAGAATAACATATAAAGTGAACGTAGGCACGTTCTGGCCGAACCACTATAAATCTGTGTGTCTTTTACAGTTTAGTCCCTGCTTTTTATGTATTTGCATAAATCACCCAAATCACTAAAAACAACATAAAATCAAATAACTCATACGACCTGGAGGTGTTTGCCCATTTCTTGTGTAAACATTTTTGGGTTATTTGCTGAGATCTGTGATTTGTGTTCGAATATTGCTGAGTTGTATTCATACACTTGTGCTTTCACGGTATTTGGGGTTTGTGGCCAATTTTGGCGCAAACAATATTATTGCATTGGTTAATATAACTTTGAATTCATTCAATCACCACTAATTATACAATTTCATTAGTTAATACAATATTCACATTTGTTTTCTTATATTAAATTCTTAGCCTAGTACAACAATTCCCATTACTTCAATTAATCGTAATTCCATTACAATTGCTAATACTTAGCTTTAATTTCCATGGTTGCATTTCATTTTTAAAATTTACTCCAATATAAATTATAAAATCTTTATTTCTTCCAAAATTTAATTACCAAATCTTAATTAAATTAACCAATTTATTTATCAAAATTTACGGGTCGTTACACTCTCCCCCACTCAAAACTTTTCGTCCCCGAAAAGGAAAAAGGAGGGAAAAGAATGAATTGAGTAATCAATATCTTATACAAAATATTAAATTTATAAATAAAATTTTTACAAAATTTAATAATTTAAATAAAATATATCAATTTGTAACTGTAAATCTTTTTATACTCAAATTAATAAAGTTTGGAAAACATTCTCAAAATTTTCCAAGTCCAAAATTTACGAATTTTTTGGGTAGAGTCTCCTTTGTACGGAGAGTTTCGGAAGAAAATATAATATCAAATATAACAATATACAACATATATTTTCCAAAATAATATATATCCCAAAACAGGAAAAATAATATAATAACGCTATAAAACCGTAATCAAAGAACGTGCCTATTTGTCGGGCAATTAACGCTTAATTTTGAAACCTAAAGTAATAGCAGTTGCTTCCATAACCTGCATTTTGCTTATATAATCTAACAAGCGTTAATAATTATAAAAATGAATTATTTAAAGTTGTTTCAATCATAAACAAACAAATCAATATCAAACAACAACAATCACTTGCAACCATAGCATACACCCATCATATAGAATCAACACAATTCAACTACCCATCCATCTCAAACAAAACAAATTGTTGTTCGGGTTCAAAACTTTAAATCGTCCAGAATGAAGAATAAACTACTAAGTGCACCGTTTACTCAACAGTCTTTGATGGAACCAAATAGGTTATTTATACATCCAAACAAATTTAAAGTATTCTTACCCAAACAACTATAAACCAAAACAAACAACAAATCCAAATAATAAATTAAGTTCATCCTTATTAATTTCATTTCATAACCTTTGTTGTTTGATTTCCTTTTTTTTCATTTAATGATTTCTTTTAATTCACATATATTACTTGCAAATTTTCATTTTCATTTATTTATTTATTAGCATTACATTCATTCATTTCTCAGTTTCATTTACTTATTTAGCGCTTACATTTCTATTATATTTAATTATAGTAATTTCAATTACGACTTAAGTTTATAACTCTATAACATCAATTCTTATAAATAAAAGCAATTTATTGACCACTTTCATTATCTACTTTTACTTGTACAATTTCTATTACATTTTCTTATTAAACATTTCAACTTTTAATATTCGGTAAGTTATATATATGTTTTTAAGGATGTAATTTGAAAATTATACAAGTTTATTCTATTTCTTTTAATTAATTTAATGTTAAATAATTATATCCTTTATTTCATAGGTTACAATTTTAAAATTCATTTAATACCATTTATAACCTAGCATTAAATCTATTATTTATTTATTTTTTATTTTTTATTTTTTATTTTTTTGTTTCAATTATTAGTTAAATTCCATTTCACTGAAGCAATTAAAACCATTAATTAATGGAAACTTAAGAATTTAAATTCCGGGTTTAATTTCAAATCATTTTCAAATAATAGATGAATGTGTACTTACAGTTCATATATATATATATATATATATATATATCCCATTATATTTAAAACAATTTAAAATTTATATTGGTTTATCAAAATAAATCTGCAGTGAAACTACTACAGTGGTCTTCCCACTTCAAAACTCGAAAATGAATGTCGATGATGCGGCCACCATCACCGAAATTATTTTCCAGCGACAAAGAGGGAAGTACAAAACTTAAATTTTCCAAAATCTTTTTTTTAAAACAATTCTTTCAATTTATATTGAAATATTTATATCAGAAAATGCGTCTAAATAATGTCACTATTATATTCCAAAATCATTCGAAAGAAATACTCAAAACCCCGGAACTTAAGTTCTAAATTTTCAATTTTATTTATTTTATTTTCAATCTTATTTCAACTATCATTTATAAATTTCGTTACCTAACAACCAATATATTGCAACCAAATACAGCCTTTATAAAATATTTTATATAGAAAATATAATAGGCAAAAATTATTTCATTCACCTATATTAAAAACAAATATTATGTCGGTCTGTCCTATTAAGTGTTTAAAAATCCCTATTGATGTCATAGCGTCCCATGCACCAACCAGAATTTATAAATACAAAACGGAACAGATTAACACAATATCAAAATCTTTTTTATAACACTAACAAATACGCTCTCTCATATATATACACTCAGCGACTCATCATAGGGTATTACAACCCTATTAATAAAGAGTCAAACCCCACAAAGCTAAGGTTTTCACTAAACCAAAGCTCTGATACCAGAAGTAACGTCCCGCCTTTTTGTACAGTTTAAAATCGACGATAAACCACACATGTCAAACTTAAGCCATACAAAAGGGCGGATTGTTATGGGGTAAATAAGAAAAAGTAGAGAAAGAAAAAAATAGAATCTTGCAGCAGAACGATAAAATATAATATCAAATAACAGTTCATGAAGCTGATTTACAAAAACATTTGATTATATTTATACAATACATATCAGAGTACACATACCAGAGAATAATAATTAATGCAGCGGAATTAAATGGTGTAGTGGAGTAATATAGTAGATAATAGTACTACAAATCTTCGTCTTCGTCCTCCAAAATAAAATCTTCAAATCCTGAAACGCTCGGACTGACCCGAGCGAATTGAAAGGACAAAACACTCGAGTCAGAACTAAAATATCTTATGTGAGTTAAATCAACAGAAATAAATATAAGTGCAATAACTTAAGAGATGCTCGGGATTCACATCTCCCAAGGATCCGTTAAACTATTTACTATGTAGTAATGTACGCTATTATAATAATGTCTAAAGTAAAGTATAAGATACCGAAGATAGCGTTAAGGGGTTATCCATATATCCCTTAACACACTTTTATATTCCCATAGTCTATACAGTACCGTAATCTCCCCCGTACTGGGCGTCGTCAGAGGGCACTCCATAGGTATGGTACAAAACAAAATCGTATAAGGCGCGCTAGGGTAGGTGACATGGCACAACTAGGCAATGCTAGGGTAGAAATACCAATTACGCTTCCGGGTCGGTGGTAACACATAGCCGCAGCTACTGCCCACATCGAGCCACACCCCAAAATCAAAGAGATCAAAAGTGACCACCGAATAAATCCAAAAGTCAGAGTATAATACCGAAAGGATGTGTCCGATAAAAGATGCTACCTTCTTAACCCGTCAATCGCTCATGTTTTAGCCACCTTATGCCAACTCATGGGAGTCGGGTCCACGTATTTACCACAAAGGAAACGCCATCACCATCCTACTTCATTCTGGAATCTCCACCGTGTACACGGTTGTTAAAGTGGTTTTCGGAGTTGGTAGAGAGTATGACAACTTCCGATCCCGGTCTCTTTAACAACCCAACGTTATTATAACACCACGGTCATTTCAAAATAATTATACTTCAAAACCAGAATATAATATCCATTTCAAAACCATATAAATACGATATCATTTACGTTTAAAACCAAATCAATATAATATCATTTTTATTTCAAAATATATCCTTTTTCCAAAAATCATAGCACTTCAAATCTATATACCTTGAAACTCATAGCTTTGAACATAACTTTAAATACTTAAAGGGTTTAAATATTAAATTTCTTTATATAGTAAACTAGCTTCTTTAATTTCACAAATAAATTCCAAATTCTGATTTGAACCCCCAAATAAACCATTTCAAATTTCCATATTTTTCAGAGCTTTAAATATTCCACCATTTCAAAACTAATTCTTTGATAATTCCATATATATCAAATTTAATTACTATTATTTAGATTTGAAATGTCTACTTAATAAACCCAATATAATTTAAGTAAAACTCTTAACTTCAACAACTGGATATCCTTTCAATTTATTTAACTTGATATATTCCTTTAAATCAACTTGATATTCATTTAAATCACACTAAACAAAAATCAAGTTATAAAAATCATACCCTTTTAAATTTCTAAATTTTATTAAATTCCAGATAAATTCCATATTCATCTTCTAACCTTATTCTCATTTAAGTCATTATGAACTCCAGAAATTTATTTAAATAAATGCTTAATCATATTTTATCTTAATAAAATCAAACTTAATTATTAACTTCTTTTATACTTCAAATCAATTTTATACATAGCTTAAAACCCAGAATTTAACTATATATAAAATAACATTTATAAAATATCCAAATCACTATCTCATGAAACCATATATTTCTTTACAAAACCATAGAAAATCATTTCAAAATATTTTTATATATAGACCACGGTGTTTGTATAAAATTTTCTAACCTATGGTCAAATGATACAGATTTTTATCATTTCAATCCGTAATTTTAAATAAAAAATACGGTTATATATCATTTCAAATCGCAATCCCGAATCAATAATGACAAAGTAATAAAGAACTTACAGATTATGATGATATAAATAAACATCCATTCATCCATCCTAAAATCATACATCCATCACAATAAACATCCAACACAATCAATCAATATCAATATATAACTGATAATATTTAACAGGTAATTAACTGGCAGTTATATTCAATAATAAATTAAATAACGATTTAATTTAAATAAATGAAATTAAGGGAGATGATGATTAAAATATACTAAACAGCCATAAATAAATTCAAAATCACAACATAAATTAACTTTAACGAACATAAGAAATTTTAGAAGTTGTGAGTGGGTTAAAACACCCCACCTTTGATTTTAGCCCATAAAATTCAAATAGAAGCGCAAAACTCAACAATCTTCAAATTCAACTAAATCCATTTCATGTTGTCCGGAATTTAAATATGAATCCAACAGAAGAAATCGCATGTGAATTAAATTTTATATGGAAAAGATATTAATGTTATAGGAAATATTATTAAAATAAAAATTACTATGCATAAAAAAATAAAAAAATAAACAAAATTTAATACTTACATTTTTCTCAAGATGAGGCCAAAAAAAAGATCGAAGAACAACTAAGATGAGGATATGAATTGTAATAAAAATGGAAAAAAAATCATGTTTTATAAAAGAAAGCTTTTGGATTTGCAAGAATAAGAGCTTTTTGAATATGAGGTGTCAGGAGAAAGAAAATGTAAAAGAAGAAATAAGCTGTAGGTTATTTATAATTGGAAAATGAAGGTGGATGGACAAAAATAAATGTCACATTTTAATTTGAAAGCTTCAAGCATTAATAATGCAAAAGTAAATGTATGTAGGAATGGAAAAGTTTGCAAACGAAAGTAAAATTTTGTATACATGAAAATGAGGCGGTAAAAATTAAATACAACCTAAAAATGCTCAGGTATTAAACAGACGGAGAAATAAACGGATCAAGTATTATAGTAAGGTAACTATTTTAAAACGTTCGTGAAACAATTAATAATAAAAGATTTTGAAATTCAATTTTTTTTTGAAACGTAACCGATTTAACTTCATTAACTCAAGTAATATTCGAATTTCTACGCATTTAGGTTTTTGTCTACGCATAACAAATTTTTATACTTACCTTAAAAATGAAAACATTTGATTTTTTTTCCCAAAATGATCTCTTATTACCATTAAAACACCATTTTTGTTTAACACAAAACGTGCGTTTTTTTATTAAATCTATTAATTACAATTACCGTTTTCTTTCCTTTTAATTGAAACATTTGAACTACATTAATTGCAATCACGTACAAAGTTAAAATTTAAAACAGACAACTAAAATGCATGAAAAAAATAAAAAAATTGTTTATACACAACAGTAATAAATAACTTACTGAAATATATTATTTTCCTATTCTTGTAATCAATCTGTAAGCTAGAACACAGTTCAAATAAACATATATTTTTTTCTTTAAAATCAATCATTCTATTCTATATTTTAATAAAATTAAACATACATTCATAAATGAAACATTCATTTTATTTGATGTAAATGTTCTTTTTATTAAATCAAATTTTCCTTATATTTTCACAAAACATAAGCTGTTTTTAATTTCACCTATTAATTTACAGTTAGTATTCTCTCTTCTATTAATTAGAAATTTTCAATTAAATTCATTTCATTCGATCAAGTTTCAAAATGGACCAAATGAATAAAATGAGAAGTAAAACAATTTTTCCTATCTAATAGTAATTTAAACATATTTACATTATTAGATACAAATAGTAATTACACATTTCTCACTAAATAATAGTTACTCATCTTTACAATCAATCTTTCAGCTAACAAACATTTCAAATAAATAAACATATGTTTACTCTTTTACAAAACTTATTCATTTATATTCTTTTATTTTGATTTATACTCCTTACTATTAAGGCAATCATTACATTATGTATACAATTAACATTTCTATTTCTTTTTATTACATTCACACTACAATTATGGTCTTATTCCACATTAACGTAACATTTTGTTGACATTTATTTGAAATTGATCAGTTAAATTGGTAACAACACCAATTGTCACCATTATACATTTTGTAATATTTGTAAGTTAATTCTTTACAAATAATTCAATTTAATTTTCTTTCCGTTTATTATTCTATCATTTTCATCTTATGGTATAATTATCATGATTTATATCTTAGTGCGCTAAAAATTCCCAATTTCATCTAATATCAGCTAACATAGTAACTAATCTCATTAAATTGCAAAATTTGTTTTCCAATTCTATTTAATAGACTAAATAAATATGTAACCCTAAATAATTGATACCATTAACTTTTTATTTCATTTATAAGTTTATTGCTTACACAAATGCTACCCTTAGTTTCATAACACTAATCCATTCCATTTCCATTTATTATACCCTATTTTATTAGTAAGTCATCATTTTAAATTATAAATTTGCCTTTTATATCTCATTATAAATAAATGCACATATTAATTGATATTTTAAATGAGATTAAACATTTCATCTTGGTTCCATCCTTTTATTACATCAACTATTATCTTATAATTAAAATTAGAGTTTCTTATTCATTTTATTACATTCACAGTCTCCGTTATTGTCTTAAACTTGCAAATGTACATTAAAGTTTTATGTAATTCTAATTAATTCCCCATTTAAATTTAATAGACCAATTGAACTGGTAACTTATAACAATCGTTATTATACTTGAAATTTACACTTAGGTTTGTGTTGTACTGAACTAATTATTATAACACTGAATAAAATTTACTTTATTCCCAATTATTACCCCAATTTACGTTTAACGTAACATTTAATTCAGATTTATTGCAATTGATTACGAATTTTGATTTAAATGGACAAAATAAATGATTACTTTACGATAATTGTTGCCACCAACTCTTAAACATATTTATATAAATTATCATTTCCAAACAATTATATACAGAACATTGATTTCATTAAATCACTATTTATTCATTATTAATGCATTGATTAATTCAATAATTCCATTTGTTTTCCTTACATAAATTTATTACCAAATATTTCTATTTGAAATCAATTATAACCCTGCAATTGTTTCAATCAATTGGAATTGCATTAAATTGGTTATTCATCAACTACCATTAACATTACTACCTTAATTTACATACAGTTACTGTTTATCAATATATTATTGCATTGGTTAATATAACTTTGAATTCATTCAATCACCACTAGCTAATTATACCATTTCATTAGTTAATACAATATTCACATTTGTTTTCTTATATTAAATTCTTAGACTAGTACAACAATTCTCATTACTTCAATTAATCATAATTCCATTACAATCGCTAATACTTAGCTTTATTTTTCATGGATGCATTTCATTTTTAACATTTACTCCAATATAAATTATAAAATCTTTATTTCTTCCTAAATTTAATTACCAAATCTTAATTAAATTAACCAATTTATTTATCAAAATTTACGGGTCGTTACACATACTTAATATCTGTAGCATTTTCTGATCATAGCACTATCTCTATTGCTTCAAACATATTTTCATAGTTTATATGAATATCTTCAATCGTATTTGTACCATTAATGTCTGTAACTGAACAAGAATATGAAACTTGGGGGATTTCATATTCTAAGACCTCTTTATTTTTTTGATTCACCTCTATATTGTTGTTTATTATCTCTACTGCCTGATTGTTTTGACTGTTTTCTGAAGGAGGATCATCCTTAACCATGAACTGGTCTTCTTGATCGGTGAGCTTCTCTTGAATGCATTCTTGACCCAAGACGATACCTTCTTGGTTAATCGGAGCAGTTGATTCATATATTATTTCAACATTTCCTTTTTTCTTTCCTAAAACTGGTTTCTTATCGACTACATCTGAATCTGTTTCTTAATTTCTTGGAGCAGTATTCTGATTTTGCTGACTCCCTGATTTTGGTACCCATTCTTTTGTGTGTTACATTGCTCCTTTGTGTGTCTGAAGCATTTGCAAACAGTACACTTTGGAGGAATTCATTCATAGATAACTTCTTGTGTGATATTTTCCCCGTTATGCAATGTTAAGTAAATTTCTTCAGGAAGTTCATCTTTCGCAGCCACTTCTATCAGAAGACGAGCATGCGTATAATTCAATCTTGTTTTTATTACAGTGACTACATCCATTTTAACGGTTTTTCTATTAAACTTGTCATGACACTGAATGCATCTCTGTCACATAACTGAAGATTGACACTCGGTAGTCTTATCCATATAAACATTGTTGTTAGTAAATCTCCATCCAATGTTAACTTGTTAGACCACTTTCTCACAACGATGAGTTTGTCATCATAGAAATAGGAACCATTTTTTAAAACTGATTCATAATCTTTCACCTCTTTGAATTTTATCAAGAAGAAGTCATTCCCTCTTGAGTACATTTCAAATTCGCCTGATGGCTTCCACACCCTTTGGATATATGATTTAAAATACAAGAAGTATGGTTTGTTACCAACAACACACGTGAGTATTGAATTACTCCAATATTCATCACTTCTTTTACAATCGCCTCTTTAACAGGACCATACATTTTGTTCTTTATCCTTATAGGCGCTGTGTATTCAAGATTGTCGTCTTCTTCCTATGGTTTCTCAGCAACAATATCTGCTCAAGATTTGAGACCTTGAATCCTATTCGGTGAGATGGCACCCGGCTTCTTGCTTTGCCCGATTTCTGATCTGCCCTTATTTACAGGTGGAAAAAAAGGCCTAGGGTCTTTTTTCCCCCAACATATTGTCTTTAGCATGAGCCGACAGCAACTCCTGATTCTTCTTGGCCTTCCTTCTTCTGTTGGTTACGTTCTGAACCAATTGAAACTCATCATTATCAATGATGACGCCTCCAAAAGATCGGGAATTTTGGAAGAGTTTGAGAGAGGAAATTGGTTTTCCCCATAGCTGAAAGACCTAGATTTCTAACCAAATAAATTTTTATAAGTGAGCAAAATTACCATATGTAAGTTTCTTGTAGTGACCAACTTCTATATACAAAATAAACCATGTGGCTGTTTTGGGTGCACACAACAAGATAGCTTAATTATGAGGCTTGCACATATACGGTTACAAAGCTTTTGTCATCCTGATCATAAACCATCTAACCCTATAACTATCCTGATCTCCAATCATGCTTATTATCTCACTGCTCAATCTACACGCCTCCTTTACTCCTATATTTTTACACTATTTTTGTGTTCAACGATTATTCTTTGAAAAATCAATCTTAAACAACCTACAAATGTTCTAGCTAGGTTGTATCCAGCTGTACAAGTACTAAATTTAGAAACTTAGCTACCTGATCAGTTTGCAATCATATATATGCATGCCTTCAAACGCAAGTGATACGTAAATATGGACAAAGCAGTCGTAGTCTAAAACTAATAGCCTTGAAGAGTCGTATGTTAACTGGCAAAAACAGATGAGAACAATATGCAGCCAACTCATTTGATAATCACAAGATTGAAAATGATGTACGAATATCTCTCTTTTTTATTTAGTCAAAGCATATAGCTAGCCGTGTGCCTTCGCAAAATTTCTAGAACTATCACATTCCTTTTATGCATATATTAATATATACGTTCAAGATATTCAATACGTATATAGAATGAAAATATCAATATGAGAACGTAAGAAGACAAAAGAACTTGAACAAGTTGCGTAGTTGAGTGCCATTTCGAAACCTCTTTCACGCGATACATGATGCTTCCTTTTTGTAATTCCTATTTCCTATTTTTTTCTCATGACTCGTATTAGTTTAGAATGTGTCTATATATATAGTTGTACTCTGCATATATTATAATGTACAAGTACAATAATTACTAGTGAGAGAGAGAGAGGAAAAACAAAATAAGTAAACCATGGCTATTATATATCGTATGGTATGGTTCATTTTTGGAATATTAATTGTAACATTAGATAAAGTAGCTACTACTAGTGGTACTTTTGATGATAAATATGTCGTTACATGGGGAGGAGACCATGTTAAAAATCTGGATAATGGAAGATTAGTTCAGCTCTCCATGGATAAATCGTCTGGTATTTATTTAATATTGAATTTGAGATTCTTTTCTTTTGAAAGTTTTACTTGTATTGGTGATATATTGTAATTTTTGAATTAGTTACAAGTGTTTATACATCGCTATTAAATACTGTTCATGTATGGTTGAATAAATTTTGAGATGCCAAAGTTAAAAAGCTTAATATATACGAAATTATGAATAAAAGCATGTCCAACCCATGGTATACATACAAGTAAATTGTTAACATGGAAATGCTTAATTTGGTTCTCTAATTATACCAGGGTATTGTTTGATTGATGATACTTTAAATAATTAAATCATTACATCACATTTATCAAAGTATTAGCAAAGAACTTTAGGGCAAATACAATATATATGACCAAGCTATAGTCATTAAAGAATGGTTATTATTGAACTAATCATATAAATATGTCAATTTCAAATAACCATGTACGTACTTAGTACTTCAGAGGTAATTACAAACAAAGTCATTTATCTGAATTTCATTAACAATCTTTATCTATATGATAAGCATGGGAGTAAGAATTCATTCTCTCTACCAAATGTATTAATTTAATGACAGAGTAGGTGCCACTTCTCAATCCTTATCTTTTCTTTAGCAACTGTTCAAACTGATATGCAATTTGTGTAATTTAATTGAGGTTCAATTATATTGAAAACTCTATTTTTATCATATTAGTATACACGTATGTGCATCAAATAGTTAGAGGTATTTACTTTTTATTTAATAAAAATTAATGGACGTGATATTAGTGCAAAATTTTGATGGTCGCAAACTTATTTCAAATAGTTTGTTGATAGTGTCGGTTGCAAGTTATATTGAAATTCCATTGTTAGATGATCGGAAATGGAATGATGGTGGGTGACAGTGAAATTTCATGTAGGGTATTTTCGGAATATCAAAACGATATTATGAAAATCATATTCATTAAATTTAATATAATTTGGCAGATGCTCTTTTCATCCTAGTTATTTAATTATTCCTATGTATGTACATCGGATGGACATGTTTACAGCTATTATTTATATTTATACCAACAAAAGCTGAAGCAAATAACCTTATTTTTTCAGCTTTATATACAATCTGTGTACATACAAAATTTTGTTTCTCAATATTGAATAAAGATAAATACTACACTCAATAAATTATTGTCGACCAATATGGAAATAAAAGTATATCATTGTAAATTTTTGATGTGTATAGAATTTTCAAGCAGTGCACTATGTGATTTGAAAACATATAGTAGATTTGTGCAAAATGGGTAAGAAGACTCCAAAGAGTAAGCAACAAGTACGAAGAGTCCAGCATATAACAAGCAAGAAATGCATGATCTATTGTAATTATGACGAGTTAACAGCTTTCCTATTTTTTAGTAGATTAAACTTTTGATGTCAGCTCCATGATATAGTTCCACAAGGTATATTGAATTAAAAGAAGGATAAGCAAGGAGTTAAGCATACACACACATGCACGCATACTGGGCACACACACACACAAAGCACAGGATAAAACATTTTGTACACGTGAAGCAACAAAAAATTTACTTCAAAACTTTAAATTGTTGTTTATTTTGATTATATTTTGTAATTTATTAATTGGCTGAGGGGTTCGCAGTAAAATTAATCATTCATCGAGTAAAAATAGAACGTGGTTATGCAAAAATCAAAATAGAAGCAAAGTGACAGGCTTATGATATTTGAAATTCAGGTTCAGGATTTAGTTCCAAAATGGATTACAGCTCAGGACTCTTTCATTTTTCAATAAAAACTGCAAGCAAGGATACTGCTGGAGTTGTCACAGCTTTCTATGTATGAGCTAATTAATAACCTTTCAAATAATTTCACATTCTCTTAGCCAAAAAATTTCACACAATAAAATACAATAATGCAGCTATCTTCAACTTCGAGTAGCCACGACGAGCTCGACTTCGAATTCCTGGGCAACAGAGAAGGCAAACCTGTAACTCTACAGACCAATATATTCACAAATGGACATGGAAACAGAGAGCAAAGAATTCACCTATGGTTCGATCCTTCCAAAGCCTTCCATGAATACAAAATACTATGGAATCCTTACCAGATTGTGTAAGTTCCGAACATTCATAAGGTTTTATAATTGCATCAATCATTAAACTGATTAAATATCTTTTGTTACTGTGTGAAATTTCAGATTCTTTGTTGATGATATACCAATTAGGGTTTACCGAAATCAAACAAGCAGAAGAATAGAGTACCCATTTCGCCCGATGAAGGTATATGTGAGCTTATGGAATGGTGAAGACTGGGCTACAAATGGTGGAAAGGATAAGATCAACTGGGCAGCAGCGCCTTTTATAACGGAGTTTCAAGATTTTAATGTCGATGGATGTGTCGCTGAAAGCAAGTCATGTTCATCTTCGAGCTACTGGTGGAATGCAGGGATGTATAAACAGCTGACTCCTACACAGCAATTGGCATATCAGAATGTGAGGAGGCATTATGTGACCTATGATTACTGCACTGATAGACAAAGGTTTTCTGTACAGCCTCCTGAATGTCATTTGTAAACCATGCAGATTTGTGATTAGTTCATACAGATACGTATATTTGGAAAATATATACTTGTATTTAAATGTTATAAATACACCCATGTTAGAGTGTTAAAATTACTGTATATGATATATTTTTGTACTGTCTATAGATGAATAAAAACATTATTATTATTTTTTTGGAAACAAACGTTTGAATTAAAGTTGGTTGTGAACATACCTGTACGTGCAAGTAGTATGTAAACTGAACAAGTAGTTAGACTAAGAAATTTGTACAAATATAGGGTATGGTTAGCACTTTGGAAAACAACCAAGTTTTTTTCACATAACCAATTGGTATCATGAGTCAACTACATGATATGATTGTAGTATTCTAAATAACTACTTAGTTTTTTCGCAAAATTAATTGATTGATGACAGTCTCTTCATATTTATATATGTTGGAAACAATCTTCGATGTTGCTGTCTGAGTCGCATGTGCCATTTCTTTAAGACGTTTCACCGCTCTATCCAAAGTTGTGCAAGGTAGACTAGAAACGGTGCCCCTACCAGGATAAAACAATCGAATATGTTTTTCATCGAACATTTACACCAAGGTCGATGATCAAAGTTTGCACCTTCGGATGATTAAAATATTGCTCGCTTTTTTTTTTTTTTTAGAAAGGAATTGAATATAAAGAAATGACAAAGAGATAATGTATGTTCTTATGTGTTTTGTCTATTCATCAATCAAATAGATGGAAAAGTGAAAGAGCTTAATGTTTTAATGGGAGAAAATTTAGACGAATTAAAAATGTTTATTACCGTTTCATTAATTAAAAAATGGATCCGAAGATAACCGTTACAAAATCGTTCTCAAAATTATTGGGTCTAATGACCGTCTTATTAATTTCAACAAAAAGTCTAAAACGTTAATTTATGCCAAAATTTAATGTCAAAAAACGTCTTATGACCATTTGAAAAAACATTAAATACACATATTCAAATGTTTTATTTATTTGTGCCAAAGGTATAAAAGGTTTCTCTCAATAATCCCTTTGGCGGGGACTCAAACAATAAATAGTCAAATCCTATTATTAATTTTTTGTACAATTCAATATTATAAAAAGTTTTATGACCATTTGCAAAAGTATTAAATGCACTTATTCCAATGTTTTATTAATTTGTAGCAGAAGTATAAAACGTTTCTCTCCATAATTCCTCTGATGTGAGACTCAAACAATAAATACACTTATTCAAATCCTTTTACTAATTTTTTAAAAAATTTAGACAATTCAAACAATTCCCCGCTTTAAAATTTTAAAAAAAAAAATTTCGAGCAATTTCCATAAAAATATATGATTGCACATAAACAAAAGTATCTTTCGATCTGGACCGTTGCGTGTGAGAAAGATTCAGATTTATACTAGAGTGACTTGTTATCTTGAACTCTATCTCTGATATCAAACCACGTTCAATCGTTCTAGCGTGCAATCTTAAAGTCCATGCATTTCATAGTCATGCATGTCAATCCTAGTATAGTGAATGTTCAAGGAATTCCTGCCCTAAAACTCCATAGAAAACGACATCGTTTCCACATTCAAATAGATGGGTTTATCAAGAATACTCCTGTAGCTAGGTACTCCACTCTATATAGAGTATAGAACTCATTAAGAGTTGCTATCGACTCATTCTTCTATCGCTTTAGGAATACATGCTTTTATAGCATGTTCAACTCATATCGCTTCACAAATTGTTATTACCCATTGAACCAAGTTCTTTGAATCTTCAGTCGTTGGGTTGGGTTTCCATTATGAGTGACTCCTCCTTCTAAGGGCAATAGTCCTCATTGCTTTTAAGGTTTTAGACTTTCTCTCTGGCCAATTCTTTCGTCAAAGGATTCTCCATATTATCTTCAATACAAATATAATCCACTTCAACAGCTCCTGAAGAGGGAAACTCGTTAACGATATTGTTCTTACGACGTATTTGTCATCTCTTACCGTTATATAAACGTTTCTGAATTGTTGCAATAGTCGCCGTACTATCGCCATGGATCAATACAGTTAGTATCGATTTTTTCCATAAAGAAACTTCAACTAGCAGGTTTCGTAAGTAATCTGCTTCCTCCTACCCGTGGCTAGTGCTATCATTTCAAACTCCTTGGTGGATTGAGCCAGAATAGTCTATTTCTTATATTTCTATGAGACAGCTCCACCATCTATGCTAAATTATAGCCACATATTCCTTTGGAGTCATCACATAAAGTGTTTAAGTCTAGATCACTATAACCTTCAAGGATAGCGGAAACTTTTGATAATGTAGTCCAAGATTCTTAGTTCTTTTAAGGTATCTCATCATCTTTTCAATAGCATGTCAATGATCTATACCAGGTCTACTAGTAAACCTGCATAATAATCCCACGATATAGGGAATGTCAGGTCTAGTACAATCAGTGGCAAGCCGTAAGCTACCAATGATGCTCATACAATTAGACTGTCTTACACCTTCACTAGCATTCTTAAATAGTTTTGCACTAGGATCACACGGTGTACATATCGGTTTACAGTCAAAGTAATTGTATTTCTTTAAGATCTTTTCAATATGGTGAGACGACTTATCCAAAGAAATAACATTTTTGGACCTAGTAATCTTAATGCAAGGATTACATTAGCTTTCCAAGATTTTCATATCAAAATTAGCAATTAGTAAAAATTTGACATCATTTATAACATGAATATTTAAAGCGAATATCAACAAATCATCAACATATAAGCATATAATAAAGCAAATGTTGTTTTCAAATTTGTAATAAATACATTTGTCACTTTCATTAACTTTGAATCCATTCTATATGACTAAAATGTAAAAACTTTCATGTCATTGTTTAGGTGCTTATTTAAGACCATATAGAGATTTATCTAATTTGCAAACTTTATGTTTCTCATTAGAGATAACAAAGCCTTCAGGTTGATCTATATAAATTTCTTCTTCTAATTCACCATTAAAAAAATCAGTGTTCACATCCATTTAGTGAATTAGTAAATCATTAATTGAAGCAAAATTGATACTCAAATAGATGTTATTGATGGAACTGGGTCGGCCCGTAGTGGAAGAAATTGGTGAGTTTCAAAAAACAATTTCATTTTGGATCTTTATTGGGCTTATCGAGTCTAATTATTTAGAACATTTTTAAATTACTTTTAAATAAATTAATTATTTTAATTAAATTTATAATATAGTTTTATATTATATAATTAATTTTGTATTATATATATATATATATCTGTGTGTGTGCATCATATACGCACACATATGTGTATGCATGTGCATAGCAATCCATGCAAGGTTTGAAATTCCCACGTGTAAGTGCTGTAATTTACACCATAACAGACATGTTAGCTAGCCTCTCTAGTATACAAATATATCATCCAAATGTATGCTTATGTGCTTTAAGATATATGTACAAAATATTACAAATTTATATATATATATATTTATTTATATTAATTTTGAACAATGTATATATCTTTACTACTAATAAGAGAATTCAATAACATACATTTTCACGCTATCTTTTTTAAATTCTAAAAATACCCTTGCCCATCAATTGAAACCCACCATCGGTTTGCAACATCCACCACCATCCCTTCTCAACTACCCATCAACAGAATTTCACTACCAATTTGCCACTGACACTACCAACAAAACAACTTGAAATAAAAGCACGGTGATTGCCAAAACTTTTGCATTTACAACACATGTCCGCACTAGCTAGTAGGTGCATGTACATGCAGTTTATACTAGTATATATAATGAATTTATTAAATATGTGTATAATTATATATGTATATATGAATGTAAATAAATGCAAAGTCATTTTATATAAATGACTAAAATTTATTTATTTATTTTATTATAGAAACCGAAAACAAAAACTAATTTTTTTATAAAATATATATACGTATACTTATAAATAATTTTCTAATTATATATATTAATACATAAATGCATATATATAATTTATATATAATATATATACACACTAAATAATGCTTATGGTAAAAAATTGTTTTTATATTAATTTTAAATATTTATTAGATTTAAAATTTCCTATGGAAATAATAAAAGTAAATAAAAAATTATTTTCAAAATTAAAATTTCGTGTTCTAATGTATTATAAAAACTGAACAACATTTGTTTAACATTTAAAATGTTTAAATATATATATGTCATAATCTAAAAGTAATTTTAAATTTAATTATTAATTTCTATAAAATATATACATATATTTTAATTTAAGAAAAAATTATTCTTTTTTATCTTTCGAAAAAGTATAAGGTGTGAAATTAATTTTATAAAATTTAAATTATATTTTATATGATATATTTATTTATTTTATAGATTTATTTAATTGATTTGATTTAAGTAATATTTAATATATATATATATATATATATATATATAATTTATTTTTTCGAATGTCTTTCAAGTCCAAAATGAAGATACTAACTCCTTTGAATCCTATTCCAATCCCAAAAGTTCTAGCTTTGAATTGTTGACCATCGGCTATCGAATAATTTTTAAATATATTTTATTTGAGCTTGGAAATATAGATGAGAATAGAGATGATTTTCGATCAGAAATGGGTGAATAAAGGTCACAAAAAGCAAATTAAAGATAAGGCTAATGATCCTTTTATAGAGGAGAGGTTAGAGAGATAATGTGGGATCAAGGTCCCTTTTTTTCTCTTACTCATTCTTTATCATTTTAAAATATCAAAATCCAATCTCCTTTGCCTATTCAAGCCACCCATATCATGGTCATAACATGGTCGAAAATCTCATGCCCTATATGGGCTTCCAACCCATTTCAGGCCCGAACAATATTTATCATATTTAAATCCAATTTAAATACGTATCAATATCATATGTCGATTAATATATTTATAACTATTATAAACATATTTACTTATATTATTTAACACATCAAATAAAATTTTATGATTAATATTTCATAAATGTTAACTACTTTAATTAAGTTATAATACCTACAAATTAAGTAAATCATTTGATCAATGGAGTATACAATGTTTCGGTTGTGTGACTCTTTAGGCATAAAGTTGGCTGGCGATTAATATCGAACTATTTGAAGATTAACGTTCATACGTCACTTAGAAGGAGGTGTGGTATTTTGGCTAAATTCATCGTTTATTTGGTTTCAGTAAAATCCAATTTTACTTTGTTAATCATTATCCAACAATGACGATTAATTACATCAATTCTCTACGTTAAAACTATATCGCTTTAGATTTATAAAATTTGGTAATGGTAAAAATTTCAAGATCGTCCATATTCAATTCATAGTCTAAACAAAAAGTATTTGGTTCAACAATAATAATTATTACAACTGAACTACTCTAACCAGATATTTTGGCTTTGAGTTGACTTTACTTGCTCATGTTAACCTCATATAACGAGGAGACAAATCCTCCCTTGAATAGTGTTTCACTTCCAATACTTCCACTCGACCTAACCTTAGTCACTCGATGGACGTCGTGCCATGATTTGACCATAATCTAAATGGAGTTTCATATTGATGATCAACAATATTCCCAAGTCGATATTTTCTGTTTTACCTTAGTTATACTAACCAATAGAAAATTATTGAATGAATTTGATGAAATCCTTTCGCAGCCAGCCTCGTTTTGTAAGTCTCAACTTCTCCATCTCCATTCTATTATTTCTTATAAATCCATTTGTAGGCGATGGGTTTTATTCCTTTGGGTATGTCATACAAAGTCCACACTTTGTTACGGTACATGGAATCCATCTCACATTTCATTACTCCAAGTCAGAAATGCAGAGTCTTTACTCTACAGTGCTTGTTGGAAAGATAAAGGAGTGTTGTCATCTAAGACATAGTTCTCCTTCTTGCCATCCACAAGGAAACCATTGTACCTCTTTGGTTCACGAGATTCCCTGCTAGACTCTAATAAGTTGAGTGTTATAAGATACTAGTGAACTTGGTTCTCCCACTAGTTCAGTCTCAATGTTAGTTTCTCGGATCCCATCCAAGTCCACAGATTCGTTGTTAACTTTCTTTGATAGAAATTCCTTTTCTAAAAAGATAGCATGTGTGGAAATGAACCCTCTTTGTTCCTCTATGCTATAGAAAATATATCCGGTGGAACTCTTAGGATATCCTATAAACTCAAAGTTAATCTCGATCTAGCTTATTAGGGCCAACGTTTTTAACTTAGGCTGGACAATCCCATACCTTAAAGTAATTGAAGTGGGGTTTCTTCATATGTCATATACATACATGTATATTTATGATAGCTTAAACATTTTAAGATATCATAACATATATCAAAATATATAATACGTGAATATATATTTTTCATTAATTAACTTATTTAATAAATTTACTTATTTTATTAATCTTATTAATAAATTTGATTTTGAAATTAATTTATATTAATTTTAAAACATTTTAAAAATAAATATTATATTATAAAATTTGTAATATATATATCCTGTTTTAAATTTAACTTTAAATTTAAAGTCTTATATTTTAAATTTTCAAACAATTTTGAAAATTAGCCCAAGGCCTAATCCAAATTAGGTATTTTCTATTAGCGACAACTTTAGGGCTCACTATATGTTCGAGCAAGCCGGTAGCTAAGAAGAGTAGAGTACTAGATTACCCAAACCTAATCCTTCTACACTACCTTGCTAAACACGTTACTATTTGGGATGTGAACTTAATTAGTTAACCCTAACATGACTAATTTAGGCCGCATAATCTATTGGGCTCTAATACCATTTATGGGACTAGGCTAGCCTACACCAGAGGAAATAGGTGAGTTTAAAAAAAAATTCTATTTTGGATCTTTGTTAGGTCTATGAAGTCCCATTTATTTAACACATTTCTAAATTCCAATTAAATAAAACCATAAATTTATTTAAATTTATATTATAGTTTTATATTATATAATTAATGTTATATTATATATATACGTGTATCATATACATATATACATGTATGCGTGTGTAACATAGTAAACCATGCAAGGTTTGGCATATCTATGTATAAGTGATGGGATTTACACCATAATATCATGTTAACCCCGTTAGTATACAAATATAACATCCAAATGTGCTTATGTGCTAAAATTTATATATACAAAATATTACAAATATATATATATATATATTTATATATATAATTTTGAATAATATATATATAATGAATTTATAAAATATGCATATAATTATTTATGTATATACGAATGTAGATAAATGCAAAATCATTTTATATAAAAGACTAAAATTTATTTATTTATTTTATTATAGAAACTGAAAATAAAAATTTATTTTTTTAAATAAAATATATATACATATACTTATAAATAATTTGCTAATAATATACGTATATTAATCCATAAATGAATTATATATACACACGTCATATGAATATATATACACACACATCAGATAATACTCATGGAAAAAAAAATATTTTAACTAATTTGAAATATTTATTAGATTTAAAAATTTGTACATAAATTGATAAAAGTAAATAAAAAGGTATTTTCAAAAATAATTTTTTTTATTTTAATATATTATAAAAATCAGATAACATTTTTATAACATTTAATATATATGTGTGCGTGCATGTATGCGTGTGTGTGTGTTTGTGTGTTTGTGTGTATGTATTGTAATTTAAAAATAATTCAAAGTTAATTATTAATTTATGTTATATATATATATATATATATATAATTTAAGGAAATTTTAACTTCTTTTATCTTAGGAAAACTTATTAGGTGTGAAATCAATTATATGATATTAAAATTATATTTATTACGATATAATTATCTATGTTATAGATTTATATGATTAATTCGATTTAAATAATATTTAAACGAATAATAATTTTCTTTTGTCGAAAGCCTTTCAAGCCCAAAACTATTTACAAATTTTTTAAAAACATATTTTGTATAATATAATGTTTAATATTTAAATTTATGAAATTTATATGAATTAAATAATATTAAATTAATATTCAAGTAATATTATTTTGCTCTGAGTACTAGGCATGTATATGTTGCATAAACAATTTTTTATAATATAAGCACACAAGTAAACAACCATATTATATGTGAAGATATATCGGTATGCTAGATTCAACTCCTATTGATTTATATCGTATGAATAAAATATAACATCTATGTATATTTGTAAATCAGAAATGTACCTTCATCAATGCCTATCAAATACATATTAAAATGAAGATACGAGCTCTTTTGAATCCTATTCTAATCTCAAAGGTGCTAACTTCGAAATATTGACCATTAACTATCGATTGCTTTTAAATATATTATATTTGAGCATGAAAATGTAGGAAATAATGAAGACGATTTTCTACCAGAAATGGGGTGAATGAAGGCAGCAAAAAGTAAATTAAAGATAACGGTAATGATCCTTTTATAAAGGAGAGGTTAGAGAGATAAAGTGGGATCAAGGTTTCCCTTTTTCTCCTACTCATTCTCTGTCATTTTAAAATATCAAAAACCCAATTTCCTTTAACTATTCAAGGCGCCCATATCATGGTCATACCATTGGCAAAAATCGCATGCCCTATATGGGCTACAAATCCATTTCAAGCCGAAACAATATTTATCACATATAAATCCAGTTTAAATGCATATCGATATTGTATATCGATTAATATATTTATAACTATTATAAACATATTTATATTGTTTAACACATCAAATAAAATTTAATGACTAATATTTCATAAATTTTAATTACTTTAATTAATTTATTAACAATTAAATCATTTGGTAAAAGGAGTATACAACATTTCGGTTGTGTGAATCTTTAGGTGTAAATTTAACTGGCAATTAATACGAACTATTAAAATATTAACGTTCACACTCACTTAACAAGTGATATGACATTTTGGCTAAATTTATCGCTTATTTGGTTTCGATAAAATCCAATTTTACTTTGTTAACCATTACCCAGCAGGTACAATTATTTACACCAATTCTCTATGTCAAAACTATCTCATTTTGGACTTATGGAATTTGGTAATGGTCAAAATTCCAATATCTTCCGTATTCGGCTCTATAGTCCAAATACAACGTTCTAGGTTCAATAATAACAATTATTATTAACCGAACTACACTAGTCGGAGATTTTAACTTGACTGTGATACTAACCTCATATAACCGAAGAGACGAATCTTCTCTTGAATGGTGTTTCAATTCCAATACTTCCACTCGACCTAACTATAGTCACTAGATGGACATTATGCCACGATTTGACTACAATCTAAGCAAGATCTTTCATATTGAAGATCAACGGTATTCTTAAGTCGAGAGAACTATGACAATCATTCACATCGATATTTTCTGTTTGAATTTAAATATACTAACCAATAGAAAACAATTGACCGAGTCATTCCATAGTTATCCAATAACTATAAGCGCATAACCCCTTGGTGCTCCTAGTAGTTATGAGCAATACACTGCTCAACATTTGGAGAGCATTATGCATTTCTATCTCAACGGATGCATCAGTATCAAGTCTCAATGCATCTTGACTAGGAATGTTTAAATTGATGTGTTTATTATATCATGATATAATACCCAAGATTACAACTACTTGTAATTGCTATCATAAACACACCATTTGTGGATTTTCTATTATATATATATATATATATATATATATATATATTTAACATTTAATTTGTGTATAACATATTATAACAAATAATTATAGAGATAAAAACACATTTATCGTGAATAATAATTGATTACAGAGTTAATAATTTATAATAAATTATAGAATTGTCCCTAGGGCATACCGCTAACTCCATCGATTACTCTATTAACAGGTGAAAAGGTATCAAAAAGTCAATAATTTCCCCTTGTATAAACCTCTTGGCTACAAGAGGATCTATATATTTATCAATGGTACCATTGGTATGATTCACCCTAGAGGGTGTGAATAGGTTGATACTAATAATAATAAAAATTAATGCAGAAATATAAACAATCACAGGTAATAATGCATTAGAGATCACATACTAATTTACCCAGTTTCGGCAAAAACCCTGCCTACGTGCTATCCCTAAGGTTTCTACTAGAAATTAAATAGTCAGATGCTTACACATGTAAATTTACGATACCCGCTAATGACTAACCTAACTCTACGCTCAAAATCCTACCACAACTCAGCCATTGAGTTACGGACTCTCGAACTACACCATCGTAGTTTGTAAACTGGTTAAACGACTAGAGAGTTACACAATTTGAAAAGAAAATTACAAAATAAAATAAACAAAACAAAACCCTAGTTTAAATAACTCAAGCCCACTAAATATAATATGACCGACCCACTTGTAAATAAAATAAGATGTCTTTCCCATTTTCTATTTTTGCTCATGGCCGCCTATTTTTCTCTATGAAATGGCTTCGACCAGTTCCTTCGTTACTCTTTGAAAATGAGGGTTTTTCCAAAATTGAAGTCGCCGTTTAGAAATTTGATCGATTGAGAGTATGCTTCCACTTGATTGGCTATGTCCATCGATCCCTTGGCTTTGATAGTGTTGCAGCGACTTCAGCGATGAGTTTGAATGCTACTGAATTTGTAAGTAATTTGCCCCTTTTCGATATTTGTTTATGCTCGATTTTATTGTTCTCAAACTCGTGATTTTATGCTGATGATGATGTGGGAATTTATAGGGATTGAAAGCCCTATATTTGCATTCGTATATTTCTTTGAATTTGTCATGATTTCATCATTTACGTTGAAGTTTGATTGTATGATCATGAGATCTCTGACTGGTTCATTTCGTACTTGTTATTCCATGAATTTGAATTCCATTACTTGAGTTAGTTTCGTTCCTTTTCTTCTGTGCTCCTATGATTTCGATATTTTGAATTAGAAATAATATTTCCTAATTTTGTGATAATTGACTAGTTCACCATGATTTGCTGGCAACCGATTGTAGTATTTTAATTTTTGAGATTAAACTAGACTTTGAAATAGACTTGATGATTTTGACTTGTTCATGACCCACAACTTGTTCAATTCATGTTAACGGCTTTGACTTTCATCGAACTGGTATACATACGAATTTGAAATGTCTTCATGCTTGTTACTCTTTGTACATTTGCAATCTGGACTGTTGTTTCCTCTGATTCATGTTTTACATTCCATATTATCATGTTGCATTGAGTCATTCTTTGTACCTGTGGTTCATGTCACTGTGCTTGTGCTCCTGTTGAAGTAGAAGTTTTATGTTATATTCCTTTGATTCATATTTGTTGTCATACACACTGTCACATAGCTATCTTTGTTCTTGTTCGAACTGTATTGTTGTTGAATTGTTTGGTTGGAGTCTTCACTTGTGTAGTTATGTTCATGCCTAAACATACATGGTTGCATATGATTTACTCTAGACTATTACACTTGGTTCACTTGAGTTTGCATTTTGATGTACGCGTGATTGAGTCTTGTTAACTTTATAAATACTCTTATCTGGTTTCTGAGTCTTCATGTTTGATCTGTTTCATGTATGTTGGTTTGATGTTCATGTAGTCAAGTTTGGTTGAGATACACATCCATGCTGCTGGTAATTGAAGTTGTACATTATCACTTGTATGTGTGTCGCTGCATATATACGTATACATGTGCATAGACATATGTGTGTGTGTGTGTGTATGGTGGTTTGATATTGAATCTGGTTGTATTGCAATTTGGTCTGAACTTCATATTGATCTTCATCTCTCTGGTCTGGTTGGTTCCAATCCTTGTTGGCCTTGCATTATAGTCACTGTGCATGTTACATTATGTTCATGTGCACATCAATGTTTGGTTGCCTGATTAGTGTGTAGTCTTGCATTTTTGTTAATGTTGTCTTGGTTCTAATTGGATTCGATTCGAGTATTTGTCCTGTACTTAATGTTTACTGTTTGCTAGCATGGTGCACTTGTGTTACTGTAATCAAGTCTGGTTAATCCGGTTGCATAAGTCTGGCCATTGTATTGAACTTTTATTCATGTTGGCTGACCATTGAAACTCGTACTGGACCATTATATTCTTGTTTTTGTATTGCAACTGGGTTGAATCCAGCTTATGCTTGGGTTTGACCTTGTGCTCACCTATCCCTGTGATTTTTATCGCGCAAGTGTATATCGGTGTGCACGGTCTTGTGACATGTACAGTAATACACTATGCATGTTACAAGCTGTTCATGTAAGATGAATTCAAAGGAAAAATGATGAGAACCAACCCAAATAACCAGGGAAAATAATATTTTCAAAACATATAATTCATTTTGAACTGTAAAATATTTCATTTTCAATTTTACTACGTTTGTATTTATTTTGCAGATAATTTAGATGCTAGATACAAACTGGAATAGAGTTGAAGATCAAATATGAGTATTGAGTGAATTGTGTAGCGAGGTGTAAAATGTATGTAAAAAATTTATAGTAAAAATCGTGTTGTAATATGAAATTGTATTGAAATTGAAATTGTGAAAATGTAGTAAGAGCTCAAATTTGCACTATTTGAATTTTTAATAAAATATTTATTTGAATAAAATATTTGTTTGAATATGAATTCTGTGTTATTTATTTTATTCAACAAATATTTATTTAATTATGTGAAAAATAAAATAGTACGATAACAAATACATTTAAATGAATATATATATGTTTATTATAATGAAACAAAAAGCATAGCCTATTGTATTCTACACCATTAGGTTTTAACTATGACTGTTCCCTAATATTTTTTTAAACATATAGTTTTACAACATTGGGGTAAATCAACTAAATGCCATGTTTTATTAAATTCAAGAGATTTTATTTCATCATTTATAGCTTCTTGCCAAAGGTCTGAATCATAAGAAAACAAAGCTTCTTTAAGATTAGTAGGATTCTCTTCTAGTATATAAGCATAATATTCCAGGTCACATATGTGTTTATTTGGTCAAGACCCTTTATTGCATTCTATGAGTTTCAAACTCTAAAAGCAATACAAGACTATGGATATTTGGTCTATATACTATCGCATATAAGTTTTATATAGGGAACAGTCATAGTTTGTAATGTATGATACTTTGATGAAATTAGTTCATTCGAAATAAGCCAATAAATAGAAATATAAGATCGAATATTTTTATTGATTACATAAAAAATAATATTGTGTTAAATGTAACATAAGGCCAAAACTACAGTGTAAATCTAAGAACTCGACCGCTGAAATGTTGGTTTGATCGGTTTGCATAAAGTGCAACACATTTGATTTCCTTAAATGTTAAGGATAATCGAATATGCTTCTGTATAGAGTTCGTTATGATATTGTAGTAAGGGTTTTCTTTTGAATGGTTTGACCATTTAGAAAGAATAACGAATATACAAGAGTAGATGTGACTTAAGGTACAGTTTGAATGAAGAGAGTGAATGGACACTTCTACTTCATAAAGAAACATCGGAAAGAAAAATTGTAATAATATGATATGATACTTAACATTAGAATAAGAAATGTGATTTCTATTTCGAAATGTAATTTCATATATAAAATTGTTTTCTATGAGATTTATTTCTTTGAGTTCAGGATAATTGATCAAAGAACTCTCCGGTGTAAACTAGTTATAATGTATAAAATAAATAAACTACATTAAATGAATAATGGACCTCCAATTTTGGTACGCTATTATAGTTATAGTGGAAATAGCGGGGCATGCCATATAGCATTTATTGATTGCATCAAATTACGAAAATCATTTTCGTAAAACATACCAAACATTATTTATGAAATAATGACTATTTCTTCATGTCGATTAAAAATAGACATAGTTATCTTTCATTGTGTATATTATGAATATTGGCTATGAAGTAAAATTGTAATGTGGTATTTATTTTCACAACAAAAGTGATGCATTGAAAATATAAAAGTATCTAAAATTATTTACAATTATTGGGGAATTATAGACTAATTCGTATTATTTAAAAATAATTTTATTATATGATTATGAGTCATATGATAATGGTTAATTATATCTCATGTAATTAAGGGCTATGCACCCATTTAGTGGAAGCATCGTAAGAGTTGATGAACTCTTCGGACTGATACATATAGCTATATGCAATTGTAAATCTATTACTACCAAAATGGTTCCACATACTTTATCATATTCATTGATGAGTTATCACTGACATAGACATGTGCATTTAATACATATATAATATGTCTATATAAACTCATATAGTATAAAACAAAAGTAAATAAAATAACATGCGATAGAAATGATTCGATTTGATCGAATGAGTGAGTATATCGAAAAAATTTCCAAACATACCTAAAAATGAATAAAGATTCAATCTCAAAAAGTCACCCCTGATACATAATGATGCATCGATAAGGAGTAACCGAACTTTGTTAAAAAATGTGCGACTAATTGCGAGTGAAGTTGAGTTAGTTTCTTTCTATAAGGTCATGTACTTAAGAGTAATACATAAGGTTAATATTATTTCGTCTAAATAACTATTTACAAAATCACACAAGATAAGGGTTTATAAGGAACTCCAACACATACTAGGCTAAGGAGTTGGCAGGTTGACGAGTCAAAAGATTGCACGTAATAATTGTTCATGAGGGATCTTATATGAATTTGCCGAAAAGGATTTGGGAAAGACTATCATTGGATGACATATTTATGTTTTGAACATAAGTTTTGTAAACCAGTACCAAATTTATTTTATAAATAAAGAAATTCATAAAATGTTTATGCATATCTATTATGTTGCACTGAGAAACGATGGTTGTTTCAAGCAATACCAACTCTATTGTGAAGGAATTTATTTGAGGAATTATTGGCAGTAAAATGAAATGAAATTAAATAACCTAAATGAAAGCAATGCATTAGAGTGTCTAGTAAGTATTCTCACACATTGAAGAGAAACTATGAGTTTCTTATCAATGTCGAAATTACATAATCCTCGGTTGTTTAATTAAACCATTAAAAGTTTTGACTCTACGATATGGTATGATGCGCAAGTCTGAAAGAATTCCAAGTATGCTATCAAAATATAATTTTGATAGTCGTACCTGAAAGGATGTGATCCATCGGCCGCGTTTGTGTCTTTATGAGCAAGATTAATGCAGTTGGAATTAGATGAGCAATGTTGATAAGAATAATATCGAAAATTTCAATTGTTGAAATTAGCATAATAGATTAGCTATTCAACGTGCTGAAGTTAATTTGGATTTTTTCACAATATTACCGCTTAATATGACTTAATGTTTTGGTATGTATGTATTGAAATAGAAAATTCTAAATAATGATTTAAAGCAAACTGTTTATACATAATAATAATAAAATATCTCAAAGCCAGTGAGAGCGATATTGAGTTTGTGAATCTTTGGATATAATCCAAGAAATGATAGAAAGTATCATCTTATAAGCATCAAAATTTAAGAAATATTCTGATAAAAATATCAAATAGTTTGATTATCAATCAAAATGCAATGGAAGCGTGTGTTCATAAGAAAGATTAAAAGGTATGTTGATATCTCTAAAATAAGTAAATAATACGTTGTTGATTTTAACAATATACTTATGTTAAAATCAACCTTAGTTGTTTTAGTACTCAACTTTGGATTATAAGTAATGGCTTTTATAGTGAGTATAAAAGATATTAGTAATGTACTAAATCGATATGCAAAGACACCTTATTAAATTGTTTAATATGGAACATGTAAGATGAGTTTCTTATGCATTGACAATAGGAATTATCATACATGTTATGTTGTCTATGATATCATGATTTGTCAGTGTATTTGATACATGAAGCAAATATCAGATCCAAATTGATATCATTAAATGGTTGTTTGAAGTGTTCTTCTGTATTTATGAAATACTAGAGAATTGTTTATAGAACCAAAAACTCCTTATGAAGAGGAGTTCAAACTCAAACTTCATAAGTGATATTGAGTATAGTATATCAATAATAAATTCAAGTTAAGATTTTTTAAATTCTAAATGTTCCAAATGAACGACCATGGTTGATTGAATGAAAAAAGGCTAAGAATACCGCCTTGAATAATGTCACAATAAAAAACAATGTATAAAACATATATGTGCGTAAATCTATAACTAAGTTGATTCCAAATGTTGAGAATATCATAACATTGTTATATGATAACAATGTCACGATATAGTTAGTAACAGAACTTATAGCTCACTAGAAGTCGAGAGACATACTCTGAATTGTTCCACATGATAAAGCAGTTTATCACTGTTGGAGAGAGTTGATTGATAGAGTAGATAATTAAAACATAATAGCATACCTGTTCACAAAGGGACTATCCTAATTGGTTTTGAGAAAACTGATTGGAGAAGTTGGAATAAGATTCCATAATTGATCCCAAGTGCACGTAGGAGATTTATAGAGTTTGGGTATTTCCTAAAGGCAATTATGTAATTTGTTACATATATCTAACTCATGACCATTCTTGTTTGAATAAAGGTTTTTCTTTCTATTATATACTTGATATAATGTGGTTATATTAATTAATTAATTTAATTAAAGTATACTTAATGGAAAATCCATAAAAAGTAACTTTTGTGATAGTAGTTACCAAGTGTTGTAGCCGTCAGCAATTTATCACAATGAAAACAAAAATGCTATTTTAAATATTCCTAGTCAAGATGTATCGTGGCTAGATATTGATACATCCATTGAGATTAGAGTACGTAACACTCTCTAAATGTTATGCAGTGTATTACTCATGATTGCTGGTGGCACCAAAGGGTTACGTATTGATAGTTATTGGATAACTATGGAATGACTCACTCGATAGTATTTTGTTGGTTAATACAAATAAGGTTTAGCAGAAAATATTGATATTACTAATTTACACGGTTCTCTCGACTTGAGAATACTATTAGTCTTCAATGTGGAAGCTCTGCTTTGATTATAGTTAAACCATAGTATGGAGTCCATCGAATGACTATAGTTGGATCGAGTGACAGCACTAGAAGTGAAACACTATTCAAGAGAGGATTCGTTCCCTCGGTTCTATAAGTTTAGCATCATAGTCAACTAAAGTCAACTTAAAGTCAAAGTCTTTGGCTAGAGTAGTTCGATTAATAAGTATTGTTATTATTGAATCAAGGACTTTGTGTTTGGATTATAAACTTGAATGTGGATGGTATCAGAATTTTAACCATTACCAAATTCCATAAATCCTAATGTGATACAGTTTTGACAAAGAAAATTGGTGTAAATAATTGTCATTATTAGGTATTGCTTATAATAAGTAAAATTGGATTTTGCCTCAAGGATGTGTAAGTGATAAATTCGAACAAAATGTCACACCGCCTGCTAAGTGACGTGTGAACGTTAATGCTCAAATTGTTCGATATTGATTGCTGACTTAATTTACACTTTTGAGTCATACAACCGTAATAATGAATGCTTCGAAAACCACATATTTGATGACCCACCATTTCGACCCTAAAAAATCAACACTAATACATTCATGGTATTCAAATGCCAAATATATAAGTGCCAGAAAAATAGATAATCAAGGGTAAAAAGAAAAAAAAAACAGAACATAATCTTACACGAACGTAAAAACATATAGTATTTCAATACAAGATATTTGGTTGAAGGAAAACATAGCATTATTTTTGGAATGAAGAATGCAGGAATTATTTTTACGTTAAATGGACGTGGGTTTTATACTTTTGCCTGAAGGAAATTCTTTATAAAAAATTAGATTAGGTTGTCTTCTTCAATCTCGTTCTCAAATAACAAGAATAAGTGGAGACATCTCGAGAACAGACAGGGTGGCATCTCGAGAACAGGCAGGGTGGCATCAGAAAAATAGATGGTTGGGGTGGCGCAATCACAGGCGAAGGCGAAGCTCGTTTAGGCAAAGGCGGAGCTCGTTTAAGAGAAGGCGGTGGAGTGTAGGGGGTGACAACAACTTTAATAGTGTTCGATGACATAGGAGATGACTTCGATAACCAAATTCAGATAAGTGGCGGTAGAGTGGAGGTAAAGGTTGTTGGTCGTGCTGAAGGTGACGATGGCGATTACGTGTGTTGAAATGAACTACGAAGAAAAATGCTATATGAATTTATCATTATAATTCTATATTTGTAATGCATAATTGAATCTTATATTCTGTATTGTTGTTGTTCTAGTTTATGCATTTGTAATAACATAATTGAATGTTCCTAAAATTTTGTTTTAAGAATCTGCTCAAGATGTGATTTTGATTAGGTAAAATTACTCATGTGTTTCACAAGATGATAAAATATGCATAAAACATAATACATCTGCTGCTTGTTTACTTGTTTATTGAGTTGCTTTATTTTGAATAATATAAATATCATAAATAAAATGATACCACTTTGCTAAAATGCTAGTGTACTTTATAAACAAAATGATATATTTAACTATCATTTTAAATATTCTAAACATGCTTATGGACTGTGTAATTAAATTGCTACATTAAACTATTTTTTTAGTGGACTTCACAGTTAAAATGTTACATTAAACTATAATTTTGCATATTGCAAACATGCTAATGGACCTTGTAATTAAAATGGGATCTTAAAATATCATTTTGAATATTTTAAACATGATAGTGAACTATATAACTAAATGCTACACTAAACTATTGTAACTAACATTTTCCACATTCAATGCATTCTAATGCACTCTAAAAGTAGAAATGATATTTTTAATTATCATTCGACACATTCAATACATTGTAATGCACCTTAAAAAATGATATTTTTAACTATCATTCGGCACATTCCATTCAATTTAATACATTGTGATGTACTAATTTTAAAATACAAATGATAGATTGATTCCA
Organism: Allium cepa; assembly: GCA_030765085.1. NCBI lineage: Eukaryota > Viridiplantae > Streptophyta > Magnoliopsida > Asparagales > Amaryllidaceae > Allium > Allium cepa. Next base: position 43,414,795 of record CM060937.1, read on the forward strand.
TATGTATCCATTAGGATTGACATATGGTTACCTTATGCATTCATACGTAACCGATTAGGTTTGGCATTCGATTAGCTTTTGAATCCATACGTACCCGATTAGTATTGACATCATGTTAGCTTTTGCATCCATGCGTACCCGATTAGGCTTGGCATCCAGTTAAATTCTGCACTCGATGGTATGATCGGCTAAACATTATATCTTGAGTATAGATTGGTTTCATAAGTACCCAATTAGGCTTGGCATCCGATTAGCTTTTACATTCGATGGTATGCTCGGTTAAAAAATATATCTCGGGTTTAGGTTAGTTTCATATCTACCCTATTAGATTCTGCATCCGCTTGACTTTTGACCCATGCGTACCCGATTTGGCGTGGCATCCAATTAGCTTTTGCATCCGTATGTACCCGACTAGGCTTGTCATTCAGTTAGCTTTTGTATCTGTATGTACCTGATTAGGCTTGTCGTTTGATTAGCTTTTGCATCCATATATACTCGATTAGGCTTGGAATCCAGTTAGCTTTTACATTCGATGGTACGCTCGGTTAAATAATATGTCTCGGGTATGGATAGGTTTCATATATACCCGATTAGGCTAGGCATCCAGTTAGTTTTTGCATCCATGCGTACTCGACTAAGATTGGCATTCAGTTAGCTTTTGTATCCATACATATCCGATTAGGCTTGGCATCGGGTTTGCTTTTGCATCTATATATACCTGATTGGGTTTGGAATCTATTTTTATTTTGCATTCATATATACTTGATTAGGTTTGGCATCAGGTTGGATTTTGCAACCATACATACTCGATTAGGCTTAGCATCTAGTTAGTTTTTTCATTCGATGGCATGCTCGGTTAAATAAAATATATCTCAATGACCGAGGCCATGACCGAGCTCATAACCGAGCCAATGATCTAGCCCGTGACCGAGCCCGTGACATGATAATGGGCTTTGTACTTAAAATGCTACATTAAAATATCATTTTAAAAAATTTACACATGATAGTGAACTTTATAACTATAATGCTACATTAAACTATCATTCTGCATATCTTAAACATGCTTGTGGACTTTGTAATTGAAATGCTACATTAAAATATCACTTTGCATATTGTAAACATGATAGTGGACTTCATAACTCAAATACTATGTTAAAAATATTATTTTTAATACCTTAAATATGCTAATGGAATTTTTAATAAAAATGATACATCAAATCTCATTTTGCATATTGTAATCATTATATTAGACGTCATAACTAAAATGATACATTAAAATATCATTTTGCATATTGTGAACATGATAGTGGACATCATAACACAAATGCTGTGCTAAACTATCATTTTGCATACCTTAAATATGCTAGTGGACTTTGTAATTAAAATGATACACTAAATTTCATTTTGCATATTATAACAATGATATTGCACTTCATAACTAAAATTGTAACGTCCCGTAATTTCGCTACTTCGAAAATGAGAGATTTCGTTTGTTTTAAGTTTAAAAAGGTCTAAAACTTAACAAGTTATATATAATAGATAATAATAGAGAATTTTTTTATTCTTATTGTTGATAATTTAAAAAGTATAAATTTGAATTTTAGAACAAATCAACAAAAGTTAAGTTTGATTAAAAATAAATAAATGCTTAAATAAATAGGTTTAAATGTTTATTTAAAAAGATAAATATCATTGAAAACATCTAATAAAGATAATAAAAGTATATTAAAATATTTAAAAGTATGTTAAAAATTGTTTAACAAAAATAATCAAATTTTGTCATATTTCAAGAATAATGATTTAAAAGTTTAGTAAATAATGGATGATTCAATGGATGATAACTTAGTTTGATAAATGATAAGAAAAATGATTAGTAATTAAGAAAAATTAATTAAATGAGAATTTAATCCATACAAATACGTTTGTGGAAGTTATTTAGCCTCTTAATGATTTTGAATAAGTTAAAATAGTTTAAATATGGTTTAAAATAAATTTGTAGTGTTTCGGACAAGTTCCGAAGCAATTTACAAAATTGGTCAAAATCGAGCTTGTCGTGTAGCGGCAGTTCGTAAATTTCGACCTGTAACTTCAAATTGACATAGAGAATGATTTACAAATCGAATTTCTTCGAAATAAAAATACTTTGGTCCACAATGATAATAGTTTTCCAACGAAGAAAGAAAATCAAGATTTCATCAAGTAGAGTTTGAAATATGTCCAAAACAATTTTCTAAAAACATCGCGGTTTTGCATTTCAGAATCCAAAAAGTGATTTATTTATAAATGATATTTTTAAATGATTAAAAATATGAAGTAAATTTGATAAATCTATTAAAATGGTTTAAAAGATATTAGGAATGGAAAATATGAATACTCAAATATTAAAAAGTTGTTTAAATCAAATGAGCTTAGATAACACTTTCTGCAGCACTTTTATGCTGCGAATTCTGTAACCTTTTGAATATGAGTTTAAACGTAACGATGTTTCCTAAAATCAATTATGAATGTTTTAAAAGAATAATTGAGTATTTTAAATGATGATTTAGAAGTTTAATAAATCATTTCTAAAATAAAGATTAATAACTGAGTATATGGGAACGACTAAAACATTTGTCCCGCCTGTGAGATCTGAAAAGATAAAAACAAGGTATTTAACTAAGGTTAGGGATGAAGCAACTAGTGCCCTGAACTTACCTGGCCTATGTTTTCCCTTTTTAGGTGAGGAGTGGAATAGATCGAAAGGAAAGCCCGGATGTTCTAAAAAAGACCATATTTAAGTTTTTCCAAGATAAAAGAAATGAAACAAATTCTTTGAATGTTAATCAAACAATTAACATCTTTTATTTGATGATTGGTCGAAGGAACTGGGATCGTTTTTGGGTGATTTCTATCTAAAAACCACTTCAAACTAATTTTCAAAAATAAAACACATTGAAGACAAAGAACGTTAAAAGACAAAGATATTCATGATGTAGGATTACTTTCCATTAGTCCCTGGAGGTGAAACTTGTCATTAGTCCCTGGAGGTGAAATTTAACATATTAAAGATGGCAGTAGTGCTCTGCTATGAAAATATTCGATTTGCAAGAATATGATTTGAATTTAAAAAGAAATCTTTGATTAAGGTTTAATGAATGATCTGGGAATATTTTCCCTAAGTTAAAAGTTATAGATTAATATAAGAAATCTTTAATTAAGAGTAAAAGAATGATTTGGAAAGGCATTCCTATGTAAAAGAGAAAATGATTAGGAATTATTTCAAGATTTAAGAAAGGTCTAAATAAACCAAATGATTTAACAAATGAAGCTTAATGATACCATATACATTTGAGAAGAAAATGGAATAAATTGAAAAGAATATATCTAAGAAAGATATTTAATTTAAATAAAAGATGAAGTAATTGATTGATAATTGATATCCACTTCTGAACTTAACATCTTTAAAATCGATGGTTGGCTTCGAAGGAACCAGAGTCCGATTTGGGTAATTCCTATTCGAAATCCACTTCGAACCAATGTATACGTTCGAATGTGAAGACATGTTGTATATGATGATTATTGAAGACCGGGGATCTTCATAGCGTGAAGACTGCTTGTTGAACAATCTCTGGTTGGCCCCCATTATAGAGTTATTTATAGTAGTGGTCTCCTTGTGATGGAGATTTTTCGGATTGCAAGGACTAATCGCTACTAGTGATAGTAGGAGAGTGCCTTCGGTTTTGTCCTGTCCCAGAACGAACTTGTATGGATGAATGTCCGACATTGCATTTTTGAGACACAACGTTTATCTTTTACAAATGTACATCTGTGGTGGTGGAGAAGGCAACTTCTCTTAGCTGAACACCCTTCTTTGAGACATATAAGCTCAGAGGTTCTATGCTTGTAGGAGTTAAATAGTGATCAAAGGTATGGCAGTGTGGCATTCAAAGTGGAACCTGCTATGATCAAAGCGTGGTTTTGTACAAAAAATGTGGCCTGAAGAAATTGAGCGTAGCCTCATGAACCTCACACCCCGATTACGATGGGATTCTATGTGGTCAGATGTATGCTCGCATTTTGGCTGGTAGTGATTTGGGTTATCAGATGTTCTGAGCCTCGGGTACCAGATACGTTTGGGCCTCATGGCAGGGATGCACGAAGTCCGAGTCCTTGGATGTTATTCGCAGATTGCATCCACTTTTAGCCATTTGTGTTGTTGTATAACGGTGTTTGAGTCTTGGACGTAAGCCGTGGATACAGATTGATCTTCCCACTAGTTTCCTATCATGTTGGAAATCCAATCCCGATACGAGATTTATGGATTTGATTGTATTCCCAAAATAGGTGTAATGCTTGCAAACATTTCAGCTACCTCTTTTGGTATCATATATTCTGTTGGGATATTCCGTTGACCTAGTCCAGGATATTACCTTAGACTTAGTCCAGGTATTGATACGTTATTTGAATAAGTTTATTTGAAAAGCGTTTTCAAAAGAATGTCATTAAAAATAATATCAAGTGTATTTTGGTATAAAAATGTTTTGGTTATCATAAGGTAAAAACTCGTCCGTGTTTATGTGTGGGCGTGGTCTTATGAGATACCCTTATTTTCAAAGGTTTTGATAACAACGTCATGTTGAGTCAAGATTTTTATAGAGTTTTGATTTCTGACAAAGGAATAAGCCGTGATCGACAAAAAGAAGTTATTCATTTAAGAAACACAAAGAGCTCCATATATTAGAGGTTGATTATTTGGTATGTTAGTAATTTATGTTAAAATCTATCCTCAAATAATCATATAACTTCAATCTTTCAATATATATACATATGCACATTAACTGTGCAAATTGGACTAAACCGGTCGACCGGTTGAAAATAAGGTGGTCGACCGTTTTTGCCTAGAATGCACAGATAACATGCACACATGCACATAACGTATATATATTTGAATTCCTGTCTACCGGTCCATTTTTGACCTGTCGACCGTTTTTAAACAGAAAGCAACTTTTCCAAAAGACACTTCTCTTCTCCAAAGGTTGCATCTCCTATCTTTCATCAATGATCATAACTCTTAATGGCAACTGTTCACAAAGAGTTACAACTATTTTTCTCTATATATACTCATCTAAATCATTGATTCAAACACAAGTTTTTACACGATCATATATGCTCTCTAATCTAATCTCTAACACTCCTGCATTCTAAAAATTAATTTAGCTTATTGAATCATTGAAATTATTTCATATCTTTTGATTCAATAAGTAAATACCTTCTTTAATCTTTACAAAACATCATTCATATTCTTTGAGGATAAGATTATAGGAAGGGTGTACTGCTAGTGACAAATCCGTGTTTTCAAGAACACAAGTTGTCAACAACAATTGTATTTGTTCTTTTGTTGAAGTCCTCTGTGTTGTAAGAGGAAAATGTTGAAGTCCTCAGTATATTAGAGGCGTGAAATCCCGTTCGGTTGTTCGGGTGTTGTAAACCTGTTCCTCCGGGTGAAGCGAGGTTGTTAATAGTGAAAATCCAGATAGAAGTCTGGGACTGGACGTAGGACGGTGCTCCGAACCAGTATAAAAATCTCTGGTGTGATTTTTCTATTTTTATTTACTATGCTATTATCATCTATTTCCGCATTTATATTGTAGTCCATATTACACGATCCGTGTGTACTATATTAATACGTGCATTAGTATACTCACCCCCACTTTCATTTGGTATCAGAGCATAGCGACTTTCAATTGGTATCAGAGCATAGCGACTTTCAATTGGTATCAGAGCACGGTCATCATATAACCGTAACACAGTTATTTGATATACTCTTGTAATATGGCAAATAACGCAAGTATTAGCACTCAAAACACCACTTACACAGAAGGGCAATCGACACAAAGACCTCCATTTTTCAATGGTCTTAACTATAGTTATTGGGCAACACGTATGTCATTCTTTATGCAATCAAGTAGCTATGATGCTTGGAATGTTACTCAAAGAGAAATAGTGAATCCAACAACTGATTATTCAGAATGGACTGTGGCTGAGAAAACGGCAGCAGCCGTAAATGCAAGAGCAATAAATATGTTGTTCTGTGCATTAGACCAAAATGAATATAACCGTGTTAGTATCTGCACTACTGCATATCAAATTTGGCAAACGCTAAAAATCACTCATGAAGGTACTAACAAGGTTAAACAAGCCAAAATAGCCATGCTGAAAAGTCAATTTCAAAATTTCAAAATGAAACCAAATGAAACAATCAATGACATGTATTCACGGTTTCAAACTATTCACCATGCACTTATTGGGTTAGGACAAAAGTATTCTGATTTTGATGTTGTTTCAACAGTCCTACATTCTTTGACTAATGAATGGGAAGGAAAAGTATTAGCAATTGAAGAAGCTAATGACCTTTCCGTCATGAAGCCAGATGAATTGATAGGAAATTTAATGTCCTATGAAGCAAATTTGCAGGCTAGAAAAGAACAGAAAGAAGAAAAGAAAAATGTAGCATTTCATGTTGAGAAAGATGAAAATGAATCAGATTCTGAAGATGAAGATTTGGCGTTCATTGCTAAAGGTTTCAAAAAATTCCTAAAATATCGAAAAGCCAGTCGCTACAATAAAAGAAACCTGTATCAAATAAATCATCTTCATCTGCTATAGAATGTTTCAACTGCCATAAAAAGGGACACATGCAGAAGGATTGTCCAGAACAAAAGAAAAAGTCAGAAAATGACAAATTCAAATATAAGAAGGACAAATCAAAGAAACGAGCCTTCTCAGTAACATGGGATGATTCAGAGTCATCTTCATCAGAAAGTGAAAGTGATTCGGAGAATGAACAAGCTAATGTTTGCTTTATGGCAACAGAAGATGAGGTACAAATTCCTACATTTGATGAATTACTTGATATTAATGCTGAATTGATAGTCAAATATAAAGACTTAAAACGTCAATTAAAAGTAGTCAAAGCAGATTTAAGTAGAGCAGAGTTTGAACGAGATATGTTAAAAGATGAGAAGAAAATATTAGAAGAAGAACTTGAAAATATTCAAGAATCATCATCTAATGTTGACTCTCAAATATCTCTTTTGAGTCAAGAAATAGAAGCTCAAAAAGAGAAAAATAATGCTCTCACTACTGAAAATCATGAACTTAAAGCAAAAGTCAAAATTCTAGACCTAGAAAAAGCTAGTTTACAAACAAAGTTTGATGACATTACTCAAAATGTTTCTAACTTTAACAAAGGTCGAGAAAATTTGACTAAAATCATTGAAAGTTCACAATCTATTTCAGATAAACAAGGTTTGGGAAATAACAAACATGAAACTAAGAAACATCTTAGAAATAAAAGGAAGAAGAAAGTACAAAAAACTGAAGCTAAGAAAAATCTTAGTTTATTATATTTCAAATCAAAACCAGTTGTGAAATTTCAAAAGAAAGATGTCAAGACTATCAAAATATGGGTTCCTAAAACAAATAACAATTTGATTAGGAACAAATACATTCAGCAATTCATGAATACTGTGCATCTTAATAATAATTATATATATAAAGGGGATACCGGACCCATATGGGTTTGGACTCCTAAGACCTAACTCTTAGGACCCTATAAAAAGTGGGTACCATGGACTTAATTCTATTTTTTGCAGGTCCTACTTAAGAAAAGAGGAAAATGGATATTTTGGCTGATATACTCCTATATTATTCCATTATCTATTATTCCTTTTTGTCGATGACAAAGGGGGAGAAAGTGCTAACAGTTATTTGCAGGAATATATATATAAGACAAAATCTCAGGGGGAGATCACATATTCAGGGGGAGATTCAGAACTTCAGATATATGTTGTCATCAATCAAAAAGGGGGAGAATGTTGAGTCAAGATTTTTATAGAGTTTTGATTTCTGACAAAGGAATAAGCCGTGATCGACAAAAAGAAGTTATTCATTTAAGAAACACAAAGAGCTCCATATATTAGAGGTTGATTATTTGGTATGTTAGTAATTTATGTTAAAATCTATCCTCAAATAATCATATAACTTCAATCTTTCAATATATATACATATGCACATTAACTGTGCAAATTGGACTAAACCGGTCGACCGGTTGAAAATAAGGTGGTCGACCGTTTTTGCCCAGAATGCACAGATAACATGCACACATGCACATAACGTATATATATTTGAATTCCTGTCTACCGGTCCATTTTTGACCTGTCGACCGTTTTTAAACAGAAAGCAACTTTTCCAAAAGACACTTCTCTTCTCCAAAGGTTGCATCTCCTATCTTTCATCAATGATCATAACTCTTAATGGCAACTGTTCACAAAGAGTTACAACTATTTTTCTCTATATATACTCATCTAAATCATTGATTCAAACACAAGTTTTTACACGATCATATATGCTCTCTAATCTAATCTCTAACACTCCTGCATTCTAAAAATTAATTTAGCTTATTGAATCATTAAAATTATTTCATATCTTTTGATTCAATAAGTAAATACCTTCTTTAATCTTTACAAAACATCATTCATATTCTTTGAGGATAAGATTATAGGAAGGGTGTACTGCTAGTGACAAATCCGTGTTTTCAAGAACACAAGTTGTCAACAACAATTGTATTTGTTCTTTTGTTGAAGTCCTCTGTGTTGTAAGAGGCAAGTGTTGAAGTCCTCAGTATATTAGAGGCGTGAAATCCCGTTCGGTTGTTCGGGTGTTGTAAACCTGTTCCTCCGGGTGAAGCGAGGTTGTTAATAGTGAAAATCCAGATAGAAGTCTGGGACTGGACGTAGGACGGTGCTCCGAACCAGTATAAAAATCTCTGGTGTGATTTTTCTATTTTTATTTACTATGCTATTATCATCTATTTCCGCATTTATATTGTAGTCCATATTACACGATCCGTGTGTACTATATTAATACGTGCATTAGTATACTCACCCCCACTTTCACGTCATGATATATACATTTAAATTTTGAGTATCTCATGCTGGTTTATCAAGCCTAATCTGGGTATTTTTAATACTCGGGTCAGATCTGAGTAGTTACAGGTTTAGTTGAAGATGGTCGGAGTTTCCAAAGGAGAGCTGGAGATCTTCATCATCGTATGGTCGTATTCTATTTTCCATTGTGGTTTGTTAGTTTTAGTTTGATGTTTGTCAGCAATTGTAAGGATTGGTGTTTATAACTGTCCAAGATAAATTTAGGTTGGACTCTGATATTGTATTTTAAAAATTTCGCTGTAAAGATTATTATTGAAATAATATATGTTATTCCATTCGTGTGAGATTCTGTTCTGTCTTTATTTTCTTTCTAACCTTAATGCGCTTATTCGTGCAATTTGAGTTGGACATGTGTGGTTTATTATCAATTCAAACGGTATGGAAAAACGGACCATTACATTTGGTATCAGAGCTGAAGGTTAAGCGAGAACCTTGGCTTTAATTGGGTAAAGACTCATCAGAGATCAGGTTAGTAATACCCTAGGATGAGTAACTCATTAGAGATAGGATTAGTAACACCCTAGAATGAGTTTGAGTGTATTATATATGAGCGCGTATTTGTTAGTGACTAATAAAAATGTTTTGTGTTGATTTATTTATTGAGTGATTTATGGATTCTGATCGATGCGCCTGATCACCGTTATTGATGAGGGTTCCTAAACATTTGAACAAGGCGAACCGACACACTGATTTTGAACAGATTGGTAAATGAAATAATTTTACCTCGGATTATATTTTGAATATAAAGTATATATTTTGAAAAGTTGTATAGTTAGAAATCAGGATTAGTGAAATTTAAATATGAACATCTGGTGATTAGAATTTCACAATTTGACTATAAGATGTTTCATAAAGATAATCGCTAAGTAAGAAATCTGATAAGGAAATTAAAATATTTAATACTTGTTCCAAAATAAAAAATTAAGAAATGATAATGTTAAGTTACTATCATAAATTGATCAAATGTTTGATTTAAAAATTTAAGTATAAATACCTTGTGAAATAAGTTTCACGATTTGACTATAAGGTGTTTGATAATAAGATTTGTTTAAGGAATGAACATATAAGCTGAAAATGTATTTAAATAATAGAAAACGATTTTGTAAAATTTATATATAAAAGGAATGAGAATTTAAGTTCGATTAAAACAATTATGGTAATTTAAATGAAGTTAATTAATATAAGATAGAATGAATTTATAAGATTGGTTTTACAAATTAATCTCTAAAAGATTTTGAAAATGGTATTATTGTTGAGTCAAGATTTTTATAGAGTTTTGATTTCTGACAAAGGAATAAGCCGTGATCGACAAAAAGAAGTTATTCATTTAAGAAACACAAAGAGCTCCATATATTAGAGGTTGATTATTTGGTATGTTAGTAATTTATGTTAAAATCTATCCTCAAATAATCATATAACTTCAATCTTTCAATATATATACATATGCACATTAACTGTGCAAATTGGACTAAACCGGTCGACCGGTTGAAAATAAGGTGGTCGACCGTTTTTGCCCAGAATGCACAGATAACATACACACATGCACATAACGTATATATATTTGAATTCCTGTCTACCGGTCCATTTTTGACCTGTCGACCGTTTTTAAACAGAAAGCAACTTTTTCAAAAGACACTTCTCTTCTCCAAAGGTTGCATCTCCTATCTTTCATCAATGATCATAACTCTTAATGGCAACTGTTCACAAAGAGTTACAACTATTTTTCTCTATATATACTCATCTAAATCATTGATTCAAACACAACTTTTTACACGATCATATATGCTCTCTAATCTAATCTCTAACACTCCTGCATTCTAAAAATTAATTTAGCTTATTGAATCATTGAAATTATTTCATATCTTTTGATTCAATAAGTAAATACCTTCTTTAATCTTTACAAAACATCATTCATATTCTTTGAGGATAAGATTATAGGAAGGGTGTACTACTAGTGACAAATCCGTGTTTTCAAGAACACAAGTTGTCAACAACAATTGTATTTGTTTTTGTTGAAGTCCTCGTGTTGTAAGAGGCAAGTGTTGAAGTCCTCGGTGTTGTAAGAGGCAAGTGTTGAAGTCCTCAGTGTATTAGAGGCGTGAAATCCCGTTCGGCTGTTCGGGTATTGTAAACCTGTTCCTCTGGGTGAAGCGAGGTAGTTAATAGTGAAAATCCAGATAGGAGTCTGGGACTGGACGTAGGACGGTGCTCCGAACCAGTATAAAAATCTCTGGTGTGATTTTTCTATTTTTTATTTACTATGCTATTATCATCTATTTCCGCATTTATATTGTAGTCCATATTACACGATCCGTGTGTACTATATTAGCACATATAATTGTATACACACCGCACTTTCAATTGGTATCAGAGCACGGTCATCATATAACCGTAACACAGTTATTTGATATACTCTTGTAATATGGCAAATAACGCAAGTACTAGCACTCAAAACACCACTTACACAGAAGGGCAATCGACACAAAGACCTCCATTTTTCAATGGTCTTAACTATAGTTATTGGGCAACACGTATGTCACTCTTTATGCAATCAAGTAGCTATGATGCTTGGAATGTTACTCAAAGAGAAATAGTGAATCCAACAACTGATTATTCAGAATGGACTGTGGCTGAGAAAACGGCAGCAGCCGTAAATGCAAGAGCAATAAATATGTTGTTCTGTGCATTAGACCAAAATGAATATAACCGTGTTAGTATCTGCACTACTGCATATCAAATTTGGCAAACGCTAAAAATCACTCATGAAGGTACTAACAAGGTTAAACAAGCCAAAATAGCCATGCTGAAAAGTCAATTTCAAAATTTCAAAATGAAACCAAATGAAACAATCAATGACATGTATTCACGGTTTCAAACTATTCACCATGCACTTATTGGGTTAGGACAAAAGTATTCTGATTTTGATGTTGTTTCAACAGTCCTACATTCTCTGACTAATGAATGGGAAGGAAAAGTATTAGCAATTGAAGAAGCTAATGACCTTTCCGTCATGAAGCCAGATGAATTGATAGGAAATTTAATGTCCTATGAACCATATGTTTAATAGAATTACGTGCTTACAATAAAATATGGACTTCGGTAAATATGGTAAAATTTATTTTACTTTTCCTTCATAATTAATAATGAGTTTATCTCGTTATATACAAGATATTTTATATAATTTTATATATTTCCCCATTCTTTTTTATAATGACAAAGGGGGAGAAATTCATATGCATATAAATAGAGGGAGATATTATACTTAGGGGGAGATGTTATACTTAGGTGGAGATGTTATACTTAGGTGGAGCTTTAAAGACATTATCTGGCACTTGTGTGAATGTTACTTTTGATCTGTGATAGTGGTTTTATGTTGCCTATGGTTTTATGTTGCCTATAATCTGTTTTACATCTTCCATTTAACAACTCCTTTTTGTCCATGACAAAGGAGGAGAAAGTGCTAACAATTATTTGCAGGAATATATATATATATAAGACAAAATCTCAGGGGGAGATCACATATTCAGGGGGAGATTCAGAACTTCAGATATATGTTGTCATCAATCAAAAAGGGGGAGAATGTTGAGTCAAGATTTTTATAGAGTTTTGATTTCTGACAAAGGAATAAGCCGTGATCGACAAAAAGAAGTTATTCATTTAAGAAACACAAAGAGCTCCATATATTAGAGGTTGATTATTTGGTATGTTAGTAATTTATGTTAAAATCTATCCTCAAATAATCATATAACTTCAATCTTTCAATATATATATATATGCACATTAACTGTGCAAATTGGACTAAACCGGTCGACCGGTTGAAAATAAGGTGGTCGACCGTTTTTGCCCAGAATGCACAGATAACATACACACATGCACATAACGTATATATATTTGAATTCCTGTCTACCGGTCCATTTTTGACCTGTCGACCGTTTTTAAACAGAAAGCAACTTTTTCAAAAGACACTTCTCTTCTCCAAAGGTTGCATCTCCTATCTTTCATCAATGATCATAACTCTTAATGGCAACTGTTCACAAAGAGTTACAACTATTTTTCTCTATATATACTCATCTAAATCATTGATTCAAACACAACTTTTTACACGATCATATATGCTCTCTAATCTAATCTCTAACACTCCTGCATTCTAAAAATTAATTTAGCTTATTGAATCATTGAAATTATTTCATATCTTTTGATTCAATAAGTAAATACCTTCTTTAATCTTTACAAAACATCATTCATATTCTTTGAGGATAAGATTATAGGAAGGGTGTACTACTAGTGACAAATCCGTGTTTTCAAGAACACAAGTTGTCAACAACAATTGTATTTGTTTTTGTTGAAGTCCTCGTGTTGTAAGAGGCAAGTGTTGAAGTCCTCGGTGTTGTAAGAGGCAAGTGTTGAAGTCCTCAGTGTATTAGAGGCGTGAAATCCCGTTCGGCTGTTCGGGTATTGTAAACCTGTTCCTCCGGGTGAAGCGAGGTAGTTAATAGTGAAAATCCAGATAGGAGTCTGGGACTGGACGTAGGACGGTGCTCCGAACCAGTATAAAAATCTCTGGTGTGATTTTTCTATTTTTTATTTACTATGCTATTATCATCTATTTCCGCATTTATATTGTAGTCCATATTACACGATCCGTGTGTACTATATTAGCACATATAATTGTATACACACCGCACTTTCAATTATTTCAAATAAAAAGAGGTATTTTATGATAACTAATTTTATTGGATCGAAAAAAAAACTAAAAATGGAAAAGTGATGTGTTCGGATGGTAAGCACTTCTCTTAAGTATTATTCTTCTTGTTAAGAGGATATATAATACGATTGGTAGTACCCCGTTCCTTGGATTGTTTCGGAGTTAGTCGATCTATATAATTTTCTTACGTTAAAGAAATAACGTGAATCATTGATTAGTAATCTTTATAAAAGTGTTTAAACGAAAGATAAATTGGGATTTCTAATTGATAATATAAAGCGGGATTCTCGACGATTTTGGACAGTCGAAAATTTCCGAATCATACCTAACTCGGAGCTAAGGAATTTACGAAAACTAAAAGATTGTGAAATATTATGAGTAAATGAAATTGGATAATTATAATTTATAAATGTGATTATAAACAAAAAAAGGAAATCATAACCTGAAAAATGTTTTATTAATGAATTCTAGCACTAATTAAGAATTGGACTTAAGTCTTTAAAAGCGATTGATCTGCATAAGTTATCAGATGTAATAAACTTAAGTAATAGATTTATAAAATGGTACATAAATAATATTAGCGTTAAAGGAAATATACTCAGTTAAAAGATTATTGGAAAAAATTATGATAAAGATAAATATCTTTTGAGTAAAAAAATGGATTCTTTAGAATATTTTCCTTTAATAAAAATATTTGAAAATAAATGATTAAAGGGATTATATAAAGAAGCACATTTATAAAATATTTAAACTTAAGATAAAAATTTATGAAAAGTTTCTGAAAGTAAGTTAATACATATATTATATGTAGATCATTTCGTCACACAAATGTTGATTTAATAGTCGAGTTCAGAACATTGAGGTGTTTACACCATCCGAAAAAGGATTTATCACTCGATTCTTGACTGCGAACATTGATTAGGGTTTATGATTGGGTACTTGAGTTTTCTATCATAGTTGAGAGCTATGCAAGAAAAGTAAAGGTTTCTAAGTAAAGAACCTAATTAAGGTCCACACTAGAGGATAATGAGATCGATACTAGTTCGAAAGTAAAGTTTTTGTATTCGAATAGTAGATTGAATAAGATATCATACGGATGATCTATGCATATTGTATGGAATTAATTTTGAAGATAAATGTTTTGGGAAAACTTTTGTTTGGGTAATTTCGAGGACGAAATTCTTTTAAGTAGGGGAGAATGTAACGAACCATAATTTCGCTACTTTGAAAATGAGAGATTTCATTTGTTTTAAGTTTAAAAAGGTCTAAAACTTAAATAAACAATTTATATATAATAGATAATAATAGAGAAATTTTTTATTCTTATAGTTGATAATTTAAAAAGTATAAATTTGGATTTTGGAACAAATCAACAAAAGTTAAGTTTTGTTAAAAATAAATAAATGCTTAATAAATAGGTTTAAATGTTTATTTAAAAAGATAAATATCATTGAAAACATCTAATAAACATAATAAAAGTATATTAAAATATTTAAAAGTATGTTAATAATCGTTTAACAAAAATAACCAATTTTTTTCGCATTTTGTCTGTTTACATACACCATAAAATTAGAGGTTTTGATATTATTTAAATATGATTTCAAAATATAAAGAGACATGTTTTAATTTATTTAAAAGAAGTAAAAAGTTAATTTTTAAATTTGGTTTACATAAATAAATAGTTTAACTAAAACGTCAAAATATTTTGTCGAAACACGACGTTTTTTGGTTAAAAGTTGTCGCAACGTCGTCGCACCTTTATTTTCTTATATGGAAACGTATATTCAAATATTTAAGTATTAATTAATTCACTAATCAAGTTTACTTTTACTATACAAGGTTAGAAACTTCGAGAAAACAATTAAGAAAAAGTAAGCACAAAAAGACGAAAATGTCATTTCGAAGCAAAAGGCAAAACATCAAATCAAAGAAATATAATTATTACTTACTTTACTTAATATCTAAGTGAAATAACATTAGGTAATGATTTGAAATGTGATGTTAAGTGTTGAAAAAAATAAGATTACTTTAGAAGTAAGTAAGGTTATTTTGGTAATTTGGTAAAGAGACATTTTGGTAACTTACCGCTTCATTTCTTTTTCTATACATACCAACCACTACATCACTTATTTTTCACGCTTTTCATTCTTCTTCTTCTTTCTTTTCTAAGCTCTCTTCTTCTTTTTCTTCTTTAGAACTTTAATGGCTTCTTCTTCTCTTCTAAATGCTTACAAACTTTTTCAAAATCATATCAAATCAACTCCAAACACCACCAAACTTTGGCAAAGACCTTAGAATACCATTAGAACATGGTTTAGGATCTAATAAGTGAAGAAATGATGGAGGAAGGGGATGATCAAGGCAAGGCCGAACATATGTAATAGAAGGAGTATGTCTTGAAGCTTCGAAGCGAGAATAAGAGAAGGAAGTGCTGCCAAGATCAAAAGGAAAGTCTAGGGAAAAGATTTGGTGAAGATAAAAGGATTTAGTGAAGTGTTGGATGATATGAATGTTGGTAGGAAGTGAATAATTTGGTTAAAGGTGAGTACTCTTATTTTCTAATAAATCCATAAATTATTTCAAGAATAATGATTTAAAAGTTTAGTATATAATGGATGATTTAGTGGATGATAAATTGGTTTGATAAATGATAATAAAAAAGATTAGTAATTAAGCAACGTTAATTAAATGAGAATTAAATCCATACAAATATGTGTGTAGAAGTTATTTAGCCTCTTAATGATTTTGAATAAGTTAAATTAGTTTAAATATGGTTTAGAACAAATTGAAAGTGTTTCGAACAAGTTCCAAAGCAATTCACACAATTGGTCAAAATCGAGCTTGTCACGTAGCGGTAGTTTGTAAATTTTGACCTATAACTTCAAATTGAGAATGATTATAAGTCGGATTTCTTCGAAATAATTTTTTTTGGTCCACAATGATAATAGTTTTCCAACGAAGAAAGAAATTAAGATTTCATCAAGTAGAGTTTGAAATATGCCCAAAACAGTTTTCTAAAAACATCGCGGTTTTGCAGTTCGGAGTCCAAAAAGTGATTTATTTGTAAATGATATTTTTAAATGATTAAAAATATGAAATAAATTTGATAAATCTATTAAAATGGTTTAAAAGAGATTTGGAATGGAAAATATGAATTCTCAAATATTAAAAAGTTGTTTAAATCAAATGAGCTTATATAACACTTGTTGCAGCACTTTTATGCTGCGAATTCTGTAACCTTTGAATATGAGTTTAAACATAATGATATTTTCTAGAATCAATTATGAATGTTTTTAAAATAATAATTAAGTATTTTAAATGATGATTTAGAAGTTCAATAAATCATTTCTAAACTGAAGATTAATAACTGAGTATGCGGAAATGACTAGTACATTTGTCCTGCGTGTGAGATCTAAAAAGATAAAAACAAGGTGTTTAACTAAGGTTGGGGATGGAGCAACCAGTGCCCTGAACTTACCTGGACTGTGTTTTCTCTTTTTAGATGAGGGGTGGAATAGATCGAAAGGAAAGCCTGGCTGCTCTAAAAAAGATCATATTTAAGTGTTTTCAAGATAAAAGAAAAGAAACAAATTCTTTGAATGTTAATTAACCACCTATCATCTTTTATTCGATGATTGGTCGAAGGAACCGGGATCGGATTTGGGTGATTTCTATTTGATAACCTCGTCAAACTAATTTTCGAAAATAAAACATATTGAAGACAAAGATCGTTAAAAGACAAAGATATTCATGATATAGGATTACTTGCCATTAGTCCCTAGAGGGGAAATTTAACATATTTAAGATGGCAGTAGTGCTCTGTTATGAAAGTATTCAATTTGCAAAAATATGATTTGAATTTAAAAAAGAAATCTTTGATTAAGGTTTAATGAATGATTTGGGAATATTTTCCCTAAGTTAAAAGTTATAGATTAATATAAGAAATCTTTAATTAAGAGTAAAAGAATGATTTGGAAAGGTATTCTTGAGTAAAAGAGAAAATGATTAGGAATTATTCCAAGATTTAAGAAAGGTTTAAATAAACCAAATGATTTCATAAATGAAGCTTAATGATTCCATATACATTTGAGAAGAAAATGGAATAAATTGAAAAGAATATATCTAAGAAAGATAATTGATTTAAATAAAAGATGAAGTAATTGGTTTATAATTGATATCCACTTATGAACTTAACATCTTTAAAATCGATGGTTGGCTTCGAAGGAACCGGAGTCAGATTTAGGTAATTCCTATTCAAAATCCACTTCGAACCAATGTATATGTTCGAATGTGAAGACATGTTGAATATGATGATTAATGAAGACCGGGGATCTTCATAGCGTGAAGACTGCTTGTTGAACAATCTCCGGTTGGCCCCCATTATAGAGTTATTTATAGTAGTGGTCTCCTTGTGATGGAGATTTTTCGAATTGCAAGGACTACTCGCTACTAGTGATAGTACGAGAGTGCCTTCGGTTTCGTTCAGTCCCAGAACGAACTTATATGGACGAATGTCTGACATTGCATTTCTGAGACACAACGTTTGTCTTTTACAAATGTACATTTGTGGTGGCGGAGAAGGAAACTTCTCTTAGCTTAACACCCTTCTCTGAGACATACGAGCTCAGAGGTTGTATGCTTGTGGAAGTCAAATAGTGATCAAAGGTATGGCAATGTGGCATTCAAAGTGGAACCTGTTATGATCGAAGCGTGGTTTTGTATGAAAAACGTAGCTTTGAAGAATTTGAGCGTAGCCTCGCGAGCCTCACACCCCGGTTATGATGGAATTCTATGTGGTCAGATGTATGCTCGCATTTTGGATAGTAGTGATTTGGGTTATTAGATGTTCTAAGCCCCAGATACTAGATACTTCTAGGCCTCATGGAAGGGATGCGCGAAGTCTGAGTCCTTGGATGTTATTCGCAGATTGCATCCATTTTTATCCATTTATGTTGTTGATAACGACGTTTGAGTCTTGGATGTAAGCCGTGGATATAGATTGATCTTTCCACTAGTTTCCTATCGTGTAGGAAATCCAATCCTAATACAAGATTTATGGTTTTGATTGTATTCCCAAAATAGCTGTAATGAATTGCAAATATTTCAGCTATCCCTTTTGGTATCATATATTCTGTTGGGATATTCCGTTAACCTAGTGCAGGATATTACCTTAGACTTAGTCCAGGTATTGATACGTTATTTGAATAAGTTTATTTGAAAAGCATTTTCAAAAGAATGTCATTAAAAATAATATCAAGTGTATTTTGGTATAAAAATGTTTTGGTTATCATAAGGTAAAAACGCGTCCGTGTTTATGTATGGGCGTGGTCTTATGAGATACCCTTCTTTTCAAAGGATTTGATAACAACGTCATGATCTATACATTTAAATTTCGAGTATCTCACGCGGGTTTATCAAGCCTGATTCGGGTATTTTTAATACTCGGGTCAGCTCTGAGTAGTTTCAGGTTTAGTTGAAGACGGTTGGAGTTTCCAGAGGAGAGCTGGAGATCTTCATCATCGTATGGACGTATTCTATTATCCGCTGTAGTTTGTCAGTTTTAGTTTGAAGTTTGTCAGCAATTGTAAGGATAGGTGTTTATAACTGTCCAAGCTGAATTTAGGTTTGACTCTGATATTGTATTTAAAATTTTCCGCTGTAAATATTATTATTGAAATAATATATGTTATTCAATTCGTGTAAGATTCTGTTATGTCTTTATTTTCTTTCTACCCTTAATGATCTGCTTATTCGTGCAATTTGAGTTGGACATGTGCAGTTTATTGTCGATTCAAATGGTATGGAAAAACGTGCCATTACAAAAATGCTACATCAAACTATCATTTTGCATTTTGTAAATATAATAGTGGACTTCGTAACTCAAATGTCACATTAAACTATCATTTTGCATATCATAAACATGGTAGTATAAAATGCTATATTAAATCTTGTTTTGCATATTGTAATCATGATATTGGACTTTGTAACTAAAATTCTACATCAAACTATCATTTTGCATATTTTAAAGATGATAGTGGACTTCATAACTCAAATGGTACATTAAAATATCATTTTGCATACCTTAAATATGTTAGTGGACTTTCTGATTAAAATGCTACATAAAATCTCATTTTGCATATTATAATCATGATATTGGACTACATAACTAAAACACTACATTAAACTATCGTTTTGCATATTTTAAACATTATAGTGGACTTCAGAACTCAAATGCTACATTAAACTATCATTTTGCATATCATAGGCATGGTAGTGGTCTTTATGATTAAAATGTTACATTAAAAAATACATATGTTATATGTAGTTATTTGTCACGAACCGAACTCGATGTCCGATAACAACATCAAATTCGTATCGCGGGAGCTTGCAACACCCATTAGATGATAAATAACACAACGGAAATAAAAGATGATATCACTGATATAACATGAATACACTATCCGATACACCAATATGATACAATGATAATCATCAACATCAGAGAATATACAACATAATACAGCAGAACATGATAAACTATGAATAAGTCTTCAACAGAATATAATACTGCAACTCTGATCCAAAAGCTCCAAAACTCCTAGCTCGATCTACCCATAAGCTTTCACCAAGATAAGCAAGTCTCGTCTGAATCCAAAGACTGAACCAGCTCCATATAATCTACTAAACCCAACTCTAGATTGCCCGTGTGGAAAATTGTGGGTACCCAGAGTTTAGAAAACGAACAATAAACTCCGGGTCAGTCATGGGACTGGTATGAGCAAACAAAAACAGTTTGTCTTTAAACACAATCAAAGATTTAAATTTCAAAATCGCAATGCTTTTGTGTTGAGGAGATAGGATATTAAATGTAATTGTCTTTGAATATGTTTACATACTTATGATCTTACTGACATTTATTAGTTTGTACAAAGATATTTTGTTTGTTTGTTTCACTAGTGTCTTCTTTAACAAGCTTTCAAGTCTTGTTTGAATTGCTTTGCCATGTTATTGCATTACATATGAAATCTACAGCAATATATTTGCCTTGTTTAATATACTGGTACAACATTATGATCTGATATTTTTCTATTTTTTTTTCCTTACTTTTGTCTTTATTAAAATCCATTTGATTTTATTGATGTGCAGTTTTGTGTTGTAGACAATGGCTTTATTATTTCTTGTTTTGCAAGTTTTTGGTACATAGATATTTTTGTTTACTTGCTTCATTCTTACCCAAACTGATTTGCTTTTACATACTTATCTTTTTATTGTTCACACTTGAATAGATTATATTGTTTTGTAATTTATCTTCTAATTATATTTCTAACATAAGTATTAAATTTTATAACGCTGCTCAAACACTTCCTTGAAACGACTCCAAGTAAATTCATCTGCCGACTCATCCAATGTAACTGTTTCCTACCAAACTAAAGCCTCTTCCTGGAGTTGCCAAGAAGCTATCAATCGCATCTGATCATCTTCTAATTTTAATCCCTTGAAAATCCTTTCACACGATCGAATCCAGGC
Source organism: Allium cepa (assembly GCA_030765085.1). Classification (NCBI taxonomy): domain Eukaryota; kingdom Viridiplantae; phylum Streptophyta; class Magnoliopsida; order Asparagales; family Amaryllidaceae; genus Allium; species Allium cepa. Next base: position 43,436,014 of record CM060937.1, read on the forward strand.
TTGTGCTTCGATAACAGATTCTTTGCCAGTGAACGACTTTCCACCTAGTCTAGAAAAATTTCGATGTAGATCAGCCAAATTTGATTGAGATTGAATAGGAATATCATTCGTTGCAGGGCTTTGACCAGTTGAAGTGGTACTTTCCTGTTTCCTATTTCGTTCTCTTCTTCCACTCATTCTTACTAACTGTGAATAGTAAGAAAACCGATTTAGGCATTCGGACGAAATATCTTAGAGAATAACAACAGATAAAAGAATAGATTAAGAAATTTAGATTGGTTCCACTGGTTGTACTCATTCTAGGGTATACTTCACCCTATCTCTAATGAGCCATCTAATGTGTTACACTCCGTAGCTAAAGTTCTTACTCAACCTTTAGCTCTGATACCAATCTGTCACGACCCGAACTCGATGTCCGATAACAACATCAAATTCGTATCGCGGGAGCTTGCAACACTCATTAGATGATAAATAACACAGCGGAAATAAAAGATGATATCACTGATATAACATGAATACACTATCCGATACACCAATATGATACAATGATAATCATCAACATCAGAGAATATACAACATAATACAGCGGAACATGATAAACTATGAATAAGTCTTCAACAGAATATCATACTGCAACTCTGATCCAAAAGCTCCAAATCTCCTAGCTCGATCCACCATCAAGCTTTCAACAAGATAAGCAAGTCTCGTCTGAATCCAAAGACTGAACCAGCTCCATATAATCTACTAAACCCAACTCTAGACTGCCCGTGTGGAAAATTGTGGGCACCCAGAGTTTAGAAAAGGAACAATAAACTCCGGATCAGTCATGGGACTGGTATGAGCAAACAAAAACAGTTTGTCTTTAAACACAATCAAAGATTTAAATTTCAAAATCGCAATGCTTTTGTGTTGAGGAGATAGGATATTAAATGTAATTGTCTTTGAATATGTTTACATACTTATGATCTTACTGACATTTATTAGTTTGTACAAAGATATTTTGTTTGTTTGTTTTACTAGTGTCTTCTTTAACAAGCTTTCAAGTCTTGAATTGCTTCGCCTTGTTATTGCATTACATATGAAATCTACAGCAATATATTTGCCTTGTTTAATATACTGGTACAACATTATGATCTGATATTTTTCTATTTTTTTCCTTACTTTTGTCTTTATTAAAATCCATTTGATTTTATTGATGTGCAGTTTTGTGTTGTAGACAATGGCGTTATTATTTCTTGTTTTGCAAGTTTTTGGTACATAGATATTTTTGTTTACTCGCTTCATTCTTACCCAAACTGATTTGCTTTTACATACTTATCTTTTTACTGTTCACACTTGAATAGATTATATTGTTTTGTAATTTATCTTCTAATTATATTTCTAACATAAGTATTAGATTTTATAACGTATATTTTATTTTATATTTTTCACTTAATATTGATAAGTAGTTTTATTCTATTTTATTTTAAACACTTTACTTATAATTCAATTCAACTGAAAATATTCATTTTTTGAGTTTCAAATCCAAATTTTACAAAATATATTAGTATATACATCTTATTAAATTTGAAAATTTCAAATAAATCCGTAATTTAATCCAAAAATTCAATTAAATTATAAATTTAAATTCGTCATTAAACTGGGATCGTTACATATTACTTTGCATATTCTATTCGTGGTAGTTCTTTATGAATGCTTATTTCATTTTGTATATTCTATCATGAAAGTTCACTTTAAATATACTTATGTTAAATTCAAGTATCATTTTGCATATTTTTCATCCTTGTTCAATAGAAATATACTTATGTTATATCCAACTATCATTTAGCATATTAGTCAATCATTTAGCATATTAAACATAGTCATTTAAGCAAGATAATGGTACTATATTTTAAAAGTACAAATTTTATATTAGTCAATCATTTAGCATGTTAAACACAGTCTATTGTGTTTCAAATATAGAAATGCTAGACCAAAATATCAACTTGTGATTAAAACTTTTTGGACTTTCTTCATCTTCTATGTTCTGCTTCTCCATTTATTTCTTACCTCTAGATTTAGCGGCTCTCAACTATAATTTTCATGAAATTTCTGATTTACATTTGAATTGGAGTGTCAAATTAGGTTTTTCCGATTTTGGAATGGAAGGCGCGGCTTGGACAACGATGGTGGCTTGGACGACGGCGGCTTGGGTGGCGACGACTAGAGTAAGCTACAGTGGCGGTGGCTTGGGCTTGCTTCAGACGATGGCTTTAGACGACAGAAGGAATGGTTGAAGTCGAAAAATTAAAGAAAACATGATATTGTCCCTGAGCATAAATTTTAAAAGTTGCATCTTAGATATAAAAATTAGTTTAAAGGTTTTCCTTTAAACTAATTACGTCATTTCAATACATAATCTTTATAGTAGAAATTTTAAATACATAGATAAGAGTCTATCCTAAACTCGGCCTGAACAGTTATAAATCTTTGTCCCTACACCCTACTAATGCTGAATACGAATAGTAAACAAATGCAGCAGAAATGGAAATGGATAACCATCTATAGTGGAAACTCCAGCTCCTGCTCCAAGCTCCTCCAAAATGTTCCAAGCTATATCTGAACTACTTGGCGGTCCAAAAAAAGGCCCAGAGTTTAAGGGAAAAGAAAATAAACTCTGGGTCAGTCATAGGATTGATTTTAGAAAACTCAAAACATGGATATTTTTGAAGGGTATCTTATAAGACCATGCTGCACATAAACATGGATGTTTTTTTACCTTATGATAACCAAAAAATTACTACGTAAAATCCAGTGATATTATACCAGTGTCTAGGTTACAAAGACATACTAATAGCCAAAATGTTATATTAATTAAATTCCAGCATAATAGATGTGCAACTAAGTCTGAAGACACTTATTGGAGAATGGATTCCGTACTATGATAAGGTAAGGGACTATCTTCCGTAAGTACATCTCTAGAGGAATGTATGGAGGACCCATAGATGATCCTCTGCATCAGGCAATACCGACCAGCCTCGTTCCAGTGACCAACACAATGATCCTGAATTGTACCAAATATAAAATTACCTCGATCATTCCCAACATATCTGTGGCCACATCATACACAATAAACTCGGTATGTAGAAGGTAATCTAAAAAGGTGATGACCGTACCCTAATAGGTGTGACCCATATAGCCTTGCAGCATTCCCTGCTTTAGTCATTTTTGGGTGTGAGGCCTGATGTGATGTGTTACCTTTTACAAAACAAATCCCACTTTGAATGCCATATTGTCATTTCTAATAAAAAATTATTAATTTCCAAAAAAGTATAAACCCTAAGTTCTTACGCCTTAAGGAAGGCTATTAAGTATAAGAGGGGTTACCTCGTACACCACCAAACAGATGTATGTTTGTAAAAATCAATGTATGCGGTCTTAGAAATACAATGTCAGACACTCGTCCATACAAGTATGATTTGCATCGAAGATTTAAAAATGAAAATACCACTGCCACCATATATATGATGTGGGAATTATCGCAGAGGTTGGTTGTAAGCAGCCCTACATTATGAAGATCTCCATCTTCAAATCATTGTCTTCAATATGTCTTCACTTTCAAACGCGTATATTGGTTCGAAGTGGTTTTCGAATAGGAATCACCCACATCTGATTCTAGTTTATCCGAACCAATTATCAATAAAAGATGACAAGTATGTGGATGATTATTATTCAATTAATCAATATCTTTATCCGAGTAAAATATCTTCATAGAGATATATGTCTTTAAACCATTTTCTTTTTCAGCTTATACGGGATTATTAAACCTCTTTTTAATTTTGGAAATACCAAATCTCTTTGATTACATAGGAAAACATTATTGAGTAAAAAGGGATCATAGAAATTATACAAGTTTTACTCAATACTAATTTCCATATTCAACCCGTATTATTCACCGAAGAACGATGGAATCACCTTTCAAATCCAAACAGATAGTATGATTTCCCTCCTTGAAATTTAATACAGAATTTAACTAAATTTTTTGCCTATATCACCAAACAAATTATTATTTTAAAATCTGGTTTAACTTTTGAAAAATTCCAAGTCTCATTTTCTTTTATCTTAGCAAGAAGCGATCTGAGTAAATCAAATTAACTATCTCCTCCGTTACAACTAATCCAAATAGCTAGGGATAATCAGGGGTAAAAGAAAATAAAGATAGAAGAACGAAAAATAGATTCTCACATCGCATTTAAGAACTTGTAGTTATACATATAGATAGTATATGCATTCACTCTCAAAATGTGCTATCAAAGTCATAGTAAGTACTAACCCAGCTAGGTATAGATATAACCGCCTATCCCTATAGGTGCTGGCAGATACTTATACATAATACCGTGGAAATAAAATTTGTTAACTATCTATGAAGGACCCTCTAGCTTCATGGTCCATACTCTTTCCAAAATGCTCCAAGCTACCTAACTACTTGGCTGCTCAAAAAAATATGACATCTAGAGTTTAAGGGGAAAAGAAAATAAATTTTGGATTAGTCATGGAACTGGTGTGAGAAAACACAATAATATGGATACTTTTGAAATCAAAGGGTATCTCATAACCATGTCACACATAAACACGGATGGATTTTTGCCTTATGATAACTAAAACATTTACTACGTAAAATTAGGGATATTATATTTAATGACATTCTTTAAAAACTCTTTCAAATAAATATATATAATCATAGCTGAAATTATTACATTTAATAAATTCCAGCATAATAGGTTTACAACTAAAACTGGAAATGATCGTATTGGTGAATGGATTCCATACAATGACAAGATAAGGGACTGCCTTCTAATAGTACATCTCTAGAGGACTGTACCGAGGCACTGCCCCGCTGCCCTCTACCAACACAATACCAGCCTCACTTTACCATAGATAGTACCAAATATCTCATTACCCAAGTCGTTCCCTACCTATCCAGGATACCAAAGCATACACAACATGCCCGAAATATAGATAGTAATCAAGAAAATTGATGAACATATTCTAATGTATATGAACATATCCTAATGGGAGCGACCTGCTTAGCCTTACCGCATCTACCATATTTTTGTCATTCCAGGGTACGAGGCTTAAGGTCATGTTTACGTTGCATAGAATCATCAAATCATACTTAGATGTCACATTGCCATTTCCATCACACACCGTTGATTTTCACAAGTGTATGACCACTGAGCTTGAACGTCTCAGAGAAGAGTGTTAAGTGCAAGAGAGGTTACCTCGTACACCCCTAAACAGATGTACGTTTGTAGCGATCAATGTACGTGTATTTTAGAAATGCAAGGTCAAACATTTTCCCATATAAGTTGTCTAAGAACAAGACAAAACGAAGGCACTCTCCTACTACATCCTATTTTGGGAATCACCCCTAGGATTAGTGGCGAGAAGTCCTTGCATCGAAGATTTTCAAAATTAAGTACTATTACCACCATATGTATATAATATGGAAATCGAGGGGCTAGTAGAAAGTAGCCTTTCATTATGAAGATCTCCATCATAAATTATTGCGTTTATCATGTTTTCACTTTAGAACGTACATTGGTTCTCAGTGGTTTTCAGATGGGAATCAACCAAATTATATCCTAGTCGGTTCGAATCAATTATCAATACAACATCTTTTAGAGATATATCATTTCTTTTCCAGGAAATACGAGATTATTAAACTTTTATTTAACTTTGGGAAGCACCAAATCATTTCTCATAAATCATGTTGGAAAACATTATTGAGTAAAAAGGATTCATAGAAATTATACTAATTTTACTCAATATCAATTTCTGTACTCAATAAGTACTATTCGTCGAATAACGGTGAAATCACCTTTCAAATTCACATGAATAGTAAATATTTCCTCCTTGGAATTTGACACTAAGCATAAGAAGATTACTTCTACACAATCCAAGATGTATTAAATTTGTAAATTTGAATCTTTTATACTTGCGTCTTTTTCAACATTTCGACCTTATCTATACCTCACCCAGGAAAGAGGCCAGGTGAGCTAGGACACTGGTTACTCCTAAACATCTCCTTAGTTTAAGTACCCCACACTCGGATCTCATGAATAAAAAAATCTAGTCTACTCATCGGCTTTTAGAGCCAAGATTAAATCTTTTATTTATAACAGCTTTTTTCAGCGATTTATTTAAACTCCTTTAAAATTAATTGTAAAACTTCCAAATCATCTTTAAACTACTTAATTATTTATTTGAAAATGTTCCTAAATAATTTGGGAAAGAATAATTAAGTTAAAACCGTTGTTTGCAAAAGTTACTAGAAAGTGCTGTGAAAAAATGCTGCAAATAATGATTTTAAGGCTTCATTGGTCAAAAGAACTTTTCTATCAATTGAAAGTCCATTTTTATAACTCAAATCTCATTTAAAACATTTTAAAAATTTTATAGAAATTATTTCATATTTTTAAAGAATTAAAAATATATATTTAAAGCAATTTCCATTTAGATTCCGAACTGCCAAACCGCAACTGTTTTGAAAACTTGTTTTGCTCATATTTTAAAATCTATTACATGAAATCCCAATCATTTTCTTTTTTTCAAAAACTATGATTGTAAAAGTTTGGAAAATTCTTATTCCAAAGAACTCTGATTCCTATTCCATCGTATAAATGAATTTAAACTATTATAGCGCAAAATGACGAACTGTCGTTATGTGAAGCGCTTGTTTTTGACTCCAATTTCAATTCTTTTCAAAACTACACCAAATTGATTTTTAGTGATTATAAACCATTTATAAATTAATTTAAAGAGCTCATTACACTTTTATAATTCATTTCGCAAAGTGATTTTCGTTGTGTAATTTCACCGTGTATTAAACGTGAATTGTTCACACATTCAAACAACCATATTTTTCACAACCAAAACATGATGATCAAAATATAACAACCAATCATTCCAAACATGTAACAACCCTGAATTTTGTGATTTATTTAATTGTTTATTTTGATTATTTTATTTGAAATTTTGATTTGACAACTTTATTTTATTTATTAAAATGAATAAGTTGTGTTATTTTAAATATAAATGTTGATTTTATGTGAATTATAGTTTCAAATTTGTATAAACTGGATATTTTACTGAAAAGTGGATTTCTGGTCAAATCAGTCAAACTTTGACTTTTAAATTTAAAATTTAAATATTTAAATTCTTAAATTTTATCTTTTATTATGAAAATAGATTTAATAACATGAATATTGCCTTTCGTTTCGTTGGAAATGAATTTAAATTGTGAAAGTTATGTACATTTCAATATTGAGTACAATTTGAGTTATTTAGCAATTTTGGTTATTTTAAATTATAAAAATTATATGTTCCTTGTCATATTTTATTTTAATATCTGTTAATATGTTATTTTATGTATATTTTTGTCTTATAATATTTTTAAAATAAAGTAAATAATTTTCCAAAGCCATTGGTAAATTTCTTGTAATTTTTATGTCCTGTTTGCTATTTTTAAACAATTTCTTTTTTCCTTTTTCTATTTTTCTCCAATTTAATTATTTATTTTATTTTGAAAATGATAAATAAATTATTTTATTTCAAATTTTCACTTCATAATATTTTTAAAATGAAGTGGATATTTTTCCAAGACTAGTAGTGATTTATTTGTAATTTCTGGACACTGTTTGTATTTTTAAGTAATTTCTTTCATTCTTTTTATATGTTCTTTAAAATTAATTATTTATTTTCTTATATTTTTACTTGGTTTCGGTTTGTAAAGTATATTTTTGAGTTATTTTGTTTTTATAAAATCAAAGAGAAAAGGAAATACCAAAGGTTTTAAAAAAAGTGCAAAGTCCTTTCACCTTCAAAACTTTTCAAATGCCATAACCTTCACTTTAATTCATTTTTCTGTCCACTTCTTCAGTTTTGGCCATGTATTATTTTACTTTTCACATGAAAAACAACTCAGCACTTCTCATTCTCATGGCTTCTTCCAACTTCCTTGGTAATGGCCTCATCTTTTTGCACTTTTTCTTCCATTTTTTTTTCATACTTTTGCCTTGTTTCTCTCTTCTATTTGCATGGCCTCCTCACCATAGCCACGGCCACCATCCCATACCACTCCTCCTTGGCATCATCACCACCCACTACTTCAGGTTAGACCATGGCCGAACCCTCCTTGAAGCCAAACTTCACCAAAAAAATGCAAACAATGTCCAAAACAATGCATAGCCGAGCCTACCTTCATCTACCCTTCATCCACCACCAAGGCCACCAACTTGAGCCGCCGCCACCACCTTGCTACCACCACTACTCACCACCTAAACCTCTGTCCAGACCTGTACCTGATGATGACGGAGCCATTTGTCCCATAGACCGAGCCAAAAGTTGAACCAAACTCCACTATGTTGCCTAGTCTCTTGATATTCTTATGTTGTAACTTCCTCCACATGTTCTAGCCTTTATGCCATGCATTCCTATGATCAAACCTGAGCCAAATTCATGTCAAACCTGACCTAAATAAACCCCTAGGCCATGCAAAGCATTGTAGAAAACAAGGCAAAAGATTTGACATTCAAATCTCTTTTCATTTCAAAGTTATTTCAAATTGAATGTTGTATTGAATTGTAATTTTATTTTGTTTTGTTTTGGGTTGTAACACAAGTTCTAAACTTGGATCTCTTCCCACTTGAGCCTATTGTTGTGTCATCGTGCCTTCTGGAATCCGTTGCGTCATTTGTATTGCAATCTCCAGCCATAAAAGTGAGTAAAACTCACACGACGTTCATACTTATGCAGTTGTGAAACAACAACAATTGGATGTGTAGAAAAATTTATACTATGTTATAAACAGCCTATGATTAATTGTATATGATGTTAATCTGTTAAAAATTCATGTCATATCAATTGTTAGTTATTTATATGTTGTTACTTTTCATTGATATATGTATATCACACTGCAAATTCCCTGTAGATTAGAAATCACTATGGGTTGAAATGATACATACCCGAACAGACTTTAGAATAGAGTAAAATCATTATGGGCTGAAATGATAGGTCTGAACGGTTTTTAAATTATTATTTTGACTTGGGATTGCGGGCTTGAAATGATAGAACCCGGATTTTTATTTGTAAATTGCTGATTGAAATGATATATATCCGTACCACTTGACCTAGGTTAGAAAACTATATACAGGCCCGTGGTTATATTTGTAAATTTTCTGGAAATTTTGAAGTTATTTTAAAAGTGTATATATATTAAAATTTGATTAAATTAGATTTTTAATATTAAATAAAGAAATTTTGGAATTTCCTATAAGTTAAAATTTTGAGAAAATTGAATAGTTGCATTGATTTTTTGAAATAAAACTTAAGTGGAGAATTGGAATTTTAGTTAAATAAATAAAATTGAAAATTAAATTTATTTGAAAAAAATGGAGAAAATTTAAGTGTTAAGTTGTTTATTTAAAAATGTGAAGAATTGAAAATTTTACACTTGAATTTATTAAAAGAATTTGTTGAAATTTGATTTAATTATAAGGAATTTATTTTGATAAAAACAATATGTTAATGATATGTTAATGAGCATTTTTAATGTTAAATTATGATTTTTAAAATGTTTAAAGGGTTTAAAATGAAGTTTATTATTTGCTGGAATACACTAAAATCTGGAAATCACTTTTAATAGCATTCAGAAGTGCTATGGTTTCTGAATTGAACTAAAACTGTGTAAAAAGAGGTATTACAGCATTTTCGAAATGCTGTAGTTGTTGTAGTTGAACTTATAGGCTAAACTTGAACTCAGGTCTACTGTAGCATTTCTGTAAAAATGCTGTAGTGGTCTGCAGTCTTTGTTGAAATTAATTTAAAACCTTGTTTTGAAATCTGAGCTACCGCAGCATTTCTGGAAATACTGTCTTTTCTGTTTTAAACTAAAATTTAACTAAAACTGAGTTTTAACAGCAGTTTTTAAGTGCTGTCTTTGCTGAATTAAAATGTTTTCAAGTATAACTTATAACAGCCTTTTCTAAATGCTGTGAATGGCTGAAATTTTAATAAATATGATTTCTGACTTAGTAAATGAGCTCAGAATGAATTGAAACTTTGAAATTTGAATACGTGACTTGAAAGAAGAATAATTTCACTTTTAAACGATTTAAATGAATGAAATAAATTGGAAAATGAATCATTTTAGAAGATGATTTGAATTGAAATAAATGAATGTTATCTTTGAACTTTAAAGGGTATTAAACTTGATATTTGTATTTGAATTTTAATCATCATTAAAAAGGAAATTTAGGAAGGATATGACATTTTGAAATATTGAAATGATTTGGAAATGATTCAATCTTCATTCGATAAAGAATTGGGTTTTGACATGATATTTTATTTTGAAGAATAATGTATTATTTTTAAAAGTTATAACCACGGTTATAATAACAATTGGTTGGCAAAGAGACTGAGATCGGATATGGATATACTCTCCGTCGATACCAAAAACCACTTTGACAACTGTGTATGTGGTGGGGATTCCAGAATGAAGTAGGATGGCGGCGACGTTCTTGAGATACATTACGTGGACCCAACTCCCGTGAGTTGGCATAAGGTGGCTAAAACAGGAGCGGTCTCATGCCAGTTGAGGTCGCACCTCGTAGCGGACGCATTTCTTCGATACTATACTCATACTTGTGATTGATTAGATGGTCATCCTCCGATTTTGGTTGGGAGTGTGTTCCGCGGTGGGCGTATGTGGCTGCTGCGTTACCACCAGCCCGAGTGTCGTAATTGGTATATCTACCCTGGCATTGCCTTATGTGCCGTGTCACCTACCATACCGAGCCTTTACTACGAGTTTGGATTTCTCCCGTAGCCCGTGGAGTATTTAGGGTAGTCTCCCGATCTGGAGATATGCTGATACTGGATGGACTACTGGGACTATTACGTGTTAAGGTGGAAAATGTAAAGCCTTAATGCTATTTAAAAGTATGTTTATTTTACTCTTAGACATTATTATAATAAAGCAATATTACTACATAGTAAATAGTTTAACAGATCATTAGAGGATGGGCGGTCCCAAGCATCTTCTAAGTTACTTGTACCTTTGCTACAGTTCACTTGAGTTGGTTTACATTGTATAAGTATGTATGTTATGACTCGAGTGTTTGTAATTTTATTCACGCTCGGGTCAGCCTGAGTTATTCACAGATTTGGATTACACTTTCTGGAGATTGGAATCGCTGGAGATTATCTACTTATCTAGTCTTATCTATTCTAGCTCTGTTGTTCTATTCAGCTTGTACTTGGTTGTCATCTTTAGACTTCTGTTGTACTTTATTTTCTTCTTTTGTATTTTAATTAACTCTGATATATTTATATAGTAGCTTCATGAACTTCCATTTCTTTTACTTTTGCTGCATTATTATATACTCTGTATCTGTGATCTGTGATTATTATTTACTGTATATTCTGAGATTTGCCAAATTTTTATTAACAACGCGGTATTTTGAGCAATTCACTTCCGGCATGAGTGTCTACCTATACACTTATAATGGATGCGAATTGTTGAAAATATCGGGTTGTTATAGTTGGTATCAGATCTTTGGCTTTGAGGCAAAACTTAGAATGTATGGTAAATTTAGTTACAGAATCACTTTCATCCAAACTTAAATCTCTTCTTCTTTGATCCAAATTTCATTTGAATTTTGGAACGTTCCCTACAGTTCCAAAATTCATTCGTGTCCCTCACTATTCATCTCCTTTTGATTCTGGAGTATCCGATAACACCACTTCGACTGAGCTTTATAGTGAATTAGCGGTCCCGCCAATCTCAAGAATTCATTTGTAAAGGGGGAAACTCCTTCACAATTAGCATCGATTCACCAGAGATTTATATCTATCCTCGGTTTAGATGCTAGTATATCTTATTGTCCCAAACTCTATCTCTTGAGGTCGAATGTAGATTTACCCCAGAAAATCCACATCGATCTTATTCTTTAAGTCACGGTTGAGCGGTTAAGGTTACCTGTAATTTATATAAGCTTATCCATCTTCCAATTCTGTTATTTAATCATGTCATCCTTGTTTCCAACTTATTTTTAAAATCAGAATTTCCTTTGATTTGAGTTAATCAAAATTTGAATCTCTATCCTTCTTTGAAAATCTGTTCCTGTATAGTGTATTTGTGAACTAATATTTAAAATTAAAATGTTTTATATATTGTATTGTTTGAGTTGTTGATGTTGAATTGGGTTTCTGATCAATTCGTCTGATCAACGCTATCGATAAGATTTCCAAAACACTTTGACAGAACAAACTGGCACAATATTATTTTAAAATTTGGTTAATGAAATAAATTTTGATATATAAGTTTATGGAACTTAATAAATTGATTTAAGTTGATAATTTGAAATGATAATACTTGATTTATCATTTATTGTTCTAAAATGAATTTATAAATAGTTGTTTATAAATTTATTTGGAAACTGAAATGAATTTAAAACAAGAATTTGAGAATTCAAATTCCGATGATTTCGAACTTTGGTTTAAAGTTTTAAAAAGGGATATATTATGTAAATTATTTTCAAATAGAAATTTGTTTCCAAAGAATTTTAAAGTTTAAATTTAGTGCTCTTCTCTTTGTCGCTGAAAAATAACTTCGGTGATGATTGCAGCATTATCGACATTCATTTTCGAGTTTTGAAGTGAAGAGACTGTTCTGTAGTCTTGCTACAGCTTTGTTTTGGGAATTTAATTGATTTGAATTTCTAAAATATGACTTGATTTATAATATATATAGATATATGATTTAAAATTGATTTGACATATTATATATATATATATATATATATATATATATATATATATATAATTACTTATCTCCAAATGGTTTGGAGGTAATCGAAAATTTAGTTCTTAAATTTTAGCTTGAAGAATATTTTCAATTATAAAAAGAAAATCAAAAATTTGGGTAAATGATTCAAACTTGAGATAATTGAATTTGAAAGTTTCATTTGTACAACACACAATTTCATTCCAATATAACTTACCTTAATTTTCAAAAGTTGAATATGTAATTGGATAATATACAATATAAAAAGATTTTATAAATAAAATTTGAGTGGTTATAATAAATGTTATACACTTAAATTTTAGTTATAAAAGATTAAAAGAGGTAAATAGAGAAAAAGAAAATTTAAAGAATTTTATTTAAATGACTTAATAATCAAATTTGATTTAATATGGAACCTTATGTCTAACCTAGGAATTTTAATAAAGGTTATTTCCTGAAATGAATATGTTTGTATAATAAACAATGGATCTTTAAATAGATAAATAAAATACATTTTAATCGAGCATTTTGTAATAAAGTTTATTTAACTTGGAATCATAGTTTAATTGATGTCTAAATTGAAGAAGAAAAATTAAAAAATTTGATTGTTATATTTGCTATGATAAATATTTTATTTATAAAATAGATATATCATGTAAAATGAATAATTTTGATTTAAATAGTTAAAATGTATTTTTAATATCACTAAAATTTGATAATTGATAATTTGGTTTTCAAATGGAATTTTCGAGCGAAACTTATTGAAGGAATATCTTATTTATAAAATGGATATTTTAAATAAAGTGTTAGGTTGTTTGTTAAATTAAGAGTTAGGTAAAATAATGAACTTTTGATTTAATAAATGAAGTATAGTTTATTTGGATATTCCATTCATAAAAGTTTGTTTTAATAAATCGTAAGTTAAATGATATCCAAACGAATATTTCTAAAATTGGACCGATTTGAAATACTAATATATCTACCGTAGCATACTATAAGTGCTGCTGTTTCTGAAAATGCAATGTTTTAGAAATTTTATAATTGACTGAATGAACTTAGAAATTTTACAATTTTGAAATGAATATTATTTGACCTTGAATTTAAATGGTTTAAATGAAGATTATTCTAAAGGGGTTATGGTTTTCTAAGTATTATGATTTTTTTAAATAATATTTCCAAAGTGTTATGATTTTTAGTAGTATGATTTCCAAATGATAACATCTCTAAATTGTTATGATTTCAAAGTATTATGATTTCAAAGCATTATGATTTCAAATTTATTATCTTATTTTATTTTTCAAACTATCATTTGGTTGTCCTTATTTCTCTTATCTTGTTACAGAATGGGAAGGCTATTGCTTATACCAGTCTGTTTAGGAATCTTTCTATAGTATTTAATAATCTTTGGCACTCATTTTGAATCTGAGCACTGCTTTCCATCCACAGACCGTCGGTCAAGTGGAAAGAGTGAATCGGATTTTAGAGGATCTTTCGTGCTTGTGTTCCTGATTCTGGAGAATCTTGGGAAGATCATCTCCACGTTGTTAAATCTACCTATAACAATAGTTACCAGGTATAATTTCAATCTTCTTGTCATCTTGTCTTAATCTTATTTCACTCTATCTTTTTCTGTGCTTACCCCTACCTTATTCCTTTTCGGGGACAAAAAGTTTTGAGTAGGGGAGAGTGTAACAACCCTGAATTTTGTGATTTATTTTAATTGTTTATTTGGATTATTTTATTTGAAATTTTGATTTAAAAACTTTATTTTACTTATTAAAATGAATAAGTTATGTTATTTTAAATATAAATGTTGATTTTATGTGAATTATAGTTTCAAACTTGTATGAATTGGATATTTTACTGAAAAGTGGATTTTTGGTCAAATTAGCCAAACTTTGACTTTTAAATTTCAAATTTAAATATTTAAATTGTTAAATTTTATCTTTTATTACGAAAATAGATTTAATAACATGAGTACTTCTACTTCTTTTCGTTTTGGTTGGAAACAGATTTAAATTGTGAAAGTTTTGTATATTTCAATATTAAGTACAATTTGAGTTATTTAGCAATTTTGGTTATTTTAAATTATAAAAATTATATTTTCCTTGTCATGTTTTATTTTAATATGTGTTAATATGTTATTGTATTTATATTTTTGTCATATAATATTTTTAAAATGAACTAAATAATTTTCCAAAGCCATTGGTAAATTTCTTGTAATTTTTATGTCATGTTTGCTATTTTTAAACAATTTCTTTTTTCCTTTTTCTACCTTTCTTCAATTTAATTATTTATTTTATTTTTAAAATGATAAATAAATTATTATTTTTCAAATTTTCACTTCATAATTTTTTTAAAATGAAGTGGATATTTTTCCAAGACCAGTAGTGATTTATTTGTAATTTCTGGACACTATTTTGTATTTTTAAGTAATTTCTTTCATTCTTTTTATATTTTCTTTAAAATTAATTATTTACTTTCTTATATTTTTACTTGGTTTCGGTTTATAATTTATATTTCTGAGTTATTTTGTTTTTTATAAAATCAAAGAGAAAAGGAAATACCAAAGGTTTTAAAAAAAGTGCAAAACATAAGTCCTTTCACCTTCAAAACTTTTCAAATGCCATAACCTTCACTTTAATTCATTTTGCTGTCCACTTCTTCAGCTTTGGCCATGTATTATCTTACTTTTCACGTGAAAAACAACTCAGCACTTCTCATTCTCATGGCTTCTTCAAACTTCCTTGGTAATGGCCTCCTCTTTTTGCACTTTTTCTTCCATTTTTTTCCCATACTTTTGCCTTGTTTCTCTCTTCTATTTGCATGGCCTCCTCACCATAGCCATGGCCACCATCCCATACTACTCCTCCTTGGCATCATCACCACCCACCACTTCAGGTTAGACCGTGGCCGAACCCTCCTTGAAGCCAAACTTCACCAAAAAATGCAAACAATGTCCAAAACAATGCATAGCCGAGCCTACCTTCATCTACCCTTCATCCACCACCAAGGCCACCACCTTGAGCCGCCGCCACCAACTTGCTACCACCACTACTCACCACCTAAACCTCTGTCCATACCTGTACCTAATGATGGCCGAGCCATTTGACCCATAGACCGAGCCAAAGGTTGAACCAAACTCCACTATGTTGCCTAGTCTCTTGATATTCTTATGTTGTAACTTCCTCCACATGTTCTAGCCTTTATGCCATGCATTCCTATGATCAAACCTGAGCCAAAGTCATGTCAAACCTGACCTAAATAAACCCCTAGGTCGTGCAAAGCATTGTAGAAAACAAGGCAAAAGATTTGACATTCAAATCTCTTTTCATTTCAAAGTTATTTCAAATTGAATGTTGTATTGAATTGTAATTTTATTTTGTTTTATTTTGGGTTGTAACACAAGTTCTAAGCTTGGATCTCTTCCCACTTGAGCCTATTATTGTGTCATCGTGCCTTCTGGAGTCCTTGTCTCATTTTTATTGCAATCTCCAGCCATAAAGGTGAGTAAAACTCACACAACGTTCATACTTATGCAGTTGTGAAACAACAACAACTGAATGTGTAGAAAAAATTATATTATGTTATAAACCGCCTTTGGTTAATTGTATATGATGTTAATCTGTTAAAAATTCATGTCATATCAATTTTTAATTATTTATATGTTGTTACTTTTCATTTATATCTGTATATCACACTGCAAGTTCCCTGTAGATTAGAAATCACTATGGGTTGAAATGATACATACCCGAACAGACTTTAGAATAGGGAAAAACCGTTATGGGCTTAAATGATAGGCCTGAACGGTTTTTAAATTATTTATTTTGACGTGGGATTGCGGGTTTGAAATGATAGACCCGGATTTTTATTTGTAAACTGCGGATTGAAATGATATATATCCGTACCACTTGACCAAGGCTAGAAAACTATATACGGGCCCGTGGTTATTTTTATAAATTTTCTGAAAATTTTTAAGTAATTTTAAAAGTGTATATATATTAAAATTTGATTAAATTAGATTTTTAATATTAAATAAAGAAATTTTGGAGTTTTCTATAAGTTAAAAATGTGAGAAAATTGAATAGTTGCATTGAATTTTTGAAATATAACTTAAGTGGAGAATTGGAATTTTAGTTAAATAAATTAAGTAATATAAATAAAATTGGAAATTAAATTTATTTGAAAAAAATGGAGAAAATTTAAATGTTAACTTGTTTATTTAAAAATGTGAAGAATTGAAAATTTTACACTTGAATTTATTAAAGGAATTTGTTGAAACTTGATTTAATTATAAGGAATTTATTTTGATAAAAACAATATGTTAATGAACATTTTTAACGTTAAATTACGATTTCTAAAATATTTAAAGGGTTTAAAATGAAATTTATTATTTGCTGGAAATACACTAAAATCTGGAAATCACTTTTAATAGCATTCAAAAATGCTATGGTTTCTGAATTGAACTAAAACTGTGTAAAAAGAGCTATTATAGCATTTCCGAAATGCTGTAGTTGCTGTAGTTGAACTTATAGGCTAAAATTGAACTCGGGTCTACTGTAGCATTTCTGTAAAAATGCTGTAGTGGTCTGCAGTCTTTGCTGAAATAAATTTAAAACCTTGTTTTGAAATCTGAGCTACCGCAGCATTTCTGGAAGTGCTGTCTTTGCTGTTTTAAACTAAAATTTAACTAAAACTGAATTTTAACCGCAGTTTTTAAGTGCTGTCTTTGCTGATTTAAAATGTTTTCAAGTATAACTTATAACAGCTTATTCTAAATGCGGTGAAAGACTGAAATTTTAATAAATATGATTTTTGACTTAGTAAATGAGCTCAGAATGAATTGAAACTTTGAAATTTGAATACGTGACTTGAAAGAAGAATAACTTCACTTTTAAATGATTTAAATGAATGAAATAAATTGGAAAATGAATCATTTTAAAAGATGATTTGAATTGAAATAAATGAATGTTATCTTTGAACTTTAATGGGTATTAAACTTGATATTTGTATTTGAATTTAATAATCATTAAAAAGGAAATTTAGAAAGGATATGATATTTTGAAATATTGAAATGATTTGGAAATGATTCAATCTTCATTCGATAAAGAATTGGGTTTTGAAATGATATTTTATTTTGAAGAATAAAGTATTATTTTTAAAAGTTATAACCACGAGTTATAATAACGATTGGTTGGCAAAGAGACCGGGATCGGATATGGACATACTCTCTGTCGATACCGAAAACCATTTTGACAACAATGCACGTGGTGGAGATTCCAGAATGAAGTAGGATGGCGGCGACGTTCTTGAGGTACATTACGTGGGACCAACTCCCGTGAGTTGGCATAAGGTGGCTAAAACAGGAGCGGTCTCGGGCCAGTTGAGGTCGCACCTCGTAGCAGACGCATTTCTTCAATACTATACTCATACTTGTTATCGATTAGATGGACATCCTCCGATTTTGATTGGGAGTTTGTTCCGTGGTAGGCGTATGTGGCTGCTGCACTACCACCAGCCCGAGTGTCGTAATTGGTATATCTACCCTGGCATTGCCTTGTGTGCCGTGTCACCTACCATACCGAGCCTTTACTATGAGTTTGGATTTCTCCCGTAGCCCGTGGAGTATTTAGGGTAGTCTCCCGATCTGGAGATATGCTGATACTGGATGGACTACTGGGACTATTACGTGTTAAGATGGAAAATGTAAAGCCCTAATGCTATTTAAAAGTATGTTTATTTTACTATTATACATTATTATAATAACGCAACATTACTACATAGTAAATAGTTTAACGGATCTTTAGAGGATGGACGGTCCCAAGCATCTTCTAAGTTACTTGTACCTTTGCTACAGTTCACTTGAGTTGGTTTACATTGTATAAGTATGTATGTTCTGACTCGAGTGTTTGTATTTTTATTTACGCTCGGGTCAGCCTGAGTTATTCACTGACTTGGATTCCACTTTCTGGAGATTGGAATCGCTGGAGATTATCTGCTTGTCTAGTCTTATCTATTCTAGTTCTGTTGTTCTATTCAGCTTGTACTTGGTTGTCATCTTGAGACTTCTGTTGTACTTTATTTTCTTCTGTTGTATTTTAGTTAACTCTGATATATTTATATAGTAGATTCATGAACTACTATTTCTTTTACTTCCGTTGCATTATTATATACTCTGTGTCTGTGATCTGTGATTATTATTTACTGTATATTCTGAGATTTGCCCAATTTTTATTTACAACGCGGTATTTTGAGCAATTCAATTCCGGCATTATCTATACACTTATAATGGAGGCGAATGGTTGAAAATATCGGGTTGTTATAAAACATATCATATCATCATCTATATCATAATATAAATTGAGTTTTCTCATCTTGAATTCGATCGTTCTAACTTTAAAACAACTTTAGCTTTGCTATGATTGAACTAGAGCTAATGGAATCAAGCCTTGGATCTTTGGGAAGGCTTGGCTTATGCTTGCAAGTGCAGGTGCGCTCGGCCCAGGGTTATAGAGGTGGTGGCCGTGGGTTTGCAAGGACGAAAGGAATGGATTTCACTTGATTTTGAAGTGGATTGCTAATGTGTATATAGTGATATAAGTTTATTTTTTTTACTAGTTTTTCTTCATAAATTCCCTAAGTAGAGAAACCATTCAAATAGCTTGAGAAGGAGGAAGAAGAAGATGAAGAATGGCATTAAAATTATGAAAGAATAGATGGGCATTTGCAAGAAAATTTTGGAATAAAATATCTTAAGGTAGAATTACCTTTTTACCCCATGCCCACACCCCCATTTTCCCATCAAGGCGCATAGCTCCCCCTCCTCCTTATCATATTCCATGTGCAAGTGATGATGGTGTGTAAGAGTGACGTGAGTGATGGGTAGTTTGCTTTTTAAGTGTGAAAATATCTTAGATATTTATAACCATTACTATATGTAAATTTAAATGTAAATGGTAAATATTTATATATATTCATATATGTTATTTGTTATATATGTATATGTAATTGTATGTATGTGCATGCCATATGTATGTACAAGTTATATTAACAACGTTGCACAAATTCTCTACATTGAACTGTTACAAATTTTGATTTCAATTTCTGATCATACTTTCACTTCTTAGTCAATATACGTATATTTGAAAAAGAAGTTTGAAAATATATTTCTATCATTATATAATAATTGAAATGGCTTCATTTGATATTTAAAATAATTATTAAATCATTTAAATATCATTTAAATTCAAAAGTTAATTATTCCAAAATAGTGATATCTTTAATGATGTCATAAAGACATTTTATTTTCAAAAAATAAAATAAATAATTTTATTAAATATCCTCACTCATGTAGATAAATGAATGTATGTATCCAGTTCTGTGCACGATGTCAGAGGGTCTAAAAGCTGTTTATCGATAAAACGATTTTCAGTAATTTTATCGATATTTTCCAGTGTATAATTTTATAAATATTTATTCAAAATAAGATTACCAATATTACTTATTATTCAAAACACCATTACTAATGTTAAAAATATTAAATTTAAATAATTTTAAATATAAACATTATTTTCCAAAATGATAAATTCACTGGTCGTTACAATTGGAAACTTATTTTCAAAACCCAAGCCTAGAGACTATCTCTCTGTCACCCATAAGACGGTCAAGTTATTTGATCAACTCTAAACCCTTTAGAATATTTGATTCATTATTTGAAAAATATTTATAAAGGATTCAGAATGAAAGCCCAAGTTTAAATCTTATTTTAGAAATTTTCGAATTCCTTTGGTAAATTGTACTGAATAGTGCTTTTAAGGGCTTCATATCACAAATCCCATTTAAACCTTTTATATGTCTAATTTTTCCATTTAAAATATTTTAACATATATTTAGAATTTATCTCATATTTTTAAAGATTTAAAAATATCTATTTTTAAGAGTTGAATTCCATATTTTTACGAACTGTCAAAACATGATGATTTTAAAATGATAAATTCACGGGTCATTGTAGACTACCTTCCTTGAAAAAAATTCGTCCTCGAAATTACGATGAGAAGATAACTCAAAAAGGAATATATATATATATATATATATATATATACATATGATAAAATGTACACAAAGATATGATAAATGACTACACCATAGGCAGTGAGTACACTATGACGATACAATACATACATATAGGCTACACATCTCTCCTAAACTCAGGATAAGCCTTTTTCATTCTATCTTCCATTTCCTAAATGTAGTCTTCAGCATCACCACTCCACTGGACTTTAACTAATCTCACAACATTTCTCCACAATGGCTTCTCATCACGATCAATGATTCGAATTGGTCGTCTGATAACTACCAAGTATAATTTTACTTCTAAATCTTCTTGGACAACTGTCTCGATGATTAGTTCTGATTCGTGCATATATTTTCGTAAATGGGACAGATGGAAGACATTATGCATACCTGAAAACCTTTTTGGTAATTCTACTCGATAGGATAATGGGCCAATCCGCTCAAGAATCGAAAAAGTCCAATATATCAAGGTGCTAGCTTCCTAGTTCTTCCAAATCTCACTACACCCCTCAAGGGAGAGATCTTCAAAAATACCAAATCTCCTACTGAAAATTCCAAATTCCTACGTCTTTGATCGGCATAACTCTTCTTCATACTTTGTGCTTCTTTCTACATTTTTCTGATCAAGTCTACCTTTTATGAGGCTTCTAGGATCATATCGGGGCCAAGTGCTAACCGATCTCTTGTTTTGATCCAACATGCTAGGGATCTACACGAACGACCTTGTAAAGCTTCATATGGTGCCATATCAATGCTTGCTTGATAGCTGTTATCGTAGGAGAATTCCGCTAAATGAAGATGAATCTCCCATGAACCTCCAAAATCTAATACACAAGCTCGTAGAAGAACTTTCAAGTCTCTAATTACCCTTGCGGTCTACCCATCGGTTTGAGGATGGTATGCAGTGCTTAAATCCAGCTTCATTCCCAAAGTTGTCTGTAATTCCTTCCAAATCTGACTTGTAAAAATCTGATCCCAATTATCACTATACTGCTTGGAACTCCATGCAATCTTATAATTTCCTTAATATATATCTCTGCTAGACTTGAAGTGGTCTTTATTGGCTTTACTGGAATAAAGTGTGCGCTCTTGGTCAATTGGTCTATGATAACCCAAACGCCTTCGTTTTCCTTCCTCGTTCGAGGTAAGCCATAAATGAAATCCATTGATATCCGGTCCCACCTCTAAGTTGGCCTCTTAAGAGGTTGAAGTAATCCGGTAGTATTTTGCTGATCGCTTTTGATTTGCCGACAATTTGCGCATCGACTAACGGGGATGGAAATGTCCCTCTTTATTCCTTTCCACCAAAAAGTCCTCTTCATGTATCGATACATCTTGGTAAGTCGTGGACGTATTGTAATTCGAGAATAATGAAATTATGCTAAAATTTCTTGCCTAATCCCATCAATATTTGGAACAAAAATTATGTCATGCATTCATAAAATTCCTTGCTCATCCACAGTGAATTTCGTCCGTCTTCCCGATGTCATGTTCTCCTTGCTTCCTTGGCTATCCTTGCAATGAACGGATCCCTAAGCTAGTTCTCCATTATACGATTAATCAAGGTGGGACGTAGCACTAAATAAGCTATAATGGCATGCCTTCTGCTTAGCGCATCCACTACTACATTGGCATTTTCAGGTGTATATAAAATGCAAAGATCATTTGACATGAGAAATTCAAACCAACATTGCTGTCTCATATTAAAATCCTTCCGAGTGAGAAGATACTTCAACCGAGTGAAAAGATATTTCAAAGATTTGTGATCCGCGAAGAGGTCGAACTTTCCACCTATTTAAAGAAAGAATATTATTAACTAGGGTCAATTAAAATTTATTAAAATAAACCATGAAGAATTATTACCCGGTAAATAATACCTCTGTATTTTTAATACGAACACGGCTAATAATTCTAAGTCGTGTGTTGCATAATTCCTTTCATGATTCTTCAGTTGTTTACTCGCATAAGCGATAACTTTTCCATGTTACATCAGAACTGTGCCTAATCCTTCTCCACAAGCATTAGTATATACAGTTAAGCCACCGCTTTCATCAGAACTAGCTAGGACTGAAGCACCGGTTTACCTTTTCTTTAACTCATTAAATGCTTCCTCGCATTTCGGTATCCAGTTAAACTTAACATTTTTCATAGTTAACTTTTTTAGATGGGAGGATGTAACAACCCGCATATTTATCGATTTTATATTTAAATATTTTATTTAAATATTTTGTCGTTAATCAGATATTGGTTCGAAAAGCTACTTTTTGCAAACTGTCAAATTAGGACTCGAGACCACTTCCATTGAGTTTGAAATGACGTTTACAACTTTTTTAAGTATAAACATTGATAGGTTCGGAGTTAGTAGAATTTCACTTACTTTTCCTGCTTTGGACTTTGGGTTAAATTAGCCATTATAACTCAAATCCACTTCTCTCCTTCTCCTCACTCTTCATAAATTCCTACCAAACACAAACTTTAATATTAATGGTGAGTGGAAAGGGAAATTAGAAACTCCAAGCCTAGGTTTCAACTCCAGCTCCATCATTCAACTCCAAATTCAAGGAAAAGCATTGAATTCAGGCTTGTAGTTGCTTCTCCATTCACCTTCAAGCTTTACCCTCATAATTTGGTGAAAAGTTGAGATTTTTATCTCACAATTCTAGTCTATAACTATATTAGACTGTTGGGAACGATTCCCCATCACTTTAGCACGTACATTTGCATTTGGTTTGGATTGGATTGGCGAAAAACTACAATTTCTAGCGTTCTTGGCGAATCCCTGCGTTTAGGTCGCTCTGCCTTCGTCAGGTCGCAAGGTCGTAGGCCGTTCGCGTGGAAAAGTCGCCGCCTGCTTATAGCTCGTTCTGGCTTAGATCGCACGGAAATAGGTCGCTAAGTCGTAGGTCGTCTCCGACCTTATATCGCCCGGCTTGTTTGAGTTAGGTCGTGCCTCTTTTAGGTCGCGTCTCTTTTAGGTCGCTCTCCACTGGACCTCGTTAGGTCGCTCAACACACTGTGTCGCCAAGTCGCTCGACTCTAGACTTCGTTAGCTCGCTCGGCCTTGTCATTTTTAGGTCGTGAGCCTCGCTAGGTCGCTCAACCGTCTACCTTTATAAGTTGTAGTCGTCTACGACCTTAAACCACTCGGCCGCATTAGGTCGCGTACATTTTAGGTCGCGTGTTTCACTAGGCCGTTAGGCCTTTACCTCGTTAGGTCGTAGGTCGCTCGACCTTATTACCTTGTTAGGCCGCGAGTCCCTTAAGTCGCTCGCCTCTATTAGGTCGCTCGCTTCTGCTAACTCGCGAACACCTCTAGGTCGCAACCACTAGGTCGCTTGACCCCTTAGACCCCTAGGTCGCAACCATTAGGTCGCTCGATCCTATCCTCCCTTAGGTCTTCACTAGGTCGAACCCTGTAGCGGGGGTGTTGCCCCCGCACCCCCACCTTAGGGGGTTGCCACCCCCCTAGACCCCCCTCCGTAGGGGATCTTATCTGAAAAACATTCAACAGAACTTGCTTTTTTGAGATGTTGAGTTGACCATTCTTCGAGACAAACTATCTTGGGCTTCTCGGTCGATTTTATGGTATCACGGCCTTGCTAAAAAGGCGGGATAACAACTTTAGAAATATAAAGGTTTCAATACTAGTAGTAAATATCAAAACTCTTTCATCAAAACGATTTTAACTCTATTTTTACTACAAAGCTCTTTTCTTAAACCGTTTTCCAATCTACTAGTATATACAAACCTTTTCCTTAAAACCTTTTGTGACAATCTTCTAGTGAAGATCTACACTTTGTTCGTAAAAATTTAAGTTAAGCAAGTGGATATGGGACATGAAGCTAAACTCATATATTTACTGGCTTGGTGAGATTGACACTACTTGATGATCATGACGATCATTTTTGTGTTTTAGACTAGCAACTGTGTGATGTATCTTTGTCTGCGAGGGAGACTAGACCCCGCTCTTGTGATGTTTCGCCATCGCATTTGTGTGAATGTTTCGCCATCACATATGTGGGGTAGCGCCCCACGGTCTTCGGGCCATTCGTGTGTCAAAATTAATGGCTTGCAACCATGAGATAGCGTCTCGCTTTGTGTTACACGTGTAGGTGAGTTTTCATGCTCCTATTTTGTGAGTTTTCATGCTCCTATATTGTGATTTCTGGATTTCTTGTGTAGTCTTCTGGAATTTGTGCTTCACCTATTTTCATGACTTTCATTGTTATGATTTTCCAGCTTTTATGTTTTGGTGAATTTGTGTGTCATCACTTTTTTTTAGGTGAATTTGGATCTTTTAGAAGATTCTTTTGATATTGTTTGATCTCTTGATGATCTTCATTTACATGCTTATCATAGTATGTCTTTATGGTTACTATATGTTCTTGCCATATCTATTGTTTTATATCATGTTATCTGATATTTATAGCTAGACTGATCCGTTTATTATTTTCTTATAAATAATACTCGGGTCAGACCGAGATGTTACAGGTGCTTCTGCTTGACTTCTCCCCCAGGGATTTACTACTCTGACTTTTGGCTGACCATTTAGATTAGCAGTTTTTGTCGTTTACACTTGAGATATAGACTCATAGATGTATTCTTTTGTATAGCACGTGTTGCTATTCTTTTGTCTATGCGGTCCTTTCATGACCACTACTCTGATGTACACTTTCATGTGTTAGTTATATATTCATATCTTTTTCCGCCTTTGTGATATGGATGTCTGTGACTGATTGTATTATGTTTATTTCTATATTTGTTTCTGAAGATTTATTTATAGCCACCGTGTGATAGCTTTGAGTTTGTATCGGTATGTCGGACTTCCTCCTTAAATGAAATGCATGCTATACTATCTGACATATCGGTGCTCGCACAAAGAGGTTACATGGATGGTCGCTCCTCAACAGCCTTATTCTCCGCGCTAGTTGACAGCATTGCTCCGTAGTGTTCTTGGCTAGCGTGGGTATTGAGGTGGGGCGTCACAACAGAAATCTACGAGATGTCTTGAATAAACCTCCTGTAATATCCCACCAATCCTAAGTTGTGGATATCCATCAAATTCCATGGTTGCTTCCAATCCTGTATAGCTGAAAACTTTCCTAGATCTATTTAAATTTCATCCCCTGACACTACATGTTCAGGGAACCTTACCTCCTTCTCCCGAAAATGGAACTTTGAGAATTTGGCTTTAAGCACATTTCTCCTTAATATCCCCAATACAATCTTCAAATTTCTTTTACGTTCCTCCTCATTCTTAATTTGATAAGAATATCATCAATAAAAGCTAACATGAATTTGCTGAGCATCACTTTGAATACTTTATTCATGAGATCCACAAAATAAGTGGGCACATTGGTCAGCCCAAAAGGCATAACCAACCACCCGTAAAAACAATCCAAACCTCTGAGTGTGGTTAATGGAACGCAATCTTCAGCTATCCTTATCTAATGGAATCCTGTGGCTAGATCCATTTGTGAGAATACTTAAGCACCGTGAAGTTGATCAAACAAGTCATCTATATGGGGTAGAGGTTGCTTGTTTTAAATGTCTTCTTATTCAGGTCTCGATAATCCACACAAAGTCTTAGGGAGCCATCAGATTTTGCAACAAAAACTACCACTACACCCCAACATGAGCGACTAGGTCTAATTAGTACTTTCTTTAACAACTCATCAGTTTGGTTTTTCTAAGTCCTTCTTTTCTTTCAGAGTCATCCTTCGAATAGAGTGAATAACAGGTCTTGCACCAGGAATCCAGTCAATATGAAACTCAATTTCCTGATGTGGAGGCAAACTTTTACCTCTTCAAAAACATCCTGAGACTCTTTAACAATCAATGTCATCTCTAAACCTTTTTGGACGAATCAAGCGCATACATGAAACTATCCCTTACCGAACTAGGTTCTATACAAGATATTTCCATAAATTTCACAAAGCTGGTCCATAAAGATATCATTCTATTAACACAATCAAGGGCAGCTTTATTCTTGGATAACCAATCCATACCGAGTAAAACTTCAAACCTAATAAAGTCAAGAACAAATAGGTCACAAGAAAAATGATGGGGAGGGTAAGTGATTTGGACATCTTCATAAATCGTACAGAGATCAGTTGTACCGCCTATGGAATTAAACACAGAAATAGGGGTATCTACTATTTATGTGATCTATTTTAATCTATCAACCAATCATTTAGCAATAAAACTATGGAAAACCCTAGTATTAAATAACACTTTAACTAAATTCTCATTAACATAGATGTAACCTTCCATAAATTCTTTGCCATTTACATCTTTAGAGGTTAAAAAGGCTCATCCTTGATAGCATAAACCTTAACATGCTCTCCTTTCTTCATTAGCAGGCATTTGTTTTTCCAATGTCTGGGTTGATGGCAGTTGTGGCAGAGACTATTCTGAACCATAAGAGGGATGGTTCCTTGTTGCTACCTTTGAACCTTGGGACTCCTATAGAACCTTGAAAGATGACCCTTCTTTCCATAGTTAAAACATTCAACATCTTTAAAATGGTTTTCATAAGATCCTCCTCCGGGTATGCCTTGCCATGGCTTCTTCCCATTATTATTGAACTTCCTCTTGTTGTTTTTGTTGTTGTTGTTTTGGGTTGCGACTGGATTCTTCTTGTCTAAAGCTTCATAACAGAAACCCATATCTATTAAATCCATAAAGATTCCTTTTACATGATCGGTTATCTCATCCTAATATTTCTCCTTTATCCCAAAATGAGCATCTTATTTTTCTTTGGAAGCGTGTCTATCAATCCAGGCCCAAAGCGAGATAATTCATTGAATTTGTGCAAACATTCTTCCATGGACATCTCTTCTTATTTCAGTTCCATCATAATTTTATTGAGGCTAGATTCTCTAATTGCGGGCAAGTATTGTTCTTCAAAAACTTCTTTAAATCTTGCCCAAGAGAAATTATCTTCAGATTCATTAAGAGTAATGGACTCCCACCAAGCTGGAGCCCCATCCTTTAATTTCCAAGAGGACAAGAACCTTTTTCAATCATCATCGATCTCTAATCCTTTAAAGATTTTCTCACAGGATTAGAGCCAAGCTTGAACTTCAATAATATATTTTATACCCTTGAATGGCTTCCCTCCCAAGCTGGTATAATCTTTGCAAAGAGTGGAAAAGGTTGCATATGAAGCATTACTTCTTCAATTACCGTAGTATTTGGAGTTCGAACATTGGTGTTTGTTGTGCTACTACCTCCCCTAATATGTTCTCTTCGGTTACTCATTTCTTACTATCTAGATATAATAAAGAGATAATTTAGGATATAGATGATACTAACTTAGGGAATGGGCATAAAGGTCGAATATACTTTTTGGATACAAATTTTAAATATGTGCTCTCACTGGCTAAGCTCATTTTAAGGCATTATTAACCCAATCTATAATGTGTTGACCCAAAAAGGGCATAGGTGTTCGCTCAACCTAAGCTCTGATACAAACTATAACGACCTACCTTTCCGATCCTTGAAGGACACTAAAACATCATCAGTATTCACATGCTGCAAAATCAAGTAACGAAGAGGCAGATAATTTGGGGTAAAAGAAAATAAAGATAGAAGACGGCACAAAATAGATTCTCATGTCGCATTTAACAACTTGTAATTATACATATAGGTAGTACATACAGTCACTCTCAAAAAGAGATTTTAGAGTCGTAGCAAGTACTAACCCAGCTAGGGATAGTTATAATTGTCCATCCCTACAGGTGCTAGTAGATACTTATACATAATACAACGGAAGTAGAAATAGATAATTGTCAACAAATGACCCTCTAACTTCATGCTCCATGTTCCTCCCAAAATGCTCCAAGCTACATAACTACTAGGATGTCTGGAAAAATAGGGTACCTAGAGTTTAAGGGGAAAAGAAAATAAACTCGGCTCTGTCATCGGACTGGTGTAAGAAAACACAAAAGAACATATACTTTTGAAATCAAAGGGTATCTCATAAGACCACATTGCACATAAACATGAACGGGCTTTTACCTTATGATAACCAAAACATTTGCAACGTAAAATCAAGGGTATTATTTTTAGTGACATTCTTTGAAAACTCTTTTATATAAAAATATATAACCTTAGCCAAAATTATTACATTTATTAAATTCCAGCATAATCTATTAACAACTAAAATGATAAAGGCTTGCATTGAAGAATGGATTCCATACAATGACAAGTAGGGGACTACCTTCCGAAGTACATCTCTAGAGGAATGTACCGAGGCATAGCCCTGTTTCCCTTTACCAAAATAGAACTGGCCGACCTTTACCATAGATAATACCGATTATCTCAACACCCCAGTCATTCCTGACCTGTCCGAGATCCCAAAGCATACACTACATACCTGAAATATAGAGGGTAATCTAAAAAGGTGATGAACATATCCTAATAGGATCAACCTACTTAGCCCTGCCGCATCTACCATGTTTTGGTCATTCCTAGGTGATAGGCTTAAGGTCACGTTTTACCTTGCCTACAATCATCAAATCCTACTTAGAATGCCACATTGTCATTTCCATCACACACTATTGATTTTCACAAATGTACAACCTATGAGCTTGTACGTCTCACAGAAAGGTGTTGAGTATAAGAGTGGTTACCTCCTACACCAATGTACGTTTGTAGAGATCAAAGTACATGTATTTTAGAAATGCAATGTCATACATTTTTTTACACAAGTTGTCTAGGAATGGGACAAACCGAAGGCACTTTTCTACTACATCCTATTTTTGGTAATCACCCTAAGGATTAGTGGCGAGAAGTCCTTGCATCGAAGATTTTCAAAATTAAGTATTATTGCCACCATATATACATATATATATATACATGGAAATCAAAGGGCTAGTGGCAAGTTGCATTTAATTATGAAGATCTCCTTCTTAAAATTTTTCCTTTATCATGTTTTCACTTTCGAACGTATATTGGTTCGAAGTGGTTTACGGATAGGAATAACCCCAATAAGATCCTCGTCTCTCCGAACTAATTATCGATAAACATCTTTTAGAGATATATTATTTCTTTTCCAGTATATATGAGACTATACCTTTCTTTAGATTTGGAAAACACAAAATCATTTCTCATAAATCATGTTGGAAAATATTATTAAGTAAAAAGGATTCACAGAAATTATACTAATTTTCAATATTAATTTCTGTATTTGTAACACCCCATATTTTCATAACATTATTTAGGATATTTAATTAGTTAAATTAAATAAATAATATGAAGATTAATTGGTTGAGATTTGATTAAGCTAAGGGTAGTCGTGCCATGTTAGTGTGTAGAATCAAACGAGATAACATAAACTAATATGTTAGAAAATGAGTAAGGGCAATATGGGAAATATTATAGGATTAAACCCTAAAAACTTAGGAAATGAAACTCACGTTCATTTCATCTTATTCAAATTAAAACATCCAAGGTCAGCCACCATTATTGTTCTCTAGAGAAGATAAAAACTAGGATTTAAGAAAAGGAAAATAATTAACTAATTCAACATCAAATCTCACATCTTTTAATTATAAAGTTAGAGTGAATAATTACTACATCCCATTTCCTTATGACTTCGATTTTAAGAATTAGATCTGAAATATTTTTCCAATTTTATGTCATGTTTTGACGATTAAAGTTATATATGCTTGTTGATGAATTATATATGTTCATGTTGGTTTTTATGATGTGTTGGACATGAAAACCCTATTAAATGATATCCAAATGCCTTGAAATTTTAAATAGAGGTTGGAAATGATCATTAGAGACGAGTTCCAATTTTCATGTTTTTTTTGAATTTATGTGGATTTTATATTAATTTTGTAGTGAAGAAAATGATTTATTTGGTTAAAAATTATTTATGAATAAATGAATAATTATTTGAATTTGAAATTTTTATAAGTTGGGAAACATATTAGAATAGATTTTCTGGATTTTTTCCAGATAGTTATCAAGTATTTTGATGAATATATAAAATTATTTAAGGTGTGAGACTTAAATGTTTTATATATTTAATTAAGGAGAATGGCCATTTTATAAAATAAAATTATTATTCAATTATGATATTAGTGGCAGCACTTTTTGAAAAGTATTTACTAGACAGTGAGAATTTGACAAACAAATGTAGGTTAGTTGAAAGTTTATCTTTTTAAAGTTAAAAACAAGAAAATCATGTTTTTAGCATGTTTTAACCATTTTGGTATTAAACCTTCTGATCCAAACCTTTCGATAAGATCGAGAGTTTCATAGCTTTCGACAAGGTCAAACCAATGCATATGGTATCAAATTACTTGGTAGATAATGAATTTGATAAGGTCGAAGGGTTCTAAGTCGAAAGGGTGGTTGCCAAAGAGGTTGGGGTATGTTATATTTGTAAATCAAAATCTTTCGCTTGCTTTTCTTCCAAATAAGAGCTTTCGACTTGGTTGTTTTTTACCAGGTCAAATGTTTAAAATAAATGTTTTAAACCTTCCAATAAAGTCGAAAGGTTACTGCTGCTCTATCATTATTTTGTTTTGAAACCTTTCGACACAGTCGAAGGTTACTACCACTTTATAAATGTTTTGTTTTGAACCTTCGACAAAGACGAAAGGTTTATTTGTTTGAAGACAGCTGCTTCTCCATGCTTTAGAAAGAAAGCTTTTGACTTCGGTGACTTATCTTTATTTTTCTGCTTGAAGCGAATGAGTTATTTTAAAGGTTGAAGCCTATTGTTTAAAAGTTAAGTTTTAAAGCTTTCGAAGTAGAGCTTTTGACAAAGTCGAAAGTTAATTCCAATGAAGTTGAAAGGTTTTAAAAGTAGATTTTCCACTTGTTATAAATTGAATCAAGTAAGTCTTCGAAAGGTTTATGTTTGAGATGGTTTAATGCCTTCGAAAAGTATTCTTATTGGATGATTTCTAAAGGTTTGAGTTTAATAGTTTTGAAAGTTTTTAGTTCAATGGTTTCGAAAGGTTTGAGTTTAATGGTTCCGAAAGGCTAGAGATGGAAGGTTTTTCAATGTTCTTCTAAGGCAATGTTTTAATGTGATTTTTAAAGTAGGATGTTTAAAGTTTTATTTTGAAAGGGTCTAAAGCAAGGCTTTCGAAGGGATACTTTCGAAGGGATTGGAAATTTGTTTTCTTTTAACGTTATAAAATAAATATTGTTTATCCTTGGGGATACCGGGGTGGGCTTAATGAGGTTCAACAATAGTTGGGGATCAACACTTATATGTTTTGACAATTATTGTGGGATACTATATGTAAATTATAATTGGGATATAACGTAAATTAGGGATACTAATGGAAATAGGTTACGCATGTGGAGAGCATGAGACAAGTATATTCATGGGATGTTTGATGGATAGTCAACACATTGGAGATGGATAGTCTCCTTATGATTAAAGAAGGGTTCATAGTCATCCTGGGAAAACTATAGGATGTTTGATGGATGGCCAACATTATGTGGGGGGATAGATGTCTTCATATGTTTAATGAAGGGTTTATAGTTATCCTAGGAAAACTATGTGATGTGGGATGGATAGTCCATGCCAACTTAAGTAAAATGAATGTGGGATGGATAGTCCCTCTTTGAGGCCATTAAAATCTAATAGGGTATGGGGAAATCCTAATTGTTTTCAAGTATTAATATCATCATAATGTTTAAAAAAATATGTTTTAACCATTATGGATGCAGGAGCACAAAATATGGTTTAAAAAGTTTTTAAAAGGATGGCAGCGAGGGGAAACCCATTCTGCTAAGCGACATGGTCTCACTTAACATATTAAACTGGAATGCATAATATTATTCACACCAGGCTTTATGTCTGACTCGAAGTTTATGTTTTCCCCTTAAACTCTCGGGTGCTCAAAATTAATTTGAGTAGGTTGAGGGGTTGAGGTTTTTTTAAGGTTTTAGTAGGATGATGAATATGGCTACCAGAGGCTTGCAGGAGGCAAATGGATGTCTGCTTAGGAGTTGCAGTTCTTGTTTTATGTTTTGATGTATTTTCGTCGTGTTTTGCGTTAAGTCTATTATGAATCTGATCATCCAAGGGGTTATCTTTATATACGGCTCTTGGCGTATTTGTAATAAAAAAATTTATCTGTGCCTGGGAACGAAATTAGGATTATGTAATGAGAATGTGAAACATCTGGTTTTGAAATGTAATGAAATAAAAATTGTTCCGAAATCTGTGTTTTATTTCATATTCAAGTGCTTTTGATATCATAGATACCATTAACATAGCCGTATTTAGTCATTGGAAGCAAATACTATAGATGATTGCAGCATCTGTAGCACTAAGTTTTGGGCCTCCAGATAGCGGATGTTGCAGCTTGGTATCAGTGCATGGTTTATGAAAAATTTAACTAAAAAATTGTTTATGAAAACATAATCCTTAGTAATTAGAGTTAAGATTGGGGTATGGGATAACGCTATCATAACGTACTTGTATTTGCTATATATAAGTGTACGCTATGTCTCTAGACTCCTATCTTAATTAGGCTATTCGTCTGTATCTCATGAAGCTTGAATACAGATATGGAAGGGGAAGAGGCAGTGTTAATCTCGAGGGAGAGAGTACCGCCACTGATGGAAATGCCCGACAAATACTTGAAGAGGTGCAGGTCTGGCTCAAGCTGAAAATGTAGGTGCTAGAAATCCGCCCATAAATGCGGGGATGTTGTATCAGTTGTTGGCCAATCTTTTGCAAGCGGGAGCTGCTGAAAACGTAAGTGGAGATAATCCTGTGGTTCCAATTGGATATAACTATGCTAAGCTGAGTAGAATTATATCATTTTAGGAGGAAAGCTGTTTCTTGGAACAGAGGATGCCGTTGAAGTTGAGAACTGGTTGTTGAACTATGAAAGGATCTTTATCGATTTAGGCTTGAGTGATGGAGAGAAGAGAAGGCTAGCCTCTAGACAGTTGCAAGGGTTAGTGCTTCATTGGTGGAACAGTGTGACAGCCGGTATACCGGAAGAAGAACTAACATGGGATTATTTTAAAAGGAGGTTTGAGCAGAGGTTCTTGATTGAGGTTCCCAAGTAGGCTTTGATGAGGAAGTTTATGGATCTTGTCCAAGGGCAAATGTCTATGATCGAGTATGCTGCTAAGTTTGATGAGTTATCTTGAAATGGTTATGCTTTGGTTGACACTGATGTCAGAAGGAATGAGAGATTCATAAGGGGATTGAAGCCAAATCTAGGCAGAATGACTATGGCCCATATCAGAGATCCTTCTAATGTGGTGGTAGAAAGGTTATTCGCCATGAAGAGATGCTTGCTATTCCAACTAGGGAGAAGCCAGTTGATTCCCAAGATCCTCAGGTGAGAAAGAGGAATTTCTTCAAGTAAAAGGGCGCTTAGAAAGTAGGAGCCGCCAACAAAAGGAAAGCGGATATAGTTTGCTACAAGTGTGATAGGAAGAGGCACTATGCCAATGAGTGGCGTTCGGATGATGGAAGGTTGGTTATGGGGAAGCAGAGTATGCAATGCTATAATTGCAACCAGATGAGGCATTACAAGAATAAGTGTCCAAAAGCTACCAAGGCAGGAAGAGGAAAGGTCTTTGCTTTGGAGCCATCAACCTCTATACCAATTGCTGTAGAGAAAGGAAAGTCTATGATGGAAAGTACGCTTTTGATTCATTGCATACCAGTTATGGTATTGTTTGATACTGGAGCGTTGCATTCATTTATATCACAGTATTTGGTCGATAGGTTATGTATAGAACCCATATACCTTGTTACTTCCTTCAGGGTTACGAATCCAATTGGAGGGTATGAAACACTTGGGATGAGGTGTGAGCATTTAGAGTTTGATTTGCTAGGTCATACTTTTGATTGTGTTTGCATGTGTTTGATTTTATGGGATTTGGCATTATCCTTGTGATGGATTGGTTAAGTAAATATGATGCTAGGATATTTTGCCATGATAGAAAATATCACTTAGTCACCCGGATTGTAGTAATCGGATAGTTTCTACCATAGAGAACCCTAGTTGCGAAGTAAATGCTTTACTAGGTATTGTGGAGTTAGAGGACGAGTTGCATCGAGTCATTGTGGTTGGAGAGTTTGCTGATGTGTTTGAGCCGGTAGTTGGATTGCCATCGAAACGAGCCATAATGTTTTGGATTGATTTGGTGCCTGGAGCAGAACCGGTGAGTAGACACCAAGCAGGATGACACCTACAAAGATGAAAGTGTTGAAGGTGCAGTTGGTGGATTTGAAAGGCAAGAATTTTACTTGACCAAGTAGCTCACCATGGGGAGCTGCCATAGTATTTGCTAAGAAGCCATACGGAATGTTAGGCTATGTATCGATTATCGTAAGTTGAATGAGAAAACGATAAAGAACCAATATCCATTGTCGAGAATTGATGACTTGTTCGATCATTTAAGTGAAGCTAAGGTATTCTCTCTGCTGCATTTAGCGACGGGATTTCATCAGCTTATAGTAGCAGTGGATAGTATTCCTTTGACGGCATTTAGGACAAGGTATGGATCGTACAAATGGTCAGTTATGCCGTTCGGACTAACTAATGTGTCGGCATTATTTGTGGATTTGATGAATCGAATTTTCCTAGAGCACCTGGAAAAATTTGTGTTGGTCTTCATAGAAGACATTTTGATATACTCTAGGTATGAGAAGAGGCATGAAGTTCATCTTAGAGTTGTGCTTGAAAAATTGTGGGAACATTAATTGAAGGCTAAGTTTTTGAAGTTTCATCTTTGGAAGAAGGAGGTGAAATTCCTTAGTCATGTAGTTTCAGAGAACGGGTTGTCTATAGATCCAACTAAGAATGAGGCGGTGAATGATTGGAAGAAACCCAAGACGGTAATCGATATAAAGAGTTTTCTTGGATTAGCTGGATACTATCGAAGGTTTATAAAGGATTTTTCATGGATAGCGGCACCGATGACTAAGCTTACATGAAAGGATGTGAAGTTTATATGGACTGATAAATGTGAGGAAGCATTCTAGAGTTGAAACACTTACTGACCCATGCATCGATGTTAGTGGTTCCGGAGGGTAATCAAGATTTGGTTGTTTATACTGATGCGTGTGGAACTAGATTGGGGGATGTGTTGATCCAAAGAGGTAAAGTGATTGCATATGCTTCTAGACGGCTCAGACCACATGAAGTGAGGTATCCTACGCATGATTTAGAGTTAGCTGCCGTTATATTTGCTTTGAAGGTATGGAGGAATTATCTTTCGGGAGAGCGATTTGAAATATATACAGATCATAAGTCGTTGAAATACTTTTTCTCTCGGAAGGAGCTGAACATGAGACAACAAAGATGGTTGAAGTTTATTTATGCTTACGATTTTGGAGTCAAATACACACCTGGGAAAGGAAATAAGGTAGAAAATGCACTTAGCAGGAAACATCAGAATGCAATGTTGGTTATGATTGCTGAGTGGAAAAATTTAGAAGCATTATCAGCTTGCATAATGTAGTTTAGATCTGAGGCAGTTCTAATACAGAAAGTGTTGTATTGTCTTGTTTATAAGTTCGACCGGTAATGATTGAGAAGATAGCTTAAACAGGAGGAGGATCTAGTTTTGGATGAACGGATCAGAAGGCTAAGGGAAGGAACAGACGGCGATGACTTGAAGGATTTCATTCTTAACCAAAATGGGTAGTTGAGAAAGAAAGGAAGGTTGTGTGTTCTGAATGTAGGAGACATGAGGAAGGATTTTTGCATGAATGCGATCATTTGAAGTTCATTTTCCATCCAGGAGGAATGAAGATGTATCAGGACATGAAGAGAAGTTTCTACTGGGAATGTATGAAACGGGACATTGGTTTATGTCTTAAGCAGTGCTTGAATTGCCAGCATGAAAAGGTTAAACACCAGAAGCCAAGTGGATTGCTTCAACCGTAAGATGTTCCACTGTGGAAGTGGAATTCTACTATGGATTTTATTGATGGGTTACCAAGGTTTAGTAGAGGAAATGAAAGCACATGGGTCATAGTGGATAGACTAACCAATAGTGCCCATTTCATTCCAGTAAAGTCAACTAGGACGGCACCTATTCTGGCAAAGTTATTTATCAAGAATGTGGTGAGACTGCATGGGATTCCTAGTAGTATCATCAATGGTAGATATTCCTTGTTTACTAGTGAGTTCTGGATGAGTTTACAGGAAGCATTAGGAACCAAACTCAACTTGAGTACCATTTACCATCCACAGACTGATGGACAAGTGAAAAGAGTTAACAAAGTCTTTAAGGATTTGTTAAGAGCTTGTGTACTGGATTTCTGGGGATCGTGGGAAGACCATCTCCATTTAGTCGAGTTCTTGTATAACAATAGTTATTAGAATAGTATTGGGATGGAACCGTTTGAAGCTTTGTATGGAAGACCATGCAAATCTCCTGTATGTTGGATAGAGACTGGGGACGGGTTGGTTCTTGGTCTGAATTTTATAAAAGAAGCGTAGAGAAGATGGAGTTGATCCGAGCTAGGATGAAAGAAGCTCGGTCTAGATAGAAAAGTTATGCAGATAGAAGAAGGAAGGACATGGAATTCTATGTTGGAGATTATGTGTTTATTAAGTTTTACTGATGAAGGATGTGACTAGATTTGGAAAGTCAGGAAAGTTAGCACCTAGATTCATAGGCCCTTTCCATGTTGTTGAGAGTATCGGGAAACTGCTTTTAGAGTAGAGTTATCAAATAGTTTGGAAGGAGTCCATGATGTTTTCCATATTTCTCATCTTAGAGAGTGTGTTGGAGACCTGGAGACTACCATAACACCTATAGTGTTAGAAGATTTAGTTGTAGAGTCAGATTTGACTGTAGTTAGAAAGCTGATTCGGATTGTGGCAAGTGAATAGAAGAGGTTGAGGAACAACACAATCAGATTAGTAAAGGTCCAGTGGAATGACGATGCTAGAGACTGTACTTGAGAGGCTAAGAGCAGGATTAGAGATGCTTATCCAGAGTTGTTTGATGGTATGTTTTGCTTTTGATTATTTTGATGTATACTGTATCGTAATTTCGAGGACAAAATTCTTTAAAGTGGAGAGTCTATAACACTCCATATTTTCATAACATTACTTAGGATATTTTATTAATTAAATTAAATAAAAATATTGTGAAGATTAATGGGTTGAGATATGATTAAGCTAAGGGTAGCCGTGCCATGTTAGTGTGTAGAATCAAATGAGATAACATAAACTAATATGTTAGGAAATGAGTAAGGGTAATATAAGAAATAGGATAAGCATATACCCTAAACCCTTAGGAAATGAAACTCACATTCATCTCATCTTATTCGAACTAAAACATCTAAGGTCGGTCACCATTATTGTTCTCAAGAGAAGATAAAAGCTAGAATTCAAGAAAAGAAAAATAATCAACTAATTCAACATCCTCAAAGCCAAGATGAATAATTACTACATCCCATTTTCTTGTGATTTCGGTTTTAAGAATTGGATCTGAAATGTTTTTGCAAGTAAATGTCATGTTTTGATGATTAAAGTCATATATATGCTTTTTGATGAATTATATATGTTCATGTTATTTTTATGATGTGTTTGACATGAAAACGCTATTAAATGACTTCCAAATTAGGAGTGGTTGTGGGTCGGTTTGGTGCGATTAGAAGCCCAAACCGCTTCCGCACTGCATCAAGGGGTTGATCAAAAATACACACCATTATACTAACCATTTAAACGGTTCGATTTAATGTAATACAGTCCGGTTTTAGTCTGGTTCGGTTTGAACTCATATTAAACATGAAATAAGAGAATTACTTCCATCAACAATCAATTTACGAAGACAGTTATGTAAAGCATTTATACTTAAAGGTTAAAACACAAAATGTCATATAAAAATAAAAGATTGGTTCTTAATTGAATATTTCAATTTGACATTTAGTTATAAGTGAGATTTTTTCAGTAGATTAACCAATCATCAACGTTAACCAATGCATAATCATTAGTAAAAGAATTAGAATAAGATTATAATTAGCATTTATCCAAAACATGAGATGAAAAATATCATACTAAAACTATAACTTCTTCCTTTATGACATTGATTATTATTGATACAAACTGAAAATAGAATATACATCGTTAGAATATAAAATAAAATAGGAGTTGCTTATATTTTTATCATAAAATTACTAGTGCAAATACTCAGTTCGGTTCACTTTGGTTGGCTCAATCATCCAAACCGCAACTGAACCATATCGATGTGGGTCGGTCTGGTTTAGGGTGTTTGCATCGATTAGAATATTCGGCGCGGGTTTCCGCACCATTTTTGTGGTTCGGTGCGGACGGTTTTCGTATAGCGGTGCAATTTATACCCACCCCTAATCCAAATGTCTTGAAAATTTAAATATCAGTCAAAAATGATCTTTTAAAGATGGGTTTCAATTTTCATAATTTTCTGAATTTATGTTTATTTTATATTAATTTTCTAGTGAAGAAAATGAATTGGGTTAAAAATTATTTACGACTAGATAAATAATTATTTGGATTTAAAATTTTTATCTGTTGGGAAACATATTAAAATAGATTTTATGGAATGTTTCCAAATTTTCCTAATTGTTTTGATGAATATATAAAATTATTTAAGGTATGGGACTTAAATTTTTATATATTTAATTAAGGAGAAGGGGGGTTTTATAAAATAAAATTATTACTTAGTTCTGAAATTTGTGGTTGCAATTTTTGAAAAAGTATTTATTAGCAATGAGAATTTGACAAACAAAGGCAGGTTAGTTGAAAAGTTGTCTTTTTAAGTTAAAAACAAGAAAATCATGCTTTTAGCATGTTTCAGCCATTTTGGTTTCAAACCATCTGACCCAGACCGTTCAACAAGGTAAAGAGGTTCATAGCTTTCGACAAGGTCAAATCAATTCATATGGCATCAAGTTACTTGGTACGTAATGAATTGGACAAGGTCGAAGGGTTTTAAGTCGAAAGGTTAGTTGCCAAAGAGGTTGAAATATATTTGTTTTGTAAGCCAAAAGATTTTACCTGCTTTGCTTCCGAATAATATCTTTTGACTTGATTGTTTTTTACCAGGTCAAATGTTGAAATAAAGGTTACAAACCTTCTGACAAAGTCGAAAGGTTACTGCCGCTTTATCATTATTTTGTTTTGAAACCTTTCGACACAATTGAAGGGTTTCTGCCGCTTTATAAATGTTTTATTTTGAACCTTTCGACAAAGACAAAAGGTTTACTTGTTTTAAAACAGCCACTTCTCTATGCTTTCGAAAGAAAGCTTTTGACTTAGGTAACTTATCTTTATTTTTCTAATTGAATTATAACCCTGGCTTTTGAAGGAGTTGTTTTAAAGGTTGAAGCCCATTGTTTTAAAGTTAAGTTTTAAAGCTTTCAAAGCAGAGCTTTCGACAAAGTTGAAAGGTTACTTCCAATGAAGTCGAAAGGTTTTAAAAGTAGATTTTCCACTTTTTATAAATTGAACCCAGTAAGTCTTCGAAAGGTTTATGTTTCAGAAGGTTTAATGCCTACGAAAGGTATGCTTATTGAATGATTTCGAAAGGTTTGAGCTCAATAGTTTCGAAAGGTTATAGTTCAACGGTTTCTAAAGGTTTGAGTTCAATAGTTTCGAATGGTTAGAGATGCAAGGTTTTCCAATGTATTTCTAAGGCAATGTTTTAAAGTGATTTTTAAAGTAGGATGTCTAAAGTTTTATTGCTTTTGAAAGGGTCGAAAGCAAGGCTTTCGAAGGGGATACTTTTGAAGGGATTGGAAATTTGTTTTCTTTTAACCTTATAAAATAAATGTTGTTTATCTTTAGGGCTACCGGCATGGGGTTAATAAGGTTCAACAGTAGTTGGGGAACAACACATATGTTTTGACAATCATTGGGGGATACCAATGTAAATTATAACTGGGATATAACCTAAATTAGGGATGTTATGGTTAAGCATGTGGATAGCATGAGACAAGTATATTCATAAGATGTTTGATGGATAGTCAACATCATGTTAGAGATGGATAGTCTCTATATGATTGAAGAAGGGTTCATAGTCATCCTAGAAAAACTATGGGATGTTTGATGGATAGTCTACATCATGTAGGGGAGATGGATTATCTCCATATGTTTAATGAAGGGTTTATAGTTATCCTTGAAAAACAATGTGATGTGGGATGAATAGTCCGCGTCAACTAAGTAAAATGAATGTGGGATAGATGGTTCCTCTTTGAGGCAATTAACATCTAATAGGGGACAAGGAAATCCTAATTGTTTTCAAGTATGAAAATAATCATTATGTTTTAAAAATATATATGTTTTATCCATTGTGGATCCCGGAGCATAAAATATTGTTTTAAAAAGGTTTTAAAAGGATGTTAATGAGGGGAAACCCATTCCTCTTAGCGGCGTGGTCTCACTTAACATATTAAACTTGTATGTATAATATTATTCACACCAAGCTTTATGTATGACTCAAAGTTTATATTTTCCTTTTAAACTCTCGGGTGCTCAAAAATAATTTCAGTAGGATGAGGGGTTGAGGTTTTTTTTCTGGTTTTAGTAGGACGACTAATATGGCTACCAAAGGCTTGTAAGAGGCAAACGGATAGCTACTTCGGGGTTGAAGTTCTTGTTTTATGTTTTGATGTATTTTCATTGTGTTTTGCATTAAGTCTATTATGTCTCTGATCACCCAAAGGGTTATCTTTATATACGGCTCTTGGCATTTTTGTAATAAGTATTTTTTATCTGTGCCTGGGAACGAAATTGGGATTATGTAATGAAATATTTGGGTTTGAAATGTAATGATGTAAAAGTTGTTTTGAAATTTGCGTTCGATTTCATATTCAAGTGCTTCTGATATCGTAGATACCATTAACATAGATGTATTTATTCACCGGAAGCTAATACTATAGATGACTGCAGCATTTGTAGCGCTAGTTATGAGCCTCTAGATAGGGGATGTTACAGTATTCAACAAGTACTATTTATCGAATAACAGTATGATCACCTTTCAAATTCACATGAATAGTATGAGTTCCCTCCTCGGAATTTAACACTTAGTGTAAGAAGATTATTTATACACAATCCAAGTTGTATTAAATTTGTAAATTTGAATCTTTTATACTTGTCTCGTTTCTAACAATTCGACCTTATCTATTCTTCGCCACGAAAGAGGCCAGGTGAGCCAGAGCACTTGTTGCTCCTAAACATTTCCTTAGTTTAAGCACCCCACATCCAGGTCTCACAAATAGAAAAATCCAGTCTACTCATTGGTTTTTAGAGCCACTAGTAAATCATTTATTTGTATAACAGCTTTTCTTATAACCATTTATTTAAACTCCTTTACAATTAATCTTAAAACTTTCAAATCATCTTTAAAATACTTAATTAATTATTTGAAAATGTTCCTAAAAGATTGGGGAAAGAATAATTAAGTTAAAACCGTTGCTTACAAAAGTTACTAGAAAGCGCTGCGAAAAAAATGCTACAAATAATGTTTTAAGGCATTTTTGATCATACAACTTTTCTATCAGTTGGAAGTCCAATTTTACAACTAAAATCTCTTTGAAAACATTTTAATATATTTATAGAAATTATTTCATATTTTTAAAGAATTAAAAATATCCATTTAAAGAAATTCCTTTTTGGATTCCGAAATGCCGAACCGCGACTATTTGAAAACTTCTTTTACTCATATTTCAAAATCTACTAAATGAAATCTCAATCATTTTATTTTTTTGAAAACTATTACTATAAGAGTTTGGAAGTTTCTTATTTCAAAGAATTCCGACTTTGATTCTATCATATAAATGGAATTAAACTATCACGGCGTGAAATCGCAAACTGCAGTTATTTGACACGCCTATTTTTGTCTCCAATTTCAATTATTTTCAAAACTTCATCAAATTGAGTTTTAGTGATTATAAAAAATTTAAAGAAATTTAATCATCTTATAACACTTTTATAATTCATTTTGGAAAGTGATTTTCGTTGTGCAATTTCGACGTGTATTAAACATGAATTGTTTAAACATCCAAACAACCATATTTTTCACAACCAAAACATGATGATCAAAACATAACAACCAATCACTCCCAACATATCATATCATCATCTATATCATAATAGAAATATAGTTTTCTCATCCCGAATTCGATCGTTCTAACATTAAAACGACTATAGCTTCGCTTAGATCGAATTGGAGCTAACCAAATTGAGCCTTGGATCTTTGGTAAGGCTTGGCCTATGCTTGCAAGTGGAGGTGAGCTTGGACAAGGGTGATGGAGGTGGTGGTCGTGGGTTCGCAAAGAGGTGAGGAGTGGATTTCACTTGATTTTGAAATGGACTGCTAATGCATATATACTTATATAAGTTTACTTTTTTTGCTAATTTTTCTTCATAAATTTCCTAAGTTTTATATAGCTTGAGATAGAGGAAGAAGAAGATGAAGAATTGTGTTAAAATTATGAAAGAATGGATGGGTATCTATAGGAATATTTTGAAACAAAATATCGTAAGATAGAATTACCTTTTTACCCCTCGCCCACACTTTCCGTTTCGCGTCAACGAGCACGGCTCCTCCCTCTCCTTGTCATCCTCAATGTGTAAATGATGATGATGTGTAAGCATGAGGTGAATGATGGTTAGTTTGCTTTTTTAAGTGTGAAAATATCTTAGATATTCATGACTTTTACTATATGTAAATTCAAATGTAAATGGTAAATGTGTGTGTGTGTGTGTATTTGTATATGTTATTTGTTATCTAAATGTAATTGTAGTTGTATGTATGTGCATGTCGTATGTGTGTAC
Organism: Allium cepa; assembly: GCA_030765085.1. Classification (NCBI taxonomy): domain Eukaryota; kingdom Viridiplantae; phylum Streptophyta; class Magnoliopsida; order Asparagales; family Amaryllidaceae; genus Allium; species Allium cepa. The sequence goes on from CM060937.1 coordinate 43,479,697, forward strand.
AAGTTATATAAACAACATTATATAACTTTTCTACGTTGAACAATTACGAATTCTGATTTTGATTTTCGGTCATATTTTCACTTTTTAGTCAATATACATATATTTGTAAACAAAAATAATATTTCTACCACCATATAATAATTAAAAGGGATTCATTTGATGTTAAATATAATTATTAAACAATTTAAACTCCATTTAAATTCAAAAGTTAATGACAGTAGAATAGTGATATCGTTAATATGTCATAAAGACATTTTAGTTTCAAAAACAAATTATTATATATTCTCACTCATATAGATAAATGAGTGTATGTACCCAGCTCGACGCATGATGTCGAAGGGTGTAAGTGTTGTTTATGGATAAAATGAGTTTCGCTCATTTTGTCGATATTTTCCAAAGTGTGTGTTTTTGTAAATATTTATTCAAAATAAAATTACCAATATTATTTATTCTTCAAAACACCATTATTAATCTTAAAAATCTGATATTTAAATATTTTTAAATATAAACATTACTTTCCAAAATGATAAATTCGCTGGTCGTTACAGTAGGAAACTGGTTTTCAAAACCCAAACCTAGAGACTATCTCTCTATCACCCATAAGACGGTCAAGTTATTTGATCAACTCTAAACCCTTTAGAATATTCGATTCATTATTTGAAAAATATTTATAAATGATTTAGAAAGAAAACCCAAGTTTAAATCTTATTTCAGAAATTTCCAAATTCCTTTGGTAAATTACAGTGATTAGTGGTTTTAAAGGCTATCACAAATCCGATTTAAACCTTTTTTATATCTAGTTTTTCCATTTAAAATATTTTAACAAATTTTTAGAATTTATCTCATATTTTTAAAGATTTAAAAATATCTATTTTTTAAGAGTTGAATTCCAGATTTTTACACATTGCCAAAAGCGTTGATTTTAAAAACTTGATTTGGACATACCACAAATTTTACGAAATAAAATCTTGAATTTTCCCTTCATTTGGAAACCATAGTTATAAGAGTTTGGTAGTTCTTATTTCAAATTATTCGAAGCTATATTCCACTCTGCACATTGATTTAGCTTTTATGGTGCGATTTCGCAAACTACCGTTATGCGACGCGCTTATGTTGATTCTAATTTCAAATCTTTTGAAACATTTTCGAAATGAGTTTTAAAGTTTATGAAACATTTATAAAACATTTTTATTCATGTTTAAAGAGGTTTAACTATGTCATACCACTTTTATAATTCATAAGAGAAAGTGTTTTTTGTGTAAATTCGACGTGTATTTACCGTTAGTTATTTCCATAATCAAGCAAATATATTATCGCATCCAAAACACGATGGGTCAAACATATAAAACAAGCATGGAAAAACATAGCATATCATCATATAATTTACAAAATAAACTGGTGGAGTAATTCTCACAATCATTTGTTTCTAGATGTAATAAAATTGCCTATGGCACCGTTATCACCGCACCGAAGCTTATGAATCCTGCCTTGGGATCCTTGGGTGTGCTCGACCTTGCACTAGAGAGTGTGGGTGGTGGTGGTGTCTCTTGATAATTTTGGCCAAGCATGGAGAAAGAAGAGAAGGTGATCGCCGACTTTAATTTCAAACAAAGGCGAAATCTTTCTATATTTGAAAGTATATTTTCAGTAGAGCTTCGGTACGACTATTGAATAATTTATGAAGACATGGACCCCTTAATGAAGAGGAAGAAGAATCTTAGAAAATGGAATATAAGTGTGAAAAATGAGAAGGTATGCCTTGTATTTATAGGAAAAGATACGTAAATAAATATCTTATGATACAAAGACCATAGTATCCTCACCCACACCCATCCATGTGCACGGCCACCCCCTATGACACCACCTCCATCACTTCATGTTTCTTTCTCTAAGGAAGTATATTTGGATGATAACATGGTTTAAAGAAAGGATATGTCATCATTACTTAGATTTTCACTTAAGAGTATATCATAATATTTAGTTTTATTTAGCATTAGTAATTTCGAGATGTAAATGTAATTCTAATGTGTATCTTGTAAATGAATGTGTGTGTGTGTGTGTATGTATATGTGCATACATAATTCACATAAAACATATAACGTTGCACAACTTCCTCTTGTCAAACTGTTACGAATCCGAAATTAGATTTCTGGTCACATTTTTACTTCTAAGTTAATATATATTTATAAATTAAAATGACATTTCTATTATTATTTAATATTTAAAAGGGCCTTTTTAGATTTTAAAATAATTATTAAATCATTTAAACTCAATTTAAATTCAAAAAGTTTTTTAAAAATGATGACATCATTGATGTTGTCATAAAGATATTATATTTTCAAAAATAAAATAAATAATTTTATTACATATTCTTGCTTAAATGGAGAAATAAGTGTGTGTAAAAAATCATGCAAGACTTCTGACGGTAAAAAGATGTTTACCGATAAATTGATTTTCTGTCATGTTATCGATATTTTTTCGACGAAAATCCAAAATCCTTATTTTTGGAAATTTTTTTTTAAAAAACAAGATCACTATTATTATTGATCACATAAAACAAGATTATTTATGTTTGAAAAACCTATATTTTAATAACTAAAATTAATTAAATATTCTAATTCAAAGTAATAAAATTACGGGTCGTTATATTCTTTCCCCTTAAAAGAATTTCACCCTCAAAATTTCACCGCAAGGAAAAACCCAAAGGAGTTTTCCAAAAACATTTTTTAAACCCGTATGATGTATACAGATCGTCTATACTATAACGGTCCATCTTTTTGAACGGTTTAAATCGATAATAAGCCATACATTTCAACTCATACCATTCAAAAGTGAGGATTGTCAATAGTCAAATAAGAAAATAAGAGAAAAGAAGTAAAAAAAAAATATAGAATCTCACAGCGGAATGACAAAATATAATGCTCAAATAAACAGTTCATAAAGCTGTTTTACAAATAACATTTAATTACACTTTTTAAATACAATCAGAGTTATACATACAGCAGGTAAAATAGGATAATGCAACGCAACTACATGATGCAGTGGAATATATATATATATATATATATATATATATATATATATAGTATACAAATATCCGTCTTTGTCCTCTAGAAATAAAGTCTTCAACGTGAAATGCTTAGGCTGACCTGAACGTAATGAAAAGACAAAATACTCGAGTTAGAACTAAAAGATGTTATGTAATTTAAATCAACAACTAGTAAATATGAGTGCAATGTCTTCAGATATGTTTACGGGATTTTACATCACCTATCCAGTATATAACGTGCGTGCAATAACTTAAGAAATGTCTCGGGATTTTACTTCTCCTAAGGATCCGTTAAACTATTTGTATGTAGTAATATACGCTATATATGTAATGTATATCAGTAAAATAAAGGATTAAAATAGCATTAAGGCGTTACCCATATCCCCCTTAACACATTTTGTATAAGTGCCTTAGTCTATACAATACTGTAAACTCCACCAAACATGTGGGCTATTAGAGAGCACTCCATAGGTATGACACAAATTAAAATCGTAGCGGGCTCGATAAGGCATATGACAAGGCACACGAGGCTATACCCACGGTAGGATTCTACCAGATTGTGGAACCAGGCTAGTGGTAACGCATAGCCGCAGCTACTGCCTACCTCGAACAACACTCCCATAATCAAATCGAAGTGGCCAACAATCAATCACAAAGTAACAGATATAGTATCGAAGAAGCATGTCCGATAGGAGGAGCGACCTCACTTGGCATGATTATGCTCCTAATTTTAGTCATATCAAGCTGGCACAAAGGTCAGGGCTGCGTTCTTACCTCATACCAGTAGCATTTTCCAAACCATCCTACTTCATTCTGGATTCTCCACCATGTGCACAGTTGTTAAAGTGGTTTCGGAATTGGCAGAGAATATGACAATATCCGACCCCGGTCTATTGAACTACCAAACGCTTATTTCACACCGTGGTTAATTTACAAACCAATTTTAATAATAAATCCAAAAAATAGTTTATACCTTCACACCAAGATATCCATATACTTATTTCAAAAGTATAAATATATTCATAAATACCGAGAAAGATTTTCTTTCAATCAATTTTGAAAATAATTTATAAGTCTCTCTTAAACCATTTATAAACTATTTATATGCTTTAGAACCATTTACAAAGCTATTTATGATTTCCAAATCAATTTACAACTCTTTCCCTTTTCGTAAGCTTCTACGCAAATTCCTTTACACGAGTTCTTTTAAAAATCCCTTTACATAATCCTTTTAAAACCTTTATAACTCCATTATAAAACCGTAAAATAAATCCTTTATAAAAATCATTTTATAAAATCCATTATAAAATCTCTTATAAAACTTTTATAAATTCCTTACAAGACCTCTTACATTTTTATTAATTAAAGTTATAAAATCTATATTTATTATACTAAAATGAATTTACATAAATCTCTTAAAACTATATTAAATTAAATTCTATATAATTTTTTAAAAACTGTATTAAATATTTTATTAAATTAAATTTCAAACAGTTGAAAATATATTTTTTAACTAAATAAAATTATAAGTAAAAATCTTAAATTTATTTTTTAAACCATATATTAACTTATAATTTGAAACCTTAAAACATATAAAATAAATTATTTTCCAAATATAATTTTTTAAAATAAGTCATTGAATTAAATTTAAAAATCAAACATACTTTACCATTTAGAAAATAATTTAAAACCGACCAGCGGTGTCCGTATATAATATTCTGCCCTATGGTCTAGTGATTGGGTATGTATCATTTCAATACAAAACAGTTAAATTTCCCTGGTATATATCATTTTAACCCGTATCGCGAATCAATAAAATCGTTCGGGTTTATCATTTCAACCCATAATAATTTTCCCTGATCTTTAAGATCGTTCGAGTATGTATCATTTCAACCCATAGTGATTAACAGTGGCATAAACATCCAATCATCCAAAATGTCAATAAATAGACATCCATTACAATCAACATCCAAATTAGCCAATAAATCACAATAATTAACTGGTTATCATCATCAGGTATTTAAATAACAATTTAAATTCAATATTAAATTAAATGGCTATCTAATTCAGTAAAATTCAATTTCAATTTCAAATAAAATGTCAAATTAAACTACCAAATAGCAACCAATAATATTCTTATTACATCACAAATTTAATTCAAATAACGCAAAAAAGTTTAGTATTTGAGAGTGGATTAAATCACTCACCTTTGTTTTATCGTCAATTAAAAATCCAAATAAAGCCCAAAAATCCAACAGTCTCCAAATTCGACCAAACTAGTTGCATATTGTCTGGAATTTCAATACGATCGCAACAGAGAAAACGGCGTCTTAATCCGAGTTCGTATGAAAGGGTTAAGCTAATTAGAACATTTGAAATTTAAAATTTAAATTAGAATAAAAGAAAGGGGTAACATTGTAAATACGCTCATCAGCTAAACCCTATCGTGCACATTCACGAGATCGAACCCACTCAAACTTCTTTAGCCCCCACCCTATAGCCTCCAACCGTCGCGCCTACGGCCACTTCCACCTCGACCGACCACCTCCACTTGAACCACCGCCTTCGGCCGCCCATTGGCCCACACACGTGCGACTCTCCGGTGGTCTCCAGACGCTCCACCGCTGCATAACTTCCAAGGCTGTTTCTGGCGAATCGATGCACTGTTGAGGCAAACTAACCACATGGATCTGGTCCACTCGTCGACCTCTACGCTACAGCAATTTCCGATCGCCATGTCGTTGCAAATCCACCTTTGAATCCCAGGCCCTGATACGAATGGCCGTTCTTCAATGATTTCTGGCCAATCCAAGACTCATTTGCAAAACGAACTACAGATCTAGATTACGCTCATCGAGGTCTTTCTAACGATATATAATTCGATAGGGTTTAAGGAGTTTGAATTTTGAAGTTTGATTTTGAATTTGAAAATTAGGGTTTTCTGCCATTGGAAAGGAAGGAAAGCAGATGAGAAGTACGTACAGAAATTGACTGCTAGGGTTTCGAAAAAAAAAATCTATTTATATAGACAGATGGATAAGAACGAATGGACAAATCGAATTGGGTTAAAACTATAACAACTACCCGAAAATCCCCTTTCGTTCCCGAAACGAAAGTAGCTTATCCCATATATCAAAATATAGGTTTTCGATACTTTTAAACTCAATGGAATTAGTTTCAAACCCTAATTCCATGGCATACAGAAATTAGCTTTTCAAAATCAAGTATTTTTAATTAAATTCATTTCTACAAGGTTCGAGCTCGCATGATCGAAGATAAGTCCGATCACTACGAAACTTGAAATCCTATAGTAATCCACTGTTATGGATCAGATGAAACCAGTTTTGTCAAAATCCGAGATGGTGGCCAAAATGACTATTTTTCACGTTAATTAAATAAATTATTGTTAAATTGATTTAATCACTTTTAAATTCAAATTTAAAAGTTAACAATTTTACCACTCTTGATTACCTATAAATTAATAATCTTTTAAAATTTAACATTGCATGTTAAATCCAATATTTAAATATTGCATTAATTCAACATTCAATTACAGCTATAGTAAAACCCTAGTTAATCATAATTTAATTTTGATCAAATTTTTATACTTGAATTTACATTCTTATTATTGAATCAACTATTACCTTATGAATATAATTAACATTAGTTTACATTTTAGCACATTCATATTCCATAGTTATCATCTTAACTCATATTAATTCCAATATTTCAATTATATAAATTTTATTGATTTCCAAATTAATTTCAAACGGATTAAGTAATAAAATAATAATTAAAACAATTATTGAACATTAATTCAAACATATTTCTAAGTCTATTGTTTCTAAACAAAAGCCAATAAATTTATGTATTAATTAATTAATTTCATATTCCATAATAAATCTATTTCAGTTAATAACAGATAATTTCAACATTAAATCCAACATTTAATTTATTCCTCATTTACCAAATTAACTTTATAAATATTTCAATTGCAGTTGTCAGTAACATTCAAAACACATTATTAAATCATATTCTAATTATTTTTCACATTTATAAATCATGAATTTTAATTTCTCACAATATTAAATTTCAAAATTTTATTTAATTTAATAGTTTTAATTATAAAAAATATGGATCGTTAACTCTCCCCCGTTCAAAACTTTTCATCCTCGAAAAGGAAAAGAAGAAATAAAGAAATGTGATACCATTTTATTCAAAATAATCAATTTATAAACAATTTAACTTAGGTTATGTCCGGAAAAAAAATAATATCAATAGTTTCAATATATATATATATATATATATATATATATCATATTTCAATAATAAACATCCTAACCATGGGAAACGATAAAATATCATTGCAAAACCGTAATCTGAAAACGTACCTATTTGTTGGGCAAATAACTTTATTTACGAAACCAAAGCAGTAGTTATTGCTTTCATAAACCTGTATTTCACTTACATAATCCGAAAGAGTTAAAATTATGTAAAAGAGTAATATTTTAGTTGTCTTATGTAAATAGCACAAGCAACATACAACATATAATAATCATATGCGAACAAAAGCAGTACAACCATTATATGCAACACAAGAAATCAATCATACATACATAGCACCAAAACAAATGGTTTGTTCAGCTTCAGAAACCTTCCATCGTACAAGGATGATAAATAAACTACCAAGTGTACCTTACGCTCAATTGCCTTAGAAAATTACTTAACAGATTATTCATACATCCTTAAACAGTTTGAAGTATCATTTCATAAACGTCCTATAAGCCAAACACATAGGATTTTAAATATTATTTAAGTTTATCCGATTAGTTTTTTCTCATATTATTTACTTTTCATTTATTTTCATTTATTCATATAATGATTATCCTCTGTTAATTACCTTCATCACTTACACAATTTATTTCCTATTCAATATTTGAAATCATCAATGAATCCATTTTAAAGTATTACGTACATTTCATTGTAGTTTATTTCACATTTATTATTTACTTATAACCTTGGTACCCATTATAATATTAATATTCATCAATGAATCATTCAACTAAAGTTTCTTAACTCCTTAATTTACATTCATCCCTTCTTATATAGTATCATTGAATATTAAATCTATTTCTAAATCATTTCAACAATTTCTGTAGCTATAATCATTTACTTTACATGGTATTCAATTTTTCTATTCACTTTAACCATAGATAACTTCAAAACATTAACTTAAGTTGATAATATTCTTATATATCTTAATATATTTCTTATAAACGCATGTTCATTTTTGTTGGTAAGCTTTTTACTTTTGTAATATTCTACTACATATTCATATAACAATATAACTTTTTAACCATTTCTGGTAAGTTTTATGTATGCTTTTAGGATGTAATTGAATGTTATACAAATTTATCTTATTCATTTTAGTTAAAAAAAATATTCAATAATTTACGTCTTCTAAATTTCATTACCCTTTAATTTATAAGTGACAAATCTTCAATTTCTTTACAATTTCATTAATCACTTTGCTTCTAATTTCTTATTTTTCATTTTAGAAGTTTCCAGCTATTAAAATTTCACTTTATTTCTACAACTGAAAATCCTTAATTTCATAGGAACTTAAGAACTAAATACCAAGTTCATTTCAAATCATTTTGAAATAATATATATATATATTCATATCTTTTATATATATATATATATATATCAAATTATACTTAAGAAAACAAAACTAAAATTCGTTTATCAAGACAAATGTGTAACAAACTACTATAGTGGTCTTCCCACTTTGAAATTCGAAGATGAATGTCAATGCAATCGCGATCATCCCCGAAATTATTTTCCAGCGACCGAAGAGGGGAGTACAGAACTTATTTCCTTTCAAAATTCTTTTTAAAACATTTCCATTAAATTATATTGAAAATATTTATATCTGAAAATACTTCCAAATAATACTAATATTATATTCCAAAACCTTTGAAAACCAATTTCAAAACCACGAAACTTAAGTTCTCAAATTTCCAATTCATATTCACTTTATTTGTAAATCCTATTTTGCAACCAATGTTTGTAAAATTTCGCTACCTAACAAACAAATATATCACAGACAACTATATCCAGTTATAAAAATTATTCTTTTATATCAAAAATATAATACTAGGTAAAATTATTTTATATACCTATATTTCAAAACCGATACTGTGTCGGTCTACCTTATTAAGTGTTCAAAATCCCTACCGATGTCATACATTCTATGTACCGACCAGAATTTATAAATACTAAACAGAAAAAATTAACACAATATAAAAACATTTTTATAACACTAACCAAATGCTCTCTTATATATATATGCTCAAACAACTTCTAGGGTATTACTACCGTATCTCTAATGAGTCAAACCCCACAAAGCTAAGGTTATCGCTAAACCAAAGCTCTAATACCAACTGTAACGACCCGCCTTTTTATATGGCTTAAATCGACAATAAGCCACACATGTCAACTTAAACCATACAAAAGGGAGGATCACCAATGGATAAATAAGAAAATAAGAGAAGAAAAGGAAAAAAACAAAAACACAGAATCTCACAGCGGAATTACAAAATATAATACTCAAATAAACAGTTCATGAAGCTGTTTTATAAATAACATTTGATTATTCTTTTTCAATACAATCAGAGTTATACATACAGCAGGTAAAATAGGATAATGCAGCGGAACAATATGATACAGTGGAATATATATATATATATATATAGTATACAAATTTCCATCTCCATCCTCCAGAAATAAAGTCTTCAACACTGAAATGCTCAGGTTGATCCGAGCATAGTGAAAAGACTAAACACTCGAGTCGGAACTAAAAGATCTTATGTAAATTAAATCAACAACAAGTAACTATGAGTGTAATGGTTTCAGAGATATTTACGGGATTTTGCATCTCTTATCCAGTATATAACGTGCGTGCAATTACTTATGAAATATTTTGGGATTTTTCATCTCCTAAGAATCTGCTAAACTATTTATATGTAGTAATATACGCTATATATGTAATGTCTATCAGTAAAGTAAAGTATTAAAATAGCATTGAGGCATTGCCCATATCCCCCCTTAACATATTTTATATAAGTGCCATAGTCTATACACTGTAAACTCCACCAAACCAGTGGGCTATTAGGGAGCATTCCATAGGTACGGCACAAACCAAAATCGTAGTAGGCTCGATAAGGCATATAACAGGGCACACAAGGTTATACCCACGGTAGGATTCTACCGGATTGCGAAACCAAGATGGTGGTAATGCATAGCCGCAGCTACCGCCCACCACGAACAACACTCCCATAATCAAATCGAAGTGGCCACCAATCAATCACAAAGTAACAGATATGGTATCGAAGAAGCATGTTTGATAGGGGAGCAGCCTCACTTAGCCTGGTTATGGCTCCTGATTTTAGTCATATCAAGCTGACCTGAAGGTCAAGGCTGCATTCTTACCTCATACCAGTAGCATTCGCCAAACCATCATACTTCGTTCTGGATTCTCCACCACATGCACAGGTTTTAAAGTGGTTTCGAAATTAGTAGAGAGTATGACAATATTCGACCCCGGTCTCTTTAACAACCAAATGCTTATTTCACACCGTGGTCAATTTATAAAACATTTTTAATAATAAATGTAGAAAAAGGTTTATACCTTCATATTAAGGTATCCATATACTTATTCCAAAAGCAAAAATATATTCATAAATACCGAGAAAGATTTTCTTTCAATCAATTTTGAAAATAATTTATAAATCTCTCTTAAACCATTTATAAACTATTTTTATGCTTTAGAACCATTTATAAATTCGAAAATAGTTTACAACTCTTACCCTTTTCATAAACTTCTACGCAAATTCCTTTATATGAGTTCTTTTATGAAACCCTTTACAAAATCCTTTTAAAACCTTTATAACTCCCTTATAAAACCATAAAAAAAATCCTTTATAAAAATCCTTTTAAAAAATCCATTATAAAATCGCTTATAAAACTTTTATAAATTCCTTACAAGACCACTTAGATTTTTGAAAAGTAATGGGCTAAGGGAGCCCTGCCCGTCTCCTTTCGAACTAAACATTACAATCCAGTTATAGATACATATGAAATTTTTACATTTCTTTCTCATTACAAATGACCTATTGCACAATATAACAGAACACCTACTTTATGAACAAATTACCTCAAAATAAAACTCAACTCATAAAATCATTTCATCCTTCTGAATTTTGTTAAAATCTTCTTGGTTATTCTGCTATATATTGAAGCTGTAGTTTCCTACTTCAATTTGAAATTTCTGTTTTTTCTTTCATTCCATATCTTATAAGTAAAAATCTTCAATATAATCAAAAGAATTTTAGTGTTCGGTGTTCTCCATCTTGTTGCCTTGTATATATTAAACCATTCAATTTTGGAACTTTTTCCTGGTTTTTGAAAATTACCATTAGCTAGAAGCTTGCACCAAATTTCATATGTATAATTGCACTCAAAGAATAAATGTGTATTTGTTTCAGGGTGATTATTACATAGTACACAGTCTTCGTTATTTATTACTCCCAAGCAAGCTAATTTCTGCTTTGTACTAATTGCATTGGCCATTATTTTGCCACAACAATAGATTTTCCTTTGCACGAGAATTTTCCATCTATATTCTTGAAGCCCATGGAATGTTTTCAACCATGTTATTTTCTAAAAGGGCTTTATAAACCAAAGAAATTGTGTGTTTCTGTAACGTCCCGTCTTTTTGTATGCTTTAAATCGATGATAAACCACACACGTCAGACTCAAACCATACAAAAGGGCGGATTGTTATGGGGTAAATAAGAAAAAGCAGAGAAAGGAAAAACAAAATAGAATCTTGCAGCGGAACGATAAAATGTAATAATCAAATAAACAGTTCATGAAGCTGTTTACAAAATGTTCGATTATATTTATACAATACATATCAGAATTATACATGCTAGAGAATAATAATTAATGCAGCGGAACAGTATGAATGCAGTGGAATAATATAATAAATAATAGTAATAAAATCTTCGTCTTCGTCCTCCAAAAGTAAGTTCTTCAAATCCTGAAATGCTCAGGCTGACCCGAGCGAATTGAAAAGACAAAACACTCGAGTCAGAACTAAAATATCTTATGTAAGTTAAATCGACGGTAAATAATATGAGTGAAATGGTGTCAGAGATGTTTACGGGGTTTGACATCTCCTATCCAGTGTCAATGTGAGTGCAGTAACTTAAGAGATGCTCGGGATTCACATCTCTTAAGGATCTGTTAAACTATTTACTATGTAGTAATATTTCATTATTATAATAATGTCTATAGTAAAATAAAATTACTTTTAAATAGCGTTAAGGAGTTACCCAATCTCCCCCTTAAACACAATAATAGTCCCAGTAGTCCATCTAGTATCAACGTATCTCCAAATTGGGAGACTACCCTAAATACTCCACGGGCTACGAGAGAAAACCAAACTCGTACAAGGCGCGCTAGGATAGGTGGCACGGCACAACTAGGCAATGTCAGGGTAGATATACCAATTACGCTTCCGGGTCGGTGGTAACGCGTAGCGCGCAGCTACCGCCCACCTCGAGCCATACCTCCAAACCAAAAAATCAAAAGTGGCCATTGAATCATTCCAAAAGTCAGAGTATAATATCGAAGGGATGTGTCCGATAAATGGTGCTACCTTCTTAACCCGTCAATCGCTCCTGTTGTAGCCACCTTATGCCAACTCACGGGAGTCGGGTCCACGTATATACCTCAAGGAACGTCGGCATCATCCTACTTCGTTCTGAAATCTCCACCGCATACACGGTTGTTGAAGTGGTTTTCAGAGTTGGCAGAGAGTATGAAAACTTCTGATCCCGGCCTCTTTAACAACCAAACGTTATTATAACACCGCGGTCATTTCAAAATAATTATAATTCAAAACCTAGATATAGTATTCATTTCAAAACCATATAAGTACGATATTATTTTTGTTTTAAAAACCAAATCAATATGATATCATTTTAAAATCATAGTATTTCAAAGTTATAAAATTTCGAAACCAATGACTTAAAACTATGATATTTCCAAAACGTAATACTTTGAAATTTACAACTTTAAAACACAACTTCCACCCCTTACATGGTTTAAATACTAAAATATTTTATAAAATAAACTAGCTTCTTAAATTTCACAAATCAATTCCAAAACAACCCGAATTTCTAAATTTTAAATTTAACCAAATCCCCAAATCATAAATTTCAATTCAATTCGGTTTTCAAATAGATCATTCCAAATTATATGGATTTCAAAACAGATTTGATTCACAAAATAAACCATTTCAAATTCAATATATTTCAAAGCTTAAATATTCAATATTTCAAACTAAATTTTATAATTCATATATATATATATATACATATATATATACCAAATTTACTTTACTATTATTTATTTTTGAAATATTTGCTTAATAAATCCAATATCCTTTAAATAAAACTTCAAGTTTCAATAACTGAATTTTCCTCAATTTATTTAGACTTGATATATTCACTTAAATCACCTTAAACGCGAACTAAGTTATAAAACCATGTTCTTTTAAAATCTCAATTACAATAAGTTCCAAATGGATTCTTACTAAATATAACTCTTAATTAAATAAAATCTCAAATAAATTTCAAAACTATCTTCTCAACCTTGACTTATAAAAATCAATATAAACTCTATATTAAAATATAATTTAAGTAAATACTTATCCATATTATATTTTAATAAAATCAACTTTATTATTAAACTTATTTTATACTTTAAACAATTTTATTCATAGCTTAAAACCAAGAATTTAACTATATATAAAATAATATTTATAAATTATCCAAATCAATATCTCATAAAATCGTATATTTCTTTACAAAACCATAGTAATCATTTCAAAATATTTTATATATAGACCGCGGTGTCTGTATAAAATTTTATATCCTATGGTCAAGTGATATGGATATTTATCATTTTAATCCGTAATTTAAAATAAAAGTACGATTATATATCATTTCAAACCGCAATCTCGAATGAAATAAGAATGCATAACAACTTGCAGTTTATAACAATATAAAATACAACATCCATTCATCCAATATCAATCCTCAACCGTTTATCACAATCATCATCAATTCAAACAATAACATCAACATAGAACAGATAATAAATAACAGGTAATTTATGATAGTTTATATTCAAAAATAAATAAATTTGACTGGCAGTTTATATGCAATAATAAATTTGAATAACAATTTAATTCAATAAATATAATTTAACTGGAATGATGATAAAAATATACCAAACAGCCATAAATAAATTTCTAATCACATCAGAAATTAATTTAACGCACATAAGAAAATTTTAGAAGTTGTGAGTGGGTTAAAACACTCACCTTTATACGAATCTGAAAATAATAGACTTCTTATCAATAGCTTCGCTCAATGTTTCCTTAATCTCCTTCTTGATTGCTAGCTTTGTTCCGTAATTTTTCTTTTATTTTGATTTACTTTAGTTTCCCTCCTTATTATATTAATATATGTGTGAGTATTTATGTATTTTTTTAAAAGGTTTGAAAAAAAGAAGATTTGAAAAAGAAGAATTGAAAAAGAAAAGGATTAAAATAAGAAGAACTGAAAATGGAAGAGAAGATCAAGATTTGAAAAGAAAGAAGAAAGTTTTAAATAGAATAAAATTTGAAGAGGAAGAAGAATATTTGAAGAGGAAGGAAAAATTAAAATGAGAGATAATAAGAAGATTTGAAGAAGAAAAAAAGAAAAGAAAGAAGATTAGAATAGAGGCTGGGGTTTCATTTGCATCGTATCTTATTTATAAGCTTAGAGTTAGGTTTAGGACCAAAGAGATTTGAAAAGAAAGGCCGCTATTAATTAGAAATAAATGAAATGACGTTATAGTAAAATGAAGTTGGAAAATGAACGAAAAAAGAAAGTAAACATGAACAAATTTGGTATTGAAATATAGTAAATATGAACAACATTTTTAAAAGTAGCAGGTATTTAAAAGAGGTAATTAATTAGAAAGAGAATGAACGGACCAACTCTATACTGTAAACAAATTTTTAGAATTCAAATTTCAAAACAATCGTTCACTTAATTAATTTTGTTAACCCTAAATGTACCAAAATTAACATCCTTTAAAGATTTAATTAACACACAATAAAGGAAAATAAATTCTCTATGCAAATTTGTGTCATAAAGTAAAAGAATATACAACATTAAGAACTTTTCATTTCTCCCTCTTTGTGATTAGATTGGGAATCAAACAAATATGTTAGCATTTCAATTGAATGTTTTACTAGGAATGCATTAACAATCATTCAAAAATATGATAGCATAAGCAAGGTAATATAAACAGGTGTATAATATATATATGTACATCTTTATTACCACTTATAGTTTACGTTCATAAATAAAAGGTATAAAAATAATCCACATAAGGAGACAATGAATGTAAGAGTAAATTAGAAAAGTGAAGATGGAAAGGTAAGTTATGTTGCAATTAAAATCTAACTGAAAAGGAAATAGTCGAGTGTAAATCTATTTTACACCTTCTATCATCTCCTATTAACATTTAATTAAATAACGTATGAGATTTCAAACCTATATAATCCTTTCTTTTTAATGATCTAATTGGATCTAAAACATAAGCTTAAATTTAGGTATAAACATATATGTAATAAACTAGCATTAAATTTTGAAACGTGAACTGATTTAATTGAAAATAAATCACCCAATCTAAATTTATTCAATATATGTTTACAATTAACGTCTTCCTACTTTTTAATTAAAAGATTCCAATCACATTAATTGTCATATTGTGAATGATTAACATTACTTCCGATTATTACTTTAATTAAGATTTATTGTAATTGATTACCAAAGTTTATTTAACACATTAAATAAATAAACAACCTATATTAATTGTCACCTATTTGCTTTTAATTGCATTTAAAAGTTTGTTACCTATCAACCCAGGTTATTATTCCATATATAACACTAATTTTATTCCATTACTATTTATGATACCCTTGCATTACATACTTCAATATTTCCATTTTCATCTTTATTTCAATTGCATAATATTTAATTTCAATTGCTACAATAATTACACTTATTTAAAATTAGATTTCAATGGAATGATTTGTTTGTCTTTCATTACACTACTATATTCAAATATCCATCTTTCCTTTGTATTAACTACTATTTCCATTTTATTATATTTTCCAAATATGTACATTAATTATGATTATATTCTCAATTAATTTATTTACTTGGTTTCATACTTTTATTACATCAATTACTACCTTATAAACAAATTTACATTTCTATTAAATTTACATTCACATTTTCCACTATTATATTAGTTATCATTAAAGTAACATTTAATTACCCTTATTTGTAATTGGTAAATTAACTGGTAACAACTACCATTTGTCACCATTATCCCTTTATAATACTTGTATGTTTAGTCTTCACAAACAATTTCCATCTATCATATTATTTCACACATTAATATAATAATTACATTTGTTTATATTCCATTTATAACTAAGTCATAACATTGAAATTATTTTATTTAATTGGCATGTTCATTCAAGTTCATTAATTATTAACTTGCATTAACATATTTCCTTAATTTACATCCAATTACTGTTAACAATGTGTTATTTCATTAATTAATTCAGTACTTACCTTTATTTTCACATATTCAATTTATATCCAGGTATGACACTTTAACTACTTCATTTATTAGAATTTTATTAAAACTAATAATTAGTTTTAATTACCATTGCTATATTTCATTCTTAACATTTACTTTAATATAAATTATAAAATTTTTATTTCTTTCTAAATTTAATTATGAAAATCTTATTAATTTAACCAATTTAATTATTGAATTTTACGGGTCGTTACACTTTCTTTCCTTTACATGTCCAGAGTGCTTTTAGCCTTGTAGATGGTAGGGTCAGAGAAGATAAAGTTTTCCATAACTTTCTAACATGACTAGAACTACAATAAGGTAGGATAATTGATCCTTCAGCAATATAAGAAGATACTTTTGCCTTTAAAGGAATTCCAGTCTGCATTTTTAAAGAGTAAGGTATAAGTTCTCGAATAATTATACTAGTACTTGCCCAAGGTGTTGACCAAAAAAATAGATCATTATTCTCTAATGGATTACACTATATCATTAGTAGGAAAGCAGTTCCGAGTTTAAGTATATTACGCCAACTCTAGCTAACTACATTAGGAATATTCATTGTCCAAAAGTCTTTATCTTTGGTAAGGTTTTTTGTTACCCACTATGTCCAAAGATCTTCTTTACTTGATAGAATTTTATCAAAATATACTGAGATAGCTGCAATATTCCATAGTTTCAAATTTGTTATACCAAGACCCCCCCTTATAGTTAGGCAACTGAATCTTCTCGAAAGATATTGGAATGAGCTTTTTGGAAAAAGGATCGCCATGCCATAGAAATCTATTCAAAGCACTTTTAACATGGATATCAATTTGTTTGAAATAATATAATGTCTCATCCGGTAATTTGTCATTACGTTAGAAATACTTTGAATAATAACCAATCTACCTGCCAGAGTTAACTTTGTGTTTGGCCAAATGGATAGCCTTTCAGTGATCTTTTCATATAAAGGAAGACAATCAGATTTTGTAATTCTTGTAGTGATAAGTGGCATACCAAGGTAATTAGTATTATGATGCATCTCATTCAGTCCTGAATGAGCTATGATTGCTGCTTTCAAACTATCACTTAGTCCTGCAATTAAAATGTGAGATTTTTTAAAATTAATCTTCAAACCAGTTATAGCATGGAATTGGTTTAGTACCTCAAGTATTGAGGTAATATTTTTAATTGTAGTTTTAATAAAGATAGCAAGATCATCAGCAAATAGTAGATGAGTTATTAATGGATTCTTGCATTTAGGATGAAGCTCCAGTTTTTGAGAGTGTCCTTGTTCAATTATCAATGAATTGAGAATTTCCATCACTATAATAAATAAGCAGAAATTGGATCTCCTTGTCGAACCCCTTGTGTTCCTTTGGAAAATCCATTTGAGCATCCATTCCTTGATATAGAGAAGTGAGTGGTTGATATACAGGTATAAATCCAGGCCAACGTTGGTTTTGGGAAGTTCATTCTGGAAAGAACTGCAATGATTGAGCTCCAAGAAATAGTATCAAAAGCTTTTTGAATATCTAGCTTCAACATACATCTATGAGAAAATTTTCCAATTCCATATCCTCTTATAAGTTCTCGAGTTAATAAAATATTATCACTGATATTTCTTTATGGCATAAATGCAACTTAATTGCTTGATATGATTGTGGGCAAAACACTTTGTAATCTACTAGCTATAATCTTAGATAATATTTTGTATAATACATTGCAACATGAGATTGGTCTGAACTCTGCAACATCAATTGGGTTAGAACATTTTGGCACTAGAGTTATATTTGTAGCATTGACACCAATAGAAAATTTATTGGGAGAAGAAATACTGAACTGCTTTGATTACATCCATTTTAGTTACTTTCCACAAATTTTGATTGAAGAATGCATTAGAACCATCAGGTCCACCACT
The DNA here is from genome assembly GCA_030765085.1 of Allium cepa. Taxonomy (NCBI): domain Eukaryota; kingdom Viridiplantae; phylum Streptophyta; class Magnoliopsida; order Asparagales; family Amaryllidaceae; genus Allium; species Allium cepa. The sequence goes on from CM060937.1 coordinate 43,498,431, forward strand.
ACTATCAAGTTTTAGAGAAAAATACTGCCCTTTCAATCTCCTCTGGTGATACCTCTTCAATTAGTTTCCTAGCTTGTTCATTTTTCGAAAAAAAGAGTTTGTATCTTATAGAGAGGGATAAGATTTGGAACCATTGGATCAGGATTTGCTAATATAGAGGAGAAGTAATTAATGAAAGCCTTAGTAATAGATTCATCATTATCCTGCATTACTCCATTCAAATCAGTTATATTTAAAATCTTCTCTTTGGCCTGTTTAACTTTAATTGAATTATGAAAGTATCTTGTATTCCTATCTCCTTGCTTATCATTAATTTCATGAAGAACTTTTTTCATAGCGGCTTCAAATTATAAAGCTTCTTGTAATTCATTTGATAATTTCGATTCTTGGCAAGCTAATATTGAATTCAATGGGTCATGTTAGAGTTGTTATTGTATGTCATAAAGCTGCCTGCTTATTCCATCTTAAATTTTTAATAAATCTCCAAAATTTTCTTTATCCTAGATTTTAAGTTTCATTTTCAACCTTTTTAACTTTGCTTTTAGAATGTACATTGGATTTCCAAATATAATTTCCTACCAAACCTGCAAAACAGTACTATGGAATTTTTTGTGGTTAGTCCAAGACTTATAAAATTTAAATGAGGGATTTTTCCTTATAGCATTCTCTCCCCATGTTAAGATAATTGGAGAATGACCTGAGATGGAAGGATTTAGAAATTTACACAGAAGATTTGGCCATAGATTGATAGAATGGATGTTTTGAAAAGCATGATCAAGCTTACAAAATGTTCTTGGGTCATGTTTACTTTTATTATTCCAAGTAAATTCAGCACCAACATAATTATTATGACTGACAGATGTATGGATAAAAGTTTATTTCAAAGGAGCTACTTCTTTTATAGAAAGAGGAATACCTCTAGATTTTTGATCAGAAGAGAACATACAATTAAAATCACCTAGTATAATCCAAGGTAGATAAGGCTGAACAAGCGAATGGAGATTAGAAAGGAAAGAGAGTCTTTTGTCTAAACTATTTTGAGCATAAACAAAAGAAATAAAAAAAGATGTATTTGAAGCAAAGGATATGGAATTAAAATGAATAATTTGATCATTTTCAATTAACTTTGTGAGCTTAAAAATTTCTGAGTTCCAGAGTACTAATATTCTTCCATATGGAGCACTTTGTAGATTATCCTCATATAACCACTTTGGAGCAATATACTTGCAAGCTTTTTTAGTCAGTGACTTGTTTACCTTTCTTTCACTTAAAGCAATAAGGTGAATGTTTTCATCTTTAATCAATTTCCTTACTTCAGTTTGCTTTGAGGATAATTGTCCTCCTCTAATATTCCAATAAGCAATATTGTTGTTCATCATCATAACATATTGGGTGATAATAGAGGTGTGGGATGTTTTCTAGTATGCCTATTTCCACTTGTATGATTTGATGTTCCTTTGAGTGACAGTGGAGACTCTTTATTACTTTTTGGCTGAATTTCATCAATATTAAAAATATTTCCATATTGAGATCATCGGTTGAATTGATGAATGAAACTTTCTATTTTCCTCTTTTTACTTTTTTATTAGCAGATAAAGTCTGAACAATAGATGTTTCCTTTGAATTACAAGGTGGAGGAGGTAAAATTAGATGTGTAGGAGGATTTATGTCGATATATGGAGAAGTAATCTGCTCAGAGTTATCAAAGTGCTGCTTTTCTTCAATAGAGGCAATTAATGCCAGATTTGATTTGCTCTGAATCATAGGATCTGTTTTAACATCTCCATGACTTCCACTAAACAAGTTTGAGTTTATTATATTTTGCAGCTCCAACTGTTTATGTAATTCTGTAAAATTTCATTTTATTTCTTACATACATGGTATTGTTCATTTTCATTTGATTTCTCCCCTAAATTCTCATCATGCTGAAACATCTCAGTTGAAACAATTAATTCCTTTATAACTGAGCTATCACAGTTCATAATATCTGCATCAGTACCAAATCTTTTATTTGAATTTGTAACTTTTTGAGAATTTCGAGTCTTATAAGTAGAAGTCTCATTTACTTTTATTATTTCATTGTTAAACGATTCTTCACTTAAATCTGATAATGTCGTGAATGCATTTGTAGTAACAATGTTTCCAGTAAACTCCTTTTCAACTAATTTCTTTTTCTCATTACTCAAACCTATTGATTTATTGTCTAAAATAGACTCTGTTTCTTCTAGAACTTTTTTATTTTCATCCATATTGTTATTCCCATTTTCTAGTAAAATAATATTTGAGTCCTCATTTCCAATACTACCACCATTAATAGCTTCTTGTTCTTTTTCCTTCTTTCTCCAAACTTTCAAGGTCTTTGTGTCATACTTTCCTATATTGTGAGTCTTCGCTTCCTTATCCTACCAAATTTGTTGATACATATATTCACAATGATCTACTTCTTCATTATCACTTTTAGCATTCATTCCTAACTGTTCAATCTTGTTATTTCCAGCATAGTTATTAGTTTCATGCCCAAACACTTTGCAATTACAACAAATCATAGGTTTCCAATCATAGACAACCTTAACATGTGGACAACTATCACCTAGTTCATCAATTGAAATATAATCAGGAAATTCTTGTTCAGGAGATACTTCTATTAATGCTTTATCATACTTGAATCTTTTTAGCTTTTCTGTACTTTCATCAAGACAAATCAAATTCCCAATGTGACATGATAACCAATTAATTCCTATTAAAGTCCAAGCAATGAGTGGTATTCTACAAAATTGAACCCATACTGGAACTTTTTTAATTTGTTATTGTACATATCCATATAAAGGATTCCATGTTGTTATGATGAACATTTTTCCTTTGTTAAAAATAGGATCAGATTGTAAAATATTCATTCTATCCCGCTCATTCCAAACCCTTCTTAAATGATTGGCTACAAGAAGATATGATAAAGATCCATCTAAGAAAAATCCTACCAAATGATTACTCCAGTATTTAATTTCTTCTCTTTTAACTTCTTCAGGCAATGGTTTTGGTTTACCATCTTTTTTGATTTCAAACTGTATGGGAACAAAGACTCCAGCATTTCTTGGCTTATTCTTGAATATGGATGACCAATTGCTGTTTTTATCAGTAACCCTTGAGTCTTGATCATTATTAGTTTTCAATCTTTGATCCAAATTACAAGATAGAGATGGAAATGATTGCGTATCTAAGAACAGAGTGGATTGACTCAAAGAAGAGGGACAGGGCTGAGCAAACTGAGAATTATGTGTAGGATTAGAAGATGTTCGTGATGGTGAAGGAGAAGTTGGTCGAGGAGGGGGAGAAGATGATCGAGGTTGAGGTGAAGAAGGATAAATTGGTCGAGGAGAAGGAGAAGATGATTGAGGTTGAGGTGAAGAAGGAGAAAATGGTCGAGGTGGAGGAGAAGACGATCGAGGTCGAGGTGAATGAGGTGGAGAAGATGGTTGAGTAGAATGAGGTGAAGGTGGAGGTGGGAAAGAAAGTTGTCGAGGTGAAGGAAGAGGAGGAGGTGCAGCTAGAGGACAAAGAGAGTCCGCCATTTTCTTGATTTCAAATCATTCTTTTTCATATGATTGAGACCACTTATATTTTTATTAATTAAAGTTATATAAATCTATATTTAATGTATTAAATTAAAGTTAAATAAATTTTTTAAAACTATACTAAATATTTTGTTAAACTAAATTTTATATAAATCTTCTAAAACTATATTAAATATTTTATTAAATTAAATTTTAAACCATTAAAAATAAATTTTGTAAATTAAATAAAATTATAAGTAAAGATCTTAAATTTACTTTTTAAACCATATATTAACTTATAATTTGAAACCTTAAAACATATAAAATAAATTATTTTCCAAATAATTTTAAAAAAAATAAATCATTAAATTATTTTTGAAAATCAAATTTATAAATCAAACAAACTTTAACATTTATAAAATAATTTAAAACCGACCAACGGTGTTTGTATATAATTTTCTATCTTTTGGTCAAGTGATTGGGTATGTATCAATTCAACCCAAAATGGTTAAATTTCCCGAGTATATATCATTTCAACCCGTATCCCGAAAATAATTTCCAAATCAATAAAATAGCTTGGGTTTATCATTTCAACCCATAATGATTTTTCCTAATCTATAAGATCGTTCGGGTATGTATCATTTCAACCCATAGTGATTAACAGGGATATAAACATCTAATCGTCCAAAAGGTCCGTAAATCCATCACAATCAACATCTAAATCAACCAAGAAATCACGACAATTAATTGGTTATAATTATCAGGTATTTAATTAAAAATTTAAATTCAATATTAATTTAAATGGCAATTTAATTCATTAAATTTCAATTTCAGTTTCAATTAAATTGTCAAATTAAACAACCAAACAATAACCAATAATATTCTTATCACATCACAAATTTAATTCAACTAACATAAGAAAATTTAGTATTTTGAGTGGGTTAAATCACTCACCTTTGATTTATCTTCGATTTAAAATCCAAATAAAGCCCAAAAATCCAGTAGTCTCCAAATTTGACCAAACTAGTTCCATATTGTTCGGAATTTCAATACAATCGCAATGGAGAAAACCACGTCCAAATCTGAGTTCGTATGAAAGAGTTATGCTAATTAGAACATTTGAAATTTAAAATTTAAATTAAAATAAAAGACCGGGGTAACATTGTAAATACGCTCAACTACTAAACCCCATCGTGCACATTCACGTGATCGAACCAACTCAAACATCTTCAGCCGCCACCCCATAGCCTCCAACCATCGCGCCTACAGCCACTTCCAACTCGATCGACCACCTACACTTGAACCACCGCCTCCGGCCACCCACTGGCGCCCATGCGCGCAACCCTCCGGTGGTCTCCGAACGCTCCGCCGCCGCATAGCTTCCAAGGTCGTTTCTAGCAAATCGATGCACTATTGAGGCAAACTAACTACATGGATCTGCTCCACTCGTCGATCTCTATAGGATCGTTTTCAATCTAGAGGGGTGAATAGAGTGCGCTAATAAAAATTAATGCGGAAATAAAAACAAAAAGTAATGCGGTAGAGATCACAGATAGATTTACCCAGCTTCGGCAAAAGCCTGCCTACGTGCCGACCCCAGAGTTTCTACTAGAAATTAAGTAATCATTTGCCTACAAAACACATTAACTCACGATACCTGCTAACTCGATAAACCAAACTTTAAGCTCAAAACCCTACCACAACTCAGCCATTCAGTTGCGAATTCTCAAACTACGCCCAGTAGTTTGTACCTAGGTACACAACTAGAAATTTACAAATTTTAAAATAGAGAGTTACAAAATAAAAATAACACGAAAAGCAAAAACCTTATTATTTAGCCCAAATCAAAGAATAATATCGACCCACTAATAGAAAATAGTTCGGTCCATAAAAATTAAGATAATCCTTCTTTGTAAAACCAGGCTGATATTCCTCTTTCTTTCTTCTTCTAAAATTAAGGTTTTTAAGTGATGATTTCAATGTTGGTTTGCTTCGTCAATCGATCTAGCTTTGATTGCACTCGGTAGCTTCAATTGGGTCGAGCTCGAATTGTAAAAATGGTATGCGATTTACTTTATTTTCTCTGTTGATTTGCTTGAACTCGAACTCGATAATTTGTCGATGATGATATGGTTCAATTTATAGGGATCAAAACCCTATTTTATCGTTCATATATTTTGGTTTGAATTTATCCATTTCTTTGCTCGGCCATACAATTTTCGATTTAATGATTGTGATGAATTCTGACTTGTTCATTGTACACACGTTACTCCACGAATTCGAATTTGCTCCGTTTTTTTCTGCTGTGACTTTGGCATTTGAATTTTGAGATAATTTGGACTTTATGAAGTTTGTCTTGTTCAATTCGTTTCCTCTGATTGATTTCACTACATCAGTAATGCTCGATTTCTTTTTTGAACACATTAACGGTGTTTTTGTTTGATCATTTCTTTTTAAAACTGATCCTTGACTTGGATTACCCACGACCTGATTTTCTTCATTGATCTGGTTTTGTTCCTCTTGAAGTCTGGTCCTTTGAGTTGCTGTCTTGGTCGAGGCTTCACTTGCATGCTCCAATGTTTATATGCACTATATGTTGAAACTGAATATTGTTTTCCTTGTGCCTTTGTTTTTGAATCATGTATATACATACATATATGTATGCATATATGTGTGTGATTGGTATTACTGCAGCTCCAGTGTGTTCATTAGCATAACATGTTGATGTTTTCTCTGTTCTTGGCCGTTGTGCATCATATACATGTTGAAATTGTCATATGGTATGTTGAGGCTGTTTCACTTTTGTCCATGGTTATTGTAGTCTGGTCTGGTTCATGCCTTTGTCCTTTGTACATGTATAGTGGTCTGCATTTATATGTACTGACCATTGGTTTAGAGAACTGCCTTTGTCGCTCTTGATCATTGCATTGAACTTGTACATGTTGAAACTATATGCTTGCATATCCATATTGTATATGTACTGATCTGGTCTATCTCCATGTGCCATTTCAAGTCTGGTTTGGTTTTATGTTTTCATGTGTTTGCATTGGCTTTGTTCTAGTCTTGGTTCTGAACTGCTATCATGTTGTCTTTATATTCCTTGGAGTCTTGTGAAATTTGTAGTGATATTCATTTAAAAGTCACTTCTATTGCATGTTTAGAACTGGACGAACCATGTGTACATTTCTAAATGCTTGCATTCAATTTGACCTTGTTTATGTGGCTCCTTCTGCTTTGTACATGTATGAAGCTTGTTGTTTTGACTTGCCTCAAGTTAAACTGCCCCTTTGATTTTGTTGCTCCTGACCATATCTTGTTACCTCCAAAATCTGGTCTGGTGCACTTTGTTGTGCATGATTTGCCTGACCATGTCTTGTTTTCATGTTCAAGTTGACTGGTCTGGCATGATCTCAAGTTGTTATTTGCATTTGCACATGAGTTGAATCCAGTCTAGGGTTGGGTTTGACTTGTGCTCACCTGTCCCTGCTATTTTAACAAGCAAGTGTATATCGTTGTGCACGACCTTATGGCATGTACAATGATACACTGTGCATGTCACACGTTGTTCATGTAAGATGAATTAAAAGAATGATGACTAACAACCCAAATAACTAAGGCAAATAATATTTTCATAATACATACTTTATTGTGCACTGCAAAATATTTTCTTTTTTAATTTTACTACGTGGTGTTTATTTTGCAAATATTTCAGACGTGGGGTATAGGCTGGAACAAAGTTGAAGATATAGTACGAGTGTTGGGTGAATTATGTAGTGAGGTGAAATATGTATAAAAAATTGTGTATTTGAAAATTCTGTTGTAATTGAAACTTGTATAGTGAGAACTTAAATTTGTACTATTCAAATTTGTAATAAAATATTTGTTTAAATATAAATTTCAAGTTATTTATTTTATTCAACAAATATTTATTTAATTGTGTAGAAAAATAGAATAGTACAATAACAAATACATTTAAATGAATATATATATATACATATATGTTTATTATCATCAAACAAAAATCATTCACTAGTATATTCTACAATCTCCCTCTTTGATGATAACAAACATATATTAATATTTTGACTCTATTAAATGTATTTGGTCTTGATGAATTCTACTAGCTCCCCTTATTTGAGTGCTCCCCCTACAACAAAGCGCCCCCTTCACATATGCATGAAAATAATAAAAGATATTCAAATAAAAAACGATAAAAAATAAAATGAACCTAGATGGGAATATGCAAATTAAAATTTTGAACTTTTTCCAAAATCATAACTTCTCTCTCCACCTTTTATTATCAGCAAGTGTAATCATGTTAGAAAATAGTGATAAAGTGATAGACATTAATACAACATTAATACATAATCGAGTATAAATATTAAATTTCAATAAAAAATCAACCAAAATCATAAACACTCTGTTAGGCGCATATTCTATTTTAGAATGATAGGGGTGATGTCAACATAAAAAAAATCATATAGTCATGTCTATTTATGGTATATTTATGATAGGATTTTGAATACTTACTAACCATGCATAACCGTTAGGACTTCTAAATGAGATTAGTAGTATTCCTTTCTTTTTTTATTAAAAAAAATGAATTCCAAGCATCTTCTAAACACGCATAACCGTGAGGACTTTTAAATGGGGTTAGAATCAACTCGCATATTTTAACCAATTTTGATATGTGTTCCATACATGCATAACCGCAAGGACTTTTAAATGAGCATGAAAGAACATAAGCAAAGATTCCAAGTGGTTCACCCATGCATAATCGTGAGGACTTTTAAGTGAGATTGAGTACTTTTAGATGTTTTTATTGTTAATTAAAAAATGAATAATTTTATGTTTAAATACCACAAGTTGACATACTATATCGGATTTTGATGAGTGATAGTCCTTAGAAATATGATAGAAATAGAGGTGGTCATGAAATTTTTACTAACAAAATTTATTATAATTTTTTTTAAATTTTTAAAGAAATTTACTAAATATACTGTCTCAAGTCATAATGTATGATCAAGATCAACAGTCATCGCCTTTTTTTCAATCACTGTTTATCTTTTCAATAATCAATAGGGAGTCAGATTTGTTAACATAGGCATTTTAGATCAAAAAAATATAAAATCACATTTCTAAAATGCCTAAACTGAGACGAAGTTGATAAAAACTATTTTTTGGAAGAGGTTTTGTAAAAATGTCTATCAACTGAGGATCGGTTGAAATGAAATTTATGCAGATATTTTCTTCGGAAATATGATCTCTAATGAAATGATGTTTTTCAACTTGACCATGCAACTAATTAATGTCCTAACATAAAACACGTTCCACCCGTACTTTTTCTATCAACTAGACTACCATCATAGTCTGCATCTGAATACCCTTTTAACTCAAAGTTATCAATAGTTGGATACCATTGACCAAACAGATACCTTTCCTCTTACCTGAAAATAATGTTTCTTTTGATGATTGGTCAACAATTTTGCACAAATAAGATTCAAAAATAACTTTCATTCCCTTATCACAAAACTAGCTGATTGAAATCAGATTATGGTGTAGATTTTCAACATATAATACATCATTTAAAGTAAATGTGTCATTACCTACTTCACCTTTACCAATAATTTTACATTTATTGTTGTTACCCATTGTAACTCTGCCACCTTTGTACTTCTTTAGGCTAAGAAACTTTGATTTTTCGCCCATCATGCGCCTAGAACAGCCAGAATCTAGGTACTACTCTTGTTATTCCTTAGCCTACCAACACACCTACACGAGGAAAGAGTTTTGTGACCTATTTGTTTTTATAGGTCCATGATTGTTAGTGACCAAAGATTTTGAGAAACAAGTTTGTGTAGAACCAAGACAATTCATGCTTGTTCCATTTGGCATCCAGATTTGTTTGACTTTGGGGGATTTTACATTTATGCCTTTAGGAACCCAAATTGGTATGGTTTTCGTGTGTTTGGTTCTAAAGCAGCGATTGTTTTGATTATGTCTAATTTTTCTACAAATCGTGCACTTGGAGTTTACACGATTAGTTTCACTTCTAACTCTTTCAGATTGAGTATATCCAAGTTCTTGTCTAAAACTATTAACAGTTTGTTTCCCTAATAGCATATTTAGTGAACTTTCTCCTTTGGAGAATTTGTATAAAGTTTTAGACAATTTTTAGACTTGTGACTTGAGAGATTCATTTTCATTCAATAGCAAAGTGCGCTTTTTAATAAAAATTTCTCTCCTAGTATTTTCACTTTCTTTCAAAACCAGAATTTTATTTTCAAGCGATTTATTTTAATTTTTTATTTTTTATTTCCTCTTCAAATGATGGACACTTATCACACTTAAGGCACTTATTTCTATAGTTTTGAACCATTTGATCATGTTGCGTATTTAGTTCTATCAAACTATCTTTTTGTGATTCAATTTTTGCGTACTTCTCCTTAAGTTTTCAAAACAACCATTTATTTCATGAGAATATATAAGTAATTGAGTGTGAGTAAGTTTTAATACCTCGCTCGGCTCGCCATCCTCGCTGTCACTTGTTTCTCCTCAAAGACATATATTCTCTCTTTCACTCTCACTGCCAGCTTTCATCATCTTCATCACTTCTATCCCACGTTGCCGCAAAACTTCTACTTTTCGGTTTCTTTCCTCTGCCGAATCGATTTTGAGGACAATTTGGCTTGATTTGACCAGGTTTATTGCATTTGTGACAAATGATCTCCTGCTCTTCTGAGTTTGTCTAGAACTTCGACGATTCCGCTCCTTAGTTGTTGATTTAGGGTAGAATTTCCATATTTGTGGTTCCACCTTTTGAATCTCTTTATTATCATTATCATTTCAGCTGCTCCTTCATCATCATCATCATCTTCACTTTCCATCGTTCCTGTGAGAGCTATTAATTTCTTCTGTGTATCTCCTCCTTCACGTTCTTCTTTGGATTTGATTTCTAGCTCATAAGTGGTGAGGTTTCAGATGAGTTCTTCGACTTTAACTTGTTTCAGATCCTTTGATTCTTGAATGGCAATCAGTTTTGCTTCAAAATTTCGTGGAAGAATTCTGAGAATTTTTAGGACTATTTCCAGTTCCGAGTATGGTCTTCCTATGGATTTTAATTTGTATACAAGGTTAAAAAGTCGACCATACATTTCTTTGACACTTTCATCCTTTGTCATTGCGAAGTTCTCGTACTCGCTACTATGCATGGCAAGGAACTATTCTTTAACCTGGGAGGTTCCTTCATGAGTCAATTCAAATGCGTGCTAAATTTCCTGCACAGTTATAAAATGTGAGGCTCGGTTAAATTCAGTTTGATCTAGCGAGCAAATAAAAGAATTTATAGCTTTAGCGTTAGCAGTTTGTAGTTTATTTTCAAGATTTGTCCAATGATACATAGGTTTTTCAACTTCTCGATTACCGACCAATACTGTTGGTGTGCTATATCCCATTTTAACAATATGCATCTATGATTTTCAGAAAAAATTTCATTCTAGTTTTCCAATATGCATATTCACCATTGAACATGGGTGGTCTAACTATGGACTGACCTTCAGCAAAAGCATTATTAAAAGAGGCCATTGAAAGAAAAAATCAAAAAAAAAGAAAATAGTTTTTAATCCTAGCTTTGATACGAATTATAAGATCGTTTTCACCCTAGAGAGGGTGTGAATAGGATGTACTAATAAAATTTAATGTGGAAATAAAAACATAAAGTAATACAATAGAGATCACACATAGATTCACCCATCTTCGGAAAAAACCTGCCTACGTGCTGGTAGCTTACAAAACATGTAAACTAGCGATATCCACTAACTCGATTAACCTAACTATAACCTCAAAACCCTACCCCAACTCAGCCACTGAGTTGCGAATTCTCAAACTACTCCCCGTAGTTTGTATCTAGTTACACGACTATAAATTTACAAATTTTAAAATGGAGAATTACAAAATAAAAATAACACTAAAAAACCCTATTATTTAGCCTAAACCAAAGAATAATATCGACCCACTAATAGAAAATAGTTCAGTCCATAAAAAATTAAGATAATCCTCCTTTGTAAAACCAGGCTAATATTCCTCTTTCATCCTTCTTCTGAAATTAGGGTTTTTCATCAATTGATTTCGCCACTTAAAATTAGATTGATTGAGTGATGATTTCAACTCTGGTTTGCTTCGTCAATCGATCTCTAGCTTTGATTGCACTCGATAGCTTCAATTGTGTCGAGCTCGAATGGTAAAAATGGTATGCGATTTACTTTATTTTCTCTGTTGATTTGCTTGAACTCGAACTCGATAATTTACCGATGATGATATGGGTTCAATTTATAGGGATCGAAATTTTATTTTATCGTTCGTATATTTTGGTTTGAATTTATCTATTTCTTTGCTCGTCCATATGACTTCTTATTTAATGATTGTGATGAATTCTGACTTATTCATTGCATATACATTACTCCATGAATTCGATTTTGCTCCGTTTTTTTCTACTATGACTTTGGCATTTCAATTTTGAGATAATATGGACTTTATGAAGTTTTGACTTGTTCAATTCGTTTCTTCTGATTTACTTCACTTCAACAGATATGTTCGGTTTCTTTTTTGAACACATTAATAGTGTTTGTATTTTATCATTTTTTTTGAAACTGCTCCTTGACTTGGATTATCCACGACTACTGATAATTACCGATGGCCTGATTTTCTTTATTGATTTAGTTTTGTTCCTCTTGAAGTCTAATCTTTTGAGCTGTGGGCTTGGTTGAGGCTTCACTTGCATGCTCCAGTGTTTATATGCATTATATGTTGAAATTGAGTATTTGTTTTTCTTATGCCTTTGTTTTTAAATCATGTATATGCATACATACATGTATGTATGTATATATGTGTGTGTGATTGGTATTACTGCAGCTCTAGTGTGTTCATTTGCATTACATGTTGATGTTTTCTCTGTTCTTGGCCCTTGTGCATCATATACATGTTGAAACTGTCATGTGATATGTTGAGGCTGTTTCACTTTTGTCCATGGTTATTTTAGTCTAGTCTGATTCATGCCTTTATCCTTTGTACATGTTTGGTGGTCTGCATTTCAGTGTACTGACCATTGATTTAGAGAACTGCCTTTGTCGCTCCTGACCATTAAATTGAACTTGTACATGTTGAAACTATATGCTTGCACTTGTGCCATTTCAAGTATAATTTGGTTTTGTGTTTTCATGTGTCTACATTGGCTTTGTTCTGGTCTGTGTTCTGAAGTGTTATCATGTTGCATTTATATTCTCTGGAGTCTTATGAAATTTGAAGTGGTCTTCATTTTAAAGTCACTTCTATTGCATGTTTAGAACTGGACTGACCATGTGTACATTTCTGAAATGCTTGCATTCAATTTGACCTTATTTATGTGGTTCCAGCTGCTTTGTACATGTATGAAGCTTGTTGTTTTGACTTGCCTTGAGTTAAAATGCCTCTTTGATTTTGTTGCTCCTGAACATATCTTGTTACGTCTAAAATCTGGTCTGATGCACATTGTTGTACATGGTTTGCTTGACCATGTCTTGTTTTCATGTTCAAGTTGACTGGTCTGACATGTTCTCAAGTTGTTATTTGCATTTGCACTTCAGTTGAGTCTAGTCTAGGCTTGGGTTTGACCTTGTGCTCGCCTATCCCTGCTATTTTAACAAGCAAGTGTATATCAGTGTGCATAACCTTGTGGCATACATAGTGATACACTGTGCATGTCATAAGTTGTTCATGTAAGATGAATTAAAAGAATGATAATGAACAACCCAAATAACTGAGACAAATAATATTTTCAAAACACACACTTTATTATGCACTGCAAAATATTTTCTTTTTCAATTTACTGCATCAGTGTTTATTTTGCAGATATTTTAGATGCGGGCAGACTGAAATAGAATTGAAGATAAAATACGAGTGTTGAGTGAATTATGCAGTGAGGTGAAATATGTATGAAAAATTGTATATTTGAAAATTGTGTTGTAATTGAAACTTGTATAGTGAGAGCTTAAATATGTACTATTCGAATTTGCAATAAAATATTTGTTTGAATAAAATATTTGTTTAAATATGAATTCCAAATTATATATTTTATTCAACAAATATTTATTTAATTATATGGAAAAATAAAATAGTCCAATAACAAATACATTTAAATGAATATATATATATATATATGTATATGTATATATTTATAATCATCAAACAAAAATCATTCACTAGTATATTCTTCAACCTCTATGCTGCACCAACATCCGAATGGCATATCGTTGCAAATCCACCGTTAAGTCCTAAGCCCTGATACGAACGGTCGAAAATTCTTCAACGATTTCTATCCAATTCAAGACTCAATTAAAAAATGAACTGCAGATCTAGATTACGCTCATCGAGAGCTTTCGACCGATATATAATTCGATTGGGTTTAAGGAGTTTGAATTTTGCTGTTTGATTATGAATTGGGAAATTAGGGTTTTCTGCCATTGGGAAGGAAGGAAGGAGCAGATGAGAAGTACGTATAGAAATTGACTACTAGGGTTTCAAAAAAAAATCTATTTACATAGACAGATGGATAAGAAAGAATTGACAAATCGAATTTGGTTGAAATGATAACATATATCAAAATGAAAGTAGATTATCCCATATATCAAAATATAGGTTTTTGATATTTTTAAACTCAATGGAACTAGTTTCAAACCCTAGTTTTATTGTATACAGAAGCTTTTCAAAATCAAATATTTTTAGTTAAATTCATTTAATTGATTTCTACACAGTTTGAGCTCGCATGATCAAACAATAAGTCTGATCACTACGAAACTTGAAATCCTACAATAATCCACCGTTATAGATCCGATGAAACTGGTTTCGTCGAAATCCGAGACATTGGCCAAAATGGAAAATATTCACTTTAATTAAATAAATTATTATTAAATTGATTTAATCACTTTTAAATTCAAATTTAAAAGTTAATAGTAGTTTACATTATCGAATCAACTATTACCTTATAAACATAATTAACATTAGTTTATATTTTATTACATTCATATTCTACAGTTATCATCTTAACTCGTATTATTCCAATATTTCAATTATATTAATTTTATTGATTTCCAAATTAATTTCAAATAGATTGAATAATAATATAATTATTAAAACAATTATTGCATATTAGTAATTCAAACACATTTCTAAGTCTATTATTTACAAACAAAAGCAAATAAATTTATGTATTAATTAACTGATTTCATATTCCATAATAATTCTATTTCAATTAATAACAGATAATTTCAACATTAAATTCAACATTTAGTTTACTCCTTATTTACCAAATTAACTTTATGATTATTTCAATTGGTTAAAATTACATTAAAATAGTTGTCAATAACATTCAAACAACATTATTAAATCATATTCTAATTATTTTTCTCATTTATAAATAATAAATTTTAATTTCTCACAATAATAAATTTCAAATCTTATTTAATTTAATAGTTTTTAGTATCAAAAATACGGGTCGTCATATATATGCAATATCTGATGTGATCTCCTATTTAAATGAACAACTTTACTTTTGAATTAGTATCGATCCCTTGATCTTCTTGATCTTCTAGCGTGGACTATGATCAGGCTTCTTGATCAAAAACCTTCATTTTTCTCACAAAGCTCTCAACTATGATAGAAAACGTAAGCACCTAACCACAAATGCTCATCAATATTCACCATCAAGAATCGAGTGATAAATCCTTCTTTGGACCAGGGTAAACATCTCAAAATCCTGTACTCGAATTTTAGATCAAAATCGTGCGACAAAATGATCTATGCACCTCATACTAGTTATTAACCCTCCCAAAAAATTTCATGAAATTTTTATTTAAACATTTTTATAAAGATGTTTCTTTATATATAATTACTTTAAAATATTTGTTCACCAAAAATTCCTGTCTTCTTTCCAAAGAAACTATTTCAATTTCAACACTTAGAAAATACCTCTATATACTTAAATCCAAAGAATTCTTTGAGGAAAGCTTCATATTTTCCAAAAAAACACTTTATTGGGTCAAAATGAATGTTGCGTAAAACATCGTTACGACAACCCAAAAACACTAGTATAGGAATCCGATTAATTATAATTAATATTAATTTTCGATGCCGAACTTAAACTATTTATCAGTTAATAATAAAGCTGATCAAGTTGGGGTATCATTACCTCCCAGACCTTGAATAGACATCATTCTTAACTTAAAAATAGATATAAGTTACCCACCTTGAATCTTAACATCAAATCGTATATATGAATCCCGTATACTATATAATATCTCCTTTCGGAAATCATTTACTACAACAACAGTGTTATAGTCTTTGTCTTCCTCACTTTCCCGTAAACATTTATTTACGACGATGATATTGAAATCCATGTCTTCTTCCACTTAAGCTCTTCTCAAATCACTTTAAAAGTATAGTTTAAATCTCATTTTTAAATACCACTTTCAAATCATTTCTCTTAAAAATTTATAAATATAAACTTTCCATTTATGAAATTTCACTCAAAAATTTATACCTTTATAAAACCTCCTTTATAACACTTATTACTTTATTATACTTTATTTATAAAATATCACATTAATAAATTTGTTCTTGGGGTGTGTGTGTGTGTAACTTATATAAAACGTTTAATAGATATTTATTCCAAAATTACTTTATATTAGATGACATTTCTTCAATCTCTTTAAACTTTGCAAATTTATTTTTCAAAACACTAGGATTTAAATTTTCAAACTCCCTTTCTATAAAACATATCTTCCAAATCCATCTGTTACAGAAATAATTTTATTTTTGTAAAACACATTTTTGTACAACATACTCATTTATTATCTTATATAAATTCATTATCATTAACTCAACATTATTATTTATCCAACACTACCTAGTCAAATTGTGAAACTAAATTCATGAGGTGTTCGTATTTAAACTTTTGGATCAAACAACCAATCAATAAATGATAATAACTGAATATTATCATTTCCTTAACAACCAAACACTACATAAATAATTATATCATTTGAAAGATATTGCTTTATGTTCGAACTATAATCCTAGGTAAAATAATTTCATTTACCAATTCACCAAAACAAAAATCTTTTTTTTTATAGCATTAACAAATATGCGCTCATATATAATACTCTTAACTCATTCTAGGGTGTCACTTACCTTATCTCTAATGAGTTACTCATCCTAGGGTATTACTGATCCTATCTCTGATGAGGCTTTATCCTTATCAGGCTCAGGTGTTCGCTCAACCGAAGCTCTAGTACCAACTGTGACGACCTACCTTTTTGACCCTTAGAAATTGACATTAATACATCCATGATATTCACGTACCGAATATCCAATTGCTGGAAAGATAGATTGATCAAGGGTAAAAAGAAAAATAAAGATAGAATGGAATCCCGCACGAATGTGATAACATATATTATTTCAATATGTAATCTTTAGAGTGGAAATTTTACATACATCAGTGTCTATTGTAATCTCAGCTTGACAGTTATAAATCTTTGTCCCTACTAATGTTGAATACAAATAGTAAAAAAATGCAGCGAGAATGGAAATGGAGAACCATCTATAGAGGAAACTCCAGCTCCTGCTCCAAGCTCCTCCTAAATGTTCCAAGCTAGATCTAAACTACTTGGTTGCCTAAAAAATAGGGCACTCAATGTTTAAGAAAATAAACTTTGGGTCAATTATGGAACTAGTTTGTGAAAAATCAAAACACAGATATTTATAGAAATAAAGAATATCTCATAAGACTACATCACACAAAAACACAGATGGGTTTTTACCTTATGATAACCAAAACATTGCTACGTAAAATCCAGTGATATTATAATAGTGTCTAGATTATAAATACATACTAATCATAGCTGAAATTGTTACATTAGTTAAATTACAACATTAGGTATACAACTAGGTACGAAGGCACTTATTGGAAAACGGATTTCGTACAATGATAAGGTAAGGGACTACCTTACATACAATACATCTCTAGAGGAATGTACCGAGGACCCACATATGATCCAGTACATTTGGCAAGACCGGCATACCCCATTTCGATGACCAACACAATGATAATGAATAGTACCAAATATGACATCACCCTAGTCGTTCCCGATCTATCCGTGGCCATGGCATCCACAACAAATCCAATATATAGATGGTAATCTAGAAAGGTGATAACCTTACCTTAATGGGTGCGACCCACATAGCCATGCGACATACTCTGTTTTAGCATTTTCAGGTGTTTGGCCTGAGGTAATGTATTACCTTTTACTAAAAAAATTCCACTTTGAATGCCACATTGCTATTTCTAATAACACATTATTAATTTCCACAAAATTACAACCACCGAGTTCATATGCCTCAGAAAAGGGTGTTAAGTGTAAGAGGGGTTACCTCCTACACCACCAAACAGATGTATGTTTGTAATAATCAATGTATATAGTCTTAGAGATGTAATGTCAAACACTCATCCATAAAAGTTGTCCAGGAATAGGACAAACCGAAGGTATTCCTTCTACTATATCCTGTTTGGGAATCATCCATAGGATAAGTAGCAAGCAGTCCTTGCATCAAAGATTTCAAAATGAAGAAACCACTGCCAGCAAATATACGATATGGAAATTACACCAGAGGTTAGTGGAAAACAAGCTTACATTACGAAGATCTCAGTCTTCAAAATCATTGTCTTTAACATGTCTTCACTTTTGAACGCGTATATTGGTTCGAAGTGGTTGTCAGATAGGATTCGCCCAAATCTGATCCTAGTTTCTCCTAACTAATTATCGATAAATGATGTCAAGTATGTGGGTGATTATTATTCAATTAATCAATATCTTTTATCCAAGTAATATATCTTCTTAGAGATATATGTCTTTAAACCATTTTCTTTTTCAACATATACGGGAATATCAAACCACTTTTTAGTTTTGGAAATACTAAATCATTTCTCTTTAATTACATAGGAAAAAATTATTGAGTAAAAAGAGTTCATAATAATTATATCAATTGTACTAAATACTAATTTCGGTATTCATCCCATACTATTCATCGAATAATTGTGAAATCGCCTTTTAAATTCACATGGATTCCTCCTTGGAATTTAATACAGAATTTAACCAGATTGCTACCTATATCATCAAACAAATTATTATTTTAAATTCTAGTTTAACCATTGGAAAACTCCAAATCTCATTTTCTTTTATGTTAGAAAGATGTGATCCAAATAAATCAAATTAACTATCTCCTCCGTCGGGCCAGTCCGGATAGCTAGGGAGAGCAAGAAACTGGTTTTCCAAACCCAAGCCTAGAGACTAACTCTCTGTCACCCAAGGAGTCAAGTTATTTGATCAATTATAAACCATTTAAAATACACGATTTATTATTTGAAAAACATTTATAAAGGATTTGGGAAGAAAACCCAATTTTAAATCTTATTTCAGAAATTTTCAAATTACTTTGTTAAATTACTTGTGAATAGTGCTTTTAAGGGCTTCGTATCACAAATCTCATTTTAACCATTTATAAGTCCAATTTTTCCATTTAAAACTCTTTTAAAATATTTTAACATATTTTTAGAATTTATCTCGTATTTTTAAAGATTTCAAAATATCTATTTTTAAAAGTTGAACTCCATATTTTATATACTGCCAAAACGTGATGATTTTAAAAAAATATGATTTGGACATATCTCAAATTTTACAAAATGAAATCTTAATTTTTCTTCTTTATTTAGAAACTATAGTTATAAGAGTCCGGAAAATTCTTATTTCGAATAATTCCGAGCTATATTCTAACTTTTATGGCGCGAAATTACGAACTGTTGTTACACAACGTGCCTATTATGACTCTAATTTCATATCTTTTTAAAAAATTTCCAAAATAAGTTTTAATTTATATAAAAAATTTATGAACCATTTTTATTCATGTCTAAAGAGGTATAACCATGTCGTAGCACTTTTATAATTCGTAAGAGAAAGTATTTTCTTCATATAAATTCGACGTGTATTTACTATGAATTATTTCCATAACCAAGCAAACATATTATTGCATCCAAAATATGGTGATCAAATATAAAAAACAAGCATGGAAAAACATATCATATCATCGTATAATTGATAAAATAAACTAGCGAAGTAATTCTCACATTCATTTGTCTCTAAATGTACTAAATTGACTATAGCTCCGCTATCACCGCACCGAAGCTTATGATCATGCCCTAGGACCCTTGGGCGTGCTTGGCCTTATACTAAAGAGGGTGGAGAGGTAGTGGTGGCTCTTGATGAGTCTAGCCAAGCAAGGAGAACGAAGAGAAGGTGATCGCTCACTTTAATTTCAAACTAAGGCGATATCTTTCTATATTTAGAAGTCTTCGGCAGGGCTTCGCTACGACTATGGAATAATTTAGGAAGACATGGAAGCCATTAATGAGGAGGAAGAAGAAGCTTAGAAAAAGGAAGGGAAGTGTGAATAAAATGAGAATGTCTGCCTTGTATTTATAGGCAAAAATACGTAAACAAATATCCTATGGTACAAAGACCATCCCACCCTCACACACACCCTCTTCATGCACACGCCTACCCCTCATGACACCACCTTCGTCACTTCATGCCCCTTTCTTTGGCTCTAAGGAAGTGTATTTGGATGATAACATGGCTTAAAGAGAGGATATGTCATAATTGCTTAGATTTTCACTTAAGAAAATATCATGACATTTAGTTTTATTTACCATTAGTAATTTTGAGATGTAAATGTAATTCTAATATGTATGTGTGTACATGGATGTATACATATGTATGTGTGCATATGTCACATATAACATATAACATTGCACAACTTCCTCTTGTCAAACCGTTATGAACCCGGAATCAGATTTCCAGTCACATTTTTACTTCTTAAATAATATATATATAATTTAAAATGACACTAATATTATTATTCAATAAATAAAATGTCCTCATCTGATTTTAAAATGATTATTAAATCATTAAAACTCAATTTAAATTCAAAATTTGGTTTTTTTTAAATGATGACATCATTGATGATGTGATAAAAGCATTTTATTTTCAAAAATAAAATAAATAATTTTATTACATATTCTTGCTTAAATGGAGAAATAAGTATACGTAAAAAAATCATGCATGATTTCTGACGGTAAAAAGCTGTTTATCGATAAAACGATTTTGGGCCATATTATCGATATTTTTTCGACGACAATCCAAAATCATTATTTTTGGAAAAAAATTAGAAACAAGATCACTATTATTATTGATCACATAAAACATGATTATTTATGTTTAATAAACCTATATTTGAATATTTAAAATTAATTAAATATATAATTCAAAGTGATAAAATTATGGGTCGTTACAACATAATTAAATTACTTATAACCATTATAAATTATTTAATATTTTTGAAATATTAATTATTAAATTTTATTTAGTTTATTTATTCGATTTGTTTGAATGCCATTAGTATTTAATAAAGTATGCACATAAGAGTTATGTGTATATATATATATATATATATATATATCGATATTTGATATTGACAAATTATTTAAATTGGATTTAAATAGATTAATTACTAACTATGTTTGGGATTATTTTGAGGCCCATATAGCTTCATGCAAAGAAGGCCATAAGAAAAAGGTGCTTAAAATCCAATGATTGGATTTAGAAAATGAAGGGAGGAGGTTAAGGAAGGATCCCTCTATAAATATGTTACCTTCCATTCCCTTGCCTCTCTTAATCACTCTCCTTCTAAATCCTAGCCTCCATCTTCATTTTTCTACCTTCTTAGCCGATGGCTTCCAAGCCACAGAAAATTCCCAAAACAAAATCAAAACATATCAAATAAAATAAATACAAAAGTGGTGCTTCAGATTGTTGCAATTTCTGGAGGTGATTCAATCAGATCTTGAAGCATTTATCATTCAAGGTATAAATCATAGGCAATATCAACAAGGTATATTCCATTGGTTATTTATTTATTTATTCCATGATATTATAGATTTAGTAGTTAATTCGTTTTGAAAATTTTATACATGCATTTGTTGCTCCTTGTAAGTATACAATTATATCTCTTAAAGTGGCATAACTTGTTATCATCAGAACTAGTTTTCATTTGAAGTTGATAACTTCTATTCATGATCTTCTATGTTAATTTCCATTGATTTCGATCTAAATATTGATCCAGTAATTAACTTGTTATTCTAATTAACTTTATTTTATTTATTTGTTAACAATAGTTTACATTGATTCCAATTTTTTTTCTACTTTAAGATTCATTCACATACATAAATGCGTATGTACACATATATGTATGTGTATGTTAAAATAATTTTGAAATATTTAAAAAGGTTTCAAAAAAATATTAACATATATACATATAAATAATATTTAGATTTGTTGATTAAGATCTGTTATCAGCCTTTTTAATAAATTAGATTACTGCATGTTTGGTAATAAAACTTAAATTGATTATAATTGACTTGGTTGAGTTGACTTATTAATTTTAAAGGATTCATTAAAGATACATATATAAATATATTTAAACATATGTGTGTGTACACATTGTATTTATGTATAAATAAACATGAATCAACATAATATTATTACAAAATACACTTTGATCAAAAAAATATCTATGTTTGATTCTACTTTAAATTATTAACTTATACATATAGGTTATATTTGGATTTATTGATTCAAATCTATTTTCAATTTGATTTACTAAATCATATCACTACATGTTTGTAATAAATCTTGAATTGATGTAGTTGACTTGACTGAGTTAGTCTAGTATATTTGGCGGATTCATTAAAGAATGCATATATAAACATATTTAAATGTATATACACAGACAATTTGTTAATAATACATACATACATTTGTCGTTGTTTGTTTATATCCTTATATTAGGATGCCTATTGATTGTCATTTATATGCTGCACTAATTAAGTTCACTAAATGGAAAATTAAATCAATCATTTCTATTACCCTTTATCCATTTCCTATATTTCACTTATGTGTTAGCTATCCATTTATTTATAGTTATATGTCTACACTAGTGTTGTTATTGGTGATAGCAAACACTTCTTCTTTCTGGTCTCGATTACGAGCCTCCTCTTTAATATAAAGATGAGTGATCAAGCCATTTAGGGAAAAATCCTTTGTCTTGTACCTAAGCATATTCTTAAAAACCTTCCAACCTAGTAAAAATTTATCAACAATTATAGTTAATTTGAAAATGTCCATCTAAAAGTCATACCTTTGGAAATGATTTCATTTGTGATTTTCTGGATTTCGTATGACTGGGTCTTATTGAGTTATCATCTGTTATCTGGTACTTCAGATGGCAACTGACCGCGTATTTTCTAGCTCCAGCCTCCTTCGTTTCGTACTTCTTTTCTAATGCCTCACATATATCTCCTGTGGGTTTTTTGCATATATCTCCTGTGGATTTTTTGCTGAACTATAGTCATAGAGATCATCGTTCAACCCATTGAGGATGTTGTTTTCGCATAGGTAGTTGTTCTCCATCCAGATTCACGCATGCTTTTTTTTGTTCATGGGTTGCATGCTCTAGCAGCTTTGGCTTTTAAATTGTGAGCACGTTTACCACCTTGTGTATAGTCAGGTAGAACTTCACCTTTTGTCTTCGTTATTTGAAGTGGACGCATTCAAAATGAAATGGTCTATTTGCATCGACAACAGCAGTTCCAAACAAGTCGTAGATTGTAGAAATCGTTGAACTATGTTCGATCTTAGTGGTAGAGTCGCATACGTTGTGCCTCTCTTCAACACGTTTCGTCGCTCTACCAAAAATTATGCAAGGTAGATTAGAAGCAATGTCGCCTTCAGGAAAAAACTACCAAATAAAATTTATAACTTTTCATTTTTGTTTCCGTCCATGATGTTTAAAAACAATATATTTTAAGTAACAGTATTCTAAACAATTTTAGACTTAATATGAATTTTAAACTAGTTTAATATTCATTATAATTTCATGTATAATTCGCTTAATAAAATTATTTGATACACGTGCTTTAAAAAAATGAATTTTTTATATATAAAAATAATAAAATTGAAATATTGTATTTTTATTTATAAATACACACACGTCTTAAAATTAATTTTTAATACTGTAGCATATATATATATATATATATATATATATATATATATATATATATGAATACACATATGTTTATATACTATATGAGAACTTCTGAATTTAAAAATGAATTATCCTTCTAACATCTATGTACAGAAACGAATATAATAAAAAAATTAAACCATAAGGAATTATATTAAAAAAAGTGTGGTTTTTTTCAAAAAAATTTAGGCCAAAAATAAAACTTTAAAATTTGAATTTTGTATTTTATTACAATATATATAATTTTTTATTTACAAATCAATATTATACAAGATTTATATATATATATATATATATATACATATATATATATATATATATATATACATATGAATACGTTAATATTATCGGAATAAAAAAATTATTTTAATTCGTATGTGTATTAAATGTATAAAATTTTAAGTGTGGATTTGAAATTTTAATGGGATATTATTTTGGATCTAGAAATGATTTCAAATTTGAATATTTCTTTAGCTAATTTTACTATTGAATTTTGAGTTAGAATCATATATTTAGAATATATTATACATAACTATTTTAGTACATTTGTGATGTATATTCATTTATATGCATATATTAAATGTATATGTGTTAGTATAATTTATTATATATTACTTATAAAATAATATTAGACAGCAAACACATATATAAAGCGGCTAATGTTTCCATCGCGGTGTATACCAGAGCACTTAGATAAGGTCTTGTTAAACCTTTTACATATTATATGTTCCACGTGCACATACACATATATGTATATTTGATACATACATACATACATACATATATATATATATATATCACTTATATAAAAAAAAAAATCTTTATCTTAATATATTAAATTAAATAAAGTTTTCATTAAAGTTTGTTTAGATAGATCTAAATTAATTTAAACTTCAAAAATCAATAAGATCCAAAATGATAAAAAATAATAATTAAAATTACCCATTTATCCCACCGCGTGCTGGCCCAAATCCAATAACGCTTGTTATCCCATCTTTTTTATTCGGCCAACTTATTCAAAAAAAAATAAAAAGTTAAAGTTAAAATTTTCTAATAAGTAAATAATATGAAAACATTCGGTTTTATTATATTTATATATAAATTTATTTATTTCATTTAATATTAAAAAAATTGATCAAATCTAAATATATATATATTATTAAATAAATGTTATATTTTTAAACCTTTAAATTGTTTTTTCTTTTTTATATTTGGAAAAAAATTCTCGATTTTAAGAAAAATATTTTTGAGATATTAAATATGTATGTGTGTATGTATTATGTATGTAATTTTATTAATAAAATAATTTATTATTCACGGCACTCTAATTACAAAAAAACAATTTTTTTAAAGTGTCATAAGAAATTAAATTTTGAATTTTAGATAATTTCTTAAATTTAAATTACACACATAAACACACGCACACACGTGTACATACATAAATATATGTGTGTGCGTACGCGCGCGCATGCGTGTGTGCATGGTTTATCATTTTAATTTTTTTTACTTCTCACGGTTTCTAGCTAATAATAAATAAACATTTTTGTTTATTTTGAATTGGTCAAAAAAAAATTCAAAATTCAAAATTATTAAACATTTAACATTAATATATATGTTCAGATTATTGAATAATATATATTGTTTAAATATGTGTCTATATACCGAAACAAAACAAGAAGAATTAGGATAATTATATATATTTATACTTAATTTTCAAATAACATTATATATATATATATATATTAACGAATAAACTAATTACTAAATAAAAATACTTATCATTAGTTTACACTAATGTAGATATATATATGTATGTGTAAATATTACATGACATCCTCATTGACTTATGACAAAAAACCAGTTTGTTAACCATAAGTCACAATGGTTAATTATACACCTATGACATATGTTCAACCTATTACCCTTACGTTAGATTACTATACTTATAATAAAATTAATGTTTGTATTATAAAAGAAAAGGTATTATAATATAAAATATAAAATTAAATTAACAATAAAATATTACTATTAAATCATAACAGACAAACATGAAATTTTAATATATAAATTAAAATTAAAACTAAAATATGATTTAATAAAAATTTATAGTTCTTGTAAACAAAAAATACAATCTCGTGCAAGGTGATAAAGTGAATTTCTTTTGAAAATCCTCTTTTTAACCCCACTACATTGTGACTCAATATTAAACTAATTTGCTTAATGACGAGACCTTTAAGTCAAATATCAAAGCCTTATATGATACTTGCTCCTTAAGCTTCAAATGGATAAGCAATAAATGTCATAATATATGAAGGATTCAGGGTTTAAAAGCCTTACATCTCACAACATGGACCAATTAACAAGCACAACAACCTTAAAATCAATTCAACTAAAATAAGTTCAAACACAACAAGCCAAAAATGCCTTAATAAATTAACCATCTCCAACAACGCCGCAATAAACCAATCGACTATAGGCTAAAAGCACCTCAACTATGTAAATGGCCAACAGCGCCACTAAATGAATTATGTGTAAACCACCTATTCCTGACCTGTGTCATTTCTTTATCCATGAAATTCCTAGCTGCCCTCACTCTGGTACCGATTCAAGCAGCCTTCCTCCTAAGAATCCACTTCCAAGGCCTCCTCGCAGGCATTGACAGGTCAAAGCTCCCCAGGTCTCACAACCTCCAACCTATCACCTATTCCCTATCATTTCGGATCCTCCTGTGGTGTTAGATCCAGCCCCACTACCCCTTGCTCCCCCTATTGCAACCTGTGTCGAGATCCCGCCTGCATCTGCCTGCATCTCAACTCCTTTAGATTTTAAACATTCGTCTCCCGACCCGGTTCCCTCCTCTGGCATTGACTCCTCGATCACATCACTCAAGAAGCATTTTGTTCATGCCTTGATTTCTGATCCTCCTGTGTTGAGCTCATTGCTCAGCAGCTTGCAGATAATTTCTCAAAAAATATTCCTTTAGATTGGTGTGGAAAGGCTGGGACCTATACGTATAGGGATAGTGGCCTTTTCTACCACTCTCAATGGAAGGTTTTCTCAAAATGGATTTCTAATGAAGGAAAAGATGAGCAGAAGCTTTTCTACAGGCTTTTGGATGATGAATTGTTCCACTGCAATAATGGTGAATTCGGTGCCAACAAAGAAGGGATTTTAGCTGCAAAGAACTGGGATTGCAAATTCATTTTCTCACCCCGCACTCCTGGTTTCTGCCCTAAGATTTTAAGGTGGTTCCATACTAGCATTGGAATTTAGCGTTATTAGTTCTATTCTGGGTTGGCATATTTTGCTGAGATTGCATTTCCGTTTCTTGGGACATTTTTTCCGTTTTCACTATTCTGTCAGGTGTGTTGGCTTTATTT
Source organism: Allium cepa (assembly GCA_030765085.1). Taxonomy (NCBI): domain Eukaryota; kingdom Viridiplantae; phylum Streptophyta; class Magnoliopsida; order Asparagales; family Amaryllidaceae; genus Allium; species Allium cepa. The sequence continues at coordinate 43,525,585 of CM060937.1, forward strand.
TGTTTTTTCTTATGCTATTGAACCAGACATGGTGTCTATGTGTTTGTTTGTTAGATGGACCTTTGGTCCTTGAATTCTGTATCTTTATCTATATTTGTATATTTATAGAACGGTGTATGGTCCTCGGACCATACATCCTGTATATGAAAAAAATCATGTAATGAATAAATTAAAAACCTATATGCTCCATCAACAAATTACGCATCATCAATTTACACGAACTAATGAGCAACCATTTTATGATAGATGTATCGTTCTATGCTCCTCAAATGGTAAGCTGGCAATCTATGGCTATCTCAACTTCTTAAATATGGGGCCCACTCATCAAAGGAAGGATACGAAAAGTGACTACAATCAAAGCACTCTATAAATATTCATTTTAATTTTTCTAATTCTAGTCAACTCAAATGTTCTTAAGAGATCATTAATTACCAATAAGACTGTAGTCGTCTAGGCACAACAATAAGTACTAGGAGCTAACTAAAGTGGATGTAGTAGATATCTACGACTGTTATAAATTCTTTTGCTTTTCACTGCCTTTTACTTTATTGTATTGGCTGACTTTCAACTCTTAACTGCTTATATTAGCTTCTAACACCTAGACTCTACTCTGCTTCGAAACATTTTTTTGAACTTTAAGGAATCAGTGTAGTAAAAAACTACGCTAACATATTTTAGCATAGAAGGAGGGACCAACTAGGTTTGATCTTTGTCTACATGAAGTTTTTGTTTTTGTACTACAAACAAAAAAACTCTTCAATTGCACGAATCTTCCTCATATAAAATTCTTAGCCAAACAACAGGAAGAGCCAAAACAGAGCTTTATGACAATGAGATCGGACAATTTTCACCATCCTTCACAGACCATGTTGCTCGCATATCATATCTCGCTTCTATGTTCAATATGAGCCATCCTACCATGCAACACAAAAATAAAAGACGTGCCCTATATGAGCCTGCTTATATTGCCGACTTTAAACCTTATCATTCCTCTATCCACCAACATTGACATCCACAAAACTATCATTAATGGCCAAACATTACCCACCAATATAGTTATGTCTTCTTCATCGTTTCCTATAATTTATAGTTGGGTGGGGCATGCTCAGCATCCTAAACTACTCTCTGCAAAATATCTCGTCATTCTAAATTGACATAGCTTTTCATGCATGATCCAAGCAACGCTTGGGACCTAGGACCTCTAGAAATGACTATGCCATCAAAAGTTCCTCCGATAAGAGCATGCATTGACATTGAAAGCCTAACAAGAGCATGCTGTTGAAGACATTGAACAATACCGACTAGGGATACAGTGTAGGCTTAGGGTTCAAACCCGATAGACGCTTTCCTATTTTGATCCATCTAGATCTGCCACATTGGGTCATTAGGATGGATAAACACATAACCCACTTAAAAAAGCTTGTACCTTAAGTCGAGTTGTGGCTTGCAAACCCATCCTAGCCCGACCCATACTATTGAAGCTCATAATGTCACCTAATTATGATTTGTTTATCTATTTAAAAAGTGCATATAATGAAGATATAAAGTTGTTTTATTCAATATGTTCTATTATTTAGAAATACGAAGTTGCATTGTTGCTTATTATATATAACAAAATATGCATATTCGTTGAATTATAACTGAGCACTTTATTTTTTTTCTTTCCATTTTATTCTCATTATTATCTATGAGAGTTACGACACACGCTTCGTGTGTGATGATGACATGCTCTTCGTACGCGACGATAACATGCTCTTCACGCATGAATCGTTTTTCTACAAATTGTTTAACACATTCAAGAGAAAATGATTTGCATAAATATTTAACCATATTCTTGCTTTGAAGTCATGCATGGTTAGTTTGAATTGTTATTTCTACGTTGGAACATCTAAATTTTATTTGTTCAAATTTTTATTTATATGATTAATCAGTAAAAAAACAAATGTGTAAAGAAAATTTATCTGTTAGATCCTATTTTCAAGTGATAAGATTTGATAAGATTTGTAGATGAGCGTTTTGAATTTGTAAAAGAAGTTTAATTGTTAGATGTTATTTTTAGACGATAAGATTTGGTAATATTTATAGAGGGACAGTTTGAATTTGTAGAGGAAATTTAATTGGTGGACTTTATTTTTAAGTAATACTGGTTTCGACAATATCTATAAAGTGATATTTTTGATAGTTTATGCTAACATCAGAAAAGTGAGACAAAATATTACAACTATTATTAAAGGTAACTAATATATATTTTAATATCTATCTTTCTTACACGTAAAAATATTAGTGTATGTAAATCAGATTCAACTTTTAGAGAGAACATACAAAGATGTGCCGGGTTTTGGGTGATTCGGGTTTTACCCTGACCCGTACGGTTCTTGGGTAGGCGAAAATCTAGACCCGGACCGAGTCAGCGAAACGGATCTAGAGTGAGGGTCTGGGATGGGGTTTAACAAACCCAGATTAGGTACGAGGCATGAAAAACTTGTCTCAACATATCTCATTGTCGTCCCTAATAATAACTTCTCTATAAATAACATATTGGTAGCACAGTGCCCAGAAGGAAATATTTGAACCATTCCTCAACATCCAACAACTTAGTGGATGCTTGAAACGCAAGGCACGCATCTGAACCGTCTAGACCTCATTCTAGATGGCTATTTAAAAATCATATCCCGCATTGGCACAACATATTAAGATTTTTAGTAAGAAACTCTATTCTCTTTGTTTGCATTGTACTCAAATCGTTGAGTAATAAAACAAGATGAACCGTAGTAGGAGTAGATTTATCGATCGACCTACTCTAAAAATCAGTCTTATTTCCTTATTTGTTTTGTTTAACATGCTTTTATCATTTATTGACGTTCTCTGCCTAAAGCCTGTAGACAAAGATCTTTAAGACCGCGTAAGTCTGAGATTGCATGAACTTTCAATTAATATTTTGGCACTACAGGGAGGACCCCAAACTTTGGGAGTGGTCCACTACGAAAATAAATCCCTTTTGCATCACTTAAATTCATTCAATTATATTGCTTTTCAAAACAAAATCTTAACTATTAATCTCATATATAAATAATTATTCTTTGTTTAGCTTAAATCTCTCAGTTTATATTAATTCATTATTATGTTATCTCAAAATTTAACCTACCAACTAAACACCAATTTCATATTTAAAAACGAGACGCACTATAAAATAAACCAAACACGAACAACCAAATTGAAAAATATGATGAAAGATTTACCATGGTTTGATCGAATTGATCAACGTTCAAGATGATCCAACAACTTCTTTTATTTCATTGTTAACAAGGAAAAGAGAGAATACAATTCAATGGACACAAAGAATCATAAAAGTGGAGCAAATAACTTAATTCAATCAACATCATAGGAACTTGGTCTAAAACTGATGCAATAATAACTGATGCAGTAGCTCCAACTTGTGATTCGCTAGGGTTAAGTCGACCGCTTACCCCCAGTGGTCGACCCCTTATGTGAATGTAGGTTTGATTTTAAATTTAACCCCCCAAAGCGATCAACCGCTTGGAGGTTAACTATTTATGTTTTTGGAATCGAGGAATAATAAATTTGTTGCTGTCCATTCATCCTTCAAACTTGTGATAATCATAACTTCTGAATCATACTTCCAAACAACCTCTTGTTTCTTTGAATCATACTTCCAAACAACCTCTTGTTTCTTTCATTTCGAAGCTCCTGAATTCCTCTTCAATGTGGTTTAACGCATATGATTACGTTTAATTCATGCAAATGGGAGAATCATGTTTGTTTTTTATACTTCACCCATAAAGCATCACATATGCTATAAAATAACTATCATCTACGGAGCACATTCCGAAATATTCTTTTGATTCCTTGCAAGTGACACTGCATAATTTCTCAAACCTTGTTGCCAAATTAGGATTTTATACATGTACCCCAACTGACAACTATACTTCAAATCCGTGACCCAGATTGTCAATAGATAAGCTAATTCAAGATTTGGCATAGCAAGTGTGAAACCATTGAGAGTCCAATAGAAACATATCAAGAAAACATCACGTATACATACAATACAAATACCATAGACACAAATAAACTCCATACATAGTTAAGGTTTACAGGGCATCACAGCCAGAACATAAAGCATGCCAAAGCTCTATATTCCATGTACCTCACTCACATTAACCTCGCAAACAAGGGAAAAATTAAAATCCTTGCTCAAATTTTATGCTTACTAGTACATAATCATGGATAAATACTCTCACATTTTTCTTCCATAGATGAACTCTCTGACAGACATCAACCTGCATCCATTAAAAACTAAACGATAAATAACTAAACTACAAAATCATTGATAAGTTTACTTCCATATTGTCAATGCTTTGACATAAACTACTATGTAGCAACTAAAGGAAATAACTTACATCAATAGTAGGGTGCAATCTTCCATCTCTGGTTCTTTCCCTTAAACCACTCATAAAGCACAACATTGGTTCCATCATGCACTCCACCGTGTTCTTCGTCTCCATGAAAAGCATCGAAGTTCAGTCTTATATTATTCACCATCCTTATGCATCTGAAGCCGTCTCCTAAGTCATTGCTTTCGCTCCAAAGTACAGACTCGTCAAGGTAGTTAGGATTATAAGGTACCAGTCTAACCTGATATGTATAAAGCGAACGACTTCTTAGTAAGTACTTAAAAAATTAGCATAAGTTAACATATCTGAATTCAAGATTTCAATTACAGGATGCTCTTTTCCAAGGGAATGCTTCAGCGCTTGGCCTGTGGCTTTGTTGATCAAAGCAAAACTGGGAAAGCCTTCTTCATCCTTCACACTTGTGCTGTATCGCAACTCTTTGAACCAGTGCTGTAAAATGATAAACTCGTCATCATTTATTGTTTCTTTATGATACATACACATACACATATGTACGTACGTACATATACATATACGTGTGTGCGGGGGGAGATGGGATTAACTTTTACCTGATGGTCATCCCTTGGATTAGCTGGTGCAAGCACAACCTTGCCATCTCTAACTGTAAGGGAGTAATCTTCAGCTGCTTTTGTGTATATTCTCACTGTCGGGTTACGAGTTGGTGGCAGTTCATTCACAACAGGCAACTCTCGTCCTTGCAAAAGTTAAACCATATGATGCAAGTATAAATATGCGGCACTAATACATATATATGTTGCATGTTGCAATATTTAAATTGCAAGAATGACTTTGGTCAGGTTAAATGTCATAAAACTACACAAGTGTTTTTCAACATCCTGGATAGAGAGTTCTTACCAACACATAAATGCATTCGAATATAATTCAATTTTTTTCCTCATGAAGCCACAAAATTTCTATCATAATAGAATGTGAAATGAGTAAGAAAAGCGAATGAGAATAAAATAAATTGTTAAGAAGAATAAGAAACCCATGTATGAAGATGGTGCCTCTCTAATTACCTTTGATCCACAGTATTACTTGTGTACGATATGTACTTAACTAATGTGATGAATCTAACTCTAACCTTTTAAAGTATATATATTACAAAGTTATAGAACTTGTTTAATTTTAATTCATATGAATGTGTGTATTTTATATAAGACAATATACATGTATGCTTCTGAACAAAATTAAAGTTTAGACTTTAGAGTGAGTTTTTACCATAGGGTGAAATATTCATTACAAAAGTTAAACCGCATGATGTAAGCATAGATATGTGACTCTAATACATATATACTAACATGTCTACTGCAAGAATGACTTCTGTCGGGAAAAATGTCTTAAAACAAGACAAGTGTTTTTCAACATCCTTGATGGAGAGCTCTTAACCACACATACATGCATTCCAATACAATTCAAATTTTTTTCTCATAAAGCCACAAAATCTCCATCATAAAAGAATATGAAATGAGCAGGAAAATAAAACAATTTATTAAGAAGGTACTGCATCTCTAATTACTTTAGATCCACAGTATTACTTTTGTATGATGTACATGTTAGGTGTGACTCGCATTGTACATGGAGGGATGTTCAATCGGGACACTGGTTTGAGAGACTTCGACTGTTGATGACACTAGACACGGTGAAGCGAACCCGCGGTACGGAACGCGGGAATGACGAAACACAACAGTACACATATCTAATGCGATGAATCTCGCTCTTATCCTTGGATTACAGACATTATAGAGTTGTAATATTTGTTTAATTCTAAACTATATACATCTATGCTTGTGAAACAGAATTAAAGTTTAGAGTGAGCAACTCCAATAGCTCTTCCAGTAAAACATCTAGCTATCACATAACAGACCACTAGTTTGGTTCTCAGTGCCATCAAAAAATTTGCTAGTTTGCATAAACTGTTATGTTTTTAAAATTGTAACTCACGATAAAAGAGCAACAAAATAATAAAATAAAATAAAATAAAGTTTAGAGTGAAATTTTACCATAGGGTGAAATCTTCCAACGTTGATTTTTGCCTTTGAACCACTCGTAAAGAACAACCGGAGTTCCATCACGAACTCCACCATGATCTTCATCGCCATTCAAAGCATCAAAGTTCAAGCGGATGTTATTTACCATCCTAATACAGCGGAAGCCATCTCCTAGATCGGTGCTCTCGCTCCAAAGGACAGACTCATCAACGTATTCGGGGTTATAAGGGACAAGCCTGACCGGGTGATGAGGTCCAAGGGAGTGCTTGATGGCCTGACCAGTGACTTTGTTAACCAGGGCGAAGCTTGGAAATCCTTCTTCATCCTTTACTGTTGTACTGTGCCTTATGTCCTTTATCCAGTGCTGTTGATTATGCACAAAAATACATTTTACTTGTAGGTATATTGGATATAAAGGATGACCTATATTTGTTCTACTGTAACAAATAATTTTCGACTCAAAATCAGATCAGATTCAAAACTTTCAAACTTGGTAGCAAAATAAATCTCTAGTGATACCAACTAGTCAACTACCAATAGCTTCGAAATACAACACTTTAATGTGGATTCTAACAAAGCTAATTAAACTTTGATGTGAAAATCAAAACTATGTTTCAACTTTGAATATTGCTTGATCAAAAAACTTATAATCCAGATTAATTGGTACAATTTTGGTATACTCAACATAACTTTAAACTATGATTAGAGTACATCATCAATCTGCCCTGTTAAATCCTTCTGCTAAGAACTCAACTGTTTTGAGTCTAATTCAAAACATACGATTCAAGTCCAAGTGTAAGTACGTTTAAGAAAATCTTACAATATCAAAAGTACGCTTATCGTTTCAGTTGGTTGATATAACATACCTGAAACTCGTCTCTTGGATTAGCCGGAGCCAAGACAACCTCCCCATTTCTAACAGTCAGCGAGTAATTCTCTTCAGCTTTTGTGTATATTCTAACCGTGTGCGGCTGCTGCTGTGGTTGCTGGCTGCTCTGCTGTTGTTCATGGTGGTGGCGATGATGACCGAATAGACTCATTATTTCTCTGCTTTTTACAATTTTTGATCAATCTGAATTAAATGCAGAGCATATATTGGGAGGAAAATATGGTTGTTATCTGGACAGGTTTATAGAAACTAGAAAAGATAAAGCAGGTGAAATTAGGTGGGAAGATAAAGTTAAAATCATTTGAATATTTGAACCTCATTGTACGTAACGCCTCGAAACTGTTGTTTTGCTCTTGTCCCTTTGTGTCCCATAAATATATCCATCGAGACTATTGAGTATTGACAACTGGTCTGTTAACAATTTTCAGAATTTGGGACCGTAGTCCTGCTGTCTTGTGTTGTTGAGCAGTATTTTTTTAGACTTACTGAATTCGAAGGAACTCACCATGTCCCAAAATCCACAGTTTCGGTATGTCCACCAATCAGAACGGAGATATTTGCAAAAATACACTTGCTTTCTCCTAATGTTGGATTTTTTTACAAAATTTACAAAAAAAACTCTATGGTTAGATTTAGGTGTCAATGGATACTTTCGGATGCGGATAGTATGCGGATAGTGCCATATCCGCATCCGCATTCTAAACCATTTTCGAATATCGGATGTCCGCATCCGTGGATATGGACGGATATCGAATAACTATCATATCCGATAATGACCAATAAATCAGGAAATATTAATAGAAAATTTTAGTTTAACATGTGTTATTTTCAATCTCATTGATTATAAAAGTGTTAAAAACAAACAAATATGATGATAAGTTAATATGCATTGGATGCATATAATATTAAACTGCTAACTTGATAAAATAATAAATATATACATTTCATTGTACTAAAATACAATTTAAACTATAATCTTGGCAAAAACCGTACGGGTAATTTTCGGATGCGGATAGGATGCGGACGTCTTCCTATCCGCATCTGTATCCCTTTTTTCGGATATCGAATATTTATTCGTTTTTCGGATTTGGATGCGGACGAATTTCGGATTTTTCAGGTATCTATTGACAGCCTTAGTTAGATTTGTTGGACACAGCCAAGATAGGGGATTTTAGAATTGGGTGATTTTCCTCCATGAATTCGAGCAGAAGCTATGGCGTTTATGCAAGAATGAGCATATATATTATAGACTATATCATATGCATCGAATACATGGGCGCAAATATATCAAAGAAGGGACAAAATAGTGAATTTACGGCCAAATGTATTCCCATGAGATGGATGCATTTCCATATGCATAAATTAATTAATGAGAACATTTGTAAAAACACCCTCCTTAAATTTTAAAATACATAATCGTCTTTGTTCATAACGTGCTATTAGAAAAAGAGGAAACTAGTTTAAAGGAAAAACTTTATGCTAATTTTTAAATCTAGCACGTGATGCAGCACAGGAAGTGGGTTCGATTGCCTTAAGTCGCGAAGTGCATAACGACTTACGACCTAATGTGCTAAATGATGCAGTGCAATGTAAAAGACCGCGTGCCTTAGGTTGCTCCCACATAGGTCATTCAGATGCTTCAGTTGCTTCAGGTCGCGCGAGTACTTTAAGTCGTTCGCGACCTAGCGCATCAACCCTTAAGTCGTAAACAAGCAGTGTGGACCAACCTAGCAAGTCAAGCAAACCAGTGCGCATTTCTTTATGCCGCTCAAGCGAGTTAACGACCTTATGCCGCATAAAGCAAGCCGCTGTTGGTTAAGTCGCTTGGTGTCGTATGTTGTTAGGTCGCGTGAGTCCTAAGTCGCGTATGTGCTGTGTTGCTTAGTTCGCGACTTGTGCTCTGTTGTGAAGTCGTTCACTGTTATGTCGTTATGTGTATATGTTGAGTCATTATTGGTTAAGTCGTGTACTGTGTTGTATGTACTAGGTCGTTTACTTGTTGTAACTTGTATTTTTTTAGGTCGTTTAATCTGTTAGGTCGTTAGTGACCTAGTCGGTGAAGGCTGTGTTGTGTGAGTTGTAATCTCTATAAATAACGGGGTTGTGTCATTTGTAAAGCTAGTTGATTTGAATGAAACTTTGTTTGAGTGCTTTGTGCCTCTTTGAAATTGGAAGTTGAGTGTGAGCTCCTTTCTCCATTTTCGGTTATTCGAGTGTGCTCAAATCAACGGATTTGAAGCCGATTCACGGAATCTCGCACGCGAGATCAACGTAGAAGAGTCGTAGATCTTTTAACACGGTATCGTACGCGATCAACGTGTTGGAGATAGCTAGAATTCGGTATCTCTCGAGATCAACGAATTTGGGCATTCAGTATTTTTCAATCCATCGATTTATCTTGTTTCATCTAATCGTTTCATCGATTAGTTTGACACGAAATCCACATTTCGTCGTCATCCGTAATATCTGCTGCGTCAGTTTGGTATCAAAGCAAGACTTAGCCAATCATAGCTAAGCCGGGTCTTTGGAGCCAAGGAGAAGAGTTAGAAGAGTCAAGGCCGAGAGCTAGTTGAAGTTGAAGCCGAGCTTGTTCAGGTTTGTGGGAGATTTGTTCAAGCCGAGAGTGGAAGTTCTGAACCGAGCTAAGTTGATCAAGGCCGAAAGTCAGTTTAGTTGAAGAAGTTAAAGGCGAGTTTGTTGAAGATTGTTGTTAAAGATAATCATGCCGCCGAGAAGAGCTAATCGTCATCAAAATGTTGAAGCATTGTATAGAAGAGAAGAAGCCGAGCAAATGGAACAGCGTATTAATGAAAAGTTTGATGAAGGTATTGGAAAGTTAGAGAAATTGATGAATGATATGAATCAAAGTCAAAGGAGAAGGTCACCAATCTCGAACCATGGAGGAAACAGAGTTTCACCATCGGTTGCGGAAGCGAGGAGGGTGTCACCACAATCTTGTAGAGAAAGAAGAGAATCATCAGTTTCAATGAGACGAGATTACAATGAATACAGAAATGAAGAGAGAAGAACTCCACGTGAGTTTGGAGAAGAGCCATATCGTGATGTTGAAAGACATAGTAGAAGAGATATGCGTGATCATAGAGAAGTTGATGGTCGAGATCGATATCGACGTACATTTGATTATGATGAAGATGGTGATAGATGTAGTGTTCATTATCGAGATCGAGACCAAGTGCGAAATCAATACCAGGATGTAGAAGATGATCGTAAGTGGGAGTCGGGGATGAAAACTGAAATTCCAGAATTCGAGAGTGGTATGGTAGCTGAAGAATTCTTGGATTGGTTATCAAACGTTGAAGAAATTTTTGACTTCAAGGAAGTTCCCGAGTATCGAAGAGTTAAGTTGGTTGCTACACGTTTGAGGGGTAGAGCTATGGCATGGTGGCAGCAAACTAAACTTACACGGGAAAGAATGGGAAAGTCAAAGATTGAGTCATGGGAGAAGATGAAGAAGTTGATGAGGGCTACATTCTTGCCTCATAATTACCAATCTCTTATGTATCAGCGATTGCAGAATCTGAGACAGGGAACAAAGTCGGTGAATGATTATGCGGATGAATTTTATCAATTGATTGCGAGGAATGATATCATGAAGACAGAGGAACAATTGACAGCTAGATTTGTTGGAGGACTGAAAATGCAAATTCAGGATATGGTGAACATGTTTGATCCAAGATCCGTGGCTGAAGCACACCAAAAGGCGTTAGCTAGGGAGAAGCAAGGCAGAAGAGGCGGTGGTGTGTTTACAAATTCCAACAATCAAGTGAAAGGGGCTAGTAGCAATACGAATGTTTCCAAGGCTGTTAATAAACCGGTTGTTAGTGAAGTTGCTAAGACCAAGGTCAATAGTGGTATCAAATGCTTTAATTGTCAGGAGTTTGGTCACAAGAGCAATGAATGTCCGAAGCCTAAGAAACGAGCGATGATTGCTGAGGTGGAAGATGAGGATGCTGAAGTAGAATATTCCAATTCACCACATGTTGAGGAGGAAGAAGAATTGTCGGGAGATGAGGGTTATAATTTAATGATGAGGAGGTCGTGTTTGACTCCAAAGCAAGAGGATGATTCAAGTTGGTTGAGGAGTAATATTTTTCAGTCAACGTGCACTATTTTGGGAAAGGTTTGCAAGTTTGTTATCGATGCTGGAATTTGCGATAACATTATCTCTTCAGAAGCTATAAAGAAGCTGGCATTAAAGACTGAGAAGCATCCAAAACCTTACAAGTTAGCTTGATTGAGGAAAGGTGGGGAGGTGAAGGTTAATCGAAGAGCTTGTGTAAATTTTTCGATTAGGAAGAAATATAAAGATGAAATTTGGTGTGATGTTGTGAATATGGATGTATGTCATCTATTGTTGGGGAGACCGTGGCAGTATGATAGAGCTGTGCAACATGATGGTCGTACTAACAGCTATAGTTTCATGTTCGAAGGCACAAAAATCACTTTAATTCCCAAGAAGCGACAACAGGAAGAAAGCAAGTTGGAGGAGATTGTAGAGCTGAAAACTTTGCTATCTTTGAAGGAGTTTGTTAAGGAAGTGGAAGATGAGCCTGAAGTGTTTTTGTTGATCGGACGTGAAAGTAGTGAGGAGGTTGAAATTCCAGAGGAAGTCAAACCAGTGTTGGAGGAATTTGTGGATGTGTTTCCTGAAGAGCTGCCCAAAGAATTACCACCATTGAGGGATATATAGCATCAGATTGATCTTGTTCCAGGAGCTGTGTTACCGCATAAACCACATTACAGGACGAGTCCAAAGGAACATGAGGAGTTGAGAAGGCAGGTGGAAGAATTGCTTGAACAAGGGCGCATACAAGAGAGCTTAAGTCCTTGTGCTGTACCAGCATTGTTAGTACCGAAGAAGGATGGTTCGTGGAGGATGTGTACGGATAGCAGGGCACTAAACGAAATAACTATCGGATACAGTTTTTCGATGCCGGGGCTTGATGATCTGTTAGATCAAATCAGTGGGTCTGTAATCTTTTCGAAGATTGATCTTAAGAGTGGTTATCATCAGATTCGAATTAGACCAGGGGACGAATGGAAGATAGCGTTCAAGACAAGGGAAGGATTATATGAATGGCTGGTTATGCCGTTTGGTCTATCGAATGCACCAAGTACATTTATGAGGGTGATGAACCAAATTTTCAGGCCGTACATTGGAAAGTTTGTGGTAGTTTACTTTGATGATATTTTGATTTACAATGCTAGTACATAAGAGCATATTCATCATTTGCGAAAGGTGCTAATTATTCTTCGTCAAGAACAATTTTATGCAGCAACGAAGAAATGTGTGTTTATGGCGCGGAGTGTTTTATTTTTGGGGTATGTTGTATCGGAAGAAGGAATATAGGTGGATCAAAGTAAAGTTGAAGCAATCAGATTGGCCACAGCCCAAGACTATAACAGAAGTCCGAAGTTTTCATGGGTTGGCTTCATTTTACCGAAGATTTATACCACACTTTAGTAGTGTGATGGCACCTGTTACTGATTGTATGAGGGGTAAACAGTTTTCATGGTCGGAGGAAGCAGGAGTTGCTTTTGAGCGAATCAAGGAACTTTTGACGACAGCACCAATTCTAGTTTTGTCGGATTTTCAGTTGTTATTTGAGTTACACACTGATGCATCTAAAGTTGGGATTGGAGGGGTGTTGAGTCAGGAGGGACGTCCTATTGCTTATTTCAGTGAGAAGCTTTCGGGAGCAAAGATGAGATATAATACTTATGACGTGGAATTTTATGCTATTGTGCAAGCTGTGAAACACTGGAGACATTATTTGTTCCATAAGGAGTTTGTTTTATATACAGACCATGAAGCTTTGAAACATCTGCAAGGGCAGGAGTAAATTTCAACTAGGCATGCATTGTGGATTGCATACCTGCAGCAATTTACATTTGTTGTGAAATATAAGTCGGGAATTACGAATTGCGTGGCAGATGCATTGAGCAGGAGGAATCATTTGTTGAATACAATGAGGGTTGAAGTGACCGGGTTTGATATGTTGCCAGAATTGCTTGTTGATGATCCTTGCTTTGCTAAGGCTATGGGTGAAGTTGAAAAGGGGAAAACTGGTGAGTTTGTGTTGGTGGATGGTTTTCTCTTCAAAGGAAATCAATTGTGTATACCAGAGGGTAGTTTGTGAATGAAGATTATCAAAGAATTACATGGGGAAGGACATGTGGGCCGAGATCGTACAATGCAGTTGATTGCAAAATCTTATTTTTGGCCGTCAATGAGAAAAGAAGTTGAGAGATTTGTGGAGAGATGTCATATCTGTCAAGTGTCAAAGGGAACCGCTACAAATGCAGGATTATATATGCCGTTGCCTTTACCTACTAAACCATGAGTGGATGTTAGTATGGACTTCGTGTTGGGATTGCCAAGAACGCAACGTGGCAATGATTCTATTTATGTGGTGGTTGATCGATTTTCAAAAATGTTACATTTTATCGCTTGTAAGAAGATTGCAGATGCCGTTAATGTTGCTCAATTATACTTCAAAGAGATCTATCGACTTCATGGATTGCCTGAATCTATTGTTTCGGATAGAGATACTCGTTTTCTGAGCCATTTTTGGATGAGTCTATGGAAAATGGTTGAAACTAAGTTGAAATTTAGTAGCGCATATCATCCGCAGATAGATGGACAGATGGAAGTTGTGAACAGATCCCTAGGTAATCTGTTGCGATGCCTCGTGGATGGTAGTCTGAAGAGTTGGGATTCGAAGTTGTGTCAAGCCGAGTTTGCACACAACCATGCAATTAATCGTAGCACTGGTTTCAGTCCATTTCAGGTTGTTTATTCAACAATTCCAAAGGGACCATTGGATTTATCGATAGTTCCATTTCAGAAAGGGGTTGTTAAACGAGCTTGTGATTTGGTGAATGATTTACAAGAATTCCACAAAGTTGTACATGAACGATTGTTGAAGGCGAACGAGAAATATAAGCAATTCGCACATATTAAACGACGACATGTTGACTTCAAGGAAGGAGATTTTGTGTATGCGGTGCTGACCAAGGATCGATTTTCTGGTGGAACTTATAACAAGCTAGCTGCTAGGAAGATTGGTCCTTTAGAGATCGTGAAGAAGATCAATGAGAATGCATATCAATTGAGGTTACCGGATAATGTTCATACTTCTGATGTTTTTAACGTCAAATACTTGATTCTGTTTCATGGGAATGAGCCTGTCGAGGAGGAGGAAGGTGCAAATTCGAGGTCGAATTCTTGTCAACCGGGGGAGGATGATGCAGCACAGGAAGTGGGTTCGATTGCCTTAAGTCGCGAAGTGCATAACGACTTACGACCTAACGTGCTAAATGATGCAGTGCAATGTGAAAGACCGTGTGCCTTAGGCCGCTCCCACATAGGTCATTCAGATGCTTCAGTTGCTTCAGGTCGCGCGAGTACTTTAAGTCATTCGCGACCTAGCGCATCAACCCTTAAGTCGCAAACAAGCAGTGTGGACCAACCTAGCAAGTCAAGCAAACCGGTGCGCGTTTCTTTAGGTCGCTCAAGCGAGTTAACGACCTTATGCCGCATGAAGCAAGCCGCTGTTGGTTAAGTCGCTTGGTATCATATGTTGTTAGGTCGCGTGAGTCCTAAGTCGCATATGTGCTGTGTTTCTTAGGTCGCGACTTGTTCTCTGTTGTTAAGTCGTTCACCGTTATGTCGTTATGTGTATATGTTGAGTCGTTATTGGTTAAGTCGTGCTGTGTTGTATGTACTAGGTCGTTTACTTGTTGTAACTTGTATTTTGTTAGGTCGTTTAATCTGTTAGGTCGTTAGCGACCTACGTTAGGTCGGTGAAGGCTGTGTTGTGTGAGTTGTAATCTCTATAAATAGAGGGGTTGTGTCATTTGTAAAGCTAGTTGATTTGAATGAAACTTTGTTTGAGTGCTTTGTGCCTCTTTGAAATTGGAAGTTGAGTGTGAGCTCCTTTCTCCATTTTCGGTTATTCGAGTGCGCTCGAATCAACGAATTTGAAGCCGATTCATGGAATCTCGTGCGCGAGATCAACGTAGAAGAGTCGTAGATCTTTTAACACGGTATCATGCGCGATCAACGTGTTGGAGATAGCTAGAATTCGGTATCTCTCGAGATCAACGAATTTGGGCATTCGGTATTTTTCAATCCATCGATTTATCTTGTTTCATCTAATTGTTTCATCGATTAGTTTGACACGAAATCTACATTTCGTCGTCATCCGTAATATCCGCTGCGTCAGGACGGAACTTCTAAAATTTAGGCCCAAGGAATCAAGGATAGTAGCGCATTTTATTCAACCAACTTCATCCGTTTTCTCCAGCGTCTGAAGCCTGCCATAACCGCCACCACCTTAGCCCTAACCCACCGTAGCTCACGCCACCCAAGCCGTCGTCGCCCAAGCCGCCACCATCGTCAAAACTTTCGCTGTCAATTCCAAAATTGAAAAAAAACCTAATTCGACACTCCACTCCAAACGTAAATTAGAAATTTCATGAAAATTGAATTCGAGTGCCACTAAATCTAGAGGTAAGAAACAAATGGAGAAGCAGAACACGGAAGAAGAAGAAAGTCATGAAGTTTAAATCATAAGTTGAATGATATTTAGATATAGCATTTCTACATTTGAAATACGATAGACTGTGTTTAATATGCTAAGTGATAGACTAATATATCATTTTTATTTTTAAAAATAGCACCATTATCTGACGATGCAAAATGATATTTGGATATGGCGTAAGTATATTTCAATTGAAAAAGGATGAAAAAATTTGCAAAATAAACTTGAATTTAGCATAAGTATATTTAAAGTGAAGTAATATGAATAGTTTATACAAAATGGAATAAGTATTCCTAAGAAGAACTACCAAATGCAAAATGATAATTGCATATAGCATATGTATTTTTAATGCAATATTTTAACCACAAAGTTCACCACTATGTTTATGATATGCAAAATGATAGTTTAATGTAGCATTTGAGCTATGAAGTCCACTAACATGTTTAAAATATGCAAAATGATAGTTTGATATAGCATTTTAGTTGTGATGTTCAATACCAAAGTTACAATATGTAAAATGAGATCTAATGTATCATTTTAATTACGAAGTCCATTGGCATGTTTAAGTTATATAAAATGATAGTTTAACATACTATTTCAGTTAATGAAGTCCAATATCATGTTTACAATATGCAAAATGATATTTTAATGTAGCATTTCAATTACAAAGTCCACAAGCAAGTTTAGGATATGGAAAATGATAATTTAATGCGGCATTATGGTTATGAAGTTCATTATCATGTGTACATATGAATGCAAAAGATAACCGGGTACCAGACCAAATCGGGTACTTATGGATGTAAAAGCTAACTAAATGTCAATCGTAATCGAGCGTATATGGAATCGATCTATACCCAGGATATATTGTTTAACCGAGCATACCATCGAATGCAAAAGCGAACTGAATGCCATGCCTAATCGAGTACGTATGGATGCCAAAAGCTAATCGAATGCTAAGTCTAATCGGGTACGTACAGATGCAAGAGCAAATCGGATGCCAAGCCAAATCGGATACGTATTGATTCAAAGGATAACCGGATGTCAAGCTTAATTGGGTACATATTGATTCAAAGGCTAACCGGATGTCAAGCCTAATCAGATACATATGAAACCAATTTATACCCGAGATATATTGTTTAACCGAGCATACACATGGATGCAAAAGGTAATAGGATGCCAAACCTATTCGGGTATATATGGAACCAATCTATACTCGAGATATATTTTTTAACCAAGCGTACCATCGAATGTAAAAGCTAACCGGATGCCAAGCCTAATCGGGTATGTTTGGATGTAAAAGCTAACCGGATGCCAAGCCTAATCGGGTACGTATGGATGTAAAAGCTAACTGGATATCAAGCCTAATTGGGTATGTATGAAACCAGTCTATACTCGAGATATATTGTTTAACTAAGTGTACCATCGAGAGCAAAAGTTAATCGAATGTCTAGCCTAATCGAGTATATATGGAAGCAAAAGCTAACCGAATGTCAATCCTAATCGAGTATGTATGGATGCAAAAGTTAATCGAGTGTCAAACCTAATCGAGTACGTATGGATGCAAAAGCTAACCGGATGCCAATCCTAATCGAGTACATATGAAATCAATCTATCATTTATATTTTTAAATTAGTGCATTACAATGTATCAAATTGAATGGAATGTGCCGAATGATAGTTAAAAATATCATTGTTTTTTTAAAGTGCATTACAGTATATTGAATGTGCCGAACAATAAGTAAAAGTATCATTTCTATTTTTAGAGTGCATTAGAACGTATTGAATGTGGCGAATGATAGTTAAAATAGTTTAACGTGGCATTTTAATAATGAAGTTCACTATCATGTTTAAAATATTCAAAATGATATTTTAATATAAAATTTTAATTACCAAGTCCATTATCATGTTTATAATATACAATCTGTAGTTTAATGTAACATTTTGTTATGAAGTTCACTATCATATTTATGATATTAAAAAATAGTTTAGTGTAGCATTTTAATTACAAAGTCCACTAGGATGTTTAGAATATTTCAAATGATAGTTTAATATAGCATTTTAGTTATGAAGAATACTAGCATTTTATTTGTGATGTTTGTAACATTCAAAATAAAGCAACTCAATAACAAGTAAACAAACAACTGATGCATTATGTTTTATGCATATTTTTTATCATCTTATGAAACATATAAGTAATATTATCTAACCAAAATCACATCTTTTGCAGATTTTTAAAACAAAACTTACTTCAGCTCCTTGAAAATTAGGAACATTCAATCATGCTATTAGAAATGCATAAACTATAACAACAACAATACAGATTATAACGTTCAGTTATACATTGTACATATAGAATTAGAATGATAAGTTCATATAGCATGTTTTTTCTTAGTTCATTTCAACACATTTAATCCGCATCGTTATTTTTGGCACCACCAGCAACCTTAACCTCCACTCCATTTCCCTTCGTCTGAAATCGGCCATAAAAGTCATGGCTCAAGTCACCGCGGACCTTCAAAGTAGTCGTCACCATCTACTGTCCGTCGCCTTAGCCTGACGAACGAGCTTCGCCTTCATCTAAATGAGCTCCACTTTCGCCTGCGGTTGCACCCCGTCGCCTATTCTTGTGATGCAGCGCCATCTATTCTTGTGATTTGAGAACGAGATTTGAGAACAATCTATTTTTGTGAAGAATTTCCTTCAGGCGAAAGAATAAAACTTGCGTCCTTAAAACGTAAAAATGATTGTCGCATCCTTCATTCCAAAAAGAATGCTAAGTTTTTCCTTCAGCCGATTTTCCTGTTAGAAAAACCCTTTATTTATTAGTTTTAGGATATTTGCAGAAGCTCTGCGGATGGTTGTAGAAAAATCTTCTTTTTTAAAAAAAAATTCAGAAAAAGCTATTTCGATTGTAGAAATACGAGATTAATGGTCACGTTTAATTTCTAAAAAACAAAACTGTTTTTTGTTAAAATAAGAAATTGAGGTGTAATTTATAATATGTTTTTGAAAATAGTTTGAACGTAGATGGAAACATCAAACAAATGTCATAGTTTGAACTTAAAACAATCTTTTACCGTGTACATGCAATAACATAAAAAAATTGTAAAAACGTAGGGATAGTGAGGTGAAAGCAATGTATCAACAACCAAATTAACATATTAAACTATATTCATTCTCCGTCCGACGCTAAAACTATTCCACTAATAAAGTTTGACACATAATAACAATTGTTCAAAATTAAACCATATCCACTCGCAAACTTCACATTGTATTCTCTCATCGCGACGAAAGATACATTAGTTGCATTTGCAATTTGAAATTTCAAGCTCTCTCTCTTGCAACAGACCACTTGTTCCTATGTCCATGTAATAAATTATGGATATAAGTTTCTGATGCAGCGCATCATGATATGTTGCAACCAATATATGACTTAAGTCACACCAACTTATGTCGCTCGCTCATCCATAAGTTGTTCAACGACCTACAGCAGGAAGCGACCTATCGGTCTAAAGCACAGAGCAACTTAACTATCTAACGGCCCAAGCGACCTACCGACCTAGCGACCCAACGAGCAACGACCTAACGAGTTAACGTATGCCGCGTTTCTCTTAAGTCGTTCCCTGAAGCCGCATCTCTTAAGTCGCATTTTCTTAAATCGCTGATTCCTTCTGATTCCTTATGTCGCTAAGTCGTTCCTGAAGCCGTGCTCAAGCTTATGTCGCTGATTTCTTAGGTCGTGGGTCGTATGTTGTATTGTTGTAACTCGTGTTGTATTTTCTTATGTCGCATATGTGTTGTATGTTGTTAAGTCGCGTATGTTAAGTCGTGTAATGTGTTAAGTCGTGTGATGTTGTATTGTTAAGTCGTATGTCGTGTTGTGTTGTTATGTCGCATGAGTTGTAACTCGTATGTATCGTGATTGTTAGGTCATAAGTCGTTGATGTTGGGTCGCCTGTGTGGGTTGTAAATTCCTATAAATAGGGTCGTGATGCCATATGTAAAGGAGTTGATTTTGAATAAAATTTGTGTGTGAGCTTTGGCCACCATTGTTGAAGTTGATTGTGATCTCCTTCTTCTTTCCTTCTTCGGGTTATTCGTGCACGAATCAACGAAGTAGAAGCCAATTCTCGGTATCACTTGCGAGTGATCAACGATCGAATTATAGATCTTTCAACATGGTATCTGGCGAGATCAACGGGTTGGAGATAGCTAGATTCTCGCATCTTCACGATCAACGGAATTAAGCATTTATCGTTCCATCGGTTTATTTGACACGAAATCATCATTTCATGGGAAGATCCTGAATAGGATGCGAAAGTTTGAATCTAAACTGTTCGAGCCTACTACAAGCTACGTCATTTTTGGTATCAGAGCTAAGTCAGAGCTAAATCAGAGGTTGAGACTGAAGTGTCTATCGAAGCCAGATTGGAGACTGAAACGCGTCAATTTGTATCAAAGTTAAAGTAGAGACCGAAGCATCAATGGTATCAAAGTTAGATTAGAGACGGAAATGAGATTGTTTGATGATCATGCCTCCGAGACGTGCTAATCGCCATCATAATGTTGAAGATTTGTATAGAAGACAAGAAGCTGAGCAGATGGAGCAGCGTATCAATGAAAAGTTCAATGAGGGTATTGAAAAGTTGGAGAAATTGATGAAAGACATGAATCAAAATCAATGGAGAACGTCACCAGTTTCGAACCAGAGTGGAAACAGGGTTTCACCATCGGTTTCGGAAGAAAGGAGAATGTCACCTCAGTCTTATCGAGATAGGAGAGATTCATCAGTTTCAATGATGCGAGACCACCATGGGTACCGAAATGAAGAGAGAAGAACTCAACGTGGGTTTGAAAATGAACCATATCGTGATGTTGAAAGACAGGGTAGAAGGGACATGCATGGTCATAGGGACGTATATGGTCAGGATCGATATCGAAATACATCTGATTTTGATGAAGATGGTGATGGATGTAATATTCATTATCGAAATCGAGGCCAAGTGCGGAATCAATATCTAGATTCAGAAAATGATCGTAAATGTGAGTCAGGCATGAGGATGGAAATTCCAGAATTCAAAGGTGGTATGCAAGCGGAAGAATTTATTGATTGGTTGTCGAGTGTTGAAGAAATTTTGAAATTCAAAGAGGTGCCTGAGAATCGCAAAGTCCAATTGGTTGCTACAAGACTAAGGGGAAGAGCTATGGCTTGGTGGCAACAAACTAAACTAACTCGGGAGAGAATGGGAAAATCAAAAGTTGTTACTTGGAAGAAGATGAGAAAGATGATGAAAGAGACTTTCTTGCCGTACAATTATCAATCTCTTATGTATCAACGTTTGCAAAATTTGAGACAAGGGACGAAGAAAGTGAATGATTATGCGGATGAATTTTATCAATTGATTGCAAGGAATATATTATGGAAACTGAGGAACAGCTAACGGCTAGATATGTTGGAGGGTTACAAACACAAATTTAAGACATGGTTAATATGTTTAATCCAATGTCTGTTGCTGAAGCACATCAGAAAGCTCTAGCTTGGGAGAAACAAGGGAGACGAGGAAGTGGTGTGTTTGCGGGTTCTAACAACCAGACTAAGGGTGCTAGTAGTAGTGCTAATGTTTCCAAGGCAGTCAATAAACCAATTGTCAATGAAGCCGTTAAAGCAAAGGTCAACAACAGTATCAAGTGCCATAATTGTCAGGAGTTTGGCAATAAAAGTAATGAATTTATAAAGCCAAAGAAGAGAGCATTAGTTGCAGAGGAATGTAAGTATGAGGATGTGGAAGCTGAAATTGATTATTCTCAACCATCGAAGTTTGATGAAGATGAAGAAGTTGTGTCAGGAGACGAAGGGTATAACTTGATGATAAGGGTATAACTTGATGATAAGGAGGTCTTGTTTAGTGCCAAAGCATGAGAATGATTCTAGTTGGCTGAGGAGCAATATTTTTCAGTCTACATGTACTATTTTGGGAAAGGTTTGTCGATTTGTTATTGATGCGGGAAGCTGCGATAACATTATTTCTGAAGAAGCCGTCACGAAGTTAGGGTTGAAGACTGAAAAACACACTAGGCCTTATAAACTGGCGTGGCTAAAGAAAGGTGGAGAAGTGACAGTGGGAAGAGGAGCATTTGTTATATTTTCTATTAGGAAGAAGTACAAGGATGATATATGGTGTGATGTCGTTGATATGGATGTGTGTCATCTACTATTGGGAAGACCATGGCAATATGATAGAGCTGTGCATCATAATGGTCGCACCAACAGCTACAGTTTCATGTTTGAAGGTACTCAAATTACTCTAGTTCCTAAGAAGCATGAACAAAGTGAAAGCAAGTCAGAGAAGAAAGTGGAATCAATTAGCCTATTATCTATAAGAGAATTTGTTGAAGAAGTGAAAGATAGTGCTCAAATGTTTATGTTGATTGGGTATGAAACAAGTGAAGATCGTGAAGTTCCAGCAGAGGTTAGACCGGTGTTAAATGAATTTGAAGATGTCTTTCCTGCTGAATTACCCAAACTGAGAGATATACAACATCAAATTGATGTAGTGCCAGGTGCTATTTTACCACATAGGCCGCATTATCATATGAGTCCAAAAGAGCATGAAGAGTTGAGGAGACAATTGAGGAGTTGCTTAAGCATGGACGTGTTCGAGAGAGTCTCAGTCCTTGTGCTGTACCAACTCTGTTGGTACCGAAGAAAGATGGTTCATGGAGAATGTGTACCGATAGCAGGGCACTTAACAAAATAACTGTCAGATACAAATTTCCTATGCCAAGACTTGATGATTTATTGGATCAACTTAGTGGGTCTGTAATTTTTTCGAAGATCGATCTTAAGAGTGGTTATCATCAGATTCGCTTAAGACCAGGTGATGAATGGAAAACAGCATTTAAGACTCGGGAAGGATTATATGAATGGCTGGTCATGCCATTTGGTTTATCTAATGCACCAAGCACATTTATGAGGGTGATGAATCAAATTTTCAGACCTTACATCGGGAAGTTTGTTGTAGTTTACTTTGATGATATCTTGATATATAGTGCTAGCACAGAGGAGCACATTCAACACTTGCGAAAGGTGTTAACTATTCTTCGTTAAGAACAGATCTATGCAGCGACGAAGAAACGCATGTTCATGACGCCAAGTGTTTGATTTCTGGGTTATGTAGTGTCTAAGGAAGGGATACAAGTGGACCAGAGTAAAGTGGCCGCAATCAGAAATTGGCCCCAGCCCAAATCTATAATAGAAGTCAGAAGTTTCCATGGGTTAGCTTCATTTTATCGAAGATTTATACCGCACTTTAGTAGTGTAATGGCCCCTGTTACTGATTGTATGAAAGGGAAGCAGTTTTCATGGACGAAAGAGGCAGGATCTGCTTTTGAGCAAATCAAGGAACTTTTAACCTCAGCACCGATTCTAGTGTTGTCGGATTTTCAATTACTATTTGAGTTACATAGTGATGCATTCGAAAGTTGGAATTAGAGGAGTGTTGAGTCAGAAGGGACGTCTAATTGCCTATTTCAGTGAAAAACTTTCGGGAGCAAAGATGAGATACAGTACTTATGATGTGGAGTTTTATGCTATTGTGCATGTTGTGAAGCATTGGAGACATTATTTGTTCCACAAAAAAATTTGTTTTGTATACGGACCATGAAGCGTTGAAACATTTACAAGGGCAGAATAAAATTGCAGCTAGGCATGCATCGTGGATAGCTTATTTGCAACAATTTACATTCGTCGTAAAGCACAAGTCTGGAATAACTAATCGCGTTGCCGATGCATTGAGTAGGAGGGAGAATTTATGAACAACCATGCGAGTAGAGGTGATGGGTATTGACTTACTTCCAGATCTGCTTACTTCAGATTCATATTTTTTCGAAATCCTAGACAAAGTCAAGTAGGGAAGCATGGATGGATATATACTGGTTATAGGTTTTCTATTCAAAGGAAATCAGTTGTGTATTCTAAATTGCAGTCTACGAATGAAGATCATTAAAGAATTACATGAAGAAGGACACGTGGGTCGCGACCGTACTATGCACTTGATCTCAAAGTCTTATTTTTGGCCGTCAATGAGGAAGGAAGTTGAAAAGTTCATTCAGAGGTGCCATATTTGTCAAGTTTCAAAGGGAACCGCAACAAATTCAGGTTTATATATGTCGTTTCCTATACCTACTAAACCATGGGTGGATGTTAGTATGGACTTTGTATTGGGTTTGCCAAGGACGCAACGTGGCAATGATTCTATCTATGTGGTGGTTGATCGGTTTTCAAAAATGGTACATTTTATTGCGTGCCAGAAGACGGCAGATGCAGTTAATGTCGCACAGTTATACTTCAGAGAGATCTATCGTCTTCATGGGTTGCCTGAATCTATTGTATCGGATAAAGACACTCGTTTTCTGAGTCATTTTTGGATGAGTCTATGGAGAATGGTCGGGACAAAGCTGAAATTTAGTAGTGCTTATCATCCACAGACGGATGGACAGACAGAAGTTGTGAATAGATCCCTAGGTAATCTATTGAGATGCCTTGTGAATGACAATCTGAAGAGTTAGGATTCCAAGCTATGTCAAGCTGAGTTTCCACACAACCATGCAGTTAATCGTAGCACTGGGTTCAGTCCATTCCAGGTCGTTTACTCAACAATTCCTAAAGGACCATTGGATTTATCTACCACAGCAGAAAGGAGTGATCAAACGAGCTAGTGATTTTGTGAATGAGTTCCAAGAGTGCCACAAGATTGTGCAAGAATGATTGCTTAAGGCAAATGAGAAATATAAGCGATCCGCAGATATTAAACGACGAAATGTTGAAATCAAAGAAGGAGATTTTGTATATGCAGTATTGACTAAGGATCGATTTCCTATTGGTGCTTACAACAAGCTAGCTGCTAGAAAGATTGGTCCTTTGGAAATCGTAAAGAAGATTAATGAGAATGCTTATCAGTTAAAATTGCCAGATCATATCCATACTGCTGATGTTTTCAACGTCAAACACTTGATTTCATATCATGAGAATACGTATGTCGAAAAAGAGGAAAGTGTAAATTCGGGGTCGAATTCTTTTCAACCAAGGGAGGATGATGCAGCGCATCATGATATGGCGCAACCAATATATGACTTAAGTCGCACCAACTTATGTCGCTCGCTCATCCATAAGTCGTTCAACGACCTACAGCAGGAAGCGACCTATCGGTCTAAAGCACAGAGCGACTTAACTATCCAATGGCCCAAGCGACCTACCGGCCTAGCGACCCAACGAGCAACAACCTAACGAGTTAATGTACGCCGCGTTTCTCTTAAGTCGTTCCCTGAAGCCGCATCTCTTAAGTCGCATTTTCTTAAGTCGCTGATTCCTTCTGATTCCTTATGTCACTAAGTCATTCCTGAAGCCGTGCTTAAGCTTATGTCACTAATTTCTTAGGTCGTGGGTCGTATGTTGTATTGTTGTAACTCGTGTTGTATTTTCTTATGTCGCATATGTGTTGTATGTTGTTAAGTCGCGTATGTTAAGTCGTGTAATGTGTTAAGTCGTGTGATGTTGTATTGTTAAGTCGTATGTCGTGTTGTGTTGTTATGTCGCATGAGTTGTAACTCGTATGTATCGTGATTGTTAGATCGTAAGTCGTGGATGTTGGGTCGCCTGTGTGGGTTGTAAGTTCCTATAAATAGGGTCGTGATGTCATATGTAAAGGAGTTGATTTTGAATAAAATTTGTGTGTGAGCTTTGGCCACCATTGTTGGAGTTGAGTGTGATCTCCTTCTTCTTTCCTTCTTCGGGTTATTCGTGCACGAATCAACGAAGTAGAAGCCAATTCTCGGTATCACTTGCGAGTGATCAACGATCAAATTGTAGATCTTTCAACACGATGTCTTGCGAGATCAACGGGTTGGAGATAGCAAGATTCCGGCATCTTCACGATCAACAGAATTAAGCATTTATCGTTCTATCAGTTTATTTGACACGAAATCATCATTTCATGGGAAGATCCTGAATAGGTTGCGAAAGTTTGAATCTAAACTGTTCGAGCCTACTATAAGCTGCGTCAGTTTCAAACACAATATCTAAAACCCAACTAGAAGCTAATATAGTAAACAATTTTCTATATGAAAAATGCCTTTAGGAGTGGAATCTGAATCTTTTCCCTTGAGCTTCTTCATATACTCTTGACAGTACCTTTTCAAATATCTCTTTTTCGAGAAAAAAGAGACATTAACCTTTCTCTTGTGCCTTTTCCTTACTCTTGCCACACTTAGACTTACATTTTCACTTCTTCGAACTATTCGAGGAACACCTGCCCTTACAACGAACACTACATTCGGTTGCTTCGTAAACATACTCTCGGTCATTCTTAACACATTAAGGAGTCCATAACAGTACACTTCAACGAGTTCATATTGAAGTGCGATACGATCAGATCAAGCTGTGGAGTTAACTACCCAAGAACTAAATTAGTTTGAAGATCAGTGTCAAATTTAGTACGAAGCTTGATCAATATTTTTATGTACCCCATCATATTGAATATAAGAACTTGGACTCAGGTGCCCTTACTCAATTTCGTGTGAAATAGTTTCGACGAATCTCATCCGCACGGTGCAAGACTGCTCACCATACAACTTTTTTATATGCTTGAATATTTTACGAATATTCATGTTGTCTTTGGTGCTTGACCCTCGTAATCAATAGCACAGAGTGATGAGCTAGTTCATCGTCCATAGACCAATCTTTGCAAGCCTTAATTTTTTTGAGTGTGACATCCTTATCAGGTTTAGCAAATGGTTTAGTGGCGACAACATATTAGAGCTTTTCACTTAATGTTTCTTACCCAGTTTTTATAGTTTGCACCTATTAGTATGTTCTTTTCGAGAAACAAATTCATCGTTGTCATTTAGTCTATATAAATTCATTAGAATAAATTTTGAAACATTACATATGTTCTTATACTTATTAAAATAAGTATTATATTTAAAAATAAGACTCCAACTATCTCAAAAATTGTAAAAGGTATACGAGAATTTCATAAATTCCTTTAGTAGGTGTTAAAATCTATTTATCACGTTAGTACAATCTCAAGTTTGCTCAAGAAATTTCAGTTCCCATTAACGGTAAATGACACTTCACCGATTCTATCCCATATTGTAACATCCCACAACTTGGAGGCCCAAACTACCGGCTATGGATGCTGCAGTCGTCCATAGTTATTAATCCATAGTGACCAAAACGGTGATATTAGATACATTGATACACAGAAATACAATATATGGAAAAAAAATAAACAGCAAATAAAATTCACGTTCCTTCTCAAAATATTTCAAATTGATTACATAATCTATCAACCAAACACTAAGATATAAATGAATGTGATGCACGGTATCAAAAAGTACTCTAACTGAAATACTCTAAATCAAAAGCGTATCTTCCATCACAGTTTTTCCCTTATCTACGACAGTAGGCCTAGCCAATCCAATGGCAAAGACCTTTCCTTTATCCTCCCTAACTGGCACTGGGCACTGATTTTTGGAATGCCCAACTTGATAACAGTTGAAGCATTTCACATTCTTCTTAACGATGGCTTTCCTTCCATTCTCTGACCGGCATTCATTTGCAAAGTGACCCTTCTTATCACACTTATAAAAAACTACCTCAGTCTTCGACCTCTTAGCTGTGTCTCCCTTCTGCGTTCCCTTCTTTTTAAAGAACTTCCTCTTCTTCCCTTGAGAGCCCTAGGTTTCCACTGTCTTTTCTTTAGCTAAGGCAGTAAACAACTCCTCATGGCGAATGGCCATTTCCACCACAATATTACAAGAATCACAGACATGTGTCATGGTCATTCTAGCAAGTTTGGGCCTTAGTCCCTGAATGAACTTCTCATTCCTTTTGATACCAGTATATATAAGAGCATACCCGTATCTAGACAGCTCTTTAAACTTTGTAACATACTCAATTAATGACATATCTCCTTGCACTAGATACATAAATTTCCTCATTAGCTCAGACTTAGCAAACTCAATTACAAACTTCTGCTCAAATCTCGTCTTAAAATCATTCTAAATTAACCGTTCTTTCGAAAATTCGGCAGCGACACTATTCCACCAATGCACTGCTGACCCTTGCAGCTGTCTAGAGGCCAACCTCCTCTTTTGTCCATCATTTAGACCCAATCAGTAAAAATGTGCTCACAATGCAACAACCAATGCTGAACTTCTATGGCACTCTCTATTCCCAAGAATGGCTTCCCGCCCAAACTGGTGTAATCTCTACTCAGCAAAGCATTATTCCCCATTGGAGCCACAGGATTTGCTCCTCCTCCATTTCCAGCAACTCCAGCAGCAGCACCAGCTTGCATCAAACCGGCTAAGAACTGATACATAACCCCCATATCTACTGGTGGATTTCCAGCACCCACATTGGCTTCCGTAGTTTGGTTACTAGCATTAGCCAGTCGACCCAGGTTTCTTATAGTAGTGGATCGAGTATTTCCATTAGTTGTGGTGCTTCCTCCATCGAGATTTCCTCTTCCATTTTCTACTTCCATATCTCCTTTCTCGTAAATCTGCATACGAGCCTTAGTAAGATATAGAAGAATGGTGTAAGAGAACGAAGAATACATAATTATATATATATATATAACTATATAAATAGAAAATACAAGTACGTTACTATAGCGTTAACCCAAACCCCAATCTTATTGTATGATTCATTGGATCATGTTTGAAAAATCTTTTAGGTTTCTTTTAAAGTTTCATGAACCTATGCTCTGATACCAACTTGTAACATCCCCGTACTTGAAGGCCCAAAACTAACAGTTACGAATGCTGCAGTCATCTATAGTTATTAATTCTCGACGACCAAATATGGCGATATTAGATACATTGGTACATAGAAACACAAGAATGTGGCAAATAATTTAAACAGCAAATAAAATCCAAATTCCATCTCAAAATATTTCAAATTGATTACATAATCCTGGTTTGCATACCACGTTCAGATGACATATTATTACAAAATATGCCAAAAGCAATATATGACGATGTCGCCTTGGTTGATCAGAGTACATAATAAGGCATTAAAACAGTTTGCCTTTACTATCAAACATACAGCGGAAACAAAATAACTATTTGCCTCCTACACGCCTCTAGAAGCTTTATTCGTCTGAAGAGAAACTTGAAAACCTTTGACTCTCAACCTATTCAAAATCAACTGAGCACCTAAGAGTTTAAGGGGAAAACAAAAACTTCAAGTCGAACATAAAGCCTGGTATGAATAACAATTTACCATTGTAAACAATTTAGATGTCCAGTGAGACCACGCCGCTTGGTGGAATGAGTTTATCCCTCACCAGTATCCTAAAACATATATAAAACCATATACCGTGCTTCTGCATCTACAATGGTTAAAACATAGCATTTAAAAACATTATGATGATATGCAAAACAATTAAATCAATTTTTGATTACCCTTCCCCATTCATTCTGACTATCTGTCTCAATATAGTATCTAGGATTACCTGTTAAAATATTAAGAACTATCTGTCCAATTACTTAGTTTTCATGGGATCACCAAGAACCAATTGGTAATTCCAATATCTTATTTCTTATCCTAGTTTTCATAGGCTAACTAGGAACCTAATAGTTGTCTGCGAATATCTTAATTCGGATATAGTTTTCATAGGCTAACTACAAACCTATTATCCCAATGCGAGTATCAAATCATAGTTTTCATGGGCTGACTATGAACCTATTGGCCCCTGCCAATACCTTTAATTAAATTTTTAACATCTGTTAACCTAACTTTTTATTCTACCCTTTCCCCAAAATACAGTTGTGTGTTAATAACAAAGTGAATAACATTTCAAAATCTTTATTTACTCCATGATTATTACTTTAATTTGAGATTAGGTTTATGTTTTGAAATCATAAAAACATCTCTTTCGAAACCTCTGGATAGCCTCCTTTTGAAAGCAAAGATCCCCTTTCAACACATTGAATACATACCTTTCGATGGTATCAAATCATCTTTTAAAATATAGAGTTTCGAAACTAATGAAAGTACCCCCTTTCGAAAGCATTAAATTTGCTCTTTAAAAGCTATTTGGGACAAAATGGTTATATACGAAAGTGTCTCTTTTGAAACCAACATAAATTAGTTTAGGGAAAATTTGAAAGTGCGGAGCCATCTAATTTGAAAGCAAAGGTCTTTAAAAATCAAAAGTTCGAAGGTCAGGGTTGAAACCCCTTTCGACTCTGCCTGCTTCGAAACTCCAACCCCTTTCGAAAGTAATTAAGAAAAAGGTTTGGTTTAAAGTAAAAACAAAGGCAACTCTTCGAAAGTATTATTAGACAATATGGTTGAAAGGTAGAGCAGTGGCCATGCTTTGACTAGGTCGAAACCAACCCTTTTCGAAAGCTTTTATTTAAAGAAAAAGGAATCCCCTTTGAAAGCTAGTACTTTGGTAATAACATGGCAACCTGTAGCAAACACCCTTCGAAAACAAACGTTTTGACTTAGTCAAAAGCTTTTAAATAAAACAAGGCAAGTATTTAACTTATGAAAACAAAACAGGGTTTCAACCCCATCAGAAGCTTACCCTTCAACAATAAAGCTTCCGCCCATTTTCCAATCCACTACGCACCTTCCAAGAGATACCATGTGTATTGGTTTCTCTTATGAAGGCTTCAAATAATGGGGCAGAACCAAAGGTGTCGGAAGGTATCTTTCATCAAAGACGAAACACCTTTTCTGATTTAAAGGTTGAATTATGCCAACTTTAAGTAATTTCTTTTTAACAACTTGCCTAGCTGGAAAACACTAATTGGATGGCACAAAACTTTTCAATTACTTTACTTCTGAAACTGCTGCATTTATTCAGATCTTAAATTAAAGGATTTAAACGTTAAAATCTTTCCAAATAACCTAAATCCGACATTTGTAAAAAAGTCCCTCTTTCAAAATAATTTGTTTCCCCTAGTAAATCAATTGGGAAAGATCCCCAAAAATCATAGAAATTCGAATTAATCATGTAATTAGACATGTTAGACATTTAGACCCACTTTCTTCTTGAAATTCACCAAAATAAATATTTAACCCAATTGCATCATATTTTCCATCAAAAATTCATAAGAAAATTTCCATAGCTTGGAAAATTCTAAAAATTAAAAAACGTCTCCAATATTATGTCTTACTTAGCATAAAAAAATTCCATGGCATTTCAAAATCAATATCTCACGGTTTTACCCTTAAAACCATACAAATTACATATATAACGTAATTGTTTAAATCAAACAATGAATAATTTAAGCATACCGTCTTCCAAAATTTCACAGAAATGAAGTAAAATAAAAATCCAAAATCATAAGATTATATAAACCAAAACGAGATGGAATAAATTATTATTCACCTTAGATTTGATAAGGAACTTAAAATTTGTTGTTGATTAATCCTTCATAGCTTGATCTTTGGCTTTAGATTAAAATTCCTCTTTTCCTCTTTGGTAATTACCGGCTTTGATTTAGGTTTTATATTTTTTTTAACCATGAGAAAATTGAAATGTGAATGGACATAGAGGAGAAGTAATAGCCGTGTAAAATAATATGGAGGCTATTTTACTAATATGCCCATATGTAATTAAATTATCCCTAAACCAAAATTAAAGTCCATTTATTCAATTAGTAAGCACGACCATATATTAATTTAATCAAATCTCAATCTCCTTATCATCATTATTTTATTTAATTTATCTAATTAAATCTTCTGGATAATGTCATAAAAATTAGGGACGTTACACATATATAATTCCTAACATATTTTTAAATGTGCACCTGATTAGCTTTACTACCTTGAGTTTTCTCTACAAATCATGAAGTATTTTAGTTACCCCTAAACCTATCATTTCATGATATTATAAAAGGATTAATGTAACCCTTGAGTTTTCTCAAAAAGTTGCATAAACATTATTACTTATGCCGAGATAATATAAACATCGCCTTATATAGTACATGACTTAAGTTTTCTGAACAACCATAAGTATATAAGGTACTCTATTTATATGTTAAATAATGGGGATCATTATAATTTATAATTTATAATAATTTTGTAGAGTAATATCGACTATTTAAGGGAAGCGAGTCTAAATCATGACAACACAAATCTTTTATATACTTCCAAACTATACTCCTTTAAGTCTCATTGTTTCTACTTATATAACATCATCTTTTTCTTTACATATAATTTATATGCACACATTTAATTATTTTAACATTAATAATAATTTTTAACTTATATATATGTATGCATGTATATATACAGCTGTGTATGTGCGTGTTGTAATATGTATCCTTTTATTAAATAAACAATTTAATTAATTTACAAACACAACATTTATATTTATTTAAATTTGAAACAACTTTTTATTTGCATTTTATAGCTCTTCATAAAATTAAATGATTATTTAATTTAAAACAAATTTAAATTAATTTTATAATAATCAATAAGCTTATTTGAATAAACCTGAGATTCAAAACACTTTTGAGTCTTCCACAATGGCATACCTTAGAAATAGACCATTTCGATGAGCTAGGTAAAGATTAGGAGATCAAGAGGTTTTCCAATCATAAAAGCGGTCCTTAATTAAATCAACCTTCTCATCAGTTTAATAACATTTTTCTTAGACACCCTTCTACTTTGGCTATTTCAAAAATTATGTCCTACGTGTTGGTTAATTATTCACATAAACATTTGTGGGCTCTAATACCATTATAATATCGGATGCATTAGAGGCGGGGTAAAAGGGCAAGTTTCCAAAAAAAAATTCTTTTTTATTAATTTGCACAAGGTCTTATTTGTATTTATGTAAACAATATTTATTTTATATATAAATTAAATTTATAATTTATTAATAAAATGAGTTTGAGAAGTATTTTTATTTATTTAATCTATTTAGAATATTTGTTTTTATGTTAACTAATTTTTTATTTGTTTGCTTAAACAACGAGACAAACCCCAATCAAAAGACAAATGGAAATTGAAAATCTAAGAATCAAAAGAAAGAGAGAAACGCATAATTTTAGAGTGGTTTGAACAAATTCAACGACCTACATCCACTATTGCTTTGTTCTTGATTGCTTTTGCAAATACAAATGCATAACAACACACTCAAGATTCAAATCATTTGGGTATGAATTCAACAAAGTATCCATGCAAAAATTAGTAAGCAAAAAGAAGATCATTCCCTGGTTGCATTGGCCTTAGTATTTATAGAAGAAATTGTCCATCAAAATCGTTGGAAATGATTTGAACGAGTTCATTGGATCTGAAGATTTAGGAAGAAGAATCGGTCATAATCAAAATACCATGATAAAAATTGGCTAGGTATGACCATTATGGATCGGCGTAGATCCATTTACTTGTCCTCTTCTTGCACTCTTTTTTTAAACTTGGTCCTATCTTCAGTAATGCAAAGTGGATCCCCTATGATGAACCATGATGGCCGGTAACGATCTTTATGGATCGGTACCTATCCATTCTTCAACCTTAAACTTCTCTCTTTTCCTTCAAATCCTCATGCTTTTTTTAAGTGATTAAGTACATTAGCTCT
Source organism: Allium cepa (assembly GCA_030765085.1). NCBI lineage: Eukaryota > Viridiplantae > Streptophyta > Magnoliopsida > Asparagales > Amaryllidaceae > Allium > Allium cepa. The sequence continues at coordinate 43,559,070 of CM060937.1, forward strand.
TCGTAAGGATCGGTACGATCTACAACAATCGGCATTGCTCCATTTGTTTTCCTACACTTAGTCATTTTTCTTATATTCTTCATTCTGACATCTCTTTTTCTTCTTAGTTTATTTCATGACCACTCAATAGTCTAGTTTCATCAAGAAATTTCTTGGCTCAAATGTGGGATAACACTTGCCTTCCAAAGTATGTTTTCGTTAACAATAAGCCATACTTTGGATCAAAACAAGCAACCAGACTTGATCCCTTTTATATAGAGATGCCTTTTTCCCTTAGACTATCTTTATGAAATTTTGCTCAGCGCACTACTTCGAATAGTCTTGGAATCACATTTCTTCGGTAGATGTATAAGAATGTAAGTTTCCCACTCGAACTCTTAGTTTATTTTTGAGATTCTTGAAAGCTCTTCTCTTTTTTTGGTCGGGTGGAGTCATATTCTTGTTTCATTGAAAATTTATCCATCGCAACACGTATGTGTATAAAAGGAATGCTCAAATGAATCGGTACCCATTGTTTTCGACGTGTTACTATTTAAGTAACACTTTGAAATTTCCTTTACTTACTTCATTTTCCAAGCTTTCTTCCTTCGTTCCCCTTTGTAAGCTCCTGCGACTCTTCCTACCTATGATATCATTAGCGCCACCACTGCTACAAGCCTCGGTAGACCATCAAATATTGGCCAAGTCTTAGCGCTAATCCAAGTAAACGAATTCCATCGACTCATTTGAGCTTCAACTCGACCACTGTTAACGTCTCGATGCCATCTTCGCACATTAGATTCAAGCTTCTTTCTTGACTTGTTAGGTGGGCGTACTTGACGCCATCGCAATTTCATATGTCACGGCCACCATTTCGACATCGGATATCGGGACTCTATGTTGCCGACCCATTTTGGGTCACCTTCATCACCACCACCTTGAATCTCTCATGGCCAACATGTGCTTCTCAATCCATTTAGGGTGACGATTATGATGTCCTGGAACAAAATCCGTTCGCGTCGAGCAATTCCTTGGTCAGCTTGGAATATGGATTGGTAATATTAAGCTTGATCGAAAATGCTTAAAGAAATTGCATAAATGGGTTCACATGGAATCAAAAAGTCATTGCTTTCTAGGATGTTCACCTATTCGATAATCAATCTTGGGATGATATCTATGTAATTCTTGGAAAAAAAAGCTTCTAGCTGCCTTGGATAGCGGTGTCGTTAACGTTAATCTTACGTTAATGAGTAACATCTGACACATAGTTCCATTGTGAGCCAAAGCTCATTTTCAAAAATGAGCAGACTATCTACATAACATACTTTCAATCATCATGTCGAAGACACTAGACACACACACACACTATATAGATCGCATCACAATCATTACCTTTGGCGACGTACAAGACCCAATCGATAAAAAAATGTCGACAACCTTTGGAACTCATATTACATTGGCTATATGGTACTTAGGTGAAGCACAAACATTGAATTCAAATCATATTAGGCCATACCCTTATACCAATTTATTAGTAAATTATGGATCATAGACGCCCCAACGTATCTTATCCATGGGTGTAGGTCCCTTTACCTTCATATTTCACTCCTTTAATGGCTAATTAATATTCTACCTCGGCATCCACTACAATGCCTTCTAGGCATCGACAATCTCACCGTCAACCCGAGCGATCTTTGTAAGTCAATCCTTTTTCACTATAGAAGAACCCTGTGGAATAAGAATAATATAACCTCATCCACTCCCTGAACCACAACAGACTCCAGTTGGAGAAACAAATCCATCCCCGAATGCTGATGATATTTTTGGTTCACTTGGCGATCTTGGCAGCATCCTAGGCACATCCCAAACCACGACATCACTAACTTCAATCTCCTATACATTATTTTCCAATTCAAATTGCACTCAACTTACCCCAACTTCCATGGGAAAAGTAAATTCATTTAGTCAACTACACGAACATGGCCCATAGAATCAACAGGGAACATCGACATTTCACACGACACGTAGGGTCACACTACCTTCGCTCCCCACATGCCATTCTTGGATTTCAAGTCCTGAATCGACTTTGTTTCTTTTCTGGTAAAATGGAACACTCAAGGCTTTTCGGCAGCCTTTACGGTAAATCAACTAAATATCTTAGCCTTAAACCCTTTGGTTCTTCACATCACAGGCGTGACTCGCGACGAGAGTTTGATGCTACATGGCTCCAAAGGAAGAAAAAGGAAATACAAGATGAAGAGGATATCATATGGAATGCTATTGGGACTCAGCGATCGGGATCACGCGACTACTCTTAGTTAACTAGGCAATCTCACTCCATGCACCATGAATGTTTCCCGTATACCAAATCTATGGACCGATACTCTTCAGGGCTTGATAGTTCTCCTCGTACTTCTAAAGTTCATATTGCTCTTATATCAGCGCCTCCTCTTCATCAAGCTCCAACATCCTCTCATAAATACAAACATGCCTCTAGGCCCATAAGTTCTTTAACTTCTGAACCCATCTAGCAGAGGTTCAGAAAAGAGCATAGTCCTGTGGCTCCTGTCATGCACATCACAACAGCTGTCTCGTCCCTACTTACAAGCCCTTCTCTAAATGAGATGCAATAAGCCTTTCCTGTGCTTTACTGGGTCAAATTTTACTACAATATAATGATTGTTGTTTGAATAAAAATTGGTAAAACGCCTAGAAAAGTAAGTAGTAGAGATTAAACGAAGAAAGTAAATGAAAAATAAAGGAAATTAAATAGAAAACAAGCACGCACAAATTTATAGTAGTTCAGCAATCTTGGCCTATGTCCACTTGATTGATTTTAATTCTTTTGCACTAGCTTTTTTGACTACAGGAAGGGGGATCAGAATAGATCATTGAATACAAGAGATTAAGAGTGTAACGGTAGCATAATGCCCCTTAGAATGAACCATGCCTTCTGTATTTATAGGGGTAGATGATCAAATACCTTGCTGATATTTCTCCTGCAAAATCTCCTTATGAAGACGAAGTCCTTCGAAAATTTTTGGCTCTGGATCCTCTATGGATGGTGATCGGTACCGATCCCTATAGGGGGATCGGTATCGATCCCTATATGTAGAGGGGATCGACAATTTCTTATGGTGGTGCTTCTTGATGTTGGCTTTGAGTTTCCAATGTTGTTTTGCATAGTCTCCTAGGTGTTTTTAGTCCAAGGGATGGATCTACCAAAGGCTAAACTACTGCTTTAGAATGTATATGGACATTGCTAATACAATGCATATGAATTCTAGAACAACACTTGAATCAGGCTCTATATAGATAGAGAAGAGTGCCATAGGAATGGGGGTCAATTTGGGTGTACCCCTAGGGATCAGTATCAATCACTTATGTAAGGTGGAACACTGATCCATACTTAGCTTATTCTAGGGTACTGCACTTATAAGCTTGTTCGATCATTGTCTCATGGTCTTATTTGCACTTGGTTCCTGGACCCTGGTATCGTTTCTCTAGGCTGCTTTTCTTGACAATAATTGGATCTAACTTATCCAGCCAGTTTGAATATAGTCAGACCAAAGGGCTGGATAGCTCTTGCCTCCCAAAGTACATCTCATTTTGAACATGATGTGCTTTGAATCAAGACAAGTTAGAATCTTTGCGAAGGATTTCATTATGTGTTACAAATGGTTGCTATCCTTTCTATGAATTATTTTTGTGAAAAGTTATGTCCATAGTGATCCGTTGCGACATTCTGTCGGTATCTGACACTAAAAAACTCAAATGTGCTCTCTTGATGAAATTCTGCACTCAACTCTATTGAGCTAGCTGATTTAGTTAGTATGCCTTGGTTTTCAGAATTTGCTTCTTTTCTGATATTCCCCGAAATGACAAACTCTAATCATCTTACAACCATTGTGCTTGCATAATTTTATGTAGGTGAAGGACTACTGGGGTTGGCGAAGGTAGGGACGAGATGGACCTGGCCTTGGAGTGATTTCATGTTGGTAGTTGAGTTTGATTTTTGGGTCGCTTCATATGGATGGAAACAGGTTTGGGGATCAGCTATTGGAGTTGAGATAAGGCTCACACGAAGGATGAGAATCTCCTAAGTATGGAATCGTTGATGATACTATACTTAAGCAATTTTTTGGCTTTTTCCTATATGAAGTTTGCACGTGAACTTGAACTCTTATATGTAAACCCTCGAATGCCCATGTGAATTTGTGCCCATACATGAATGATCATAGATGACCTTGAATTTCTTTAAGATTTGAGGAAGTTATCCCCTTTCTACTAAAGGCGGTTTTTGAGAAAGTAGAAGAAAAAGTGGTTTCTGCAAGAAGAACATACGCGACGTTTCTGAGCCTATTTAAAGTGGAGGGAAATGTCCGTTGGAAACTTTTATTTAAAATTCAAATTAGTCCAATGCCCGCCTAAAATCGAACCTTATTTCACCCATATCTCCTCCGTATAACCCTCGAATCAGACAAGGCAATATATGAATTGAATTGGAAAATCAAGATCCACACAATGATATAACTCTCGTCAGCTAATTTGACTGTTCATAAAACTACTATTCTGCCCCTCTAACGTAAATGTACCAAAATACCCTTATATTCATTTTTAAATTTGTTAATTCTTAGTTAACTTTTGTGTAAATTTTGAGGTATTAGTTCCCCCCTTAAATGAATTTCATCCTCGAATTTCCAAAGGAATGGAAAATTGTAATATATGCTCAATACTTCATTTCCACACTCATGCATATACACAATCATTCAAAAAAAAATAATCATTATACTAAATATAGAAACCAATCAAATCAAGACAAAATCAAAATGAAAATATAAAAAAATGACACAAAATTGCATCGAAAATGTGCATTCCATGTCCGTCGCCGATCCACCAATGGCTAGTGAACGGGTACACCGATCGTGACTCTGGGCAGCCAATTCCCTTAAATTTGGGTGGTTTTTGATCTATTTGGGCAACCGTTTGTTTGATGTCCTTTTCAAAGCTTTGGTTTCCTTCTCTGGCGATGTGTAGCGACCTAGTGGTGACTTGTTTGACTTTTCTAGCGACCATTAAATACTCTTTAACTTGAGAGGAACTAAATAATAATGTGGTGTTGTAGGAATATTGAAATGCATAACAATATACCCTAAGTGTGTGTGTTGGTGATTAAATCGAATAAAATGAGTTATATAAAGAAAATGTATACTAGGTGTATATATATGATATAAGTGAATTTTATAATTAAAGATATAAGTATATACGCTACGTATGGGAATGCAACAAAGAAAATATTATACATACAAAGTGTATGTATATGTTATAAATGAAATTGAATGATAGTGAAATGCATATACACTAGGTGTGTATATGTATTACATTTTGATAAGTTCCAAAGATAAATAATAACTTACCTCAACATGAATATTTATTTATAAACTGGACATAGGGCATGCTATGATGTCTTCTACACTACGTGTGTATACATGTTATATTTGGTCAAGGTTTATTAATAGATTATAACTTGAAATTTGAAATTGGTGATTAGATGATTGGTTCATTTAAATATATTAATAACGAAATGAAGTGTATTGAATTGAAGATGCCAGTCAAAAAAAGAATTGGATATAGTATATGTAGTTTAGTAACATCGATTTGCCATATAACTAGTAGACTCGGCTTGAGATTATGAATTAGAAATTAGTCTTGTTATAACACCGACATCGTAGTATATATGGACTACATGAATGTCACTTACTCAGACTTACATCTGATAATCTCCCATCTCCTTTTATCTATAATATACAGGTTAACGAAGCTCGACAACGTGGCAGATTAGATGGGAACATGTAAAAAACATGTATATATATATGTGTGTGTGTGTGTTTTGTAAAAGTGAAGATATATGATTATAATATGGTAGTGTGGTTTGGATTTAAGTACATGGATACGTAATTACGTAACTATCATTTGTATATAAATAAAAGTGTGTTTATTTTGAATGGTGTCAGAATTTTATTCCTTTTGCTGTGTGTTATAAAAGTACCAAATAGTTTATTTTCTATTATGTATTTAGCTCTCTCTTTGAATATCAACATGTATCACATAACGATTAGTCGTTTTGGTGTATAGTTACGAGGTTTGAAAAAGGCGAGTTGTTGCATCTGGTACCAGAGAAAAGGTTATAGGATTACGGACATATTGATAGAGCGTACTTGTGTATTTTATAAAATTTATAATACAGAATATATAAGATTCGAATTGAATATAAGCAAATACACAATATTTTGTTCCAGTTTCAGATTATTAATTGAGTAATTGTTAATTAATCTCATATATAGATAACCAAAGCAAGAAAATTTAAAAGAGACTGAAATAGAGACTAATGTTGGTGGAGTTAATACTATGGCAGATGCGAGTACCCAAGTAGATGTCCCTGAGATTCCTGCTGTGAATATGCCCATTTGGTTCTATAGGTATATTCAAGAAACTACTCGGACTAGCACCACTACTGCCTCCACTAAACCCATTGCTGTTAACCAAAATGTTAACGTGGTTACCACCCAACCACCACCCACCACCATCCACGGTGGATATTCCAAAATTATGTAAAGCTTTGCTAGTTTGGGTGGAAAGCCTTATGTCGAGATAGAACCATATGCGATGACTAGGGCGAAGTATAAAATTGTGAGATGATATTTAGCTTATTGGGATTGAATGATGTGATTAGGAGGCAGCTAGCAGCTTGGCATTTTCAATGGGAGGCAGCGAATTGGTGAGAAATAGTAACTGTTGAGAATGATGAGCATTGTATCACCTAGGGATCACTTAAGAGAAAGTTTGAAACTAAGTTTTTTTTGTGGGGCAGAGAAGGGTGTGATGTTGGAAGGGTTCATACATATAAATTAAGGATATTTATCGATAAAGGAGTATATAAATAAATTCAATGAACTAGCAAAATTTGGGTCCAAATTGGTGAACACCTCAAAAAGGAATCTATGAAATTTGAAAAAGGACAAGACTCACCTTTAAGAGAATTGACATTGAACCAAATCTTGTTTGGAGATACATTTGAGGGTTTGGTTGATGTAACAATATTGCATAACTTCAACCATGGAACGTCTAAAGTGGAAGAATGTAAGAAAAATAAAAAAGTTAAGGAAGTTGAAAAGAACTCATCTAAGGGTACACTCAAGGAATAAGGGTCTAATTAAGAACTTGGTAATAATAAGGAGAGAAACACAAATTGTTATAGATGCGGTATTAAGAACACCTTGCAAAGGAATGCAAAGATAATGAAGTAAAGTGGAGCTGTAAGATATGTAATTAGGTTATACATTTTCCAAGGGAGTGTCCCTTAGGAAATAAAGAAAAGCAAATTTTTAAGGCATATACATTGAACTCTACTCCTTCATCGGGTGCACCTTGTCTCGAGAACTGAATGATTTTCGGATGAATGGTACGCCTATATTTTGATGCAGATATTCCTATATTTTATGCGATGAAGGATATCAACAGGTTTTATGATTATTGGGAAAACTAATGATTATAAATTAATAAAATAACCCTATTAGGAATATGACCATAATAGTTTAGACTGAATCTCTTATGGGATGAATAAATGATTTTATAAACCATAAGGTTTTTGATGGATAATTAAGAAATTTTATATTGACAAAATGATTTAACGATGGAACTATGTGTTCTGGCCTAGGTACTCATAATAGCGAAATACGTTGTTAGAGTACTATGTGTTTCTAGGCTAATTGCTGATAATATCTATATTCGTTTGTTTGGAGAGCTATGTGTTAGGAGGTAAGTGCTCATAATATAGAAACTTTTTGTTAGGGGAATTATGTGTTCTGGGCTAGGTGCTTATAATTTTGAAATACATTTTGTAGAGAATAATGTATTCTGGACTGAGTGCATGTACATCTAAAGCGCTTGACGGATTCAATGCGGCGGAGATGTGAAAAATCATGGCGGGGATATAGCGAGGAAATAGCGGGGATATGTCGAATTACTCTAAAATGGCATAAAAGCGTATACTTAATGGTTTTACAAGTATATAAATGGTAGTTAAATGCATAATTAACATTCAATCTAGCTATAATTAATACATATTTAATTATAAATAAAAACATATGTAAATATATTATAAATAAACATAAACTAATATTTAACATTATTAAATTCAATAGAATATTTGAGTAATTTTGTTTATCAAAATGTTAAAACAAAAATCAATTAAAAAATAGTTTTATAGTTTTTATAATGTATAAATGTCATTTTCATTTCATTTTGTTTAAGGCATATATAGCGGGTATAAAAGGATATAGCGGAATTAGTGGGTTATTACGAAAATAGTTGGGCTTAAAGTGGAAAGGCTATTTTTGAGGCTATTTGAGAAAATCATAGCGGTAGAAATCCGTTATGGGATATAGTGGGGTTATAGTGAGGCAATAACAACTGAGTGCTCATAATGTCAAAATTGTTGTTAGGAGCACTATGCGTTCTGCACTAAGTACTCATAATAACTATGTGTTGGGAACTACTTGTTTGTTGCTACATGCATATGATTATTTGTGTAGAACATATAAGATTATGAGGGATGGCTCAATATAAACTAATTTATACAAAAAAGAGAAGGTTTGGTATAACAAAGTATAAAAGTTAGAATGTTCGGATGGACCATATCATATCATTCAAATTGGTTATGTGATGATGGCCTAGATATTAGTAGGATGGAATTATCCTCCATATTCAGCAATGAATGACTTATGGGGCATAAATTACGAAGTTTCAAGAATGGGGTAGTAGATACTAGAAGTCGTTGACATTTGTTTTGAAGTAACCTTAAAGTTATTGGAGGATGCATTTTTAGATAGGATATCTTGAACAGTACGAAAATGACAATCCTTATCTTGGGTAAAAGAAATAATTAATAAATTAAGTTGATGCATTTCTTAATTAGATCGCCGCTATGTCTGATTGATTTTGTTTAATGTTGTGATAACTAAATTGCTGGAATTTCTTTTGATATATATATATATATATATATATATATATATATAAGTATGTACTTTATTTTATGCTATAATGGTTTGCATTCATACAAAATTTATATGCTCACCCTAGGATGTTCGCATCATGATTTATATGTCATATCATCTCATTCATATAGGAGGGCCCAAATGTTAGATATTTGCATATATAATGCCATACGTTATCTACATACATATCATGATGTTATGTTGTTGGTTACATTTCATAAAAATACACAAACACCACTTAGGTATATATGCTAATAGAACACATACACCTATTTGATGAATTTGATTTTAGATTTTGAATGCTACATATATGGATGCTTGAGTTGATTTTAGGGTATTTAATTTGATTATATAGATTAATAAAATGGTTTACATGTCCCAAATACACCTTGTAACAATTAGACTAAGTTATTTGAGTAACCAAATGAGTTAAATTGTGCAATCTTGTCATAACCCTATATTTATAAAAGATTGTTGTAAACTTCTTAAATCTCTTACTGTACTGATTCCTTTTCATAAACTCTTATTTAACCGATCATACACTATGTATAAGTCAATCTTTGGATCATGATTTCACAATTATCATAAATGATCCATTTATATCAATATATCACTCACATTATATTTGGCATTAGCGTAACTTTCCTATCATCAAATTTAATATAAATTATTCTTGGATCAGCAGTAGTCTAATATTTAATCCCCAATTACCCTCTAATCATAATTAAAACAATGGCATGACATTATACATTGAATAAATGGTACCCACTCACTAAAAAATAATTTACATCCCAAAACCGCTCGCTGTCTAAACTGCCGTGCACACTAAATTCAGAATTTCGTCCTTATTCCCATTCCAAATTATATCCTTCATCTTTACATTCGATTTTCCATTGATTTAGTTGAATTTCGTTAAAATTTGAGGAAGTTATTCCCTTTTTACTTAGTAGGTTTTTTGAGAAACGGGAAGAAGAAGTATTTTATGAAACAAGAATGTACATGGTGTTTCTAGGCCTATTTATAGATATAGGAAATGTCTATTGGAACTTTAAAATTCAAATTAATCTAAATCCTACTTAAAATCCAAACTTTATTTCATCCTTTTCTCCTCTGTACGACCTCCAAATTAGACAAGTAAATATACATCGCAAATTAGAAAATCAAGATCTACGCAATGGACAACTCTCCTCAACTAATTTGACAGTTTTAAAATTACTATTTTGCCTCTCTAATGTAAATTTAAGAAAATACTCTTAAATTAATTTTTAAATTTATTTATTATTATTAACTTTTATGTAAATTTCAAGGTATTACAACTTGGCACAAAATTAGATCTTTAAGAATACAACTCTATTAATTCTAAAATTCAACTTATTTATAAATGAAAGAATAGCAAACTCTACCTTATTACATCTCATTCTATCAATGGTGGTGTCTTATTTATAAAAAATGAAACGAGTCTAAGTGAAACAGCATAGTAGATGATCGTTATTCCATGCCCATAGAATTGGGATCCCATTAATAGTCAACAGCCTGAAAGTTTCACCTCAAGCTTCTGTTCAATCACATAGGGACCTTCCCAATTCAGATCAAGTGCCATCGTACCAAGAAAGTCCCATTTCAAAGTGAGATCGCCTATCACAATGGTATGGTTTTTGACATTGGTGTTAAAATGCCTTGCTACTCTTTTCGGGTAAGCAGTTACCTTAAGTTCGGCCTCTTCCCGCTTTCCATCGACCAAATCGAGGTACTCAAGCAGGAGTTTCTCGTTCATTTTAGGATCATAATGCTTTCATTGATGAGAAGGGAATTCCAGTTTAATCAAAATCATGGTCTAGGCTTTATAGGCAAGAGCGAATGGAGTATGCCCAATTGCGGACTTATGGATCATCCTATAACCCTATAGTGCCAACGGTAACTCATCAACCCAATTGCTCTTGGCTTTTGTCAATTATTTCTTTACGATGGATTTGATGATTTTGTGTAATAACCCTGGTCGAGATTACCTAGAAGTATACTTAAAAATATGATTTTTATTTATCTTAATTACTTTTAAGATAAAATTGGGAATTTTATTAGTTATAATTTCCAAATTAAAAGGAATTTGGGATAAAAATAAATTGGAATTTCAAGGAATATCCTTTTGTCTAACTTAACTCTTATATTTGGTAATATAAGAACAATTTTAGGAAATTGTGATAATTAGTTATATGAAAATAATATATGATGTAAAAAGGTAAATTATAATGTTTTATTCACTTATTATTATAAATGGAGATTTCTCATAAAATATTTCTCATTTCAAATTATTATTGCAGGTGTTGTAAATTAAATAAAATGATTAATATTAAGATTTAGTGTTTAAAATGAGATTTTTACAATTAATAGTTTATTTTTATTAAAAATAATGAGGATAACTTTTATTTTTAAAGGTTAATTTTATGAAATATCTCAATATTAAATTAAATAAGGATTATAACTTGTGATTAATTTCGATAAATTTGGAGAAATCAAAACATGTTTTGTAAAACATTATTTAAGTGTAAATTAGTGATTTCCAAATAGGAAGTAAGAAGAGAATAATAACATTTTCTCTTATTGGGTCCATGAAGCACCCAAGCCCATTTAACTAAAGAGAAAATCCTTTTCTCATTTCACTATATGTTCATTTTTCATATGCTGTAAACTAGAAATTAGAAAACCAAATATCTTTCTTTCAAAATCCTAGAATCCTAAATCAATCCTAAAATCAAGTGTAAATCAAATAGATTTTGTATATTAATTTAAGAAATAGAAGCAAGGTAATTTCTTCCACCTTATATTGCATCCTTGGAGTATTTTGTTTCAGATTTTTCATCTTAGGTTTGATCTTGTTTTTCAACTTTCTGAAAATAAACTTAGGTAATAGCTGAATGGCATTAGCTTAGGAAAATCTAGCTTTGTAGCACCAATTCAAATCAAAAAAGGTGAGTTAATCCTTACGCAACCTATCTCTAAATTTCTAATTTACATGTAATAGAATTTATGACGAATGATTGTGGAATTGAGGGATTATTTGTTTGTTGTTTACTGAAAGTTGTGATCATATATAATTAGGAAACCTGTTAATCTACTTGATGTTGTGATGCCTGGCGTCACTCGCAATGCTTGCATGAACATACTCGAATCAACCACTAGGGACATTAGACCAAACCGCCACTGTCGAGGGCCAACCGGAGGGCAACCTGGAGCCAAAAAAGCTCCAAGTTGCATGACCAACGATGGATCAGGGAACCATCGATGCATCGGTGGCGAATGCTTAGAGCCAATTCAGCTCCAGGTAAAGCCCGTTGGATCGCCTATTTTTCGCTCGTTCCTTTTCCAGTGTCTTGTTTATGCTATTGTTTACTAGTGCTTTGAGTGTTTGTTCATAGTCCTTTTAGCGTCCATTTGCATTGGTTTTCTAATCTATAAAATTGATTTAGAGATGATATAAAGTTAGAAATCTATGGATTAACTCATGGCTATAATCCTGTAATGACCTAGTATTTTGTTGAAGTGAATTCTCTTGTGCCCTATGGACTTTGAATCACTTTGATTCAAAGGTTTGGAATCTTATAAACTTATATCCATCTATATGTATATAATTTCATATAAAGGAGAATTTATTTAAGTTTAAAAATCTTAAAATTGTTTCTAAATTAATCTAATACCTTTTATAAATTATTTTAACAATTAGCTATATATATATATATATATTAAGTATTACTTGTATAATGGTTTTGGATTTGGAAATATAGTTTTGGGAATATAAACCTAATTTATTTCTAAATAAAATGGATATATATATAAATGGATTTGAAAGAATAATAAATATGGTTTTATAAAATAAATGCCAACTTAAAAATATTTATAGTCTTTGGAATATGGTTTATGAACAATATAATTTTATAGAATTTTAAGATAACTGCAAACACACAAGTATGTGTGTGTGTATATACACACAGAGATTAAATGAAAAATATGGTTTATTTCATCTAATGATAAATAAAGTATTTAAAAATCATTTCCTATATGAAAAATTATATTGTTGGGTTTCTAAACTATAACCGCTTATTTGATAAATATTTTGAGAGCCTTAGTTCGATAATATGGGGAGTGTTAATAATCGACTTAGTGTTACCGATTAGTTTAAATGCTCTTGAGTAATAATTCATCGAGTATTGTATAACTCATTAAATTGAATGTTTGAGTGGTACTTGCTAGCCCATTAGTGAATACATGAATTTCAACGGGTAATATGGGATGTCTTTGTTAAGTTTTTGTGATTACTTTTAGGAAGTACTTAACACTTTAGGGTTGTATTATCCTTTGGTGTTTAGCCAAGGGGCGATAGATCCTTAAGAGAATATAGTTCAGATTTTCCAGTGGCATCTGTAATGAGTGAGATTTACTAGCTTCTATTAAATACTTGAATTTAATCAAGCAGTATGAAACGTTTTTGTTAAGTTCTAGTGATTACTTAAAATGATAGTATTTAGCACTTTAGAGTATATTTCCTTTTGGTGTTCAGCCGAGGACCGATAGATCCTTAAGAGGTATACTCATGGATTTCTTTACAATTATCTTGATTGGTATGAGTTATAAATAGATGTATGTAGATATATAACAATAACGAATAATGTAGAGAATTTGAGTCATGGTTATTACGATCATCTTAATCAGTTTGGATTATCCTTGAGATTGGTTGTCATTCTGTTTCATAATATGGATGATTTATTATATCAGATTGGTATGGATGATACCATAATTATTTGTTTATTTGCCACGGTATGAGTACAATCATTGTGATTGACATGGACGACCATTATGGCTAGTATGGATTATGATTTCTTGGATTTTGTAAATTGGACTCTGTGACTATTATGTGTTCATGAATTGATTATATTATGTGTTACAGATTAAATATTTCTATGTCTTATGATGGATTCCGATTTAGATTATTTCGATGACTCATTTATATATGTATATGTATATGACCACTGTGTTTGATATAATTATATATATATATATATATATATCTTAGTATTATATCTTGTTCTTACCCTTTTGGATATTTAGAGATAGTCTGACCCGTTTATTTTATAATACTCGGGTCCGGCCGAGACTTTTCAGGTTATAGGATAGGTTGACCTTTGGATGGTTGTACTAGCAAGGAGATAAACCATTTTTGACTCATTAGGATGTTGTGTATGTATATGAGATATACATTTAGAGATAGTGATTCGTGTTCGATATATATTATGTGGGTCTAGTATATTATTATTTTTTAGACTCACAATATGTAATTGTTTACAAATGTATCTTATTTTACTATGATCTGTGATTATTGTTTATATGCTATACTGTTTTGATTTTGAGAAACCGGTGTGTTTATTACATTAGACCGAGATTGTACATGTCAAACTTTATTCTAGAGATTAAGTAAAACCGTAAGATATATTCATACTCGGTCACCCTTAGCAAGCTGTATTCTCCGTATTATTAGAAGTCGTTATTTATAATGTTCTCTACTAATATGGTTATAGCGGTGGGGTATTTATAGTTGGTATCAGAGTCGAGTTAGAGCAATATAGAATATAATATCATAGATCTGAAGCCTAGATGACTCAGAGTCCTGTCCTCTAGGGTGTGTGGTAGATAGTTATACTAATTATCTATATAGGAATAGGAATATAAAATGATTATATTAGTAATCGTTGGTAAGTATTTGTGAAAATTTTGGATTACCTTACAAATTATTTTATAAAATGATTTTAAAGGTTAGTGTTGTGTAGTGGTGTTCTGGTTCATTAGTGATTAGAGTCGTGCAGCGAAACCGATAGACTATTTCCTTTGAGTATAATAATTAGATCTTTATATATGTTTGATGAAATGACATATGTATGGATAGTTGGATGCATTATTGGATTGCTATCAGGGTTTTTTTAAAATGAGAATATATAGATTTTTAAATTTTGGAATTTTTTGTGTTAAGTTTCCAGTTGAGTGTTTTATGAATTCTTGTTGAGACGTGGAACACCATGGTATCAATAGGGATTTCTAGACACTTTGACGAGATAGTCAGAAATAATAATTTTAGGTTATAATATGTAAAATGTTATAAATAATTATGAATATTTTGGAAATAATAATTAATGAGAAGATAAAGTTTTAAGTAAATTAGATATTATTTTAAAATGAGATAAATGGTTTAGAAAATATTATCACGTATATGTAATAGATTTTAGAAATAAAAAGGTATCTTATGAAAAGTATGAATACAGGTATATACAAATGTGATAAATATTAAAAGTATGTACTTTGAATATAAATGACATTTTAAAAAGAATTATTTTGGGTTAGATAGTTATTTGGAAAGAAAATATTAATTTGAGATTTGATGATAATATTAAATAGATGATTCAAAACTTATTATTTATGGAAGTAAAATATTTTTGAAAATAAAATTTAAATGGAAAATTTATCTACTAGAATACATGTGTTTTGGTGGCATAGAAATTTATAATGAAGTGCAACCATCGAACATTAGCAATAGCAGAGATCAGTGGTAAGGCCATGTTGATTTTTCGATCAACATCGCAGTCATTTTACAAAGCGATTTGCTGTAATTGGATGGCAAGGCATTGTCATTTTATTATTTGATAGTTTTAAATTATGAATGTTTATTTTACTCTATATATATACTAAGATGAATAGTATGAGATAATTTTTGATTTATTATTTATATCATTTTATGATTTGATGATGTTATATTTTTGAAGTTCAAATAAGACATATTTATTTTTGGGAGTTTGGAAAATAATTTAAGCTTATATAATTTAAAATGATATTTTCTCTATCGAATAAATTGTGAGAAGTCGAAAGCATAGCGAGGCAATATTGATATTATATGTCATCAACTTTGCAGCCACACGACGAAATGATTCACTGAATTTCATGCCTTAATATAATTTTATATAATAAGATAAGTTAAGCAAAATGTTTTAAATTTTGGAGTGGTTTATCTAAAATTTAAATGGAAGTTAATTAAAAAGTTTTTGAAACGAGAATAATTAAAAATATACCTCCCTTTATGAAATTAACTTTCAATTTCATTGATTTGAATGAAAGCAAGTTGTTATATATGAGTCCTAATTTATAAGAAATTAAAGTAAAATGGTGTAAGTTATTGTGTATATAAATTTGGAAGTTCAAAATAAGAAATCAAGTGAATCTTATATTTTTATGATTTGAAGTCTAAGAGATGGATTATATAAATAGGATTTGACACCAATAATTACCATAAGAAGCAATTTTATTCTTTTGGAAGATGTAAATTTTGAAAAGAGTAATTTGGAAGTAATAGTTCAAATTTTGAAATTTGAAGTTAAAAATATTTGTGTAAACATATTTTAAAAATTTGAGAATGTATCTTTTGTAGTTTGTTATCAACTTTCCCCTTAAGGAAATTGCAGGGGCACAATTTTTGCAGAGGGAGTTTGCAACAACCCTAGTTGAGATTACCTGGAATTCAACTTAAAAATATGATTTTTATCTGTCTTAATTAATTTTAAGATAAAATTAGAAATTTTATTAATTAAAATTTCCATATTAAAAGTAATTTAGGATTAAATAAATTGGAAATTCAAGGAATATCCTTTTGCGAAACTTGACTCTTATAGTTGATAATATAAGAATACCTTTGGGAAAATGTGGTAATTAATTATATGAAAATAATTTGTAATGTAAACATGTGAATTATAATGCTTTATTAAACTATTTTTTATAAGTGGAGATTTGTGATAAAATATTTTTCGTTTCAAATTATTACAACAAGTGTTGTAAATTTATAAAATGATTAATATTGAGGTTTAGGGTTTAAAATGAGATTTTTACAATTAATAGTTTATTTATATTAAAAATAATGAGGATAAATTTTATTTTTAAAGGTACTATTTAATTTTATGAAATATCTTAATATTAATGAAATGAGGATTTTTAACCTGTGATTGGTTTCGATAAATTTGGAGAAATCAAAACATGTATGTAAAACATTGTTTAAGTGTAGATTGATGATTTATAAGTAGTACATAAGAAGAGAATGATAACATTTTCTCTTGTTTGGTCCAAAAAGCACCCAGGCCCATTTAAATAAAGAGAAAAATCCTTCTCTTATTGCACTATAAGTTCATTTTTCATATGCTTTGAATGTTCTTTTTTGTTCCTTTTGGCGTCCATTTGCATTGGTTTGCTAATCTATAAAATTGATTTAGAGATGATATAAAGTTAGAACTCTATGGATTAACTCATGGCTATAATGTTATAATGACCTAGTGTTTTGTTGTAGTGAATTCTCTTATGCCCTATAGACTTTGAATCACTTTGATTCAAAGGTTTGGAATTTTATTAATTTATATCCAACTATTTATATATATAATTTTATATAAAGGAGAATTTATTTAAGTTTACAAATCTTAAACTTGTTTCTAAATTAATCTAATTCCTTTTATAAATGATTGTACCAAATAGCTATATATATATATTAAGTATTACTAGTATAAATGGTTATGGCTTCTTATATATATATATATATATATATATATATATATATATATATATATATATATATATATATATGGTGTGTGTGTGTATTGAGATTAAATGAAAAATATGGTTTATTTCGTCTAATGATAAATAAAGTATTTAGAAATCATTTTTATATAAAAATTTGTATTATTGGGTTTCTAAATTATAAACTCTTATAAGATAAA
This sequence comes from Allium cepa, assembly GCA_030765085.1. NCBI lineage: Eukaryota > Viridiplantae > Streptophyta > Magnoliopsida > Asparagales > Amaryllidaceae > Allium > Allium cepa. The sequence continues at coordinate 43,576,897 of CM060937.1, forward strand.
TGTTTTGAGAGCCTTAGCTCTAATATGGGGAGTGTTAATAATTGACTTAGTGTTACCGATTGGTTTAAATGCTCTCGGTAATGCTTCATCAAATATTGTACAACTAATTGAATATAATGTTTGAGTGGTACTACTAGCCCATTAGCGAATACCTGAATTTCACTTGGTAGTATGGGATGCCTTGATTAAGTTCTTGTGATTGCTTTTAGGAAGTATTTAACACTTTAGGGTTGTATTCTCTTTTGGTGTTCAGCCAAGCCCAATAAATCCTTAAGAGAATATAGTTTAGGTTTTTCAGTAGTGTCCGTAACAAGTGAGATTAACTAGCTTCGAGTAAATACTTAATGTTTGCAACTAAATTGTTCACAAACACCCGAAGATAGGTTTAAGCAGTGAAATAAATGTAGAAATTAAATGAAAACTGAGGAACAACACTGAATACAAAGAAAAATGCAAGAGAAAACAAAAAAACAAGGTTTATGGTGGTTCGGCGTTAATTGCCTACATCCACTTTGAATGCTTTCTTTATTGCTTCACAAATCACTCGATTACACTTACAATCAACAAGAAACAACAAAAGATTGGGGAAGAATGAAATAAGGTTGGTTGCAAAAGTGGCAGAGTTTCACTTATCAGCCAAAAGTCCCCCAAAATGGCCCCTGCCCTTGTATTTATAAACGAAGGCAGCCTCCAATTTGACTGAAACATCGGCACTTGGACCCCTTCTACTATACGGGCCCACTATAGGATGGGCTAGGGCAACTCTCAATAAATAAGGGTCAGTACTGACCCCTTCATAGGTTGAGTTTGGACTAGCGACCCTTATGGTGGCTCTCTTATGGTCTATATTGATGTTGTTCCAAATATCATAGCACTTGGACTTATGAATCTATGTTTCTCATCATGTTTCAGTTATAGCCTCAATCTGGCCAAGGCAATGCCGAACCATCAATCTATGTCCACCTATCCTTCCATACATTCTTTGCTGACCCGTCTATCTAGAGATGCCATGCCTATCCAAATACATTATGCTGATCCATAACTCTGGAGTGTTGCTATGTTGACCTCTTCATTCCTAAGGTGCTATGCCGACCACACCGTGTTCCTCCCATATTATGTGGAGCCGACCACATTCTGCTAATCCGAACACTTTACGTCGACCTCTATATGCTGACTCCACCATTCCATATCCTATACCGATCCCACCATTCACACATCCTATATAGATCCCACCATTCTCACATCTTATATCGATCCCACCATTCTCACACCTTATGCCGATCCATCCTCAATATGCCGATCCCATCAGCTTTACAAGTCAACCCGATCCCATTCATAACTCCCTCCATTCGCCAAGCGTCCACGCCGATCCCTATTACAATCAAACTCAATTCCAAAATTCTAACATCCTACATTATCTATCTATCGACTTTATTTATCCTGAGCCAAATACAACTGTCCAGACATTATACTCTGGCCTTGTGGATGTCATTTTGTAATCATCCCTTCCATCAATAGTCGAGTGTGGCCTTCACAATCAACCTTGTGTAATTGGGACAAGGCACCAGGTAACACTTACCCTCCAAAGTATGTCTTGTGAATAACACGACGTGCTTTAAATTGGAGAAACCCAGGTTCTTAGGAACTGGCCATCCAAGTCGCTGATTGATCATTATTCTTTTATTAACCTTCGATGGAACATGTCTGACATCTCATTCCACTTAAATGCATAGATTTTGGTTATATGAAGCCTTCGGGTCTCTTCCTGACTTAACCTTTTAAAAAACTAAATTGATAAATCTCTTCCGCGCACATTCATACACATGTTTCCATTGTTGAATTCTAGACACGTTGATACATTCGTCGACCTATGCTAAAATGCTTTATTCCGTATGTTTCCGTTTATAGTCTAATCTTTACAGTATCGATTGCAATCCAGTTTCTCAAACATTTTCCACCGCCTTCTGTTCCGTTTTCTATTTCATTAGCATCCACCATTCATGTACATCCCCTTCTTTCATTCTTCCCTCTCTTTTTTAAGTAAGAGGGGTCGGTATTCGATATGCCGACCCCTTGGTGAATTTTCATGGACAGGGATCGGCATACCTTAAGGCCGATCCCTCTTATTCTTATGACCGGGTCACTAGGGTATGATCGGTTCCTCTTCCTTTTCTCCCTTTCATATAGAAACTTGCATCTCCTTTTCTTCTCCCTTCACTTTATATTTTCAACACTTAAGACTCTTTTCAATTTTTTTGTTCATTATAGCCAAACGCCTCGAAAGAGAACAGTTCTCCCTTTCAAACCCAAATTCAAATGCGAACCATATTTCCAGCCTCCATTACTATCCATTCATTCCTAATTCATGTTTTCGGGCTTGCAATCCAAGTCGAATAGGTATATTCTCTTCTTCATTTATGTGTTTAGGTCAAGAATCTTCGAGCTCGGATGTGTTTAGGTGTTTGTTGGTTGTATTTTCTAGTAGGGTTAATTATGTTATGCAATCGAGGTGGAGAAGGCGAGGGAGTAGGAGGAGGGAGAAGAAGGAGAAGAAGAAGAAAAATAAGGGAACGAAAGAGAAGGGCTCGACATCAGGTGAGAGATCGGTATGAAGTAGTCAATGGGGGTTCAGGTATTAGAGATGGGAAGGGTTATTAGGGAACACCTTTGCTTGAGGGCTTGGTAGGTAGTCCTCAAGTATGGGATTTGTGTTAGCATCGTAGGGATCGGTGTTCATAAGGTCATTTAGAGGGATCGGTATAGATACTTATTCATAGAGATCATTATAGGGACTTATAAGGAGGGGTCGTCCTGAAGAGTTAAGTATAGGGATCGACAAGGAAGGTTAAAGCATAGGATCAGTATGTAGGCAAATGGGAAGGGGTCGTATTGTCGAGTGTGTCTAAGGGTAGGGATCAGTTATAAGAGTTTGGCATAGGGGTCGACCTTGAAGGAATGGATCGGTGTTGTCTACAATGACCATCTCAACTTAAATTATTCGAACATATGACTACATACGGCCTTGCCCAAGCATAAAATGACTGATAAAACACCACTAACATATGGGGAACAATGGATTTAAGATTGAATGAACAACTTCCCAATCTACTCCACATGAACTAAGTATAATATTGGCCTAACGTATTCGAATGATGGACCTCATAATTCAGAATGTCAACATTCGATCCTAAAGCTTTGACTACTGATTACCCTTCGCGTCATTTGAGACGGTCAACGATGACAGTCTCTCTAGACAAAACGTCCAAGCTTCAACATTTTACTTTTTCTTTTCTGATTTTGAACTACTTATGTTTACTTCATATTGCCATGCACTAGTTCACACATAACATGGGGGACAGGTCATTATTTCTAACATTGTTGTCTACTGCGTATAGTTAACACAGACCCAAAGTTACACGAAGCGCCCAACCACAATGTCTCACGAATCGGCCATGGGGTCAAGTTCTACTACTTTATTTGACAAGCCTACACCGAGTCAGTAACCAGAACAAGTTAAGGCATTTGACCCACAAGCAAGTCTCTTCTTTGATATCCCGATTCTTCCTACAGAAGTCATTGGCCTAGCTCTTGACAATGCAGAGGATGCTATCATCTTGAATAATCCAGCTGACTCACAAGCGTCCAGAATTGACGAAGCCTCTCTTCGTCAACTATGTTCTATCCACGGGATTCCCTATGAATATGTTTTGGTTCCATCAAGGCAAGGTAGACCTCATTTTCCCCCAACTGGTTATACAGCATGCAACAAGTTCATGTGAACTGGGCCGGATGCATGCCACCATTCAACTCTTTCGTTTGGGAAATGCTGAGATTCATACGAATCGCTCCTACTCAGCTACACCCCAACAGCTCCACTTTTATCCATGGCACTTATCTCCTCTTTCTGAATGTTTTGTTTCGTCCCTCAACTCCCAAAGACATCTGATACATTTACAACTTCCAAAGACGGACCGATTGTCCTTCTTACGTCTTCCTCGAACTCGTGCCCAAATGTTAGGTCTTAGAAGGCGCATGGAATAAACTCTCCTTATTCAAACATGAATAGTTCTACGTATAATGTCCTCCCGGCTTCGTCAGAAGATGGTTGGAAGGACATAAGTGATGTTCCTGCCTTTTCCTTTAGTTTAAAGATTCAAATCGTAGCTTCTTTCGTAATCGTACTAACTTTTTCAACTCTTTCAAGCATTCACCCTTGGCCCGAAGGCATCAGAAACTCCAGGGCTATTGCGGTGATCGAGACATTAAACTCCTCGTTGTCAATGAATTGCTCTCATTGTTTGGGTTATTAGAAGATGACCACAGAATTGATCTCCCTGGAAGCAGAGCGATTCCGAAGATCGTCGCCGAGGGAAGGGGAGAATTAAATGACCCTGTGGTGCCCCCCGCTAAAGGAACCCTAGAAGGCACCGAAGAGGGAGAGATAAAGGAATTAAGAGATGTGAGGCCGAGGGACGAAGGCATAGGCCGTGGGAAAATGCCAACTGTTGAAGCGTCATAAACTGGCCAACTGCTACCTCCCTCGAAGAAAGGGAAAAGTTTGGCGTACGAAAAAGGGAAAAGAAAAACCGGGGCAACCCCCAAATTTGTCATAACTACGGTTGAAAAGGGCTCGTTTACTCAATAGATAGAGAGAGTGTTGAAGGGACTTTCCGACATTTTGATCCTGGACGGTTTATTACATTACAACTTCACCAATCTTGACGTTGAAGGGCTTAACTCTCCCACGAGGAGCGACAAAGGCATGCAACTTTCCAATAGAGGAGAAGAAACTCCCATGAGTAAAGCAAACGTTACTGGTCTGTCGGAGGGAAATACTAGGACACACCGAGCACTAGCACTCTACCATTCACTCGTGATTAACTCTTCATATGACAACATATGTTTCCCATTTGGTTCTTTTACCGGTGCAATGTCTCATTCATATGCCTTCGATCGCCTCCGTGGCTCTTCCACCTACTATCACTCGAGTCGGGATTTCGAATCCAGAAGGTGCCAAGACAAAGATAAAGGACATGATAGAAACTATCACTCTTGAGAATATTTCTCTTCATCCAAAAGGAAGTCTCAAGCACACGCTACGCACTAAGGCGACCAATCCAACCCACCTGCAAATAGCGGTGACAAGTCCACACATTGGGGTTCCCAATTTGCCGCTCCCCATGGCCAACACTCTGGATCATCAAGTATCATGCAATCTTGTGAACACCGCAAACATACACTAGTTTCGTCTGAACAAATCCCTCAGGTTCCTGCCCAAGATCCTACCACAGTGGAGAAACTTGCTGAACTCAAGGCTACTTTCCCAAAAATCTGCTTTGACGGGTTGAAATTCCTCCCTCCACACATCATTCCTGGAACCAACAAAGAGAGCCCACTAGCGTGTATGAATGATGTGTATGTCCAGCATGGAGCATTCATTCACTTAGCTGAAAAAGTCTCTGAAGTTTCTATCGAGCGCTAGCATGAGATTGATCGCCTTAAGCTAGAGGCCATCCATGACAAAGATATCATCAAACATCAAGATGCTGAGCTGCTCGAATCTAAGGCTCAACTTGATGAGGCAAAGAAAAATGCGAAAGAGACGACTGAGGCAGTTAGTCTCCTAGAGACTTCACATAAGAAGGAAATGAATGCTGCCCTTCAACGCAATGGAACCTTGGCTTTAGAGAAGGACTCCTTATAAAAGGAGAAAGATGTATTAGCCCATCACGTTGAGTAATTAGAAAAATTACTATCCAAGGAGAGGGAGGAGAAAATCGGGGCACAAGAAGAGTCACAAAAATATTGCAAGGAGATTGTCGAAACAAGAAATTTAAAAACAAAACTTGACGAGCAACTTTCCTAAATCGAAGTCTTGAAAGAAGCCGCCCGGGAAGAGGACAGGAAAGAGGTGCTCGTAGAAGCTAAACTCTCCAGTTGAGGCAACGACTGAGTCCGACAAGGAAGAGATTAAATTCTTATTCAATCCACTCATCGTCGAATACAATAAAAAAGTTCTCCTTCATCATGACTTAACTTTCCTAGGCAAGGGCTATCTTGAATTGCTCGCCAATGCTTGCGAGATCATTACAAAGATCAAGAAAGAGGAGTTGGGAGTGGCAGAGCTTGATGAGGGGGCTCTTGTACAAGAAGTGCTCCGTGGAAACGAGCCATCTGACTTAGCTGCCATAAAACTTCAGTTCGACAAGACTCTTACACCGACCAAGGAAAAAGAGGATGGCTTAGGGTCTTTCGGAACCGAACCCAACCTAAGGGTCCTCCTCCTCCACAGCTGGCTGGAACGTCATCCTCTCACCCCTTGGAGAAACGAGTCAGTTATGATCCAAAAAAGCTTAGACTTGGCCCGCACATGCTGTCTGCCATCATTGAAAGGGAGTACCCCGATGACTATAGAGAGCCAATCGGAGGCTGGTACTATACTAAACTTCTTCGAAAAAAGTTACTGTTTCTGGCATACAATGACTATAGACCGATGCCTGTGCTTTGATGAATTATTGCAGGTCAGCCCAGTACTGAATTAACTCCTAGGAGCGATGTCGTCACAAAGCACCAAGGAAAAATGGTCGATGCTCCGGTAGCTAAAGATACTCTGGGGCCTGATTCTCAAGTGGTTGGGGCACTTGATGAGGACAAGCCCGAAGACCCATTTTTGCTGAAGAGCTTGACGATGTTGTAATCATGGACGCTTTGGAGCGTACCACTAAAGTCAGCATGAAAGAAAAAATCGAAGAGTAGGAAAATTCGAAACACGAAGTCAAGGTTGAACTCGATGTGGTAGCGGCCGAAGATCCTCTCCTTAGGCCCCTGCAATTCATCCCACCTGGCAGGACAACTCCTATTGAGGTTCCTCCTCCCTCCTCAAGTGCTTCCACTAAAGGTGGCAGAGGATCTCGAAGAAGGTGCTCGACCGATTCAACTCCTAAAAAATCGAAGGAGAAGAAATTGAAGAAATAGTTTGCGTCTTGCGTCGGTGTACATAGTCTGGATAAGTTAGATGTGTATTCGTTCTTCATTCTCCTTTTTTGTAGCAGATGCACGGGAGTGGGTCCCAAACTTTTGAATAGTTTGTAAGGAATTTTTGAGACTGTAAACAAAAGTTTTTGCTTTCTTTTGATTAATCATCACGTGCACTATTACTTCAACAGTAGAGTAATTTAGCCCATTCCATGTACTTGTAATAATTTCCAAACATTTTGTTGATAATTCACTATCCCAATCTCAAAGCCTCTCCGTAGGCGCCATCTTAAGTCTAAAGCGATGTCGAGCCCAGACCATAACTAACGATTTTATTTCATTGCCAACATTCAAGCCTCTCCCGTTGATTTGAGACCGGTACTCGTGGGGTAGAGAACAATTGAAAGTTAGTTTGTCTGCCCATCGGGTTTTCGAATTAACTTGTGGTTTGGGGACTTAGAGTTTATTTAGTCCATGGTATGTGACCTAAGATTTTTCGTTAAATCATTCACACTCCAGTCCGCTTCAGGGACTTAGAGTACTCTAGTCCGCTTTAGGGACTTGGAGACTTTTTTCGAATCATTTATACTCCAATCCGCTTTAGGAACTTAGAGTACTCCAGTCCGCTTCAGGGACTTAGAGATTTTCGTCAAGTCGTTTATACTCTAGTCCACTTCAGGGACTTAGAGTACACGAGTCCTCTTCTGCGACTTAGAGATTTTCGTCAATTCGTTTATACTCTAGTCTGCTTCAGGGACTTAGAGATTGTTGTCAAGTCGTTTATACTTTAGTCCGCTTCTGGGACATAGAGATTTTCATCAAGTTGTTTATACTCTAGTTCGTTTCATGGCTTAGAGTGCTCTAGTCCGCTTTAGGGACTTAGAGTACTCTAGTTTGCTTCTAGGACTTAGAGATTTTCATCAAGTTGTTTATACTCTAGTCCGCTTTAGGGACTTGAGTAATCTAGTCCGCTTCAGGAAATTAGAGATTTTCGTTAAGTCGTTTATACTCTAGTCCGCTTTAGGGACTTAGAGTATAGTAGTCTGCTTCAGGGACTTCGAGAGTTTCATCAAATCGTTTATACTCTAGTCCGCTTCAGGGACTTAAAGCACTCTAGTCTGCTCTAAGAACTTATAGATTTTCGTCAAGTCGTTTATACTCTAGTCCATGCTCTAGGACTTAATGTATTCTAGTCCGCACTCCGATGACTCGAAGATTTATGTCATCCTCCTTCCATCGACGGCCTTCGTTCCTTATTATGAAAATTGCCTTTGACTCATCTACAAAAATTGCCAACCGAGCTAACTCACAATACCCCTTTTGTTTACTTTCATCGGGGATTGGTATAACAGGTTGATTTTTAATTCTACGCATCCGTTCGTACATCGCAGATGTCGATATCCGTTAGTTCCAACACATACATATCACAACACGCAATAACGGTAATTTATGCAAGGGAGGCTTCAAAAAATTTTCATCGTAAGCTTTTATTCATTGTAAAAATAAGGACAGAATAACTTGTCAAATACCAAAGCAAATATTGAAAGCAAACAACAATGAAATGTGAAAGAAATAGTCTAAATAAAATAGCGTCATAAATGCTCACTTTTCCACGCTCTTGGAAGCATTACGCCATCAACAGTCGCTGGCTTTAAAGTTCCCTCTCCAAGCCTCTATTCAATGACTTGTGGTCCTTACCATGTCGAGTTCATGTGCGATGGGACCAAAAAAATTCGTTTTAGAACAAGGTCGCTAACTTCAAAGGTTCTCAGTCGAACTTTAGCATTATAGTACTGAGCGACTCGGTGTTGATATATAGTCACACTTAAATCGGCCTTCTCGCGCTTTTCATCAATAAAGTCCAATGACTCCAATAAGAGATTTTGGTTTGTTCTAGGATCATAGTAAGTTACCCAATGGGAAGGGACTTTGAGTTCTGCAGGAATGTATGCTTCAGCTCCGTAAGCAAGAGCGAATGGAGTGTAGCCGGCCACAGACTTATGGGTGGTCCTATAGGCCTAGAGTGTCATGGGAAATTCATCCATCCACTTGCCTTTAGCCTTTTCCAAACGCTTCTTCAAGATATATTTTATATTCTTATTTACAACTTCAACTTGTCCATTCGCATGAGGACGAGCGATCGTCGCAAATCTTTTCTCAATGTGATACCTCCGGCAAAACTCTTTAAACTCAACACTATCAAATTTAGTCCCGTCATCAGTTACAATAGATCATGAAAGACCGAAACAACATACAATGTTTCAAGCAATGAAGTTAATGACCTTCGTGGTTATGATCATAGCTAATGGCTCCGCTTCGGCCCATTTGGTGAAGTAATCAACTACAATGATCGCATATCTCATGCCATCTTTTGGGAATCGACAAAGAGCCGATAATATCGATTCCCCGTACATCAAATAGCCATGGACTAATCATTTGAGTGATCTTCGTCGGCGGTGCTCTTGGGACTTTTGCATATATCTGGCATTTTTCGCATCGTCTCACATGATCTGTGACATCTCGGTTCACGGTCGGCTAGTAGTACCCATAACGGATATCTTTTTTTCTAACATTTGCCCCCTAGTGTGATCACTACATTCTCCCTCATGGACTTCTTTTTAGACACGCTTTATCTCGTCATGGGCGACACACCTGAGTAAGGGAACAAAAATTCTCTTTCGATACATAATTCCTCCTTACATAATATACCGTGAAGCTTTATGAAGGACTTATCGCTTTTCGTTCCTCTTCTCAGGCAAGATTCCATGCAGCAGGTATACTTTAAATGGAGTCATCCATGACTCCCTTTTGGCTTCTGTTTCTGGTATTTGATCAACTTCCATCACATGTATATTTGGGGTATGAAGTATCTCGACTAGAACTAAGCCCATCTGTTGTGCATCACCAGTGCTCGTGAACTTTGCCAACGAGTCGGCTTCTTCGTTCTGCTCATGCGGGATATGCGAAATGTCATAATATTCGATATTCGCCAACAAATCCTGAACTCGGGTGAGATATGGGGCTAGCCGTTGTCCCTTTGCCTAGTAGTCCCCTCTAACTTGGCACACCACCAGCTGCGATTCGCAAAAGATTTCAATAGATTTCACGCCGAGCTCTCTAACAAGCTTAAGTCCAGCGATTAACGCCTCACACTCGGCCTCGTTGTTCGTAGCAAGGAAATCTAGCTTCAAAGCATAGCAAATTTACCAGTTCTTAGGGGTTACAAGAACGACGCCTGATCCAAAACAATGATCATTAGATGCTCCATCGGTATATTGCTTCCATCATACAGTAGGGATTATACCGCTCTCTAGGGGCTCGTCCTGCATGGTAAACTCTGCTATGAAGTCGGCGAGTGCTTGTCCCTGGATAGCTCTTCGAGGTAGATATGTGATGTCGAATTGACTGAGCTCGATGTTCCATTTAAGCAGCCTTTCGGACATCACGGGTCATTGTAGGACCTGTCGTAATGGCTGATCGATGTAGACATTGATTGGATGTGTCTAGAAGTACGGGCAAAGTTTGCGCGATGCGATCTCCAAGTAGTACGCCAATTTCCCTATATTCGGGTAGTTTCTCTCTGCCTTCGTTAATCGTTTACTAACATAGTACACCGGTCTTCGGATCTGGTTATCCTCACGAATTAGTGTGGCACTTATGGCATGTGGCGATACAGCTAAGTAAATGTACAACTCCTCATGATCTAACGGCTTTGACAAAACATGGGGCCTCTCTAAGTGATTCACCAAAGCTTGGAATGCGCCTTTGTAGTCTCGCGTCAATTCGAAATTTCTCATCCCTGCTTTATCAAATCGAAGAAATAAATGCATTTATCGGTCGTCCTAGAGATGAAACGACTCAGGGCACCCACCGGCCTACCTGTTTAGGCTCTGCACTTGCTTAATAGTTTTGTGTGCTTGTATATCTCGAATGGTTTGAATCTTCTCTGGATTCACTTCGATTCCTCGCGCATTGACGGTAAAGCCCAAGAACTTCCCTGACGGAACACCGAATTAACACTTCAAAGGGTTAGTTTTCATGCTATAAAATCGTAGGATATTGAACATCTCTAATAAGTCTCGAATGTAGTCTTTTGATTGTCGTGACTTCACGAGCATATCATCCACATAGACTTCCATCATCCTCCCGATCTGACCTTCAAATATTTAGTTAATCGAACGCCGATTGGTAGCTTTTGCGTTCTTTAATCCAAACGACATTACTACATAACAGTATAACCCAACATCTGTGACAAAACTAGTGTAATCCTGATCTGGGACATGCATCAAGATTTGGTCGTACCCTGAGTACACATCCGTAAATGACAACAACTCATGTCCTGCATTCAAATCAACTAGTCGATCAATTCTAAGTAGGGGAAAACTATACGTAGGGGACGCCTTGTTCATGTCCGAATAGTCAATACACATACTCCATTTGCCTTCTTTACCAGCACGTGGTGAGATATCCATTTGGGATAGAGGGCATCGTGAATAAACATGTTACCCTTAAGTTTATCCACCTCCTCTTTAAGAGCCATGGATCTCTCCAAATCAATACCTTGTCTTTTCTGCTTCACAGGGACATACTTCGGATCAATGTTCAATGCATGTCTCGCGCTGGCAGGCGAGATCCCACACATGTTAGAATGAATCCAAGCGAATACATCCAGATTCGCTTGGAGGAAATCGGCAAATTCTCTCATCATTGAAGGGCTGAGTTATGATCCAATCTTCAACACCCACGATGGATCGTTGTGGCTGTCTGAGATATCAATCCTCAGTTTAGCCGGCGTTGCCTTGGCCTCCCTTAATTCCTCCTCATCATCCCTTAGATCTATATCTCCATTGAACCGACTATAGTGCCCAAGCCAAGGCTTAAGCGCTATTTGTCAATCTTCAGTAACCTGGATACGGACAGACTTGTCCACACCCTTTCCCTTCTCTTTCCTTTGAGCCTCTCTTAGCTTAGCTACATAAAATGCGTGGCTAGTTGCCTGATCCCCATGGGCAACACCTACTCCATTATTTGTCGGAAATTTCAAAGTCAAACACCATAGGGAAAGGGCTTCCCGAAATTCAGGAAGGGCTAGACGGCCTAGAAAAACATTGTACGGTGAATCAACATCCAAGACAACGAATGGTAGAATCTGCACCCTCCTACGTTCGCCTTCTCCCAACTCAACCGGTAATTCGACGTAACCCACCGCCTCAGTAGCCACACCGTTGAAACCGTGTATACTAGCTTTAAATGGTTTCAAATCCTTAGCCTCCATCCTTATTTGATCAAAAGCCTTCATAAAGATGATGTTCACAGAACTTCCACAATGAATCAAAATTCTTCTCACCAGAGCGGGGCCAATCATGGTGGAGATAACCATCGAATCAATAGTATGGGCCTCCACTTTATCGGCATCTCTGCTTCTTAGCACTATATCATCCGCCATTGTTAGTTGTTGCTTGGCCGGAGTTCCATCCTTTGTATTTGAACATTCAAAGTCTACTTGTTTCATTGAACCGGCACATCGCTCCAATTCCTGCCAACTCCGGTCCGTAGGGTGTGGTCCACCAACTATTGTGTTTATCACCAACCTCCCACTGGTCTGAGCGGGCTTCTTAGCCCGACGCGGAGCTTGCCCTTGATTGGGATCAAATGTTCCATGTCCACCCTCCTACGGATCTTGATAAATTGCTGCAACTTCTTCTGCCGAATCAATTTCTTGATGGCATCGTGGAGAAGCCTACACTCATTGGTATTGTGCCTATAGCATTTATAAAACCGATAGTACTTCCCGATTTGCTTTTCTTCCTCATTCAATTCTTTTGGACGTGGCTTCCTAGATTGGAAAGTATTATAGGTAGATAAATAGATGTTCTCTAGAGATGCATTCAGAGGTGTATAGTCGTTATAGGTAAGAATCCTTGACTTCCACCTTCTGGGATCTTTTTTTCTATTGAGATTTCCTTCTCTGCTCCTCTTCTATTGACTCAGCCTGTTTTGAACATTAACCTGAACCTTTCCAGAGCTTTTGCTAGAATGCTTCAATGTGATGTTGCTTTGTACCGCTTCTTCGCTCGGCCCTGCAACATTGCTTCTTCTAACAATCTGGCCTCTTCCTTTCTCATGAACTGGTTTGCCTTCATGTAGAAACGTTCCAGCATGGTCGACGGTTTTCCAGCTAACCAATCACCAAACTCGGATTCTGGGTCAATCCCTTTTGTCACAGCCATAAGTACGGCATGGTCATTTGAGTTACTAAATTCAGTGGCAGCAACATGAAATCTTTGCAAGTAATCCTTCAGTGATTCCCTCGAAGCCTGGATTACATTAGATAGTGACATGACATCTTTGGGGTGTGTGGCATGAATCTGAAACTGCTCCATGAATCTCGTAGTCAGCTTATCAAATCTTGATATCGATCGCGGGGGTAACCTCGTGAACCATATTATAGCAATCCCAGATAGAGTCATAGGGAAGCGCCTGCTTTAGTAGCATCGTTCGCTCTCGCCGAATCCATTAACCATTCATACCTAATGATGTGTTGCCGGGGGTCAGTCTTCCCTTCATAAGCGGGCATCGTAGGCATGTTAAACCTCCTACGATACTCTGCCTACAAAATGTTCTCGGTAAATGGAGTATGGCTCCTGGAGACTCCCCAGTCACCATTTGTCAAAACCTGGTTTTCTCTCATCGGCAGTTTGACCATTGCGGACAAATCTGGTGTCTGGATGGGTGACGCAAGGTAGTGGTCGTGCTCTGCCCCGTTTGAACGTTCTAGCTAGTTTCTCCGGGGCATATCACGCCTCCTTAGCCTATCATCTTCCATATGCATATCTTAAGCATTTACCTCATTATCACTTTGGAGAGGTTGTTGACCGGCATCCATGCGTGCTCCAGTGTCTAATTTCCCAGTTCCAAGTCGAGTATGAACCCCCAGTTGAAGTTGAGGAGTTGTACCCCTGGTCGAGGGATTGGTATCGACCCCAAGAGAGGGATTGGCGCTGACTCGGTTTGGCAGAACACTATGTTTTGCCAAATGTTGCTCCATCGCTCTAGCTCGTGTTATTTCAATCCTGCGGCGCCTACGCCCATGGTCCTCGTCCGATGAAATTGAGCTATCTAACGCCGAATATGAAGCGAGACCTCCTCTGGTGCTTTGGCACTACTGTTGAGCAATCTGGTTCAACAGGTTGGCATTAGCCTGGATTTACTCGTTTAGCTGCCGACGGCTCTCCATCAGCTCCCTCATCAAGTAATTAAATTAAGCCCGAGTAATGGAATCAACGGGGTTCTAGATTGCAATGGGCTCCATATTCGCATTAGCAGGCTGGTTGCTTAAGCCCCTTTATTGGACACTGGCAGTTTCACTGGCATCAACATTATGGGAAGTAGATCTAATGTGCCTTACTATTTTAGACTCCTTGCTTAGAACTTGAAGAATCTGAATAGTATATGCAAGCTTATGAAAATGAACCTAAATCTCCTTTTGGGGATTTCTTCAATCCAGTAGCAACAAAGGTGATCCTAATAGCTTGAGAACCGACATTATCAGTTAAAGCACCAAAATTTTCGCAACTAAATTGGTCACTGTTATCCCGCTTTTTGGCAAAGCCGTGATACCAAAGGATTGGTCGAAAGCGAGAGACAATACGCCTCATAAATTGGTTGCATTCTACTTCACTATGGATATCGATGAATTTTTTCCGAGCCCGGATCGGGCTGCAATTGATAGGACATGGTTAGCAAATCCAAGAGAGCCAATGTTTCAAGTTTCAAGTTAATCCGAGTTCGTATGCTCAAGATATGATGGATTCAATTTGAGAGAGATGAACCTTGCTCGGTTCGAATCCATATAGTACCCCATAGTTCGAATCGATGGACACTCCATCTAGTTCGCATCCATCGGCTTCGACTCCATCAACCACTCATTGCTTCGAATCCATGAGGAGTACCTTTGCTTCGACTCCATCAAGGAAGCCCCCAGATAGCCATGCTTCGACTCCATCAACCACGCATTGGTTCGAATCCGTCCATATGCCTTAGTTCGAATCCATCAGTAGTCAGCCATGGTTCGAACTCATCAGAACACACCTTGCTTCGATTCCATCGAGCAAGCTTTAAGGTCGTATCCATCCCTCAGGAATAGCATTGGTTCGAATCCATTCAAGTAGCCTTGCTTCGAATCCATCTTCACATGCTCACGTTCGAACCCATTATGGCTTCGACTCCATGCCGTAATTGTCTTCGAATCCAATAAGCGAAGGAAACTTCGTATCGATCAACCACGGCCTTCCACGATCGATACGAAGGAACAAGTACTTGACCGATTCGAAGGAAGCAACACTTCGAATCAATAACCTCGAATCCATCAAGTCCACACAGCTAAAACCTAGGAATATGACCTAGAAAACTCGGAGAAAAAGGAGGATTGACCCGAAGCATACGCACCACGTCATCACTTTCATGTACAGAAGCATCGATTCGACCCTATGGTTTCGAACCGGATCGATTCGAACGGATCCAGGGGGAGAAAAACTCCATCTTGAATCGATCATAACTTGAGATCTATAAATCCAAATGCCATGAAATTTTCACAGGAGCTTGCATATACATAGAAGAATGTCCACGCCAAGTTTCATCACGATTGGACACCTTTTTGATCGATTCGAACCAAGGGTCGAATCGATCCCAAAGTGGGCCCGGATCTCCAGAATTCGGGCGTGTGTGCCCCTCATGTGCCAGAAGTGGTCTACCGGACTTTTAGGAGAAATATCAGCCTCCTACGCCTATAAATAGAGCCCCAGGTCATTCAGGAAAGGGGAGGAATCTCTCTCTTGCTGGATCGGAATTCTGAAGCGCCAAGACTCTACCGGATTCAATTCTACACCTTATCATCGCTGTTGCATTCAGGTTTCAGAGCTATAATCCATTGTAACTTGCTGTAACCAACTGTAATCATCAAGAGAATATCAATAAAGATAGAAAACTTCAAAGTGGACGTAGGCAAGATCGCCGAACCACTATAAATCCTGTGTCGTTTATTTGTTTTCTGCTGTTTCTGTTGAGCGTTGATCATTTTTGTTATCTACAAATTTGTAATTTGTGACTTGTGACCGCGAACGGGTGCTTTCACGACTTTTGGGTGTTTGTGGCCAATTTTGGCGGAAGCATTTTGGTGCTTTCATCTAGAGGGCTAATTCAGGAGTTCTACCAATTAGAAGTTGGTCCATAAAGTTTGAAAGTTCAGATTTGAGAAATCATGACGAGACAATCGAGTAGAAGGCCAAGGCCAGAGCGAAGTGAACACCAAGGAAGTCAAGAGGCTTCTTCCGGAGCGAATCAAGCTTCAATCTTCATCACTAGGGACGAGATGGAGACAATGATGAAGAAACAGGAGGAGCTGATCCAAAGTTTGTTCCAACAGATAGGACAACTTGGAGCACAGAATAGAGAAGCGGACGGAGTTCAGAACGAAGCAGGACCATCCGGCATAGCACCTGGATTAGGAGGCACACCCATGGAGAACGTTGACCCAATTTCAGAGAGAGAGAGAGAGAGGAACATCTGCACAACCCGGGAGTAGTAGAGGAGTGAACTCTCGGTCAAGGGGGCAGATCCTAGAATTCCCTCGTGGACTCGGGGGGCAGGTCGAAAGTGATGAGCGAAGGTTGCATCTCAGGGACAATGACAGATTGGCGGAGATGGTTAGAAGAGCTATGAGAGGCGGTTTGGTAAACAAAGATTTGGAGGATGTTAATAGGAGTCCTTTTACTCCAGCAATCAGGCGAGCAAGGAACCCAACGGATTTTAAGTTACCATCATTGGACATGTATGACGGGAGAACAGACCCCACGGTTCACCTAATGAAGTATATGAGGAATATGGAAGTGTTGGGGGCATCAGAGGAGGTTATGGCCCAGTGCTTTCCATTGTACTTGACGGATATTGCAGCATTGTGGTTTAGATAATTGAGAATGGATCTATCGGAACGTGGAATGGTTTAATTGAGAGATTTATGAGGCAATTCAGGGTTCACATTACAAGACCCAAGAATGTGATGACTTTGGCAACCCTAAAGCAGAAAGCCGGAGAGACCTTGAGGAGTTATCTAGCGCGATTCAATGCGGCAGCAGCTTCGGTGGATCGAGCAGATCCATCTATGGTGGTGATGGCAGCTGTGTCCGGAGTAGCTGATGGCACAGAGTTCAAAAATTCGTTGACTAAGGATCTACCCGTGGATCTAGAGGAATTCTACAATGAGGCAGAAAAGTTTTTACGATTAGAGGATGCGAATGCAGAAAGAGAAGAAGGAGAGAGAATAGAAGTTTATCTGCTTAAGGACAAAAAGCCTCTCGAAAAGGACTCAGGCAAGGATAAAGGAAAACAAAGGGCTGAGGATTATGATGACAGGTCAAAACGGCAACGGAGGGAGCCGCGATTCACTACTTACACCAAGCTGACTGAGAGTTTGGAGCGGATTTATCAGGATACCAAAGAGCAGGTTCCCTATTGTAGACCGATGCGAAGGGATCCAACTTCTGACGAAAGGAGATCAGATAAGTTTTGTGTATTTCATGAATTAAATGGTCATAACACTAATGATTGTAGGCATCTGAAGGATGAGGTGGAAGGGCATATCAGGAACGATATGCTCCTTCAGTATGTGAGGGGGCGAGCTTCAGCGGTAGAGCCGGAGCGACCACCGTTTACATCAGCCAGGGGTGGCCCTGACCTAGGGCACCGTTTGATCATCAATTGATTGAAATAACGATGAATAAGTCGTAAGCTTCCCACTAACGCAATTAAATCATTTACACATGTACGAGATCGCGAACGATCCCCAGGCATGCTCTGAATGATCATTGACTGTTTCGTAGTGGGAACTTACACTTTGACATCTTTGCTTTGCTTTTGTTTCGTGTTGATTTGGACATTTGAACTTGGTTTGTTTGGACATTTCTGTTTTTAAAATTCATCTGTTGAATAGATATTTGATCCTGATAATTCTGAAATGGCTAAGCTACTTACACATGTACGGGGTTGCGAACGGTCCTTAGGCATGCTCTGAGATGGCGATAAACCGCCCTGACAAACGATCCAGGGACCCACGCGAACGTGAGCCTGGTATCGATAATACCAAGCCCTCCCGGGCACACTTTCTCGCCTCGAACGACACCCGACTTCGAACAGTCACAACTCGCCACGAACGGCACCCGACCTCGAATGGTCACAAAAATGCCTCGAACGGCACACGATCGCGAACGGTCACAACTCGCCTCGAACAGGCACGACTCGCCCCGAACGACACAACTCATCTCACCTCAAATGGCTCGATCGCGAACGGTCGTCATTTGAGGTCCGCCATTTGACCACGCACGGTTGCACTTCACCTCAAATGGCTCGATCCCGAACGATCATCATTTGAAGTCGGGCGCTTGACCATGAACGGTCGCATTTCATCTAAAATATCTTGATCCCAAACGGTCGTTATTTGAGGTCACATAAAACTATAACTTCCTTTGCAGGACATCAACAGGATATGAACATCCATCTCATGGCATTACAAAACATGCCTTCCTACCGCAAGGCATGTTTTGGGGGGCAAATGTTATCCCGCTTTTTGGCAAAGCCATGATACCAAAGGATTGGTCGAAAGCGAGAGACAATACGCCTCATAAATTGGTTGCATTCTACTTCACTATGGATATCGATGAATTTTGTCCGAGCCCGGATCGGGCTGCAATTGATAGGACATGGATAGCAAATCCAAGAGAGCCAACATTTCAAGTTTCAAGTTAATCTGAGTTCGTATGTTCAAGATATGATGGATTCAATTTGAGAGAGATGAACCTTGCTCGGTTCGAATCCATATAGTACCCCATAGTTCGAATTGATGGACACTCCATCTAGTTCGCATCCATCGGCTTCGACTCCATCAACCACTCATTGCTTCGAATCCATGAGGAGTACCTTTGCTTCGACTCCATCAAGCAAGCCCCCAGATAGCCATGCTTCGACTCCATCAACCACGCATTGGTTCGAATCCGTCCATTATGCCTTAGTTCGAATCCATCAGTAGTTAGCCATGGTTCGAACTCATCAGAACACACCTTGCTTCGATTCCATCGAGCAAGCTTTAAGGTCGTATCCATCCTTCAGGAATAGCATTGGTTCGAATCCATTCAAGTAGCCTTGCTTCGAATCCATCTTCACATGCTCACGTTCGAACCCATTATGGCTTCGACTCCATGTCGTAATTGTCTTCGAATCCAATAAGCGAAGGAAACTTCGTATCGATCAACCACGGCCTTCCACGATCGATACGAAGGAACAAGTACTTGACCGATTCGAAGGAAGCAACACTTCGAATCAATAACCTCGAATCCATCAAGTCCACACAGCTAAAACCTAGGAATATGACCCAGAAAACTCGGAGAAAAAGGAGGATTGACCCGAAGCATACGCACCACGTCATCACTTTCATGTACAGAAGCATCGATTCGACCCTATGGTTTCGAACCGGATCGATTCGAACGGATCCAGGGGGCGAAAAACTCCATCTTGAATCGATCATAACTTGAGATCTATACGTCCAAATGCTATGAAATTTTCACAGGAGCTTGCATATACATAGAAGAATGTCCACGCCAAGTTTCATCATGATTGGACACCTTTTTGATCGATTCGACCAAGGGTCGAATCGATCCCAAAGTGGGCCTGGATCTCCAGAATTCGGGCGTGTGGGCCCCTCATGTGCCAGAAGCGGTCTACTGGACTTTTAGGAGAAATATCAGCCTCCTACGCCTATAAATAGAGCCCAGGTCATTCAGGAAAGGGGAGGAATCTCTCTCTTGCTGGATCGGAATTCTGAAGCGCCAAGACTCTATCGGATTCAATTCTACACCTTATCATCGCTGTTGCATTCAGGTTTCAGAGCTATAATCCATTGTAACTTGCTGTAACCAACTGTAATCATCAAGAGAATATCAATAAAGATAGAAAACTTCAAAGTGGACGTAGGCAAGATCGCCGAACCACTATAAATCCTGTGTCGTTTATTTGTTTTCTGCTGTTTCTATTGAGCGTTGATCATTTTTGTTATCTACAAATTTGTAATTTGTGACTTGTGACCGCGAACGGGTGCTTTCACGACTTTTGGGTGTTTGTGGCCAATTTTGGCGGAAACAATCACAAACACCGAGAATAGGTTTAAGTAGTGAAATAAAAGAAGAAATTAAATGAAAACCGAGGAACAACACTGAATACAAAGAAAAATGAAAAATAGATTAAAAACAACAAGGTTTATAGTGGTTCGGTGTCGATTGCCTATGTCCACTTTGAATGCTTTCTTTATTTCTTCACAAATCACTCGATTACACTTACAATCAGCAAGAAACAACAAAAGATTAGGGAAGAATGAAATAAGGTTGGTTACAAAAATGGTAGAGTTTCACTTATCAGCCAAAAGTCCCCTAAAATGGCCCTTTGTCCCTGTATTTATAGATGAAGGCAGCCTCCAATCTGACCGAAACTCTGACACTTAGACCCCTTCTACCATATGGGCCTACCATAGGGAGGGATAGGCCCAAATATCAATAAGTTGGGGGTCAGTACCGACCCCTTCATGGGTTGAGTTTGGACTAGTGACCCCTATGGTGGCTCTCTTATAGTCTACATTAATGTTGTTCCAAATATCATAGCACTTAGACTTGTGAATCTGTGTTTCTCATCATGTTTCAGTTATAGCCTCATTCTGGCCAAGGCAATGCCGACCCATCAATCTATGCCGACCTATCCTTCCATACATTCTTTGCCGACCAATCCGTATGGAGATGCTATGCCTATCCAAATACATTATTCTGATCCATAACTATGGAGTGTTGCTATGCCGTCCCCTTCATTCCTAAGGTGCCATGCCGACCCCTCTGTGTTTCGTCCATATTATGCCGAGCCGACCACATTCTACTAACCCAAACACTTTATGCTGACCTCTATATGCCGACCCCACTGTTACCATATCCTATACCGATCTCACCATTCTCACATCCTATACCAATCTCACCATTCTTACATCCTATACCAATCTCGCCATTCTCACACCTTATGTCGATCCATCCTTAATATGCCGAACCCTTCGGCTTTACAAGTCATGACGATCCCATTCATACCTCCCTCCATTTGCCAAGCATCCACGCCAATCCATGTTCCAATCAAACTCAATTCCAAAATTCCAACATCCTGCATTATCTATCTGCCAATTTTATTTACCCTAAGCCAGATAAAACTGCCCAGACATTATACTCTGGCCTTGTGGATGTCATTTTGTAACCATCCTTCCCATCAACAGTCGAGTCTACCCTTCACAATCAACCTTGTGTAGTCCCCAAGGTACCGAGTAACACTTTACTTTCACCAAGCGTTATGAGACTTTTTGGTTAAGTTCTATTTATCATTGAAAGTGATAGTATTTAGCACTTTAGAGTATATTTCCTTTTGGTTTTCGATTGGGGGTCGATAAATCCTTAAGGGGTGTGCTCATGGATTTCATTACGATCATCTTGATCGGTATGAGTTATAAATACATATAGGTAAATATATAATAATAATGAACAATCTAGAGAATTCGAGTCATGATTACTATGATCGGCTTAATTGGTATGGACAATCCTTAGGATCGGTTATGATTTTGTTACATGGTACGGATGACCTTTGGTATCAGATCGGTATGGATGATACCATAATTGTTTGTTTGTTTGCCATGATATGAGTACAATCATTATTATTGGTATGGACGGCCATTACGATCAGTATGGATTAGGATTCTCATGGATTCTAGAATGTGACTCTTTAACTATTATTTGTTTGTGAATTAATTATGGGACAGTTTGGCACAGGTCCCTAATAAGTTGCAAAATACACAAAAACCCCAGTAAATTTTTTTGTAAATTAGGTCCCTAGAATTAAGTTACAGAATAATGGCATACACTTATGCAATTATTTAGTGAATAATTGTAGACATTTATGCAATTATATCAAAAAAATGCAGACATTTCCACAATTATTCATTGAAAAATTGTGGGAATTTCTGTAACTTTTTGAAAAAATTGCGGAAAATCCCGCAATTATTCACCAAAAAAATTGTGAAAATTTTCGCAATTATTCATCGACGAAATTACACAAATTTATGCAACTTTTGGATATAATTGCATAAATGAATAATTGCATAACTATATGCAATTACTTAGGGACCTAATTTACATACTTTTTTTACTAGGGTTTTTGTGTATTTTGAAACTTATTAGGGACCTAAGCCTAATATTCACATTAATTATTCTATATGTTGCGAATTAAATATTTTTGTGTCTTGTGATGGATTTCAAGTTAGATTGTTTTAGTGACTCAATTATATATATGACCTTTGTGTTTGATATAATTTTGTATTTATTCTTGTGTTATATCTTGCTCTCGACCTTTGGATATTCAGAGATAGTCTGACTCATTTATTTTATAATACTCGAGTCAGGCCAAAAAATTTCAGGTTGTAGGACGGGTTGACCTTTGGATGATTATTCTAACAAGGAGATAAATCATTTTTGACTAATTAGGATGTTGTGTATGTATTGAGATGTATGTTTAGAGATAGAGATCTATATTCGATGTATATTATGTGGGTCTATTATATTATCTTATAGACTCATAATATGTAATTGTTTATAACTGTGTCTTATTCCGTTGTGATCTGTGATTGTTATTTATATGCTATACTGTTCTGATTTTGAGAAACCAGTGTATTTACTACTTTAGACTAAGATTGTACACATCAAATTTTACTCCAGAGATTAGGTAAAACTGTAAGTATAATGTCTCAGTGTTAGTTTAAAGATATAATCATACTCGGTCGCCCTTAACAAGTCGTATTCTCCATATTATTGGAAGACGTTATTTATAATGTTCTCTAATAATATGAGTATAACGGTAGGGTAGTTACATTTTGTTCACCACCTCCACCTATTCATTTGATCATGGGTGTGCTACTGTCGAATAACTCTTCTTAATTCGGTACCAATTATAGAAGTCTTTGAACTCAACACTCTTGAATTAAGTTCCATTATTAGTAGTGGTCTACTGTGGAATTCCAAATCGGCATATGATATTCTTCACAACAAAGTTGATCTGATCGTGGCTAGCGGTTCCGCTTAAACTCACTTTGTGAAGTAATCCACAGCTATAATAACATACTTCGCTATGCCCTTCGACATTGGTAGCACATCAATTATATCAATTCTATAAACGAAAAATGGCCATGGACCTAACCATTGGCGTAAGCTCTGTAGGTGGGTCTCTCGGTATCTTTGCAATCTATCACATCGTCTGGCGTACTCAGTGACATCTTGGTTGATTGTTGGCTAAAAGCATCTAAGCGGAAAACTCTTTTTGCTAATGTCTTCCCCCTTGTGTGACCACCTCACCTTCCTTCATCCTCGTCTATAAGGGCTTTCTTAGCTTCTTCTTTAGTGACACACTACAGCAAAGAGCCAGAGAATCATCTTCGATACAATACTCCTTCTTGCAAAATAAATCATGGACCTTTACGTAGGAGTTTTCATCGCTCGTTTCTTTTAGTTGGGATGGTTTCCTTCAGCAAGTAGTCTTTTATTGGAGACGTCCATGACTTCTCTTCTTCCTCAGCCTCCAAGATCCACTCGACATCCATCTGGTCAATGTTGGAGCCGACGAAACCTCTGTTGGAATGAGTCCTATAAGCTGCATGTCCCTGAATCGACTAGTTTGGCTAATGAATCAATTTTTGTATTTCTACTCAAAAGATGCACGTTATCATATAACGCTTAGTGTCCTTCAGTGGTTATAGTACCTTCATAAGATAAGGGAATGTTATTGCTTCCTTAACATCAAATTCCTTTTTAACCCTGCAGACTACTAATTGAGAGTCATTAAATATATGCAATGTGCTGATTCCTGATTCTCTTGCTATCTTAAGTCCTACAATCAACACTTCATATTATGCTTCATCTTTTGTCATCCAGAAATCTATCTTCAAAATGTAGCATTTTCTCCATCCCTCCAAGGTTATAAGGATCACTCCTGCCCCAGAACAATGTTCGCTGCAGGCTCTATTGACATATAATTTCCTAGGACAGTCGGACCATGTCTTCTTTCACTTCTTGATCCTGGATGGTCAATTCGGCAATGATGTCGACCAATGTTTGTCCTCATATCGCCTTCCTAGGATGGTAAGTTATATCATATTGACTCAGCTCGATATTTTACTTCAACAATCTCCTCGAAGTCTTGAGATGATTAGCACTTGCCTTAATGGCTGATTAGTTAGGACTTTGATCGGGTGGGCCTAGAAGTATGGCTGTAACTTCCTTGATACCATTAACAAGCATCACTCTAATGTATCTAGCTTCGAATAATTCTATTTTGATCTGGTGAAACACTTCCTGATATAATACACATGCCTTTGGATTTTGGACTCCTCATGTACCAAGGCTACACTCCTTGTGTTAGCAGATACTACTAAGTAAACGAATAAATATTCCACTTCCAAAAGCTTCGGCAAAATTGGTGATCTTTATATATGCTCTAATAAATTCTAAGCTTCTTGACATTTCTTCTAATAGATTTAGGGGTGTGCCCTAGGGGCAATTATGCAATTTGTTATATATATCTATATCGATAACAAATCTTGTTTGAAACAAAAGTTGTTTGCTTTTTATTATATACTTGATATAATATGTAATATTAAGTAGTTAATTTAATTAAAAGTATATTTAATAACAAAAATCTATTAATGGCATGTTTGTGATAGTATTTACAATATGTTGTAACCATGAGTGATTTATCACAATAAAATAAACATACTGTTTTAAATATTCCTAGTCAAGATGTATCGGATCGGAATGTCGATACATTCTTTAAGGCTTGAATACATAAGCTTTCCAAATATTAGGCAGTGTATTACTCATGGATGTTAGGGGCGCCAAGTGATTGTGTACTGATAGTTATTGAATAATTATTGAATGACTCACTCGATAGTTTTTTTGTTGGTTAATATAGCTAAGGTCAAACGGAAAATATTAAAGGGACAACGTTACACAGTTTCTTGACTTGAGAATACTATTGACCTTCAATGTGAAAGCTCTGCATTGATTATATTAAAATTATAGCATGTTGTCTATAAATGACTATAGTTGGGTCAAGTAGAAGTATTGGAAGTGAAACACGATTTAAGGGAGGGTTTGTCTCTTCGGTTATATGATGTTAGTATCATGATCACCTGAAGTCAACTCAAAGTCCAAAATCTCTAGCCAGAGCATTTCGATTAATAATAATAATTATTATTATTATGCCAAAGCCTTTGTGTTTGGACTATAAAATTGAATATAGATGATACTGGAATTTTGAGCATTATGAAATACCATACATCCTAATGTGATATAGTTTTGATGAAGGGAATTGGTATAAACAATTGTCACAACCAGGTAACTCTTAATAATATAAAATTGGATTTTACCGAAATCAAATAGAGATAAATTTGATCATAATATCACACCACCTGCTAAGTGAACTGTACATTTATATTCGAACTATTCGATATTAATCACTAGCCAAATTTACCCTTGCGTGTGACACAACCGGAATGTTGAATACTCCAGTAACACCCAATTTAACTAAATTATAATTATTATAAATTAATTAATATTTATGAAATATTAATTATAAAATTTTATTTGATGTTTATTGGTCAATACTAAATGCGTGTGTGTATAATAGTTATAACTACACTAATCCATATACAATATTGATACGCATTTAAATTGAATTTAAATGCAACAAAAATTATTCGGGTTTGAAATGGTTTTAAGGCACACTAGGGGCTTTCTTTGGTCGGCTATAGGGCTTCAATTGGAGTGTGGCCATTTGAAGCTTAAGCATTGGACTTTGAATGATCAAATGGAGAGAATATGTAAGAGACAAATAAGGATATAGGTCCTACTTTTGATCTTTTATCTTTCCTGTAGATAAACAGTCTTATCCTCGTTTGAAAATTTTGATTTTTTTCACCTGTTTGGTGTATGCCAAGGCCGGCCACACTCCTCTAAAGCCCCAATGTTCAAACGTCAAAACATCAAATTAAAGTTAATTCGATCGACAGTGGTAAAGCTGCTCAGGAGCTAGCAACTTCTGGACTTGGATTTAGATTTAAGGAGTTTTATTCATCATTTGAAGGTGCAAATTCAAGGCTTTAGTGAAAGGTATAATTGCTTATTTATTATTATATATGAATATTAATATGTTCACTATGTCATATGTTAATCTAATTAGATATCAATATTACGAATTTGTATATCGATATATTGCCACATGTTTATATATATATATATATACACACATATATATTAAAAATAAAAAGTTATAGGTATATTTGCCTAAATGCTCACGGCTTTAAAAACAATTAAATAAAATAACATTAATGAATGCTCTTGATTTATCTAAAACATAAGTTTAAAAGTTTAAGATTATATAATGTATGTTTTAAATTATGTATATATTTTACGTAATGTTTTTGGCAAAAAAGTTATTTTTTGTATACAAATTTATTTTATATACATAAACGTAATCATTAATTTAATTTAAAATTGATATATAATTAAAATACATATATACGTATACTTACAAATAATAAATATATATAAATATTATTCATTTTTTCGAAAAAAAATCGTTTTTAAATTTAAAATTTCCTTACCCTTGTTCAAACGTTTGAATCTCTAATCAGATGTTTGAATTTTATTCCAGATGTTTGGTTAGTATACTTAGACGTCTAAACATAAGAATAAAAAATGGTATAGGTTTTTTGACGTCTAGAATAATAATCAGACGTCTGATTTTGTACTCAGACATCTGAAAATATTATTAGATGTAAGTTTCATATAAGGGTTTTAAAAGTAAAGGAATTGGTGTAAATTTTATATAATTTAGACATCTGGATTTTATCAGACATCTAACTTGGTATTAAACAAAGACAATGCTTTTAAAAACATTCTAAGTTAAAAATGAAGAATTTAAAAGTAAAATATTTTGATTGTGAATGTTTATGTGTGTCATTATTAGAAATTATATAAGTAATTTCAAGACTTGTAATATTTGACTACTTAATCTTGATCTTCAACTATCAAGCAATTTTTCTAAGTAGTTCGTCGTAGTCATAGCCTTCAAAGATTATGACTTGTATAATATATATATTAAAATGTATAGTTGTCGCTTAAAAACTAGAAAAAGAGGCTCTAACATGTTTAACCTAAGCATCATTCATTCATTGTCGAATGATATCAATGTTCTCTGAAGTCACCCTAACCATTTCTGACCCCAATATCAGTTTCTTGACCGCTTCCCACTAGCAAGAAGGATGATTGCACGATCAGTCCAACACTGCCTCGTATGGTGCCTTACCGATTTAAGATTGAAAACCACTGATGTATGCGAACTCCATTAAATGCAAGTGATAGTCCCACGAGCCACCAAAGTCGAGAGTGCAAGCTTGCAAGAGATCCTCTAAGACATGATTCACCCTCTCAGTCTGCCGACCAGTTTGTAAGTGATAATCTACAGTAAGATGCAGTTCTGTTTTTAACGCCTATTGTAAGATCTTTCAAAACCTACTAGTGAATTAAGGGTCTCAGTTTCTCACAATGCTATTTAATACATCATGGAATCAAATAATCTAATTCATACTCAAATCAGCTAATTTGGATATTGTCCTATTGGATTTAATGGGTATGAATCGAGCACTCTTTGCCAATTAATCAACTATGAAGCAGATGTAAATATAGCCTCCTACGGTCCTTGACAATCGATTAATGAAGTCCATCGAAATTTATTTCCCCTTCCATTCAGGATCTTCAAGTGGTTGTATCAAACCACTTGGCTTCTCTAGTTCACTCTTTACTAACTGGCATTTCCTACGTTTTGAAATGAATATGATGCTTAGGATCCTACTTCATCAAATTGGTTAACCATGCCGCTACCCAAGCATCCATGTAAGGATTTTTCCTCATAGAATCGGATCTCGATCTTGATATATCTACCAATCCGCTAGATATAAAGGAATGTGAAGCCCTTGTATAAAATAAAAAATGTACTGACCATTATAAATTAAAAGCATACCTTGGAAAGTGACGC
Organism: Allium cepa; assembly: GCA_030765085.1. Lineage (NCBI taxonomy): Eukaryota > Viridiplantae > Streptophyta > Magnoliopsida > Asparagales > Amaryllidaceae > Allium > Allium cepa. The sequence goes on from CM060937.1 coordinate 43,605,079, forward strand.
TCTTTCCTTTTTCCTTCAACCAATGGAGCACTCGACAAAGTCAGAACTACATCCAATGCATATGCCTTAACCACTAACTTTGCACCACTGGTTCAGGATAGTCCCTCTAAATAAATTCGAATTTATTGCGGTTGTAGCACTTCTTACCTTCAGCTTTGTAGTTCATCTTCAAGTGACCCTTCTCACAGCAATAATAGCAAGTATGCTCCCACTTGCCCTTTTTCTAGCCACCCTATTGATTCTTTTAATTGTTATTCCACTTTATTTTATCCCTCTGGCTAATTTGTGGCTTTGGCTCGTCAATGGAAGCAACGATTGCTTAGACTTAGGATATAGACTCTTGTGTCGGAGCGCCTCCTCAACCAGCTTCTCAAAGGACTCATCGATATGTCCTACCATCTTCTCTTCTAGATAATCATCGAAGCCCATAATTTTTTTTGTTTTTCTTTAGTGGAGTATCAACAAAAGATAGGTTGTACATCGACAGCATACCAAATTTGGCCCCAAGTAGTTAAAGCCCCACAAAATCTCTACTATAGCGCATAGCGCTCTTCAACCGCTGTACTATTTCAGTTTAGCACCATTAAATAGTAAATCCACTTTAAGCCCTGTTATTTTCCACTACACCTGCTAAATCAAGGCTTTTTAGCACCTGATTTAGCAATATTAATATACAAAGTTCTATTTCACTAGTTTTCTTTTAAACCATATCAACAATATTAGGGTAAAGACTTAATTTTAAGACATAAGTGATCAACATAGGTTAGAAATCTATTGTAGTCACCAAATCTAATATGTATAAATAATGATATTCCTTAGCTTTGTTAAATAAGATTAAATAAAATTTCTTTTTTCTACACAAATGATGTAAGAATGAGAATAAATTAGTTTTAAATATTTAGTTTTATTTCTAATGAAGTTTGGTGCACCTTTGTTATTTACTACTATATCTCCACTTTATTCCCGCTATAACTTTTTGCACCTCTTTGCTATAGAACTGCTAAGCACTTTAATTGCACAAATTCGGCCACATACTCTAACATAGACATATCTCCCTATCCTAGTCAGCTAATTTACGAAATAATGCCAACTTTTGAGCGGTAGGTATGAGTTTCTCCTTGAACCACATCTAGCTAGGTGGTCTGATCCTCACGAGCAGTGATCTAGATAACATTCCACCACCCCATCGCTCACCCTTAAAGTTGCCTAGAGACTAGCTTCCTCTTTATAGCATCCTCTGTCTCCAAGTCCTCAAAGATCCTATCGCAAGTGTCGATCTAATCTTGGACTTCCACAGCCGACTCCATTCCAAGGAACAACTTTCTTCCCAACCAAATTGTCCCTTCTCAACTTAGAAAATTTGACTTTGGAAGCCTGCACTAGAGAACCATCAGAATTTAGAACAACTTGAGCATTCTGAACTATTTTTCACACATTTATGGTAAACATGTTCTATATGTTGGGGTTAGCCACCTCTGATCCTGCCGCCTTTGATCGGCCCCCTCCTCAACTCTAGAGATAAAGTTCCTAGCAGTGTTTCTTGTATACCGGCTTATTTTAATCTATGAAAAGAAAATTTTGTCTCTTACGAAGAAAAGTTGCATCGACGGTACTCGTATGTGCAATGCGAATTATACTGTATACACACACAACACACACTATTATATAGTTTTAAAATCAAAATATATTACTAGCATGCCCTTTCGTTTATGCTTGATCCATCCTAGAGTGATAAGTCATACTCTATTTCTGATGAATCCCAGTATGCCTTAGGCTAACTATGAAACTTAAGCTCTGATACCTAATGTGACGATCTCCTTACATCTCCATCATCCAATATACATGTATGGTGAGTTGTTACGATAACCGACCAATGTAGGATGATTGTTAGTATGGTAAAGTAACTAAGTAATCACATCACATATCGTATATCCCACAGCGGAAGGATAAAAATAATATCAATCGCATATAAAAGCGGACGAGATAGAAATATAACTAAATGAATCATCATAGGTCAGAGCACCGATTCAATAAAGTTATATAAAATAACAGTATACTTTATACATATGATAATTAAACATAGTATATCTGTCTCTAAATAAAATAAGTCAAACACTGTCAAAGCTCCACAGTGTCGCATAGCCAAACAAATAAAAGCTCCAAAAATATAGTATACGTGAAAGTGTAGTCTTTTGCTAATCCATCCTTTAACAATGCGGCGTACTAATCCACACCCACTCTCTTGTCTCCTTATTTAAGAGTACCCGAGATAATAAGAAGTAAAACATAAAACCTAAAGTCAGACAACAGTCTGGTGTAAGCGATAAGAAATCTCAAAATATTATAGAAGTCCATCTAGTAAAGAACATAGGGTACGGAGAGTCATACCTGAGTTGTCCCTGCATCCAAAGAGTTAGAACATAATAGTATATGCTAATCTACTATCATCGTCATCATCATAGATGTACTACGAGTACATTTTTAGGTGTCGGGTATCTAGGTGAAAAATACCAAGTCATGTGACAAACCTATATAATGATAAAATAAAAATGCATACACAACATCCATCAAACAACCACCACACCATTCAGTGCTTTGGATATAAGATAACTCATATGCCCTTCATAAGAAAAAGATGAATGAAAAAGTCTTGGTTTCCTAGTACTCGAATTCATACCACTTTGCATGGCCAGGAACTAGACTCACAATCTTTAAGTCCAGGGCAATCCACCATCATAATCGGGGTGGGCATCCCACGTACTCTTCTATACATGTACTTCTAGAAACCTGCGAATATCAATGATCCCATCGCACACGTCCCCGAACGCATCATCGTTCTATTTCATTCTAATTCCACGGTATATTAGCAACCCGAAATTATAAACATTGTGTATTTAAATATTCGAATATTTAAATTTGAATTAAAGGCGTTAAAATGGATTTTATAACCTTAATTTACCCCTTTTAATTAATAATTAATGAAGGTAAACTAGTTTTTGAAAAATTCTAACAAAAACAAGTAGTTCAAAGAAATATTGATAATGTGATCGAAAATCAGTTTATCAATTATAGATTTTTTACTCCATATAAGTATTCGAAATCTTTTGGACTTATGTAAGAAATATATGAACATATCTATAAGACTAAAACTCTCCTTAGTTCATAAGAATTTTTTTATTTAATCCTTCGTGTTTCTAGAATGCAATTAAGGAAGGGGAGGGCGTAGGAAAAGGGTATTTTAGGAACTTAAGAAATGAAATGTCAAAGTTAGGTTAAAATGTACATAGAAAGGACATGTTTTGGCTTGCTACAGAAGTTTAAAAGGCGTTGTTCCCTTGCAAACCTCTATTTTAACACTCCATTCACTTCATGAAGCCATTTGCATAATTTATTTCATAAAATCTAGTTCTTCATCTCCTTCCTCTTCTAAAATTTCCTAAGACTGAAGAAACTCAAACACACTCAAAAACTCTTCAAACAACTTCTACAATCTTGGAAAAAACGTAGCAACAACCATCATCTAACCAAAGCTCGAAAATTTGAAGCACAACACCCCTATCTACCTCTGGCCATGATAAAATAATGGAGGAGGGATGGTGGCGATGAGCATGGAAGGAGAAAACAAGGCGATCGAAAGCAATAAGGAAGCAAAGGTGGAATCTTTAGCATGTTGGGTGATGGTAAGAAGTGTATGAATATGCGCTTATATGTTTTTGTTTGATGATAATAAACATATATATTCATTTAAATGTAATTGTTAATGTACTATTTTATTTTTCATAGATCAAATAAATAATTGTTGAATAAAATAAATAACACAGAATTTGAATTCAAACAGAAATTTTATTCAAACAAATATTTATTACAATCTTGAATAGTACAATTTTAAGCTCTCACTATGCATATACATTTTTGAATACATCACAATTCAATTTACATTAATAACCTCACTACATATCACTCACACTCGTATTTTGTCTTCAACTGCATTCCAGTTTGAATCCAGCATCTGAGCAATCTGCAAAAATATTCACTAACGCAGTAAAATTGAAAAAGAAATATTTTTGCAATATAAAATGAAATATGATTTTTGAAAATATTATTCACCTCAGTTATTTGGGTTGTTCGTCATCATTCATACTTGAATTCATCATACACGAACAATGTGACATGCATAGTGTATAACTGTACATGCCACAAGGCCGTGCACATCTATATACACTTGATGATGCTACAGGGACATGTGTGCACAAGGTCAAACCCAAATATAAAGACAGGTCCAACTCAGGTGCAATACAAATGAAATCACGTCATTAGCACAAGGTCAAACCCGAGTTTTTAAAAAAAAATGGGTTCAACACAAGGCAACATGAAAAATGCAAAGCTTTGACAAATCAAAACTGGAAATACAAGCACATGAAACAACACAAATTAATTGCAACATGAATGTGCAGACCAATCAAAGACACAGTACACAAATGCAAGACCAAAGTGCAACAGAAACAAGCTTGAAGACTACAGCACGACCAAGTATGGAGTGTACAAGTGCAAATGTCCAAACCACAACATGTAGGCAAACATGAAGTGAATACAACTACAAATGGATGCTGCAGTGGACATGTATACAACATAATGAAGCAATATCACAATATCCAGATCAAATGCAATACCAAACATGTCAACAGCAATGAAAGCAACATGACCACCATAATCTCAAACAAATGAAAGCGACTCAAGCAACAAGTTTACAAAGGCTATATGAACAAGTGACCAAACACAGAACAACAAGGCCCAAACCAAAGAATAGTGAAGCAACTCGACTACAAGTCAGCAACTTCAAACTGCTCATATACATAAGTGAGTGCACCAAAAATATGACATCACAGCGAACATGAAGCAGTGCAAACTAAAATATACAGCAAGTACAGGTTAAATCAACACAGTGAAGATACCAGTGAACCAAATGCACATCCACTATGCAGTGCAACTCGAAAGTGTACATGAATACATCAACCAAAGTCAAGGCTGCAAATGAAGACTACAGGTGAACAGATCAGAGATCAAGCTTAATGAAACAGGCAGATTTGAAGAAGTGTAACAATCAAGTTCAAGCCAGACCAACATAATGCAAACTACAACCCAACAGCAACATGATGAATTGGATCAACACAGTCAAGTCAAATGTGACAAGTTGAAGCAGTAGCACAACAAGCAGGAGTGTGCAAGTGCAGATGAACACATATGGCTGAAGTCAATGAAGTCAAAGCAACCAGAATGGATGCAGTGATACAAGTCAGAGCAACAACAAGATGAACCAGACAGGTCAAGCAACAATGCAGACTCGACTACAAGAGCACCACAAATATATCAACTCAACAACAGCCAGTGCCAACATGAACAGAAGACAATTGAAACAACAATCTCGGCAAACAACAACTCACATGTATGAAACCAAAGTACTAGATACACAGTGCAGACAAATGCAAATTCAAATGAATATGAAATAACCACATTGTAGCATCAGTAATGCAAGTGACTCAAGCAAAATATCCAGTTACAACAGAGCCAAAGTTCATAGTGAAGCCAAAAGAAATTCGAAGGGATAACCAAGTCAAAGCCAGTGGCAGTCAAACATAACAAGTATCGAATACAGAGAAATCAATAAAGCAGTAATTGACCAGTGAACGCAATGGCAATGGCAAGTCCTGGAGTCGCGTTCACAAAATCAGATGACCAAGTCAAAATTTCAAATTCGTATCTTTGAAAAAGTCAAAGAAAATTAAAAAGGAAAGTTTCTGCCGTATGAACCAAAAATAAATCAAACATTTGAAAATCAAAGCCGTGAGTAACAAGTAAAAATATCAGGAAAGCCGTGCGCATCAGGAAAGCAACAAATTGGGAAAGTATCGAATTGATACAAAGGAATTCAAGTGTCTCGAATTCATATAAATACTGAACCCAAAACTCATCATCGGCATCGAGTTCAATTGAAGCAATCGTTAAACCAGCAACGAAAAAATTACAAACCGAATCAACAACGAACTCGATCATAAGAGAACGAGCGAGCCAAGCAACGAGAATCGATCAACAGAGGAGCAACGCAAACCAGAATCAATTATCAGAGAACGAGCGCGAGCAAACCAGAGAATTGATTTGGAAAAATCCCAATTTGGATCGCAAGAGCCGAAGCCCTAATTTCAGATAGTAGATCGGCCGCAACTTTCTTCACATAGCAAAAGAAAGAAGATCGGGTGAAAGAAAACAATTGGGTCGGCCTTTATTCTTATTAAAGAGGCTTCAGTTATTTTATTTAGGGTTTTATCAAAGGGGTTTTTTTTATTTTTTATTCGAGAAAAAATCATGGATTCAAGTTTGTATTTGAATTTTTGCTCCTGCTTTTATTTTTGAAGTCTGTTTTTCTTTTCGAGTCAAAGTATTGGTAAATCACCACCTAGGTTGTAGGTAGTGTCAGATTGTCTAGTTAGAATTAGTTCAGTGAGCAGGGTGTGCGAGTTTGCAAAACTCTATAGGCGGGAGCAGAGTTTGCGAGTTTGCAAAGCTCTATAGGTGGAGCAGGGGGTGCGAGTCTAGTAGAGTGTTTGTGAGCGGGAGCAAGGGTTTGCGATTCTGTTAGAGTGTTTGTAAGCGGGATACTGTCTAATTCTAATAGAAATCTGGGAATGCAGCAGTAGGCGGGGGTTGCCGAAGCTGGAGAAATTTTGTGTGTGATTTACTTTTCAGCATATTTATTTCTGCAGTTTGTTTCTGTGTTTAAATCGAGAAAATTTGCTATAACCCTATTCACCCCCCTCCCTCTAGGGTTAATCTAGATCCTACAAGTGGTATCAGAGCACGATATTTTTCTTTAACTCTAGAGTCATGAATTCATCAAATAATGCTTTTTCTGAGGGGCATTCTATTGTTAGGCCACCCATGTTTAACGGGAATGATTATGCTTATTGGAAAGTTTGGATGGGTATTTATCTTAGTTCTGTTGATTATGATGTTTGGGATATTATTGAAACTGGCTATAAATCTCCCACTATAACCGTTGGTGATACTGAGATTCCTAAACCTAAGGATATGTGGGATACTAACGATAAGAGATTAAAAACTACAAATGCTAAAGCCATGAATGCTTTGATCTGTGCTCTTGAATAAGACTGAATTTAATAGAATTTCTCATTGTACAACTGCACAGGAAATTTGGCATACCTTGGAGGTGACACATGAAGGAACTTCTCAAGTCAAGGAGTCTCGTCTAGCCCTATTCAGCAATGAATACGAGAACTTTGTGATGGACAATGGCGAGAGCATAAAAGACATGTTCAGACGCTTTTCAACTTTGGTGTACAACGCTAGAGCGCTTGGGAAGGTATTCACCGAGGTAGAGCTTGTGAGGAAGGTGTTACGAGTCTTACCGATAAACTTTGAGGCAAAAGTCACGACAATCCAAGAATCGAAAGATTTGAGTAAACTAAGCATGGAGGAGTTGATTGGCAACTTGATGACATATGAGCTTGAGCTAAAAGCAAAAGAGGAACGCAACAACTCCGAATCAAAGAAGAAGACGATTGCCTTAAAGAGCAAAGAAGAAAGCGATGAAGAAGAAGAAGATCCAGTCGAAGAGCTTGCAATGGCTGTCAATAATCTTAGAAAATGGTCAAGATTCAAGCCACGCAAGAAGAAAACATCTGGTAATTGGTCAAGAGAGTCTAACAATTCCGATAATGAACTAACGTGTTATAACTGCAACAAGCCTGGCCACTTCAAACAAGAATGCCCACTTCTCAAATACAACAAAGGAATGAAAAAGAAGAAGAATGCTTTTGCAGCGACTTGGGATGATGAAGAAGGAGAGGAAGTTTCGGATAGCAGCTCAGAGGAGGCTAACTTGTGTCTTATGGCGAAATCAGATTCAGAAGCAAGCTCAGAGGAATCTAATGAGGGAGGTGACTATACTTATAAAGAACTTGTTTTTATGTGTCTTGATCTTACTAAAGTAGTTGATACTCTTGAATCTAAAATTGAAAAACTGAAACCTGATAAGAGAGAACTTTCTCGTGAAAATTTTAGGTTAGAAACTGAACTTGAAAATATTCAAAACCTAGACTGTGAAAAATGTAAAATTTTAGATTCAGAATTATCAAGACTTAAGAATAGCTTTGAGAATCTTGAGAAAGAAAAATTGAGTCTTAAGGAAACCATTGACACTAGGAAAAAGGATTTTATAAATAGATGCACCTCACTTGTCACTGAAAACACAACCCTAAAAGCCAAAGTCCAAAATCTTGAGAAATCTCTGAATGACTTTTCAAGAGGAGAAAAATCATTCAACATGTTATTGGGAAATCAAATTTTTGCTAACAACAGAAAAGGACTAGGTTTTGGGAAAACACAAGCTGATGATGATGCAATAGGAAAGAGCGTCTTTGCTAGATCTGAAATAATTGGACATCGTGTTGAAAATTGTAGTCATAGGAACAAGAACACAAAATTTATACAAGTTTGGGTTCCTAAGAATTCTACAAACAAATTTCATGTCTATTGGAACAAGAATGAATGGACTAAACAAGTTTGGGTTCCAAAGGGTTTGTTTATTCACAAATATTATGCCACTAACAATCATGGACCTATAAAAACAAATAGGTCACAAAAATCTTTCATCGTGTAGGTATGGTGGCAGGCTAAGGAACAACAACAGTGTTCTCTGATTTTGGCTGTTCTAGAAACACAACGGGCAATAAAGAAAAGTTCCTTAGCCTAATACAAAGGTGATAGAATCACAATGGCCAATCATGAAAAATTATCGTAAAGGTAAAACAGCTGAAGGTATATTTATTTGATCGATATATTAAATGTGATAATCTGCACCGTATTCTGAATGAAATCAGCCAATATTGAGATGTTGTAAATATGATTTTTTTTCTGACTTGTTCGACATAGTTGGCCAATTATATTTATGCCAAAATCACTATTCTTCGAATTACTTCATACATATTTGTTTGGATTAAACATGGTGTTTTGTTGGATACATTTGGTCATAATTCGGCCAACTCTATATTCTCAGTTTCTGATTGTTTACATGGCTTCAATTCAAATTCAAAGAATGTCATTTAAATTGTTGTTAAAATTGAGTTTGAAATTTTTGATACACTCTTCATGGTCTGGTCTATCAAATTTAATTAGTGATATTTTGGAGTGAAAAAGAAATTCAGATGCAGATTACACTGGTAATCTAGTTGATAGAAAAATTACTAGTTGAACGTGATTTGTGAGACATTTAGTAACTGCATCGTTTTTTAAAGAAAATATCTGCATACTTTTCATTAGAAATAATTTTCATTTAGCAGAAATTTTTCCTCATATAACCCCTTCGAGAAAATAATTGTTTGACCATATTTTCAGATTAGTCATTTTTATTTGATTTTAAATGACAAATTTTGACTAATCCGACTCCCTACTAATTATCAAAAAGATAAATAGTGATTGAAAAGGTGATAAGTGTTGATATTTAACATACATTACTCAAGAGAGTATATTTGGAAAATTTCTTTAGGAATTCAAACAAGAGTTATAAAACTTTTTGTTGGGTAAAGATTCCATGATCATTTCTATATCTATCATATTTCTATCGACCATTGTTTATCAAAGCTTAAATATAGTTTGTCGATATGTGGTACTATAATCAGGGATCATTTGTTTTTCATTTCATATTTTTTTAAATAAATAAATATCCAAAGTATTCGCTCTCATTTAAAAGTCCTCACGGTTATGCATGGGTGAATTACTTGGATTTCTGATTATGTGCTTCCATGCTCATTTAAAAGTCCTTACGGTTATGCATGTATGGAACGCATATCAAAATTAATTGATTAAATAGACAAGTTGATTCTAATCCCATTTAAAAGTCCTCACGGTCATGCGTGGTTAGAAGATACTTGATTTCATTTTTAAAAATAAATAAATTGGAATACTACTAATCTCATTTAAAAGTTCTAACGGTTATGCATGATTAGCAGATATTCAAATTCCTGATATAAATGTACCACAAGTAGATATAACTGTATGATTTTATATGAGAATATCACTTCATCATTTCTAAAAGTGGAATATGCGCCTAACAAGGGTAGTTATGATTTTTGTTTGATTTTTATTGAAGTTTAAATATTTATATTCAATTTGAGTTTAATGTTGGATTAATATTGACCACATAATCTCTATTTTTCTATAACACTATTATTCTTTTGCTGATAACAAAAGGGGGAGAGAAAAGTTAAGATTTTGTCAAATAGAATCAAGCAAAGGTCAAATAATTTTCCATTTGCATCTAGGCTTATTTGAATATTTCTATTTGCATGCATATATGTAGGGGGAGCATCATGTAGAGAGGAAGCATTCAAATAGGGGGAGCAATTAGAGTATATCATTGATCAAATACATTTAACATGGTCAAAATCTTAAATATATGTTTGTTATCATCAAAAGGGGAAGATTGTATGAATATGCGCTTATATGTTTTTGTTTGATGATAATAAACATATATATTCATTTAAATGTATTTGTTAATGTACTATTTTATTTTTCATAGATCAAATAAATATTTGTTGAATAAAATAAATAACATAGAATTTGAATTCAAACAGAAATTTTATTCAAACAAATATTTATTACAATCTTTAATAGTACAATTTCAAGCTCTCACTATACATATACATTTTTGAATACATCACAATTCAATTTACAGTAATAACCTCACTACATATCACTCACACTCGTATTTTGTCTTCAACAGCATTCCAGTTTGAATCCAGCATCTGAGCAATCTGCAAAATATTCACTAACGCAGTAAAATTGAAAAAGAAATATTTTTGCAATATAAAATGAAATATGATTTTTGAAAATATTATACGCCTCAGTTATTTGGGTTGTTCGTCATCATTCACACTTGAATTCATCATACACGAACAATGTGACATGCATAGTGTATCACTGTACATGCCACAAGGCCGTGCAAATCTATATACACTTGATGATGCTACAGGGACAGGTGTGCACAAGGTCAAACCCAAATATAAAGACAGGTTCAACTCAGGTGCAATACAAATGAAATCACGTCATTAGCACAAGGTCAAACCCGAGTTTTTTAAAAAAACTGGGTTCAACACAAGGCGACATGAAGAATGCAAAGCTTTGACAAATCAAAACTGGAAATACAAGCACATGAAACAACACAAATTAGTTGCAACATGAATGTGCAGACCAATCAAAGACACAGTACACAAATGCAAGACCAAAGTGCAATAGAAACATGCTTGAAGACTACAGCACGACCAAGTATGGAGTGTACAAGTGCAAATGTCCAAACCACAACATGTAGGCAAACATGAAGTGAATACAACTACAAATGGATGCTGCAGTGGACATGTATACAACATAATGAAGCTATATCACAATATCCAGTTCAAATGCAATACCAAACATGTCAACAGCAATGAAAGCAACATGACCACCATAATCTCAAACAAATGAAAGCGACTCAAGCAACAAGTTTACAAAGGCTATATGAACAAGTGACCAAACACAGAACAACAAGGCCCAAACCAAAGAATAGTGAAGCAACTCGACTACAAGTCAGCAACTTCAAACTGCTCATATACATAAGTGAGTGCACCAAAAATATGACATCACAGCGAACATGAAGCAGTGCAAACTAAAATATACAGCAAGTACAGGTTAAATCAACACAGTGAAGATACCAGTGAACCAAATGCACATCCACTATGCAGTGCAACTCGAAAGTGTACATGAATACATCAACCAAAGTCAAGGCTGCAAATGAAGACTACAGGTGAACAGATCAGAGATCAAGCTTAATGAAACAGGCAGATTTGAAGATGTGTAACAATCAAGTTCAAGCCAGACCAACATAATGCAAACTACAACCCAACAGCAACATGATGAATTGGATCAACACAGTCAAGTCAAATGTGACAAGTTGAAGCAGTAGCACAACAAGCAGGAGTGTGCAAGTGCAGATGAACACATATGGCCGAAGTCAATGAAGTCAAAGCAACCAGAATGGATGCAGTGATACAAGTCAGAGCAACAACAAGATGAACCAGACAGGTCAAGCAACAATGCAGACTCGACTACAAGAGCACCACAAATATATCAACTCAACAACAGCCAGTGCCAACATGAACAGAAGACAATTGAAACAACAATCTCGGCAAACAACAACTCACATGTATGAAACCAAAGTACTAGATACACAGTGCAGACAAATGCAAATTCAAATGAATATCAAATAACCACATTGTAGCATCAGTAATGCAAGTGACTCAAGCAAAATATCCAGTTACAACAGAGCCAAAGTTCACAGTGAAGCCAAAAGAAATTCGAAGGGATAACCAAGTCAAATCCAGTGGCAGTCAAACATAACAAGTATCGAATACAGAGAAATCAGTAAAGCAATAATTGACCGGTGAACGCAATGGTAATGGCAAGTCGTGGAGTCGCGTTCACAAAATCAGATGACCAAGTCAAAATTACAAATTCGTATCTTTGAAAAAGTCAAAGAAAATTAAAAAGGAAAGTTTCTGCCGTATGAACCAAAGATAAATCAAACATTTGAAAATCAAAGCCGTGAGTAACAAGTAAAAATATCAGGAAAGCCATGCGCATCAGGAAAGCAACAAATTGGGAAAGTATCGAATTGATACAAAGGAATTCAAGTGTCTCGAATTCATATAAATACTGAACCCAAAACTCATCATCGGCATCGAGTTCAATTGAAGCAATCGTTAAACTAGCAACGAAAAAATTACATACCGAATCAACAACGAACTCGATCATCAGAGGACGAGCGAGCCAAGCAACGAGAATCGATCAACAGAGGAGCAACGCAAACCAGAATCAATTATCAGAGAACGAGCGCGAGCAAACCAGAGAATTGATTTGGAAAAAGTCCCAATTTGGATCGCAAGAGCCGAAGCCCTAATTTCAGATAGTAGATCGGCCGCAACTTTCTTCACATAGCAAAAGAAAGAAGATCGGGTGAAAGAAAACAATTGGGCCGGCCTTTATTCTTATTAAAGAGGCTTCAGTTATTTTATTTAGGGTTTTATAAAAGGGTTTTTTTTGTTTTTTATTCGAGCAAAAATCATGGATTCAAGTTTGTATTTGAATTTTTGCTCCTGCTTTTATTTTTGAAGTCCGTTTTTCTTTTCGAGTCAAAGTATTGGTAAATCACCACCTAGGTTGTAGGTAGTGTCAGATTGTCTAATTAGAATTAGTTCAGTGAGCAGGGTGTGCGAGTTTGCAAAACTCTATAGGCGGGAGCAGAGTTTGCGAGTTTGCAAAGCTCTATAGGCGGAGCAGGGGGTGCGAGTCTAGTAGAGTGTTTGTGAGCGGGAGCAAGGATTTGCGAGTCTTTTAGAGTGTTTGTAAGCGGGATACTGTTTAATTCTAATAGAAATCTGGGAATGCAGCAGTAGGCAGGGGTTGCCGAAGCTGGGTAAATTTTGTATGTGACTTACTTTTCAGCATATTTATTTCTGCAGTTTGTTTCTGTGTTTAAATCGAGAAAATTTGCTATAAACCTATTCACCCCCCTCCCTCTAGGGTTAATCTAGATCCTACAAGTGGTATCAGAGCACGATATTTTTCTTTAACTCTAGAGTCATGAATTCATCAAATAATGCTTTTTCTGAGGGGCAATCTATTGTTAGGCCACCCATGTTTAACGGGAATGATTATGCTTATTGGAAAGTTAGGATGGATATTTATCTTAGTTCTGTTGATTATGATGTTTGGGATATTATTGAAACTGGCTATAAATCTCCCACTATAACCGTTGGTGATACTGAGATTCCTAAACCTAAGGATATGTGGGATGCTAACGATAAGAGATTAAAAACTACAAATGCTAAAGTCATGAATGCTTTGATCTGTGCTCTTGATAAGACTGAATTTAATAGAATTTCTCATTGTACAACTGCACAGGAAATTTGGCATACCTTGGAGGTGACACATGAAGGAACTTCTGAAGTCAAGGAGTCTCGTCTAGCCCCATTCAGCAATGAATACGAGAACTTTGTGATGGACAATGGCGAGAGCATAAAAGACATGTTCAGACGCTTTTCAACTTTGGTGTACAACGCTAGAGCGCTTGGGAAGGTATTCACCGAGGTAGAGCTTGTGAGGAAGGTGCTACGAGTCTTACCGATAAACTTTGAGGCAAAAGTCACGACAATCCAACAATCAAAAGATTTGAGTAAACTAAGCATGGAGGAGTTGATTGGCAACTTGATGACATATGAGCTTGAGCTAAAAGCAAAAGAGGAACGCAACAACTCCGAATCAAAGAAGAAGACGATTGCCTTAAAGAGCAAAGAAGAAAGCGATGAAGAAGAAGAAGATCCAGTCGAAGAGCTTGCAATGGCTGTCAATAATCTTAGAAAATGGTCAAGATTCAAGCCACGCAAGAAGAAAACATCTGGTAATTGGTCAAGAGAGTCTAACAATTCCGATAACGAGCTGACGTGTTATAACTGCAATAAGCCTGGCCACTTCAAACAAGAATGCCCACTTCTCAAATACAACAAAGGAAAGAAAAAGAAGAAGAATGCTTTTGCAGCGACTTGGGATGATGAAGAAGGAGAGGAAGTTTCGGATAGCAGCTCAGAGGAGGCTAACTTGTGTCTTATGGCAAAATCAGATTCAGAAGCAAGCTCAGAGGAATCTAATGAGGGAGGTGACTATACTTATAAAGAACTTGTTTTTATGTGTCTTGATCTTACTAAAGTAGTTGATACTCTTGAATCTAAAATTGAAAAACTGAAACCTGATAAGAGAGAACTTGCTCGTGAAAATTTTAGGTTAGAAACTGAACTTGAAAATATTCAAAACCTAGACTGTGAAAAATGTAAAATTTTAGATTCAGAATTATCAAGACTTAAGAATAGCTTTGAGAATCTTGAGAAAGAAAACTTGAGTCTTAAGGAAACCATTGACACTAGGAAAAAGGATTTTATAAATAGATGCACCTCACTTGTCACTGAAAACACAACCCTAAAAGCCAAAGTCCAAAACCTTGAGAAATCTCTGAATGACTTTTCAAGAGGAGAAAAATCATTCAACATGTTATTGGGAAATCAAATTTTTGCTAACAACAGAAAAGGACTAGGTTTTGGGAAAACACAAGCTGATGATGATGCAATAGGAAAGAGCGTCTTTGCTAGATCTGAAATAATTGGACATCGTGTTGAAAATTGTAGTCAAAGGAACAAGAACACAAAATTTATACAAGTTTGGGTTCCTAAGAATTCTACAAACAAATTTCATGTCTATTGGAACAAGAATGAATGGACTAAACAAGTTTGGGTTCCAAAGGGTTTGTTTATTCACAAATATTATGCCACTAACAATCATGGACCTATAAAAACAAATAGGTCACAAAAATCTTTCATCGTGTAGGTATGGTGGCAGGCTAAGGAACAACAACAGTGTTCTCTGATTTTGGCTGTTCCAGAAACACAACGGGCAATAAAGCAAAGTTCCTTAGCCTAATACAAAGGTGACAGAATCACAATGGCCAATCACGAAAAATTATCGTAAAGGTAAAACAGCTGAAGGTATATTTATTTGATCGATATATTAAATGTGATAATCTGCACCGTATTCTGAATGAAATCAGCCAATATTGAGATGTTGTAAAGATGATTTTTTTCTGACTTGTTCGACATAGTTGGCCAATTATATTTATGCCAAAATCACTATTCTTCGAATTACTTCATACATATTTGTTTGGATTAAACATTGTGTTTTGTTGGATACATTTGGTCATAATTCGGCCAACTCTATATTCTCAGTTTCTGATTGTTTACATGGCTTCAATTCAAATTCAAAGAATGTCATTTAAATTGTTGTTAAAATTGAGTTTGAAATTTTTGATACACTCTTCATGGTCTGGTCTATCAAATTTAATTAGTGATATTTTGGAGTGAAAAAGAAATTCAGATGCAGATTACACTGGTAATCTAGTTGATAGAAAAATTACTAGTTGAACGTGATTTGTGAGACATTTAGTAACTTCATCGTTTTTTAAAGAAAATATCTGCATACTTTTCATTAGAAATAATTTTCATTTAGCAGAAATTTTTCCTCATATAACCCCTTCGAGAAAATAATTGTTTGACCATATTTTCAGATTAGTCATTTTTATTTGATTTTAAATGACAAATTTTGACTAATCCGACTCCCTACTAATTATCAAAAAGATAAATAGTGATTGAAAAGGTGATAAGTGTTGATATTTAACATACATTACTCAAGAGAGTATATTTGGAAAATTTCTTTAGGAATTCAAACAAGAGTTATAAAACTTTTTGTTGGGTAAAGATTCCATGATCATTTCTATATCTATCATATTTCTATCGACCATTGTTTATCAAAGCTTAAATATAGTTTGTCGATATATGGTACTATAATCAGGGATCATTTGTTTTTCATTTCATATTTTTTTAAATAAATAAATATCCAAAGTATTCGCTCTCATTTAAAAGTCCTCATGGTTATGCATGGGTGAATTACTTGGATTTCTGATTATGTGCTTCCATGCTCATTTAAAAGTCCTTACGGTTATGCATGTATGGAACGCATATCAAAATTAATTGATTAAATAGACAAGTTGATTCTAATCCCATTTAAAAGTCCTCACGGTCATGCGTGGTTAGAAGATACTTGATTTCATTTTTTAAAAAAATTAAATTGGAATACTACTAATCTCATTTAAAAGTTCTAACGGTTATGCATGATTAGCAGATATTCAAATTCCTGATATAAATGTACCACAAGTAGATATAACTGTATGATTTTATATGAGAATATCACTTCATCATTTCTAAAAGTGGAATATGCGCCTAACAAGGGTAGTTATGATTTTTGTTTGATTTTTATTGAAGTTTAAATATTTATATTCAATTTGAGTTTAATGTTGGATTAATATTGATCACTTAATCTCTATTTTTCTATAACACTATTATTCTTTTGCTGATAACAAAAGGGGGAGAGAAAAGTTAAGATTTTGTCAAATAGAATCAAGCAAAGGTCAAATAATTTTCCATTTGCATCTAGGCTTATTTGAATATTTCTATTTGCATGCATATATGTAGGGGGAGCATCATGTAGAGAGGAAGCATTCAAATAGGGGGAGCAATTAGAGTATATCATTGATCAAATACATTTAACACGGTCAAAATCTTAAATATATGTTTGTTATCATCAAAAGGGGGAGATTGTATGAATATGCGCTTATATGTTTTTGTTTGATGATAATAAACATATATATTCATTTAAATGTATTTGTTAATGTACTATTTTATTTTTCATAGATCAAATAAATATTTGTTGAATAAAATAAATAACACAGAATTTGAATTCAAACAGAAATTTTATTCAAACAAATATTTATTACAATCTTGAATAGTACAATTTCAAGCTCTCACTATACATATACATTTTTGAATACATCACAATTCAATTTACATTAATAACCTCACTACATCTCACTCACACTCGTATTTTGTCTTCAACTGCATTCCAGTTTGAATCCAGCATCTGAGCAATCTGCAAAAATATTCACTAACGTTGTAAAATTGAAAAAGAAATATTTTTGCAATATAAAATGTAATAAGATTTTTGAAAATATTATTCGCCTCAGTTATTTGGGTTGTTCGTCATCATTCACACTTGAATTCATCATACACGAACAATGTGACATGCATAGTGTATCACTGTACATGCCACAAGGCCGTGCACATCTATATACACTTGATGATGCTACAGGGACAGGTGTGCACAAAGTCAAACCCAAATATAAAGACAGGTTCAACTCAGGTGCAATACAAATGAAATCACGTCATTAGCACAAGGTCAAACCCGAGTTTTTTAAAAAAACTAGGTTCAACACAAGGCAACATGAAGAATGCAAAGCTTTGACAAATCAAAACTGGAAATACAAGCACATGAAACAACACAAATTAGTTGCAACATGAATGTGCAGACCAATCAAAGACACAGTACACAAATGCAAGACCAAAGTGCAACAGAAACATGCTTGAAGACTACAGCACGACCAAGTATGGAGTGTACAAGTGCAAATGTCCAAACCATAACATGTAGGCAAACATGAAGTGAATACAACTACAAATGGATACTGCAGTGGACATGTATACAACATAATGAAGCAATATCACAATATCCAGATCAAATGCAATACCAAACATGTCAACAGCAATGAAAGCAACATGACCACCATAATATCAAACAAATGAAAGCGACTCAAGCAACAAGTTTACAAAGGCTATATGAACAAGTGACCAAACACAGAACAACAAGGCCCAAACCAAAGAATATTGAAGCAACTCGACTACAAGTCAGCAACTTCAAACTGCTCATATACATAAGTGAGTGCACCAAAAATATGACATCACAGCGAACATGAAGCAGTGCAAACTAAAATATACAGCAAGTACAGGTTAAATCAACACAGTGAAGATACCAGTTAACCAAATGCACATCCACTATGCAGTGCAACTCGAAAGTGTACATGAATACATCAACCAAAGTCAAGGCTGCAAATGAAGACTACAGGTGAACAGATCAGAGATCAAGCTTAATGAAACAGGAAGATTTGAAGATGTGTAACAATCAAGTTCAAGCCAGACCAACATAATGCAAACTACAACCCAATAGCAACATGATGAATTGGATCAACACAGTCAAGTCAAATGTGACAAGTTGAAGCAGTAGCACAACAAGCAGGAGTGTGCAAGTGCAGATGAACACATATAGTCGAAGTCAATGAAGTTAAAGCAACCAGAATGGATGTAGTGATACAAGTCAGAGCAACAACAAGATGAACCAGACAGGTCAAGCAACAATGTAGACTCGATTACAAGAGCACCACAAATATATCAACTCAACAACAGCCAGTGCCAACATGAACAGAAGACAATTGAAACAACAATCTCGACAAACAACAACTCACATGTATGAAACCAAAGTACTAGATACACAGTGCAGACAAATGCAAATTCAAATGAATATGAAATAACCACATCGTAGCATCAGTAATGCAAGTGACTCAAGCAAAATATCTAGTTACAACGGAGCCAAAGTTCACAGTGAAGCCAAAAGAAATTCGAAGGGATAACCAAGTCAAATCCAGTGGCAGTCAACATAACAAGTATCGAATACAGAGAAATCAGTAAAGCGGTAATTGACCAGTGAACGCAATGGTAATGGCAAGTCATGGAGTCGCGTTCACAAAATAGATGACCAAGTCAAAAGTTCAAATTCGTATCTTTGAAAAAGTCAAAGAAAATTAAAAAGGGAAAGTTTCTGCCGTATGAACCAAAGATAAATCAAACATTTGAAAATCAAAGCCGTGAGTAACAAGTAAAAATATCAGGAAAGCCGTGCGCATCAGGAAAGCAACAAATTGGGAAGTTTCGAATTGATACAAAGGAATTCAAGTGTCTCGAATTCATATAAATACTGAACCCAAAACTCATCATCGGCATCGAGTTCAATTGAAGCAATCGTTAAACCAGCAACGAAAAAATTACATACCGAATCAACAACGAACTCGATCATCAGAGAACGAGCGAGCCAAGCAACGAGAATCCATCAACAGAGGAGCAACGCAAACCAGAATCAATTATCAGAGAACGACCGCGAGCAAACCAGAGAATTGATTTGGAAAAAGTCCCAATTTGGATCGCAAGAGCCGAAGCCCTAATTTCAGATAGTAGATCGGCCGGAACTTTCTTCACATAGCAAAAGAAAGAAGATTGGGTGAAAGAAAACAATTGGGCCGGCCTTTATTCTTATTAAAGAGGCTTTAGTTATTTTATTTAGGGTTTAATCAAAGGGTTTTTTTTTGTTTTTTATTCCAGCAAAAATCATGGATTCAAGTTTGTATTTGAATTTTTGCTCCTGCTTTTATTTTTGAAGTCTGTTTTTCTTTTCGAGTCAAAGTATTGGTAAATCACCACCTAGGCTGTAGGTAGTGTCAGATTGTCTAGTTAGAATTAGTTCAGTGAGCAGGGTGTGCGAGTTTGCAAAACTCTATAGGCGGGAGTAGAGTTTGCGAGTTTGCAAAGCTCTATAGGCGGAGTAGGGGGTGCGAGTCTAGTAGAGTGTTTGTGAGCGGGAGCAAGGGTTTGCGACTCTGTTAGAGTGTTTGTAAGCGGGATACTGTTTAATTATAATAGAAATCTAGGAATGCAGCAGTAGACAGGGGTTGCCGAAGCTGGGTAAATTTTGTGTGTGATTTACTTTTCAGCATATTTATTTCTGCAGTTTGTTTCTGTGTTTAAATCGAGAAAATTTGCCATAACCCTATTCACCCCCCTCCCTCTAGGGTTAATCTAGATCCTACAAGAAGCATGTACTGTTCAAAAAGGTTTGTGAATGAGTTGTCAATGAGTTTGGTGAGTTAACTCACCATTTAATAAGTATATGAACTGGTATATGCTTGTGTTTTATTATAGTATATGTGATCGATTTTATATTGTTTGATTGGTTGTGATTCTTGCTTTGGAAAGAAAATGACATATGAAAATAGACTATGGACTTGTATTTTGGTATGACTTATAGAGAAGTCCTGGAACAAAGCACATAAGGATTTATAGGGGACGGACTTGAAATAAAAGTGGTTTTACAGCGAAAGTAGCTATAAACGCACTTTTGATGATGAATTTCTATAGAGAGATCCTTAAGGTTTTTTTATGGTTGTAGTGTATGATTTATATGTTAGTTCATATAAAAATACCGGGTACTAAAAAAGTTTGTTATCATATCTAAAATCAATGAAACTGTCAAGTTTATAAAAGTGGATTTGTCAAACCTATTATAACACTAATCTGAGTACTTTTAAAAAAGGTGTAGTAACTTTGGACCACTTTTTACAGCATTTCGGAAATGTTATCTTTTTCTGTTTGAGGCTTTAAAACGTTTATAAATGACTTTAAATTTAACTTTTTTATTTTAGCCTTTTTGGTTACCCTTTCTAACATATATGAGAGTGTTTTAAAATTAGTTTAGGATTTTTAAGAATTAATTATATTTTTTAAAGTGGGTTATTATTATATAAAGGAAACGTCTCTTTTTCAAGTTTTAAATTAATTTTAAATTAATAATCTTTAGGCAATATTTTAAGTAAACGCTTTTAACTATATTATAAGTATTTTTAAGCATATATAAAGTGTATATAGTTTTTATAAAATTAGTTAATTATTTATTTAAGTATTAAAAAGCTTGTGTAATAATATCTTTTAAATTATTTTAGAATTTTTTAAATTATATTATCTTAAAAATAAATTAGTATACATAAAATATATACATCATTGTAAAAATTTTTTTATTATTTATATGTTGGCTTTAAAAAATAAGTTAAGTATTTATAAATGTTGGAAAGGAAGTTTGGACTTTAACACTTAAGTTAAAATAAATTATTTTGAGAAAGTTAAATTAGAAGTGTATTATCGTAATTAATAAGTGTGGTGATACTTTGATCTTTAAAATGAATATCTTAAAGTAAACGATAAGTGTAAGTAATGGTTTTAGGTATTTAAATGAATACTTTAAAGATAATTAGGAGTGAAAAGCTTTGGGTTGTTGTGATAATGTTTGAGTAAGACTTGTCTTAACCCTTATAAAAGTAATCAAATTTTTAAAAGAGAGTTTAAAATAATGGTTAGGTGTGAAGTATTTTGGGTTTGTAGTAAATGATGTTTTAGTACCATTTATTTTTAAACCCTTGAATTATATTTTAAATATTATAAATATAATTAGATCTTTAATAATATAATTTTAAAGATAAGAACAAATATGGAATCTTTTGAAATAATGATAGAAAAGTTATATGTTTAATTTATAAAAGAGAGAAGTTGTTTATATTAACATGTTTGAGTAACATTTGTTTTTAACTTCTTTGATTATATTTTAAAGTAAGTAAATATTATAAAGATATGTGAATATACCTATACAATCTGATAAGTATATGAATACTTTTGAAGCATAAAAAATAACATAAATGAATTGTCTTACATGAATAGTAACGCGACTATAAAATACAAGTATATATCTTTTATAAAGAGAATTTAAATTCCATGTACAAGTTTAATAAGAAGTTTAATTAATAAGTTAAGTTATTAATTAAATAAACGAAGTATTAATTGAATATGGAAGTTTAATTAAATGAAAGAATTTTTAATTAAATAAGAGTTTTACTAGTGAAAAGTGGTTTTAATTATAAAGGATTATTTAAATGAAAAGAGGATTAATTGTCTTTTATGTGACTTGATCGTGCTTTGTGTGTTACTTGTATATGGAAAATATTTAATCATGTGTTTAACACTAAAAGCCGATGAAGTTGACTTGTTTCTTTCCGTGAGAATGATGACTTGAGTAAGGTGTAGAAGTAATGGTGCTCTAACCTACTATGCTTCACTCTTAACCGAGGGATAGCAGAAGTTGAGAAGTTTGGAAACCCGATAAGTATATGAGACCTAGTTTCCATATACTATCATTCTCATTATTGCTGAATTTGACTAGATTCGTCGACTTGGTCTCGAAGAGACTGGGATCAATAAGTATTTTGCTTATCGAAAATTAATTCAAGACTGAGATACGTGTTTCATCTCTTAGAAGTGGATCTCTTCGAGATGCTAGAATCTAAGTGGTGATTCGACATCTACTCAAGATCCTCGAACCCATGTAAAGTTCGTGATCTGTTCGAGATGCTGAAATCCATTTGGGGATTCGTGATCTGTTCAACTCGTGGCTCGTGTGTTTAAATGATGAACGTGACTTCACCATCAGCATATGACCAAAGACAGAGTACGATGCATGATCCTGGGTTTAGCTCACCTACATGGGTGTACAACTCCATATTTACAGTATGTTTATAAATATGTTGCACGTGAAGAGTTGTTAATATTTCGTTCATATTGTTCACGAAAGTGTTCGGATGTTAAGCCAGTTGTGTTTACCTTATGTTATATTTTATTTTGAGATATACAACAAACTCGGAAGGTAGTTTTTTATCCTTGTCATAGGAGATCGGTCGATGGTTCACTAGGGAGGTCTCAGTGGAAAATCCATTATGCAAACGTGCCTTAGCGGTTTTGATTGTACTTCAATATTGTTGTGTCATGAGAAGCAAGCAGCACAGCTATTTTCTAACTTATATTCTTTACCCTAGACATTACCTACTATATCAGGATATATACCCATTGGTTTGTGTCTTTTGAGGGGATAACTGTTATGACAGTCTCAAAAGGTGTTATTATATGTCATACACATATTTCTTGAGTCTTTAACACCAGACTTATGTCTGATAAGTAGCTTTTGTTTTCCCTAAGTTCCCCATGTGCTCCTTTGAATAGTCTGATAAAGGTAGGTTTTCGTCGGAATTCAATGAGCTGATAGAGAGGATCTGGATGCCTAACGTAGTATTCTTATTTCCTCTACATTAATTTATGTATACATACATACATACATACATATATATATATATATATATATATCAGCAATTGTTAGAATAGGTTGTTATAACTGTCCAGACCGATGATAGCACTCTAATTGGTAACTTTGAAATGCGTTGTATATTAGGGTGGCCTTATGTATTATCTTTTGATATTGTATGTTATCATTGCGCTGTGAGATTCTAATATTTTTGTTCTTTTCTTTCTTGTTCGTTTTCTTTTCTTCTTATTCTTTACCTTAATGTTCTATCTTTCTGGCACTTTGGTGCTTGGCACGTGAATACCGTGAATGTATTAGCGTCGACGTTCGAGGGTCTAAAAGGCAGTTGTTATATGTTCACAAAGTGAATGGAGTGTTAAAATTGAGGTTTGCAAGGGAACATCACCTTTTAAACTTCCAATAGTAAGCCAAAACATGTCCTTTCCTGTACATTTTCACCTAACTTTTGACATTTCATTTCTTAAGTTCCTAAAAACCCTTTACCTACCACTTTCCTTAAATATGTTCATATACTTCTTATATACTTCTTATATAAGTCCAAAAGATTTCAAACACTTATATCGAATAAAAAGTCGATTATCGATAAAGTGGTTTCGATCATGTTACCGATATTTCTTTGAACCTTTATTTTTATAAAAAAAATTGTAATTTTTTTTACATTCATTAGTTATTAATTAAAAAGGGTAAATTAAGGTTGTAAAATCCATTTTAACATATTTAATCCAAATTTTGATATTCAAATATTTAAATACACGGTGTTCAGAATTCTTGGTCGTTATAGTAGAACACAATATCATTCTACCATAAGCTCCCTTCTATCGAACTCGTCTTTATGGATCATCATCATGACTCCCATCATCAATTCGTCATCGTCAAAACATCTCTAGACATACCTCATAAGTCTTAGAACCCTTATTTTAAACTTTCGAAGTCATCACGTTCAAGTAACTCATCATCGCCTCACCGTCAATCCTCGTTCTTTGTTACACTATGATACCGAAATCGAATGTCAAACGAGTGAATGGACACGCACATCACGCTTCCTATAGCACCATATTCGCTCGCATAAAGTTTGATCATGATTGATCAACCCCCATTCATGTCGGTGCCGACATGATCTACTTAACCAAGATTGGCTAAGTATTTTTCCATCTTACCTCTCGTTAAATTTGCAAGCTCGGAGCACTTCTCTTCTCGTCCTAAAGCTTCATTGCCTCATGCATGAAGTCACTGCTTAATCAGCTTAGGGCCAATCAAGTTGTTGCCGACTTGACTTCGTCACCCTAAAATTTCCTAAGTCCAAATTTCTCATCTTTAACCCGACTTGGATCTTTCCATTCTTAACCCCAAAGCCCCGTCTTCCTTAGCCCAATGTCTTTCCTTTTTCCACCACCAATTTTTTTCATGACTTTACTACCGACGTGATTTTGAGGTCACCACTGATATGATTTTCTAAGCTCAAAACATCTTCAATCTTCATATGACTTGTTTCACGGACTTCCCAAGTCCCTAAGAATGCTATACTCAATTTGGATCTGTTTTGAATGTGTTGGCATCAGTTTGCTCAAAATGACGGCCTCTTTCTAATTAGACTAAAACGACTAACAAACCATCAAACAATCACATATAATCATCACATAACATTCAAACATTATATATAACCAATCTATTTGCACTTTAAACTAACATTTCATCCTAGATCTAATCATTCACCAAAATGATGATTTGATTCACAAAATAATGAATAATGAATTAAAACACGTGTCTATCTTTTCAAATCCAGTTTAAAGATGTTACTAAAGTTAGTTCAAGATTTAAAAATGTTTTAACATCGAAAATCATTTTAGAATTTGTTATTTTGTCATATTAACATGCATAGAATAGTGAGAGATACAAAATCACTCACTAATACCAAAATCCCGAATCCCAAAATAATCTAAGGTAGGATATCAAGCTTTACGATTTCCAAAGTGTTTAATTAGAAAATCCTTAACTCTTTGCGAATTACTCCTTAATGATGTATTTAAGCTAACTAAAGTAAGGAAAAAAATTCTGACTAAGAAAGGGTTAATGAAGGTTTGGTTCTATTTCAGGAAGTGGAAAATAGATTAGGAACTGTCCCATCATCTCCAATTAGCCGCAAATCCTGAAATGGATTAATGGGCCCAATTAATTACACATTGATCTAGCCAAAAACTCCCAAACTTCAAACTTCATATCTCCTATATGGTAGGTCTAAAAGGATATTATGACCACTCTATCGAAAGAGAACCATCGTATCTTTCCAAAGGAAGTGGTCTTAACCCTTAACTCGGCTCCCAACAAAAGTTATAGGCCATACAAGTTTCAGGGCTGAAATTGTCTAATAAAACTTCCTAAGAGTCAAAAATGTTCGTACTCAACCTTACCCAAAGTTACTGTGTCATACGACCCAATATAATTTAAAAAAAAGTGTTTTACGGCCTTCCAGCATCTATAAGTAATACACTGCCCAACATTTGGAGAGCATTACATATTCTAGTCTCAAAAAATAATTCGATATCCTTTCACTAAATACCTTGACTAAGAAAAAATAAAATTGCAATACGTTACTTTTAGATTTAATAAAATTCTCATAATTACAACCATTTGTAATTACTATCACATAACGTATTATTTGAGAATTTTCTATTTGTATGTACCTTTAATTAATTGATTAATTAATTATACCATAATGTAATAGTATATTATCGAAATAAAATACCTTTATTATGAACATGACTGGTTATCGAGTTAGATGCATATAACAATTACATAACTGCCCATGGGGCATACCCCTTACTATATTAATCGCCCATTTGCACTTAGGGTCAATTATGGAATTGTATTCCAACTCATTTAATCGGTTTTATCAAAACTAATTGGGTCAGTCCCTTAGTGAACGGGAATGTTATATTATTTGAATTATCTACTCCGTCAATTAACTTCTTCAATGCTAATAAACTGCGTTTATTATGTGGAACCTTTTAGGGTATGTTTTTGAGTTCTAGTGAGCTTTAGGTTCTTTTACGAACTATATCGCAGCATTGTTATCATATAACATTGTCATGTCATTTTCAATGTTTAGAATCATCCCTAGCTCAGTTATAAATACGTGCATTTATTTATACTTCTTTTCTTGTAGTGTTATTCAAGGTAATGTACTTATACTTTGGTTGAATCGGCCATTACTTATTGTTTCGGAACATTTCCAACTTAAAGTTCATAACTTAGGATTGAACATGAATTTAGAATTCACATATTATACTTGATATCGCTTATAAATTTCGAATCTGTGCACTCCTCATAAGGAGTTCATTGTTTCTATAAACACCTCTCTAGTATTTCATAAATACTTGAGAAAACTATAAACTGTCATTTAGTAATCTTAATTTAGATTTGATACCTGACTTATGTATCAAAAACATAAGAAAATTGTGATACTATAGACCATACAATATGTACGGTTATTCCTATTGCCAATGCGTAAGAAATCCACCTTACATGCTTGTATTAAACATTTTAATATGGTGTTTGTGTGTATATATATTGGGACAATCTCAACACCCTTTTATACATATTATAAAAGATGTCAATTCAAATCTATTATAAACAACCAAATTAAAATAATTTTAACATGAGTACATCTTTAACAATCATAAGTTTGTTGTTCACTTAGATTTTGAAATATTTTAGTATCTTTATAATGCTTTTCTATGAACACACGCTTCCTCTGCATTTTAACTGATATTCAAACTATTTGGTTTTTCTATCAAAATACTTTTTCAAACCTTATGCTAGTAGAACGATACTTTCGTAGTAGTTTTTGGACTCCATCCAATACCCATAAAATCCGAATCACCCCCACTGACTTCGAGATACTTTGGTTATTAAGCACAAATAACATATTCTAAATCAGCATTTAGCATTTCTGTTTCAATGCACATGTACCAAAACCCAAAATCATAGCGGGTTAATTTTGCGAGAAAAATATGAATTAACTTAAGTATGTTCAATGACAAATTTAATAGTTAATCTCAAGAATAAAAATTTATGATGATATTCTATCAACATAGCTTACCATATTCCAACTACACCGGTCCTCTCCTCAAAGAAACATTTGTGGCCGATGGATCTTACCGCTTCGGGTACAACTATCAAATCATATTTTGGCAATGTACTTGGAACATATTCCAGATTTATGAATCATACCATATGGTAGAGTCATTGTTTTTAATGGATTATTAACAACCATGGAAATTTTTTATCGACATCAATAAGAATATCGTAGTTTCTCTTTAATGTACGAGAGTTCGTATTAGAAATTCAAATTAGTTATTTTCGTTTAGGCTTAGTTAATTTCAGTTCATCTTTTGTAATCGGTTTTATCTTTTGATCATATCCAAATACATTTTACACGAATAAGCTCTAAAGGAAATTTTTTGTCATGAAGTTGGTGTTTCTTGGTACAACAATTGTTTTTCAATGCAATGGAATAGATGTTTATAAACATTTTATGAATTGACTATTTATATATTTATACATGTGTATGTGTATCTATTAAAGTGATTTGGTTTTTACGTTTACAAAACTTATGTTCAAGACATAAATTGGTAAATTAATACCGATTGGTCCTAAACGCATTTGCGGTGGTACGCATAAAATCCCTCATGAACAACATTACATGCAGTCTCTCAACTTACAAAACCTGTCAACTCCTTGACCTAGGATATGTAGGGTCTGTTTCATTAACTCTTATCTTGTATGATTTTATAGACTTTGTTTTAGATGAAATTAGGTTTAACCTTATGTACTTACTCTTAAGTGCACATCCTTATAGAAAGAAGTTAACTCAACTTCATTCATCATCAATTGTACTTTATCCAACAAAGTCCAATTACGTCTTATCGATACATAAGGGTGTAGTGAATTTTGAGATTTAATCTTATTTGACTTTAGGTATATTTGGAACTCCTTTCCAATACACACACATATTCGATCAAATGGAATCATTTTATTTTCTTTTTCATGTTGTGTTATTTAATTCCATTTTGTATTCCATAACTTACCAAAGGCATAGTAAATGTGTATCAAATATATATGTTTACATTTGTGACAATTCACTGGTGAGTTTAACAAAATATATGAGATTGTTTTGGCATCATTAGACCTATGATACATACATACATATATATATCCTAATATTTCACCAAACTCTATGTTGCTTTCGCTGAATGAATGTTTTTCCCTTAATAACTTGAGATACAATTTACCAGTACCATACAATTCATGATCTTATGATTAAAGAATTATTTCCTAAAACCATGGCTCAGATCATAATTCCTAAATAATCACAAAATTTCAAATGCTTCTGTTTTTTCTGATACATCATTTTGTTATGATATTAAATACCATTATTACAGATTTATCTTACAATGAATATACACATTATTTATATCAAAATAAAACTAAACTTATTTTCATTGAATGTTAAAAGTAGCTTTTATTTTATAAATAATATTGGTATGTTTACGAAAACATTTTTCATAACTTGATGCTTCCATTAAGAGTGTTATAGGTATGTTCCAACCATTTTCCGCCATTACTGCAATAACGTATTAAATACGAAGCACCATTTAACCACTTATTATAGAGTCTTATTTCATATAGTGCAACTAGTTTAAACTCGAAGAAATAACTTTCATAGAGAAGAAATATTTGTATGAAAATACATTGGGAATAGAAATCACATTTCTCATTTCATTTTAAGTATCTTTTAAAAATTATATAATTATTTCTTCCAATGTCTCTTCATAAAGCAGAGTTGAAAATTCACTCTCTTCATCACAACCATGCCTAAGTTACATCTACTCTCATATGTTCTTTTTTCTTTCTAAAATGGTTAAACCATTCAAAAGAAATTCTTACTACAAAACCGAAATGAACTCTTTATAAACATGCATTCGTCATCCTTAAAATTTAAGGATATTAAATAAGTTTCACTTTATGTAAACAATTCAATTGACATTTCAGTGATCGAATTCTATGATCTGTCTTGTAGCACTTAGTCTAGTGCTACATGTAACATAATAAGATCATTATTGTAATCAATTGTATTGAATACATGATCTCACATTATGGTTTACTTGTTTATTTCAAATGAACTAATTTCATCAAAGCTTCATACATTATAAATCCCGATTGTTTACCATATAACATTTATATGTCATCGAATTTGGATTAAAAAACCATATTCTTGTATTGCTTAAGAGTTAAAAACTCATAAAAGAAAATACGTAATATCAGACAAATAAACACTTAAGCGACCTAAGTATGAATTTGAGCTTAGCAACTTCACATATAAAAAATGGAATAGATTTGGTTTTAATATGTATAAGCCCAAAATTAAAAAAATTATACATTTAGTTGGCATGAAAAATAAATAAAAATGAAAATAACGTGCACATATAAAAACAGTCTTTCAATAAATTACATAAGCTACTAATTATCAATATCATTATCCTTTTTTTAGCGAGAGTGATCCTCTCAGGGAGGAGGCTGCTTATGTAATTTTATTCCACAGTTAAATAGATGCGGCCAACAAGCCTAGCAGGTAGCAAAACCTCCCTTACAAAGAGAAGAAAAAGAAAAATAACCCTCTCCAAAATAAACTAAACTAAATATTTATAAATAAGTGGAAAAATAAAGATCCAAGGAAGAATGCGAATTATAAGAAGGAATAGGAAAGTTTTTCATCAAATAAGTCTAGAAGACACTCCAAGCTTATCGTTTATGCTTCGCATCCACATCTCCCTGGATAGTTCAAGCTTTAACAGCTCACTATACTTGTAAAATTCAGCAAAATACATAAGAGTGGCATACAGATATATATTGTAACAACCCGCATATTTGTCGATTTTATATTTAAATATTTTATTTAAATGTTTTATCGTTAGTCGGATTTTAGTCCGAAGAGCTACCTTTTGCATACGGTCGAATTAGGGCTTGGGACCACTCCCATTTAGTTTAAAATGTCGTTTGCGACCTTTTTGAGTATAAGCTTCGATATGTTTGGAGAAAGTTGATTTCTGCTACTTTTTACTTTGGGTTTGGTTTTTGGGCTCAACCCTATGTTAACTTATGCTCAAATCTGAGCCACTCTTCCCCACTCACCCTCATTCTCTTCTCATTTCAGTTTTTAGAGTGTTAATGGTGGGAGAGATTGGAAATTAAAATTCCTAAACCCTAGTTTCTCTTGCAAATCAAATTCCTTGCTCCAAACTCAAGAAGAACCCATTGGTAAGCTTCTCTTCTTCTTCCCCAACTTATTCTCTTCCCAATTTCAGAAATTCCTAAACCTAATCTTGGGAATGTTCTTGTTTTTGAGCTTAGATTCAAGCTCATTTGGGTTGTGTTGAAGAGAGGTTGATTCTCCAATTGCTTTCAAGCTTCTTCTTGTTCGATTTTGTGAAAAGGTGAGATTTTTATCTCACATCTATGACTATAACTATCTTTGGTTGTTGGGTATGAATTCCTAACACTTCTTCATGTGCATTTGCTCTTGTTTTGGATTGGTTTTGTGAATATTCCAATTTTTGGGTTTTTAAGTCAAATTTGTGTAAAATCCTTTTATGGATGTTTGATCATGCTTTTGGTGATGCATCGAGGAGCATATAGGGCCGGGTTGCCGATTGGCATAAACCCTTAGAGCCAATGTTCGTCCGATTGCTTTTTGGAAGAGTTTGCTCTTCATTTGTATAAGGCTGAAAAACAGCCCAGGCATGATTCAGTCGACTGAAATCTCTGTTCAGTCGACTGAACCTGAAACCCGAGAGTTTCCAGGCATGATTCAGTCAACTGAAAACTTCTGCACAGTCGACTGAAACTGGAAACAGAAAGTTTCCTGAACCTGGAAAATTTCCATGTACAGGGTCAGTCGACTGAACCTGCTGTTTGAGTCCAATTTGCCTTTTTGGATTGGAATTCCAATTTAAATCGATTCGTGATAATCCTATTTGTTGTTATCATCTATTATGATTTTGATGACTCTTTTTAGGGATTTTTGAATATCCATTTCGATGGATTCTTTATCGATTTCTTTGGATTTTATTCACGTCTTCGTATGTGAATTTTTGTGATTGATTGTTCTTACAATCTTCTTCGTGATTTGTCACTTTAAAAATATAAAGGTTTTCTATACTAGTAGTAAATATCAAAACTCTTTCCTCAAACGATTTCAATACTATTTTAATACCAAATTCGTTTATAAAACCGTTTTCCAATCTATTAGTATATACAAACCTTCACCTCACTCGTATGAGAAATCTAATTAAACGGCTTAGTAAAACAAGTGGTATGAAACGCTTGCGTTTACTTTGTCGGTTAATTCTTGAACTTGTTCGATTGAACCTCTTGTGACAATTTTCTAGTGGAGATTTACAGTTTGTTCGTAAATATTTAAGTTAAGCAAGTGGTTATGGGACATGAAGCTAAACTCATATATTTACTAGCTTAGTGTAATCGACACTTCCCGCTGATCATGACGATCATCTTTGTGATTTAGACTAGCAATGTGCGATGTCTCTTTGTCTGCGAGGGAGACTAAACCCCGTTTTGTGGAGTTTCGACTCAATTTGTGATGGGGTAGCAACCCATGGTCTTCGGGCCGTTTGTGGAGCTTCGGCTCAATTTGTGATGGTTAGCGACCATGGAATTAGCGTTCCGTTTGTGATACACGTGTTGGTGAGCTTTATGCTCCCGTTTGTGATAGGCCTCCCCCCCTTTGTGATTTCTGGATTTCTTGTGTAGATTCCTAGAATTTGTGTTTCACCAATTTTCGTGATTTCCATTGATAAGTTTTATCAATATTTGTGCATTGGTGAATTTGTGTGTCATTGACTTTTGTGATTTCTGGATTTCTTGTGTAGTCTTCTGGAATTTGTGTGTCATTGACTTTTGTGATTGACATTGATATTATCGTCAATATTTGTGGTTTGATGAACGAAATAAAGAGTATGACCCTTCTTTGATTCTTGTGTAGATTTGGTGACATTGATTAATCTCTTGATGATTATCAACTAAGTATATATTTATATATATCACACCTTGGCATCGTGATTATTATGTGTTTAGTCATATCTCTTATTCTATATCGTTTCATCTGATATTTATAGTTAGACTGATCCGTTTATTATTTTCTTATTAAATAATACTCGGGTCAGACCGAGATGTTACAGGTGCTTCTGCTTGACTTCTCATCCGGGATTAACTCCTTGACTTTTGGGTTAACTACTTAGATTAGTAGTTATTTTGCTGTATACATTTGAGATATAGACTCCTTAGTGTATACTTATTCTTTTGTGTAGTTCGTGTAACTATTCGTTTGTGATATTGTGGATCTTTTTAGACCACTACTCTGATGTACACTTTCTAGTGTAATATTCATATCTTATTCTGCCTTTGTGATATGAATTGTCTGTGACTGATTTATGTTATGTTTATTTCTATATTTGTTTCCGAAGAAATTATAGCCACTGTGTAGTAGCTTTGAGTTTGTGTTGGTATGTCGGATTTCCTCTTGAGATGAAAAGTTATATTTTTATCCGGTATATCGGTACTCGCACAAAGCAATTATACAGATGGTCGCTCCTCAACAGCCTTATTCTCCGTGCTAGTTGACAGCATTCACAGTAATGTTCTTGGCTAGCGTGGGTATAGAGGTGGGGCGTCACAGCTTGGTATCAGAGCCAAACTTCGGAACAATATGGAATATTATAACAAGGATCATCGTCCTAAGTCTTTCTTAGGAGTTGTGCTTTAGGATTTTATTCGGGTCTTCGTACCGTTCTATCCTATTTTCTTTATGATTCCTTGTTTTATCTATCAAGATTGCTTGATATTCAATTTGGTGAATAACCTTTTCTTCTTCTTCTTTCTTTCTAAAGGAAGAGAAATGTCTAGACCTGGCCGCCCCAGAGCCGTGCCATCTAGCACTCCGCCCCAAGATGGAGTTTTTATGACTGCTCAACAGCTTCTTGATTTGGTAACAAATGCTCAAGCAGCTGGAGCTAACCCGGAACCTACTCACCCAAAGTCGGGATTTGCACGCTTGTGTAGCGATTACACTAATTTGGGTGGGGAGCCATTCAAAGGTTCCGAAACTGTTATTGAAGTACAAGCTTGGCTAAGAACATGCGATCGCATCTTTTCGCGCATGAATCTTATTGACCTTCACCGAGTTCAGGTGGCCTCAAGTATGCTCCGAGAAAGAGCATTGGACTGGTACGAGCTTCTTGTTTCTGAAACTAATGAAGCGGATCTCACTTGGGAGAAATTCCGAGAACGCTTCGAGTTGAAATTCGTGCCGGAAGCTGAGAAAGTGACATTGGCTCGACGATTTATAGACCTTGTTCAAGGTGAGTCCTCCGTGACTAATTACGTCGCCTCCTTCGAGTCGCTTTTCAAATATGGGGTTGAATACATCAACACCCCTCTTAAGAAGAATCAGAGATTTGTTTATGGCTTAAACAAAAGTCTCAAGAAGCCATTACTTCTAAAGTTAGAAGTTTCTTTCGACCAACTCGTTGATATCGCTCTTCGTCTTGAAGAGGCGGATAGAGAGAATGACGTTGAAGTGGTGGGTTCCAAACCAGACTTCAACAACAAAAAGAGGCCAAACAAATCTAAAGGCCCTTATCCCAATAAGAAAGGGAAGCAAGCAACCTCCGTGGCAAAGACTTCTTCCTTTGGTCGTGGGGAATGCTATAATTGTGGTTCGAAGGACCATTATGCGAACAAGTGCCCAAAGTCTCTTTCTTGTCGCTACTGCAAAGTTCCCGGTCATGTTATATCTTCATGCCCCAAGCTTCAGGGTAGGAAAGAGGGAAAGTTAAATGTTTCTCAAGCCCCTGGCAACACATCTCGTGGCCAAGGTATTTCTCATTCTATTCTAGATGGAATTATTTTGTTTTGTGATCATCCTATTCGAGTTCTTTTTGATACGGGTGCGTCCCATTCTTTTATATCAAAAGAACTTGTTGATACTTTTTCTTTGGATGTTTTGTGTTTAATGACTTCTTTGAGAATTGCGAATCCGGTTGGTGGATCCGCAACAATCAGTTTATTGTGTAAAGATGTCGAGATTATTTTGTGTGATTTACCTTTCCGAGCCGATTTGCATGTCATGCGTTACTTAGGCTTTGGAATGATTTTGGGAATGGATTGGCTTAACCGCTATGAAGCTCATATCCTATGTCCTGAGCGGACTATTCATCTTCGACATCCTCAATCTGTTAATCAGGTTTCTGTTATTCTTAAAGATTCAGATTCTGCTTTGGTTGCATCTTTATATTCTTTAAATCCTCGTGATGATGATGATGATGATGATGAGGGTGATATTATTTCTCTTATTCACGTCGTTTGTGAATTTTCCGACATATTCGAGCCCGTTTTAGGATTACCACCTAAACGAGCAATTGAGTTCAGAATTAATCTTACTCCGGGAGCTCAACCTATCACTCGTCCTCCTTATCGTATGTCCAATAAAGAAAACGAGGAGATGCGTAAACAATTATCTGAATTGGAAACGAAGCAATTTATTCGCTCTAGTTCCTCGCCTTGGGGAGCTTCAGCTATTTTTGTGAAGAAATCTGATGGTACACTTAGGCTTTGCGTTGACTATCGCAAGCTTAATGATCTTACTATCAAAAATAAATATCCTTTACCTCGGATTGATGATCTATTCGATCAACTTAGTGGTGCTAGAGTCTTTTCACGATTGGACTTGGCTACCGGTTTTCATCAGCTTCGTATTGCAGAGGATAGCATTCCTTTAACATCGTTCCGTACTCGGTATGGATCTTATGAATGGCTTGTTATGCCATTTGGGTTAACTAATGCCCCGGCTTATTTCATTGACTTAATGAATCGAGTTTATAAAGACTTTCTCGACCGGTTTGTTCTCATCTTTATCGATGATATTCTTGTTTATTCTAAAACCGAGGAGGAGCATGAAAAACATCTTCGGATTGTGTTGGAAACTCTTAGGAGTAATCAATTAAAGGCAAAATTTTCTAAATGCCATTTTTGGCAATCTCGTGTGAAGTTTCTCGGTCACATCATTTCCGAATCCGGAATTTCCGTGGATCCTTCAAAGATTGAAGCGATTCAAGATTGGAAGAGACCGGAGAGTGTGACAGAGATTCGTAGTTTTCTTGGATTGGCGGGCTATTACCGTCGTTTTATTAAAGACTTTTCTAAAATTGTCGTGCCTCTCACTAGCTTGACGAAGAAAGGTGTTAAATACATTTGGTCGGACAAATGTGAAGCTTCTTTTCAGAAATTAAAAGAACTTCTTTCTGATGCTCCCATTCTTGTTATTCCCGAAGGGAATCAAGATTTCGTTGTTTATACCGATGCTAGTCGCATTGGTTTGGGTGCCGTTCTTATGCAAAAGGAACGCGTTATTGCTTATGCTTCTAGGCAATTAAAGCCTGCTGACTAGATATGCCACTCATGATTTAGAGCTCGCGACTATTGTTTTTGCTCTTCGGATTTGGCGTCATTATCTCTTAGGAGAGAAATTTGTTCTTTACACAGATCATAAGTCTTTGAAATATTTATTCTCTCAAAAGGAACTTAATTTGCGTCAACAGCGTTGGCTTGAATTTCTTGCACCATATGATCTTGATATTCTTTATACTCCCGGTAAGGGTAATCTTGTCGCCAATACTCTTAGCCGTAAACAACAAGCTGTTGTTTCTATGATGATATCCGAATGGAACGATCTCGAGATTTTATCCACTTGCGAAATTCGAGACCGTGTTTCCGATTTAAGCTCATCGTTTGTTTTATGTAGCCATGTGGCTCATCCATCTCTTTTAGACCGCATTCTTGAAGCTCAAGGGCTAGATCCCGACTTGGCTCTTCTTGGCCAAAATATTAGGGATAAAATGGATATTGAAGGTTTGAAAGACTTTGATATCGATTATCGTGGAGGCATTTGGAAATTTGGTAGATGTTATCCCATTTTTTGGTCAAAACTAGAATATCAACAAACTGGCAAGGAATGATGGATGTCGGGATTGAAAATCGATTGGAAGCGAGGCAAGAGTTCGTTCGGTATTCGAACTCCCCCTGGTTCATTCGGCATTCTCGGATCCGAAGGCTCATTCAGCATTCTCGAATATGAAGGGATCATTCGGCATTCTATAAGCTCCATTCGGTAGTACCCTCACCGAACCACCACCTCTCCATGCCACTGCCGAATCACCCCTGCCTCCATTCCACTGCCGAATCACCCTTGTCTCCACTACCTACCGAACCAACCATACCGAACCAGCTGCCGGACTAACTACTGTCGAACCAACCTCCTCTACCTACCATACTACCGAACCAACCATCGGTCCAGCTCCATCTCCACGCTACCACCGGTCCAACCTACCACCGAACCCCTATCTCCACTACCTGCCGAATCACCCATGTTACCACTCACCGCCGAACCAAGACGCTGCCGAACCAGAATGCTGCAAGGCCAGATTGCATCAGCCCAAGCCCACCAGCAGCTATATACATCCAAGACCTCCGCCCCCAGCCTCACTCTATAAATAAAGGGGCAGGGGTACAGCAATGGGGGAGGAGTTTGAGAGCTCAAACCTGGAAGGAACTTTCAAACAACTTTCATACACTTGTACTACAAGCTTTGTACTCGTAATCGGATTGGAAAAGGAGAATAACATATAAAGTGGACGTAGGCACATTTTGGCCGAACCACTATAAATCTGTGTGTCTTTTACAGTTCAGTCCCTGCTTTTTACGTATTTGCATAAACCACCTAAATCATTACGAACAACATAAAATCAACTAAATCATACAACTTGGAGTTGTTTGCCCATCTTTTGTGCAAACGTATTTGGGTTATTTGCTGAGATCTGTGATTTGTGTTTGAATATCGCTGATTTATATTCATACACTGGTGCTTTCACGGTATTGGGTGTTTGTGACCATTTTTTACGCAAACATTTTGGTGCTTTCACTGAGAAGGACCAGCACCCGCTACATCGGATAGAAGTTTGGATTTAGAAGACAATGACTAGGCAAAACAGTAGAAGGCTAAGGGCTGAGAGAAGCCAACAAGGAGGAAGTCAACAAGCATCCTCCGGAGGTGAGGAAGGACCGGCTTCGATCTACATAACCCGGGATGAAATGGAAGTCATAACAAATTCACTGCAAGAGAGGTTGTTGAAAAGTCAACAGGAAATGATGCAAACTTTCTTGGAGCAAATGAGAGCTGCAGGGATGAAGAACTTAGGAACAACTACAACGGCTGTGGATGCAGGACAAGAAGCTAGGGTTACGAAACCCAATGAAGGACAGGATACGGAGCCAGGTGGCAATCAAAAAGGGCTTGGGGGCAGGCCCACAGGATTCAACACAGGAGAACCTTTGGAAGGAGTTCAACAGGCTAGAACCAACGTTACTACTAACGAGCTACACGAAGAGTATGTACCGGAGTTCCCTCGGGGGCAACCCCCGACAGACAACGGTGGATTGGTAGATATAATCAAGAAGACTGTGCGAGGTGGTTTGACCAACGGAGACTTAGAAGGAGTAAACAGGAGTCCGTTCACTCGGGAAATAAGGATGGCTCAGAATCCACCTAAGTTCAAGCTACCTAGCGTGGAGGTATACAATGGTAAGGAAGACCCTACGGATCACTTGATGAGATACACCAGACACATGGAGGTGCTGGGGGCATCAGAGGAGGTGATGGCCCGATGCTTCCCTTTGTACTTGACGGACTTAGCTGCGATGTGGTTCAGGCAGCTGGAAGAAGGATCTATCAGGACTTGGAGGGAATTGGTGGAAAGGTTTTTGGGACAATTTCGGGTTCATGTCAAGAGACCGAAGAACGTGATGACATTGACATCGGTAAGGCAAAGGATGGATGAATCGCTTAGAGCTTTTCTAACTCAATTCAGTGCCGCAGTTGCTTCGGTGGATCGGCCCGATCCATCGATGGTTTTAATGGAAGCAGTATCAGGAGTCAGGGAGAACTCGGATTTCAAGGTATCTCTGATACGAGATCCCCCACGGAATCTCGACGAATTCTTTCATGAGGCAGAAAGGTTCCTTCGACAAGAAGATGCGAGTACGGATTTAAAATTGAAAAAGGTTAATGCAGTTGAGGTGGGAGGACCATCCAGCAATGGTTCGGATAAAGACAAAGGAAAAAGGAAGTTGGACGGTGATTCTGGAAATGCTAGGAAGCAATGGAAGGATCCAAAGTTTTCCACATACACAGGATTGAACGAGACACTGGAGCGGATATACCTGGATACCCGAAATCGCCTTCACTACCGGAGGCCGGCTAGGAGAGAACCAACAGAACGGGAAAGGACATCGGGAAGGCACTGTCTCTTCCATGATTTGGATGGACACGACACCAACAGCTGCAGGCACTTAAAGGACATAATTGAGGAGCATGTGAGGAATGGACAGCTGCCACAATATGTTGGACCTCGGAATGCAACAGCGAGGCAGGAGCAACCGCCGCCTGCCTCAAGCTACGATGGTGGGAGGCCCAGGAATGATGGTCGGTTGATCGTCCCTTGACCAGGTTAATATGAAATAAGTAGCAAACTATTGGCAAGCAACCAAGTCATTTACACATGTACGGGGACAGAGATGGCCCCTAGGCATGCTCTGAATGATAATAAGCTGCGATGCTATGGTTTGTGAAATTTATCTTTTGCTTTTGGATTGGACACTGCTTTTCTTTTTGGTTTTCGGTTTTGGAGCTTGGATTGAGCTCCTGGTTTTTCTCGCCTTTTGATTTGGATTTTCCTCTGGACGATTATTTTCAACTTTGGATGCTGATTTGGATTTCTAGTTTTCTGGTTTTGGATTTGGATTTTGAATTTGGATTCTGGATTTGGATTTTCGGATTTGGATTCTGGATTTGGATTTTGGATTTGGATTTGGATTTTGGATTGGATTTTGATTGGATTTTTATCTGATTTTTGATAAACGGTCGTCGGGTATGGATTATGCCTGGCAAGGGGTGAGTCGCTTTGCCCGAACGTGGTAAATTGACTCATTCAGGTCGTCGAGTATGGACTATGCTCGGCAAGGGTCCCGAGTGACCAGGATT
Source organism: Allium cepa (assembly GCA_030765085.1). NCBI lineage: Eukaryota > Viridiplantae > Streptophyta > Magnoliopsida > Asparagales > Amaryllidaceae > Allium > Allium cepa. Next base: position 43,644,806 of record CM060937.1, read on the forward strand.
CGGCCTAGGACTTAGGCCCTATATTATCAATTGTTATTTTCAGGTCGTCGAGTATGGACTATGCTCGGCAAGGGTCCGGAGAGACCAGGATTCGGCTTAGGACTTAAGCCATGGCATTGTACAGTGCCCAGGGACACTGGGCCAAGGTCGTCAAGTGTGGATTACGCTCGGCAAGAACTCGGAGAGGTTAGCTCAACGTCCAGGGACACTGGACCAAGATCGTCAAGTGTGAATTGCGCTTGGCAGGAACCCGGAGAGGTTAGCTCAACATCCAGGGACACTGGACCAAGGTCGTCATGTGTGGATTACGCTCGACAAGAACACGAGGAGGCTAGCTTAACGTCTAGGGACACTGGATCACGACCGTCAGGTGTGGATTGCGCTTGGCAAGAGCCTGGAGAGGTTATGGATTTGGATATCGACCCAGAGAGGTCCTGGATTCGGTTATTGGCTATTGGATAAGGATGGTTTGGGACTCGGTTGTCGAGTTCGGATGGACATGGAATTGGCTCAAGCTTTGGTTATTGGATTTGGAATTGGATATCGACTCGGAGCAGTCAAGGATGATCTACTCTGCCGATATGGCTATGGACCTTGGATATTGGATTCGGAACTATTCAAAACACGCCTTGTTATCACAAGGCATGTTTTGGGGGGCAAAGTGTTATCCCATTTTTTGGTCAAAACTAGAATATCAACAAACTGGCAAGGAATGATGGATGTCGGGATTGAAAATCGATTGGAAGCGAGGCAAGAGTTCGTTCGGTATTCGAACTCCCCCTGGTTCATTCGGCATTCTCGGATCCGAAGGCTCATTCAGCATTCTCGAATATGAAGGGATCATTCGGCATTCTATAAGCTCCATTCGGTAGTACCCTCACCGAACCACCACCTCTCCACGCCACTGCCGAATCACCCCTGCCTCCATTCCACTGCCGAATCACCCTTGTCTCCACTACCTACCGAACCAACCATACCGAACCAGCTGCCGGACTAACTACTGCCGAACCAACCTCCTCTACCTACCATACTACCGAACCAACCACCGGTCCAGCTCCATCTCCACGCTACCACCGGTCCAACCTACCACCGAACCCCTATCTCCACTACCTGCCGAATCACCCATGTTACCACTCACCGCCGAACCAAGACGCTGCCGAACCAGAATGCTGCAAGGCCAGATTGCATCAGCCCAAGCCCACCAGCAGCTATATACATCCAAGACCTCCGCCCCCAGCCTCACTCTATAAATAAAGGGGCAGGGGTACAACAATGGGGGAGGAGTTTGAGAGCTCAAACCTGGAAGGAACTTTCAAACAACTTTCATACACTTGTACTACAAGCTTTGTACTCGTAATCGGATTGGAAAAGGAGAATAACATATAAAGTGGACGTAGGCACATTTTGGCCGAACCACTATAAATCTGTGTGTCTTTTACAGTTCAGTCCCTGCTTTTTACGTATTTGCATAAACCACCTAAATCATTACGAACAACATAAAATCAACTAAATCATACAACTTGGAGTTGTTTGCCCATCTTTTGTGCAAACGTATTTGGGTTATTTGCTGAGATCTGTGATTTGTGTTTGAATATCGCTGATTTATATTCATACACTGGTGCTTTCACGGTATTGGGTGTTTGTGACCATTTTTTACGCAAACAGTAGACTTGTCGTGCCAAATATTGGTGATCTTCGTAAAGATATTTTAGAAGATTCACATCGTTCTAAATTTACCATTCATCCCGGTAGTAGTAAAATGTACGCGGACATGAAGCGACTTTATTATTGGGAGGGAATGAAACTTGACATCGCTAACTTCGTTAAACGTTGCATGACTTGCCAACTCATTAAGGCCGAACATCAAAGGCCCGGAGGGTTATTGCAACCTTTAGAAATTCCAGTTTGGAAGTGGGATCAAATTTCCATGGATTTTATAGATGGCCTTCCCCGTTCTCGATCGGGTTATGATAGCTTATGGGTAATTGTTGATAGACTTACTAAATCCGCCCATTTTATTCCCGTTCGGTCTAACCGAACTGTTCCTCTTTTGGCCAAGATATTTATCAAAGAAATTGTTAAATTGCATGGTGTTCCTACTTCTATTGTTAGTGATCGTGATCCATTGTTTACTAGTGGATTTTGGAAGAGTCTTCAAAAAGCTTTGGGAACGAAGCTTAATTTTAGCACCGCTTATCATCCCCAGTCCGATGGACAAACCGAGCGTGTGAATCAAACTCTTGAAGATCTTCTTCGTGCTTGTGTTCTTGATTTTGGTGGAGGTTGGGAAGATCATATTTCACTTGTTGAATTTTCCTATAATAATAGCTTCCAATCTAGTATTGGTATGGCACCTTTCGAGGCACTCTATGGTAGGCCATGCCGATCTCCTTCTTGTTGGCTTGAGGCCGGTGAGAGGCTGGCTTTAGGTCCAGATTTTATTCGTGATTCCACAGAGAAGATTGATCTTATTCGTCATAGGATAAAAGAAGCCCAAAGTAGACAAAAATCCTATGCCGATAACCGGAGAAGGAAGTTAGAATTTTCTGTGGGAGATCTTGTGTTCATTCGTGTTTCACCTATGAAAGGTGTTGTACGTTTCAGTCGATCGGGAAAGTTAGCGCCTCGATATATTGGGCCATTTCCTATCACCGAACGTATTGGTTCCATGGCTTATCGCCTTTTATTACCGGCTCAATTTTCTGTTATGCATGACGTGTTTCACGTTTCTTAACTTCGGAAATGTCTTCGAGATTCCGATTCTATTCTTCAGCCCGGTGTTGTGGAAGAGATTGAAGTTTCGCCTAATTTAACTTATGAGCAACATCCTCTTCGTATCATTGCTTCGGAAGTCAAACGACTTCGAAATAAAGATGTTCCGCTTGTTAAAGTTCAATGGCCTTCAAATCCTAAGGATTGTTCTTGGGAATCTAGAGAGTACATCGAGCGTACACATCCGTACTTACTTTCTCGTGCTCTTTGAGGTGAACTCCTTATTTCAAACTTCTTTTGTGTTGAATATGCTTCTATGGTTGTTACTATATATCTTCTTCTTGTAATATTGCGAGGACGCAATTTCTTTAAGGAGGGAAGTCTGTAACAACCCGCATATTTGTCGATTTTATATTTAAATATTTTATTTAAATGTTTTATCGTTAGTCGGATTTTAGTCCGAAGAGCTAATTTTTGCATACGGTCGAATTAGGGCTCGGGACCACTCCCATTTAGTTTAAAATGTCGTTTGCGACCTTTTTGAGTATAAGCTTCGATATGTTTGGAGAAAGTTGATTTCTGCTACTTTTTACTTTGGGTTTGGTTTTTGGGCTCAACCCTATGTTAACTTATGCTCAAATCTGAGCCACTCTTCCCCACTCACCCTCATTCTCTTCTCATTTCAGTTTTTAGAGTGTTAATGGTGGGAGAGATTGGAAATTAAAATTCCTAAACCCTAGTTTCTCTTGCAAATCAAATTCCTTGCTCCAAACTCAAGAAGAACCCATTGGTAAGCTTCTCTTCTTCTTCCCCAACTTATTCTCTTCCCAATTTCAGAAATTCCTAAACCTAATCTTGGGAATGTTCTTGTTTTTGAGCTTAGATTCAAGCTCATTTGGGTTGTGTTGAAGAGAGGTTGATTCTCCAATTGCTTTCAAGCTTCTTCTTGTTCGATTTTGTGAAAAGGTGAGATTTTTATCTCACATCTATGACTATAACTATCTTTGGTTGTTGGGTATGAATTCCTAACACTTCTTCATGTGCATTTGCTCTTGTTTTGGATTGGTTTTGTGAATATTCCAATTTTTGGGTTTTTAAGTCAAATTTGTGTAAAATCCTTTTATGGATGTTTGATCATGCTTTTGGTGATGCATCGAGGAGCATATAGGGCCGGGTTGCCGATTGGCATAAACCCTTAGAGCCAATGTTCGTCCGATTGCATTTTGGAAGAGTTTGCTCTTCATTTGTATAAGGCTGAAAAACAGCCCAGGCATGATTCAGTCGACTGAAATCTCTGTTCAGTCGACTGAACCTGAAACCCGAGAGTTTCCAGGCATGATTCAGTCAACTGAAAACTTCTGCACAGTCGACTGAAACTGGAAACAGAAAGTTTCCTGAACCTGGAAAATTTCCATGTACAGGGTCAGTCGACTGAAATTCTCTGTTCAGTCGACTGAACCTGCTGTTTGAGTCCAATTTGCCTTTTTGGATTGGAATTCCAATTTAAATCGATTCGTGATAATCCTATTTGTTGTTATCATCTATTATGATTTTGATGACTCTTTTTAGGGATTTTTGAATATCCATTTCGATGGATTCTTTATCGATTTCTTTGGATTTTATTCACGTCTTCGTATGTGAATTTTTGTGATTGATTGTTCTTACAATCTTCTTCGTGATTTGTCACTTTAAAAATATAAAGGTTTTCTATACTAGTAGTAAATATCAAAACTCTTTCCTCAAACGATTTCAATACTATTTTAATACCAAATTCGTTTATAAAACCGTTTTCCAATCTATTAGTATATACAAACCTTCACCTCACTCGTATGAGAAATCTAATTAAACGGCTTAGTAAAACAAGTGGTATGAAACGCTTGCGTTTACTTTGTCGGTTAATTCTTGAACTTGTTCGATTGAACCTCTTGTGACAATTTTCTAGTGGAGATTTACAGTTTGTTCGTAAATATTTAAGTTAAGCAAGTGGTTATGGGACATGAAGCTAAACTCATATATTTACTAGCTTAGTGTAATCGACACTTCCCGCTGATCATGACGATCATCTTTGTGATTTAGACTAGCAATGTGCGATGTCTCTTTGTCTGCGAGGGAGACTAAACCCCGTTTTGTGGAGTTTCGACTCAATTTGTGATGGGGTAGCAACCCATGGTCTTCGGGCCGTTTGTGGAGCTTCGGCTCAATTTGTGATGGTTAGCGACCATGGAATTAGCGTTCCGTTTGTGATACACGTGTTGGTGAGCTTTATGCTCCCGTTTGTGATAGGCCTCCCCCCCTTTGTGATTTCTGGATTTCTTGTGTAGATTCCTAGAATTTGTGTTTCACCAATTTTCGTGATTTCCATTGATAAGTTTTATCAATATTTGTGCATTGGTGAATTTGTGTGTCATTGACTTTTGTGATTTCTGGATTTCTTGTGTAGTCTTCTGGAATTTGTGTGTCATTGACTTTTGTGATTGACATTGATATTATCGTCAATATTTGTGGTTTGATGAACGAAATAAAGAGTATGACCCTTCTTTGATTCTTGTGTAGATTGGTGACATTGATTAATCTCTTGATGATTATCAACTAAGTATATATTTATATATATCACACCTTGGCATCGTGATTATTATGTGTTTAGTCATATCTCTTATTCTATATCGTTTCATCTGATATTTATAGTTAGACAGATCCGTTTATTATTTTCTTATTAAATAATACTCGGGTCAGACCGAGATGTTACAGGTGCTTCTGCTTGACTTCTCATCCGGGATTAACTCCTTGACTTTTGGGTTAACTACTTAGATTAGTAGTTATTTTGCTGTATACATTTGAGATATAGACTCCTTAGTGTATACTTATTCTTTTGTGTAGTTCGTGTAACTATTCGTTTGTGATATTGTGGATCTTTTTAGACCACTACTCTGATGTACACTTTCTAGTGTAATATTCATATCTTATTCCGCCTTTGTGATATGAATTGTCTGTGACTGATTTATGTTATGTTTATTTCTATATTTGTTTCCGAAGAAATTATAGCCACTGTGTAGTAGCTTTGAGTTTGTGTCGGTATGTCGGATTTCCTCTTGAGATGAAAAGTTATATTTTTATCCGGTATATCGGTACTCGCACAAAGCAATTATACAGATGGTCGCTCCTCAACAGCCTTATTCTCCGTTCTAGTTGACAGCATTCACAGTAATGTTCTTGGCTAGCGTGGGTATAGAGGTGAGGCGTCACATATATGTATATAGATGATTTATATACCTATATATGTGGATGAAAAAACTTTTTTAGAAATAGTCGCGATCTCGGTTATTTAGCAGAGAATGAATGTCCAAGGAGCTACTCGCGGTAACTGGGTCAATATTGAATGGTTCTTAAAGCCAAATTGTGACTAACATTATTATGATGAATTTTTAGCTTTAAATTATTAATATGACCTCTACTTTTTTAAGAAGTTTTTTGTATAGTTCATATTTAGCCAATTTGTAGCTTGGATTAGCGATCTAATTATAGTTAAATGGCGCCATAGCGTAAGTTTGGTTATCAGTTGGAGTATTAGTGTTGTTAAACATTCTATGGTTCCTTTTAGACCATAAATACCAACAAGTGTTTATGAAAATGGTATCGAGAAAGGTTCTATGTTATTCAATATATTGACTTCTTAAGACATTCCAGTAGTACCCATAGGTAAGCTCGGTATTATCCATGGTAAAGTCGAAGATACAAAGCTACTTACAAGCAGTGAATTAGTTAGTAGATAATCATAATATAAGTATGTTATGCTTTCAAATTTTGAATTACAGAAAAAACATTTTTTGTCCATAACTAAATGTTCTTTCTTTAATAATTCAATTATGTTCAATTTCTCGCGTAGAATTAGCCGCATGTGTAATTTTTCTTTAGGTGGAGTATTTACATTCCAATTGTTTTACGTCTTTGAGCATGCATAGATATTGATTTGAACATTTTTTTGGTTAGTTCCTGAGAGTCCAAAAATTTGTAAATTGAGGTTGATGAGTAAATTTTCTTATTTTCCCAACATTAATTTTTAATGTAACTCTAATTGTCCATGGAATATAACTCAAGATTAGAATAGTGAGTTGCAAATTGAGTTAAGTTACAACCTATAAGAAGACGGTTGAAACTAAAGTTCCATGGAAAGTTATTTTCTAGCATACATAGCTCAAAGATTAATGCATTTTTGAAGTTACAAATACCAAAAAACCTCCTTGAAGAGTTTCATTCTTAATGGAATAGGAAAAATCCTGATATCATGCAATATGCTTGTGTTGTTTTTGGAATGAAATATATTACTAATACCTAAGTTTAAAATATTAGAAAGTTTTAGGATGGATTTGCCAAAGGAAGACATATTCTTGAGTCAGGGGATATACAACGAAGATTGTTGTAACAACCCTGGCTTTGGAGATTACCTGTTAAAATTAAATTTAACGGTAGTTATAATTTAATATTTTAAATTAAAATATAATTGAAATTTTTTTATTTTTTATTTGTAATAAGTAATGAATTTTGTAAATAAAATGGGAAAAATAAAGTTTGAAAATTTTCTTTGTTTGTTTGGGTATAAATATAGGATTAAATATTGGTTGGATAAGTATTTGGCTTAAATAAATTGAAATATTGGGTAATTATTAGTTTGGAGCTATAAGTGATGTATTTCAACGTTCAATTATTGAAATAAATTTAAATTGATGGAATTAAAATTTTAAAAACTTTATTTTGAGAATCTGATTAGAGAATAATCAATTTATAATTTTATTTGGATAAACATAACAATATTGGAAAATATTGTCAACATTAATCTTTTATGGATTTAAAAAGGAGAAATATGAAGAAAATATAAATTTGATTAATATAAGAGATGAAATATAGTTTGAAAATAATATTTTGATGATTATAAATAGTTAAAGTGATTTATTGTAATATATCTGACTAGAAAACAATTTTTATAGAAATTGTTATGTAAAAAAATAGGGTAAATGGTGTAATATTGATAAAAATAATGTTTTATTCATAAAAATAATTTTTTATTGTTAAAATAAATTTTATTTTGTTCAAATAGCAATTTCATTTTCATACAAATGGTTGTATGCATTTTATTTGGCTTTAAAATGAAGAAATGTGTGCATATAGTAATAATATAGGTTAAAATATGTACATTCCTTTGTAATTTTCTCCAAGTATTTTAGGTTAAGCTTATAGGGTAAGGTTTGAATCCAAATTCCAACATCTCGAGGCTTTGATGTTATCTTATCTTATGAATAATTTTATTTGGGATTATTCTATTCTTATTTTTGTCGATGCGAGTGAGTTCGTATGGATGAAGCTTATTGATTCCTTTGAGTATTCTTGTTGGTGTTCCTTTGAGAGTTGTGAATCGTATTGAGGGTATCCACAACGATTGGCTCGTTGTGAGCATTCTGAGATTTTTATTTGATGTTGCTTTTGTGAGTAATTGTTTGTTACTCACAATCTTGAGATTCATTTAATTTGAGATGGATTGAATTATTTGATATTAAGTCTAATCCGTTGTTTTATAGGATCCTATTGTATATTTAGGTTTCCTATTTGAATTGGTTTATTATTTTTGTCACTTTGGAATGTTAATGATGATTCTGAAGTTTCTCTTGAGTATCAAGATGTTGATGGCATATCTCGAATTCCAGTCAAGGTGACTTTGTTGAGTTTTGATGAGTCCGTTTGGGTTTGATATCCAATCCGGCAATCGAGTGTTAAATTAACCTTATTTCTTGCTGTTAGCCTTCTGCTATCCTTCCACGAGGACATCCACTAAGGAATGAGTGAGTTTCTGGATTGTTCGAGTTTGATTGAGTTTATCATTCAGTTTCTTTGAGTTATCCATTTTGGATACTCAAGCAGTGTTATTCTTTATAGCATTACTGTTTGAAGTAATGATTTGTTGGTTGTGTGCTTCTTCTCCTTCGAGAAGAATATCTTGCTTATCCTGTATCTTGATGATTTCTGGGAATGGCTCGTGACATCGTAAGATTGACGAACACACTATCTCCTTCTGTTGATTTTGAGAATCGAGTATTCAGGGAATATCTCGATGCATTCTCTTAATGTTCTTTGGTTTGAGTTTTGAAGCTATATAAATATGAGTTTTAAAGAGAAATTTGACCTTTGAGATATTTTAAAAAAAAAATCAAAGAATATTTTGAGAATATATTTACATGAGTAGTATTTCTTTTATAGAAATAATTTGAGGGTGTTGGGTTGTCCATCGAGTAGTTAAGAATTTGATCGATACGTCTGATCAACGTTATCGATAGGAATCTCCTAAATGCTATGATGAGGCAATAGACACGATGGTTCGTGTTTTAAAAAAATTGAGATTTTGAAAATAATATTTTGAGATTAATTTTATATGTCTTAGCTTTCCAGGGAAAAAGATGATCTCTTAATAAATGATTTAGCAAAAAATTTGTTTGAAATTGTAGTTTGAAATTAAAATGCTTTGGGAGAATTACAAATTTAAAATTGATTTTGAAAGCTGAAATTTCATTAGAAAAGTGCTGTACTAAAATAGCAATGACTAGAGATTTATAACTCCAAATGAGCTCAATCATTTTGCAAAAGGAAGAGATTTCAGTAAGCTAAAATGGGGTTGAATATGGATAGGCAGTTCTGCCCTATTACAAAATTCTCTAAGATTAAGCTAAAATTAAATTTAACATAACTTTCAAAGTAAATCCGATTTTGATTATCTTTATATTTCTCGAAAGCACAGATTGAGTAGAACAACTTCTTTTTTATACCGTTCTTCAGATTTTGTTGTTTGTTAGGTCAAAACTGGTCTTATTTACAGCATATTGAAATGAATTTGATTTATTTCCCCTTAATAGTTAAGTATAGCATTTCTTATTTAAGATCATGAACTAATATCATCTATTTAAGTTAAGTACAGGTGAAAAGAGCATAGATGAAATATATTTTGAGCAAAAAGATTATGTATAAGTTTGTGCAAAACCGCTTTAAAATGCTAAAAGGGAAAGGTATGTTTTTGGATTAATTTTAAGAGCTAAATGATGATATATATTGTGTTTCTGACCTAATGGTCGATGTATATCATATGAATCATTTTTATAATATTGTATACGGCCCTCTGTACAAAGGAGACTCCACCAATTTTTTTGAAATTTTCAAACACTTGGAAAATTTGAGAAACAAATTGAATTATATATATGTTACAAACTGGAGAATACCTGTGGAAGAATTAGAGAATAAACCACCTTTCGGTTAATCTACCTTGTCTCTTTTGTTTTATCTTGTATTGGTGTGCTGACTTCTGTTGTGTCATACGGAAATCATATCGATAATCATTTTGTTGGTTAGAATTCGGGTTGGGATTGTCCTAAATCCAAACTTTACTCAGAGAGCTTTTAAGAAATCATATTCATTCGAGTAATCTTTTATGTGTGGCATCTTGTTGAGTTTCTATTTCGAAGGTGAGATGCCTTCGAAATTTCATGTGTTCTTCGAAAAATTTAATGGTTTGCTAGTCTCTATATTAGCGCTTTAGAAACCATAGAACTAATCGAGCAAGTCTTGTCTTGGTTTTCTACCATCCTATCTTGAGAGTGTGAGAATTTCTTTTAAACTCGAGCTAGTCTATCCTTCCTTTGATTGATGAAATTAATAGGTTGAATACAAACTCTTCTCTAGAAATTGCGAGGATGCAATTTCATTAAGGGGGGAGTCTGTAACAATCCTGGCTTTGGAGATTACTTTTTAATATTAAATTATAACGGTAGTTATAATTTAATATTTTAAATTAAAATATAATTGAAAATTTTAAATTGTTTATTTGGAATAAGCAATGAATTTTGTAAATAAAACGGGAAAAATAAAGTTTGAAAATTTATTTTGTTTATTTGGGTATAAATATAGGATTAAATATTGATTGGATAAGTATTTGGCTTAAATAAATTGAAATATTGGGTAATTATTAGTTTAGAGCTAATAAATTAAATAAGTGATGTACTTCATCATTTAATTGTTGAAATAAATTTAAATTGATGGAAATAAAGTTTTAAAAACTTTATTTTGAGAATATGAGTAGTGAATAATCAATTTATAATTTTATTTGGGTAAACATAACAATATTGGAAAATATTATCAATACTAATCTTTTATGGATATAAAAAGGAGAAATATGAAGAAAATATAAATTTGATTAATATAAGAGATGAAGTATTGTATGAAAATAAAATTTTGATGATTAAAAATAGTTAAAATGATTTATTGTAATATATTTGACAAGAAAACAATTTTTATAATTGTTGTGTTAAAAAATAGGGTAATTGGTGTAATACTGATAAAAATAACGTTATATTCATAAAAATAACTTTTTATTGTTAAAATAAATTTTATTTTGTTCAAATAGAAATTTCATTTTCACACAAATGGTTGTATACATTTTATTTGGCTTTAAAATGAAGAAAAATGTGCATCTAGTAATAATATAGGTTAGAACATGTACATTCCTTTGTAATTTTCTCTAAGTATTTCAGGTTGGGATTATTGGGTAAGGTTTGAATCCAAAACCCAACATTTGGAGGCTTCTGATGAGAGAAAACTAACAGCATGTATTTTTTCTTTTACTTCTTCTTCTCAAAAGCTTATACAGTAAATAGAAATAAGAAAAGCAAAGGCCTTCTCAAACAAAAATTATATTTTAAATCAACTTGCTGCAAATTCAAGAAGTAAATCAACCAAATAAAGATTAGAGAAGGTTATTTGAAGTTGTTTCTTCCTCAAAGCTTCAATCTTCTTGCTAAAAATCTGAGTTTTGCCTTATAAAATCACAAGGTGAGTATCAAAACTCACATTTTCTTGATTTGATTAAGATTTCAAGGTAAGAAATCTCAATTTTGGTTGTTGCATGTTCATTTATGAATCGCTGTCAGTAAATAGGGCATATCTCTTTCATTTTAAATTCGAATTTAATAATTTTAGATGTTTTGGAAAGTAAAATCATATACAACAACTTTCATGTATTGAATTTTCTGTAATTTCAGGGTTAGCTATGTCAAAATTTAATTTTTCTACGGGTAACCCGAGAGCAAAATCTATACGTGCTCTATGTTTGAGGCTGAAACAAAATTAGCCATAACTTTCTCGATTTTGATCGAAATTTGATAATTTTGGATGTTCCAAAAAGAAAAAATCATGTACTACAACTTTCATGCATTAAGTTTTCTGTAATTTTGAGGTTAGCTATGTCAAAATTGAATTTTTCTATTGCTATCCCGAGAGCAAAACAAATATTTGCTCTATGTTTGAAACTGAAACTAAATTGGCCATAACATCTTCGTTTCTTATCCGAATTTGATAATTTTGGATGTTTGGAAAGCACAAATCATGTAATACAAGTTTCATGTTTTGATTTTTCTTAAATATTGAAGTTAGTTTGGTCAAATATGTGTTTGATTGTTGCTATCCCGAGACCAAAATGACAGAGGTATTGCAATTAAGATCCCTGCACTATTTTTATCATAACTCTTTCGTTTCTTATCCAAATTCAATAATCTTAGATGTTTCGAAAGGCATAAATTTTGTACTAAAAGTTTCATGTTTTGTGTTTCTTGAAATCTTGATGTTTTCTTGGTCAAAACTGTGTTTGTTTGTCGCTGTTACGAGTGCAAAATGACAGCAATAGCAATTATTGACCTGAGGAGTGTATTAGCTTATTTTTGCTCTCATTCTTATTAAATTTTGATGATTGTTTTTGAGATGTTTTGAGAGCTATGATGTCTATCAATAGGCTACCTATATTTGGAGAATTTGAAATTCAAATCTTAATAGAATTTGAATTGATTTTGGGTTAAATTTGAATTGAATTCATATTGAACTCAAGTTATCGGTCTTGAGTTATCTTTCTTTTTTTTCATTGTTTTCGAGCACGGTTTTCACTAAACCATTTTTGAAGCGATTTTTTAAATAAATGGAAATTTCAAATTATTATTATATAGTATTTTAAAATTATTTTTCTAATATAAAATCTATTTATTTCCTACAATAAAGGAATTTCAAATATTGGTTTTATTAATCTTTTTGGGAAAAAGCTTTAAAAGCTTGTTTTCTCTAATAAACTATTTTATATATAAAATATATAATTTTATAGTATTCGAACGTATGAGAAAGAGAATTAAACGATTTAGTAAAATATGTGGTATGGGACATGTGCGTTCACTATTTCAGTTAATTTCGGACTTGTACGATCGAAGCTACTTGAGATTAATGATTCTGAGATGTTTTACCATTTTATGGCATATTTTGAGTTTTATAATTCCTATTTATGGGAATTATTTAAGATGGCCAAGATTTGGCAAGTATCATGGTTTGAGATCTCCTATGTAGGAGTATGGTCGATGAGAACCATCACGAAGTTTTATTTACTTGCCAATGATATAAGGCAAGTCTTGAGTATATGATTTCATATTTTGAGATTTATGGCTTATGAGGAACCATCACGATGTTTTCACTTGTCAAGGAGATGAGACAAGTTACGATGCCATTTAATACATGTAGATGAGATGAGACGAGTATGGTGTCTCTTTATCACTTGCCAATGAGACGAGGTAAGATATGATTTTTTTGAGTTTTATTATGTTTCTAGTGTGGCATCGACTAGCGGCTAGTAAACCGCTAAGTGCGAACGTGTTGTATGGGACACACGTTAACACCTTACGGGTTCCTATCCGTGAGTTTGTGACACATTCGCGATGTTTACCTAGCAGAATTGCTTTGAGAGGTGTTAGCGACCTTGTCATGAGGACGAACTGCTTTGGCAGGTGTTAGCGACCTTGTTAGAGCTGACAAAATGGCTTGGAAAAGTGTCAGTGACCTTATCATGAGGACGAACTGCTTTGGGAGGTGTTAGCGACCTTGTCTAAGGCTTCGGCCGTTTGAGTTTAGCACGTGCAGCATTGCTTCGGCATTGTAAACAAGGATCTGGCCAATCTGGGTTTTCTGAGTTTTGAGTTCGTCATTTTTGGCACATTAGTGTTAAGATTTTCTGAGCTTTGAACATGCATCGAATTCTTTATTGAGTTTGATATTTTATGAGTTTGAATTCTTATCGAGTTCCATGAGCTTTTAAGATTAAGATGTATGTGTGAGATTTAGCCGTCTTGGCTTACTTATGAGTTTGAGATCTCACATTCTTATGGAGTTATGTCGTATTGCTTTCATGACTTCTATTTGTGATTGAGATGAGTTTTCTCCTTTTTGGAGTTATGATTCATCGAACCATTTGAGTTTTGCTTGATTTTTATATGAGTTGATTTGAGTTCATTATGGGTTATCGCCGATGATATGAGGCACTTGTGTTTTATTTGAGTATTGAGTTTGAGTTACCTCTTTCGAGGTATTTAGTCACTTAGGTAGCGTTTGTTACTTAAGTATTGAGCTGTGAGTTATCTAATCCTTCTCCTCATTCGAGAAGAAGTTTCATTATATCCATTTTGCTTTAAATTATCAATATTGACAAATTTATATAGCTAGACTGACCCGTATATTTATACTCGGGTCAGACCGAGTTGTTTCAGGTATCATCTATTGAGCTTAGCTTGAAGTTGATGTTGGACATTAGCTTATCTATCGCTTGAGTAGCATACTCTGATGTATTTACATTTGATTCGATGTATATGGTGTGGTCGAGTACCACCTTTATTGTATTCATATTGTATTGTACTAAACATGGATCGGTGTATATGTATATATATGATGTTGATTACTGTTCTGTGATGTGCTTTACATTTAGTTATTGTATTTTTTTTTTATAGACCCGTTAGCCACCTATAGTTTTGGATTAAGCATTTGCTGGGTATGTCGACCCACTTTAGTTGAAAAGAAAAATTATATGGCATTTATCGACATATTCGGTGGATGTTTAAGACAAAATTAGTGATGGTCGTCCTTAACCAATCCTATTCCCTGCTTTAGTAGACGGAATTACTAGTTAATTCTTTTTGCTAAGGTGGGTCTCGGGGTGAGGCATTACAACTGTATATACAATCGTAAAATTGACAAGAGATCATTTCATTCCATAGAAGGTTTTTTTTTATTATTATTAAATTGACAAAGCCATTTTCATAGCAAAGAGACATTAAGGTTATGGAGTTTTACGATTCCTAGACCCCCTTTGCGACGACCCGGAATTTTGGACATTTGAAATTGGAATATTTAATTGATTTTAAATATTTAAAAGTTAATGTTTAACTTGAATTTCAAATATCGTTATTTATTGGATAATTCAAATATTGAATTTAATAATTGGGAATTGGGTAAAATAGGGAATCTGGAGTTTCGAGCTTGTTAAAAAATATATTAAAGGCTTAAAAAATTTATAATGCTGATACCGAAAATAATAGAAGTTTTAAATTTGAGTTTGAAAGTGTTTTGTTCAGTTTTAAAATTTTCATCATTTAAATGATGTTTAAAAATAGCCTTTCGAGACGCAATCTTGGATTTCGATGAAACCAGATCCATTGGATCCGTAATAGTGTACTATTATCGGATTACAATTTTCGTAGCATTTGGAGTTGTCGTGTGATCGTACGATATATAAACGCGCTAAAACCTATATCAAAAATTTAATAAATAAATGGTCCAAAAAGCTATCTTCTTCATATGATTGAATTTGGACTCGAAACTTTTTCATCGTGTTCAAAATAGGGGTATAACCTACTAAACACCTGGCAGTGCGCCTCGATAGGATGTATAAATTTTAAGCTTCGTATTTAAGATGATTTAAATTTGAAATTAAATTTAAATATAAATAATATTATTACATTATAATATTGTGGCAAGCCTTTGTAGACACGTATGGAAATTTATTTCACGTGTCCTTCCTGGTTTACATGCGTTCGTTTAAAAAATTAAAATAGAAAGAGAAACTCGAGCCAGTTAAAAAAATAAAAATTTCGATTTCCTTCCCTCTTTCTAAATCAAAACAAATGGTCGAACTCTGTTAGAAATAAAATCTCCTCTCCTCAAATCAATAGTCGTGTGTAATTGAATCAAGGGATAATGGCAACGGCCCTTCCTTCCACTTCTTATTCAAGCTTCAAATTTTCCCTATTCTCTATAAATCGAAGTTGAGTTCGATGTTTTCTTCATTCGAAAAGGTCAGGCGATTAAAGATCGAATTTAGCTTGACTTCGGAAATTCTTGGAACTCTTATTAGCATGGCACACATAGGAGGGAAGCTCACGATGGAGGCTCGATTGCTGGGTCGCAGTGGAAGGAAAAGGCTCGAACTCGAGGCCGGGGACGAGTTCGACTGGCATGGTCTCGATGGCATGTGGAGAGTTTCTGAGGCTTGCGAGTAGTCGTGGTGTGCTCGAGGAGTCGTGGGTGTCGATCAAATCAGTGAGGTGCGATTGTACTAGTTTTTATCATTTTTCTTTTAAATTTAGGTTAGTACATACATGTATATATATATATATGATGGAAGAAAAAGAAAATTTTTATTTACAGTAAGGAAACATTTTATTTTGTTGTTTTTCAATTCAAAAGATGTATAGGTACATTTGTATGTGCAGTAAAGATAATTGCTACTTTGATTTACAGAAAAGAAATTTATATATGTAAATATATCTAGAAAATATATCTTCATGCATGCTCTGGCTTACTGTTACTTTGGGAAATGTATTGTGGTAATTAGTTTGTTAATTAACTTATTTAATTAATTTAATCAATAAAAATAATTTATTTAATGGAAAAATAGTTTAAATCAAATTTTTAGTTAATTAAATTTATTAAATGGTAATGGATTATTGGAGTTAGTTCAAATGTTAATAAACCATAATGTTTTCACAAGGTCAAAAATTGTAAAGAGGCAAGCCGGTTTGGATTGGATTGCAAACAAAATCAAATGTGAGTTAATCTCCCTCATTTGGATTATCGGTTAATTTAAATAATTACAATTTAAATTATTGGATTGATGGCTTGAATTGATGATTTATTATCAGTATGGATGTGGTATATATATGTGTGTGTGTGTGTATATATATTGGAGTGATTGATTCCTACATTATATAGCGGATGAGACCCTATGCGCCCCGCATAATAGCGGATGACCTCATATACCGCAATATTCCACCTCGAAGTGGGATTGGTATTTTATTTGTTGACTAACATATGTCGATGCAAGGAAATAGGTTGGAGGGATCCAACTGGATTCCTCAAAAGTGTTGAATTTATTTCATATTCTGTGATATGATTTATTTGATAATCTGTGATAGATTATATTGGTAATTGAAATTATTGAATGTTGTGGTCTGGCTAATTTATGTTTTCGTATTTTAAGATATCGAAAATGTAAGAATTGGATTTTTGAAGGAAATTAAAGGAGAGAATTTTAAGTTAAATAATTTTAGAGAATTGGATAAATTAAAAGTGGAAAAGAATAAAAAGTTGATTTTTAAAACCCTATCGAATACATTCCAAGTATGGGAAAAAGATTTTGTATAAATGGGGATAAATGAATTTTAAGAACTTAAGTTATATTTTTTAAAATTTAAAGAATTTATTTTAAATCCGAGATTTAAAATGGTTTGGGAAAAATAAAGGGAGAATTTTGAAATTAAGTATGAAATTAATATTTCAGATTAAATAAGATTTTAAATCTAAATAAAGGAGTGAATATCGAATCAATGGGTTTTGAAATAAATCTGGAGAAATAAAGGAAATTATTTTGAAATGGAGTTGGTTTTGGAAATCGATTTGAAAACCGACTAAGTGTTGAAACTGTGATTAAAGGAGAATGAGATTGTGAAATTTATAAACAGGGTTTATAAATAAAGTGAAATATTTATCAGCGTATAATTTGGAAGTATAAATTCAGGATTGGAATTTATAAAGGAATGGGTAATTTATTTTAAAAATAAAAAGTGGTTTTATTTTCAAAGTGTTGAAAGAATTTACGGGATTGGGATGTAAATTAAATTGGGATAAATCAAGCAGGATTTATAAGGATTATACGGGTTATACTGATAAGGAAAGTGTATTTTCCTAGAAAGCGAAGTATATTTTCAAAGAAAAATTTCCAAGTATAAGTTAGAGGTTTTAAAGTGGTTTAAAAATGAATGTTTTAGAAAGAAATTATTATTTAATGGTTTTTAAAATTTGTAAAAGTAAATATTTATTAAGTTAATTTTAGAAGTAAATTATTCGAAAGGTTTGACTAGTATTATGATTTTGAAGATAATTAATTAATATTTATACCTTATAGGATAACTTTTATTTTAAAATTAGTTTTTGGGTTAAATTTTTATATGTGAAATTATTATAAAATTTCATAACTAGTATTTTAAATAAAGTGTTTTAAATAGTTTTTATTTTTGTTGAATATGCGCTTATATGATTTTTGTTTGATGATAATAAACATATATATATATATATTCATTTAAATGTATTTGTTAATGTAATATTTTATTTTTCATAGATTAAATAAATATTTGTTGAATAAAATAAATTACACAGAATTTGAATTCAAACAGAAATTTTATTCAAACAAATATTTATTACAATTTTGAATAGTACAAATTCAAGCTCTCACTATACATATACAATTTTGATTGTAATCACATCACAATTCAATTTACATAAATGCCTCGCTACATATCACTCACACTCGTAGTTTATCTTCAATTTCATTCCAGTTTGAATCCAGCATCTGAGAAATCTGCAAAAATATTCACTAACGCAGTAAAATTGAAATATTTTTGCAATATAAAATGAAATATGATTTTTGAAATATAATTTGCCTCAGTTATTTGGGTTGTTCGTCATCATTCACAATTGAATTCATCATACACGAACAATGTGACATGCACAGTCCATCACTGTACATGCCACAAGGCCGTGCACATCGATATACACTTGATAATGCTACAGGGACAGGTGAGCACAGGTCAAACCCAAATAAAAAGCCGGGTTCAACTCACGTGCAATATATTTAAAATCACGACAAGAGCACAAGGTCAAACCCGAGTTTTGAAACTGGATTCAACTCAAGTGAAATTTCATAAATCAACATGAAATGATCAGGAACCAGACAGAGACCAAGTTCATATGAACAGTAAGGCAATGCACCAGTGAAACAACTCAGCATTGAATTGGATGAACAAGACTCAAACAATCAAATGAAGAAAGCAACCCAACAACAATGCATGCAAGTGCAGACCAAATGCAAGACAAAAGTGCAACAGAAAATCAGCGCAACCCGAAGTCAAGGCAACATGAAGCATGCAAGCTCGAGCACAAGATATGGAAACTGCAACAATGCAATCTACAAATGTATCGACCAGGCCACAACAAAGAAGATGATTAATGCTTATGAATACATGTGCAGACTATGCAAATGAAGACCACAAGTTACAACAACTCCAGCAGTGACAGTGAAGTATGCAACTCGAAGTGATATAACAGCAAATACCACAAACATCAAGTGAGAAACACCAATGATACAAGTGAGGTGAACAACAATGCAAACATGAAGTAAATGCAACTACAGGAACTCAACAAGGAAGACTACAACATCAAGTCGGGTCAGACCAACCAGAATAGATGCAAAGACCACAATGCAATGTACATGAATACAACTACAGGTACAAGGCCAGAAGTTCAAGTGAGTGCACCAAAGATATGACATCACAGCAAACATGACAGCAAACAAATGCAAGTAACTCAAGCAACATGTCCAGTTACAACAAAGACCAAGTGCACAGTGAAAAGCATTCAATAATATAAAGCAATGCTTTGTGTACAACATACATATGAACCAAGTTAATATGTACAACAAACAAAGCTAACAACACTCAGATGAACACATGGCCGAGTGAAGCCAAAGCAAACAGAAGGGATGTCTATGTGCAAAATCTTCCACGAGGAAGTCATCTCTGCAATCAACAATTATTTACCTAGAGATTATAAAAGTCTTCTTTGCAGTGAAGAAAAATGCAGGGATGCAATAGACCAACTCAATGCGACTCAAGAGTACACTTGAATATGAAGACCACCGAAACAAATGTTATAGTGAAAAAGAAAAGTGCAGAGATGAACGCATATATGGATGCAGACGTGCCAAAGTAGTCAATGCCGTGTAAATCAATGAAACAGTGGATGAACGAAGTTCAACAGTACAGAGATGACCAAGTCAAAAATCAAATTCGTATCTTTGAAAAGGTCACAAATCAAAACAGGAAAGTTTCTGCCGTATGAATCAAGGAAAAATCGAACGCTTCAAAATCAAAGCCATGCGCATCAAGTCGCAAATATCAAGCAACCGAGAATTAGGAAAGTAACAAATCAGACGAACGTATTAAAGGAAATCGAAATCCATATATAAACCAACAATCATCATTGGAAATGATCATCCAGTTCGAGTACGAAAATCAGAAAAGCACAAACAGGGAAATTACATACCGAAGCAACAGTGAACTCGATCAAGTAGAAGCGGCCAAGAGCAAAAAAAACGAGAACGAAGCACACTAATAACCACTGTATCGATCAACAAAAAGGCGCAGCTTCAAAGCCCTAATTTTGGAAGCAAGGAATAAAAGAGCCGAAGCCCTAATTTCAGAAAGAGGATCGGCCGCAATTTTTCAATAGCAAAAGAAAAAAGAATGGGCTAGAGAATAATACAAGAGGGTCGGCCTTGTAAAAAGGGATTAGGGTTTAAGAATCCTTATTTTAAATATAAGGGTGTTTTTATTTATTTTTCTTTTATTTTTATTTTGAAATCTGCACCTTTCAAATCTTGGTAAATCACCACCTAGGTTCTAGGCAGTGTCAGATTGTTTAGTTAGGATTAGTTCAGTGAGCAGGGTGTGCGAGTTTGCAAAACTCTATAGGCGGTAGCAGGGTGTGCGAGTCTGTTAAAGTGTTTGTAAGTGGGAGGCTGTTTAATCCTAATAGAAATCTGGGAATGCAGCACTAGGCAGGGGTTGCCGAAGCTGGTTAAATTTTGTGTGTGATTTACTTTTCAGCATATTTATTTCTCTGCAGTTTCTTTTTGTGTTTAACTCGAGAAAATTTGCTATAACCCTATTCACCCCCCCCTCTAGGGTTAATATAGATCCTACAATTTTAAGTGTTTTAAAGTATATATTTTTGTGTAAAGAGATTTAAATTATTTAAAAATCTAAAGTATTAAGATTTGGTGATTTCCAGTGGAAATAAAACAATTAGGTGGGAATTTAATCTGCAAGAGAAAAAGTGATTTGAAAACTATTTTCAAAAGGGTGATGTGTGGAAAAATATCTTGCGAAGATATTCTGAAATAAATAATTTGAGAAATTATTAAGGTTGGATGGTTGTTTGTGAATGTTATTTGATAGTTAAATAACCACCATCAATATTGGCCAGTGCGTTGATCGTTTCGAAGAGACCGGGATCGAGATTAATTTCTCGAAACCACTTCGATCCGGTTTGAACGCTTTCATGAGGAAGACAAGAGCTTGGAGTCGAAGATGGAGCAGTGAAGTGCAAGGGCTAATCGCTACTAATCCTAAGGGTGATTCCAAAATGGATGTAGTAGGAGTTGTGCCTTCGGTCCCGGAACGGACTTGTATGGATGAATGCTTTCAGAACATCGTCGGGAGGACGATGAGCATTCTAAGTGAATGTGTGCTATAAAAAAGGTAACGCTTAACCTCGAGCCTCATCAACCGGGAATGGCTAAAACAGGGGAGGTGCACGCAAGGCTAAGTGGCTAGCAACCAATTAGGGTAAGGTCATCCCTGTCTAAATGTCCCTTTTTATTCGGCTGTGTAGGCGGTTACTGATCCCAACCGTAAGGTGATCTTATTCGGACTATCCAGTAAGGGGTACTTCAGTCTTGTGTAGCAGGGGATTGGGGTGGATCCTCGGTACGGTGATCTAGACCACGTACAATGACGGGCGGTACCCCAGTAGTCCTGCCATTGATGGAAATTCATTCTCCCTACGTGCCTTTGCAGTTTTGATTATAGAACCTAGTATTGCTGGAATTTAATAATGGTAATAATTTCGGCTATTTGAATAAGTATTTGTATATAGACAATACTATAATATCAGAAGATTTGATACGAAAATGTTTTGGTTAACATAAGGTAAAAACCCGGCATGTTTATTTGTGGTGTGGTCTTACGAGATACCTTTGATTTCAAAGGATTTTGAAAACTTTAATAATCCAATTGAGTGTGTTTTTCTCATGCTAGTTTTCCAGACTGACTCGGGCGTTATTTCACTATAATGCTCGGGTCAGACCGAGTATTATAGATACAAGATGGGATGCTGAGGAGCTCAGGAGATGAGCTAGATGGCGAGACGTATCGCACGTACTTGATATATATTCCGCTGTGCAGTGTAAGCTATATATTCAGCTTTGGGAGAACAAGCTAATGTAACTGTCTTGAATTGTGTTGTTAATTTGTGTTGTACTCTGGTAATGTAATGTATAAATAGTTACAGATTCTTTTGTAATAAAAAATCTGTTATTATCTATTATATATTGTTCCGCTGCGATTGTGAGATTCTGATATTGTTTTCTACTTTCTTCTTCTACCTCCTTCTTCTTTAACCCTAATGGTTCGTATTTCCATTCACTTTGAGTTGATGCGATGGAGAATAGTGTCGACTCAAGGGGTACAACTTTGCGGGTCATTACAGTGGCATCAGAGGTGAAGGTTAAGCGAGAATCTTGGCTCTGGTAGGGATTACTCATTAGAAATAGAGTTCGTAGTACTCTAGAACAAGTTTGAGTGTATTAATAGATATGAGCACGTATTGTTAATGAATATAAAAAATTGTTTATATATTGTTTTGACTTATCGGTTGAGTGTTTATGGATTCTGGTCGATATGTGGGACGCCATGTCATCGATAGGGGTTTCTAAACTCTTAAATAAGATAAACTGATACTAAGGCTGAGAATTAGAACCACCAGTCTTCTTCTTCTTAGAAGGAAAAGACCTGGACTTCTGAAATGGAAACTGCCACTTGTTGGGGTTCTTGGAAACCTCAACATCCTCACCACTATCACACTCCTTCTCGACGGTTTCGAGATGAAGTGTCGAATCCACCAACTCCTCAAAAGAAAGCTTATGCTGGAGCAACAAAGACTTCTTAAGATATTTCTTAAGACCGGAAACAAACTTCATATTCTTTTTATAAGAAGTGCTAATAAATTCAAGACCATACTTAGATAAAGCCTCGAATGATGCAACATACTCAGAAACAGAAGATTTCCCTTGCTTCAACTCAAGGAAGCGATAGGTCAATAAAACTTTTTCAGATTCAGGAACGAACTTGAGTTCGAATCGTCCCCGAAACTGAGTCCAAGAAAGAGTAGACTCATCAATTTCGGCTACAAGAAGCTCATACCAATCATGGGCACGCTCTTGTAATAAGCTAGAAGTTACAAGAACTCTATCATGATCAGAAAGATCCATGCGAGAGAAAATACGCTCACACGTGCGAAGCCAAGCTTTGACTTCAAGAACAGACTCGGAGACTTTAACCGCCTTTCTCCCAAGATGAGAAAAATCACCGCACAGACGTGCAAAGGCAGACTTGCGAGGTGGAGATAATCGAGGAGGAACTGGACGCTGAGTGCTCCTAAACAATTCCAAAAACTAATCGACAGACATATAAACGCCATCCGGATGTGAGCCACTGGATTGCCCGACATCCAAACGTCGTCCCCTGCCTCTTCCAGCCATACGCTGAAAGTAAGATAAGAACAAGATTATTCACAAGGTAGATATCACCAATCCAAATATGAAATACTACGGAACAAAATGCATTCCTAGACGTATTCCCAATTTCTATCTACCACCAAAGGCACGGAAGGAATAGAGGCAAGATGGTTCAGAGATTTGTATCACTTATTACACTTTGATGTATCGCAATATGTGCATCTATTCTGTGTTTATCATATTTTGTTCCGAACTTTGCTCCGATACCAAGCTGTGACGCCCCACCTCTATACCCACGCTAGCTAAGAACACTACAGGGTAATGCCGTCAACGAACACGGAGAATAAGGCTGGTTAGTAGCGACCATCTATAGCCTTGCTCTAACTATCTATTGAATACATCGACAATAGACATACCAAGCAGGTCGACATATCCAATGAATACTTAAAACAAAACCATAGGTGATTGAACGATCTATCAGAACAGAACATAACAACTCAAATGTAATATACGTCACAGAACCGTAGATCATCATATACACATAAATTTATACATAACAGAGTATACAAACTGATACACGTCAAGTGGTATGGCAAACCACAATAAACAGGCGAATCCAAAAGAATACATATATCAGAGTTACAACAAAAAGGACTACACAAAAAGCTTTAACAAAAAGAAGCAAGCAGGATAGTCCATGCGGAAGCAAAATAAGCTAAGTCCAAAAGCACCTAACCTGAAACATCTCGGTCCGATCCAAGTATAAAATACACGGGTCAGTCTAGCTAAACAAATCAGTTAGATACACTGAACAACAATAACCTGCAAGGTCACAAAGTATAACAAATATCTCTAAAAGAGAGAACACAATCATCTAACAAAAGATGAATCATAACAAGACAAGCCTCATATCATCGGAAACACAATAAACAAAGTATATGAATATCCCAAAACAAGCCAAAAAGGCAAATATCAAATACCAATGAAGGTAACACAAGTTCCACAAGGTAATCGCTATATATCGTGCGGCTCAAAAAGACCAACACCGAAGGGCGATACCTAGGGAATATACATGTCAATGAAACATCAGAAAATTTGCACGTGCTCGGTACTGTATAAACAAGGATCCATGAGCCCGAAGACTCCAAACCTAATATCACTCGAGCGGTGACGAATGACCAACTCCGAAAACGATACAATAGGGCAACAAACCCGAAGGCACAAACCCGAAGGTACAAACCCGAAGGCAACATACCCGAAGGCAACAAACCTGAAGGAGACAGTCCGAAGACACTATCCCAAAGGCAACAAACCGTAGCGGTGAAGGTATGGAGGCCCAGTACTGGACACCACTAACTGGCGGAATTCGTCATAACTCTCAAAAAGAAATCCGAAAAGTGGTAAGGTGAGTCCCATAACCACTCGTTCGCACTAAACAGTTTAGTATCCGTTAGTTAATTTCACACTCAAAGCAGTACAAAGTTTACCTCATCTCATCGGTAAGCCAGACTAAAAGGCCAAAACGATCAATCGAATAGGGAGGGGATTAATCGGAAAGATAAACGCGTGGATTCATGGTCTGTATTTTATCTAACCATTTAATCTCCTTTCCACTCCGCTCGAAGTGCGAAATTGTGTGTGTGCGTTTTAAATAGAATTTATAAATTAGAGAAGCAAGCTTTTAATACAATTTAAAAGATTATTTTATAAAAACCCGTGGAAGAAGTCAAAAAGGAATCATCAAGGTCAAATATGCATAAACAACTAATTGGAATCAACTTAGATCGATACGAGTTGGAATCACAAACAAATAGGCACGCTAGGAAAAACAGGGAAACAGGAGCAGGTCGGTTGACCGAACTTCCTGAGTCGGCCTACCGAAATAGCCCAGAATGTTTCGGCTACAGCTTCGGTCGACCGACCAGAGAGTTCGATCGACCAAACCCAATTCCTGCATTTTTCCAACCCTATAAATTGAAGTGCAAACTCTCCCAATTCGCAACCGGTCGAGCATGGACGCTAGGGGATTACGCCTGTCGGCTACCCGGTCCTATTGGTTTCTCGATGCATCACCAAAAACATGTTCAAACATCAAAGTTAGGATCTTTAAAGATTTGAATCCAAAACACTAAAAATTTGGATATTCACCAATTCAATCCAAACCAAAAGCAAATGCACATGAATAAGTGTTAGGAATTCATACCCAACATTCAAAGATGGTTATAGAAAAAGATGTGAGATAAAAATCTCACCTTTTCAACTCAAAAACAAAGATGAGAAGCCCAATTGAAAAGAAAAGACCAACCACTCTCCACTTCAACTCTACTAGCTTCAATCTAAGATCAAAACAAGTATTTTCCTAAGTTTAAGTTTAGGAATTTCTGAAACTAAAGAGAGAAGAGTTGGAGAAGATGAAGAGAATGAAGAGGAGGCTTACCAATAGCTTCACTTTGATTTTGGAGCAAGAATTCAAGTTTGCAAGAAGAACTAGGGCTTGGAATTTCAAATTCTTCTTCTTTTC
This sequence comes from Allium cepa, assembly GCA_030765085.1. Lineage (NCBI taxonomy): Eukaryota > Viridiplantae > Streptophyta > Magnoliopsida > Asparagales > Amaryllidaceae > Allium > Allium cepa. Next base: position 43,670,779 of record CM060937.1, read on the forward strand.
CCCCATTTTCAGTTTTAGCTTGAGTTTTAGAAGTGAAAATGAGTGAATGGAAGGAGAGGGACTGAGTTTGGGTATTTAGTTAGCTAGTGGGCTAAACCCAAACCCAAAGCCCAACTAGAAAAGGTAGCAAAATTCAACTTACTCCAAACATATCAAAGCTTATACTCAAAAAGATCGCAAATGCCATTTTGAACTCAATGGGAGTGTTTTCGAGCCCTAATTCGGCTGTTTGCAAAAAGTAACATTTCGGACCTAAAATCCGACTAACGACGTTATATTTAAATAAAACATTTAAATATATAAACGTTAAATATGCGGGTTGTTACAGATCTCTTCTCCTTACAAAATTGCATCCTCGCAATTCCTAGAGACGATATTTGTAACAACTACATACATACAACATTCAAAAGAAAAGGAAATAAGCTTGAGATGAAAAGATATTCTCACCGTTGCCAAGCAAAGATAGAAAACCTGGATAAGATCGCTCGATAAACTCTCTGGTTTTCCAAGTACAGTCATTGGGGTTAGCGGACCATTGAACTTTAACGAGCGGCACGTCCTTGTTTCGAAGGTGTCGCACCTCCGTGTCAAGTATGCGAATAGGCTGCTATACAATAGATAAGTCCGGTGAGATCTCAGGCTCTTGCAAATCAGGAGAAGCGATAATAGAATCTGACTCTCGAAGACACTTTCGAAGTTGAGAGACATAAAACACATCGTGAATGCCAGATAAATGAGCAGGAAGTGAAACTCTATAAGCCACAGGGCCAATACGTTCAGTAATAGAAAATGGTCCTATAAAGCGAGGAGCCAATTTCCCAGTCGTACTGAAGCGCGTCACCCCTTTCAAAGGAGAAACACGAATAAAAACAAGATCACCAATCGAGAACTCGAGAGGCTTCCTACGGTTGTCTGCGTAGAATTTCTGGTGGCTCTGTGCCTCTTTCATTCTCAAACGAATCAAATCAATCTTCTCAGAAGAATCACGAACAGAATCTGGGACAAGAATATGCTTCTCCCTAGATTCCAACCAACAAGAAGGTGATCGACATGGCCTTCCGTATAAGGCTTCGAAAGGAGCCATACCGATACTGGATTGAAAACTATTATTGTAGGAGAACTCTACAAGAGGTAGGTGATCCTTCCAACTACCACCAAAATCAAAAATACAAATACGGAGAAGATCTTCCAAGATATTATTCACCTGTTCAGTCTATCTGTCAGACTGCGGATGATAAGCTGTGCTAAAATTAAGCTTTGTTCCCAAAGCTTGCTGAAGACTCTGCCAAAAATGACTCGTGAATAAAGGATCACGGTCACTCACAATAAAACTAGGAACACCGTGAAGTCTCACGGTTTCCTTGACATACAACTTAGCCAAATGCGAAGCAGTCCTATTAGACTTAATAGGAATAAAATGAGCAGACTTGATGAGGCGATCAACAATAACCCAGATGCTAGAATGACCTGATCTCGAACGAGGTAGGCCGTCAATGAAATCCATAGAAATCTGATCTCATTTCCACAATGGAACCTCTAGAGGCTGAAGAAGACCCGAAGGACGCTGATGTTCGGCCTTAATACGCTGATAAGTTATGCAATTACTTACATAACTCGCCACATCGCGCTTCATGCTTTCCCAATAATAAAGACGATGCATATCGGCATACATCTTACTACTACCAGGATGAATGGTATACTTAGAACGGTGACAGTCATCAAGAATGTCATGTCTAAGTGCAAAATCAGAAGGCACAAAAAGACGGTTCTTCTTGCGAAGACACCCATGAGAATCAATTCTGAAATCCCGCAACGCCTCATCACAGGATCTAGACTCACTAAGCTGAATAAGATGCAACAAATCAGGATCACGCCGCTGAGCATCGGCAATATGATCCAACAAAATGGGTCGAGCCCCCAAACTAAATAATAGAATAGGAGAATCAAAAAATAAAGCTCGATCACAAATTTCACAAAAAGATAGAGTCTCAAGAATATCCCATTCGGTAAGCATCATAGAAACAACAGCCGAATGTTTGTGACTAAGCGCATTAGCAACATGATTACCCTTACCAGGGGTATACTGGATATCGAAGTCATAGGAAGCAAGAAACTTGAGCCAATGCTGTTCTCATATTGAGTTCCTTCTGATTGAACAAATACTTCAAGGATTTATGATCGGTATAGAGAATGAAGCGCTCGCCCAAAAAATAGTGTCTCCAAATCTTCAAGGCAAAGACAATGGCAGCTAACTCAAGATCATGTGTGGCATAGCGAACTTCATTCGGACGTAGTTGCCTAGAAGCATAAGCAACTACCCGATCCTTCTGCATAAGAACGGCACCGAGACCACTACCACAAGCATCGGTGTAGACAACAAGATCATGATTCCCCTCGGGAACCACAAGAATAGGAGCATTAGTGAGAAGTTCCTTTAATGTCAGAAAGGAAGCTTCACACTTGAAGGACCAAATAAAACGAATGCCTTTCCGAGTAAGGCCGGTGAAAGGAAGCACAACACGGGAAAAATCCTTAATGAACCGACGGAAATACCCTGCCAATCCAAGGAAACTACGAATCTCATGCACATTCTCAGGCCTCTTCTAATTCTAGATGGTTTCGATCTTTGAGGGATCGACAGAAATGCCATCGGAAGATACAACACGGCCTAAGAACTTAACCTTATTCTACCAAAAGTGGCATTTGGAGAATTGGCTCTAAGCTGATGGTGACGAAGAGTACTCAAGTCAATTCTCAAGTGATTAGCATGCTCAGCTTCAGACTTAGAATAATTAAGGATGTCATCAATAAACACAAGGACGAACTTATCGAGATATTCCTGGAATACTCGATTCATGAGATCGACAAAGAAAGAAGGAGCGTTCGTCAAACCGAACGGCATAATGAGCCACTCAAAAGAACCATAACGAGTGCGGAAAGTGGTAAGAGGTATGCTATCCTTCGCGACTCGTAACTGATGAAAACCTGTGGCAAGGTCGAGCTGAGAAAAGACCTTAGCACCACTCAATAAATCAAACATATCATCGATCCTAGGCAATGGATACCTATTCCTAATGGTTAACTCGTTAAGCTTGCGATAGTCAATGCAAAGCCTAAGAGTTCCATCAGATTTCTTCACGAAGACGACCGCGAATCCCCACGGAGAAAAACTGGACTGAATCAACTGCTTGGACTCAAGCTCTAAAAGTTGCTTCTTGAGTTCCTCATTTTCCTTTGTAGACATCCTCGTGGGAGGACGACTAACTGGCTGCGCGCCTGAAATGAGATCAATACGGAACTCAATTGCCCGCTTGGGTGGCAAACCCGAAACAGGTTCAAAAACATCAGAATTGACACAAGCAATAGGAATACGAGATATATCACCATCATCTCGAGAATCAAGAGAATGTAAAGCCATTTCGGAATTATCCATATTCCGAAGACCAAGTGATAGCTGAGTAGGCGAATCCGGATGTCGAAGATGCAAAATCCTCTCAGAACAAATAATCCTGGCATCGTACCTCACTAGCCAGTCCATACCCAAAATCATATCAAATCCCAGACAAGAAATAACGTGCAGATTCGTACGAAAAGAAAAGCCACATAAAACAATCTCAACATCATCACAAAGCATGCTAAGGGTCACGGATCCCCCAATAGGATTCGCAATCCTTAAAGAAGTAACCAAACAAGAAACATCCAAAGATAAATCATCAACGAGCTTTTTCGATACGAAAGAATGCGATGCACCCGTATCGAAAAGAATTCGAATACTACGGTCAAGAAATAAAATAGAACCTTCCAAAATAGATGGAGATATACCTTTGGGTTGAGAAGGACCTTCAGAAGCCTTAGCAGCATAAAGCTTGCTAGACTTGGCACCAGTCGGAACAGTAGGGCAAGTGGAAACATGATGACCTTCCTTCTTGCAATAGCGGTAGAAGAGAGTCTTAGGAAAAGCTCGAATCATATAATCAGGAGAACCATAATTGAAACACTTCCGAATGAAAGGTGTTCCAACAGACTGAGGCTGAGAATTAGAACCACCAGTCTTCTTCTTCTTAGAAGGAAAAGACCTGGACTTCTGAAATGGAAACTGCCTCTTGTTGGGGTTCTTGGAAACCTCAACATCCTCACCACTATCACACTCCTTATCGACGGTTTCGAGATGAAGTGCCGAATCCACCAACTCCTCAAAAGAAAGCTTATGCTGGAGCAACAAAGACTTCTTAAGATATTTCTTAAGACCAGAAACAAACTTCATATTCTTCTTATAAGAAGTGCTAATAAATTCAAGACCATACTTAGATAAAGCCTCGAATGATGCAACATACTCAGAAACAGAAGATTTCCCTTGCTTCAACTCAAGGAAGCGATAGGTCAATAAAACTTTTTCAGATTCAGGAACGAACTTGAGTTCGAATCGTCCCCGAAACTGAGTCCAAGAAAGAGTAGACTCATCAATTTCGGCTACAAGAAGCTCATACCAATCAAGGGCACGCTCTTGTGATAAGCTAGAAGCTACAAGAACTCTATCATGATCAGAAAGATCCATGCGATAGAAAATACGCTGACACGTGTGAAGCCAAGCTTGGACTTCAAGAACAGACTCGGAGACTTTAAACGGCTTTCCCCCAAGATGAGAAAAATCACTACACAGACGTGCAAAGGCAGACTTGCGAGGTGGAGATACTCGAGGAGGAACTGGAGGCTGAGTGCTCCTATACAATTCCAAAAACTGACCGGCAGACATATAAACGCCATCCGGATGTGAGCCACTGGATTGTCCGGCATCCGAACGTCATCCCCTTCCAATTCCAGCCATATGCTGAAAGTAAGATAAGAACAAGATTATTCACAAGTTAGATATCACCAATCCAAATATGGAATACTATGGAACAAAATGCATTCCTAGACGTATTTCCAATTTCTATCTACCACCAAAGGCACGGAAGGAATAGAGGCAAGATGGTTCAAAGATTTGTATCACTTATTACACTTTGATGTATTGTAATATATGCATCAATTCTGTGTTTATCATATTTTGTTCCGAACCTTGCTCCGATACCAAGCTGTGACTCCCCACCTCTATACCCACAATAGCCAAGGACTCTACAGGATAATGTCGTCAACTAACACGGAGAATAAGGCTGGTTAGGAGCGACCATCCATAGCCTTGCTCTAACTATCTACTGAATACATCGACAGTAGACAGACCAAGCAGGTCGACATATCCAACGAATACTTAAAACAAAACCATAGGTGGTTGGAGGATCTATCAGAACAAAACATAACAACTCAAATGTAATATACATCACAGAACAGTAGATCATCATATACACATAAATTTATACATAACAGAGTATACAAACTGATACACGTCAAGTGGTATAGCAAACCACAATATACAGAAGAATCCAAAAGAATACATATATAAGAGTTACAACAAAAAAGACTACACAAAAAGTTTTAACAAAAAGAAGCAAGCAGGATAGTCCATACGGAAGCAAAATAGGCTAAGTCCAAAAGCACCTAACCTGAAACATCTCGGTCTGACCCGAGTATAAAATACACGGGTCAGTCTAGCTAAACAAATCAGTTAGATACACTGAACAACAATAACCTGCAAGGTCACAAAATATAACAAATATCTCTAAAAGAGATAACACAATCATCTAACAAAAGATGAACCATAACAAGACAAGCCTCATATCATCGGCAACACAATAAACAAAGGATATGAATATCCCAAAACAAGCCAAAAAGGCAAATATCAAATACCAATGAAGGTAATACAAGTTCCACAAGGTAATTGCTATATATCGTGCGGCTCAAAAAGACTAACACCGAAGGGCGATACCTAGGGAATATACATATCAATGAAACATCAGAAAATTTGCACGTGCTCAGTACTGTATAAACAAGGATCCATGACCCGAAGACTCCAAACCCAATATCACTCGAGCGGTGACGAATGACCAACTCCGAAAGCGATACAATAGGGCAACAAACCCCAAGGCACAAACCCGAAGGTACAAACCCGAAGGCAACATACCCGAAGGCAACAAACCTGAAGGAGACAGTCTGAACACACTATCCCAAAGGCAACAAACCGTAGTGGTGAAGGTCCGAAGGCCCAGTACTGGACACCACTAACTGGAGGAATGTGTCATAACTCTCAAAAAGAAATCCGAAAAGTGGTAACATGAGTCCCATAACCACTCATACGCACTAAACAGTTTACTATCCGTTAGTTAATTTCACACTCAAAGCAGTACAAATTTTACCTCATCTCATCGGTAAACCAGATCAAAAGGCCAAAACGATCAATCGAATAGGGCGGCATTGATCGGAAAGATAAATGCATGGATTCATGGTCCGTGTTTTACCTAACCATTTAATCTCCTTTCCACTCCGCTCGAAGTGCGAAATTGTGTGTGTGCGTTTTAAATAGAATTTATAAATTAGAGAAGCAAGCTTTTAATACAATTTAAAAGATTATTTTATAAAAACCCGTGGATGAAGACAAAAAGGAATCATCAAGGTCAAATATGCATAAAAAACTAATTGGAATCAACTTAGATCGATACGAGTTGGAATCACAAACAAATAGGCACGCTAGGCAAAACAGGGAAACAGGAGCAGGTCGGTTGACCGGACTTCTTGAGTCGGCCGACCGAAATAGCCCAGAATGTTTCGGCTACAGCTTCGGTCGACCGACCAGAGAGTTCGGTCGACCGAACCCAATTCCTGCATTTTTCCAAACCTATAAATTGAAGTGCAAACTCTCCCAAATCGCAACTGGTCCAGCACGGACGCTAAGGGATTACGTCCATCGGCTACCCGGTCCTATTGGTTTCTCGATGCATCACCAAAAACATGTTCAAACATCAAAGTTAGGATCTTTAAAGATTTGAACCCAAAACATTAAAAATTTGGATATTCACCAATTCAATCCAAACCAAAAGCAAATGCATATGAATAAGTGTTAGGAATTCATACCCAACAATCAAAGATAGTTATAGACAGAGATGTGATGTAAAAATCTCACCTTTTCAACTCAAAAACAAAGATGAGAAGCCCAATTGCAAAGAAAAGACCAACCACTCTCTACTTCAACTCTACTAGCTTCAGTCTAAGATCAAAACAAGTATTTTCCTAAGTTTAAGTTTAGGAATTTCTGAAACTAAAGAGAGAAGAGTTGGAGAAGATGAAGAGGATGAAGAGGAGGCTTACCAATAGCTTCACTTTGATTTTGGAGCAATAATTCAAGTTTGCAAGAAGAACTAGGGCTTGGAATTTCTAATTCTTCTTCCTTTCCCCCATTTTCAGTTTTAGCTTGAGTTTTAGAATTGAAAATGAGTGGATGGAAGGAGAGGGACTGAGTTTGGGTATTTAGTTTGCTAGTGGGATGAACCCAAACCCAAAACCCAATTAGAAAAAGTAGCAAAATTCAACTTACTCCAAACATATCAAAGCTTATACTCAAAAAGATCACAAACGCCATTTTGAACTCAATGGGAGTGGTTTCGAGCCCTAATTCGGCCGTTTGCAAAAAGTAACATTTCGAACCTAAAATCCGACTAACGACGCTATATTTAAATCAAACATTTAAATATATAATCGTTAAATATGCGGGTTGTTACAGTGATTGGATAGTATTACTCTGTAAGATTCATGGATTTAAAAGGCAAAAGAAAACTGATGTTTTGAATTCAGAAGATAAATTAAGTTGCTCGACAAAAAAGTATGTATTTAAATTTCTGTATGAAATTTGATGGTTTTCTAGTCTAGCCACTTGGCTTTTGTTTTTCTTTTGAAATCTGAGAGCCCATAGAGGCATTTTATAGTTGTACCAATCTTGCCGCGCAAAGGAGACGCTGACAAAAAATTTCAAAAGAGTTAGAAAATTTTTGATAAAATTTTGATAATTTAAATTTTGGATTTAAATTATAATTTGGATTTTTGGGTAAATAATAGAATTGGAACCTATGGATGAGTTTGGAAACTTAGAAGGATGTTTGTGTGTTCTTAATAAAAAGATGGTTTTGTAAAGTTGTTAAAAACTATTTGGAATTGGGAAATAGTAAACGGTTTGTGGACCATTCTTCTTAGCTAGCAATTTCAAGGACAAAATTCTTTTAAGGAGAGAGGAATGTGACGACCTAGAATTTTGGACATTTGAAATTGGAATATTTAATTGATTTTAAATATCTAAAAGTTAATGTTTAACTTGAATTTCAAATATCGCTATTCATAGGGTAATTTAAATATTGAATTTAATAATTGGGAATTTGGTAAAATAGAGAATTTAGAGTTTCAAGCTCGTTAAAAAATATTTTAAAGGCTTATAAAATTTATAATGATGATACTGAAAATAATAGAAGTTTTTAAATTAGAGATTAAAAGTGTTTTGTACAGTTTTAAAATTTTCATTGTTTAAATTGATATTAAAAAATAGCCTTCCGAGACACAGTCTCAGATTTCGACGAAAATAGTTCCATTGGGTCCGTTATAATATATTATTATCGGATTTCATTTTTCGAAGCATTTGGAGTTGCCGTGTGATCGTACGATATATAAACGCGCTAAAATCTATATCGAAAATTTAATAAATAACTGGTCCAAAAGGTTATCTTCTCAATACGATCAAATTTGGACTTGAAACCTTTTCCATTGCGTTCAGAATGTGGGTATAACCTTATAAACGCCTAGCAGCACGCCTCGATAAGATGTATAAATTTTAAGCTTCGTATTTAAGACGATTTAAATTTGAATTTGAATTTAAATATAAATAATATTATTGCAGTATAATATTGTGGAAAGCCTTTATAGACACGCATGGAAATTTATTGCACGTGTCCTTCCTGGTTTACACGCATTCGTTTAAAAAATAAAAATAGAAAAAGAAACTCGAGCCAGTTAAAAAAATAAAAAAATTGATTTCCTTCCCTCTTTCTAAATCAATACAAATGGCCGACTGTTAGAAAATAAAATTGCCTCTCCTCAAACTAATAATTGTGTGTAATCGAATCAAGAGATAATGGCGACGACCCTTCCTTCCACTTCTTATTCAAGCTTCAAATTTCCACTTTTCTCAATAAATCGAAGTTGAGTTCGATGTTTTCTTCATTCGAAAAGGTCAGACAATTGAAGATCGAATTTAGCTCGACTTCGAAAATTCTTGGAACTTCTTACTAGCACGGCAAGCATAGGAGGCAGGCTCGCAATGGTGGCTCGATTGTTGGGTCACGGTGGAAGGAGAAGACTCGAACTCAAGGCCGGGGACGAGTTCGACTGGCATGGTCGCGATGGCATGTGGCGAGTTTCTGAGGCTTGCGAGTGGTCGTGGTGGGATAGAGGAGTCGTGGGTGTCAATCAAGTCAGTGAGGTACGATTTTATTATTATTTTTTCTTTTTTCTTTTAAATTTAGGTTAATACACACATATATATACATGATTGAATAAAAAGAAATTTTTTATTAACAGTAAAGCAACATTTTGTTTTGCTATTTTTCAATTTAAAAGATGTACAAGAACATTTGTATGTACAGTAAAGATAATTGCTATTTTGATTTATAGAAAATAAATTTATAAATGTAAATATATCTAGAAAATATATATTCATGCTTGCTTTGGCTTACTGTTGCTTTAGGAAATGTATTATGGTAATTAGTTTGTTAGTTAACTTATTTAATTAATTTAGTCACTAAAAATAATTTATTTAAAGGAAAAATAGTTTAAATCAAAATTATAGTTAATTAAATTTATTAAATGGTAATGGATTATTGGAGTTAGTTCAAATGTTAATAAACCATAATGTTTTTACAAGGTCAAAAATTGTAAAGAGGCAAGCCGGTTTGGACTGGATTGCAAACAAAAGCAAAGGTGAGCTAATCTCACTCATTTGGATTATCGGTTAATTTAAATAATCACAATTTAAATTATTGGATTGGTGGCTTGAATTGATGATTTATTATCAGTATGGATGTGGTATATTATCATATATATTGGAGTGATTGATTCCCTCATTATATAGCAGATAAGACCATATGCGCCCCGTATAATAACGGATGACCCCATATATTGCAATATTGCACCTCGAAGTGGGATTGGTATTTTATTTGTTGACTAACATCTGTGGATGCAGGGAAATAGGTTGTAGGGATCCAACTGGATTCTTAAAAGTGTGAAATTTATTTTATATTCCGTGATATGATTTATTTGATAATCTGTGTTAGATTATATTGGTAATTGAAATTATTGAATGCTGTGGTTTGACTGATTCTGTTTGCATATTTTAAGATAACGAAAATATAAGAATTAGATTTTTGAAGGAAATTAAAGGAGATAACTTTAAGTAAAATAATTTTAGAGAAGCGGATAAATTAAAAGAAGGAATTTGGAAAAGAATAAAAAATTGATTTTTAAAACCTAATCGAATATATTCCAAGTATGGGAAAAAGATTTTGTATAAATGGGGATAAACGAATTTCGAGAACTTAACTTATATTGTTTAAAATTTAAAGAATTTATTTTAAATTCGGGATTTAAAATGGTTTGGGAAAAATAAAGGGTGAATTTTGAAATTAAGTATGAAATTAATATTTCACATTTAAATAAGATTTTAAATCTAAATAAAGGAGTGAATATCGAATCAATGGGTTTTGAAATAAATCTGGAAAAATAAAGGAAATTATTTTGAAATGGAGTTGGTTTTGGAAATCGATTTGAAAACCAACTAAGTGTTGAATCTATGATTAAAGGAGAATGAGATTGTGAAATTTGTAAACAGGGTTTATAAATAAAGTGAAATATTTATCAGTGGATAATTTGGAAGTATAAATTCAGGATGGAAATTTATAAAGGAATGGGTAATTTGTTTTAAAAATAAAAGGTGGTTTTATTTTTAAAGTGTTGAAAGAATTTACGGGATTGGGACGTAAATTAAATTAGGATAAATCAAGCAGGATTTATAAGGATTATATGGGTTATGCTGAACGTATTTCCCTGGAAAGCCAAGTATATTTTCAAAGAAAGATTTCCAAGCATAAGTTAGAGGATTTAAAGTGGTTTTAAAAAGAATGTTTTAGAAAGAAATTATTATTTAATGGTTTTTAAAATTTGTAAAAGTAAATATTTATTAAGTTAATTTTATAAGTAAATTATTCGAAAGGTTTGACTAGTATTATGATTTTAAAGATAATTATTTAATATTTATACCTTATAGAATAACTTTCATTTTAAAATTAGTTTTTGGCTTAAGTTTTAATATGAGAAATTATTATAAAATTTCATAACTAGTATTTTAAATAAAGTGTTTTAAATAGTTTTTATATTAAGTGTTTTAAAGTATATATTTTTGGATAAAGTGATTCAAATTATTTAAAATCTAAAATATTAATATTTGGTGATTTCCAGTGGAAATAAAACAATTGGGTGGGAATTTATTCCGTGAGAGGAAAAGTGATTTGCACCCTTCCCCTTTAGATTTGCATACTATTTTTCAATTAACGAGAAAGTGAGTGCTGCTGGAGGAATGGTCACCATTCCAAAGAATTTTTCTTCTAATTTTATCTATCTTTTCAATTTGGAAATAGATAATAACACATCTAATAGATCGAAAGAGCTGATAGGACTGAGTTAATTAGGATAGTACTGCCAGCTCTAGAGAGGAATCTATTGTTCCAGTTGGAAATTTTTTTATTGATCTTATCTATAATCACATGCCAATCCTCTTTTATTAACTTGGTTGGTCTAATTAGAAATCCTAAGTATTCTATTGGAAATTCTAAGGTTTTATAGTTGAAGATCGTAGGAACAAGATTTTCAACCTTACGAATATTCTTCAGAACAAGAACAATACTCTTTGCAAAGTTAATTTTAAGGGATGAAAGTATTTTGAAGCTATGTAAACTAAATTTAAGAGTTGCTATGTTGTATGGTAAATGATAAGATCTGCGAATTGAAGAACTAAAAGTCCATCACTAGTAATTTCATTTCCTAGGGTTTCAAAAACGCCATTAGTAATTGAAATCTTAACTGTCTTAGTTAAAACATATGTGGCTAAATCGAAATGTAAGGGCGACACTATATTTCCTTGTCCAAGACTACACTTTGATTGGATTTTGTTTTCGGGAATACCATTGACCATTATACTTGAGTTTCCTATTTTGAGTAAGGCCATAATCCAACCTACCCATGTTGTACTGAAACTACTAGCCAAAAGCAAGTTTCTAAGAAAAAAACTAACTGATTAATTTGAAGGCTTTAGTGAAGTCAAGTTTTAATATGGCACATATGGCATTGTTCTTACAACAGTAATTAATAAATTCTTGAACAACGACAACCCCATCCGTGATATTTCTACCCTTAATAAAAGCAGATTAAATACTATCAATTAGGTTGTTCATTTTAGTACCCAATCTATTTGTTAATACCTTTAAAATAATTTTAAGAGAACAGTTTATTAGCAAAATAGTCTAAAATATTTGAGCTCTATCGTTCCCACTTCTTGTGAAGTAGGATGACGCTAGTAGAGTTAAATCTACCTAGTTGTAATTTGTCATAATAGAACTCATTTTAATTAAGTCAAATTTTAAAACATGCCAAAATTTCTGATAAAATAGTAAAGGAAATCCATCCGGTCCTAGCAACTTATCACTTGGCATGTCATTAATCGCCCTAAAAATTTCCTCTTTTAAGAACGAACTGTCCAAATCATCTAATGCTATCCTGGTATTTGTTGGGCTTAAATAAAACCATTTTCTTTGATTATGCGGCCTTTATTAGTTCAAATATCCTTGCAGTAATTAGTAAAGGCATTACTAAGCTCATTTTGGTTCGAAATTTGAATGTTGTTAATGATTATTGAATTGATGGTGTTACAATGATTACGACCGTTTGCTATCCTATGGAAAAACTTAGTATTCTTGTCCCCATCGTCCATCCATTGGAACCTAGACCTCTGCTTTCATATTATTTCCTCCTTTTAATGATTTTGTCTAGTTCTTCTTTTAAGATTTGAAAGCACGTTACGTTCGGATACGTTTAACCTTCTTGTTCCTTCTGCTTTATTTAATTTTAATATTTCAAATAATAATTTTTCTTTTTTCTTTGTCATGTTGCCAAAGACATCCTTGATCCATTTTTAAAAAATATTCTTAAGTCCCTAAGTTTCCTTATAAAAACCTTTGCGACATTTTTAGAGTATTTATTGACGTTAAGGCTAATGGAAATCCATAATTGTAATTAAATCAGAAAAATTTCTCTCTAAAAGACACCTTTTTTCAAATCTAAAAGTGTTGTATGAAATTCGAAGGTTCTCACAAAGAAGAATAATGGGACAGTGGTCCAAGTATAGTGAAGGAAGCCCCGTATCACGCTGCATTTAGAATCCATCTTCAATTTCCTCGGTGATGAAGAAGCGGTCTAGGAGCAACCTCGAAGGGATTGCTTTGGAGTTTGACCAAGTGAACCGCTTATTACAAAGTGGTAATTCGATCAAATTACCATTGGTAATAAACTGATCAAACTCATTCATAGTAGAGATGTCACATTCTCTAGGCGATCGCTTACCTATATACTTGGTGACATTAAACGCGTTACCTACAATTCATGAACCTATGATCAAGGATCTGAATTCTAGGCATCTCTGCAAAGAGCGCTTCTATCAATCTTATTATAGGGCCTATAAACATTGGTGACGTTTAAAATTGAATCATCACTTAAATTTGAGAAAATAGCTCAATGAATCCAGAACCACAATATCAGAATATAGCTCTATTTGAGCTTACCAACAATGACCGTGCAAACCTCGAAACTGCATCCAGAACCAGTATCCCTCTGTACTTCATCTGACAGGGCATCACATTCAACCAATGCCTTATCTAAACATGCTTCAAGATCACTTGTACTAGTCCCATTCAAACAAGCTGTCCCCCATTAGAAGCATCATCTATACACAAATACAACTTACCATCCATATTACATTCTTTATATTCTACCAATGTTTCTTTTTCATATTCGCTCTCTTGCCCATGAAATACCACATTCTCACATACTAAATTTTTAATGACCTTCCTTTTCGACCATCAAAATTCAACACTAATTACATCAACGGTATTCCAATGCTGAACATCCAATCGTCAAAAAGGCAGATTGTTAGGGTAAAAAAAAGAAAAAGAAAATGAGTAATATAATCTCATAGTGGAATGACAACATATAATATTACAAAGATGGTAAAAGATGTCACTCTAAAGTTCATAGTACATTAGAGTTAAAAACAAACCTCGTTAGCCTGGATAGTTATACCTCCTGACCTTACAATTGCTGATGGGTATATATATATTAATACATCGAAAATAAAATACTAAGGCAGGTGAACATCCAGTTCTACTCTATGAGCTCCATGTCCCACCAATGACAACCTGGAAAAATACTCGGTCTAACCTAAGCAATATAATAAAATAACACCTGTATTGGTCTAGAAATATCAACATGTGAAAACTCAAGTAATATGACGAACATATAATAATTCTATGAGACTATGCTGCTAAACACGGAACGAGTTTTTACCTTACAAGAACAATATCCATGCATAAAAGAATGCAAACACATTTAGACAAAACCCAAGTTGTAAAGATTGGGTATAAACAAGGTTAAAATCCAAACTTAAAGAATGGACATAATAATTAAACATCAAGAAGAACTCCGGTCACTTCTTGATGAAATTACAAAAACAATTCAAAGATTTGAATCAACAACAAAGAAGGAATTTTCCACCAATGGCTAGGGGGTTGTAACGACCCACCTTTATGGACGGTTAAAATCAACAATAAACCACACATGTCTAACTCAAACCATTCAAAAGGGAGGATTTTCAATGTGATAAATAAGAAAATAAGAGAAAAGAAGGGAAAACAAAACACAGAATCTTGTAGTGGAATGAAAAAATAAAATAATCAAGTAAACAGTTCATGAATCTATTTTATAATATACATTTGATTACACAATTTTTACAACAATCAGAGTCCAAACAACGACATACCAATAATTATGCAGTGGAAAATTACTAATAATATAACATACCAAACTCTGTCTTTGTCCTTCGCAAATAATTTCTTCAACACTGAAATGCTCAGGCTGACTCAAGCATAATAAAAAGATAAAACACTCGAGTCAGAACTAAAATTTCTTATATAAGTTAAATCAATAACAAGTAAATATGAGCGTAATAGCTTCAGAAATGTTTACGGGATTTCACATCTCCTATCCAATGTATAACGTGCGTGCAATAACTTAAGAGATGTTACGAGATTTTCCATCTCCTAAGGATCCATTAAACTATCTATATGTAGTAAAATACGCTATATATAGTGTCTATCAGTAAAGTGAAGTATTAAAATAGCATTAAGGCGTTACCTATATCATTTTTAACATATTTTTATAGGCATCGTAATCTATACATTACTGTAAATTCAACCATAAACTGGTGGGCCATCAAGGAGCACTCCATAGGTACGATAGAAACCAAAATCGCAGTGGGCTCGACAAAGATAATATAATAAGGCACGCGAGGCAATGCCCAGGGTTGGATTCCACCGTTTTGCACTCCCAAAACGATGGTAACGCGTAGTAGCCACTATCGTCCACCTCGAAACAACACTCCTATAATCGCGGGTGGCCACCAATCTATCATAAAGTAACAGATATGGTTTCAAAGAGCGTGTTCGATCGGGGAAGCGGCCCCACTTGGCCTAGTATAGCTCTTGTTTCGGTCATTTTAATTATAACTCGAAAGTCAAGGCTATCCATCATCGTTCTCTTTCTTCAAATCCAGCAAACGTCTTCAATTCAACCACTACATTCTGGATAACATCCACCGCGTACACAGTTGTTAAAGTGGTTCCAATATTGACAGAGAATATGCCAATAAGAGGACCCATTCTCTTCAACAGCCAAACGCTATTTTTCACACCGGTTGGTTCTTTTACATTTCAAAATCAATTCATGTTTGATATCAAAATATCATATTCAATTCAAAATATCCTTTATTTCAAACTCATCATATTTACCCAATATATGTCATTTCCACTTGAAAATATCATTTCAAAATCGAATTTAGGTTATAACCTCATTTAACCACGTTCGCACTTAAATCAAAGATTTAAATATAAAAATTCCAACTTTGCACAGTTTGAAATTCTAGAAAATAGTTTGAATAGTTATAAATGTTTAAAACAGTTTATATAGTTTAGAGATTTAAAATAGTTTAATATAAAATGGTTTGAGTATTGAAAATGTTTTATATAGTAAAATAGTTTTGGAAAATCTAAATAATTTAAATATTAAAAATAATAGATTTTAAACAGTTTATATCAAAAATAATTTATTTTGAAAATAATATCAAACCAATATATATTCTTTTCCATTTCAACATCTGGACCCATTTCAATTTCACTTTACTGGTTTAAAACACTTAAATCAATTAAACCGTCATTGTTCAATTTTAAGATCCAAATATTTAAATAATTCAATTTCCAAAATTAAAGTCATATATTAATTACAATTTCACGTTTCCAATTCAACAATTTCCATTTTACCGATTTAGTTTCAGCATTTCAAAGCTTGAATTAGAAAATAATTCAATTCATATAAATCCAAAAATTTATTCCTTTCAAACAATATCATTCAATAAAAATCCAAATTTCAAGATTTTTAAAACTATTTAATTTAACCAGTCTGGTGTCCGTATATAATTTTCTACCCTATGGTCGATTGATCAGTTATTTTAATTTTAACTTCAAGGATGGATATATATCATTTCAATCCAAATCAAAGTGTCATAGGTATATATAATTTCAACCTATTTCTTAATTCATTTGAAATAATTCAAATAATAGTTTATGTGCTTTTAATTAATATGCAGGTTAATAACAGGGATATATATAAAGAAATAAACACCCAATCATCCAAAAATGTCAACAAATAAACATCCATCACGGTCAACATCCAAATCAGCCAATCAATCACAACAATTAACTAGTTATCAATATCCGGTATTTAACTAGTAATTCGATTAAAAATTAATATAAATGTCAAGTTAATTCAATATAAATTCAAATTAAATTTAAATGACAATTTAAATTACTAAACATCAATCAATAAAATTCAAATCACTCCATACATTTAATTCAACAAACATAAGAAGATTTAGTATTGCGTGAGTGGGTAAAATCACTCACCTTTTATTTTTAGCCCAAAAAAATCCAAACAGAAGCGCAAAATCCCAACTGTCTACAAATTCTACCAAATCAATTTCATGTTGTCCACAATTTCGATATGAATCCAACGGAAGAAACCGCACGTGAATCAGAATTCGTATGAAAAAGTTATTCATGTTACAAGAAATATTATTAAAATAATAATTGGTATATGTTTAATAAAAAAATTGTAGCAACCCGCAGTTCCGTACCCTTTGAGTTGATAATAATTCACTCCTGTTCAACCCAAATTATATGAAAGAGCGAATAACTAGGGTAAAGAAGAAGAAAGAGATAGAAGAAAATAGAAACAACAACACAGAATCTTACAGTCACAGCGGAACAAAATATAATATATAATATATAATAACAGATTTTTATGCAAAAGAATCTGTATCTTTTTATACTTACAATCATTAGAATACAAAAATCAATACATCAATCTGGACAGTTATAATCCTTGTCCTTACACAGCAGAAATATAAACCAAGTACGAAAATGCATCTGAACTCCTCCAGCTCGTCTCATGAGCTCCATAGCATCCTATCCTGAATCTGTAATACTCGGTCTGACCCGAGCATTATAATAAAATAACACCCGAGTCAGTCTGGAAAACCAGCATGAGAAAAAGACTCAATTTGAATTATTAGAGTTATCAAAATCCTTTGAAAAACAGAGGTATCTCGTAAGACCAAGTCACATATAAATACGGCGGGTTTTTCCCTTACAATAACCAAAATATTTTATAGAAAATCCTATGATATTATAATAGTATATAAATACAAATACTTACTCAAATAGCCAAAATTGTTACATTTATTAAATTCCAGCATCCTAGGCTCAATAAACAAAACCGCAAAGGCTCGTATTGGAGAATGGATTCCATACAAAGATTGGACCACTGGGGTACCTCCCATCACATTACACCTCTACAACAATGTACCGAGGACCTCGCCGAGATCTCCTGCTACACACGACCAGCCTACCCCTAACTTGGATAGACCGAATATGTTATCACCCCGGGTGTTCTCACCCTTACTATCGAGCGCTCTCTCTTTCATGCACAACCATATCCATAATACATAGGTTTTGGAGGATGTTCAGAAAAGTGGTAACATACCCAAATTGGATGTGATCCACTTAATTTTGCTGCATCTCCCTTGTTTTAGTCATTCCCGGTTGATGAGACTTGAGCCTAAGCGTTACTTTTCAAGAAACAATTCTACTTAGAATGCCCGTCGTCCTCCAATGACGATGTTCTGATAGCATTCCTCCATACAAGTTATCCTGGGTCTGGACAAACCGAATCACCATCTTCATCATCTTCTCGGTATTCATTTGTAACGTTCAAACCTGATCGAAGTGGTTTTCGGATAATTAAAATCCGATCCAGGTCTCTTCAAAACGATTACGAAATTGGCCAATTATTGATAGTCGGTTATTTAACTATCAATAAAACATCCATAAGTAGACACCAGGCCTTATTATACATTTTTCCCCAAAATATCTATTTTCAAAATATCTTTATAAGACATACCGATTCCTTCTAACACTTGAAAACAATTTCAAATACTTAAATCTGTAACCGGATATTTCTAAACGATCTCAACACTTACAATTATTTCCAAATTTCCATTTTTATACTTAGGAAAATATTGCAAGCCTTATTTTCCAAAATCTTTCAAATATCAACACACAAGAGAATATTTCGTAACTTATCTCATAAGTCTTTGGAATCACTAATAAATTCCTTTTTCAATTTCCAAAACCCAGTATACTTATTTATAACCCCATTCAACAATTTATAACTACTTTTATAAATTCGAATTTCATTTTCAAAATTCCCATATCAACATTTTGAAATTTCATTTTCTCCAAATCCCTTATAAAATTCCTTCCCTCAAAATCATATCTATATAAAAAACCCCATTTAGAATCATGAGAGAATTTATGAATCAAAAATTTCAATCACTTCAAAACTCTATATATATAAAATAAGTATTTAAAAAGAATAATAATTTATTTTAAAAAGCATGTTCAAGTAATTATTTAAAATATCGAAGACACTTTTATAAACATCAATAACTCTTTTTTAGACAAACAAATAAATTTTCAAAGCTGATTTTAGAGGTTAGAATTTACTGAAATAATTACTTAATATTCGAAAATCTGCTTAACGATGCATTCCAATCTTAACTAGTTTTAAACTCCATAGTTTTAAATAATAAAATTTTCCTTTTAATAACAAACTTAACTTCTTAGAATTTAAAAATATATTTTAAAAACCTCAATAACCAATTCAATTTATAATTTTCTCTCGAATCATATCATATCACTTCCATTCAGATTTCCTTAACCATTCTCACTTTCAAAAATAGTTCTACTATTTTTTTCTCACTCTGTTTCCATATTCTAATATAAATTCCCTTGTTAATTTTATATTTCCAATTTAGCAACTGATATCATTTATCTTATTTATAAACATCATTTATAAACTCTTATACTCTTTTGAATTCTATTTGTTTATAAAAACAATCTTATTTATAAAACTCCATTCTACAAATCAATTTCTTTATAAATCTCATTTATGATTTTTCAATCTATTTTTAATATCGATTCAATTCTTTTTTTATATTTTTTCCCAACCATCATTTATAAATTTCTTTTTATAAAATTCATTCTTAAAATGCCCTTTTAAATATTCATAAAAGTTAAGTATATCCAAAAAAATCAAATATATTTTTCTAACTCAATTTCTTTAAAATAACCCCAATTCCAGTATAAATATTTTTATATCAAAAATTCATTTTATACCTTCAATTTTAAAAATATATTTATGTTATTTAAAATATCAAAATTCAGGCTAGTGCTACAATAGCATCCAATAATACCAAACACAACAATAATCTATACTAGACTATTCTACACAATCCACATATCACAATATATGAAATTAAATTCAACATTTTGAGGAATCCAACTAGATCCATCCAACCCGTTTTCCTGCATCCAGAGATGTTAATACAATATAAAAATACCAATACCACTTCGAGGGGGATATCGTGGTATATAGGATCATCTGCTATTATGCGGGGAGCATAGGGTCTCATCCGCTATAATGTGCGAGAATATCACTCCAAATACTAGTATATATATTTCTATATATATTAACATTCAATAGATAAACATTTATAAATAGATACAGCATTCAACAATTTATTACTATTAAGATAAATTTTAGTGATCCAAAAGAGTGAGAATTTTCTCACCTTGTTTTAAATTTTGCCGAACATCCAGATTTAAACTAGATCAAAAATTTCAGCTAACTCTGATTGAATCCAAATTAATTCCAATTGTCGCATTCATTGAGTTGGACCTCGTAAAAATGAATTATGAATTCATTATCATCGATAGAATATAACAAAAATTAATTTAAATGGAATAACATATTAAATTTTTTAAATTACCCAGATATTAAAACCGAGAGTTTCATATCTTACTTTCGATAATGCAGTCGCCTAACGAAGCAACCACGAATTTCCTGATCATCTAACGGTGACACATATCAAGGCAACAAAGGAAAATGTGAGGCATCGCGACTTGTATCTCCATCTCCAATCAAACTCTGAACTATTCCGTCATTAAACGAATCCACCATCTCATCTAACGACAATGGCAAGCTCGCCAGAGCCCCCACTTCATCACCATCAATTCAAGCTCGTTTCCAACCATCATCAAATCTGACCATACTGCCCAACGAAATTGCCAAACTCCTCCTCTCTGTGCACCGCATCTCCCCGACCCCTCGTCATCAAACCCAGCCTTCCCTTTAAGATCGTGACTTCACCACCAGGTCACCGTAGTAGGCTCGTATGCCCTCACTTCGCCCATGAGATCAACACGCACTTCCTCAATATCGATCGTGACCCTTTCCCCTCCCGTCCATCGAGCGGCTACAAGTTGCTCTACATCAGAGATGACTCGATCGTGATTCATTTCCTTTTTTTTCTTTTGTTTGTATGTCGGACGAGATTACGTTCTTTCTTTATTTTTCATTTGAATTTTTTATTTCAGTTTACATCCTCATAAGCAGATATCGTTTATAAAGGAGACCGGCCATTTTGATTTGTTTCTTTTTATTTTATTTTAGATATTGTGACATTTCTTTGAAAAGATAATGACGGAAAAGAGACGTGATTTGAAGGAAGAAGGGAAACATTGCGTGTTTGAATGGAGAAGGGCTGATTTGATTTTTGATCTGATTTAATACACACACACACAGATATATATATATATATATATATTCATATTATTCCAATACTCGTTATCGGTAACTAAAAATCTGCAGTCCCTATCAAGGCATTCCACTAGGCATTTATAATGTTATAGCCCTATTCCAAATGCAATGGAAAAGGTTTCGAGTCCTAATTTGATCGTATGGTGAAGACAACTTTTTGGACCCAATTATTATATTAAATTTCGATATTAATTTCGGCGCATTTGTATTCCGTATGATCAAACGATAACTCGAAACACTATGAAATTTAAAATCCGATAATAATACAATATTATGAATCCAATGGAACTAGTTTCGTCGAATTCCGAGACTGTGCCCGGATCGCTATTTTAACGCGTCGATTAAATTGACGATTTCAAAATTTTACCAAATCGTTTGAAAATCCAGTTTTATAATCTTACCACCTAAATTATAATCCCAAATCCAATATTTAAACCATTTAAATATTCAAAATTAACCGTATAAAATCCGAGTCGTTACAAAAATAAACAAAGTTTAATACTTACGTTTTTTCCAAAATAAGGCTTTAGGTAAAGATGGAAGAACAAACTAAGACGAGGGCAGGACATGTAGGAAAAATGAAAAAATGAAACTCATGTCTCATAAAAGAAAGCTTTTGAATTTGCAAAAATGGGAGCTTTTGAATTTGCAAGCTCAAGTTTAAATGATTTTGGGAAAGGAAGATTTGAAATGGAGATCTAAACATAGGAAATGAGGCGGTGATAAAAAAATGAAGGAACAAGTTTAAAATGTAAACAATGTTATGATAAGAATATCTTTTATTTCCATTAAAACACCCTTTCTATTTAACACAGACGTGCGTTTCTTTTCTTAAATCTATTAATTGCAATCAATGTTTTCTTTCCTTTTAATTGAAATATTTTAATTACATTAATTGCAATTATTTACAAAATTAAATCTCAGAACAGATACCTAAAATGGACGAAAAATAGAATAATTGTTTTCTTTAGTCATTTAAACACGCTTATAAATTTTCTGTTTATACACCAAAGTAAAAATAATAACTTATTTAAATAAATTATTTTCTTATTCTTATAATCAATCTGTATGCTAAAACACAGTTCAAATAACATATATTTCTTCCTTTAAATCAATCATTCTATTCTATATTTTAATGAAATTAACATCCATTTTATTTGATATAAATGTTCATTTCGCTAAATCAAACTTTCCTTATATGTTCATAAAACATAAGCTACGTTTAATTACACCTTGTAATTTACAATTTAGTGCTTTCTATCCTATTAATCGAAATTATTTAACTACATCAATTTCGATTGTTTACAAAGGTGAATTTCAAAATGAGCTAAATAAATGTAATGACAAATGAAACAATTATCTCCTGTCTAATAGTAATTTAAATATATTCATACATACAAACGGGAGTTATACATTTCTAACTAAATAATAATTTGTCATCCCTATAATTAATCTGTAAGCTAAAATACATTTCAAACAAATAAACATATGTTTACACCTTTACTAAACTTATTCATTTTATTCTTTATTAAATTAACACTTGTTCATAATAATTGATTTAAAAGTCTTTTATATTAAATCAAGAATTCCTTATGTAATCTATTAATGTAAGCTTCCATTTTATTTCACTCAATCTACAGTTAACATCTTTCCTTATATTAACTGCAATATTTAATTACATCTAATTTCATTGATTCCCAAATAAATTCCAACACGAATTTAAAAATAAAATGAGAAATGAATAGTTGGTACATTTAAATAATTTAAACATATTAATACATTTATTGTTTACAAATAAGGAGTATGAATTTACTTAAAAATGTTAACACCAATTTCAATTAAATAACATATAATTTCACCATTAATACATCATTTATTTTATTCCTTACTAAACTTACAACTATTTTAATTGGCTGAAATTACATTAAAACAATTTTCAAGTCCGTTCAATCAACATTATTAAATCATATTCTAATAAAAAATTCCATTTATAATTCATAAAATTTAATTTCTGACAATGTTAATTTTCAAAATCTCATTTAATTTAATATTTTTTATTATCAAAAATACAGGTCGTTACAGGGATGCACCCCCCTCACCGAAATTATAGCTCTAGAAATATACTTGAGAACTACGATGGCTCTCGGAGACCACCAAGCCAGACCCCCGCCAACCTTTATCGAGAACCCAAGTATTTCGCATCTCCGCTCGCATACCATCGAAATGTATATAGAGTAGATGCGAAAATACCCTAATGGGGGCAACCCCAGCTTGACCCCCACTCACGCTTTGGTTTTAGTCATTTTCGGTAAAGGATGTCAATGCTCAAATGAGCAACAAATCCTCTTAAATAAAAGTTACACAAAGATGATACCTGAATCAATAGACAATAAATCAACTATCAGGAATATTCAAAATTATTATATATGGAGATTAAATCTTATATTCTTTTCACTACTCCTCGATTTCAAACTTCTACTATTTCTTGGTTGTAATGACCCAAAATTTTGGTTATTTAATTTTAAATGTTTAATTAATTTTAAATATTTAAAATAAATTTTGGAATTTAGTAATTCATAATTCAAATGTAGGGAATAATTAAATGTTTGAATTATGAGCTGAATGTTAATTATATGGATTTAATAATTTTATTTAACTCCTTTTAATTAATGAATAATATTGGTGAATTCAATTTGTAAATTTATTTACAAATATAAATATACCGAATAAATATCGATAACTAAATAGTTAAATTTGTGAAATTAGCCTTTCGGGTCAGAGTATCGATTTTTAAGAAACCAGTTTCATTGGATTCGTAATAGAGAATTATATTACACTGTCGAATTTCGTGGTGATCAGAAGAATCGTTTGGTCATGCGAGATCGAAATGCATTGAAATTAATATTGGAAATTTAATATTATAACTGGATCTGAAAACCTATCTTTTGCATACGATTGAATCAGGTCTCGAAACTAGTTTCATTGTGTTTAGAATAAGGGTATAACATATAGAACGCCAGGCGGCATGTATCGATCGGATTTCGAGAATTTTGGGTATGTTACGTTGAATATTTTATTAAATAAAATTAAAATAATATATATACACATACCCATGCTTTCATCATACCTCCAACATTACTGCCTATACTCACGCACGTCGGCCCGTACATTTTCTTTTTATAAATCGCATATCTGAAAGCAGTCTGTTCCTTTTATTTTTCATCTGCAAAATTCAAACTCCAATCCTACGGTGCGGTTCTTCGAGGCAACCCGAGGCCGAGATGGCCCTCGATGTCAACTAAGAATATGTTCATCGTGATGAGGGAAGGAGCTTGGTCGGCTGGATTAGGTTGTAGGGGACCATGGCGGTGGCAGATTGGCTGCGTCCGCTGGCTAGGTATGAGTTTTGGTTTTGCTCGATTTGACGAGCTATGGGGGAGCGCGATGTTGTGGGGTGGTCGGCGGTGGCGTACGACGTTGGTGGTCAGTGGCGCTATCGTGGGCGTGAATTGTTTTACCATGGTCGAGCTTTTTTGGGTTCGATTTTGTGAGGGGATGAATGACGTTTGGAGGCGGCGCGCGATAGGGTTGTGGTCGGTAGGAGGAGGCACGACGGCAGGCTGAGCGAGCGGTAGCGACGTCGCGTGACAAGGTCGCATGGCTTGAAGGCTTTCTTTGTGTTCAAGTACGGCATGTTACTGTGCACATTATTAAGTTTGGGAAGAAAGTGTTTTTTTAGGGGTAATTAGTTTTGGAATATAATTAGTTATTTAATTTTAATTTAAATAATCAATAACTTATAAAATATTTATCTTCCTCATAAAAGGTTGGATTCGAACGCCCATTTTGCGTTGGCCTCGTGTCATTGAGACCTATGCGATGGAGTTAGTTTGTTTCGATTTGGATCAAGCGAAAATTTTGTCTAAAATCGGACGATCGTTCGATTTTAGTCCTAAATCGGGACATTTCGGAGAAAATAGAAATTAATGCGAGTTTAACTCACATTTAATTTTATTATATCATGTCAATGATGTTATAAACATTTAATGATTGTTTGGATATTAGTTAAATTGTTTGATGGATTGTTTGGTAGAATTTCCATTTGGATAATTGATGACATATTGATTTGATCGTTATAAACCAATATGATTATATATATCATCCATATCCATTATTTTGGAAGAAAAATTTGTAGAGAGACGTAAAGGGGGTTTCTCACCCATAAATTTTTTATTTACATCTGTATGATGTTATTGATGGTCAATTGATATTAATTACTGATATTCCATTTAATAATTTAAATGTCCATATAGCGATTTCGATATATTGTCAATTACTAAATTTCATTCCTAAAACCATGTCGTATGAACTTGAGCTTGTGTTTCCACTAAACGAAATATTAAAATTCATTAATCATTTTGGTTAATGAAAATTAAAAATAATTAATCATTTTAATTAATGATTTTAAGATTTATCAACCAATTTAATAAAGGATAATTAAAATTGGTTTATCTTTAGATTTAATAAATCATTTTATTAATGATGTTTTATACTTAATTAATCGTTTTAACTAATGATTATTTAAGTTTAATTAAATATTTTAATTAATGATAATGGAGTTTAATTAATTAATTTTAATGAATGATAATTGAAATTAATAATCATTTTAATTAATTATATTTAAAAGTAGTAAATAATTTTAAAATAATGATATTTGAATTTAATTAATCATTTTAATTGATGGTTATTTTAAATTTAACAATATTTTTAACTATTGATATTTGTAATTTAGTTAAATCAATTTAATTAATGATGTTTTATAATTAAATAAATCGTTTTAACAAATGTTATTTCTAATTTATCATTTTAATTAATGGTATTTGGAATTTAATTAAATCATTTTAATTAATGATGTTTTATAATTAAATAGATCATTTTAACAAATGATATTTTTAATTTATCGTTTTAACTAATGATATAGGGAATCTAATTAATCCAATTAATTTATGATTATTTGAACTTAATTAACTATTTTAATTAATGGAATTTAAATTACTTATCATTTTAATAAATGATATTTAAGATGACTTATTCATTTAATTTATGATTATTTGAATTTACTTAATCTTTTTATTAATGATATCTAAAGTTAATTAATGATTTAGTAAAGTGAGTTAAGTAAATTAACTAATATATTAAAATTGCTTTAAAATCGACTGATTTAAAGTTAATAAACTTATTTAATAAAGATTTTAAAGTTGATTTACCAATGTTATAAAAGTGTTTGGAAATATTTATCTATTTTATTGAAGATAATATATATTTTTTATTTAAAAGAAAAAATGTTAGAAATTATCTTTAGGGATAATTAATACTGTTTTTAAAGTTATAAAAAGAAATTCGAACTCGATTATTGGGATGTTAAGTTGGATAATCTTCTGGGCGTTCGGTCAGATGTTGGTTTAGGCCTTCGGGTTCACGCACTTGGTTAATCTCTTAATGTTTCAACAATTAGGAACTAATTATAAAAGTGTTTTACCAATATGGAAATATGAAAATCAAGCACAAGTTTGATTCTTTTAAAAAGTTAAAGTTCGATTTCGATTCTAGAACGATAGTTTCGTAATAGATATCGCTTATATAGAAAGGATACAGTTATGCATTTAACATTAAACGTTGAGGCTTTAATTTGTTTCTATCTCGAAGGTTAAAAATGTCGTTAAGGAGATATCTAGAGGTAACACTACCTCAACTTGCCCGGCTTCATTTTCAATCGAGAGATAGGATTTGTTTGGAATCAACGAGTAGTGGTAAATATATGAAAATTTAATTCCCATATACAATCATTTTAATTTTCCCCGATAGTTGATTTAATAATCATCGAATTCAGCTTTCTTCATGGTGTGCCATAATGTGACAACCCGCCTTTCTAACCCCAGAAAGACGTATCGTCATTAAGAAAGAAAGGGATAGAAACAGAAAGAATGAATAACGACATCAGAATCTCACAGCGGAACGGAACAAAATATAATACATCAAATAACTATTACATAGTTATACATACATCAGTGTTATTCAATATCATACAACAGAACAGTCATATACATATATGTCCATACATACATCCAAAATACAGCATACACTAGCTACACAGCGGAACTACATTTATATAGATACATACGTCTGGTCTTCTTCTTCAAAGCCCCTCTAGTAAATCAATAATCCAAATACCTATCACTTGGCTACTCATAAAAATTTGAGTACCCAAGAGTTTATGAAAAACACAAAATATAAACTCCGGGTCAGACATGGGTCTGGTGTGAGTAAACGGTTAAAATTGTTTAACTTTGAAAATCATTTGAAAATAAAGGTATCACGTAAGGCTTTCCACACATAAATACGAGTAAGTTTTTACCTTACGCTAACCAAAACATTTTATAGGAAATCCAGTGATATTATAATAGTGTCTATAGTTTTCAAGTAAATAAAAAATAGCCGAAATTGTTACATTCATTAAATTCCATCTACTAGCCACGAAAGTGGGTAATACAAATCTAAACTGTAGGGTCTCGTAGGGAAAATGGGTTTCCAACAATGGAAGGGCTACTGGGGTACCGCCCGTCACAGTACAGGGCCTAGATCACCGTACCGAGGATCACTCCCGACCCCCTACAACACAAGGCCGGAACCATTCCTTACTGAACAGTCCCGAACAAGATAACCCCGCAGTTGTGGCCAACAACTGCCCACACAGCCGAAATAAAGGGACATCTAGATAGGGGTATACCTTGTCCTGCTTGGGCATGACCCACCTAACCTTGCTGCATCTCCCATGTTTTAGCCATTCCCGGTTGATGAGGCTTGATGCTGCGATCACCTTTATAGAACATATTTCTTAGAATGCTCATCGTCCGCCTGACGATGTGATGAAAGCATTCAATCCATACAAGTTCGTTCCGGGTTCGAAAGAAACCGAAGGCATTATCTCATTACACTCATTTTGGAATCACCCTCAGAGTTAACGACGATAATCCTTGCATTCTGAATCACCGTCTCGATCTCCAATTGAGATATGTCACGACCTATCGTTTAATTTGGATCGATGTGGTTTTCGGAATATCAAATTGATATCCGATCCCGGTCTCATCGAAATCCAAACGCCATTTTAAAGGCCAAGTTGTCTATTTAGCCTTAACAGTTTAATTCAGTATTAAGCATTTACATAACAGATATCACAGATAAATCATACACAGTCATCACAAATATATCCAGAATATATCACAACATATCATAGAATATCGCTAAACAGACACCAGAATCAATCAATCAAGAATTATCAATTCATACCAATATAGTTTTGATTTACTTAACACTTAATTAATTACTTAAGAATAAACTACTTTATTCTGCTTAATTAATTACTGATTAATTAACTTATTAAATTCATTGATTGTTACTTAATTACTCAGTTAATTAATTGATTCTTAATCATTAATTAATAACTTAATTATTAATTAATAAAATTTATTTACTTATTTAATTATCACAAATTATTTTAATTATTTATTTATATTAATTAATGTATCATTTAATTCTTAATTAATCACTTAAGTTAACTACCATTTATTAAATAACTTTAAGTAATTAATTAGATTTTGTTAAGTTAAATTGATTAAACACCAGATTAATTTCTAATTACAAATTTAATTTAAAGTTTTTAATTTAGTTACAAGTATAAGTTAATTTATAAAACTTAATTACCCATTAATTACCAATTACTTAATTAATTATTAATTTCCAATTAATTAATTATTTAATTAGTTAACTATTATTAACTAATTAAACTTTAAGTAATTAATTAAATCTTAAGTTCAAAGTTTATTAAACACAAGATTAATAGTATCCATCTTTAATTACAGATTTATTAAATCCTAAATTGTCTATTTAATTACAAGTATAAAATAACTTGCCTTCTTAATTCATTTACTTTAAATTAATTAAATATTTTACATTAGCAAACCTTCTTCATAAGTTATAAATCAAACTTAACATAAACTTGTCAACTTTGTTAATTTTATTATTACTAAATTTTACTTAGCAAAATAACTTAAAAGTTATTTAAGTTTATCAATTAGGGGAAGAACCTGAAGTAAACGTGTCGTTTACTCGTGTAAGGCATGAGACATCTCCACTGTTCTTTCCCGTGTTTCCCCCTTCTACTCTTTCTTCTTCTCCCTAATCCTTTTTTTTTACAAGCTTAACTTATAAAATTAAAACAACTGCAGTTCATTGACACTCACGCGCACGAACCAGAACGACTCGAAGCAAAACCCCAAAAATCTCCAACAAGAGCACGCGACCATCACGACACTCCATCGGACATCCAAACGCCACCATGCACGTGCACGGTGGTTCGCCGCATCTCCGGCAACCCCTGTCGCCACACACAAACCATAAATCGACTCAATATTTGAAATCAAAACTCAATTTTACGCGCAAATATTCAAAACAAAATACGGCATGTAGCTCGAACTCGAGACACGAATGCCCCACCGAAAACCACCTCGTTTTGCCATCAACCATCACCAGAGATAAAGCCCCTTCGCCTACTCCAAGACCAGACCCTCCTCAACCACCTCCTGGACGCACGATCCACTCGATCAACATATGGTGCCGAAAACAAAAATTTACAGTGCACAACAAAACTCGATTTCAAACCCTACTATTGCTTCATTCCACAAATTCTTGCATTTAAAAAAATATTTAACATTTTTCGTATGTTATTAAATCTTCAAGCTTTCATCATAACAAATTTCAACAATTAAAATTAATCGAATCAACAGATATTGACAAAAATGTAACTTTTATTCATATCCAAACTGCACCTTAAATATTGAACTAAAAATCACAATTTTTATACTAAAAATCTTAACTTTGTGTGTATAATCAAGAGATGTGATCAAATTCACAAATTAAAACTTTCGAATTTTAGCTTTTAATATCCTTTTACTTAAAACCTGTATAAACAGTTTTATAAGTTACTGTGATACTTTAAATTCATTTCAGGTTACAATTAAAGTTTTAAACAACCTACTTTATCTATAAATTCTAAGCTTAAGATATTATATATATGAAGATGTATAAGCTTTAAATGATGAAGAATATATAGCTTCCAGTACACAGAAATCATTACAGATCCTTTAATAACAATATGTAGCAACACAAACATCAGAAGCTAATTATCATATTTAAAATTTCAAGAAAAGTATGTTTACTCACCAGATAAATCTTTGAACAGAAAGCAAGATGTTGATGAAGAAATTACAGGTGAAATTTCCTGAAAACTTTTCTACCCTGAATTTGAATCTATTTAAATTTGCAAAGTAAAACTATTTATTTTCTTTTTCTTATCTCAGGTTTGCATCTAAATTTTTGTTAAGTTTTTGTAAACGAACACAAGAATATGATGTATATATATAGAAAGGCTTTGAACAGCTGTAGGTAATAACCAGACAGTCTACATGTTTGACCAGGTTGATTTTGTATTAAATTTTCTGCAATATGACATGATATTGTAACCTCGGCTGTAGGATTTCTTTGACAAAATATTGTGCTAATTTAATGCTTGTGTCTTCAGATTAGATTACATCTATTTAATGTTTTCTGATATTTGTAATTTGTACAAAGATATTTGTTTTATTTTTTTTTCAATAAGATGTGAATTCTTGTCTTCTATTGCATACCAGTTTTACATATATTTAATTTGTTTCTTTGTCTCTCTACATACTTGATTTACATAGCATTTTTGTTATAATTTTTTTGTTGTTAAAGATTTGTATTGTATAAATGTATCTTATAGGTAAATGTTTAGGTTGACGTACCTTATATATTTTGGGTAAACTTATTATAGTCATTGTTAGTATATTAGTTTTATTTTATTTGTATTGTTCATGTATGATTACTATAGTTATAATTTCTAATTTTATTCTATTAGTAATTTAAATTTTCAAACCTTTGATTTATAACATTCTTGTATTTTTATATTTCAATTTATGACTTATATTTTATATTTCTAGTTATAACTTATGTTTTTATATTTATATTTGTAGTTACATCTTATATTTTGTAATTAAATCTTATTTTTACATTTTTATACTTATGTTTTAATGTTCATGTTTAATATTGATATGATTATCTATATTTAAACACTATTATTTAAAGACTACAATTATATATTCATATGTATATTATCAAATGTGAAAGTATAGAATCTTTGATTTTTATTGAATAAGAGAAATTTTGTTATAAACAGTTTGAAAGATTCCATTTTAAATTTTCAAATCAAATTTTTCTTTACAGTCACATATATAACTGGTAAATGATCAAGATCTCATCAGTTTAAAATTTTGAAAAGCTTGTATTTCATTTAAATTAGAGTAAATATTATTTAAAATATATTGTCAAAAATTCCAGGTCGTTACATTCCTCCCCCTTAAAAGAATTTCGTCCTCGAAATTTAAAACAACAGTTAATTCAAAAGCTCTAATATTAACAATCCAAACATACATATCGTCCATACAGTAGCAAACAACAAGCAGTCTACCCTAACAACCATCACTAGTTATCCGGACATAAATCTGGATAAGCATTCCTAAAACTATCGAGAGTTTCCCAAGTACAATCTCTGGGATCCTCACTCCACTGCACCTTGACGAGTTTCACCACTTTGCTCCTAAGCTGCTTCTCGTCTTGATCCACAATCCGAACTGGATTTCTTACCACAGTCAAGTTGGGTTCTACTTGCAAATCTTCTTGAATTACTGGTTCTACAACCAGTGATGGATTATGAACAAATTTCCTTAAATAAGATACATGAAACACGCTGTGAATCCCAGACATCTGCTCTGGCAATTCAATCCTGTATGGTACAGCTCCAATTCTTTCCAACACTCGGAATGGTCCAATATATCTCGGAGCAAGTTTTCCCGTCTTTTCGAATCTTATAGCACCTTTGATTGGTGAAACTTTGATAAACACCAAATCTCCGATTTCAAATTCCAATGGTCTTCGTATTCTATCTGCATATTTCTTCTGACGATCCTGAGCAGCTTTCATTCTTTTCTTGATAAGCTCAACCTTCGCAGAAGCTTCTCGAATAAGATCAGGTCCGAGCACAAGACAATCTTTCGATTCAATCCAACAGGATTGGGATCCACACGGTCTTCCATACAAAGCTTCATAAGGATCCATCTTAATACTTGCGTGATAACTATTATTACAAGAGAATTATACTAGATGAAGATGGTCTTCCCATGATCCTCCAAAATCCAAAACACAAGCCCACAGCATATCATCCAGAATACGATTCAGTCTCTCCGTCTGTCCGTCCGTTTGAGGATGATATGCGGTACTCAATCTCAAATTTGTTCCCATTGCTGATTGCAGAGCTTCCCATAATTTGCTAGTGAAAATAGGATCACGGTCACTTACTATACTGACTGGAACACCATGCAATCTGATTATCTCCTTCAAGAAAATTTCTGCCAGAGAAACTGCAGTACGAGTTGCCTTAACCGGTATAAAATGGACACTCTTAGTTAAACGATCCACAATAACCCATATACCATCATTTCCTTTCCTGGTTCTAGGCAAACCATCGATAAAATCCATCGAAATCATTTCCCATTTCCAATCTGGAATTCCCAAAGGCCGTAATAATCCGGCTGATTTCTGTTGATCGCCTTTTACTTGTTGACAAATGGCACAACTGTTCATGCATTTAGCTACATCTTCCTTCATTCCCTTCCACCAAAAGACTCTCTTCATATCTTTGTATATCTTCGAGATTCCCGGATGAATATTCAATTTGGAACGGTGACTCTCTGACAACACTTCCTGCCTCAGATCCCTATCATTCGGAACACAAATTCTCCCGTTAATCCTTAATGTTCCTTGACCATCGATTTCAAAACTAGGACACTGACCTTTCCTAACTCTTTTGATGATCCTCCTCAACATCTTATCAGATTCTTGCTTGCTTGAAATTCTTTCAATAAGCGATGGAACCACTTCCAGAAGAGATAGGACTGCGTTCCTGCTAAGAGCATTAGCTACGACATTCGCCATTCCCGGGGTGTACAGAATATCCAAATCATAGGATGCCAGAAATTCGACCCACCGCTACTATCTCAGATTAAGATCTTTTTGAGAGAATAGATATTTCAACGGTTTGTGATCCGTGAACAATTCGAATTTCTCTCCCAAAAGATAATGTCGCCAGATCTTCAAAGCAAAAACAATGGCTAGCAGTTCATGATCTTCAAAGCAAAAACAATGGCTAGCAGTTCATGGTAATCGCTAGATCTGTTTCCTGCAACCAGTCGACTGGCTACTGTAATCAGTCGAATGACTGTAGGAAATGAAATTTCCAGGTTTCTGGATCAGTCGACTAGCCAATTGTAGTCAGTCGACTGACCTGCTTCTATTTGCCTATTTAGCCTATTTTGTGTTGATTTTCAATTTTTATCGATTCGTGGTTTTCCAATTTGTTGTTATCATTTATTATCGACCTTGATGACTTCTATTTTGGAATTTTTGAGTATATCCATTTTGATGGATTGGGAATCGATTTCTTAGGATTTAATTCACGTCTTTGAACGTGAAATTTTGGGGATTGATTGTTTTTACAATCATCTTTATGGTTTGTCACTTCTAAATACAAATGTTTCTATACTAGTAGTAATATTCAAACTCTTTCACAAAGATGATTTCAACACTATTTTCAATATCAAACTCGTTTATAAAACCGTTTTCCAACCTATTAGTATATACAAACCTTTACCTCACTCGTATGAGAAATCTAATTAAATAGCTTAGTAAAACAAGTGGTATGAAACGCTTGCGTTTACCTTATCGGTTAATTCTTGGACTTGTTCGATTGAATCTCTTGTGATAATTTTCGAGTGGAGACTTACAGTTTGTTCGTAAATATTTAAGTTAAGCCAATGGTTATGGGACATGAAGCTAAACTCATCTATTTACTAGCTTAGTGTAATTGACACTTCGTGATGATCGATGATGATCATTTTGTGATTTAGACTAGCATTGTGCGATGTCTCTTTGTCTGCGAGGGAGACTAAGTCCCGCTTCTGTGGAGCTTCTGCTCAATTTGGTAGGGTAGCGACCCATGGTCTTCGGGCCGTTTTGTGGAGCTTCGGCTCAAAAATTAATGGTTAGCAACCATGGAATAGCGTTCCGTTTTGTGATACACGTGTTGGTGAGTTTCCATGCTCCCCTTTTGTGATAGGCCTCCCCCGTTTTTGTGATTTATGGATTTCTATTGATGATTTCTAGAATTTGTGTTTCACCAATTTTTGTGATTTCATTGATAAGTTCTATCAATATTTGTGCATTGGTGAGTTTGTGTTTCAACAACTTTTACAATTGGCATTGTAATGTTTGCCAATATTTGCGACTTGGTGAATAAAAATAAAGAGCATGACATTCTTTTTTATCTTTGAGAAGATTCTTGTGATATTGGTTAATCTCTAGTTGATTTTCAGTTACATACTTATCACAGTATGGCTTTATGGTTATCATACGTTTTTGTCATATCTCTTATCCTATATCATTTTATCTGATATTTATAGCTGGGCTGATCCATTTATTATTTCCTTATCAAATAATACTCGGGTCAGACCGAGGTGTTACAGGTGCTTCTGCTTGACTCCTCATCATGGAGTATTATTTGACTTTTGCCTAACTACTTTAGATTGGTAGTTTATGTTGTTATACATTT
Organism: Allium cepa; assembly: GCA_030765085.1. Classification (NCBI taxonomy): domain Eukaryota; kingdom Viridiplantae; phylum Streptophyta; class Magnoliopsida; order Asparagales; family Amaryllidaceae; genus Allium; species Allium cepa. The sequence continues at coordinate 43,706,138 of CM060937.1, forward strand.
GAGATAGAGACTCCTTAATGTATACATATTTTTTTGTCTTGCACTTGTATCCATTCTCTTGTGATATTGTAGACCTTTTTGACCACTACTCTAATGTACACTTTCATGTGTTATATTCATATCTATTTCCGCCTTTGTGATATGGATACATGTGACTGATTTGTGTTATGTTTATTTCTATATTCGTTTCTGAAGATATTTTAGCCACTGTGTAATAGTTTTGAGTTAGTATCGGTATGTCGGATTTCCTCTTGAAATGAAATGCATGTTATACTATTTGACATACCGGTGCTCGCATAAAGCAATTACACGGATGGTCGCTCCTCAACAGCCTTATTCTTCGTGCTAGTTGACGGTATTACTTCGTAGTATCCTTGGCTAGCGTGAGTATAGAGGTGGGGCGTGACAACTTAGATGTGGAAATATTCGAATTCTCGGAAAGGTCTGGGGGTCCGGCTTGGTATTTGTCCGAGAAGTGTCACACAACATGTGGCCGAGCTCAGAAGTATATTATTAGAGGTATACTTTAAGGGGGTGCACCTTCCTAATCATTTGTTGGAAATTTTCCTTTCCTTATTTGATTGGAAAACTTTGAATCTATTTATCTTTAAATTGCCACGAGAAAAGCCGGCTCCTTATCACGCCATATAAATATTGATTTAGTCCATTCTATCAAGTTAGAGGTTACCTTAATTTGTCCATTTTATCAAGTTGGATGGCTACCTTATTTAGTCCTTTCTATCAAGTTGGTTGTTTTCCTTGTTCTATCTATTCTCTTCAGTTTGGATTTTACTCGGTTTATTTCCATTCGTTCAAGTCTGGTTTTAATATTAGTTTTGCCCATTCTAATTTGGATTTGTTTCCTATTGATATTTATTTCTGCTCTTGCATATATGGATGTTATTCTTGTGAGGTGAATACCCGTTCCGCATTAGCGGTGTGGTCTCACAGAACTTTTATATGATCCCCATTATTTGAGTTATCTCAGGCTGGTATTTCCAGATTGATCCGGGTGTTATTTATTTATAAAGTTCTGGTAAGACTGAGTATTTTTCCAGGTTGTCTTTAAAGTTTTAGAGATCGTGGAGGGGGGATGAAGATTCACTTATCGTATTTTTTATTTTCTGTTGTATTATACAGTATCCCTATCGGCATTTGTAAGGTCAGGGTTTTATAAATGTCTAGTTGATAAGGTTTTTTTAACTCTTATATACTCTGTATGTTTGGAGTAATAGTTTCTACTATCCTTGTTATATTATATGTTGTCAATTCCACCATGAGATTCTGTTTCTCTATTCTTTTTTTTCTTTACCCTAACAAACTGCATTTTCATTCACTTTGAGTTGGACATGTTTGGTTTACTGTAAGCTCAAAGGGTACGAAAAAAAGGTTTGTTAAATATGGTATCAGAGCGCGAGGTTAAGTGGGAACCTTGCCTTTGGTAGGGTTTGGCTCATTAAAGATCAGGTAAGAAACACCCTACAATGAGTTTGAGAGTATTATAAATTCGAGAGTGTATTTGTTAATGTTACAAAAACATATTATGTTAATTGGTCTACTGATTTTTTATGAATTATGGTCGAGACGTAGGTTGCTATGGTATCGATAGAGGTTTCTAAACACTCGAACAACGCCAACGGACATGGTATTAAAAAAATTTGGCAAATTTAATATTTTGCCTAGGATTATATTTTATATATAAAGGAATAATTTTCAAAACTCTATATAATTATATAGTGTGTTGGTTTAAATGTGATAATTAGTATTTATTATCATTATGGTTTGTTCGGTTATGTTTAGTTTAGATAAAAAGCCTTAACTGTTGCTTGTTACGTGCTCGGTTTAATTAGGAGCGTTTATAGTTTTGATTTAAAATGAACCCTTTGCGAATTAATTTTCTCAATTTAATTTTAAAGATGTTCGGAGAAATGTTAGCTTGAAAATTACCTTTTAATAATGGTGGGTTAAGGATTAAAGTTTAATAAAAAGTTGTTAATATAATCTAAATAGTGAGATATTATATTTAGAGAATAAATACTCAAGATATTCTATTATAATAAAGAAAGATCATTACAATGAGAAATGATTTTTATATGAAGGAAATTTTATATAAATTTAGTTTGTGAAATGTGTTTATAAAGAATTTTTGAATCTAAATCCTAAAATTTTGAAAATAATTTCAAAGGAAATTTTGAGAAATGAAATAGCGGTACTTTTGAAAATAACTGGAAGTGAATATATATTGGGAAGAAAAATTTAAAAAGATATGCATTTTCTTTGGGATAATAAGGAGGAAATCATTTCGATTAGTTTCGTGGTAATCCGAATAATTTTCTATGCGACGATCGACGTTTGCTTAGGCAAATGTTATGAAGTACTTAATAAATTATTTTCTTTATCATTGTGCGATTGAAATGAGTTCAAAACCGAATAAACCCAATGTAAATTTTAATAAATAAATTATTTAAAGTTATAAAAATATACGAAGTATGCTTTCAAAGATAAGTTTTGAAAATTTAAAACTAGGTAATTGGGTCAAATTAAATAAGAAGGTTTTGATAAACATTATTTTTGTTAAAACCATATAATTGTTTAAAACATCTTAGTAGCGTAAGCTATTTGCAGATTGGGTCAACCCATAAATAATATTCATTTTAACACTCTCAGTTAAAAGGTTAATAGGTTGACTTGGTTTTAAGAAACCATAGTTCGATTTGATCTCCACCTAGATCTTTGAAAAAGTAAAATAAAATTTGTATATGCTCTTAGGATATTGAAGATTATTATACATGTACATAAAGTGGAATAAGTTATTATTTGATGTTTTATAAAGAAATGACTTTATAAAATATCTTAAAACTTGGGTGAGAATTTGTGAAATAATTCATAAACAAATTAATATTGAATAAAATACTAAGTGAAAATATAAGTGATTTAGGAAAAAATTTAATATAATTAAGAAACTAATGAAATATAGAGTATAACTTTCCATTTTGTCTGAGTGAGCTTGGATAACCTTTTAAGCAATAACCAAAGGCTAATGAGAAAAATAGTACGTTCGGATAATTATCTATATTTTTGGATAATCCAAAAAAGTTTTGAACTTAAGTTAAAAATTTGTTTGTTAGTCATTTGACATTTTGAGACAATGTTAAATGATAAGTTTTTCCATATGGAATTTGATTTACTGTTAGTATTGGTTTATTCCTTCATGGAATTTGATTGATTGGATTTGATTGAATTGAATTGATTGGCTGTGTGATTTCATATATCATTGTTTATAAAGTTTAAATTTATAGACAAAGGATTTTAAATTATTGTTATTAGGACCTAAATCCCAGTGATTTTGAAAAAGAAAATTTTGAATATTTTAGGAAAGGAAAGATATTTATTCACTCTAGTTGATGTTTTTGGAAGAACCGGAATACTACTAGACGTTCCGTATTTTTGATTCTAGAGTTTCACCATACTTTATTAGGAGGAGGAACTCCTTGTCATTTTGAATTTTGATCCTTTATTTTTCTTATTTGAGAAATTTGAAAATAAATATTTGAATTGAAAAACTCGGGTATTTGGATCTAAATTATCATTTGAAATAATAGGATGCATAACATTTATTATAGAATATTGTTTGTATTTAGTCGCATATGATTGGGATATGGTTGTTGGTTGCATGTAGACTTATATCAGACTAGCTTTTACATGTATAATTACATTACATTGCTTTTGTCAGCCTGATTTTCTTTTAGATTATGTAAGTACCGATATGCAAGAGATTTCCATTTGATTATTGTGCACTTGAATTTGCATGGATGTGATAAATTACCTGTCAAAATATAAATTAAACACAATAAGGTATGTAATAAATTTATGATTTTATGCTCCAGATATGGAAGGCTGCTTAGCTTTTGTTTTCTTTGGTTGGTTTGGAGCCCGTAGTAGTTGTACTGATCGAGCCGCGCAAAGGAGACACTAGCGAAATTTTTTGAAAATTTAAGAGTTGGATTTTTTTTTTAAGAATTTCGAAAAAAATTTGACAATTAAAATTTGACTTTCTGGGTTATATGTTGGAAATTTTAAAATCTATTCGAGCTAATTGGTTGAAAAGTTAATAAGTTTAATAATTCATTTTAAATTGATAGTTTTAAACTTAAAGGTTTGGAAACATTCTCTACCTTAGGAATTTCGGGGACGAAATTCATTTAGGGGGAGAGTGCAACGACCTAAAATTTTGGTTAATTGATTTTAAATGTTTAAATAATTTTAAATATTTAAAATAATTGAATTCTGGAATTTAATATTTATAATTCAAATGTAGGGAATAATTAAATATTTGAATTGTGAATTGAATGTTAATTATATGGATTTAATAATTTTATTTAACTCCATATAATTAATGAATAATATTGGCGAATTAAATATGTAAATTTATTTACAAATATAAATAGACCGAATAAATATTGATAATTAAATAGTCAAATTGGCGACATTAGCCTTTCGGGGCGTAGTATCAGATTTTGACGAAACTAGTTTCATTAGATCCATAATAGTGAACTATATTACGCCGTCGAATTTCGTGGCGATCAGATGAATCGTTTGGTCGTGCAAGATCGAAACGCATTGAAATTAATATTGGAAATTCAATATTATAACTGGGTCTAAAATCCTATCTCCAACATACGATTGAATTAGGTCTCGAAACAAGTTCCTTTGTGTTTGAAATAGGGGTATAACATATAAAACGCTAGGCGACATGTCTCGTCAGGAGTTCGTGATTTTTGGTATGTTATATTGAATATTTTATTAAATAAAATTAAAATAATACACATACCCATGCTTTCATCATACCTCCAACATTACTACCCATACCCATGCACGTCATCCTATACAATTTCTTTTTATAAATTGTGTATCTGAAAGCAGTTTGTTCCTTTTATTTTTCATTTGCAAAATTCAAACTCCAATCCTACGACCGTGGTTCTTCGAGGCCACCCGAGGCGGAGATGGCACTCGACGTCAACTGAGAAGATGTTCGTCAGGATGAGGGGATGAGATTGGTCGGCTGGACTTGCGGTGGCCCACGGCGGTGGTAGTTTGTCCATGTCCGCTGGCCAAGATGGGTTTCGATTTTGCTCGATTTGGCGAGCTATGGTGGGAGCGTGGTGCAGTAAGATGGTCTGCGGTGGCATACGACGTTGTTGGTCGGTGGTGCTCTAATCGAGGGAGTGAATTATTTTTTCACCGTTGAGCTTTTCTGGGTTCGATTTTGCGGGGGGGATGAACGGCGATTGGCGGTAGCACACGAAGGGTTGTGGTCGGTAGGGGTAGGTGCGACGGCGGGCTAAGCGAGCGGCAGTGACGTCGCGTGATGAGGTTGCATGTCTTGGAGGCCTTCTTTGTGGTCATGTACGGTGTATTGCTATGCATCTTATTAAGTCTAGGGAAGAAAGTGCTTTCTAAAGGGTAATTAGTTTGAATATAATTAGTTATTTAATTTTAATTTAAATTATTAATAACTTATAAAATGTTTATCTCGCTCATACGAAGTCGGGTTTGAATGCTGTTTTTTACGTTGGACTCATGTCGTCGAGGTCTATGGGATGGAGCTGGTTTAGTTCGATTAGGAACAAGTGAAAATTTTGGCTAAAATCGGATGACCGTTCGGTTTCTGTCCAAAATCGGGATATTTTGGCGAAAACGAAAATCAATGTGAGTTTAACTCACATTTAATTTTATTATATCATATTAATGATGTTATAAGCATTTATTGATTGTTTGATTGTTAGTTAAATTGTTTGATGGCTTGTTTGGTTGAGTTTATGTTTGGAAAATGGACGACATATTAATTCGATCGTTATAAACCCATACGATTATATATATTATTCATAACCATTGTTTTGCAGGAAAAGCTTATAGAGAGACCTAAAGGGGGTTCTTGCCCATAAATTATTTATTTACATCTGTATGCTGTTATTGATGGTTAATTAAAATTAATAACTGATATTCTATTTAATAGTTTAAATGTCGGTATAGCGATTTCTCTATATCGTCAATTATTAAATTTCATTTCCAAAACTCTATCGTATGAACTTGAGCTTGTGTTTCCACTATTAGGAATATTAAAATTCATTAATCATTTTGATTAATGATAATTTAAAATAATTAATCATTTTAATTAATGATTTTGAGGTTTATTAACCAATTTAATAAACGACAATTACAATTGGTCTATCTTTAGATTTAATTAATCATTTTCTTAATGATGTTTTATACTAAATTAATCGTTTTAACTAATGATTATTTGAGTTTAATTGATTATTTTAATTAATGGTAATGGATTTTAATTAATTAATTAATTAATTTAAGTTAATGATAATTGAAATTAATAATCATTTTAATTAATGATATTTAAAAGTAAGAAATCATTTTAAATAATGATATTTGAATTTAATTAGTCATTTTAATTGATGGTTGTTTTCAGTTTAATTATTATTTTAACTAATGATATTTGGAATTTAGTTAAATCATTTTTATTAATGATGTTTTATAATTAAATAAATCATTTTAACAAATGATATTTTTAATTTATTTTAACTAATGATGTTTGGAATATAGTCAAATCATTTTAATTATTGATGTTTTATAATTAAATAAATCGTTTTAACAAATGATATTTTAAATTTATCACCTTTACTAATGATATTTAGGATTCAGTTATATCATTTTAATTAATGATGTTTTATCATTAAATAAATTATATTAGCAAATGATATTTGCAATTTATCGTTTTGACTAATGAAGATGAATTTAATTAATCTAATTAAGTTATGATTATTTGAACTTAATTAATTATTTTAATTAATGGAATCTAAAATTACTTATCATTTTAATAAATGATGTTTGAGATGACTTATTCATTTAATCAATGATTATTTGAATTTAATTAATCTTTATAATTAATGATATCTAAAGTTAATTAATCGATTAAATAAAAGTGAGTTAGGTAAATTAACTAATATATTAAAATTGCTTTAAAATCGGCTGATTTAAAGTTAATAAACTGATTTAATAAAGATTTTAAAGTTGATTTACCAATGTTTTAAAAGAGTTTGGAAATACTTACCTATTTTATTAATGATAATGGATTTTTTATTTAAGAGAGATTTTAAATATGATTAATTATCTTTCATGATAATAAATGTTGTTATTAAAGTTATAAAAAGGAATTAGAACTCGATCATTGGGATGTTAAGTTGGATAATCTTCTAAGTGTTTGGTCTGATGTTGGTTTAGGCCTTCGGAGTTGCGCACTTGGAAAGATTATTCTCTTAACGTTTCAACAATCAAGAACTAATTCTAAAAGTGTTTTACCAATATGGAAATATGGAAATCAAGCACAACTTCGGTTCTTTTAAAAAGTTAAAGTTAGATTTCGATTATAGAAAAATAGTTCCGTAATTGATATCGCTTATATGGAAAGGATTCAGTCATGCATTTAATACTAAACGTCGAGGCTTGGACTCGTTTCTATCTCGAAGGTTCAAAATGTCGTCAAGATAATGCCTAGAGGTAACACTACCTCAACTTGCCCGGCTTCATTTTCAACCGAGAGATAGGACTTGTTTAGGATCAACGCGTAGTGGTAAATATATGAAAATTTAATTTCCATATACAATCATTTTAATTTTCCCAGATAGTTGATTTATTAATTATCAGATTTAGCTTTCTTCATGGTGTACCGTCGCCTTAAAAACGATTTGTTGCTCAATTGAGCTTTGTTATCCTTTGTCGGAAATGGCTAAACCCAAAGCATGAAAGGAAGCCAAGCTATATGGGGTTGCTCCCATCAAAAGAGTATTTTCATATCTAATCTAGTTTGGATTCAGTTTTGCACTTAGATATGGAAATATTCGGATTCTCGGTAAGGTCTAGCGGGGTCCGGCTTAGTATTTGTTCGAGAAGTGTCACACAACATGTGGCCGAGCTTAAGAGTATATTACTAAAGGTATATTTCAAAGGGGATGAACCTTTCGAGTCATTTTTTGGAAATTTTCCTTTCCTTATTTGATTCAAAACCTTGAATCTGTTTATCTTTAAATTGCCACGAGTAGAGCCAACTCCTCATCACGGCATTTAAATATTGATTTAGTCCATTCTATCAAGTTGGACTGTTACCTTATTATGTACATTCTATCAAGTTAGACGGTTACCTTATTGAGTCCATTCTATCAAGTTGGACCGTTTTCCTTATACTATTCATTCTCTCTAGTTTGATTTTATTCGGTTTATTTCCATTCATTCAAGTCTAGTTTTAATATTAGTTATGCCTATTCTTATTTGGATTTGTTTCCTAATATATATTTTTGCTCTTTCCTATATGGATGTTATTCTTGTGAGGTAAAAACCTGTTCTGCGTTAGTAGCGTGGTCTCATAGAACTTTTATATGATCCCCATTATTTGAGTTATCTCATGTTATATTTTTTGACTGATCCGGGTGTTATTTATTTATAATGCTCGGGTCAGACAGAGTATTTTCCCAAGTTGTCTTTAAAGTGTTGAAGACCGAAGAGGGGAGCTGAAGATTCACCTATCGTAGTTTTTATTTTCCGTAGTATTATATAGTATCCCTATCAATATTTGTAAGGTTAGGATTTTATAACTGCCTAGCTGATAATATTTGTTTTTAACTCTTATATACTCTTTATGTTTGGAGTGATAGTTTCTACTGTCTTTCTTAAACTCTATGTTGTCGATTCCGCTGTGGGATTCTATTTTTCTCTATTCTTTTCTTTTTCTTACCCTAACAATCCGTCTTTTCGTTCACTTTGAGTTGGACATGTGTGGTTTATTTTAAGCTCAAAGAGTATGGAAAAAGTGTTTGTTACATTGGTTGAAAATAAAGTCGGGCAAGTGAAGGTAGTGTTACCTCTAGGCATTTCCTTGACAAGATTTTTTTTACTTCCGTGATAGGGATGATTTTCCATACCTCGATGTTTAGTTCTAAGAGCGTGACTGAATCTTTCCATATAAGTGATATCGATTACGGAAATTAAATTTCTTATCCTTTTGTAACTGAATCAAACTTTCAAAAACCCAACTTGTGCTTGGTTTTCACATCACAAATATTTGTAAAACACTTTAAAAACACCCTTTAAAATATTCTTGTCAAAGAGTAAATTATATTTCTAAGTGAATTAAAAAGAAGGGTAAAAAATAAATGTCGCTAAAACATTGTTTACTACAAGCCCTAAACAATTTACACTTAGCTCTATTTTGAAAACAATTCTTTCGAAAGATTTCTTTCATTTATAAACTATCATTCATAAATTTCAAATAACATTTATTATCTCGAAAGATAATAAACCAATTAAAATGCTTTATAAATTTAAAATAATATTAACCTTCCTAAAAGGTGATTGATATAATTCTTTTATAAATGTAAAACCATATTAGTTACTCCATGAGTCAATTAATCAACTTACAACTCCTTCAATAAATCCATTAATTTACTTTAAACACCTCTATTAAATTAGTTAATTAACTTTAATCACTTTTATTAAATCAGTCAACTAATCTTTAAAAAACTCTTATATTAAATTAATTAATTAATATTAAACACCTTTATTTCGACCAATTAATAAGCTTTAAACATCAATTATTAAAATGATTAACAAATTTTAAACATCATTATTTAAAACGATTAATAAATTTTAAACACCATTATTTAAAATAATTATTTAATTTTAAACATCGTTATTAAAATGATTAATTGAGTTAATAATATTTATTATTAACTTTAAACAACATTAATTATCCCAAAAGATAACTAATCTAATTTACAACCTTTTCAAAAGTTTAAAGCAACATTAACTATCTGAAAGATAATTAATCAAATTTAAAATCTTTCATAGATTTAAAACAATATTAATTATTCAAAAGATAATTAACCAAATTTGTAACTCCTTTTATAAATTTTAATCAACCTATATCATTTATTTTCAAAATTCCTAAAATATTTGAAAATATAGTTTAAACAGCCTTTAAAGTGCAAAACACAATCAAACATTTATTTCATGAAAATACAAGATCAAATTCAACACACGACATGGGTTTAAGAAGATGATATTTCTTAAGTTACGGTACAACAATAATCGTTGTAACGACACATACACAATCAATCAGTATGTCGTAAATATTTACAACTAAACAATAATATAAATGACATAAAAATATAAGTAGATTAACATTTGCAAGAAACTCCTTAGGGTCTCTCTACAAAAGTCCCCTACAACACATTGATTACTTATGTCATCCACTTTTTAAGCGGGAATTTTAATCCAAACAAACAACCAAACAATAATATAAATCATCATGAAACTCCCAAACCATAGTCGCATATCTTGAAACTCGGCATATAGGTGCTAATCCCTTCTATGAACCCAAATCCAACATCAATTTGGCTAACCTCGTTGGGATCAAGAGTCAACCCAAACCCTAGTCTCTAATAGGGATGGTAATGAGGTGGGTTTAGGGTCTAAACCCGGTAGACCCGCCCTTATTTTGACCCGCCAAGACCCGCCCCTGTTTTGACCCGCCAAGACCCACCCCATTGGGTCATCGGGACGAGTAGACCCATAACCCGTTCTCAAGAGCTTCGGGTCTAAGGTCGGGTTGGGGCTTGGCTGACCCACCCCAACCGACTCGCACTACCGAGATTTCATAAAATCACTTTATTATGATAATGATGATTTGTTAATCCTTTTATACATAAGCGGTTTTAACATGAATTTTCTAATGTTCCATTTAATAAGTTATATAATTTTTATGATATTAAGTTGCATCACTAACAATTATATAATAACATATGCATGTTTTCTTGAACAGTTATCGTACACTTCATTTTTATTACCTTACTTGTCACTGTAAACACATTGAGATTTATAGTAATTTTATTATTTAGTGACAATCCCTCTTACAAATAAAATAAATGAATATATATACATTAATACACAATTTTAAATGAATATATAGTGCTTCATCGAGTCTTGGGGTGGGGCGGATATACCCTGACCCGTATATGTTCCAGGTACGAGGTGAAAGTTCAGACCCGCACCGGGTCTACGGGGCAGGTCTGGGGCGAAGTTTAAAAAACCCAGGGCGGGTTTGGGGCATAAAAACCCTGCCACATTGCCATCCCTAGTCTCTAACACTCCCGCCACTCATTGCTTCTTACTGCCACACCTCCAACCCCTTACCGAACCCATCAAGTCGCATACCAAAACGATGATCTAGGCTCGACAAGATCAAAGAAACATATTTTAGAATTTTTCATTGAGTATATGGTGAGAATTTGATTTTTGAAGCTTACGGTTTTTTTTAGTTTCTAATTTTGATGGAACAATAAAAAGTGAAGAGGAAACGTGCGGAAATGCCTTTGCCCAAGTATGGAGTTATACTTAATTCACAATTTTCGAAGATCTCGCTACATAGATTTTCATTAGCATACAAACCACAAACGATAAAACAAAAATATGGTCGTGCTCAAAACAGAGATACGACCACAAAACAATAATAATATACACTGGTTAACAGATTCTGTAAAATCAAAAAATAACGCCGTTTGCCAAAAAATATCAAACGATTAATTTAAATATTTTCTAAATTAAAAATTATGGAGAACTGACTTAATTAAAATACATCAATAAAAATTGAGTCGTTACAATAAGAATAAATTTTCTTATTATTTATTCGAACCATTTACTATTGCAAATAAATTTATGAAATGAATTCGCCATTATTATTTACTAATTAAAAGAAGTTAAATAAGACTATTAAATCCATTTAATTAATATTTATTCAAAATCCAGATGTTTAAATTATTATTCAAATATTAAATTTCCAATTCATATAATTAAATAATCCCTATATTTGAATTCACGTTTTAGACTTCAAAAACCAATTATTTCGATATTTAAAGTTAATTAAATATTCAAAATCAAACAAAAAAAATTCAGGTCGTTACATTATCCCTTCTAAAATAATTTCATCACCGAAGTTTTAAAAGGAAGAAAATGTCTCCAACCCTTAAGTTTAAAGCTATTAATTAAAATAAGTTATTAAACTCTTAAAGTTCCTTATATTACGGAAAAATTTCAATAGCACCTCCTTTGCGCGGCTGATCCAGAAATACTACATCTCACCACAACTAGTCCAAATCAATAGAAGAAAACAAAAGCCAACTGGCCTTCTATATCTGGAGTATAAAATCATCAATCAAGTTCATATTTCTAATCTTCTACGTACCTCTTTTCTGTATGTTTTTATTTTTGCAAGCAGCATATTATCTCGATGCAGATGCGGAAGAAATCATATAGTGATATCTTGCTTCCCTGTACTTACGTAATTAAAAAGAGAATCATGTTGACAAATGTAATAGATAAGCTATTTCTACCATAATCAATAGCAACACAATAATATAACAACCATATGCAACAAAACTACAAAGAATACTCTATAAGAATATACTAAGCACCCAATCTTTTATAAAATAAATTTAAATGCCCAAGATTTTTATGTCCAAAGTATATTTCAAATTCTTCTAAAGAGAAATAAATCAAAACCAAGCAATTATGATAAGGAGGGGGCTCTCGACATCGACACACGGTATAACTCTAAAATCAAAACAACACAGAGCATTCAGTGGTATTCCGGTTACTCCTAAAACAACATCTAGAGTTAATAAATATACTGGACGAGTCTTTCAAATTGAAAAACTCCCAATCACCCAACTTTAGTCATAATAAAATATTCGAAAAATCAATTCACAAAAACTATTTTCAAATGTTCTGAAATAACAATAATACTACCAAAGTTTTCAAAAATAATTTTACTATTATTTTTCCACAAATTCTTTTGAAATCGTTTTTTCAAAATCCCTAGGATTTAGGTCCTAATAGACAACAACTTTATATACCGAAGTCTATAAAATCACACAATCGGTCAAATCGAATCGAATCGAATTCCTAAAGGAATAAACTAACACTTAACACTATTTAAAATGTTAAATGACATTAAACAAGATTTAGATTTTTTCGTAGGTTCACAACTTTCTAAAGTCACACAACAAGTATACAAATATACATAAACCATATGATGGACATAAATCATCTTAACACAATACTGATCCAACCACTTGCGTGGATATATAGTCTTTGCTTCCAAACTAGAATTGCTCACTTCACATCCCTAGTGCGGACTTCGATCAAGTTCCTCGATTAGAAACCTTCATTCTCATTGCATAGTCATATACCATGATAGAAACCTTAGTAACATGTCAAGAATCTGAATCAAGTGTTTACTGACAAGAATCAAGTGATAAGTCCTTTTTCGGACTGGTGTGAATCACCTGAAGTTATGTATTCGAACCCTAGATCAAGAACCATGCGAATAAAATGACCTATATATAACTTACATACTTACTCTAATTGTTTTCTTAATTACCTGAATATTTTTTAATTAACATTCATTTTTACTTATATTTTTCATTTACAATATTTCTTTTAACACTAAAGTTATTTATGAATATCTCCTTCAATTTTCACTTAACTTTGCAAACATTCTATACAGACTCATCTTTATAAAACCTTAAAAACTTACTCCGCTCTTATTCACTTGAGCAATACTCTCTACATCCTAGGAGTATATACGAAATATAAAATTTATTTTATTTATTTATTATTTGTTTTTATTTTTTTCAAAACTCAAATGGAGGCCTAAACAAAATACGAGTCTTAAAAATGAATCGACTATTCCGATCTTTTTACCTTAGAGTGTCCTAAGGTGTTTACTAGTCGGTTCTATAACATTAAAAAGTTTACATGACTTAGATGTTTAAACAAAAACTACGGTTTTATTAAAAAACGCTTATTAAAACCTTCCCATCCAAATTAGCCCATTTAAAACCTAGGTTAAATTATTCCTTTTCAATTCAAGAGTTAATAATTTTTCATTTACCAATTATTTATCAAAATACCTTTTTATTTTAAATTAATTTCCTTTAAGAAAATTTAAGAACTAAATATCAGGTTTTTATTTAAGATCATTTTCTCTCAAATAATAATAGTATACTTATCTCCCTTTTGTATATTAAATCATACTTTTGGAGTTTCAAACGAAATTTGTTTTACCAAAACAACCCTATATCAATTACTATGGTAGCTTTTCCTAACTTACAAACTCAAAAATAAATGCCGATGATGCTACAGTCATCACTAGAATTAATTGTCAACGATAGAATTAAGTGTAGTGCTTTCTTATCTCTTTTAAAATCCTTTTTTAAAATATTTCTATACACCATTACTTTTTATGAATACTTTTGATAACAACTTTCGTAAACACCAGGATTTAAGTTCTCAAATTCTTTACTTAAATCCCTTTTATTTATAAACTCTATTTATAAATTAAACTTATATAATTTCACTTTGAAATATTTATTCCTATAAATACTTCCATGTAATATTACCATTACTTACTCAAAACATTTTTAAATTATTTCAAATAATACATGCATCTAAATTCTCAAAACTCTTTTTTACTTATAAGACACCATTTATAAATCATTTTATATATAACATACTTATATAAAATGTACCTTTAAAAATTTTCTAATATTAAAATAAATTTCCTTTATTCTAACAAAATTTTCTTGAATATTTATCCTAAAAATATTTTATCTTACCATTAAGATTATACTAAACAATTTTTATTAAAAGATGACTTTAATTTAGCATTTTCACCGAACATCTAATAGTCAAATTATGGAACTTAATTCATAAGGAGTTCGTTTTTAATACGCTTATAATTATCAAAACAATAAATGCCCATAATCTGGTCGAGCATAATTAATAACCAAAAAACAATAGTTAGTGAACTTAATTATTTGAGCCAACAATAATGATAATAAAGGAATATTATAATTACCAAACAAACACTATAAATAACTATATAAATTTGAAAATTATTCCTTTATAAATAAAATATATAATATTAGGTAAAATATTTCATTTACAATTTTCAAGAATCAATATTGTGTCCATTCGCTTTGTTCAAGTGTTTAGAAATCCCTATCGATGCTGTGGCGTCCCACGTCTCTACAAGAATTCATAAATATGCTCTCATATATATAATACTCTCAACTCATTCTAGGCTGTCACTTACCCTATCTCTAATGAGTCATGCCCTACCAAAGTCAAGGTTCTCGCTTAACCATCAACTCTGATACCAAATGTAAACGACCCTCTTTTTCGACCATCGAAAGTTGGTATTAAATATATTCATGGTATTCCAATGCTGAACATCCAATCATCGAAAAGGTAGATTGTTAGGGTAAAAAGAAAAGGAAAAGGAGTTAGAGAATCTCACAGCAGAACCACAATATATAATATAACAAAGACAGTAAAAGCTGTCACTCTAAAATTCATAGTATATCAGAGTTAAAAACAAACCTCATCAGCCTGGATAGTTATAACTTCTTGACCTTTCAATTGTTGATGGGTATACATACTAATATAATGGAAATAAAATACTACGGCATGTGAACATCCAACTCTACTCCATGAGCTCTATGTCCCACCAACGACAACCTGAAAAAGATATTCGATCTGACCTGAGCATTATAATAAAATAACATCTGAATCAGTCTGGAAATACCAGTGTGAGAAAACAGAAGTAACATGATGAAAAAATAATTATTATATAAGACCACACTACTAAACATGGAAGGAGTTTCTACCTCATAAGAACAACATCCATGCGTGAAAGAATGGAAACACAATTAAAGAAAACCCAAGCTTGAAAGAATGGGTATAAACAAGGTCAAAGTCCAAATTTAAAGAATGGACCCAATAATTAAACATTGAGAAGAACTCCGGTCACTTCCTGATGTAATTAATAAAATGATTCAAAGATTTGAATCAAGAATACTGAATGGAATTTTCTACCAATGACTAGAAGGATACAACCCCTTTATTGAAAGTATACTTCAAGAAATATACTTGAGAACTACAATGGCTCTCGAAAACCTCCAAGCGAGATCCCACCAACCTTTATCGAGAAATCGAGTATTTCTCATCTCTACGCAGATACCACCAAACCCAATCTAGAGTAGATATGAAAATACCGTAATGTGAGAAACCCCACATAGCTTGGCCCCCACTCGCACTTTGTTCCTAGTCATTTCCGACAAAGGATGTGAATGCTCAAATGAGTAACAAATCGTCTTAAATTGAAAATACACAAAGAAGAAAGGTGAATCAATAGCCAATAAATTAATTATTGGGAATATTCAAAATGATCGTATATGGAAATTAGGTCTTATATTCTTATTACTACTCATTGATTTCAAACTTGTACTATTTCTTGGTCGAAAATGAAGTTGGGCAAGTGAAGGTAATGTTACCTATAAGAATTGCCTTAAAGACATTTTTTAACTTTTGAGATAGGGACAAATTTCCATACCTCAATGTTTAGTGCTAAAAGCATGACTAAATCCTTTCCATATAATCGATATCGATTATGGAAATTAAATTTCTTCTCCTTTCTGTAACCGAATCGAAATTTTAAACTTCTAAAACCCCGAACTTATGCTTGATTTTTACAACACAAATATTTGCAAAAAACGTCAAAAACACCATTTAAACTATTCTTTTTAAAAAGTAAATTATATTTTAAGTGGATTAGAAAGAAGGTTAATAAGCAAATGTTATTAAAACATTGTTTACTGTAAACCCAAAATAATTTACACTTAGCTCTACTTTTGAAAACAATTCCGTTCAAAATATTTCTCTCATTTATGAATTATCATTTATAAATTTCAAACAACATTTATTATCCTAGAAGATAATATCAATTAAAATGCTTTTATAAATTTAAAATAATGTTAATCATCCTAAAAAATGATTGATACAATTATTTTATAAATGTAAAACCATATTAGTTATCCCAAGGGTCAATTAATAACTCCTTTAATAAATCCATAATTAACTTTAAACGCCTCTATTAAATCTGTTTATTCATTTTAATCACTTTGATTAAACCAGTCAGCAAATCTTTAGAAAAAAAATTTAGTACTAAATAATTAGCATTGAACATCATTATTTAAAATGATTAATAAATTTTAAACACCATTATGTAAAATAATAAATTAATTTTAAACATCATAGCATAACAAACAACCAAACAGTAGTATAAATTATCATTCAAGCATAATAATAATCTATAGCAACCCAAATATCATATAGTTTATTTAAAGGTGAGTAAACTCACTGATATTTCACTTGATGCCAAAGCATTCTGGTATGAACTAAAATCGGATAGCCCAAATATTCACTTGCTCCAAATTTAAAACCAATTCCATCACAATGTTATCGCCATTACGAGCACAACACAAAAAGTCTCATCTTGATTGGACCTCGTATGAGAGAGATATTCAAATTATAAGATTTGAAGATTAAATTGTATAATATTTACTAATAATATTTTTAATCCTTTAATTACCAGTTTAAGCCCTTCCCTCCCAATTCCTATTTTTAAAATGCCTGTACAAAAATGTCATGCATAAGAAACCCACCATGGCAATCGCCTCTCTCCTCCTCACTCCCTCCATGTCCAATGATACCAAGATCTGTTGACTCCATTCAACTACAATACCCATCCTCTCCCTGACCACCACCACCATCGTATGTCCGACCCCCTCACGTGAAACGCGTCCACGGCCCATATATGTGACATTCATAATGTTGCAACACCCAAATCACGATCGCACATCACAAAACTTGGCCTAAGGGTGTTAATCCCCTCCACGAACCCAAATCCAACATCAGTTTGGCCAACCGTCACCTGAATAAGAACTAACCCAAATCCTAGTCTCTTACACTCACGCCACTCACTGATCCCCACTGCGCACCTCACCCGTCAGCGAACCCATCATGTCGCATGCCAAAATGAAGATCTAGGCTCAACGAGATCAAATGTTTTAGAATTTTTCATTGAGTATATGGTGCGATTTTGATTATTGAAGCTTTCTTTTTTTCTTAGTTTCTAATTTTGATGGAATAGTAGAAATTGAAGAGCAAATGTATGGAAATGCTTTCGCCTAAGTATTGAGTTATACGTAATTCATAATTTCCTGCATCTTGCCGCATGGGTTTTCGTTTGCCTATAAACCACGAAAGACAAAATAAATTTACAGTCATGCTCAGAACATCAACATGACCTCAAAACAATAATAATATATATTGGTTAACTAATTCTGTAAAATCAAAAAAATACCGTCATTTGCCAAAAAATCCTCAAACGGTTAATTTAAATATTTCCAAACTAAAATTATGAAAAATCAAATAAATTAAATCAAAAATACGTCAATAAAAATTGAGTTTTTATAATAAGAAGAAATTTTCTTATTGTTTATTTGAACCATTTATTATTTCAAATAAACTTGCGAAATGAATTCGCGGTTATTATTAATTAATTAAAAGAAGTTCTCTTTCTTTCCAAGAGCTGCCAATGTTCTCTTTCATTCCTATTATTTTGTCCCCACACACACTATATCCCTACTGTTATATCGATCATCATAATGTATACCTACTTTGTACATGCCTACAAGTTTATCAAGAACATAATTTTCCCATGTTGCATTAACAAGCCCACCCTAATACTTTGTCCCTGTTATAGTGCTAGGAACTTTAGCACACTCTATGGTCACTACTTCCCTATCCCTGCAGTCCATCGCCTCTAACTGATTTGGTAGGTAGACCACCCATCCCCCCATAATCACTGTACCTACTACCACTGTCTGATCCCCCTCCACCAGTAGTGTCACCCACTGTGTACCCAGAACCCGCATTTTTAATTACTGAATTAGAATGCACCAACAGAGTAGCCTTTTCATTTAGACTGATATCGTTAGAACTTACTATGCCACCAACAATATCCATGTCTTGAAGAAGCATACAACAGATATAAAGAAGAAAATAAAATGATTCAATCAACTTCAAGTCAAAAGGTTACAGTATGTATGTATATATATATATACAAAAGATGTAAGTATGGACGTGCACAACACGTAGCAAATGTACATGGCCTATAACAGTGAATATAAAACTGACTTCTCTGACACTCTCCCTCAATTCGAACTCTCTTCCCTGTTGCCTTCTTCTTTTCTTCACTTGTCAAATCTTAGGCTTCTTCACATTCAATTCTTGTCTTAATTTCACAAAGCAAGTGGATGAAAGAGATTTGGTTAAAATATCTGCCCTCTGATATAATGCTGGAATATGATTAATACAAACGTTCCCCTTAGCAACTTGCTCTCTCACAAAATAAAGATCTAATTCTATATGCTTGGTTCTTGAGTGGAGTATTGGATTAGTTGCTAGTAGAACTGCACTTGAGTTATCACACCACACTATTGAAGACCCTGTTGTATTGCCAATTACCTCAGACAGCAAGGACTTAAGCCACATAATTTCTAATACCACAGCAGCAACACTGCGATACTCAGCTTCAATAGATGATCTTGATACTGTAGTTTGTTTCTTTGAACACCAAGATACTAAGTTCTTACCATTATACACACAGTAGCCACTAACAAATCTTCTATCATCTCTATCCGCAGGCCAATCCGCATCAGCAAATGCACTAACTTTTAATGTATCACTGAAGTATAGCTTTAGTCCATAGTCTATTGTTCCTGCCAAGTATCTGAGTACTCTTTTAATTGTTTTCCAATGTTCACTCAATCGATTAGACATAAATTGACAAACCTTGTTCACACTAAATGATATTTTAGGTCTTGTAATGGTAATATATTGCAAGGCTCCAACTATACTTCGGTAGAGATGTGGGTTATCTATTGAATCACCAGAGTTCTTGGATAGCTATAAGTTTGTAGTCATGGGTGTAATAGATGCTTTTTCTTTGTCCATTCTAGCTCTCTTCAATACAGTTTGAATATAATTAGTTTGACTAAGATGAAGCCCACCATCTTCAGTCTTTTTCACTTGTATACCAAGAAAGAAATTTAGATCACCCAGTTCTTTTAACTTGAATTGATTATTCAAGTATTTTATTAACTGATCTATCTGCTCAATGTTGTTTCCTGTTATAATAAAGTCATCCATATAGACTATAATATATATAATACTGGTACTGTCTTTTCTGATGAACAAAGAATTATCAAACCTAGTTGGATTGAAGCCGAGTTTCATTAGTGTGCTCTTGAGTTTTTCAAACCAAACTCTAGGGGCTTGCTTATATATTGCTTTATTCAATCTACAAACCATCTGATTCCTGCTATTGTCTTCAAATCCCTTGGGTTGTTCCATATACACTTCTTCTTCCAGCTGTCCATTTAAGAATGCATTATGAACATTTAATTGCTTGACTGCCCATTTATTATGTAAGGGAATAGTGAGCATTACCCTGATTGTAGTAGGTTTTATTACAGGTGAAAAGGTTTCTTTAAAATCAAAGCCTGGTTGCTGTGTGAATCCTTTTGCCACGAGTTTGGCTTTATACTTGGCTATTGTACCATCCGCATTGTATTTCAGTCTATACGTCCATCTTCACCCCGTGATAGTTTTGTTTCTTGGTAATGTTACTAATTTCCATGTATCATTATTCATTAAGGATTTGTTCTTCTCTTCCATAGCCTTTCTCCATTTAATATCCTTTTTGCCTGCTCATGGCTTGCTGGTTCAAGTGATGAACATTGTATTGTATATGCCTTTAGTTTGAAGATGCCACTTTTTCCTCTAGTAGTCATGTGATATCCTTTGGGTTGATCCATTGGTTTAATAGTAGTTGTATTCCTTTGTTGAACGCTGATTGAATTATCTGATGTACTTTCTGGAAATGGTGTGTGATGCATATTATTCATGTTACTACTTTCTTCCTTCATTTGATTATGGGTGCATTGATTTTCATCATCATTTGTATTCAAATCTGACAAGATGTAAGTTGAGTCTTTCTCTGATAAGCTTTCTGGTACAGTATGTATACTTTCACTAATTATAGGTAGAGGAATTGGTAGCATTGATCTTTGAGCATTAATAACCTTCTTTGTACATTTCATCTAGTTATCAGCAAATGGTAATATTCTCTCGTTAAACATAACATGTCTTGGCATGATAATTTTTCCATCTTTGGTTAAACACTTGTATCCTTTTTGTCTTGATCCAAAACCCAGGAACGTGCACGGAGAGGATCTGAAATCAAGTTCATGAGTGTTGTATGGTCTTAACATTGGGAAGCATAAGCACCCAAATACTTTCAGCCTTTTGTAGTTAGATTTAATACCATATAGAGCTTCATGTGGGCTGATGTACTTTAGAACCTTAGTTGGTAGATAGTTAATGAAATATACTGCAATTGAAAAGGATTCAGGCCAGAACTTGAGAGGCAATGAACCTTGTGCTAGAAGAGTCAACCCCATATCTACAATGTGTCTATGCTTCCTCTCTACAATACCATTTTGTTGAGAGGTGTGAGGGCATGTGTATCTGTGAACTATTCCTTTTTGATTGAAAAATTCCTTTAATAGCTTAAACTCAGCTCCACCATCGGTTTGAAACACTTTCAATTTCTTATCAAATTGTCTTTCTACTTGTGTAATAAACTGCTTAACTGCTTCAGTAGCCTCTGACTTTAGTTTCATTAAGTAAATGCATGTATACCTTGAGTATGCATCTACAAATGCAATGTAGTACTCGAATCCATAATCTGAACTTAAAGGTGCAGAACCCCATAGATAACATTCAACAAGTTCAAGTGGATTATTATAGATTATTTCAGACTGATTAAAAGATAATTTATGGCTCTTGCCTACTTGACATTGAGTACACATATGAGGTTTACTATGATTAAAATGCAAAAGATTTTCTTTATTCAAAACAACTTTCATCACACTTACATTTGGATGTCCAAGCTTTCTATGTCATATATCATATTCATCGTCTACATTATTGTTAATAGTACTGTAACATACCATATTATCATATCCTCTTTCATCAGATTTGAGGTTGAATTTGTAAAGACCATCATGCAGTTCCCCCTGCAATAATATGTCCCCATTCGAATTATCCTTAATCAGACATATATTTGGAGAAACTCAAAGAATACTTGATTATCACTTGCAAATTGTGAAACACTAATCAAGTTCTTTTTAATTTGAGGAACCTTAAGTAGATTTCTTAACAGTAAAGTTTTGTTTCTACAGTCTGAGGTAAACTGAGCATTACCAATGTGTGTGATATCAAGAGGTGTACCATTTCCCATATGAATGGAATTTTTACCTTTATAGGATGCTCCTCCAAGATTTAGGTTCTGAAGATTGTTAATCACGTGATGAGTAGCTCTAGAGTCAGGAAACCAAGCTTCATCCTGTATATCCATGTCACAAGCCAGTGTGTTTTGATTTTCATTCTGCTAAGCCAAATTCTTTGAGTTAGGCTTTGTATTATTCTGAATTTGACTGAGATTGACATTGTAAGGAAAGGATCTTGATGTGCCTTGATTGGGTGTAATCTGCTGATTGCCACTGTACTTGGATTCAAACTTAAAATAGCATCTTACAGCTGTATGACCGATCTACCAACATATCTGGCATTTTGGCCGATTATTGAAGAATCTTCCTCTTCCTCGACCTTGTGTTCTTCCTCTTTCATACATAGTATTTCCTCTTGCTGGTTGTGTCTCTTGATAGTTGTTAATTGATGAATCAGATTTTGAGTTATGTTGTGTGTTCTTGTTCTTCATATTGGCAGCATAGTTAATAGAGGATTCAGTTGTTGGATTATTTTCTGTTCTAGCCTTCCTTCATGAGCAAGAAGATAGGAACTAACATATTGTATAGATGGTGTAGATTCTTTTGAGGTTATAACTGCAACTATGGCTTCGAATTCATCTCCCAATCCATTGAGAATGTGAAGTACCTGTTCAGTTTCACTGACTTTGTTTCCTGATGATTCCAAAAGACCACAAAGATTCTTTATCTTGCTAAGGTACTCTCTGATACTTACATTTTCTTTTCTAACATTTTGCAACTGCCTCTTGTAAGTCGTGATTCTTGCTGCTGCCTGTGAATTAAAATTTTGATGAATAGCGTTCCATACTTCAAGTGATGTTTTGCATCCAACAACAGATGATAGGAGATTAGGACTAATTGAGGACAAGATCCAGGAGCACAGCAAGCTATCATGTCTGGTATATATCAAAAATTCAGTAATTGGAGTCAATTGACTATTTTGACTGGAAACGTATTGAGAAGGAGGAGTAGTGACTGGATCTATGAATTTCTACAGGTCGTATCCCTTAATAGCTATTTCGATCTGAAATTTCCATAAAATAAAATTGTCCTCATCTAGGGTTACAGTGATTAGCTGTGTTTGAGGATTGATAATCGATTTCAGTGATTCTTCGAGAGTCTTTGATGTTTGATTGAATGTAGTATTTCCGACATTGGTTGAATCTGATCTTAGATCTGAATCAGTAATTGCCGTTGGGCATTATGCTTTGATACCATGAAGAAGCAGATAACAGATATAAAGAAGAAAAGAAAATGATTCAATATGATTCAATCAACTTCAAATCAGAAGGTTACAGGATATATATACAAAAGATGTAAGTATGTACGTGCATACAGCCTATAACAGTGAATATAAAACTAACTTCTCTAACAACGGTCCCCAGTGCTTCATACGTGTTGTGCATTTATAATTCGAATTGTTTCATGGATCTTATTTTGGACAGATGCTTGTAAGCAGGCACCATCATATCACCATTAAATACACTAGGAGTAGGCATGAAAACCAAGACACAATGCTGCTTAGATAATCTGCTTCCACTTGGCAAGCCTGAACATCTGGATCTAAGCTCATGGCATCTAGATAATAAAGTGGCATGGATTCAGTACATGAATGAACTTCAAAAATTATCTTAGCTTCTTGCTCTTCACGTGGAAATGCTCCAACTGATAGAATTGACTTAAGTTAAGAGGTGGAGGAGGAAAGACGTTAAACACTGCTAGCAGAGCTTCCATTTTCTTTTAGAAATAATGTACCGGTGGAGGAGATAAGGATGAGTGAATTAAGGATTACAGCTCAAAAAATTTGATGTAAAAGTCTAACTGAAGCTTGTTTGTAGATCTTGGCATAGGATTCGTTGAAGAACTGGGTAGGCGAGTAGATCTAACTTGGCTCGGAGGGGAAGCTCAATTGGCACAAATGAATAGTCAATGGGGTGGTTTACCATAAAAAAAGCAACAAATTCGATCTCAACATGAAGATGCTAGGTGGTTAGCTGTGCCACATCGATACCAAATCGGCTTGCGATGTCGACGTCGGATCTAAGGCGCTACTGGAGACGAGGTTATTTTTTTTATCTGCGTGAATGGTAGAAAGATGAAGACATGCTTGAGTGTATCTTCATAGGAAAGAGAAGGTTTGTTTTTTGACAGTATTGAAATCGAAGTGGGGTAAACCATTAGTGGATAGACGATTGGAAGAAGAAGGAACTGAATAATAACAGTCAAAAGAGTCGCCATTCTTTTCAGAACTCACAAAGCATCATTATTAATGTCATCATTTACAATATCATTATCATATTCATGTTTATTAACTTCAACATCACCATCATCAACCTCGACATCTCCATCTATTTCAACTCCGTCAAATTCTTCATTATTAAGTGGTCCTATATCATCGAGATCTTTTGTTATTTGGATTATTTCGTTGTCTTTTGGATATTTTTTGTATGGCTAGTCCTCGATTGTTATCATATACCCCCGAATGGTCGTCTCGTTTTGTTATAATTACAGCCTACTAATCATCCTTGTTGTTGTTCATGGCAAGTCCAGGCATATAATAAAGTTGTGTTACTTGCATTGTTAGCATAAATGGATCATTTCTTTGTATCATCTATTATGGTTTAACTCAAAAAGAAGACAATCTTTGTGTATATGACGTACTCCTACATCACGAGTAGTGTCGAACTAATCGCATTTGAATACAAATGTTTTAAGCTTATATATTGCAAAATATGCGAGTTCAATTATTTCCTGCAACACTCCATAATAATATTGTAACTCATCACCATTTTTATTGCCTTAAACACATAACCCATCATCGTATGTTGTTTTACTAGCTCCAAACTCCATTGTATGAATTCTAAAGTCATTTGCATACATGATTGGGTGTCTTCTATATTTCATAATTAGACTAAATGCAAGAGTTTTATAACAAATACCACTGATTTCATCAACAATAACTTGTTACATTAAATTAAAACATATTAATGTAGGTAATAAATTATTTCATACTAATTTTGTTCAACATATTTATGAAACCAAGCTTCAAATCCTTTACTTGATTAAACCCTTGGATTTGTTGCTTAAATTGACTGTCAAACAAATGATGTTAAGATAAACATGATTATAATATATAAAACGGTAATGACAGTAAACAACACATATAGTTTTATCTAATAAGATCTGATAATTCTTCACAATTGAGAAACAACATTGTTCTAGCTATGACAAACTCTTTAAGAATTTAAAAAACTTTCATCCTTCCATTTACCAAATGGACGTCCACGTTTTTAGAAAGTGGAAAAGGAAATGTTAGGTGACACATCCATAACATCATCATTATGAGGATCACTATTAGAGTTCAACCTAACATGAATAATAACTAAAAAATGTAGATGCTTCTTCAACATATATGCTTGACATACTGAACCTTTAATGTGTGTTTTTTTCTTCATCTTGTTAAGGTGACTCAATTACCTTCATACGAAAAAGTTATCAATTATACGTTTACTATGTTGATTTCGGAAAAGAATATATTGTTCAACTTTTATTTTATGCACCTCTCAAATGGATACATCCATCTGTATTGCACTGGTCCTCGCATTAAAACTTCAATTTGTAGATACATGGGTAGATGTTCCATGTAGTTGAATATCCCAGGAGGAAATATTTTCTTCAATTTACAAAATAATTTAGGTATATTTGTTTTTAGATTTTCCAAATTATTTTTATTAAGTGTGATTGAGCACAACCCTTTATAGAACAAACTAGGCTCGATAATAGGGATCCACACCTTCAGTAGCAATAACTCCTTAAATACTATTGAGAAAAGTGTCTCTAAAAATACTCGACAACTATGATTCTTCATACTCAACGTTTGAAGATCTTTTATATCAACACATCTTTTCATGTTAGAGGCAATTCCATCTAAAAACCTCAAACTTTAAACCCACTCCCATAGTTTTCATCAATGCTTATGTTTCAACTCATAACAAGCAAGACATTTGAAATTTGGCCATTTGCAACCAATTTTAAGCTCACAACGATTACAAAATAATGTGATATTCTTTCTTGACTTCACATCATCTTTTGTTTTTACTTTCATGTTCATTATATAGTTAAAGAAGTTCTTGAACACCATTTATATGTTGTCAAAGTTTATACTTTTTCAAATATGATAACCCTCAGAATATACTTTATTTACACCAATTGTGATACTCTTCTTTACCAATAATTTTTAGTTCTTTTTCTATCTTGTGTATTGTAGGATAATCTTACACGAGCATGTACACTTCTCCGCACTTAGAATGAAAAGTGGCTCCAAAGTAATAGTTGTATTTCGTCTGAAGTTTTTATCAAATCCTAAATGATTATTCACATGCAAAAGATGATGATGTCGATCCACCAATACTGTTTTCCACCATTTGAAAGTCAAAATTATTATGTCCAATCCATGCAAATAAGGTAAGTGAATTTCTCATCGGTACTCCATCCAAAAGCACCCCGTACGTAGCAAAATTGCTTATTGTCCATAATGAACAGGAGAAGATTCTAAAGTTCTTATTTGAAATGTCATACGTAACGATACCCTCTGTCCACATCTTTCTCAACTCATCAACCAAAGGCTACAAGTACACATCTATCTTGGGATTTCTAGACCTAGGAATAATTACTATTCAAAACATGTATGGATGCTACATACACACCCAAGGAGGGAGATTATAAAGTATAAGAATAACTGACTATGTTGAATAAGGCTTACCGAATGAAGCAAGCGTGGAAAATCATTTGTATACAAACAAAGTCAAACTTTACGTGATTCTTTAACAAAATAAGGATATGTCCTTTCGAAAGGTTTCCAAGCATCATTGTTTGAAGGATGACATAAATCACCATTATCTAATTGTCTTTCACCATGTCATTGCATGCTTTTTGTAGTAGCAACAGATGTCTACAACATTTGCAATGTTGTTGTAATTGGAAAATAATGTATTTTGGTGAAAGGTACACCTTTACCGCTGGTTTTCATCAATTGTTTTATATGGAAACCGAAGGCAAAGACCTCTCATTTAAGGGAGTACTGGTTCTCCACCAACAAAATGTCAGATAGAATCATTTTTTGTATAAGCTAAGAATTGCGTTCGTTAGGTTTTTCGATGCATCATATTCATATTTTATACGATTAACCTGGATTTGTCGACAAATGTATCATTTTATAACCTTTGTAGAGAGTTCGTCTTGATGCTTCTAACATGTTGAAAAACATTTTTGGTTCCGAGTTAAGATCTTCCTCCATATCTGGTTCATCGGTCCATATACTCGGACCAGACATATTATGAACCATTTCAGTCATTCTATTTTCTAGATGTACATTTTCTTCATGAGGGTTCATTGCAATCCACATCCATATTTATGGTCTCCTCTCGTACAACATGATATTCTTCTCCATGATATATAAACACAAGATAATCGAGCTTAAAACCATATCGATATAAATGAAATATTGCAGTATGATACTCTATAAGTTTCAGGCAACGACATTTTGAACATGGACATCGGACTACTTTTATATATTTTTTATTACAAGATGTCATTTTCATGAATGCATCCACGCCATTTCTAATATGCAATGGTATCATTTCTTTTTTTACCTTTCATGTCCACCCAAGATCGATCTTTTAAATAATCCCTCTTTTATTCTCTGTATGTAAACAAAAATTACATTATTTTTCACACAATAATATTTAATTTTTTAATAAAACCAAACATTAATAACAACATTATTATCATCTATTTAACAAAACCAAGCACTTATAATAATATTAATTTCATATTAATTTAAATAATATTATTTATGATTACTTTAAATAACATTATTAATTTTATTATTAATTCCAGTAACATTATTAATTTTACTATTAATTTAAACAACATTATTAAACTAATTTGTACTTTTAATAATATTGTTAGTTTATAATTAGTTTAAATAACATTATTATTTTTATTATTAATTTAACTAACATTATTAATTTTATGACTACTTTAAATAACATTATTGATTTTATTATTGATTTCAATAACATTATTGATTTTATTATTAATTTTATTATGAATTTTAATAACAATATTAGTTTTGCTACTAATTCAAATGGCATTATTAATCTTATAATTAATTTTATCATTACTTATACCATTGTTAATTTTAACATTAATTTCAATAATATTATTGATCCTATCATAAAACAAATTTAAAACAATAGAATTCACAAAGCTGTATAACCCAGGGATTTTTGTACCTTTTAATGGCTAGCCATCATACTATTCATTATATATGATGATTTTTAAATTTCGTAAATCATTTCAAATCGAACGATTAGCAAGATTCCAACATCATTTCCTTAATACCTCATATCATACACAAAAGAGGGTACATCGGAAATAAGAAGGAACTACTATCGAAATTTTGTTAACTGTTTGATTCGAAATATTGATTTACGAAACAAAATATCATTGCATGTATAACTTGTCCAATACTAGAGAAATCAGAAAAATATTATATTACATGTATATAGATTTCCATTTTAGATAAAAAGCAAATATATTTATAATGGTCATATACGATACTTGTTAAACGGGGTCAAATTAAACATCTATAGGGTTTCATTAACAATATCATATCGGTAATAATGAATTATTGAACAATTTCAAAATAATACCAATGATCAAATCATATACGATTTACCATACCAACAGATTAGCCAATGATCATATGCCAATGAATCATTATCATATACATACCTAATCAAATCATAGCATTGAATAAAAAGCATACGATGGAAGGCTTGGTTTTTGGCGAAAGGTGGTGAATGCGGCGTGGTTGACTTACATTGGGAATGCGATGATGGTGCTCAGGAGACAGCTACGTGATTGGAGAGGTGGTTCTTGGGAGAGGCTACATGTGATTTGAAGGAGGAGGCAGCCGGCATTTAAGTGGAGGCGTCAGCTATAAGGCGGTGAGTATAAGGCGATCGGCATCAAAGTGGAGTTGGTGACATAAGGAGATTTTTAATTTTGTATTGGACTTTGAAATGAAGGAAAGAGTGTTGGCTGTAGATATATATTCGGAAGCAATGTTGTGCCGGCGCCTTTTACTTGTTGTAGACTTATTTTTGTTGGTAATTAAATATTATCGACAAATCGACACCATGTTGTTGCTAACTAAAAGGAGTCAACGCGACGATGGTAATATTTGGTGGATATTTGATACAGTTTAAAGTAGTGCTCCCTCTACCATCATAGGGTTTGGAAAAGATTGCATGGACTAATGTGGTTGTCCCAAGAGCGAGTGAGGATAAAGGAAGTATACTCCAAAACGCAGTTGTTCATCAAGTATTTATGGACAATGTTTATGGAATTGACTTTCTTTTCGCATTTAAAAATCCAATGGAGTAGAATACATGTTTCAAAGAATTTAAGAATTTTCCCGTCGGACGTTTTTGTAGAATTTATGACGATGAGGAACAGTCGAAGGATGAGTAGACATTTAGAAGCTATAGAAGAGATAAAATTGAAGATATGTATATTATGTGTTTTTGCTGTTCAACATTGGGACAACTTTATAACAGAAATTACGTGGATGTGTCAGACGTAATTAATATGTTTGGTTTAAATACTACATTTCTGAAAGTTCAAACACAAACAATCAATCCGCTAACATACCAATTATGTTTGACTTATCTACAATACATTGGACGTAATTCCCACCGACCGTTTTTGTTTGTGGATGCGATTAAGTTTAATCTTTATCCTTTATATGTGGGAATATTGAGCTATGATGATGAGTCTTATCTTCAGCGAGTTGACATATAATCTTGGATTTATTTTTGTACATTAATATTAAACAAATTGGCATAACATAGAAATGGTTTATTGGTCTACCGTGTTCATTAATTTATTCAATATACGAGTGTGAAACCATGCTACGCACACGGGGTTCACTCTATAATTTATTTAACAGTCCACCTCTCAATTTTTTGGTTATATACAAGTTAATGGATTGTAGTTTACCATCATCCCTAAACATTGTTGACAAATAATTATTGTTAGTTCTACTTAAGTAATCTCAAAGCACACGATGTGTAACAAATCTTTATAAATTAAATGAATTTATACATTAAACATCATTCACCAATTAATTCTTACTTGAAAAGCATAACATTAATGAGCTTGTTAAGTAAATTCAAACATAAGATATGCATAAACATAACATTGTATCGCCTTTTATATAACATATAAATCAATTATATACGTATTTTATATGGCAATATTATTCTAAATCTAGTATAAAAAAATCATGCTTAAAGTGATATATTGTTTCAACTTTATTTTAAATTATTAATAATCAAACATTTGTTATAATATGTGTAGGATCGATTTCACCCAAGAGGGGGGGTGAATAGGGTGATGCTATTAATTAAAAAAATTAATTGCGGTAGCTTTTAAAATAATTTCAACATAGATCACAGAACAATAGCAGCACAGATAATAGCAGAATAATAAAATGCAGAAATAGAACGACACAGAATTTACCCGGCTTCGGCAAAACCCTGCCTACGTGCTGCCCCCAAGGTTTCTACTAGAAATTAAGTAGTTACACGCTTACACACGTAAACTCGCGACACCCGCTACTGACTAACCTAACTCTACGCTCAAAACCTTGCCACAACTCAGCCATTGAGTTGCGAATTCTCAAACTACGCCACGTAGTTTGTCCCCTAGTCACACGACTAGAAATTTAAATGGTTTTAAAAAAAATTACAAATTAAAAACAATTTAAAATAAAATAACCCTAATTAAAAATTAAAATCCCTTATTAAAAAAGAAAGCCGGCCCCTTTTATATTCTTTAGCCCGTTCCTTTTTGTTAGTGGCGGCTTTGTTCTTTCTTCGTTCGTTCCTCTTTGCAACTAAATTAGCGCTTGTGAAACTTAGGGCTGTCGACTTCAATATCTCGATTGAATGAATGGTTTAGCGTTGTTGCGACGTCAATCGATGATCTCTCTGCTTAGCACATGGTTCCCCCAATTTTCGATCGAGTTGTTTGAGTAGTATATGATTTATCCCTTTGCTTCTTCTGATTTGCTTGCTTGAATTCGATGATATGCCGATGATGATTTTGGGGTCTTTATATGAGTTTGAGTCCCTAGATTTTCGTTAGTCTGATTTATTCAATATTATGCTTTCGGCCATTTGATTAATTTTTGATGTTGATGATTTTACTGACTTAATCAAATTCGTATAATTGATGCTTGCTTTTAACGGTGTTGATGTTTAACTCGGTCAATTATCTCGACCACCACGATTTCGAATTTGACTTGTTCATAGGCTTGATTTCTGACTTGG
Source organism: Allium cepa (assembly GCA_030765085.1). Taxonomy (NCBI): domain Eukaryota; kingdom Viridiplantae; phylum Streptophyta; class Magnoliopsida; order Asparagales; family Amaryllidaceae; genus Allium; species Allium cepa. The sequence continues at coordinate 43,737,900 of CM060937.1, forward strand.
TCAAAATTGATTTTGATTCGTGAATTCAACTTCTTCTTCTTTTTGATGACTTCGGTCTCGACACTGTGTATGCGAATCCAGACTTCGGCCATTTTGATTTCTTAAAATAAAACCTGGTGATAATGTTCGAACTGCACCATCTGTTATATTGTGATGGATTCTGTTTCTTTGTTCATATTGTTGTTGTATCACTTGTGTACTGAGCATTGCTGAGTCTTTGATTTGTGTCACTTGATTGCCGAGTCTTTGAGCATTGTTATGTCACTTGATTCTTCTAAAGCTTGAGTTGCTTCAACACGCTGTTGTGTTTATTTACTTGGTTGTGTACTTGGGCTTGTAGCATTGAAACTGTACTGATGCAATAGTTCATCTTTGTTGTATATATGCTTGCTGCTTGGTCATTTTTGTATGTTGTCACTGTATCACCACTGTTGCAAATGTTGAACCACTGTCTTCGCTTATAACATGTTCAGTGGTCTAGTTTCTTCATGTTGCCACTTGACCATCTTACTGTTCACTGTGCCTTGTACTTGGTGTATTCTGTGTCATTTATGTTTGTTTGATTTCAGCATTGATTATGTGCACTAGTCGGCACTTGCAGTTCACTAGTCTTGGCCTTTGTGACATAATGTTGATGCTATGTTCAAATGTGAACTTCTTTTCTCTGGCATATTAGTCCCTCTGTTGTATTGGTCTAGTTCACCTTGAACTTCATGCATGCTCGAGTCTGGTTCATGTTACATTGCACTGGATTGTGGTTTCGCACTTGTAGCCTTTGTGTTGATTCTGTTTTTGCTGTAGTTGAACTGTTGGGTTTCACTATTCGCTACGAGTCTGGGTTGCTTTGACCAGTTTATTGTTTGAAGTTGCTTCATGTATTCATTGTGTGATGCCATCTTGTAACTGACTTGTATTTATAAGCTGGTCTTTGCATTGAGTATAGAATTTTCATTCACTTGTGTATATGAGCAGTTTGAAGTTGCTGACTTCATGTTGCTTTGACTTTGGTTGTTGCATTGAGTTGAGTCATGATTTTAGTGACTTGACCTTTGCATTTTGTTTATTTTTCGAAATTTCACCTGAGTTGAATCCAGCTTGAAGCTTGGATTTGACCTTGTGCTGAAAGTTGTGACATTATTTTATCGCACTCAGTTGAATCCGATAATTTGGGTTTGACCTGTGCTTACCTGTCCCTATAAATTTATCAAGTGTATATATATTGGTGTGCACGGCCTTGTGGCATATACAGTGATACACTGTGTATGTCACAAGCTACACTGTGTATGTCACAAGCTGTTCGTGTATGATGAATTGAAAATTAAATGATGACGAACAACCCAAATAAATGAGGCAAATATTATCTTCAAAAATTCACATTTTATTTTATACTGCAAAAATATTTCCTTTCCAATTTTACTGCGTCAATATTTATATTTGCAGATTACTTAGATGCTGGATTCAATCTGGAATGAAGTTGAAGATAAATACGAGTGTGAGTGATATGTAGTGAGGTCAACTGTAAATGTAAAATTGTGATGTAATTGAATTTGTATCAAAGTTGTATAGTGTACAGTGAGAGCTTGAATTTGTACTATTCAAAATTGTAATAAATATTTGTTTGAATAAAATTTCTGTTTGAATTCAAATTCTGTGTTATTTAATTTTATTCAGCAAATATTTATTTAACCTATGAAAAATGAAATAGTACATTACCAAATACATTTACACGAATATATATGTATGTATGTATGTTTATTATCATCAAAAAAAATCATATAACCGCATATTCAACAATCTCTCCATATGATGATAACAAACATATATTTAAGATTTTGAATATGTTAAATGTATTTGATCATTGATATGCTCTGATTGCTCCCCTTATTTAAATGCTTCTTCTCTACACAAAGCTCCCCCTACATATATGCATAAAAATATGCAAATGAGCCTAGATGCAATTGGAAAATATTTGACCTTTGCTTGATTTTATTTAACAAAATCTTAACTTTTCTCTCCCCCTTTTGTTATCAGCAAAAGAGTAATAGTCTTAGAGAAAATAAAGATAAAGTGATCGATATTAATCCAATATTAAAACTCAATTGAATATAAATATTAAATTTTTAAAAAATCAAACAAAAATCGTAAATATTTTGTTAGGCGCATATTCCACTTTTAGAATGATGGGAACGATATCATCATATAAAACTATACAATTGTGTCTATTTGTTGTATATTTATATCAGGAATTTGAATATCTACTAACCACGCATAACCGTTAGGACTTTTAAATGTGATTAGTAGTATTCCAATTTTATTTTTAAACAAATGAATTCAAGTATCTTCTAACCACGCATAACCGTGAGGACTTTTAAATGGGATTAGAATCAACTTGTTTATTTTAAAAAAAACTTTTGATATGCGTTCCATACATTCATAACCGTGAGGACATTAAATGAGCATGGAAGCGCATAACAAATTCCAAGTAATTCACCCATGCATAACCGTGAGGACTTTTAAATGAGAGTGAATACTTTGGTATTTATTTATTTATTTATTTTTTCTTTTTTTACTATATAAATTTTTTCTGTTATTTTTTTTTAAAAATGTAAAATGAAAAATGAATGATTCCTATTTAAAGTACCACATATGGACAAACTATATAGAATTTTGATGAGTGATGGTCGTTAGAAATATGATAGAAATAGAGATGATCATGGAATTTTTACCAACAAAAGCTTTATAAATCTTGTTTAAATTTCTAAAGAAATTTACTAATTATACCATCTCGAGTCATAATATATGATAAATATCAACACTCATCACTTTTTCAATCACTATTTATCTTTTCGATAATTATTAGGGAGTCAGATTAGTCAAAATAGTCATTTAAAATAATTATGAAATCAATTTTTCAAAATGGCAAATCTGAAAATATGGTCAAAAATTATTTTCTCGAGGGGGTTATATGAGAAAATTTTCTGCTATTTGAAAATTATATGAATTGCAAAATATGCAGATATTTTTTTTGAAAAATGATGCAGTTACTAAATGCCTAAAAAAATCACGTTCAACTAGTATTTTTTCTATTAACTAGAATACCAGTGTAATCTGCATCTGAATTTCTTTTTCACTCAAAATTATCATTAATTGAATTTGATAGACCAAACCATGAAGTATGCAACAAAATATCTGTGACGACCCGAATTTCTGACCACAAAAATCCGTTTCATCTTGAAGAAAGAAAGGGGTGAGAAAATAGAAAAGATAGAGAAGAAAGAAGAAACAACATCAGAATCTCAACAGCCGAACGAATAAATTATATTAATCACATAAGTATTACATAATATACAACATCTATCAGAGTTACACAGATAATACAACACATACTATACAGTTATAAACACTTGTCTAGTTATACAACTTAATACACAATACCACACAGAGATACTAACACAGCGGAAAACTATATATATCTACAACGCTGAATCCTCCTGCTCCATTGCTTCTCCAGAATTTGTCAAAGCTAACCTGAATCCCTTGGCTACTCGTAAAAAATTGAGTACCCGAGAGTTTAAGAAAAACAGAAAATAAACTCCGGGTCAGACATGGGTCTGGTGTGAGTAACAGGTTAAAGTTGCTTAATTTTGAAAAGCCTTTGAAAATAAAGGTATCGCGTAAGACTTCTCACACATAAACATGGGTAAGTTTTTACCTTACGCTAACCAGAAACATTTGATAGGAAATTCAATGATATTATAATAGGTCTAGGGTTTTCAAGTAAAATACAGAAATAGCGGAAATGCTTACATCTCACATTCAAACATAGTTGGGCACAACTAATACGTATGACGCTTATTGGAGATTGGATTCCATACAATGGCAGGGCAACTGGGGTACCGCCCGTCACAGTACGTAGCCTAGATGAACGTACCGAGGATCACTCCTGACCCCCTACAACACAAAGCCGGAACCATTCCTTACTGAACAGTCCCGAACAAGACAACCCCGTCAGTTGTTGCAATCAACTACCCTATACAGCCGAATAAAAAAGGGACTTCTAGACAGGGGAAAATCTCGCCCTGCTTGGGTATGACCCACCTAGCCTTGCTGCAACTTCTCTGTTTTAGCCATTCCCGGTTGATGAGGCTTGAGGCTACGATTACCTTTAGAGAATAAATCTCTTCGAATGCTCATCGTCCACCAGATGATGTTCTGAAAGCATTCAATCCATACAAGTTCGTTCCGGGTTCGAACGAAACCGAAGGCATTATCTCGTTACACTCATTTTGGAATCACCCTCAGAGTTAACGACAATAACCCTTGCACTCTGAATCTTCATCTTCACTTCAGATTCACGACCTTTCGTTAATTTGGATCGATGTGGTTTTCGGATGTCCAAATATGGAAACCCGATCCCGGTCTCATCGAAATCCAAAAACGTATCTTTTAAGGCCAAGTTGTTTTAAAGTTAAAACAATTCAATTCAATATTACTATATATAAACAGATAGATAATTCACATCTCATAATAGATAATCACATAATCATCATAAACAGATAATTAATATTATCATCCAAACAGATATTTAATATTATCATACTTAAACTAAGCATCCATATCACAAAGATATTGCGCATCTCATATCTGAGATCACGACCAATCAATGAAATATCAATATCATCATCCAAAAGAAATGATTTATTATTCACAATCTATAATTAATTTAAAATGAATTAAATTAATTACTTCTATCTTTAATTAATTTAAAATAAATTAAATTAATTACTCATTCCATAAATCCTGCTCATACAACCATTAATTAATTATAAATCAAATTAATTAATCATTCTCTAATTAAAATAAGTAATTTAGTCTTTAATTAATTTCTCAAATGAATTATTCTAAATCATTCATAGTAATTGACATTTAACTACTTCATTTATTAATTAAATATAAATAATTACATTTATCCTTAATTAATTACACTAATTAATCACCTCATTATTAATTATTCCTTAATTAAACAATTCTTAATTACATCATTAATTATATTAGTTAATGATCTCTAATTAATATTTAAATTAAATTACTTTATTTAAATTAATTTTTAAGTGATTAATCTTTAATTCAACACAATTATTAATCACCCTTGAATTAATAACAAACCAGTAATTAATTATCCTTAATTACTTATTAACAAATTAATTATCCCATGATTAATTATTTCCATTAGTTAATCCTTTGATTAATTACAAAAGTAATTACCCAAATTACTTCACTTACAAATCATCTTGTATTAATTACATCAAGTAATTATCATCTAATTATTTTCCTAAGTAATTATGCTCCATTAATTACACTAAGTTAATTACACATATCAAATCATCAAATGATTTCTTAAATTAATTAAACTAAATTAATTAACTTAAATTAATCATATTATCAAAATTAATTACAATAAGTAATTTATCTCTTAATTACTTTTATCAAGTAATTACACTTAACAATTTATAATAGATTATCTAAATTAATTAATCTAATTAATTATCAAAATTAAGCACATTAATTAATTAATTAATAATCCTTAGTTAATTATCTTCATTAACTAATAACATTTCTTAATTTACTTCTTAATTAATCTCTAATTATAAATTAATCTAAAGTATTAATTTATAAATTAAATACATAAGTCATTCCTTAATTAAATTATTCATTTAATCATTTAAATACCTTAATTATTGCTAAGATAATTTATTTCTTTATTAATGACTTCATTAATATTAAAGTGTATTAGAACATTTCATTTTTAAATTTAAATTCAAATTCCATTTTGAATTTAAGATTCAAAATGATTTTTATTATTTATTCTTTTAAACATTAATCTAATTTAAAGTTCAATTTATAATCCTAAAAAATAAATGTAAATAACATTTATTTCTTATATAAGAAAAATCCCTTAAAGTAAACTACTTAAATTTTTATTTTAAAATTAAACTTTCAAAATAGTTTAATATTTTAACTTGCAAATTCAAGTTAAAAACAATTTAGTTAACTTTCATTCAAAAAAATCCCCTTCAAAAAGAACTATGCCAAAATCAAATCAAATATTTATTTGAAACCAATTACTGTTAAAAACTATTTGATTTAAACTTGTTTCAAACATTTAGATTTAAAAACTGATTTGAATTTCAGATTTGAATTCAAAGAAGAACTTGAATCCATTGGTTTAACTTTGATTTTAAAACATTGGTTTTAACTTGCTTTTAAAAACTTGGTTTTTAATTCTTGATTTTAAATCCAAATTCATTTTTAAAACCTTAGATTCAAAAGTTCGTTTGAACCTATACCTTAAATTTTAATTTAAAACACAGTTTAAATTTTGTTTCAGATTTTAAATTAATTTTAAAATATGAAAACTGTTGGGTTTATTTTTTAACCTGAAAACCCCATTTAAATATATTAAACTTTTATTACATTTCAGATTTGAATTCAAAAAAATAAATTTGAATTCAAACTTCAAACTGGATTTAAACTTTGTTTTAAATCTGGTATACCAATTTAAGTTTCCATTTGAATTTGTTTAAAAATAAATTCTTACTACCAGGTTTTACAAAGCCTGGAACAAACACTGACTCGACTCAAAACAAAAAGCTTCGAGTCTTATGCCCTGCTGCTTCGAGTCACATACTCGAATAACTCGAGTCTTCCCCGAGTTAAAATTCCTCTGCACACACACAAAGTTCAACAGAACTTCAACTGCACGGTGCACGTGCACCGTAGCTCTGGCCATCTCCGGCCATCCACCGGCACTTCAAACAATCCACGACCATCGCCTAATAATAACACGGCCCTCCAAAATCACCATATTTGCTCGAATCAAAATCGAGCGCCTAATCCAAACCTGGAAACTCAACAAGCAAACAATCCAAAACCTGTAAGTTCGCCGCGCTTCAAATTCCAACCACCGGAGTACCACCACCTCCGGCTACTGCTTCGACCATGTTCCAGCAACTACTCCCCCGAGTTCCAGCAAACTCGATCAACCAGAGTGATCGAGCTAACCAATATTACAACCCAGGTCAAAACTAGGTTTAGGAAATCAAAATGGCAACCACGGCCACCACCATACTCAGACCATCCACCGATCATTTTTTCCACACTTCCCAGTCATCGATCTACCTCCAGACAAAATTCCAGCATCTCCAACCACTGGTATCACCAGTGATCCTCTAAAAACCCCAAAACAATCATTAAAGAAATACTCTTTAATTACTAAACACAAAAATGTGATTATAGTTTTAAAAATCCTAATTACAGATAAGAATTCAAGTTATAAACTTGAATTGATATTTTAAAATGTTTGCAATTTACTCATATCAAACATTTCCTATTCTTTAAGTTTCTTCAGAGCATTTCTACCTTGCAACTTCAAAATTCAAATTTTAAAATTCGCTTTATGATCAAACAAACCTATCTTGTTTAGATACTAAGCCCTATAAATCAATATATTAAGCGGAGATGATTTTTTGTTTAAATGTGAGCTTGAAATTTTATAACAGAGATGTTTTACAGGTTTCCAATGTGCTGATATTCCACTTCAAAATCACACAGAGAAATGAACTTATAAATATTCACATAAATATATTTAAGCATGCAAATATTAACATGCAACAAGTTTAAAACTTAGGTTAAAAGTGTTACTCACCATTGCTTTTGAAAATGAACGGAGCATTCTTGTTTGAAAAGCTTTGGACTTCAAAAACTGGGAAGTAGTTTGCTTGATTTTCCTTTGATTCATCTTGCCTTTGTTGTTGTAATGCTTTAGTTTATAAAAATGGAAATGTTTGCTACTAGTATATTTTCAGGTTTGTTATGTTTGGAACGAACTAAAAATAAGGGGATGATATATAGAAAAGAAAAGTTAGTATGGGGAAGGTGTTTACTGGGTTAGCAAATGTAGGTACAATTATTTTATTTTGATCAGAGATTATATTTTGGGGGCTGAGTTTTACTTTTATACAATTCGAATTGACAATTGTTGCTAGCATTTAATGCTTAAGTACTTTGTGTCTCCTATTACTCATTTTTATATGTAGATATTTTTGCTTTTTACTTTGCTTTGCATTCTTTTCTTGCCTGCATCTTATTTTTACCTTGCATTGTTTCTTAACTTTGCATTTTAAAACCCTACAGGCTACATATTTTATTTACAAGCTACCTGCATTTTATTTTATTTTGTTCTTGCATTCAAAACCTTTTACAGGTTACATACAAATATTTTCACTTGCTTGCTTGGGTATGCTTTATATCCTATGTACATATATATATACCCTTGTTTTAATTATTGTTATAAATTTTTAACTTATGTTTTTAGTTTTAATCCTATACATGTGCTTATTTTATTCCTCTTTTATTTTAAGCTCAAACTATCAAATATTTAATTACTTATTTTTATCAAGCTATATTTTAAGAGAACAAAACAAACTTTTGTTTAAATTTAGACTTAGGCTAGAATACTTTTAAACGAATAAACTTTTATCTTGAGTAACTAAAAATCATATGATTATTTATTTAATAGCTTAATACTAAATTAAATCAAATTTCCAAATTCACCAAAAATATTAGAATTAGAAAACATAACTTTATTTATTAAATTTAAAACAAAGATTAACTATTTACAATATATACAAATATATAGATATATATTGTAAATAGAAAACGATTAAATTAGCTTTTAAAAGATAAATTATCAGTTTGATGTTTATATTAAAAGAAGATTATTAATCAATTCAAATCTTATTAACAAATATTATCAAATCAATTTAATTTTTAACACAGAATATTAAATTGTTATTGTCAAAAATTTCGGGATATCACATTCCTCCCCCCTTAAAGTCGTCCCCGAAATTTAAAATAAAGGTAATTTAATAATCTAATTAAAGATTAAATTTTAAAACACAAGCATATATCAATCATATTCTAACAACCATAGCAACCAATTCACCCAAACAAACAAATCTAACTATCCAAACAAAATCAGGATAGATCTATCTAGAGTCCCCCAGGCAAAAATATCGGAATACTCGCCCTACAGAATCCAAACAATCTAGCTACTAAGCTATAGAGCTTCCACTCATCTAGATCTAAAAAACAAGATAGGAGATCAGACTATAGACAAGTCTGACTCAACAACCAAAACTCCCTGAACTACCGGCTCTACAACCAGAGATAGATCTTACACGTACTCTCTCTCAGAGATATGTGAAACACACTGAACTCCAGTTATCCAAACTGGCAATTCAAGCCTGAAGACCAAATACTTATCCAAAATCAAATCTCCGACTTGGGAATCCAAATTCCTTCGTCTCTTATCCACAAAACTCTTCTGACGATCCTAGCTGCCAGCATCCTTACTGATTAGCTCAACCCTTGCTGATGCCCTTAGAAACAAACTGAACCAAAAATAATCTAACAAAATGATCTTTCCAAGATCAATCAAATCTAAGAACACCACTCTACCCCAAAATCAGAGGACAAATCTCACTTCTCTTATCTAGAAGAGATAAAACAGATGCACATGCCAATCTGAACCTAAGATCCTGAAAAATTTCCTATAGAAACCTTCCAATCCAAACACTGCAACTCCCAAATGGTTCCACACTAAAACAGCTGCCACCATGCTTCCACTGCGCAACTCTAACTGAACAGATGAAAATGCTGAAGATTAACTCAAGCACAAACTGGACAACACATTCCAAAAATAGGGTTCAACGTATCCAAAAATAAAACTCAGAAGTTCCTCCAAAACCTGAGCTGCTTCACCAAACTCTCCCTCACTAGAAACCATCCTACTACTAAGCCGAACCATCGGTACCACTTCTGGAATCCAGTTGATACCAAACTCAATCTTCAAATGCCGACAAAACTCTGACTTCCTGAAGATATCCGAAAAATCTCTGAAACACAAGAGAACACTCAACTATCGCAAGTTACTTTTTGCGATCAACCCAGCCTAATTCCAAAGAAAAACTGTTCTCGCTTTACTAATCGGAACAACTTACACTTAACTAGCCAATCCATCAAAGAAATGGGATCTACTCTGCTACTTCTGAAGTTACCCTAAGAAAACTGCTAAGCCAGAAGACTTCCTAATCCAAAGCTCTTCGAGAAACTCGGACCTCAAACCAAACAGAAACACCCAGCTGAACACAGCCACAACACCGAAGCAGACACTCTTCCTTAACTTGTTCCAAAGAAACATCTTCGGAGACATCCATAGTCACTGTGTCTCATCACACAGCTACTGCATTCTGAGGTATCAAGATATCATGACTTGCTCCCATCCAACCGATAGATCCAAACTCTAGCTCCTCCAAACTTACACTTCAAAGATGAACTCCGAACCTTAATAGGTTTCCTTCAGAGATCGATGAAATCCTTACACCACCCAAAGCTCACTCGAGACGGTATTAGTTCTACAGTCTCGACAAATACACTTCCAACCTCAATCATTTAAACTCCAACCATCGGTAGTCGTGTTACGAACACCACTACCCTATCTACCTTTATAACTCATTGGAAAACCGGAAAAGGTAATCCAACAAATAGGTAGAAATATATATATATATATATATATATATATATATATATATATATATATATATATCAAAATTACAAATACGCTCTCTCAAGAAATAAATCACTCAAGAGCCTAGGTATTCACTCAACCTAGCGCTCTGATACCAACCGTGATGACCCGAATTTCTGACCACAGAAATCCGTTTCATCTTGAAGAAAGAAAGGAGTGGGAAAATAGAAAAGATAGAGAAGAAAGAAGAAACAACATCAGAATCTCAACAGCCGAACGAATAAATTATATTAATCACATAAGTATTACATAATATACAACATCTATCAGAGTTACACAGATAATACAACACATACTATACAGTTATAAACACTTGTCTAGTTATACAACTTAATACACAATACCACACAGAGATACTAACACAGCGGAAAACTATATATATCTACAACGCTGAATCCTCCTGCTCCATTGCTTCTCCAGAATTTGTCAAAGCTAACCTGAATCCCTTGGCTACTCGTAAAAAATTGAGTACCCGAGAGTTTAAGAAAAACAGAAAATAAACTCCGGGTCAGACATGGGTCTGGTGTGAGTAACAGGTTAAAGTTGCTTAATTTTGAAAAGCCTTTGAAAATAAAGGTATCACGTAAGACTTCTCACACATAAACATGGGTAAGTTTTTACCTTACGCTAACCAGAAACATTTGATAGGAAATTCAATGATATTATAATAGGTCTAGGGTTTTCAAGTAAAATACAAAAATAGCTGAAATTCTTACATCTCACATTCCAACATAGTTAGGCACAACTAATACGCATGGCGCTTATTGGAGATTGGATTCCATACAATGGCGGGGCTACTGGGGTACCGCCCGTCACAGTACGTGGCCTAGATCAACGTACCGAGGATCACTCCCGACCCCCTATAACACAAAGCCGGAACCATTCCTTATTGAACAGTCCCGAACAAGACAACCCCGGCAGTTGTTGCAATCAACTGCCCCACACAGCCGAATAAAAAGGGACTTCTAGACGGGGGAAAATCTCGTCCTACTTGGGTATGACCCACCTAGCCTTGCTGCACCTCCCCTGTTTTAGCCATTCCCGGTTGATGAGGCTTGAGGCTATGATTACCTTTAGAGAATACATCTCTTAGAATGCTCATCGTCCACCAGACGATGTTCTAAAAGCATTCAATCCATACAAGTTCGTTCCGGGTTCGAACGAAACCGAAGGCATTATCTCGTTACACTCATTTTGGAATCACCCTCATAGTTAACGACAATAACCCTTGCACTCTGAATCTTCATCTTCGCTTCAGATTCACGACCTTTCGTTAATTTGGATTGATGTGGTTTTCGGATGTCCAAATATGGAAACCCGATCCCGGTCTCATCGAAATCCAAAAACATATCTTTTAAGGCCAAGTTGTTTTAAAGTTAAAACAATTCAATTCAATATTATCTATATACACACAGATTGATAATTCACATCTCATAATAGATAATCACATAATCATCATAAACAGATAATTAATATTATCAACCAAACAGATACTTAATATTATCATACTTAAACCAAGCATCCATATCACAAAGATATTACTCATCTCATATCTGAGATCACGACCAATCAATGAAATATCAATATCATCATCCAAAAGCAATGATTTATTATTCACAATCTATAATTAATTTAAAATGAATTAAATTAATTACTTCTATCTTTAATTAATTTAAAATAAATTAAATTAATTACTCATTCCATAAATCCTGCTCATACAACCATTAATTAATTATAAATCAAATTAATTAATCATTCTCTAATTAAAATAAGTAATTTAGTCTTTAATTAATTTCTTAAATGAATTATTCTAAATCATTCATAGTAATTAACATTTAATTACTTCATTTATTAATTAAATATAAATAATTACATTTATCCTTAATTAATTACACTAATTAATCACCTCATTATTAATCATTCCTTAACTAAACTTCTTAATTACATCATTAATTATATTAATTAATGATCTCTAATTTATATTTAAATTAAATTACTTTATTTAAATCAATTACATTAAGTGATTAATATTTAACTAAACACAATTATTAATCACCCTTGAATTAATAACAAACCAGTAATTAACTATCCTTAATTACTTATTAACAAATTAATTATCCCATGATTAATTATTTCCATTAGTTAATCCTTTAATTAATTACAAAAGTAATTACCCAAATTACTTCACATACAAATCATCTTGTATTAATTACATCAAGTAATTATCATCTAATTACTTTCCTAAGTAATTATGCTCCATTAATTACACTAAGTAATTACACATATCAAATCATCAAATGATTTCCTAAATTAATTAAACTAAATTAATTAACTTAAATTAATCATATTATCAAAATTAATACAATAAGTAATTCATCTCTTAATTACTTTTATCAAGTAATTACACTTAACAATTTACAATAGATTATCTAAATTAATTAATCTAATTTATTATCAAAATTAATCACATTAATTAATTAATTAATAATCCTTATTTAATTATCTTCATTAACTAATAACATTTCTTAATTTACTTTTCATTAATCTCTAATTATAAATTAATCTAAAGTATTAATTTACAAATTAAATACATAAGTCATTCCTTAATTAACTTATTCATTTAATCATTTAAATACCTTAATTATTTCTAAGATAATTTATTTCTTTATTGATGACTTCATTAATATTAAAGTGTATTAGAACATTTCATTTTTAAATTTAAATTCAAATTCCATTTTGAATTTAAGATTCAAAATGATTTTTATTATTTATTCTTTTAAACATTAATCTAATTTAAAGTTCAATTTATAATCCTAAAAAAATAAATGTAAATAACATTTATTTCATATATAAGAAAAGGCCCTTAAAGTAAACTACTTAAATTTTTATTTTAAAATTAAACTTTCAAAATAGTTTAATATTTTAACTTGCAAATTCAAGTTAAAAACAATTTATTTAACTTTTATTCAAAAAAATCCCCTTTAAAAAGAACTATGTCAAAATCAAATCATATATTTATTTGAAACCCATTACTGTAAAAAACTATTTGATTTAAACTTGTTTTAAACATTTAGATTTAAAAACTGATTTAAATTTCAGATTCGAATTCAAAGAAGAACTTGAATCCATTGGTTTAACTTTGATTTTAAAACTTTGGTTTTAACTTGCTTTTAAAAACTTGGTTTTTAATTCTTGATTTAAAATCCAAATTCATTTTTAAAACCTTAGATTCAAAAGTTCATTTGAACCTATACTTTAAACTTTTAATTTAAAACACGATTTAAATTTTGTTTCAGATTTTAAATTAAATTTTAAAATATGAAAACTGTTAGGTTTTTTTAACCTGGAAACCCTATTTAAATATTTTAAACTTTTATTACATTTCAGACTTGAATTCGAAAAAATAAATTTGAATTCAAACTTCAAACTGGATTTAAACTTTGTTTTAAATCTGTTATACCAATTTAAGTTTCCATTTGAATTTGTTTAAAAACAAATTCTTGCTACCAGGTTTTACAAAGCCTGGAACAAACACTGACTCGACTCAAACCAAAATGTATCGAGTCTTATGCCCTGCTGCTTCGAGTCAAATACTCGAATAACTCGAGTCTTCCCCGAGTTAAAATTCCTCTGCACACACACAAAGTTCAACAGAACTTCAACTGCACGGTGCACGTGCACCGTGGCTCTGTCCATCTCCGGCCATCCACCAGCACTTCAAACAATCCACGACCATCGCCTAATAATAACACGACCCTCCAAAATCACCATATTTGCTTGAATCAAAATCGAGTGCCTAATCCAAACCTGGAAACTCAACAAGCAAACAATCTGAAACCTGTAACTTCGCCCGCTTCAAATTCCGACCACCGAAGTACCACCACCTCCGGCTACTGCTTCGACTATGTTCCAGCAACTACTCCCCCGAGTTCCAGCAAACTCGATCAACCAGGGTGATCGAGCTAACCAATATTACAACCCTGGTCAAAACTAGGTTTAGGAAATCAAAATGGCAACCACGGCCGCCACCATACTCAGACCATCCACCGATCATTTTTGCCACACTTCCCAGTCATCCATCTACCCCTAGACAAAATTCCAGCCTCTCCAACCACTGGGATCACCAGTGATCCTCTAAAAACCCCCAAAATAATCATCACAGAAATACTCTTTAATTACTAAACATAAAAATGTGATTATAGTTTTAAAAATCCTAATTACAGATAAGAATTCAAGTTATAAACTTGAATTGATATTTTAAAATGTTTGAAATTTACTCATATCAAACATTTCCCGTTCTTTAAGTTTCTTCAGAGCATTTCTACCTTGCAATTTCAAAATTCAAATTTTAAAATTCACTTTATGATCAAACAAACCTATCTTGTTTAGATATTAATCCTTATAAATCAATATATTAAGCAGAGATGATTTTTTGTTTAAATCTGAGCTTGAAATTTTATGACAGAGATGTTGTACAGGTTTCCAATGTGTTGATATTCCACTTCATAATCACACAGAGAAATGAACTTACAAATATTCACACAAATATATTTAAGCATGCAAATATTAACATGCAACAAGTTTAAAACTTAGGTTAAAAGTGTTACTCACCATTGCTTTTGAAAATGAACAGAGCATTCTTGTTTGAAAAGCTTTGGACTTTAAAAACTGGGAAGTAGTTTGCGTGATTTTCCTTTGATTCATCTTGCCCTTGTTGTTGTAATGCTTCAGTTTATAAAAATGGAAATGTTTGCTACTAGTATATTTTCAGGTTTGTTATGTTTTGAACGAACTAAAAATAAGGGGATGATATATAGAAAAGAAAAGTTAGCATGTGGAAGGTGTTTACTGGGTTAGCAAATGCAGGTACAATTATTTTATTTTGATCAGAGATGATATTTTGAGGGTTGAGTTTTACTTTTATACAATTCGAATTGACAATTGTTGCTAGCATTTAATGCTTAAGTACTTTGTGTCTCCTATTACTCATTTTTATATATAGATATTTTTTCTTTTTACTTTGCTTTGCATTCTTTTCTTGCCTGCATCTTATTTTTACTTTGCTTCGTTTCTTAACTTTGCATTTTAAAACCCTACAGGCTACATATTTTATTTACAAGCTACCTGCATTTTATTTTATTTTATTTTGTTCTTGCATTCAAAACCTTTACAGGTTACATACAAATATTTTCACTTGCTTGGGTATGCTTTGTATCCTATGTACATATATATATATATACACCCTTGTTTTAATTATTGTTATAAAGTTTTAACTTATGTTTTTAGTTTTAATCCTATACATATGCTTATTTTATTCCTCTTTTATTTTAAGCTCAAATTATCAAATATTTAGTTACTTATTTTTATCAAGCTATATTTTAAGAGAACAAAACAAACTTTTTTTTAAATTTAGACTTAGGCCAGAATACTTTTAAATAAATAAACTTTTATCTTGAGTAATTAAAAATCATATGATTATTTATTTAATAGCTTAATACTAAATTAAAGCAAATTTCCAAATTCACCAAAAACATTAGAATTAGAAAACATAACTTTATTTATTAAATTTAAAACAAAGATTAACTATTTACAATATATACAAATATATAGATATATATTGTAAATAGAAAAAAATTAAGTTAGCTTTAAAAAGATAAATTATCAGTTAGATGTTTATATTAAAAGAAGATTATTAATCAATTCAAATCTTATTAACAAATATTATCAATCAATTTAATTTTTAATACATATTTTTAAATTATTATTGTCGAAAATTCCGGAATATCACAATATCTCAAAATCAATTTTAACAGCTTTTCAAATGGCATTCTCTTGAATTTGAAATGAAGCCGTGTAAATAATCAAAAACCGTGAATATAGAGTTATCCGTATTATAACCAAATGTATTATCATCCAACAAAACACTATTTTTAATCCAAACTAATATATATGAAGTAATTCAAAGAATCTAGAGAATTTTATTGTGTTTTTGGCATAAGAATATAATTGGCAAACTATGTTGAATAAGTCAGAGTCAAAAATCATCATTATTTCATCATCTCATTATTGGCTGATTTAATTTCGAATATGGTGCAGATTATCACATTTAATATGTGTCGTTCAAATAAATATGTATCAATCTAAGTTGCAGGAACAAGTCAAGTTCAAGGCAAAAGATTGATTTCTGTTTTCAACTGCAGTATGAAAAAAATTTCAGACAGTAAGTAATTAAGAATTGTTTGTATTTAATGGATTGAGTGAATTAATACAATAATGAATAAGCAAAGCTTGTAACGACCCTGACTCGACCTTCGAAAATCGGCACCGAATACGACACTCGTATTCAAATGCCGCAGATCCAAACGTCGAACCTGGTTCGCCGGAGCTTATAACACATTAAGTAAATAACACAGCGGAAGAAATGAATAATATACTTCATATACAGCATTTGATACAATAACTGATACACATGAATGATACAACAGAATGGTACAATAGATATCAACATTATCAGAGATACAAAGAATAGCAGATCAGCACAAATTATCACATAGCATCACATCACATATCAAATATATCAATCCATCACACAACATCTAATTACAATCAAACATCTATAAATAAGATCTGTTAATTGTTTGATTCAAATCAATTTTAATTACTTGCGAATAATTACTAATCCTTGTTGATTAATATTAATAAATTACAAATCATTGTAATAACTTTTCTTTAATCATTAATTAACCATCTATAATAAATTAATTAACCTTTAATTGTAACTTATCAACCTTTAATTATTTAGTAATTAATCGTAAATTATTTAATTCATCATTTAATAAATTATCTTTAATTTATTGATCAACCCTAAATCAATTAATTATCCTTTAATCACCTTCATAAATTAATTAGCCCTTAATTAATTACGTAATGATAATTAACAATCTAAATTAACTTAACCTTTAAGTTAAAATAAAAAAAAACATTTGATTAACTTCTTAATCACTTTGTTAAGTTTTATTTGAAATAACTCTATTTAAAATACAAGTTTAAAACATCTTTAACTTGATTTATTTAAAGACAATTTATTTCAAAACCTTTTAACTTCACATCCCACTTAACAAACAATTGTCATTTTATAAAGATCAATTTTTTCTTAGAAATCAATATGTTTTTAAACTTTAGACTGGGAAAATTATTACCCGAGCCAAAATGAGTTAAACCTGTGTCTTCCCCAATCCAAACCTCTCCTCTTTTTCCTTTGAACTTTGTTTTAATTTTAAACTTTTTAAAACTGTGATTCTTCATACGCAAATTTAGAAAAAAATCATTTAACTTTAGCCTATATTCAATTAAATTTTAAAATATCTTAAATATTTCAAATGACATTTAAACATTTACATTCAAATCTTATTTACATTGCAACCAAAATTCAAATTCATGCTTCAGGTTTAAATCCAAAGATTAAAATTTAAAACTCTGTTTAAATCTTCATTTCAGATTTTATAAAATACTCAAACTAAAATATATCATTTGAATTTATCAACCAAATTTTCTTTTTGAAACTTTCAGATTCAAATTCAAATTTGAATCCAGGATTTCAAATTCAGATTTAAACTAAATTTTTAATCTGGTTTAAATCTTAAATTCAGACATATAAATTCTTTAAAAAAAAAACTGTGCAGATTTTAAGTTGCTAACTATTTCACCTTTTTATAAATTTATTTATTTCAAAAACTAAAATCCAAATCTAATTTGAATCCATAACTCAAACTTGCTTCAATCCCTATTTTAAATCAGGCTTTGCTTTTCTCTTTTAAATTTAGTTTAAAAAAAAAAAAAAAAATTAAAACCTGAAACAGTTCAGGTTACAGGACACACTCAATAAAAACTGTGCAGGTTTTCAAATTTTTAAAACTAATTTGAATCTGAAAAAAAAAGAAGGCTAAGCAAGTTTAAGTCTAAACTTAAAGAAGGATTTAAACTATGAAATCAAATAGATTTTGAATTTCAGAATTTAAAAAAAAAAAAAACATTACCTGTTTTACCTTTACTATATTTTTTGTTGTTGTCCATTGTGATTCTGTCACCTTTATACTAGGCTAAGGAACTTTTCTTTGTCGCCCGTTGTGTTTCTGGAACAGCCAAAATCCAGAGAACACTGTTGTTGTTCCTTAGCCTACCACCACACCTACACGATGAAAGATTTTTGTGACCTATTTGTTTTTATAGGTCCATGATTGTTAGTGGAAGAATATTTTGAAAAATAATTTTATGGAGACCCAAAATTATATATATATGTTCTTTCGGCACCCAAATTTGTTTAACTTTGAGAGATTTTATATTTATGCCTTTTGGAACCCAAATTGGTATAGTTTTCACGTGTTTGGGTCTATACCAACAACTATTGTGATTGTGTCCAAATTTTCTACAAATTGTGCACATAGAATTTTCTTGATTAATATCGCTTTCAACATTTTCAGATTGATTATATCTAAGTCCTTGTCTAACCGTATTAATAGTTTGCTTTCCTAATAGCATATTCAACGATTTTTCGGTTTTTGAAAATTTGTCTAAAGTCGTTGACAATTGTTGGACTTGTGTTTTGAGAGATTCATTTTCATTTAACAATTGTGTGCACTTTTTAATATAATTCTCTCTCCTAGTACTTTCACATTCTTTCAAAATCAGAATTTCATTTTCAAGTGATTTTATATTAATTTCTGATTATTTAATTTCTTCTTCGAATGTTGAACACTTATCACACTTAGGGATCCTACTTTGATAGGTTTTAACTAATTGGTCAAGTTGTTCATTTAATTCTATCAAAGTATCTTTTTGTGATTCAAGTTTGGCATACTTCTCCCTCAGTCGTTCATAACAGCCATTTACTTCGTGGAAATATATAAGTAATTCTGAGTGAGTGAGTTTTGATACCTCGCTTGGCTCGTCATCGTCGCTATCAGTTATATTTCCATGAAGGCACATATCTGCTTTCTCACTCTCACTGCTAGAACTTTGATTATCTTCATCACTTGTATTCCACGCGGCTGCAAAACTTTTTCTTTTTGATTTCTTTTTAAAGTCGCGTCGATTTTGAGGACAATTGGGCTTGATGTGTCCGGGTTGATTGCACTTATGAGATGATCTTCTGTTCTTCATAGTAGTCTAGTGCTTTGGCTATTCTGCTTTTCGCTTTTTGAATTCGAGCTGAATTTCCATATTTGTAATTCAATCTTTTGAATTTCTTTATTAATAGCTCCAATTCTGCTGCTGCATCATCATCATCACCATCACTTTCTGTTATTCCTTTAAGAGCTATTGATTTCTTTCGAGTGTCACTTCCTTCACGCTCTTTCTTGAATTTCATTTCTAGCTCATAAGTGGTGAGATTTTCGATGAGTTCTTCGACTTTCATTTGTTTCAAATCTTTTGATTCTTGAATGGCAGTCACTTTGGCTTCAAAACTTCGTGGAAGGACTCTGAGGATTTTTCTGACTATCTCCAACTCTGTGTATGATTTTCCAAGAGCTTTTGATTTGTATACGATATTGGAAAGTCGTCCATGCATCTCTTTGACATTTTCTTCCTTCGCCATTGTGAAGTTCTCGTATTCGCTGCTTAGCATGGCAAGGCAAGATTCTTTGACTTGATATGTTCCTTCGTGAGTCACTTCTAGTGTGTGCCATATTTCCTGTGCAGTTAGACAATGTGAGACACGATTAAATTCAAATTGATCCAATAAACAGATAATAGAATTCATAGCTTTAGCATTAGTATTTTGTATTTTATTTTCTAGTTCTGTCCATTGTTCCTTTGGTTTATCTATTTCCTGATTATCTACAGTTATAATCGGTGTTCTATAACCTGTCTTAACAATATTCCAAGCGTCATTGGTTTTCAGAAAAATTTCCATCCTATTTTTCCAGTAAGCATATTTACCATTGAACATTGGTGGTCTAACTATAGATTGACCCTCAGCAAAAGCATTATTTAAAGAAGCCATTTTAAAAATTCAAAATTTTTAAACAAAAACTGATTTTTGAAAAATGAATTTTTAAAACAAAAGTTGACTTCTATTCCTAGCTCTGATACCACTTGTAGGATCGACTTCACCCTAGAGGGGGGTGAATAGGGTGATGCTATTAATTATAAAAATTAATTGCGGAAGCTTTTAAAATAATTTCAACATAGATCACAGAACAATAGCAGCACAGATAATAGCAGAATAATAAAATGCAGAAATAGAACGACACAGAATTTACCCAGCTTCGGCAAAACCCTGCCTACGTGCTGCCCCCAAGGTTTCTACTAGAAATTAAGTAGTAACATGCTTACACACGTAAACTCGCGACACCCGCTACTGACTAACCTAACTCTATGCTCAAAACCCTGCCACAACTCAGCCACTGAGTTGCGAATTCTCAAACTACGCCACGTAGTTTGTCCCCTAGTCACACGACTAGAAATTTAAACGGTTTAAAAAAAATTACAAATTAAAAACAATTTAAAATAAAATAACCCTAATTAAAAATTAAAAGCCCTTATTAAAAAAGAAAGCCGGCCCCTTTTATATTCTTTAGCCCGTTCCTTTTGTTAGTGGCGGCTTTGTTCTTTCTTCGTTCGTTCCTCTTTGCAACTAAATTAGGGCTTGTGAAAACTGGGGCTGTCGGCTTCAATATCTCGATTGAATGAATGGTTTAGCATTGTTGCGTCGTCAATCAATGATCTCTCTACTTAGCACACGGTTCCCTCAATTTTCGATCGAGTTGTTTGAGTGGTATGTGATTTATCCCTTTACTTCTTCTGATTTGCTTGCTTGAACTCGATGATATGCCGATGATGATTTTGGGGTCTTTATATGAGTTTGAGTCCCTAGATTTTCATTCGTCTGATTTGTTCAACATTATGCTTTCGGCCATTCGATTAATTATTGATGTTGATGATTTTACTGACTTAATGGAATTCGTATAATTGATGCTTGCTTCTCACGGTGTTGATGTTTAACTCGGTCAATTATCTTGGCCACCATGATTTCGAATTTGACTTGTTCATAGGCTTGATTTCTGACTTGGTCAAAATTGATTTTGATTCGTGAATTCAACTTCTTCTTTTTATGACTTCGGTCTCGACACTGTGTATGCGAATCCACGACTTCGACCATTTTGATTTCTTAAAATAAAACTTGGTGATAATGTTCGAACTGCACCATCTGTTCCATTATGATGGATTCTGTTTCTTTGTTCATATTGTTGCTGTGTCACTTGTGTACTGAACATTGCTGAGTCTTTGATTTGTGTCACTTGATTGCCGAGTCTTTGAGCATTGTTGTGTCACTTGATTCTTCTGAAGCTCGAGTTACTTCAACACACTGTTGTGTTTATTTACTTGGTTGTGTACTTGGGCTTGTAGCATTTAAACTGTACTGATGCAATAGTTCATCTTTGTTGTATATATGCTTGCTACTTGGTCATTTTTGTATGTTGTCACTGTATCACCACTGTTGCAAGTTTTCTTTGATGTTGAACCACTGTCTTCACTTATAACATGTTCAGTGGTCTATTTCTTCATGTTGCCACTTGACCATCTTACTGTTCACTGTGCCTTGTACTTGGTGTATTCTGTGTCATTTATGTTGGTTTGATTTCGGCATTGATTACGTGCACTAATCGGCACTTGCAGTTCACTAGTCTTGGCCTTTGTGACATATTGTTGATGCTATGTTCAAATGTGAACTTCTTTTCTCTAGCATATTAGTCCCTCTGTTGTATTTGTCTAGTTCACCTTGAACTTCATGAATGCTCGAGTCTGGTTCATGTTACATTGCACTGGATTGTGGTTTCGCACTTGTAGCCTTTGTGTTGATTCTGTTTTTGCTGTAGTTGAACTGTTGGGTTTCACTATTCGCTACGAGTCTGGGTTGCTTTGACCAGTTTATTGTTTGAAGTTGCTTCATGTATTCATTGTGTGATGCCATTTTGCAACCGACTTGTATTTATAAGCTGGTCTTTGCATTGAGTACAGAATTTTCATTCACTTGTGTATATGAGCAGTTTGAAGTTGCTGACTTCATGTTGCCTTGACTTTGGTTGTTTCATTGAGTTGAGTCATGACTGCAGTGGCTTGATCTTTGCATTTTGTTTATTTTTTGAAATTTCACCTGAGTTGAATCCAGCTTGAAGCTCCGATTTGACCTGTGCTGAAAGTTGTGACATTATTTTATCGCACTCGAGTTGAATCCGATAATTTGGGTTTGACATGTGCTTACCTGTCCCTGTAAATTTATCAAGTGTATATATATTGGTGTGCACGGCCTTGTGGCATATATAGTGATACACTGTGTATGTCACAAGTTGTTCGTGTATGATGAATTGAAAAATAAATGATGACGAACAACCCAAATGACTGAGACAGATATTATTTTCAAAAATTCACATTTTATTTTATACTGCAAAAATATTAGTTTTCAATTTTACTGCGTCAATATTTATATTTGCAGATTGCTCAGATGCTGGATTCAATCTGGAATGAAGTTGAAGATAAATACGAGTGTGAGTGATATGTAGTGAGGTCAACTGTAAATGTAAAATTGTGATGTAATTGAATTTGTATCAAAGTTATATAGTGTACAGTGAGAGCTTGAATTTGTACTATTCAAAATTGTAATAAATATTTGTTTGAATAAAATTTCTGTTTGAATTCAAATTCTGTTTTATTTAATTTTATTCAGCAAATATTTATTTAATCTGTGAAAAATGAAATAGTACATTACCAAATACATTTACACGTATATATATATATATATATATATATATATATGTTTATTATCATCAAACAAAAATCATATAACCGCATATTCAACAATATGCTTTTGAACAATAAATAAATTAGAAAAATATTATTGTAGCACATGTCATATTTTCTAACAACTGTAACAAAAACATGACATGAGAAATGTTAATAAAACTTAAACTTTAGTTTGTTTAACTTTTGGAACAATTAAACAAACTTTTGTCTTTACTTCAAATACCTGTCAAAATGGTGATTGCACAAATATAAGCATTAAGTTAAGTCTAAGTGAAAAGATGCGTCATCATAAGGAAAATTATTTTTTAGATACCCATAAAAAACACTCGAATGACAGTACATCGATGATAATTGTAATACCAAATAATGTAATAATCGTAGTCAACGAAGTGAACAATCAATATACAATGTAATCATAATCCAGTATGATAATAAAAATATTTGCGTTATCATTTATAACCCAACAATGTGCATTATTATAATTACAACCCAATACAATTTATGCATATATATATATATATATATAATATTCTCTTTCAAGCATAAGTAAATATGTCACAATATCATGTTGTCATTAAAGCATAAGCAAATATGACCCAACATTATTTTGTGAAATTTCATTGAAGGAATTATCTACAAATATATATATATATATATATATATATATATATATTGTCTTAAATATTTTAATTTTTTACAATTTTTTTGTAAAAATGTTACGAAGAATAGATAATGAGTTAAAGCTTACTACAATGTTGTGATACATATATTTCTTACAATTAGAAAATATTTTTTAATTTCACGTAATACTTTATATAACATATTACCTTACAAATTAGAACATCTAAAAATTTGACGATAAAAGGGAATAACTAAAAGAAATTTACATATTAATTCTATAATTGATTACAAATAAAAGGAACTATTACATAGTTAGTTTTATCAATTTGAATTAAAATTAAAAAAGATTTAATTATTGATTCCTTGATTACTTTGAATTCAACTTGATTAGAACTGAAGAAAAATTTGTTTTAACAAATAATTGGTAATAATATTTGATATGATTCTTACTATTCAAAAAAGTTTGCTTATAAATTTATAAATAATAATATCGTTGATTTCAATATAATTATCTATGAACATTTCTAAACTGCAAAAATATTCAAAACAATGTAATATAAAATAAACATAAAAGACATCGTTGAGATTTAATTTACCCTATTCTTTAGCGAGATCACCAAGAATTTGGATGGAAAAGTAAATGTGTGTTTCTTATGAACATTTTTCTATTATACTAAGCAAAAAAATAGAAAAATATAATGTATAATTTGGTTAAAAAGGAAAAGAATTTGAAAAATATAAGTCCAAGTCGACTATGACTATATTAATTTGAATAAGAATTTGGTTTTAAATATGTTTCTAATACTAAATTTTAGGTAAAATATTGATTATCCTAAAATATTATATAAGAAAATATTATTTAAACATTATTTTACTGTAAATATAATTTGCTTCTCCTAACCTGATATTCTTGTATGCTTATGTTTGACAATAAAAATGAATAACTTTACCTCTCTTTATTATACAAAATAACTTAAGGTCTTTCGAACTCTATGTGTTATTATCCTTATAAATCCTTGCAAACTAAATGAAAGAATTCAAATTCATATTCTTCAACCAAAATAAAAGTCAAATGAAGATAGAATTTGATGTTAGATGTAAGAACAGAAAAAAGCATCAACTTTACCTTTAAAAAAATTTACGGAACAATTACAAATTATAAGATTCTTATGCATAATAAAATCCAGTGAACTTCTGCAAGAAATGAGGAAAACCAAAATCATCACCATACTAATTCAAACAAAAAATAATATAAGACTAACAATTTGGATACAAAATTTGAATCAAAGAGACGATGGAGTCATGAATATAGAAAAAATATCCCAAATCTAAAAGCAACCACTAGAAAACAAATACTAAAAAATATGAATAAAATAATTAAGGATAATATAATGGTGAAGAAACATTGAATTCAACCAAATTATAATCGTTTAAAATAATTTAAGATCATTAAATAAATTATTTGGAATGACTCTCTACTTTGTTTCGATTAACAATTGAATATTTATAGATGAAAATATAGAAGGGGAAGAAATAAAATTGCAAGAAGAGGAAGAAGAAAGTGAAGGTGGAATAAATAATAAGTTTCTTGGATTGAATTGAAAGTGTGAAGAAGAGGAAAAAATGTTCACTGAATTATAAAAGAATAAAGAATACAGAGAGTGGGGTAGATTGAAATAAGAATGTTGTGAACCAAACTACGTATCAGGATTTTATTATCAAATTTATGGGAAGCAAACTTTTTATGTAGTGTAGTAGATTAAATAAATATAATAGATTCATTTATAAAATGATATCAAACATAGTAAAGAACAAATTGGTCTAAGCATAAGTTCTCTACCATTGGGACATACTGTCATAGAAATTAACCCATACTTGTCACATTTTAAGGTGGTTTCCTCATAGGTCTTCTTGCAGTAGGTCACTAATATAAAAGGATAACTAAAGAAATTAAAACACAAAATATAAATTTCAAATTATATTACGTTGAAACATGATAACTATTCTATATACTTAAGAACCAAATGATATGTAACAACCCCAGATTTTGAATATAAATTTAAATTTGACTCTATTTTTGTTTGAAATTATTTTAAATTTGTTTTATTTGTAACATTTCATTTATAAATATTTTTAAAGTGATAATAAAAAATTTCCAAAATTTATTGCATTTATTTTCTATTTTTAAAGCCTAGTTTCCATTTTTCTGCTATTTTCTTCATTTAATTATATTTAATTAAAATTTATTTATTTATTTTTATGCATGCATTTTATTTTTGTGTTCTTATCTTTATTATAAATATTTTTTAGGCAGACAAAAATTTTCCAAAATTTGTTGCATTTATTTTCATATTTCCAAGCCTAGTTTACAATTTTTACTATTTTGCTTAATTTAATTATATTTAATTAATATTTATTATATATTCTTTTTACTATATTTTCGTGTTTTCATCTGAGTTTATACATATTTTTCAGTTATTTAAAATTGCAAAAGAAATTATAGAAATATGAAGAGTTTTGTGACTTTTTATATACTTAGACTTTTTGTATTCTACCTTTTCATTTTTCAACCAACACCTCTTCAATTTTTGCTGCCATAACTTCCCTTTTCAGCCGACCACTTCTCCATTTCATTTCACATGGATTTTCATCTCAAACTCAAAAAAAAAATTGGCCATCATCTTGTGAAAATTTTTGGTAAAACTTTCTTTTCTTTTCCATTTTTCATTGTTTAGTTTTAGATTTGCACTTACCTCCTTCATCTATTTGTTCGACCTCGCCACTCCAGCCAAGTTGCCACCTCCACCACCGCCTGAACCAGTCACCACCACCTCCTCTCCAACCCCATAGCCAAGCCTAACCATCCCATGAGGTAGATCCACATAAAAATGCACCAAACTCCACATATACACCATAGCCGAGCTTCATCATGCACCACCACCGCAAACTCCTCCTTGGCCGACCCATACGCCACCACCACAAGCTTTTCCCAACCTGACACCCACTGCCACATCACCTTCAGTTCACCTCTGACCCACCTGTAGCCATGGCCGTGCCCATGTTGCTTTGGCCGGGCCTATATTTGCTTTGAAATATGTTGTGTTGCCTTTGTGTTGTGTAGTTCATGCACCCAATCTTTGCACCATCTTCTTCCCATGCTAGGCTGACCATATGAACCCACAACCAGACCCAAACACACACCTTAGCCGTGTACTTTAACCCATGGCCAAGCCTAGGGATAGTTGAAGGCAAGTGCAAGTGGTTTGGAGATGTTTTGTGCATTCATTTCTAACATTGTTTTATTATATTAGGTTGAAAACTTATGTTGTTTATATTGTTTTGTTTGAATGTGTTCAAGGAAATTTGCTTTGGCTCTCTCACAATCGAATCTTTGTTGTGCTATCGTGCTTTTATGCATCTCAGTTTGTGCATTTGATTGTTGTCTTCAGCTTATACCAGTGAGTTATTCTCACCAGACAGTTTTATACTTATATGACTAGTAAACCGATAGCATTTGAATATGTAAAATGCATCACCATGTTATATATGCTATGTTATGATCATAAGATGTTCACCCAAGCTTTAAATACCGGTTATAACATCTGTTACTGTTATATAATGCTATTCTATTATTTATATTAGTTTATCACACTGCAATTTCCCTTTAGATTAGAATCATTATGGGTTGAAATGATACATAACCAAACAGACTTTAGAATATGGAAAAATCGTTATGGGCTGAAATGATAGGCCTGAACAATTTTCAATTATTTCATTTTACTTGGGACTGCTGGTTTGAAATGATAAAACCCGGGTTTTCTTTGTAAATTACGGATTGAAATGATATATTATCCGTATCACTTTACCTAGTGTAGAAAATGATATGCAGACCCGTGGTTAAAATATATTTTTTCTAAAATTTTTAAAAATATGTTTGAAATGTAATATTATAACATTTTGATTTAAACTTAATTAAAAATGATTTTTGTAATGTATTATTGATTTTCTAAGAATTTATAAGTGAAATAAATTAATGGTAAAGTTAGAAATTTGAAATGTAAGTTATTTTGGAAATTTTGAATGGAATTAAAATTAAATATGAAAATATGACAAATTTATGGTATTTTGATTTAAAATGAAATTAAGATGATTTTATAATATATTATTGATTTTTGAATAAAGTTAAAATGTGAAATGAATGAATAATTAAGTTGAATTTTGAAATATAACTTAAATTGGAAATTTATGAATTTTGGTTTAAAGGTGAATTCCAAGTTGAATAAATAAAATGAAAATAAGTTATATTTGGAAATTTAAACTTAAGTGTTAAGTCAAAATTTAATTATAAAGAATTGAAATTTAATGTTTGAATTTAATATGTGAATTATTATTAAATATTGACCTTTGAATGGAAATTTAACTTTATAAAATCATGAATTTAAAGGTATTTTGAATGATTGTTTTAAAAAGTGAAATTATATGATTTTAAAAGTTTAAATGGTTTAAATAAAAATTTAATTGTTTTTGAAATTATATTGAATATTTGAAATTTAATTAACAGCATTTTTGAAATGCTATTATTTTCAAATGTAAAGGATATTACAGCATTTGTAAATGTTGTAGTTGATATAAATGAACTAAAAGGCTAAATTTTTATAAAGGTATATTGTAGCACTTTGTAAGTGCTATGATTGTTGAATTTAACCAAGGTTTTATTTGAACTAATGTAACCCTATTACAACATTTTTAATGCTGTCATTTGTTAATTTGAATTGTTTTAAAATAACTTTCCGTAGCATTTTCTAAATGCTGCGAAAGGTGAATTTTCCTTGTTTTGATAAGTTTAAGTGAATAAATGAACTTTGAAAGATTAAATTTTGAAAATTTAATGATTTAATTATTAAATGTAATAACTTCATTTTATGATTTAAATGAAGTATTTCGATTTGAAATATAAACTATTTTGAAATATGAATTGAAATGGTGATTTTAAATTTGAATAAAATGAATGTGGATTTTGAAATGATATGATAAGTTGGATATTTTGAAATGGATTTGAAATGATATTGAATTGTTAAATGATATTTGATTTTTTTTGAAATATAAATTCCATTTTTAAATAATAACGATTGGTTGTTAAAGAGACCGAGATCGGATATGGACATACTCTCTGTCGATACCGAAAAACACTTTAACAACTGTGTACTCGGTGGATATTCCAGAATGAAGTAGGATGGTGACGACGTTCCTGAGGTACATTACGTGGACCTGACTCTCATGAGTTAGCTTAAGGTGGCTAAAACAGGAGAGATCTCGGGCCAAAAGAGGTAGCACCTCTGGTTGGAAACACTTCTTCGATACCATTCTATTACTGTTGTGATTGATTGGGTGCACCCCTTGATTTTGGAGTGTTGTTCGGGGTGGGCAAAGTGGCTGCTACGTTACCACCAATCCATGTGCGTAATTGGTATATCTACCTTGGCATTGCCTTGTGTGCCGTGTCACCTACCATACCGAGCCTTTACAACGAGTTTGTTTTTCTCCCGTAGCCCGTGTGGTATCCTCTAATAGTCTTCCGATCTGAAGATATCATGATATTGAATGGACTATTGGGACTATTATGTGTGAAGGGTGATATGGGTAAGCCCGAAACTCTATTTTAAAGTAAGTTTATTTTACTGTAGACATTATTATAATAGCGCAATATTACTATATAATAAATAGTTTAACGGATCTTTAGAGGATGGGCGGTCCCAGGCATCCTTTAAGTTACTTGTACCTTATTACAGTTCACTTGAGTTGGTTTTCATTATATAAGTATGTATTGTCCTAACTCGAGTGTTTTGTGTTTTTGCTTTATGCTCGGATCAGCCTGAGTATTCACAGCTTTGGATTCTCTTTCTGGAGCTGGTCTTTGCTGGAGATTCTGCCTACCTATATTTATATCTATTTCTGTTTCAGTTGTTCTAGTTTGTCTCATGTATTAGTGAACTTCTGTGTATTTGGGATTTCTATTATGTTGTTTTCAGACTGATATTATGTATTCGGTTTGAGACTCTGTTATAGTGGCTTCATGAACTACTATGTTATTTTATATTCCACTGCGAGTTATTCTGATTGTTCTGTGTCTGTGATTCTGTGTATTTGATTTCATTTGCTCCAAATTTATTTACAATCTGTTATTTTGCATCATTCAAGTCAGACATGTTTGGATTATTGTCGATTTGAATGGTACAAAATGGCGGGCCGTTACATGATATATGCACAAAACATAATTAAATAGCCATAAAAATATAACAAATTAGAATTGATACAAAATATTATAAACGATGATAAAATAAATTAATAACATGTGTATAGAAGTTACCGGGGAATTTGAATCAAAATCGCTTCTAATATCATTACTTTGATATTTCAACATACAGATTACATGCGACAAAAGATAAGTAATCATGGTACTTTTTAGAATAATAATTTCATTTAGCTTGTTTTTACAAACCAAATTATATTATACAAAATGGCCACATGTTGGAAACTAAAAATAGGTTTATTTTATGTATTAATTTAAAAAAAAGACAATTCTAATTCTTATAAACTCAGTTAATAGAAAAAAATATCCCATGCTCAAAGCCATAGTATATTTGATGAAGGGAGAGAGGAGATTCTATGACTCCAGCAAAAGCAATAAGAAAACACATGTAACAAATGAAGTAAAACTTCCTTTTTGTTTCAAAAGAAAAAGAGCATAGATAGATGAAAATACACGATAAATTTAAGACTATTTTTAAAAATGAAGAAGAAACAAAAATGATAGTAACAAAGAAAAGTGAAAGTGGAAGACATATCCAAACAACGAAGAAGAAAATGAAAATGCACGTGGTTATTATCTTAGAATGGAAATTTTACCTTCACATAGAACATTATTATACCTTATACACAAACGAAAATTATATATGACGCATTAATAGTTTGCACGATCATAAATCTTTTTGCACTAATTGTATTGAAAGTTGAGAGTATATAAAAATACATAAGTTAGATATACCAAAAAATGAGAATATATCGAGGGAGCAAATGTACAGTTTCACCTAGAAATTTTAATGATTAAGAATGTGGAATTGAATGAATGAGGTAAGAGATAAGTTGTTATCTTATATTCACTTTCTTCAATTTCATATTTCATATATATATATATATTAGATAATAGATTTTTCTTATGAAAGAAAATAATTTTAGTGAGAAGAATAATTTAGGTTTTAATGGACGTGAGAAGGAAATAAAAGCGTAATGTAAATTGGAGGAGAAATATATAAATTAAAAAGTGCCATAAATGAAAGACAATTGAAATCTATGGCAATTAATCTGACATTGTTAATTTAAAGATTAATGTTCCTTTTAATATATACAACATATTTTCCTCAAGTAAGAAAATGATTTAATTTAGAAGGTTAATGTAGGTTTTAATGGATGAGAGAAGGGACGATAAGCATGTAAATTATCAAAAAAAATGATATAAATTAAGAAAGTGTCATAAATAGAAGACCGTTGGTTTTTGTTGCGATTAATGTAACAATGTCAATTTAAAAGTTCAAATTCTTAGGACCATACTGTAAAAGTAGTGAAAGATAAAAGTAAACAAAAATATATCGGTGAGATATATCATCTAAAATGATAAAATATCAAGGGAGTAAACTATAAAAGTTTATTTAGAAATTGTAATGATTCACTTTCTTATATATTAGAATAGTAAGTATAAGACATAGATAGATATACATAATAGATTTGGAATGAGAATGAAAATTATTCGAGTAAGAAGATTACTATAGATTTCAATGGAATAAGTGTAGTGCCAATTTAAGGAAAAATAATGAGAAAATTATGAAAGTACCATAATGGAATACCGTTGGTTTCTATGACAATTAATATGACAATGTTATTTTAAAGGCATAAATAATTTGGGACACTAGTGTAAAATTTATGCTAGAAATGAGAAATTATTGAAATGAAAAAAAAAAGTGTCACAAAAAGTTGGTTTCTTCAGCAACTAATGTGACAATGTCAATTTAAATGTTCGAATGTTTAGGACCGTATTGTAAAAAGTAGTGAAAGATAAGAGTATACAAAAAGATTTAGATATATCATCTGAAATGAGAAATTATTGAGGGGTAAATTGTAAAAGTTTCATAATAGATTTTGAATGAGAGTGAAAATTATTTGAGTGAGAAGATTAGCATAGATTTCAATAGACGATAGAAGGATATATAAGTGTAATGTCAATTGGAGGAGAAATAATGATAAAATTATGAAAGTGTCATAATGGAAGATCGTTGGTTTCTATGGCAATTAATGTGAAAATGCTAATTTAAAGGTACAATGCTTAGCGACTCTAGTGTAAAATGTATGCTAGAAATGCTAATAAATCAAAATTTGGGATGAGACTTAATATGGTGAGAGATAAATATTTAATCCATATTTAGTTTCTTATAAATATACAATAGATTTTCCTCAAGTGAGATACAATTTGAGTGAGAATATTAATGTAGGTTTTACTTGATTTGTAAAGGGGAATAAGTGTAAACTAGAGGAAAAATAAAGATATAAAATAAGAAAGTATCATAAATGGTTAGTTTCTATGGTAATTGATGTGACAATGTCAATTTAAAGGTTTAAATTCTTAAGACTGTATTATAAGAATCGGTGAATAATAAGAGCATACAAAAATACATTAGTGGAGTATATCATCTAAAATGAGAAAGTATTGATGGAATAAAATATAAAAGTTCGTCCGAAAATTGTAATAATTTAGTATTGGAATGAAAATGAATGTGATGAGAGTTGAGTTATTTGTCTTATATTCAGTTTCTTATGTATAAATTCAGTTTCTCATATATAATAATAGATAGAATAGTAAGTATAATTCATAGATAGATATAGATCTTTCCTCATGTAAGAAATTTATTTTTATGAGAAGATTAATAAAGGTTTTAATGGACATGAAAAGGAAATATAAGTGTAGTGTGAATTGGAATAGAAATAGAAATAAAATAAAGAAATTTTTGTGAATAGACTGTTGATTTCTATGGCAATTAATGTGACAATGTTAATCTAAAGACACAAATTCTTATGGTCTATAATGTAAAATATATGCTAGAAATTCTAATGAATCACCATTTGATATGAGTTTTACTTATGTTATAGCTACATTTTAAGCATGATTGGATTTATAAACATACTTCCATAAATTAATATAGGACAAAAATCAACTTCAAAATTGCATAAACCTTTTTAAACATCTATTATAACTTATCCAGATAAACATAAATGGATAATAATTAAATTAGTTATAGTGAAACAAATAAAAAAAAACAATAATCTGAATTCATTTCATAAACTTAGAGTACAAGGTTGGATTTACAAAAAGTGTTATGTAAATTATTTATTCATACAAAGATATTCAAATAAGTACCCCTAAAATGAAAGTGAGCATAACTAAATATAAAAATTTGAAAAAACAAAAATTATTGGATGAATTAATCTACTTTCATTGTTATTAAATATAAGAAATTAAGAACAACAATCAAAATCAAAAAAATTCAAAAAAAAATAATTCTAATAATTTAAACATACCTTGAGATGTTCTCAAAATATCAACTTCATTACTCAAAGTTGAAACATTAAAGGTTATGGGAGAGAAATTTGGGTTTGAAATGATTTCAATTGTTTTTTGAAGACCAGAGAACCAAGCTTTCTTCTAAAATCTAAGAAAGTATACACCGAACCCATAACACATGCTTCAGATAACTCACAGAGAGAAAAAGATTTATTGAATGCTAAATAATCGGTTGAATTAAAAAGAAGAATTATGATATGAGTTGAGAAAGAATATGGAAAAGGAATAAGAGTTAAGAACAAATGGAAAGATATGTATATAATAGATTTTATAACATTCTGAGATGTATCGTAGGAATTTTAAGAGGTAGGAATTAATATCCTTATGGTTTGAAGAAAAATTGATAACATATAGAGGGTTAAATGAAAATTTTATCCTAGAACTAAGAAGAATCGAGTATGTTGACTCAGAATGAATGAGAGAGTAGAGTACTAAAGGTCAGAAATTGAATTTCTTATATAATAGAAGGAGTGCGAACCCGTGCTACGCACATGGTGTTGAATGTAAATCTTTGAAAATACAATAGTATGTTATTGGTAAACCATATTTGTAAATCATGTTCAAACCAGAATAGTGTGAAAAAAATTGTATGTAACTGTTAAATGCCACGCACAATAGTGGTGTCGATTCAATAGGTGCATTAGAAAACTGATCTAATGTACAATCCAGCCTATTATCAAATAGAAACATTTAGAACAACATAGTCTATACATCACAAAGGGATATATAGCAAGGTGATATATATGTAGCACTTACACTCTTGAGCTATCATGTGTTGACAGACCAATTGGCCCAAGTTGTTCAATACAAATGTTGGAGCTATTTAAAAAAATAGCTATTGCATGGAATGGTTCACGATGGCTCGTGCGCATGCACGGTCCAGCGTGCTTCCAAATAAGAAGAATATGTGGTAGTGCATTTCTTTAAAACCTAAATAATAAACTGTACTATTGGTCATCAAACTCATTTGAAAGCATAGTAGCTAGCTGGGAAATAGAAAATAAAATAAAATAGATGACCTAATATTTCCAATCAAGGAAATACTAACTTGTGACAAATATACCGACATCAAAATAAATTACATCAAATGAAATATATTTTGTTTGAAAGACGATAAAAGGGTGTTATCTAAATCTTATCAAATACATGAATATCAAATTATGCTGAACAAAGAAATCAAGAAAGGCAAAATTAAGTCCATAAAAGCAAATGTTTATAGCATTACAGCAGAAAAGCAGAAGGATTGTTTGGTTCGGTACACATAAAAAGATAAAGAAGAAAAATTAGTGTTCAGATAAAAGCATAGCATCATTAACCGAGCAGCATATGCTGATAGAGGTTGTCATCCTTCCATGTCTCCCTATGCAATGTCACCTATAGGATTTTAGCCAATCTTCTCTGTAATTGAGTAAAACCTTATATGAATGACCTTATTTCATATAATCAAAACGCCTTCTTACCAAGGAGATTAATCACGAGAATTCTTTACTTTTACGAAATGGTCAGAGGATTTAGTAGGAAAAAATTCAAACAATTTTTGCCTAAAAATTGATTTGCATATAGCCTATGATAAAATAAGCGGAGAGTTTATTCATCATATGCGGATTTCCATGGGGTTACCTACATTATTTGCTAACCTCGTCTATGAGTGTATAGCTACCCTTTCTTTTTCGGTGTTAATTGATGGAACTCCTTTTGGTTTTATAGAGAGTTCAAGGGGATTAAGACAAGGTGATCCTCTATCACCATACTTATTTGTTATAGCTATGGAATTCCTTACAGTTAATCTAGAGGTGGAGTCTTTGAAAGGTCATATCACCCCTATTTATAAAATTGAACCAATGATTACCCACTTGCTATATGCTGATGGTATTTTGATTATGGCCAAAGCTACTAAGAAAAATGCTAAATGCATCCTGCATATGTTTTCAGATTTTGAAAACTTCAGCCGACCTTGATTTAAATTAAAAAAAATCAACTTTGCTTTTCAGCAAAGGAGCTAATCACAAACAACAAATTGCTGATATTTTAAACATCACTATTGGAAATCTTCCTGTGATTTATTTAGGCATCTCATTATCTAACAATAAACTCAAAGCTAGAGACTTTGGATATTTTAATAGACAAAATCAATACAAAAAAAATAGTCAGTGGAACAGCAATTGCTCAATATCAATGGCAAAATTGAACTAGTAAAAATTGTGATCCACCCAATGGTTCAATTTTGGTCGCAATTTACTCAATTTCCAGTTGTTGTTATCTAGAGAATAAATTCTTTATGTGCCAATTTCATATGGAAATCTAAAGCACCTAATATGTGTTGGGATATGTCTGTAAAAATAAAGAAGAGGGTGGCCTTGGTATTATAAAGATTGATGAAATTGCAAAATCAGTAGCGGTTAAATTGGTTTGGAAATTTATTCAAGGTGAATCGCTCTGGGCTAAATGGATGTATAATAAATACTACAATAATATAAACTTATGGACTGCTGCAGTGAATAATAATGCATCTTACACATGGAAATCTTTGCTAAAAGCTAGACAATGGTGCAAAGGTGCTATTGATAGAAAAATTGTGAATGGTGAACATACTGAAATATGGTTAGACCCATGGATTAATGGTATTCACTGGTGGATAAATGCGGACGGAACACAATGGTTGTTACCAGTGGAAGACATAGAAAAGTATCTACTCTTATTTCAGGTAATGTATGGAAAAATCACTTGGAGTGTGTGCCTATGGAAATTCAAAACACAGTGCATAATATCAAAATTCATGACCAAAGACAAGAGGACTTCTGGTATTGGATTCCTAGCAAAAATGGTAAGTTCAGTACTAAAACAGCCTAGAACCATATTAGAAACAAAAATACTGAATTTAACTGGGCAAATATTATTTGGGATAAAAATTGTGCACCAAAGATGTCTACATGTGCTCTTCTAGCTAAGTTAAATGGACTAAACACAAAGGGTAGAAACAGTAGATGGAATAATGCTTTTGATCGGACTTGTGTATTCTATTTAAACCAAAATGAAGATAGGGACTATTTTTTTCTCAAATGCTCATATTCGAAACAAATACTAGAGGAAATTATGCTCAAGGTTAAAATTAATATCGGAAGTTCCTATGAAATTAATTAAAATTTGGAGTTGTGTCCAAATCAGAAAAGCAACCAATTACTTAATCAATTCAACAATATAGCTTTTACTTCTCTAATCTGGCACATCTGGTGCGAAAGAATTACTCGGGTTTTCAAAGGCATTGAGCTACCAGCTCAAGTATGAATCATTCTCATAACACAAGATTGTAAGCAGTAAATTCAAAACAATCTGAATAGAGAGAAGATAAATAAAGAATTGGAACTTATCTTGAATAATTTTGGCATTGTGGTGGATCCAAAATCAGACCTTCACCTCCTTGAACTTGATGTCGAGCTCATCTCTCAGTTGTCAAAAGGTCGACCAATTTCCTTAATCTGAGATTATTATGCTTTCTGCCATTATTGAACTGATTTGGTGGAGTTCTCTAGATCTAATTTTTAGTAAAGGCATTTACTTTTCTCTCCCTAGAAAGTTGTTTATTAAGCTATCAGCTGCGGTGGAGATACATTTTTTTGACTCTGGTGTTAATTAGATGGTCGCATGTTGTTTTTTGTAATGGTTTATATTTGTTTGTTTGTTTGGTTTAGTTTTTATCCCCAAGTTGTTCGTATGGATGGTTTTAAGTGTGTCTATCTTTGTTTACTCCTCCATCTATTTGACAACTTGGTCTCCGCCTAACTGACAGTTGTATTGTTAATATATACACATGACATGTACTCATTTTCCTTGCAAGGCACATATTTAGGTTAGAGGATT
Source organism: Allium cepa (assembly GCA_030765085.1). Classification (NCBI taxonomy): domain Eukaryota; kingdom Viridiplantae; phylum Streptophyta; class Magnoliopsida; order Asparagales; family Amaryllidaceae; genus Allium; species Allium cepa. The sequence continues at coordinate 43,775,501 of CM060937.1, forward strand.
GCAAGGTTTTAATGAGGCATGTCATGGAAGTATATGCATTTTATTTTATCTATAAAGTATCTTTTTTCCAAAAAAAAAATGATAAGCTTGCTATTAGAGAATGGTGACAATGTTACGCAATTTGGTAAAGACCGCAATCTCCACATTATTTAGCATATGAAAAGAAGATCAATGCACAAAAGATGACAGAAAGTGTAAATCAAGTAGAATTTAAAAATCAAAATTGAGTAAAAATAAGCATATGGATTGCAACTATATTTATCTATTGTTACCATCGAATATTTGTTTCTATAAATACAGAATTATTTTTTAAATGATCGTTAACATGACCATTTAATTCAACTCATTTCTTAGTAACTTTTTAAAAATTTCAATCAATATTCTTTTCTCTTGCTTTTTTATATAGAAAATAAATTATATACTTAATGCATTAAATTTATTTCCCTACCTTTCGTACTACCGATAGTGATATGAACACAAAAATATAATCCTCTAAAGCTTTAATATATACTCACTCATTTTATCAAAGTCATTTGATGATTGAAATGAACTTATGGCAGCTTAAACTAACTTCATTGAAACATAGGACCATCGGTTAGTGATTAGAATGTGCGAAATAGATTGAAGATGAAAGTTAATGTATTAGTTAAAAAATTCAAAGTTAATTGGAAAACTTAGATACAACACATAGCTTCACTTTTTTTAAGACATACATTAAACTGATTCTTATCATGCATTCAAGTTCACAATCCCAAATAATGAATATAATTAATGCTTGAAATCTAAATAAATCTCTTGAGTTATAATGATTAGCACAACAAAGCTTCATTGTTTTCAGGGTGTAACACACATTACACAACCAAACATAAATTCACCCATGAAGTGTCATACAATAATATTTATATCTAATCCTTACTCTTATTTACCATGATAACTATGACTTAACAGTATTTTGAATCAGTTGTAACAAATGGAAAAGAGAAAAGAAAATTGCTTTATAATAACGATAGAATCTAAGCAACTTTGATGAACTGATAAGGTAAAACTAAATAAACTGCCCAATATACTACGTAAGTGGAAAAACTTATGTAAGCAACTTTGTTAACCTTTAGTAGTTATTGGAAATGGACTAGCCCGCAGCGGAAGTTATGGGTGAGTTCCAAAATTTTTACCTTATTGGATCTTTTATTAGGCCTATGAAGTCTAACTGAATCAGAACATTTCTAAATTTCATGTAAATAAAATCATTTATTTTATTTAAATTCAAATATATATTAAGATATCAAATTAATTTTATTTGATTTAGTTTATAAATAAATGTATCATATACATATATGTGTGAGCGCATGTTTAACATAATAATCCGTGAAAGGTATAATATACATATATGTAGATGTTGGGATTTACACCGCAACAGACATATTAGCTCATTTTGTATGTCATGTATGTTGTCTAAATATGTGCATGTACGTGTGTTAGAAAATACACACACGCAATATATATAATATATGAACATAAAACATTTATATATTGATAAATATATATATAGAAAGAGAGAGAATATTATTAAAAATTATTTATATTTCAAAATTAACTTAGTTTTGCAAACATAATAATTTTAGTATTTTAATATTTATACATTATGAATAAAATGATGTTTTCATCCACAAATAATTAACATAAAATAATATATTGATGAAAATTTAAATTTTACAATTTTTGAAAAATCTAGGATCATAAAATAGAGCTTAGGAAGTGTCTAGAGATTTTTCAATGTTGAAATATTATTTTTAAAAACAAATACATTGATTTTGGCAATAATTATTTAATATAAAATAATATGTTACTAAAAATTGAAATTTTAATATTTCAAAAAATATAGGATCACGAATGAGAGGTTATTAAAAGTTTTAAAGAATTTTCTAATTAAATTATTATTTTTAATAAATCATGAAGAGATTTTATGAAATAATATTAATTATTAAAAATAATAAACTTTGTTGAACCTAAAATTTTTCTATATTTTTCTAAAATGATTTAATATTTTAAAAGAATATAAAATTGAATTTTTAATGTAATAATTCTTATATATATAATAAAAAATTCAAAATTTCAATAAATGTTAATTTTAAAATATGAATATATATATATATATATGATAATTAATTTTCGAAATTTTAAATTCATATTATATATAAATAAATAAGCGTACTAAATTTTTTAAATCATATATATATATATATATATCTTATATATGCATATAGGTTATTATGAGAGAGAGAAATATACACTAATATATATATATGAATTTATTAATAAATATATATATATATATATAATGAATATTAACGACAAAAATTGATTTTGTACAGTAAACAACATTTGTCTATACATAAATCAAATAGTATAATAAACAAATTATGCACATAACCAAATTGATTTGTGACAACCACATCTACTTACAAAAATCTCACCTAACTAAATATATAGTAGCAATATATTTAAAAAGATATGAAATTTCTCATTATAGGATCGTAGAATATAACTCAATTACTATAATATAATATTACCAATTTAACGATGCCTTTAAATCCGCGTTGAAGCACTAAGTTCCCTTCCTTGTTGATTCGTTAGATTGCAAATCCGAAATCACTGACCTCTAACTATCGAATAGTATTATTTTAATTTAAAATATATTTGAGAATTTTGGAGTGGATTGAAAGGTATGTTTTAACCAACAATGTAGAAGGTAATGGCAGCCAAAAAAGTTAGTAATTGTTTTTAGCATATATGTAGGGTTGTATTAGAGAGAAATGAGCAAAACCTTTTTACCCATTCTTACTTTATCTCAAACCGTTATCTCCAAGCCAATTCCTTATGTTTTAGCCACCCCTAGACCTTTCCAAAACCGAAATTTTGCAGCCCTAATGATGGGCCTTAAACCCATCTAAGCCCAAGCCAAAATACTATGCAATTAAATCTAATTTAATCGCTTGTTGATATTATATATCGATCGTATATTTTTAACTTTTATAAATATATATAACATTTTTTATTTCTCAAATCATATTCAAATTTTATAATTAATATTTCATAAATATTAATTGATTTATAACAATTATAAACTAATTACATTGTTCAGTCCTAAGAGAATTCATCATTTCGGCTGTGTAACTCTTGGGTGTAAATTTGGTCAGCGATTAACATCGAACTTTTCTAATGTTAACGTTCACACGTCACTTAACATGTGCTGTGACATTCTGGCCAAATTTATCGCTTACTCATTTTGGGTAAAATCCAATTTTAGTTTAATAAGCGTTACCCGATTGTGACATTTGTTTACACCAATTCTCTTTGTCAAAACTATATCACTTTAGACTTATGGAACTTGGTAATGGTCAAAATTCCAAAATCATCCACATTCAACTTTATAGTCTAAATACAAAGTTCTTGGTTCAATAATAACAATTATTATTAATTGAAATGCTCTGGCCAAAAACTTTGACTTTGAGTTGACTGTGATACTAACCGAATCTAACTTAGGAGACGAATCCTCTTTTAAATAGTGTTTCACTTCCAATACTTCCACTCGACCCAACCGTAGTCATTTGATGGATGCCATGCCATGATTTGGCTAGAATCAAAGCAGAGCTTTCATATTAAAGATCCACAGTCCAGAGAACTGTGTAAATCAGTCACATCGATATTTTCTATTTGACCTTAGTTATCCAATAACTACTAGTACGTAACCTCTATGTGCCTCCAGCAGTCATGAGTAATCATGAGTAATACACTGTCCAACATTTGGAAAGCGTTACGTACTCGAGTCTTAACGGATACATCGATGTCCAGTCTCGATGCATCTTGACTAGGAACATTTAAAATGGTATACTTGTTTCGTTGTGATAAATTACTCACGGTTACAACACTTTGTGACTACTATCAAAAAATATACCATTTTGGATTTTTCTATTAAATATACTTTTAATTAAGTTATTAATTAATATAATCACATTATATCAAGTATATAATAGGAAGAAAATACCTTTTATTTCGAACAAGATTGGTCAACGAGTTAGATATATGTAACAAATTACATAATTGCCCCTAGGGTATACTCCTAACTCTATCAGTAGTCAATTACTTCCAATCAACACACATTGATGGTTTGTAAACAAAGTATGAATTATAAAAAAATGTAAAACATATATTGGATTATCAAACAAAGAAGAAAAATTACTAGTACAATTTTAGTTGTATAATCTTATGTTTTGCTTTTCAGGTATAGTTACTCGTCCTTTAGCAATCCAAGAAAAATAATAATCTATAATTTAGCTGAAAGACAACAACAGTATACTAAATTTTTTACTTGTTATATCATTGCTCAATACCTCAAGAAGCCATAGGACAACATACCATAACTTTCAGTAAATATAAGAAGTAAGAAATTTAAAGTAGGATACATCTTCCATACATTCTTCGTAATAAAATCATCTTAGTGGGAACAAAAAAGAATTCCAAGATCATGACTGGTAAAGTATCGTTAAACGATAAATAAGATAAAAAAACAATGAAAATGAATATGCAGAATAAGTTGCAGTAGATAGTAAAATAATTCCAATGAAATGGAAACTAATCAAAATTTATGTTTTGAATTACCAATGTGAAATATGGTTGTCAAATTTATAGCCTAGTACAATAAAAAAGTAGGAAAATGTTATATTTATAAAGAAAACATGGATATAATTTAAAAATAGTTGATTAGAATATGATTACTTTAAAAAAAATGCACTTTAGTTTTTGGAAGAAATGAAGTATTAAGGTAGGAGCAGATCATACAATTCATTTAGAGAAGTTCTAATAAATTAATATGAATATTTATAAATGAAATGGTCAAATTTATTGTCTTCTTATGTCAATGTTACCGACATCAACTAATTTTTTTGGTATAGTGTGAAGAAAATATAGGATAATATGAATTAATGCCTAAATTTTTTGTTTCCTTTATCTTCGCTACATTTGTCAAGAAGACAAAAATAACATACCATAACAATAGTGGTTATTATTTGCTTTATTTAATTAAAGTAAGTAGTTCAATTATAAGAACACAATTGGTGAAGTATTGTAAGGTTTAGTGAAATTGAATGGACATAACAAGCCATGGTAAATACAAAAAATAATGCCTTTGATATGGTTACATAAACCAAAGTTTATGTTGCAAACAAAGAAAATAGGCGATTTATTTTGAACTACAAATGATGCTATGATTGCATTCGGCAATACATATTGCTAAGAACAACAGATCTAAAAACAAAAAATTGAGTAGATGAAGCAAACAACCAAAGATTTGGAACGATCGTAACAAAGAAGGGTCATGTTATTTTGTTAGAAGAACAAAGAAATCAAGCACAAAGAAATCAAACAAAAAATTCATAAATTTGATTGTGTAGAATGCAATATACTTGATCAATTTACTATTAAAAGAAATTGTATTGTTGGGGTAACAAAAAACATGGATAAAAATTCATAATAATACATAGGACTACAAAGGTAATAAAATTGTAAACGAGGATAAATAGCAAGGGTTCTACTGCTATAAATATATGGACAATCCTTCTATGTGCATATTTTTAATAAACAACTTATGTATAATGGTCACACCACTTTAACTAACATGAAATACTTCTTCAATATTCAAAAATAAATATTTTACATTAGATGATCAAATTGATGATATTTGCACGATCAAAAACATAGAAGAAACAAATTATTTAAAACATACTTAAGATGTCATTATTGGATAACAAAGAAACCGAGCATAAAGAAATCAAATACAAAATTCATAAATTTGATTGTGTAGAACACAATATACTTGATTAGTTTACTGTTAGAAGAAATTGTATTGTTAGGGTAAGAAAAAAGCATGAATAATAACACATATACAAAGGTAATAAAATTGTAAATGAGGATAGATAGTTGGAAAAAGGTTTGAAATGACAACATAAAGTGGTTTAAAATTGATAATATTGACATAATTGTAAGTGACTACTGTGTTGCTAGTTATCACTTAGGATTATGTAATATGGAATGTATCATAATCTAAATGTGAAAACAGATAATAATAGTAAAGTAAATAAGAATAAGCACACCAGGAGTTTTTATACTGGTTCGAACTTCTCGTTCTACGTCCAGTCTCAAACTTCCCTCTGCAATTTCTCACAATAACCCCTTACTTAATCCGGAGGAATCGGTATGCAACACCTGAGCAATCGATCAGGATTTCCGCCTCTAACAAGCGAAAGAGGACTTTACCCGCCTGAACAACCGAATGGGACTTTAACAGTTTCAATAAAATTGCTTTGACACTTTGTGTTCTTGATAACACTAATTTGTCTTTGATAGTACAGCCTTCTTGTAATCTTTTCCTCATGTATATGTGTGTGTAAATATTTAGAAAGGAGAACATTGCTTTGAATGGAAGAATAAGTTAATTGATTCAGAGATTCAAGCAATATATGAAAGTTGTGATTGCTTTTCAGACTGCAGAGACAGTGGAGAGTATGATCAGAAAATAAAAAGAAATTCGGTGATTTGTGAAGTGAATCTTATGTTTTTATGTAGTAGATAAATAGTTGCAACCATTCACGAAGAGTTCTGATCAAAGGAAGCATCCATACCTCTTCAATTTAGATCGTATCTCTTGGCAAATGGAAGTGTCTATTCAAAAAAATAGCTATTGAAAGAATTCAATCGACTGACCCAAAACGACCAGTCAAGTGAATGTTCAAAGTTGGTGCAATACAGGGAGTTTCTATGCACCTGGACAGATTCACTCGACTGGCCATATTTGGTCAATCGATTGACCTGACAGTCAGTGCACAGTTCTCATATATTTTAAAACATTTAAAGCTTAAAACTACTTTGGTTTGAGTGAACTACTTGAGGATAGATTTTAACAATTCTAAGACTAAAAGCTTCGACAATTTAGCATACTATACTCAGTTTTGTAGCCTTGTCTCCTTTATAGTCTTAACAGCATAATTCTTTCTCTTTTTATCGCTTGTCCATATAGTCTCATTCATTAATTTGATTAAGCTCTTTGTCATGAATCAAAACTTATGATTCAACATTCTCCCCCTTTTTGATTGATGACAACCTGTTATAGATGATACTATATTTTGAGAAATATATAACGGGACTAAAATATACATCTCCCCCTGAATATATGGCGACATATTTAATCCCTGCAAGAAATTGTTAGTCATACAAATTTCTCCCCCTTTGTCATCGACAAAAAGGAAATAATAATAATTTCATTATTGAACTAACTAAATAGAATGTTACTAACTAAATAATAATTGCAATCAAAGAAAAAACATAGATTTGAAATTGTTACTAATACAAACTTATAAATAGAATGTTTGGAACAAATAGATAACTTACTACTATCAAGAGATAACAACATCAATCAGAGTCAGACTCCGTCTCTTCTTCTTATTCCACTTGCGTTGGACTTTTGCCTCTGGAGGAACTTCCCACAAACTGTCTGCCACCCCCATTGCCGCTTGTGCCGTAACTTGTGTGTTCTTCTAATGTGGACCAAGTAAAGCAAGGAGCTGCGCGTTTGCCTGGATCACGTTGAGAAGTGTCCGTAGTAGAGGAAGAGGAACAAGATATCGCATCCCATAAAATCTCGAAGAAACTCTTAATCTTGTCAAAAAAAATTTGTCAATTTTCTTATCGAGATTTTTGATGCGAGAATCCAAAATGACTTGATTTCTTACAATTAAATCATAGATTCTCGAGTGCTTTGGGATGGAGTTGGTGTTCGAATGTCATCTCTTGATTGTTGTTGTTGTGGAGTAGAAGTTTGTTGACGAGGTCGAATTGCCATTCTTGAGAAGTCATGATAGTTAGAGGTCTAGGTGGCAATTTCATAAGGCTTATTGTGAGACTATTTAGAGTTTTGGAAATAGAAGTATCGGATTCCAAAATTGAAACCTAGAGATTCATAAGTAGCCACAAAAATATTCTCCATAATAAATAATGTTCATACAACCTTGGTTAAATGGTAAGAATTCCTCTAGAATAATTTTCGGCCAATTTATTTGGACTTCTCCCCAAATAGCATACAATTCCTTAAAGTTGTTTGGATAGACAAGCTCATAAGAGCCAGTACGGGGAAGAACCGTGTGCATTAAAGCTCGATGCATAATTCTAGCTGTAGGTCATAATGCGATAGACTTATGTTCGGTCATGTCATCTTCTAAGAACCGATGACTTACTTCATCTCATTTGCCTATGGGCACATTTAATTCTTCTAAATCAATACCATTCATTGAAGTATGAAGAATATGACCAATTCTATCTTAAGAAAGAAATACTTGTCGACCACATACTAAACTCCAAACGCAATTGTCATGATTACGTGGGTTTTGATGGCCTAAATTAAAATTAGCATAGAAAAGTTTTACCAAGGTGTGATTTATCTTGATATTATTCTGATTATAATCTAGGAGTGACTCTAGATGGCTTCTCCTTGCTAACTCTTGAATCCTATATGGAGAGAAATCGGAAAACACAACAAAAGAACCTTCAAAAAATCATGCTTCTTTCCTTTTTTTTCCACCTTTGGACTGCGGTAGCATCATAAAGCCATTGAGCAATCTGAGAATCAATTGGCTCAGAGGAGGAAGAAGAGGCATGTCTAGATCTCTTGGGTTGACGTGGAGCCATTTGAAAAAAGTAATGTAGTAGAGGATTTTGAAAATATTTTGGAGCTAGGGTTTTTAGAATTCTGAAGTTAGAAGGTAAAGGTAAAAGGTAAAAGAGGATATAGAGGGTTGGTGGGTTAAAAAGGTAGGTAAAAAGGTGTAAAAGAGGCTCAGGTAGCCATTCAGTCGACTGGTCGAATATGGTCAGTCGACTGAACTAGTATCCCGAAACTCTCTGCTTCAGATTCAGTTGACTGGCCATATTATTTCAGTCGACTGAATATGGAAAGAATGCTTTCTGTTTTATGATTCAGTCGACTGACTATTTTCTTTCAGTCGACTGAATATGGTCTGAAAACACTCTATATACAGGTTCAGTCGACTGGTCGAAAATTTCAGTCGACTGAATTATGTATTTTGCAGCATTTACAATATTTTTGAAAATAATAATATATTCAATACAATTTTAATGATGCATACAAAGTAGGAACAATTAGAAATAGACAAAAATAATTATATGGAAGAAGAAGTGGATGGAGACTTGGAGTTGGTTGGTTCATCCTTCGTTTTCTCTACATATGGTTTCAATGGTGACCAACGGTTTCCACGCTCCCATGAATTCGGAGAGACAGGTGGAGCCTGTGGCGACTGATTCCATGGATTTTGAGAGGAAGATGGTGTAGGTTGATGAACCACAGATGAAGATGACCCGTAGGACTTCCGTCCAATCTGCTCTAGAAAACTTAGGCATCTTGAATTCATTTTCTGTTCGTAGTACACCTCGCGTTGAATCGCTATAGATTCCTTCTGGTAATGATGTAGATCATCAATTCTTTGTTTGGTTTGTGGAGAACCAAAGAACAGAAAACGTCTCGCCTTCTTCTTCTCGGGAGTACGGCCTGAGTGATAGTTTGACGGTCTGGCCGGTTCATGAGTAGGTGTAGGTGTAGGTAAGCTTAACGAACCAGATGAAAGTGTCGAAAAATCGATAGAAGAGTAAGCGGAACCATTTGGTGAATTTTCTTGAGAGGGCATTGTGGTAAAGAGAAGATAAAACAGTTAATGAAAGTATAAATTTTGTTTAAAAATTAATGAAAGTATAAAGTGTAGAATTTTGAAATATATATAGGGAATAAAACAGTTAGGAATTGATGGATATACATACAAACTGAAAAAATTAGGGGATGAAAAATAAAAATAAAAATTGTGTCTGAAAATTTTTCATAAAAATAAAAAATAGATAAGGGGAAAACTATAGAAGTAGTTGTGAAAAATTAAATGGTCAAGTGGCAGAGACATAGGCTTATCAGACTCAAGGTGTAGAGGTCGAGTACCAGAAATTTAATTTTTTTTCTTTTTTATTTAATTTATTTAGCAATTTTATAATTCCTTTAAGGAAATTATACCTAGTTCTCTTCTTAGTTTTATAAAACAATTTTCATTGGGAGGTTTAGTGAAAATATCAGCTAACTGATTTTCAGAATTTATAAATGCTAAATTTATTATATCCTTTTCAATATTATTACGACGAAAATGATGACGAATATCAATATGTTTAGTTCGTGAGTGATTGACATGATTTTTAAATAAATTCATTGCACTAGTGTTATCATAATATATTACAGGTTTATTTAATTTTATATCAAAATCTTGTAATGTTTGTTGCATGTAGATTACTTGAGCACATGCTAAAGCAGCAGATATATATATTATGCTTCACATGTCGATAGTGAAACGCAATTTTGTTTCTTGCCAAACCAAGATACTAAGGATCGTCTAATGAAATGACAAGTTCCACTTGTACTTTTTCTATCTGTCCGACTTACTCCAAAATCAGCATCACTATAAGATACTAATTCAAAAGGACATTCTTTTGGATAAAATAATCCTAAATCTTTGGTTTTGCTAAGATAATGAATTATACGTTTAACTGCTCGCATATGTGATTCTTTAGAATTTGCTTGAAATCGAGCACATAAACAAACACTCATCATAATGTCAGGTCGACTAGCAGCTAAGTAAAGTAATGATCCAATCATACTACGATATAGTTTTTGGTCAACACTTTTACCATTTTCATCTTTATCGAGATGTATAGTTGTACTCATAGGATGGTTTGGCAGAAGTGTTTTTTCCATACCGAATCGTTTAATTAGATTATTACAATACTTTTCTTGATTAATAAAAATGCCATTTTGTAATTGCTTGATTTGCAATCCAAGTTCTCTCATATGTGACATTTCAAATTCATTTGTCATGATAGTCGAAAATTCCTGACATAGTTTTTCATTTGTTGAACCAAAAATAATATCATCAACATATATTTGTATAATTAAAATATCCTATTTAGTTTTCTTAATAAATAATGTTTGATCAACTTTTCCAATCTCAAAACCAGATTCTAGTAGATAACTTTTAAGTCGGCCGTACCAAGCACGAGGTGCTTATTTTAAACCATATAAAGCTTTCTTAAGTTTATAAACGTGATCTGAAAATTTTTCATGAGTAAAAAGACAAGGTAGTTCAACATAAACATTTTCTTTTATATATCCATTTAGAAAAGCACTTTTAACATCCATTTGATATAATTTAAAGTTATGAAAACATGTAAAAGCCAGTAGAATACGTATAGCTTCTGGCCTTGCAACTGGAGCAAACATTTCTTCATAGTCTATTCCCTCTTCTTGATTATAACCTTGTGCTACTAATCTAACTTTATTTCTAGTAATTTTACCTTGTTCATCAGCTTTATTTTTGAAAACCCATTTTGTACCAATGACTGATTGATCGCTTGGTCTAGGAACTAATTCCCAAACTTCGTTTATTTCAAATTGATTTAGCTCTTCTTGCATAGCTATAATCTAATAGTCATCAGTTGAGACTTCCTTAACATTTTTAGGTTCTATATTAAAGAGAAAAGTTATATGGCCCATTTGATTTAATTAATATCTTGTTCTTATATTTGAATTTACTTCTCCAATTATATTTTGAACATGGTGATCTCTAAGAATTCTTGGAGGAGATCTTATTATATTATCATTATTAACAATGTTTTCATTTTCTATAGAAATATTAGAATTATTATTTTGAGAAATAATATCATCATCTTCTGAATTATTTGTCAGAATTTTATTTGAATTATTTTCAGAATTTGTAATCTTAGAAGAAATTTTGTCATTTTCATCGAATGAAACATGAAGAATTTCTTCGATTACTTTAGTTCTTGCATTAAAAACTCGATAAGTTTTGCTTCTTTTCGAATATGCTATGAATGTTCCTTCATCGGATTTTGGATCAAATTTGCCAAGCTGATCCTTAGTGTTAAGTATAAAACATTTTGAACCAAAAAATTTGAAATATGATATATTTGGTTTTCTACCATTTAAAAGTTCATATAGAGTATGTTTTGTTAATTAACGAATAGAAACACGATTCAAGACATAGCAGGCAGTTGCAACAGCTTCTGCCCAAAAGTGCTTAGATAAAGTGCTTCCACTTAATAAAGTTCATGCACATTCTTGTAATGTTCTGTTTTTCCTTTCTGCAACTCCATTTTGTTGTGGTGTTCTAGGAAAGGAGAAATCATGATTAATTCCTTTTTTGTTACAAAAATATTCGAAAGCTTCACTTTCAAATTCACCTCCATGATCACTTCTAATATTTTTAACTTTTAAATTCTTTATATTTTGAATTCTTTTTACAAAAATCTTAAAATTCTCAAAAGTATCACTTTTATGTTTCATAAAAATAGACCCTGTATATCTTGAAAAATCATCTACAATAACAAACACATATCTATTGTGATTAATAGATTGAACTTGAGTAGGTCCGAAAAGGTCCATATGTAGTTGTGTTGTAGATATGAATTTCTTAGATTTAAAAGAATATTTTATTAAGTTTCCTAACTGACAAGCATCACATATATTATCAATTTTGAATTTCATTTTAGATAGTCCTTTAACAAGTTTATTTTTAGCTAATTTATTAATAGTATTAATATTTATATGACAAAATCTTTTGTGCCATAGCCAAGAATCATTTTCTATAGCTACTAAACACATATTTGTGTTATGATTCATATTCATATTTAAAATATAAATATTTCTATCTCTTATAACTTCAAAAATTAAATTTTGATTTTTATTAGAGATATTACATTTATTTTCTGAAAAAGATATATTAAAACCTTTATCACATAATTGACTTATACTTAATAAATTATGTTTTAAGTTTTTAATTAATAAAACATCAGTAGTGAGAGGTGAGTTAAAGATACCGTTATTGCTCACATCGCCTTTGCCGATGACATAACCTTTTGAATTATCTCCAAAAGTGACTGATCTTCCATTTGAGTAGACTATGTTTGTTAACATATCTTTATTACCAGTCATGTGTTTCGAGCAACCACTATCTAGAATCCATTTTCCTCTCTTTTTAAGTGGTACATCATCATTTGTAGCCATGAAGCATACATTTGCTTGCTCGTGTCACTGTCACTGTCGCTTTCTGATGTTGAAGAATCTGAATCATCCCATGTTACAGAAAAAGCTTTCTTCTTGAATTTGTTCTTCTTGAATTTATTTTTCTGTTTCTCTGGACAATCTTTCTTCATATGACCCTTTTTATGACATTCATAGCATTCCATGACATAAGATGATGGTTTATTGCTATTATTGTTACTAGAGTTATTTTTGTAACTCTTGGTCCTATTATTCTTTTTGAATTTCAAAAACTTTTTGAAATTCTTAGCAATAAGTGTCGTATCCTCTTCATCTGAGTCGGAGTCATCTTGTTCTGCTTGAAATGCTAGATTCTTCTTATCCCGTGCTTAGACTTTCTTTGCCTGCAAATTTACTTCATATGATCGTTTGCTTCTTCAATAGCTAGAACCTTTCTTTCCCATTCATTCGTTAAAGAGTTTAGGATTTTTGATACTATATCAAAGTCAGAAAATTTTCTCCTAGTGCCAATAGTGAATGATATATATCTTGAAATCTAGAGTGCATGTCATTTATATTTTCATTTGATTTCATTTTGAAATTTTGAAACTGATTTTTCAACATAGAAATTTTTCTTTATTTAAATTTGTTAGTCCCTCCATGAGTTACATTTAGAGTTCTCCATATCTCATAAGCATTTGTACACATACTAACTCTATTAAACTCATTTCTATCTAATGCACGGAATAACATATTCATAACTTTAGCATTTGTAGTAGCATCTGTTTTCTGTGCAGCAGTCCAAGTTGAAAAATCTTTTGTTGGAATAGTATATTCGTTTTGAGTAATGTTCCAAGTTTCAAAACCATTAGATTGCATATATATTCTCATTCTAGTTGACCAGTAATTATAATTCATGCCATTGAATAGTGGAGGTCGTGCAGTAGATTGACCTTCAATAAAACTTGTGTTAGTGACAGTGCTTGTGATGGTATTATTTTCCATATTAGCAAAAGATTATGAAATAACTGTGTTACGGTTATAGGATGTCCTTGCTTTGATAGCAAATGTAAGTGACTACTGTGTTGCCAGTTATCACTTAGGATCGTGTAATATGGGATGTATTATAATCTAAATGCGGAAACAGATAATAATAGTAAAGTAAATAAGAATAAGCACACCAGGAGTTTTTATACTGGTTCGAACTTCCCGTTCTACATCTAGTCCCAGACTTTCCTTTGGAATTTCTCACAATAACCCCTCACTTAATCCGGAAGAATATGCATACAACACCTGAGCAACCGATTAGGATTTTTCCGCCTCTAACAACCGAAAGAGGACTTTACTCGCCTGAACAACCGAACAAGACTTCAACAGTTTCAATAAAATTGCTTTGACACTTTGTGTTCTTGATAACACTAATTTTTATTTGATAGTATAGCCTTCCTATAATCTTTTCCTCAAGTATATATGTATGTGTAAAGATTTAGAAAGGAGAATATTGCTTTGAATCGAAGAATAAGTTAATTGATTTAGAGATTCAAGCAATATATGAAAGTTGTGATTGCTTTTCAGAATGCAGAGATAGTGGAAAGTATGATCAGAAAATAAAAAGAAATTCGGTGATTTGTGAAGTGAATCTTATGTGTTTATATAGTAGATAAATAGTTACAACCATTCACGAAGAGTTCTGATCAAAGAAAGCATTCATACCTCTGCAATTTAGATCGTATCTCTTGACAAATGGAAGTGTCTATTCAGAAAAATAGCTGTTGAAAGAATTCAGTTGACTGACCCAAAACGACCAGTCAACTGAATGTTCAAAGTTGGTGCAAAACAGGGAGTTTTTGTGCACCTGGGCAGATTCAGTCGACTGGCCATATTTGATCAGTCGACTGACCTGACAGTCAGTGCACGGTTCTCATATATTTTAAAACGTATAAAGCTTAAAACAACTTTGGTTTGAGTGAACTACTTGAGGATAGATTTTAACAATTCTAAGACTAAAAACTTTGACAAATTAACATACTATACTCAGTTTTGTATCCTTGTCCCCTTTGTAGTTTTAACAGCATATTTCTTTCTCTTTTTGTCGCTTGTCCATATAGTCTCATTCATTGATTTGATTAAGCTCTTTGTCATTAATCAAAACTTACGATTCAACAATAATCACAGACATAGAAGAAACAAAATATTTAAAATACCCCTAAAATGTCAGTATTGTGAATTTTTGTTTTACTTTTATGATTATGATACTTATAAAGGTATAAATCTTTTTAGATTTTTACAATAATAGAAGAAATTGTAAATAAAATTCAGGAAACAACCACACATCACCAAACATGAACACAAAAGTATTGAAAAAGTTGAAAAGTTTTAAAATGAGAACCTACAGTAGTTTAAGTGTAGAACCGATCCGAAGCAGATAAGATTAAAACTACAATATAACAGTCCAACAATGAAAATTTACCTATTGATTTAGTTAAAAGAATCAAAGCATGGGGTCAGATGCAAAAGCGTTCCTAAGAAAACAACTTCAGAAATGGAAAAAATCAACAACTTTTAACTATTTTGAAAATGATGAAATGAGAGTAATCAACAAACAACTTTAAATTCCAGTGAAAAGGATGAAAAGAAAGTTACCAAATAAAAAACATTTACATTCATCTTCGTCAATGATATTTCCTACAAGATGAAAACATCTATATTCCAGATCCAAATGATTTTGATTCAATGGTTTCTTACAAAATAAAAATTGTTTTTAGGTAACATGAAACACATTTATAATAATATAAGAAATTGTAAATAAGACGCAAGAGACAATCACGCTTCACCAAACATGAACACAAAAATATTGAAAAGTTGAAAAAATGGTTTAAAAATGAGAACATACAATAGTTTAATTGTAGATCTGGTCTGAAACAGAAAAGATTATGAAAAATTTGAAAAATTTGTACAAAATAAGGATTAAATATATAAAATAATAGTCTAAAAAGTGAAAACTTACCTATTAATCCGGCGAAAAGAACCAAAACATAGAGATCAGATGCGAAAAAGTTCCTAAGAAAACAACTTCAAAAATGAAAAAAAATCAAAAACATTTAACTACTTTGAAAATGACGACATGAAAGTAATCAACAAAAAATTTTAAACTACAGTGAAAATAATGAAAAGAAAGTTTTAAAAAAACTTACAGATTCGTCTTCGTCGATGATGGTTCTAATTCAATGGTGGTATTCCCTTAAATGATTTGAAAGAAATATAGTTTATGAGAATCAAGAGAGAAAATAGAAATTAGAAACGTTGACAAAATTGAAAAACATAATAGAAGATTGAATTAAACAGAAAATGAGATAGGATTTTAGGAAGACGAGTTTGCAAATTAATGGGAAGAGAGGACGAAGTTGCAGAAAAAGAAAGAGGTACTATAAAAAATACGTTTTCTTAATTGTTAATAAATTAAGAGCCGAAGAATGCTAAAAGATAAAACAATGAACAATAATAATTATAAAGGACACATGAATTGTGATTGAAAAAGAGTTGGAGTGTGCAATTGTAAATTATTTGCTCAAATTGATGAGAGATTAGTATTTGGTTTCAGATCGAATGAGAAATAATAGTACGAAAAATATTTTATTCTGTTTTATATGTAATAGAATAGATATAATAGAATAGATATATAGATTTTGATACATACTATATATAGGCCTGTCAATGGGCAGGGTTCGGTCCGGGTATTATAAAATCCGGACCTGGGTCCAATTACAATAATTAAAACCCGAGCCCGGTTCGAACCCGTGGGGTATTTCAACCCAATATCCGAGCCCAGCCCGTCTGGCTTTTTAAGCCCGCTGGATAATAACTATATGCCTAACTTAGAATATTTATGTTAAAACCATATTTCAAAACTGCAAATTTGGTAAAATTTGTATACAAACAATGTTAACATATAAATTGAACGGTGTAGTCAAGCTCATAACAAAAGTATGCGAAAACATCTAAATGTAAACAAATAAAATTGTAAATAAATAACATACGCACTCATGTTTTAATACGACGAAAAACTAATAGTCGAATCGGACCCTAACCGGACCGGGTTTTGATAAAACCGTACCCGACTCAGATCGGGTCTGAGTTGGGCTTGGGCAATAAAAGACAAAACCCGTACCTGCATAAATAGGGCGGACTTGGGTCGGGTTCGGGCCAAAACCCGTACCATTGAGAGGCCTAACTATATACAAATTATTTTTCAAGGCCCAAATGGGTTCGTATTGAAATGAAAAGCTTTTCCAGCATAATCTACTTTCTACTTAGACGTATTTGCTGAAATTTTAACGTGGAGTACTTTGAAGAAATTTCAAGGTCACTTCAACTGTTGTAATATATGCTCTTTTGTGGGGTACTTTATGTAATTAATGTTGCTACGCCAAATTTTATTACTTTAAAAAATTTTATAATTATTTATGTAATTAGTGTTGAGGTTCCAAACCCGCGTATAATATTTTCCTTTGGACATTTACAGACTTTTTGTTTAAACAATAATTGTATTATTTGGAGGCCCCAAACATCAAACTCTTGTCAATTAGTCCAATCATGAAGGTTGTAGTTGCTATATCACTATCCATTTAGCCCACCAATTACCAGTAGTTTATTTAATTGACAAAGAGCCGTTGCCCAGTCACTAGTCTATAAGAAGGGTACATTGGTAATTCTATTTGCCGGCTGGATCAATCCCAAAATCAAATTTTAAACAGGAGCGGCAAATTTAGCCAGTTTACTTTTCCACCCCTAATCTTAACGTGCAGACCGTTATTTCCACCCAAAAACCCGACGGCATCCGTTAATTATAACGCTGTTAATAATTCCGTTAACTGTATAAATATAGGGGAAGGGAACAAGCCAGAACACCAAAAGGCGTCATTGTTAACGTCCATTTCTCAATCTCTCCCTTTCCCTTTTATTCCGTTTTAGTTTCAGTTTTCTAAAGCCAAAATGAGGGAGTGCATATCGATTCACATCGGCCAAGCTGGTATTCAGGTCGGAAATGCTTGCTGGGAGCTTTATTGCCTTGAGCATGGGATTCAGGTATGGTTTTTGAAATGAGTTTGGTATTCTGCTTTATCTTATCGATTTAGAAAGTTAAATTGATTGTTAGAGAAACGTAGAATAGATCGTCTAGAATATAAACAGATAACTGGCGAAAAATTAGATCTAAGGAATATAGAATTATGCTTGAATGTTCACAAAACACTTTGTCTGTTCTATTGTGCGCAGATTCTATTTGATAGTTTGTATACACTGATTCCACCTTGTGTAGTAGATTAATATCTCGTACATCTATGTTTTGAATTCTTCACTTTTTAGATTTTTATTTAATATGACAGTTTGGGGATTTTATTTGATAAGCCTAATGTGTCATTAATTGATTGACAGTACATGTTAGTTTTGATAGTTGATGTCGAGGTCTATAATTTATGTTATGAACCATTAAAGGTATTATTACAAAGGTTTTCTGCAAATCATTTTCCAATATACTGGTTAATGAATTACATAAACTAATATTACAGTTTTAAATTCCAAAATACCCAGTTTGTTTGGCCATTTTCATGGCTAATTGATTAGTCTGACATAAGATATACATTTCGAAACAATACTTGACACTTACACGATCACATTCTTTTTTTTTCTTTTTGCAGCCTGATGGCCAGATGCCAAGTGACAAGACAGTAGGTGGAGGTGACGATGCTTTCAACACTTTCTTCAGTGAAACCGGTGCTGGAAAGCATGTTCCTCGTGCCATCTTTGTCGATCTCGAACCCACTGTCATCGACGAAGTCAGAACTGGTGCTTACCGCCAGCTCTTCCACCCCGAGCAGCTCATCAGTGGCAAAGAGGATGCTGCAAACAACTTCGCTCGTGGCCACTATACCAGTAATAACCCTTTTTCTCTTTCCACATCTCACATTTCAGTATCGATTCAATTAATGCTCATATAAGTGTTTGTTTTGCAGTTGGCAAAGAGATTGTCGACCTCTGCCTTGACCGCATTCGTAAGCTAGCCGATAACTGCACCGGCCTACAAGGCTTCCTTGTCTTCAATGCAGTTGGTGGAGGCACAGGTTCAGGTTTAGGATCTCTTCTCCTTGAACGTCTATCAGTCGACTATGGAAAGAAATCAAAGCTTGGCTTCACGGTTTACCCTTCCCCTCAAGTCTCCACCTCAGTAGTCGAACCATACAACAGTGTGCTCTCCACCCACTCCCTTCTAGAGCACACCGATGTCTCCGTCCTCCTCGACAACGAAGCCATTTATGACATCTGCAGGCGTTCCCTAGACATAGAGCGCCCCACCTACACCAACCTCAACCGCCTCGTCTCCCAAGTCATCTCCTCCTTGACTGCTTCTCTACGATTCGATGGTGCATTAAACGTCGACGTTACAGAGTTCCAAACCAATTTAGTTCCATATCCTAGGATCCACTTCATGCTTTCTTCATACGCTCCAGTCATCTCCGCCGAAAAGGCCTACCATGAACAGCTCTCAGTTGCTGAAATCACGAACTCGGCGTTTGAACCGTCCTCCATGATGGCGAAGTGTGACCCACGCCATGGTAAGTACATGGCCTGCTGCCTCATGTACAGAGGGGATGTCGTCCCTAAAGACGTGAATGCTGCTGTTGCTACTATAAAGACAAAGAGGACGATACAGTTTGTGGACTGGTGCCCTACAGGGTTCAAGTGCGGGATAAACTACCAGCCTCCGACGGTGGTGCCAGGGGGCGATTTGGCGAAGGTGCAGAGGGCTGTTTGCATGATATCGAACAGTACGAGTGTGGCTGAAGTGTTTGGAAGGATTGATCATAAGTTTGATTTGATGTACGCGAAGAGGGCGTTCGTGCATTGGTATGTGGGGGAAGGGATGGAGGAAGGGGAGTTTAGTGAGGCAAGGGAGGATTTGGCGGCGCTTGAGAAGGATTATGAGGAGGTTGGGGCTGAGTCTGCTGAAGGTGACGAAGGAGACGAGGGCGATGACTATTGATTGTGTACAAGTGCTTGTTGGTATGTTTGCTTGTTAGTTTGTGTTCTTTGTTGCTGTATTTCTTTGTGCCTGCTGTTATATGTCGACGTTGAACGTGATGTTTCTCTGTTTTAGGTACTATTTTGGGTCTTATTGAATTTCTGTTTTGCTTCACCGTTTGAACCCGTTCCGATTTGTAGTTTGTAAGTTGATTTAAACGTCTGTATTTTGTTTGTCTTTTAATCATTGCAAGATGTTTTGTCCCTGCTTCTTTCTTTTTTTTACTGTTTACTGGTGGTACCAATCCAGTCATCTTTATGGATCAACAAGTGTGTAACGGTTGCACAAGATAACATTGTCAAACATAGCATTTGTACTTTAAATGTTAAAACTAGAAGTTTCGCATTTTTGAACTTACCTATTTTAATGATTTGAATTGAGGGCTTTTGACATATGAACTTAAAACATGAACTTAAAAGGGTGAAAGCAGAGAAAAAAAGAATTGAGGGTTCTGACATGTATAAAAACTTCCAATGTGAAGTTTAAAATCAAAATAGAATTTTGGTTTGTAGCATATGATAAATTTTGATCCAGAATTTCAAACATATTTTTAAATATTTGAATTATTTAATATCTGAATTTCGAACGTATTTAAAATATGTGAACGTATTAAATTTATTTAATAACCTTATTAATGGAGGGAGATGCTCTTTTTTGAATTAATCATGATGGTAAACTCATTTTTGAAATTTGTTTACAAAAATAAATATTTCAAAAAAAATGATAATGTGACCGATTTTAATTTACAATGACTTTTTATTCAATAAAAGTTGTTCAAGCTTATTTTACATACTTAGGAAATCACATTTATGAAATAAATATTATCTTAGGAAATCACAAAGAAATAAAAATATTTTACCATTTATGAAATAAATATGATTATGTCATGCATGATGTACAAAGGGGTAGTTTGAGATGACTGAACATGAAGTAAAAATTGAGTGTAAAAGTGGAAGCATGCAAAGGAGATGGAGGGGATCTTAGTCGGCCAAAGAAGGGTAAAAGAGGGGGCCTATAGGGTCCTTTAACACTTAATAATTCCTAAAGCTTCAAAAGAAATAAAAAGATCAAAACGGTGGAAAGTGATTTGCACTAATCCACCTTGTTCTTCACTAATTTTTCTCTACTTAATTCAAATCTTCTCCAACTGTATTAAATTTTCACCAACACTTTAGAGCACATTAGAAAACATAGAGCAAAAATCAAAGTTGAAAGGTGAAAAAAAAAGTGTGCACCTAGCCTTAGCCATGAGCACTAATGGGAGCATGGCTTTGAGGTTTTGGTGCTAAAGGTGAAGTCTTTTTTGCTTTTAGGTGATGTTAGAATTGGATCTAAGTTATTTTGCGCTTATGCTTGGTTTCGCCTTCCTTTAGGGTGAGTTCACTCACCATCTAAATAGTATATGAAGTGGTATATGTGCTTGTGTTGTTATAATATATGTTTGAAAATACATTATTATTGATTTTTGTTGATTGTTGCTTTAGAAAGCAAATAACATATGTAGGTGATGATTGTGGACTTATGGATTTTTTATAACTTGTAGTATGACATTGAAACAAAGCACAAAAGGAATACCACGAAACAGACTCATGGAGTGGAAATAGAAGTAGTTTTATAGCAAAAATGTCACCACAGAAGCACGCTTCGAAAATCCTTACTTTGTGGAATTTTTGTAGAAAATTGTAGAGAGATCCTTAAAGGTTACCCGCCATGGCTATATTGTATTATGTGTGTAGTAATTAGTATAAAAGATTGGATGCTAAACATATTGTTAGCATAGCCAAAATCGATCACACTTATAACTACATAAAATTAGAAATTTAATTTCTACTAGAACCTTCAGACTTTTTAAAATGCTGCAGGAGCCTCTGAAATGTTTTTAACAACATTCAGTAAATGATGTCTTTGCTCTTTGAGAATTTAAAACGTTTATGTTAACGCCGAAATTTGAACGCTAACACCCCGGTGTATGAGTTGTAGTTGTGAAAGCACCACCCGATAACTCGGGAACAGATTGTAAGCAGATGATAGCGAAAAAGCAGTAAACAACAACAATTTTATAGTGGTTCGGCTTAATGGAATAGCCTACGTCCACTTTAAGTACTTTTATTGATGATCTCGTTACAAGCTGATACAATTCTTTCCAATTACAATACACTTTGAATTACAAGTCACTTAGAACAAGTAGATTAAACTTCAATGGAGATTAGAGTCTTCAAATCCATGCTGGAGGTGTGTGTTCTTTTCTCGAAGTTGTTTGTAGCGTTCTTCGTGTCTTGAGAGCTTTAAGTGTTTGATTGGTTTGGAATGCAACGGAGTAACAACGCTTGAAGAGAATGAGCCCAAAAGTCCTCTTTTAGTTGGAGTTAGGATCATATTTATAGGCGTTTTTCAGAATAAGGTCCTAGGTCGTGACCGACCTAAGTAAGGTCGTAGGTCGTGACCGACCTAAGTAAGGTTGTAGTTGACCTGAAGAGCATTGGCCCCTCCTTCCTCACGCATGCCGATTTGCACAAGTACTAGGTCGTGAGCGACCTATCCCCCTGTGGCATCGCATAGTCTTCTATATTCTGGTGTTTAGGTCGTTAGCGACCTAGCCTAAGTCGCGAGTACTTTCCTGCAGCCATAGTTAATCTTAAGTCGCTGAGTCCCTTAGGTCGCGACCTTCCTTAGGTCGCGGAGCTCCTTAGGTCGGTGGATAGTTAAGTCGCGGAGTTCCATAGGTCGAGTCCATCTTCAGGTCGCACTCACTCTTAGGTCGCGACCTCCTTTAGGTTGTAGCTTTCTGTTAGGTCGCAACAGTCCTTAGGTTGCAACACTTTAGGTCGCAGCTACTCTTAGGTCGCTGGTTCCGCTAGGTCGCGGCCTTCCTTAGGTCTGAGCACATAGTTAGGTCGTTTGAGTGCAATAGGTCGCGGAATGCTATAGGTCGACGCTTCCCTTAGGTCGCAGATACTTTTAGGTCGCTTGATGAGTTAAGTTGCCATGCCATTCCTGTAGTTAGGTCGCTCCATGCCTTTAGGTTTTAGCTCGCTAATGAAGAGGAATTAACATTTGCCCCTCGAAGTACGTGCCTAGGTCATAGGTCGCGTGCTTCGACCTGACTTAGCTAGG
Organism: Allium cepa; assembly: GCA_030765085.1. Lineage (NCBI taxonomy): Eukaryota > Viridiplantae > Streptophyta > Magnoliopsida > Asparagales > Amaryllidaceae > Allium > Allium cepa. The sequence continues at coordinate 43,798,846 of CM060937.1, forward strand.
TCGTGAGCGACCTAACACTTGTGCCGATACGCGTGTCTATTTGTTTTCCCATATTTGCTTCATATAAAACTGTTAGGTCGCTACTTCTTCCTCATTTCATTGCTCTAACCTCCTACTGCCATTAACAATTCTCTGAGCTCCCAAAGGCGAATTCGACCCATCCAGTCACCGATTCACCTTCATTATTACGTCTCGTAAGTAAACCTGGTCTTCATCCCATCATAATCGCCGTTAAATCATGAATTCTCACTTTCTGACCTTAGCTCAACTCCATGTATCACGCTTTATCTCGAGTGATTGTTACAATCGATTTTTTCGGTCGTTATTTGGTTGATTTAGGAAGTCATGGCAATGCGTTGAATTCATGATGGATTGATGATTTTTTGGTTAGTTTTTGGAATGATATGGTGGTATGAAGAGATGGTAAATTTCATGGAGAGGACGATGAATCTCTTCGGGTAGTTGATGGCGGGTTATTGGGTCTGGTGAAGCATTGCGTGGAGAGGAAGTTAGTGACCTAGCAGATCTGAACGACTCAAAATAATTCGCGATCTAATGATCCTTGCGACCTAAGGAATAGTTTCGACCTATACTAGGTCGCTGAACGACCTAATATTCATGTGACCTAAGACCTTGCATGAGTTAAGAGTTACTCGAGCTAAGAACTGCGTAACCTAACTTCCTTGCGACATAGGCTTTAGGTCGCGGCCGAGCTAACACTAAGACGAATTTGTAAAGCCTTATCCTTTACTTTGCACAGCGCGACCTAAGAAGGCTTCGATCTATGCTAGGTCGCTGGACGACCTAGGACTTATGAAATCTTGAGACAACTTTGATTGAACTGTTTGAACTTTGAACTATGTGGACTTGAATTCTGTTGCACTTTGTTTTAGGTTATCTTTAATGCTAATAACCTGTTAAACATAACATTTGCAGAAAACTGGGACGAATATACTGCCATTGACTGCCCACATCGAATGACAGATTAGTCGATAAAGAATAATCAATTTAAATGAACTGTGTGAATGAAATGCTATGAACCAATGAATTCAAGTGAAGTGTTAAAGCAAAACTAAAATATCCAGTTAAAGCTGATTCGTTCACATTAACACTACACTTGAGATCTATATTAACAAGTTCTGAAATATCATAGTCGACTAATTGTTAACCAGTTTGATTTCAGTTATGTTTGCTTTCCTTTTTTTTTTTAGTTCTGCACAACACTTCACACTTTTTAGGAAACGTGCACCTTCTCATCTGAACATCCAGTCGCTTATGTAGAATGATGTCTCAACAAGAAGAGATGATAGAACACGCTGAAGGGGTTTTCCCGATTGCTATTCCACTAGAGAATCCTCCGGAAAGAACTCCTACCCTTTTGAAACAGCGGGCGCTTAATCAATTATGCGTTCAATTTGGCATTGCCGAGGCAGAAGTTTTACTCCCTGGACCAAATGACTCTGCTGATAGACCACCTTACGGTTTTGTTGCCATTAATCGACAAATGTGCTTGAGTGGAGCAATTCCTCCTTTTAATGAATTTCTCCGGCAAATCCTCCTTCGACTGACGATCTCTCCTTTCCAGCTGCACCCCAATGGCTATGCTATTTTGATGGGATTGTGTGTTCTGTTCAGGAGGACTCTTGATCGTCTTCCGAGTTTTGAGGAGATCTGTTACTTGTGCACTTTTGCGAAGAACAAGGACCATCCTTCAATTGTACTTGTAAGAGGTGCGAGGAACCGCAAACTTATTTTGGATTTGCCGGAGAGTGCACATGGTTTCCTGAATCAATACTTCTACATTCGTTGCTCCGCAGAATTTTACGCAGACTGGAGAGTAGAAAGTGAGATCTTTTTTCTCTTCTTTCTTTAATTTTATTCTAAGTTTTACCTGGTTCGTATTGCTAGATGCTGATTCCATTCCTTATTTTACAGCACTTCCTCCTCCTTCTAGAGATTCCAGCCATAAGTCAGTTTTTGAAAGGCTAAGCACTGTGGCTGCTGAAGAAAGAAGCGCAAAATTTCTATTGACAGAAGAACTTCTTCATCAGTTTGAGCTTCTACATCCTTCTCGTTCCACTCAAATACATGAAGTTCCAACGGAGGTTCCTGATTCTCCGACGAACACTCCTGATGCCCCAGTCTCCACTAAAGAGCACTTGCAGGGAGGAACCTCTATAGAAACTTCACTAGTTAAGTGTTCAATTCCGAAAGATGTTGCGGGGCCATCTGACAAGTCTGTACTTGCCCCAGTTACTGAAGAGGAAGAACCCCCTCGATCTACTAGTGAAGGAGTTAAGAAAGCAAGCTCCAAAAAACAAGATGGCGATGATGTTTTTGAGGGGTTGAGCGATTTAATTGTGACATCTCAAGAACTTTTCAAAGATGATGTTTCTAAAACTGTCTCTTCTGTAATCGAGGCGACATCTTCTTTACAATAAATGTCAACTCCTCCTACTCAAGTTATCACTACCTCTATGCCACGGAGTGGTTTGTAACTCGATGCGCGTAGTTTACACGTTACACGACACTTTGGATTTCTCATCACTTCTACGCACTTATCTTCTTGTACTTTAAAGATTTATAAAGCTTATTATTTTTATTCCAGATTCTCCTATGGGGCGCAGCGGCTCGTACTATGATGACTTCCAGCGCTACGGGAGGCGTAGCCAGTATGATTACAGGCGTTACCTCCCTTCTCACAGAGAATCGGATGCAGAGAGGGCCATCAGGAAAGCCGACGAGAGACGAGCATATGAAGAACGTCGCCGAAGGGAACAAGAAAGACATGATCCTCCCCACAGAGATGATGATACCCAAAAGAGAAAAGCTCATGATGAGAGAGGGAAGAGTCACATAGACGATTCTTCTAGCAAGCGGGCTAGACTTACTGAAGAAACAACTCCTTCAGCTTCTGAACATGTCCCTGCTCAATCTCCTGCTCCCGTTCGCTCCGACATTCAAGCAATCATCAACCGGCCCGCATACCAAGTCGGGCAAGGTCCTCCCACTCTTCAAAGTCGATTTCCTCAGTGGTGCCTGAGAGGGGTTCGATTTGATCTCGACTTGGTTCCTCTCGACAAACCGGCTATGCTGCGAAATCTTGATACTGTCAGGACCGATATTGAAAGAATGTCAAACTGGCAAAAACTTGTCGACAAACTTCAGAGGGTTAACCGAGCCAATCTCGAGGCCATGCTAACAATGGAGAACGATAAGGCTGAGTGGCAGAAGACTCTCGAACAGCATGACGCCGAAATGAGAAGTATTGCTTCCTACAATGAAAAGCTGGAAGCGGAAGTAGAAAAACTTAAGGAAGAATTAGCTACTTCATCTACTTTCCATTCTCAAAAGGAGAGCATGCTTCAGCAACAAGTACGAGATGCGCATGCCAGTCAAAGAGCAGTCGAAGATAAGCTTGCACACAAGGAAAAGGTCATAGAAGAATATCGTGCTGAAACTGTACAACTGCAAGAACAGACCGGCTCTCAAAGCTTGGAGATAGAGTTGTTAAAAACTCGACTTGCTATGGCCGAAAAGGAGCGCGACGAGGCTGTTGCTGGTAAACTTACGGCCGAAGAGGCTCATCAAGCAACCAAAGCTGACATTAGCTCCACATTATTCGATTTTTATCTGCACAGCATTTTGGGACGTGGCAGCCTTGCCTTTCTAGGCCCCAAGTATGAAATCACACTGGCTGAAGTTTGGGAGGCAGCACTTGATATGCTCGGTGGTAAAGGTGCTGGATATGCTGAGTCAGCCCTTGAAGAGCATTATCTTGACGATGAAGCCCGCGCCGCTCTTGCCAAGGGAAAAGAGCAGCTTGCCAGAGCGCGGGCCGGGATGGCGGAAGAGGAGCGTTCTGAAAGAGAAGTACCACCTACTACCACTGAACGTCCTCTAGTTTCTCCCGAAGTGGACATTACAGGCTCTAGTGCTCATTCGCCGCCTCCTACAAGAACCGGGGTAATTACCACTACTGATGAAGAGGCTTTGGAGGACATTGGGGCTCAGAATTATGAGATTGAACCGACGAAGCCAACATCTTCAGGTAATTTCGACATTGGTTCGATTCAGGTGGATTGCCTGCTTACTCCTCAAAAATTTGATGAGCTTCTTGATTACTTCTTGAATCTCGATGAACCCATATCTCCCTTCTTTTGGGAAGATACTAACATTTTCAATTTCTCTTCTTCTGCAGTTGAAACAACAAGTGCTGTGCAGACTTCGCCTTCTCTGGTTATTCCTCCTCCATCTCTTCAGGTGACTCCTCCTTCCGCTTCACAACCCGGGTCACAAGAGGAGAAAATTGAGGCTCTTCATGGCTTGGATGACCCTATTGCTTCGCAGGAGCAAAAAGATGAGGGACTTGAAGGAGGCGAGATCTCTCCGGAGCGGACTCCTTCTGACGACGTAGTTTTGTCCGCTCTCGTTACTCCAGAGAGTGAGTCTTCTTCGAAGAGAAGAAAGAAGCATGGGACATCGAAGAGGAGGGGGAAGAAAATTATCACCACTGAAGAGGAACCAGAAATTGCACCAGTTGCACCTCCCTCCGCTTGTTCCCTTATGCCTTCAGACCGACCTGAAAGACCTGAAAAGCTAACCATTCGGCCGGGTAAAGGGTCTAAAGGCGGCAAGAAGAAATGAGGAGTTGGGCTTTTTGATTCCTTTTTTGTGTAATGGTCGGATGTTGTGCAGGCACCGGCCCCTGCTTTTTTATTTTGAAACCTGTATTTCATTTTCGAAGAGGATTTTCGTAGAGTGCAACTTCCTTCATATAAGTTTCTACGCTTTGTCCTTCAAAGAAATTACTTTTTCCTTTTGTGTATGTGTACATTTTGCCAAGTGAATTCTTCTATGTGGTAAAGCGGACCTCTGAATGTACTTTAACTTTCTTCCCCCTTCTCTTTTTTTTTTAGAATAGGTAAGTCGCTCTTTCTTTGAAAGTTAAAGTACGCTCTTGATGAGGATTTTTTCTTCTTCTTTTTTTTTTCTTTTTTTTTTTTAAAATACAAATTTGTGCTTCTGAGGAGAGATTTTTTCACGTTTCAACACTTGGAAGTTTTATTTCAATCTTGGTGAAACGCGTTCCTCCAAAGAGTTGTGCCTTTGAAGAAAGCCTTTTCACGTTTCAACACTTGGAAGTTTTATTTCAATCTTGGTGAAACGTGGGCTTCTGAAGAGGTCTTTCTTTTTAATTGTGTCCCCGGAAGGGGGTTGTACCTCTAAGGAGGGATTTTTCACGTTTCAACACTTGGAAGTTTTATTTCAATCTCGGTGAAACGTGTACCTCCAAAGAGTTGTGCCTTCAAAGAAAGCCTTTTCACGTTTCAACACCTGGAAGTTTTATTTCAATCTCGGTGAAACGTGGGCTTCCAGGAAGGTCTTTATTTTGTTTTGCATTTCAACTTTGGTGAAGTGAGATCCCGAAGAGCGGTCATAACACTTCAACTCCTGGTGAAATGGGCCTCCGAAGAGGGCTTTTATTTTGTTTGCATTTCAACTTTGGTGAAGTGAAATTCCGAAGAGCGGTCATAACACTTCAACTCCTGGTGAAATGTGCCTCAGAGAGGCTTTTCATCGCCTGGAAGTTACTCTCTCATGGTTGGAGGGTCATGACTTCTCCAATCTTTTTTGTTGAGTAGAGAACTTTCTTTTTTGTGGCATATGACCCATTAGAGATCTTTATCCTCCGAAGAGTTGTGCCTCCGAAGAGGACTTGTGCTGCCGATGATGGCTTTGGTTGTTCCTCTGTTCACTTGCTTATGCCTTTTCAATGATCCTCTGCCCCTCCTTTTTTTTCTAAGAGTAACTTGTTTAATCCAAGGAAGTGTGTTTCATTGTCGGGCAATTTCGTGAGAACGAGCACTAGCTTCTTAATTGGATGTTTGTTTGTTCAAACGATCTCAATTTATTAGCAAAGACCCGTTTCTGTCGAAATCATAGGCCGTTCAATTGAAGTACTTCCTATCTAGGATTTGAATTCGGGGCTCTTGTGACTTGAAATTTGGCGAGAATCACTTGGTCTTTTTATGTGCAAGTTTCACTTCCATTGTCTGTAAAAATTCAAATCGACATTTCAGCAATACATTCTATGTACTTTTTATATCGAAAATAAAGCAAACATGTAATAATAATAAGGAACACAAGATTTATAGTGGTTCGGCCAGGAAATTGGGCCTACATCCACTTTATATTCTTTCATTATTTACTTGCATCAGTTTTACAATTGCCTTCAATTACAAGAATCATACATTCATAATTCTTTTTACAATATTTCAACAAAATTTTCAAGTAAAGTATGGACGCAAATGATTGCTGTTCCATGCCCTTGGAATTTGATCTCCTTCAACAGTGGTGAGTTTGAATGTGCCGTCAAGAAGCTTTTGACCATGACATATGGTCCTTCCCAATTTGGCCCGAACACACCTGTCGCTGTCATGATTCTCTTCAGTACTAGGTCTCCAATCTCAAAGCTGCGTTGGCGAACTTTGGAATTGAAATGTCTGGCTATTCTTTGCTGATGAGCTGCAATTCTGAGATTAGCCTCATCTCTTTTTTCATCAAGGAGATCTAGCGCTTCGAGCTGTAGCTTTTCGTTTTCTGCTTGATTGAAATGGATCCTTCTGTGTGAAGGGACTTCTATTTCTACCGGAATCATTGCCTCTGACCCGTATGCCAATGAAAACGGGGTGTGCCCAGTCGCAGTTTTGTGAGTGGTTCTGTATGCCCATAGTGCCAGTGGTAGCTTATCGACCCAACCACCTTTTGCTCTTTCAAGTTGCTTCTTGATGGTTGACTTAATAATTTTGTTCACGGCTTCCACTTGCCCGTTTGCCTGCGGATGAGCTACTGCTGAGAAGCTTTTCCGGATTTTGAATCGCTTGCAAAAATCTTGGAATTCTTCACTTTCAAACTGAGTTCCATTGTCTGTAATTATTTTTTGAGGCACACCGTATCTGCAAATGATGTTTTTAGTCACAAAACTTATCATCTTCTTTGAGGTGATAGTAGCCAGTGGTTCAGCTTCTGCCCACTTAGTAAAATAATCTACAGCAACAATGGCATATTTAATTCCAGATTTGGCAGTTGGTAACGGTCCTACAAGGTCTATTCCCCATATTGCAAACGGCCATGGACTGACCATCTGTGTGAGTTCAGTGGAAGGAGCTCTAGGAATTTTGGCGAATCTTTGACATTTGTCATATTTTCGGGAATACTCGGCTGCATCTCGATTAATTTCCGGCCAAAAATACCCGTATCGGAGAATTTTCTTTGCTAATGTTTGACCACCTGAATGATCACCACATTCTCCTCCGTGTACCTCTGCTAGGATTGCTTTAGACTCTTCTCTGGATACACACCGAAGTAATGGCATTGAGAATCCCCTTCTGTATAACCGGCCATCCTGGATTATGCATCGAGAGGCTTTTCTTAGTAGCTTTTGTCGTTCTCTTGAGTTCCCTGGTAAGGATCCATTGAGCAGATATTCTGTTATCGGAGCCATCCATGATTTTTGCTCCTGAGACATGCTCATGATCCAATCAATGTCCATCTCATCAATGCTAGGAGTCGACAGGACCTCCACTGGAGTTAACCCCAGAAATTGAGCTTCACCTGTGCTAGAATACTTTACGAGAGAATCTGCTTTTGTGTTTTCCTCTCGAGGAATGTGACTTATCACGTAATGATCGAAATCACCCAGGAGCTCCCAAGCCTTTGACAAGTAGGCAGGTAGATTCCCCCCTTTTGCTTGGAATTCCTTTTTGACTTGGCATACGATGAGCTGAGAATCACTGAATATCTGTAACGCTCGGATGTTTAATTCTTTAGCAATCCTTAAACCAGCGATAAGGGCTTCGTATTCTGCTTCGTTGTTTGTTGAAGGAAATTCCAATCTTAGTGCATAGTATAATGATCGGCCCTCTGGGGTCTCAAGTACGACTCCGGCTCCAGAACAGTAGTCGTTTCTCGCTCCATCGACATATAACTTCCACTGGATCGGGGAATTGTCGACAGTTTCTTCCTCACAGTTACCCTTATCTGTAAATTCTGCAATGAAATCCGCTAAAGCTTGTCCATTGATTGCTTTCCGGGGATGATAAGTGATGTCATACTGACTGAGTTCAATATTCCACTTTAGAAGACGACCCGAAGTTTCAGGGCGAAACAGGACTTGCTTTAAAGGTTGATCAGTGAGGACTCTGATAGGATGAGCTTGAAAATATTGCCTCAATTTCCTAGATGCAATTAGTAAGCAATAGGCGAGTTTTTCCAACTTAGAGTAATTCATCTCTGCCCCAGTGAGTCTTTTGCTGATATAGTAAACTGGATGTTGAATCCTTTTGTCTTCCCGTATCAGCGCTGCACTTAAAGCATGAGATGATACTGCCAAGTATATAAGAAGATCCTCGCCATCGCCAGGCCTAGAAAGTATTGGAGGCGTCTCCATATGGCGAATTAATTCATCAAAGGCTTTTTGGCATTCGGGAGTCCAATCGAAGTTTTTCTTTCCTTTCTTTAGGGCGTCGAAGAATGGGATGCATTTATCTGTGGCTTTGGAAATGAACCGACTTAAGGCGGCGACTTTTCCATTGAGACTTTGCAATTCCTTCTTTGTCCTAGGAGCTTTGACTTCTTTCAATGCAATAATTTGAGCTGGACTGGCCTCAATGCCCCTAGCGCTCACGATGAAACCTAAAAACTTGCCGGATTCCACTCCAAATGAACATTTTAAAGGATTGAGCTTCATTCCGTATTTTCGGAGGACAGCGAACATGTCTGCTAAGTGTTCTATGTGATCCAGTGCTTTCTTAGACTTTACTAACATGTCATCGACGTAAACTTCCATGGTTTTGCCCAGTTGCGGTTTGAACATAGCATTAACGAGTCTTTGGTATGTTGCCCCTGCATTCTTCAACCCGAAGGGCATAACTCTGTAGCAGTAAAGACCAGTGTCGGTGATAAAGCTCGTGTCCTCCTGATCTGGCTCATGCATCATGATCTGGTTATATCCGGAGTAAGCATCCATAAAAGATAACAATTCGTGTCCCGCTGTTCCGTCTACCAGTTGATCGATTCTGGGTAATGGGAAGCAGTCTTTGGGGCAGGCCTTGTTTAGATCTGAAAAATCGATGCATACTCTCCATTTTCCATTGGCTTTCTTAACCAGCACTGGATTTGAAACCCAATTCGGATATGTAGATTCTTTGATAAAATTATTCTCCATGAGCCGATCAACTTCTTCTTTTAATGCTGCTGACCTTTCCGGACCTTGAGTTCTCCTTTTCTGCTTTACAGGTGTAAATTTTGGATCAATATTTAGAGCATGCACTGCAACTTCTGGGGATATTCCGCACATATCGGCATGAGTCCAAGCAAAAATGTCCAGATTTGCCTTTAAAAAAGATATTAAGATATTCTGAATTGACGCATTAAGTTGTGAACCCACATTCAACACTTTGTTTGGGTCCTTTGGGTCTACAGGTATTGGTATTGTCGTTTCCACCGGTACCACTCTATTTTCCCCTGCACTGACTTTTCTAGGGTCCATCTCTTTCCTTGCTCCGCTGTGCTCGCCAGTGCAGGGTCCGCCCTGTAATTGCTACAAGGCTGGTTCTTTGATGCGGACTGGGGCTGCCGCATTCTTTCCCATTTCTTTTTTTCTGGTTTCTCGTAGCTCTGTCAGATAGCACTCTCGCCCAGCATTTTGATCACCTTTTATAACTCCTACTCCATTGTCTGTAGGGAATTTAATAGTGAGGCACCACGGGGCAAGAACAACTTTGAACGCTGCCAGAGTTGGGCGACCAAGGAAGGCATTGTAAGCAGAAAATTCGTCGACAATCACAAAAGTTTGCTTGCGGACTACTTTTCTCTCTCCTTCTCCAAGTTCCACAAACAAATCAATGGTCCCTACCGGCTGCTTTGGCTCCCCAGTGAAACCAGCAATTTTCTGCGATGAGGCTTGCACATCAGCCATAGGGATCTTCATTTGGTCGAATGTTTTCTTAAAGAGAATATTGCAGGATGCGCCACAATCAATGAGAACTCTTCTGACAATAGCTGGTCCGATACCAGCCGAGATGACTAGAGGATCCAAAGTAGGAGCTTCAATACCTGCGGAATCCCTGGCTCTGAACACAATATCATCATCGAAAGTTCTTTGTTGCTTCAAAGGCGTAGCACCTTCCAAAACAAATACATCTTCCTCAGTCGGCACATACTTTAAAGCTCTGGTATACCTTTCCATCTCACCCCAGCCTCTGCCTGCTGGGTGAGGTCCTCCTGTAATGACATTAATAATGGGCCTTCCAGATTCATGCCCTGCAGCCTTCTCAATCGTCCTAGGCTGTTGAGTAGGAGCCTGTTGCCCCTGACTAGATGAAGCAGGATTGTTGTTATTCTTTTTCACAAATTGCTGCAGTTTGTTTTCTCTTAGCAATTCTTCAATCAGATTTTTCAACTGGCGGCATTCGTCGGTCTCGTGACCGGGTTGATTATGGAAGCGGCAGAACTTCCCACTCTGTATAGCTTTTTTCCCGGTCCTTAGAGGAGGAGGTTTAGGGAAGTCAACAGAATCTTTAATGGCAAGGTAGATACGCTCCGGCGTATCTGATAAAGGAGTATACTCTGATGGCTTGAAGGATCGGGGCTTCTTCAGGTTACTCTGTTTCTTCCCATTGTTATTTTCCCTTTTTTGCCCTATAGATTCATTCTTGCGTGGAGCAACAGCGTTATCTTCAGCTTTTTCCAACACTGCCTTTACCGGTACGGGACGGCTTTCTAAGCGTATGAATTCATCTGCTTTTTTATAGAATTTTTCAAGGGAATTTGGTTCCTTCATGTTTAGCCATTTCCCAAACTCGCTTGACTTGTCAATACCCTTCATCAGATAAGTCAATATCATTCGCGGTTCTGCATTGTCCACCTCAGCTAGCGCTATATTAAAGCGGTTTAAGAAAGATCTGATAGTCTCTCCTGGACTCTGCTCCAAACTTGATAGTGACATGATATCTTTGGCTTTTGAGGCATATAGTCTGAACTGCTCCTTGAACTTCCGGGTCAAGTCAGAAAACTGATCGATAGATCGGACGGACAGCTTGGTGAACCAAAGCAGAGCTACGCCTTCAAGATACACAGGGAAATATCGGCACTTTATTTCATCAGAGACTCTGGCACCTGTCATGTGCCAATCATATTTGTATAGGAATTCATTCGGATCACTTGTCCCCTTATAAGCTGGAATGGTTGGAGGGACAAACTTCCTTGGGAATTCAGCCTTTAAGATTTTCTCAGTAAACGGAGTCTTACTTGGGGCAAAACCCCATTCTTTCTCGTCTTCGACCCTCTGCATACTCTCTTTCATAATTTGTCGGACCATTCCAGAAAGATACTCCTCATCATGTCGAGTTCTAGATCCACCAACCTCTGGAAGTGTTTGTTCAAAGGGGCTAGCAGCCCTTTCAGGAGCATTTCTTTCTTCAGCATCATGAAGGTTGCCAGCAAAATTCCTCTCATTACCTGCTGGTTGACGGTTTGCCCCAAGCAAATCGTTCAACCTATTTAGAATTAGGGCATTCTGGGCATTTTGAGCCTCGAGTTGTGCATTTTGGGCATTGATCTGCTGGTTCAGCCCTAAAATTGCAGCATCCAGCTCTGCCTTTGTAACTCCGACAGCTGGAGTGGCTTGATTCGATATAGGGGAAGCGGAGGTTCCCTCTTGAATATTCCCAGATCTGACAGATCTACTCTTCCTTCCAGGAGCCATAATCTCGGATAGACTTCTGGTTTTCAAGGAAATTCTCTCTACAAAGCTCTGTGAAGCAATGATGATAACTCGCCTGAGTTCAATTCTCAGTGAAAGCACCAAAAATGTTAACGCCGAAATTTGAACGCTAACACCCCGGTGTATGAGTTGTAGTTGTGAAAGCACCACCCGATAACTCGGGAACAGATTGTAAGCAGATGATAGCGAAAAAGCAGTAAACAACAACAATTTTATAGTGGTTCGGCTTAATGGAATAGCCTACGTCCACTTTAAGTACTTTTATTGATGATCTCGTTACAGGCTGATACAATTCTTTCCAATTACAATACACTTTGAATTACAAGTCACTTAGAACAAGTAGATTAAACTTCAATGGAGATTAGAGTCTTCAAATCCATGCTGGAGGTGTGTGTTCTTTTCTCGAAGTTGTTTGTAGCGTTCTTCGTGTCTTGAGAGCTTTAAGTGTTTGATTGGTTTGGAATGCAACGGAGTAACAGCGCTTGAAGAGAATGAGCCCAAAAGTCCTCTTTTAGTTGGAGTTAGGATCATATTTATAGGCATTTTTCAGAATAAGGTCGTAGGTCGTGACCGACCTAAGTAAGGTCGTAGGTCGTGACCGACCTAAGTAAGGTTGTAGTTGACCTGAAGAGCATTGGCCCCTCCTTCCTCACGCATGCTGATTTGCACAAGTACTAGGTCGTGAGCGACCTATCCCCCTGTGGCATCGCATAGTCTTCTATATTCTGGTGTTTAGGTCGTTAGCGACCTAGCCTAAGTCGCGAGTACTTTACTGTAGCCATAGTTAATCTTAAGTCGCTGAGTCCCTTAGGTCGCGACCTTCCTTAGGTCGCAGAGCTCCTTAGGTCGGTGGATAGTTAAGTCGCGGAGTTCCATAGGTCGAGTCCATCTTCAGGTCGCACTCACTCTTAGGTCGCGACCTCCTTTAGGTTGTAGCTTTCTGTTAGGTCGCAACAGTCCTTAGGTTGCAACACTTTAGGTCGCAGCTACTCTTAGGTCGCTGGTTCCGCTAGGTCGCGGCCTTCCTTAGGTCTGAGCACATAGTTAGGTCGTTTGAGTGCAATAGGTCGCGGAATGCTATAGGTCGACGCTTCCCTTAGGTCGCAGATACTTTTAGGTCGCTTGATGAGTTAAGTTGCCATGCCATTCCTGTAGTTAGGTCGCTCCATGCCTTTAGGTTTTAGCTCGCTAATGAAGAGGAATTAACAGTTTATAAATGAATTTAAACTTAACTATTTGACTTCAATCTTTTCAGTAATCTTTTCTAATATATATTAGAGTATTTTAAAAGTGGTTTATAATTATTATGAATTTTTAATAATTAATTATGAATTCTTAAAGAAGATGGTTTATTTTAAATAAAGGAAGGAAAAAGAGTTTGGAGTTTTTAATATATCATAAATTAGAAATATTTAAGTAATATTTTAAATAAATGTTTTAAACTATGTTATAAGTATTTTTAAGTATGTTTTGAAATATGTATAGTTTTTAGAAAATTAGTTCATGAATTTGTTAAAGTAATAAAATGCTTTTATATTATAATATCTTTTAAATTGTTTTAGTATTTTAGTAAACATCTTAGCTTTATAAATAAATTAGTGTGTGTTATATGTGTTTTAGTTGGGAAAGGAAGTAAGGTATTTTGTAAAAGAATATGAAGAGGTTTTTGGATTATAACACTTATGTTATAATGAATAGCTTTGTAAATTAATTAAACAAATTGGTTTTAATTAATAAAAGGATTAATTAAATAAAGTGATTTTAATTAATAAAAGGATTAAATAAGCAAAGTGGTTTTAATTAATAAAAGGATTAATTAAATACGAAGGAGCTTAGGAGTTACATATGTGGCTTAATCATGCTTAGTGGCTTAAACATGCTTTGTTTTTTAACTGGCTTATGGAAAGTATTTGGTATATCTAGTACTTAGCACTAAAAGCCATCAAAGTAGGCTTTGTTGAGTCACAGCTTCTATGAAGATTTTGATTGCTGACAACAATATTAAAGCGATCGACAAATCAAGACCTACATATGGTACTCTAGATTATAGGTTGATTATTTGATGTTATAATAGTAATAAAATTGTCAAAATCTATCCTCAAATAATCATGCACAAAATATAATATATATATATACACATTTATATAGGTTGTGCACTTTATTGTGCAACTTAACAGAGACCGGTCGACCGGTCCAAAAATGAACGGTCGACCGTTCCTGTTGAATGTGCACAATAAACGTGCACACATGCACATAACGACTATATATTTAAAAACCTGTCTACCGGTCATTTTTTGACCTGTCGACCGTTTTTAAACAGAAAGCAAGTTTTCCAAAAGACACTTCTCTTCACCAAGAGTTGCATCTCCTACCTTTCACCAATAATCACAACTCTTAATGGCAACCGTTTCACCAAGAGTTACAACTATTTCTTCTTATATACACTCATCTAAATCGTTGATTCAAAGTAGAATATACATGATTATTATATGCTTTCTTTGATCTTACTTTCTAACATTCTTGCATTCTAAAAGCACTCATTTAATTAATATCTTATTGAATCATTGAAACTATTTTAAACCTTTTGATTCAATAAGCAATATACCTTCTTTAATCTTCACAAAACATCAGTCATATACTTTGAGGATAAGATTATAGGAAGGGTGTACTACTAGTGACAAATCCGTGTTTTCAAGAACACAAGTTGTCAACAACAATTGTATTTGTTTTTGTTGAAGTCCTCGTGCTGTAAGAGGCAAGTGTTGAAGTCCTCAGTGTTGTAAGAGGCAAGTGTTGAAGTCCTCAGTGTATTAGAGGCGTGAAATCCCGTTCGGCTGTTCGGGTATTGTAAACCTGTTCCTCCGGGTGAAGCGAGGTAGTTAATAGTGAAAATCCAGATAGGAGTCTGGGACTGGACGTAGGACGGTGCTCCGAACCAGTATAAAAATCTCTGGTGTGATTTTTCTATTTTCTATTTACAATGCTATTATCATCTATTTCTGCATTTGTATTGTAATCCATATTACACGATCCGTGTATACTATATTAGCACATATAATTGTATACACACCGCACTTTCATTTGGTATCAGAGCACGGTCATCATATAACCGTAACACAGTTATTTGATATATTCTTGTAATATGGCAAATAACGCAAGTACTAGCACTCAAAACACCACTTACACAGAAGGGCAATCGACACAAAGACCTCCATTTTTCAATGGTCTTAACTACAGTTATTGGGCAACACGTATGTCATTCTTTATGCAATCAAATAGCTATGATGCTTGGAATGCTGCTCAAAGAGAAATAGTAAATCCAACAACTGATTATTCAGAATGGACTGTGGCTGAGAAAACGGCAGCAGCCGTAAATGCAAGAGCAATAAATATGTTGTTCTGTGCATTAGACCAAAATGAATATAACCGTGTTAGTATCTGCACTACTGCATATCAAATTTGGCAAATGCTAAAAATCACTCATGAAGGTACTAACAAGGTTAAACAAGCCAAAATAGCCATGCTGAAAAGTCAATTTCAAAATTTCAAAATGAAACCAAATGAAACAATCAATGACATGTATTCACGGTTTCAAACTATTCACCATGCACTTATTGGGTTAGGACAAAAGTATTCTGATTTTGATGTTGTTTCAACAGTCCTACATTCTCTGACTAATGAATGGGAAGGAAAAGTATTAGCAATTGAAGAAGCTAATGATCTTTCCGTCATGAAGCCAGATGAATTGATAGGAAATTTAATGTCCTATGAAGCAAATTTGCAGGCTAGAAAAGAACAGAAAGAAGAAAAGAAAAATGTAGCATTTCATGTTGAGAAAGATGAAAATGAATCAGATTCTGAAGATGAAGATTTGGCGTTCATTGCTAAAGGTTTCAAAAAATTCCTAAAATATCGAAAAGCCAGTCGCTACAATAAAAGGAAACCTGGATCAAATAAACCATCTTCATCTGCTATAGAATGTTTCAACTGCCATAAAAAGGGACACATGCAGAAGGATTGTCCAGAACAAAATAAAAAGTCAGAAAATGACAAATTCAAATATAAGAAGGACAAATCAAAGAAACGAGCCTTCTCAGTAACATGGGATGATTCAGAGTCATCTTCATCAGAAAGTGAAAGTGATTCGGAGAATGAACAAGCTAATGTTTGCTTTATGGCAACAGAAGATGAGGTACAAATTCCTACATTTGATGAATTACTTGATATTAATGCTGAATTGATAGTCAAATATAAAGACTTAAAACGTCAATTAAAAGTAGTCAAAGCAGATTTAAGTAGAGCAGAGTTTGAACGAGATATGTTAAAAGATGAGAAGAAAATATTAGAAGAAGAACTTGAAAATATTCAAGAATCATCATCTAAAGTTGACTCTCAAATATCTCTTTTGAGTCAAGAAATAGAAGCTCAAAAAGAGAAAAATAATGCTCTCACTACTGAAAATCATGAACTTAAAGCAAAAGTCAAAATTCTAGACCTAGAAAAAGCTAGTTTACAAACAAAGTTTGATGACATTACTCAAAATGTTTCTAACTTTAACAAAGGTCGAGAAAATTTGACTAAAATCATTGAAAGTTCACAATCTATTTCAGATAAACAAGGTTTGGGATATAACAAACATGAAACTAAGAAACATCTTAGAAATAAAAGGAAGAAGAAAGTACAAAAAACTGAAACTAAGAAAAATCTTAGTTTATTATATTTCAAACCAAAACCAGTTGTGAAATTTCAAAAGAGAGATGTCAAGACTATCAAAATATGGGTTCCTAAAACAAATAATAATTTGATTAGGAACAAATACATTCAGCAATTCATGAATAATGTACATTTTAATAACAATTATATATATAAAGGGGATACCGGACCCAAATGGGTTTGGACTCCTAAGACCTAACTCTTAGGACCCTATAAAAAGTGGGTACCATGAACTTAATTCTATGTTTGCAGGTCCCACTGAAGAAAAGAGGAAAGTGGATATTGGACAGTGGTTGCTCAAAGCATATGACGGGAGACAAGAGCTTACTAACAAATATTAAATACTCAGATGGTGGCTCAGTCACTTTTGGAGACAATTCAAAAGGTTATATCATCGGCAAAGGCGATGTGAGCAATTGTGGTACATCTAACTTACCTCTTATTACTAATGTCATGCTAGTTAGAAATTTAAAACACAATTTACTTAGTATTAGTCAGTTATGTGACAAGGGTTTTATAATTTCCTTTTCAAATAATAAGTGTAGTATTTTAGATAAAGACCATAATTTGGTTTTTGAAGGTTATAGAGACAGAAATATATATATTCTAAATATGAATATTAATCATAATTCAGATATGTGTCTTATGGCTAATGACAATGATGCATGGCTATGGCACAAACGTTTCTGTCATATAAACTTCAGAACTATTGACAAGCTAGCCAAAAACAATCTAGTTAGAGGACTACCCAAAATGAGTTTTAAAGTTAACAACATTTGTGATGCATGTCAATTAGGAAAATTGACCAAATCATCGTTTAAATCCAAGAAAGTCATATCAACATTACAACCGCTTGAGTTACTGCACATGGATTTATTTGGACCTACTAGAGTTCAATCAATAAATCACAGTCAATATGTGCTTGTAATTGTTGATGATTTCTCTCGTTATACATGGACAATTTTCTTAAAAAATAAAAGTGATACTTTCGATCATTTCAAATCTTTCGTCAAAAGAATTCAAAAATCAAAAGGGATTAAAGTTAAAAATATAAGAAGTGATCATGGCGGAGAGTTTGAAAATAATGAATTTGAACATTTTTGTACAAAGAAAGGTATATATCATAATTTTTCGTTTCCCAGAACTCCACAACAGAACGGAGTAGTAGAACGAAAGAACCGAACTTTACAAGAATGTGCAAGAACATTATTAAATGGAACCACCTTACCAAAACACTTCTGGGCAGAAGCTGTTGCAACTGCCTGTTATGTTTTAAATCGTGTGTCCATAAGACCTCTTACCAAGAATACTCCTTATGAATTGTTTAACAAAAGAAAGCCCAAAATCTCATACTTCAAAGTTTTTGGTTCTAAGTGCTTTATTTTAAATATGAAAGACCAGCTTGGAAAATTCGATCCAAAAGCCGATGAAGGAATATTTGTTGGTTATTCGGAACGAAGTAAGGCCTATCGGATATTTAATAAACGAACCAAAACTATTGAAGAATCACTTCATGTCTCTTTTGATGAAATTTATCAGCATCCTCACACAATATCAGATGATGACGAATCAATAGTCATTGATAATCAAATCATCTCAAATACTGATTCTGACTCAGAAATAATTATTGAGAATACTCCTCAAATATGTGAATTACAATCACCCCCAAGAATATTAAGAGACCATCCGGCCCAAAATATAATAGGTGAAATAACATCACATGTCAGAACAAGGAGTCAACTCAATCAAATGGGTCATGTCGCTTTTCTCTCAAATATCGAACCCAAGAATCCAAAAGAAGCTGCTATAGATGATTACTGGATCATTGCCATGCAGGAAGAACTAAATCAGTTTGAGCGCAATGACGTTTGGGAACTTGTTCCGAGACCAACTGATCAGTCAGTAATTGGTACTAAATGGGTCTATAAAAATAAGGCTGACGAACAAGGAAATATCACCAAAAATAAAGCAAGATTAGTAGCACAAGGATACAATCAGGAAGAAGGTATCGATTATGAAGAAACTTTTGCACCAGTTGCTCGACTAGAAGCTATTAGAATTCTATTATCTTTTGCTTGTTATCATAATTTCAAACTTTATCAGATGGATGTCAAAAGTGCTTTTCTCAATGGATTTATCAAAGAGAATGTCTATGTCGAACAACCACCTTTATTCGTACATGAAAAATATCCTGACCATGTGTTCAAACTTAAGAAAGCTCTGTATGGTTTAAAACAAGCACCTCGTGCTTGGTATGAACGATTACGTAGCTATCTTATTAATTCAGGATTTGAAATAGGCAAAGTCGATCAAACTTTGTTTATTAAACATTCTCGAAAAGATATTCTGGTTATCCAAATATATGTAGACGATATCATCTTTGGTTCAACAAACGATAAACTCTGCAAGGATTTTGCAAGTATTATGACCAAAGAATTCGAAATGTCTCATATGGGAGAACTATCTTATTTTCTTGGACTTCAAATCAAACAACTTTCAAACGGTATTTTTATCAATCAAGAAAAATACTGTGAAAATCTTATCAAACGCTTCGGATTACAAAATACATCTGGTAAACCAACTCCTATGAGTACAACTACACATCTTGAAAAAGATGAAAGTGGTAAGAATGTTGACCAGAAATTATATCGAAGCATGATTGGTTCTCTTCTTTATCTTACAGCTAGTCGTCCAGATATATTAATGAGTGTTTGTTTATGTGCTCGTTTTCAAGCCGATCCAAAGGAATCACATTTACGAGCAGTGAAACGTATAATTCGTTATCTTAATAATACCAAAGATTTTGGTCTTTTCTATCCAAAAGAATGTCCATTTGAATTAGTATCATATAGTGATGCTGATTTTGGTGGCTCACGGACGGATAGAAAAAGTACAAGTGGTACGTGCCATTTTATTGGAAAATCACTTGTCTCTTGGTTTAGTAAGAAACAGAATTGTGTTTCACTATCAACATGTGAAGCTGAATATATATCAGCGGCTCTCGCTTGTACTCAAGTACTATATATGCAACAGACACTTCAAGATTTTGATATTCATTTATCAAATTCTATTATATACTGTGATAACACAAGTGCTATAAATCTTTCTAAAAATCCAGTGAATCACTCTCGAACTAAACACATTGATATCCGTCATCATTTTCTTCGAGATAATATTGAAAAAGGAAATATATGTCTTGAATATGTTCATACTGACAATCAATTAGCCGATATTTTCACTAAGCCTTTACTTGAATCTAGTTTTATTAAACTACGAAGAGAGCTTGGCTTAATATCTCGGAAAGATCTAGAATAGAATAAATTATTCACATTCTTAAACTATATGTTTTAATATGATAACAATCTTAAAATTCAGAACTAGAAACCAACTCTAGCTATTTTTAAACCAAATATTATAAACCTTTGTTTATGTTTACGGTCAATTCTTTCTACCAAATTTTATCCACAAGTTCTTTTGCAAATTTTCCTATATAAACTTATGAAAACTACATCTCTAATCATTCCCTTCTTTGCTGAAAATTATACTCACCATAAACAAGCTACCATGGCACACATTTGCGACAAATGCGCAGAGGAAACTCATATTTCTATCACAAGCTCGGAGTCGGAGGAACAATACTCTCCGATTACACCGAAACAAAGGCCGGAATGCCCTCACCATTGTTTTCACACACCTGGCCATACTCCAACATCCAAGCGTGCAAAGAAAGCACTATTCTGCTCTCCGCGCACGAAGGCGCAAATCGATGAGATTCATCACTACCAAAAGCATCAAATCGATCTTCAACGACAACTACATTATGGTCAAAACCTACTATACCATGAACAACAACGTACTTCAACTCGTTTATCCGCCTTAGAACGAATGGCATCATTCTTCTGCGGTTCAAACAAACACGATGTTCATGAACCAATGCCGTCAAGACCATCGACTTCAACAACTCCAAACTCTTGGGATAAAAACTATAACGAGAATGAAGGAGCTCGATATAAGTGGAGTCCGTGGGCTAAACGCATTGAAAACGACAAGAATTCTAATAACAACTCACCTTCTCATTAGAATTCAATAATGTATATTGTTTTGTTTTCATATATAATTCTTGTAATACAGTATATTTTTGCAATAATAACATAATATATAATATATTCATTCGACTCGTTTTCAAATTTTTTGCAAAATTCTGCATTTTTTGCACACAGAGCCAAACCGGTCGACCCCCTGAAATATGACCGGTCGACCGGCCATATGCAGGCGGTCGACCGGTCGAGCATTTTACAGTTTTTTTATATACTCCACGTATATATTTTTACCCCCCACTCATTTCTTTCTACTCTCTACTGAAAACTTTCCCATTTCCAAACCCTAGTTCATATTCTCAAGCTTCACAAACTCTCAAATTCTCTTCAATGGCTCCTCCTCAGAAGAAATCAAAGAAAAGAGCAACATCAGAAACTTCTTCTCTTACTCTCTCTGCTAGAAAATGGCTAGAATCTCCGGTTGCAGTAACTAGATGGAATCAAATGACAAATTACAAGTTCCATCCGGGCTCATTCATCAAATTCGACGATTTCACTGCATACGGTATTCAAAGATTAGCAAATAGATCTCGTATCTCTCCTCTTATTGATTTTTCTGTAAATAGCGTACAAATTAATCATTTGATGATTAAGCTATTTTACGCGAATATGAATTTAGAGGAATATACTCCGGATAATCCAAATGGAGTTATTTGGTCAGTAGTATGTGGCAAACGAATTTATCTCACTTATGATAGAATTGCTTCTATTTTGGGAATACCGAATAGAGGTGAAGAGTTTTCATCGACATTTTGTGAAGTTTTCACCCGGAATAGTACGAGTCATAAATTTATAGAAGATGATAGTAACGGCACCAAATCGATTGGGCTACGACCGACTGCAAGGTTGTTACACCATGTCCTAATGCATTCTCTATTTCCTCGATTAGGAAACTATGATGCCGTTTACAAAGAGAATTTCAAGGCTCTTTATGCTATCTACCGTGATATCGAAATAAATTGGGTTCACATGATTTTCGATGAAATTCTTAAGGTAAATAACTCTACTCGTCCACATTTCTTCTATAACGAGTATATTATGTGTATGTTGCTTGCATGTGGAGTCACACCCCCGGATTCGGCATATTCTACACCAAAGTGTATTGACTCCACTACTATCAAACGGATGAAGCTTCCTCCTCCATATGTTCATATTATGCCTTTCGAACAATGGCAACAACGCGATACTCAAGAACAACAAGCTCCACCATCTCGTCGTCGTTCTGAAGATGTTAGATTATTGAAATCTAAATCATCTACAAGAGAATCTCTTAAAACCATCGCTCGGAATCAATTTTTACTTGAATCAAGACTAAAACGAATGGATTCGAAAATTGATAGACGATTCAATAAGGTAAAGTCATTCTTCGGCGCTATATGGGATGCTATATCATGTAGCACATCCGTCTCGACCCAACATCAAGACCCCGGAAAACGTCCGGCTCCTCCAACTTTTACTTGGTCGACATCCGAGGAATCCGGTGGTACAAGCGGACAAGGTCGTGGGGACAATGACGATGATGATGACGATGACGATGACGACGATGATGATGATGATGATGATGATGAGGAAGAGATTCAGTCGGAATGAAGTTAGTTTGTTTTTCTTTTCATTTCTTTAAAAACATCTATGGCACTTGTACTAAATAGTGTCCATCTTTTTATTCGTAGTAGACTATGACTTGCATTGTACTTCATCAAAACATCCTGTGTTTGAATGTATGCATTGTTCTCTTTGGTTTATATTTTCTATTGTTTACTCCTTTTTGTCGATGACAAAGGGGGAGAAAGGTGCTAATAATTGTTTGCAGGATGAAAGAAGCTAATAATTGTCTGCAGGAAATCACATATTCAGGGGGATATTCTATACTTGAGTTTTTATATTGTCATCAATCAAAAAGGGGGAGAATGTTGAGTCACAGCTTCTATGAAGATTTTGATTGCTGACAACAATATTAAAGCGATCGACAAATCAAGACCTACATATGGTACTCTAGATTATAGGTTGATTATTTGATGTTATAATAGTAATAAAATTGTCAAAATCTATCCTCAAATAATCATGCACAAAATATAATATATATATATACACATTTATATAGGTTGTGCACTTTATTGTGCAACTTAACAGAGACCGGTCGACCGGTCCAAAAATGAACGGTCGACCGTTCCTGTTGAATGTGCACAATAAACGTGCACATATGCACATAACGACTATATATTTAAAAACCTGTCTACCGGTCATTTTTTGACCCGTCGACCGTTTTTAAACAGAAAGCAAGTTTTCCAAAAGACACTTCTCTTCACCAAGAGTTGCATCTCCTACCTTTCACCAATAATCACAACTCTTAATGGCAACCGTTTCACCAAGAGTTACAACTATTTCTTCTTATATATACTCATCTAAATCGTTGATTCAAAGTAGAATATACATGATTATTATATGCTTTCTCTGATCTTACTTTCTAACATTCTTGCATTCTAAAAGCACTCATTTAATTAATATCTTATTGAATCATTGAAACTATTTTAAACCTTTTGATTCAATAAGCAATATACCTTCTTTAATCTTCACAAAACATCAGTCATATACTTTGAGGATAAGATTATAGGAAGGGTGTACTACTAGTGACAAATCCGTGTTTTCAAGAACACAAGTTGTCAACAACAATTGTATTTGTTTTTGTTGAAGTCCTCGTGCTGTAAGAGGCAAGTGTTGAAGTCCTCAGTGTTGTAAGAGGCAAGTGTTGAAGTCCTCAGTGTATTAGAGGCGTGAAATCCCGTTCGGCTGTTCGGGTATTGTAAACCTGTTCCTCCGGGTGAAGCGAGGTAGTTAATAGTGAAAATCCAGATAGGAGTCTGGGACTGGACGTAGGACGGTGCTCCGAACCAGTATAAAAATCTCTGGTGTGATTTTTCTATTTTCTATTTACAATGCTATTATCATCTATTTCTGCATTTGTATTGTAATCCATATTACACGATCCATGTATACTATATTAGCACATATAATTGTATACACACCGTACTTTCAGGCTTATCTATGAGACTTAAAAATGATGATTCGAGTAGGATTGACATGCATGTAAAAATGTATATTTTTACTCTTATATTTAATCTTCTTTTATTAAAATATAGCATATTATGGTGTTTTAAATGTTTTAAACCAAAATATAAAAGTGCTTTCAAATCATCATTCACTCATCTACGTTTGGGCAAAACGGTAATTTTGTGTGTGAATTAATTTGGAGAAAATTATTTGCACATTTTATTTTTTTTGTTTTGTAGGAAATTGAGTGCAAATTAGAAGAGGTTTCATGGATATATGCATGCACAAGTAGTGGAAGCCAAAAGAATTAAGAAAAGAAAGAATTCATGCAATATGAAGGAGCCCATTTACCCACTAACTAATGGGCCAAAATTAACTGCAAAAGGACATGTTAGTGAAGATTAATTAATTCCTTAATGATCACTTGGAGGTTACATAAAATGAAGGGCAATTTTGAAAGCTCCCTAAAAATGGGTTAGGGTTATGGAACATATATATATATATATATATATATATATATATATATATATATATATATATCCTCTTCTGTTACATGTAAAAGATCTTCTTCTCTTTTTAATGCATAGAGTTGTAATCAAAAATTAGAAATAAAAGCCTCTCTTCTATGGCTTCTTAGCCTTGTAATTTCTTTTATGCACTTTTGTTTTATGTTTTTTTTCATGCTCTTTTATACTTACTTTTTATTTCATGTACGTAGATTAGTTCTCTTTTATGTAAATTAGTTAGCTCTTTTATTCTAGCACTTCTTTTCACCTAGTTAATATTGAATCCACTTTTTGTTGAAATGAATTCAAGTATGAAATGCTAAACGCCTTCAATTTAGGGGCAATGAAGCTCTCATGAATCGTGTTAAATCAACATAATGGTTTCTGTAATGACCCGAAATTTTCGTTCTCGAAAATTCCAGATGGTTATGAAAAGAAGAAAGAGATAGAAAAAGAAGAAGAACAGAATCATCAACATCTCACATTCGCAACGGATAAAATATAATAATAAATAATAACAGTTTACAAAAGAATAATATATCTGTCGATTACATTTATAATACATCAGAGTTTCACATATACACAGTCATTGAATATACACAATTACCATGTCTCAAATCTACAATGATATAGTACAACGGAAATACTCTATACGTTCCTGTCATCCAGCTCGGCTCCTGAGCTCCTGAACGTCCTTACCTGAAAATCTGTAATACTCGGTCTGATCCGAGCATTACACCAAAGTAACACCCGGTTCAGGCTGGAAACTAGCGTGAGTAAACCCAACTAACATAGAATACCAAGCAACAAATCATATAAACCCGGGTAACTCGTATTAATTTACAAAGTCAAAGTTTATTTAAAAACATACTTATTCCATACATCCATTTTCTAAGTACAAAAATTTAGATTTAAATAATCCAATTCATTTAAATCACTTCATTCCAGCCTATAGATTCCACATATCAATCTATAAAAATTCGAAGTGGTTTCGGATATTTCTTGATACCCGACTCCGGTCTCTTCGAGTATCAAGTCATCCTAACCCAAGTTATCCAAATGAAATTCACAACGTTTCATATCAGAGATATCAACTCCTTCAAAGCATTCAATACCATTATCATCCATAAGCAAAGTTTGATTGCTACCAAAATTAGTTTAATTCATTTTTAATTGAATTTCTAACCTCAATCACTTAGATTCCTTTACTTTTCAATTAATTAATTTCAAATCAAATAATTCAATCATCCGTTCAATATTCATCTTAATTAATCAACCTGGATTAATTATCCTTCAATTTCATTCAAGCAACTATCTTTAATTAACTTCACAATATTAATTAGTCTTAACCAAAATCAATAAGTAATCTTAATTACTTCATGAATTAATTAACTATTTTAATTACATTAATCCTGATATTACTTATAATAATTAACTTCTCATAAGTCACTTATTATTGATTAATTAATCTTAATTAATCAATCTTTAATTACATCATTAATTATATAAATTAATGATTTCTAACTATATTTTAATTTATCCTAATCTAAATTAATTGCATTAAATAATTAATCATTAATTAAATCACAAATATTAATCATTCTTGATTTATTTCAACCTGTAATTAACTATCTTTTTATTTACTTCATTAAATAAATTAATTACTCATTTTATAATAGAAGCTTAAAGGAATTTAAAACAAAATTTATTTTTAAATTCCAATCAATTTACAGATGCACTTTAATATTCAAGTTGTTAAAACACCTAATATTTAAAAAAAATTATTTGTTAGATTTAACTTTGATTTAGAACTTGTTTTAAATCTCTACAATTTAACTCCAGTTTTTAGATATCACTTTTAATTCATTCCAATTCATACTTATTTTTATTCTATAATTATTTCACTTTCAAAATTCACCCTTATATTCCCTTCAAAAATCCAATTTTATATGTTCGATAACTCAGGGTACCGAAATATTCAAGCAACTCACAACATTCATTATTCCAATTGCCAATAATATTCATCCCAGACTATTAATCATTCCAATATATACTAGATATTACTATATAATATAGCACATCAATTCAATTCAACCACTCAACCAATCATTAAAATTTAACCATTTAAATTCAAATAAAAATCCAGAAGCATGAGACTACTCACCTTTGATTTTCGATTTGCAAATCCGATCCAATCTCGGCTTGGCTTCACGGTTTCGACCTAACCCAAATCAGCTTCCCATCGCACACGATGCTCATGAACGCGATTCCAGCCTTCCTTTTTTTTTTCTACGAATAGAATCACCTACCAGGTGGAGCTACAAACCCAACGCCATCGTCCATCCCCAGACAATCAGAGATCGCATCTTCTCCTTGCTGCAATACGTCTCCATTTCTCAATCTCCATGCCTATCACCTGCCTCAACAGAACATTCCTCGACCGCGTAGCATCCCCCAGGTCGACGCACTGAAACTCGAACCAAGAGATCGACCTCCAGCCTCTCCCCACATCGAAAACTGTAACGCGACAATTCCCATCGCGTTGCCAATCCATAGTCACAACCGAAATCAACCTCCTCGACTTCTTGCATACAAAAGTCACGATTGAAAGGAACAACATCGAGCCTTGCCTAATGCGGAGCTTGGACCGCGGATTCGTTTTGAAGAGGAGGTGTTCGAATCAATTTTGATCCTCTCTTTTTTTTATCCTCTGAGTTCGATTTTGAAGAAGAGTAGAGAAAACTATACGATTTCCATTCGTGCTTGAACGGATAAGAGGAGGAGAAGGGTACGCGAGTGTCTCAAAGAACGAGATGACTTACGCGATTTTAATTGGGGTTTCAAACTGGAAGAAGGAAGAGTAGTTTTCGGCATTCTTTAATGAATTTGAGGAGAGGGAGGAGATAGGGTTCGATATAGGGAAGGATAGGTATGTGATATAAAGTTAAAGGAATGGCATATTTGAGAAGGCAAGGGTTTTATTTTTAACAGATTAAAAATATTATTTAATTATGAATATCTCACTTTACCCAGCTCAAAACTTCGAACCCCCATCGAGGCGTGTCGCTAGGCAATTATAAGGTTTTACCCATATCCCGAACACAATGGAACGTGTTTCGGAAGCTAATTTGATCGTATGTGGAAGTTAGCTTATTAAATCGAGTGAAAACATTAAATTATCGATTTTAATTTCAATGCGTTTCTCACCCGTACGAGCAAACGGTAAATCCAAACGCTATGAAAATTGAAATCCGATAATAACTAATTATTATGGATCCAATGGAACTGGTTTCGTCGAAATCCGAGACTGTGCCTCGGAAGGCTATTTCTAAACGTCAATTTCAACGATATTTTACTAAAACTCAACAAATTACCTTTAATTTAATTTAATCTTCAGTATCATCATTATAAATTTTATAAGCCTTCAAATTATTTTTAATAGGCTTAAAAATTCCAGATTCAACATTTTATCCTATTTCAAATTATATAATTCAATAATTTAATTATCAAGTAAATATTAATATTTGGAATTCAAGTTAAAATTAACCTTTAAATATTTAAAATCAATTAATTATTCCAATTTAAATTGTTAAAAATTCTGGATCGTCACATTCCTCCCCCTTTAAAAGAATTTCGTCTCCGAAATTACTAGTTAGGAAGAATGGTCCAATACCCGTTTTCTTTTTCCAAAACCACACAGTTATATCAACTTGCCATAACATATCTTTTATTAAAGACCCACTATTACTTTAACCAACTTTCCAAAACCTTCTATAGTTTCCAACAACATTATTTACTTCACATATTCAAATTTAAATTTAAATCCAAATATAAATTATCAAAACTTTCTCAAAATTTTTCAACTCTCTAAATTTCCGAAAAATTTCGTCAGCATCTCATTTGTGCGGCAAGCTCGGTACAACTACAAAATGCCTCTACGGGCTCCCAAATTCCAAAAGAAAATAAAAGGACAAGTGGCTAGATCAAAAACCCAATCCAATTTTATACAGAAATTTAAATATACACCTTTTGTCCGGCAATTCAAATTTATCTTTTGGAATCAAATCCAATTTTCTTTTCCCTTTAATACCTGCATATCTTACTTAGCAACAATATTCAATAGTAACCTTTCAAAACATTTTATACATTTCCTTATAGAAGTTTTCACATCTACTTTTATGCAAATTAGTTTTACCCGTTTTCATACGAATTTAATTTATTTTCAAATTTGAATATTGAATTTTTATCTTTCATTTATAACTGATTCATATTGGTTTCATCTACTAATTTACAATTCGAAATCGTTTTGTCATTAACAAAAAAAATTCCCAAAAATTTTCTAACTCCCAAAATTTTTAGAATTTTTTAGCAGTCTCCTTTGTACGGAGGAGCTTTTGCAATTTGACAAGAGATATAAATATATATACATTGACCCACCCGGTCGGAAAATCAAAAACAGTTCATATATCCTATTTTTATTGCGTAGGTGTACCTTTATTTAGCATTTTAAGCAAGCGGCTTATTATTCTAGCAACTAGCGCAACCAATATCCAGCCAAACGGCCTTTAGGTACCTATATTTACTCAATTTAAATATGTAAGTGCCATATATAGAAAATCTATTAGCATTTCATTTACTTTCAATAGCTAAACACATGCAGTTCATAAGCAACAAGCACCAAACGCTTCCCATAAGCGATTTATATGATTTAAACTAATCCAATTGCTTCCAACCAATTCATATGCCACTTCATTCAATTTTAATGGTTTACAATTAAATTTTTTTTACATTCAATTTTTTTTTAATCCAAACAAGATCATATTCACTTCCAAATGATTCAAACCAATTTTATTTGCTTTTATTAATTCGTAGATTTTTACTTACTTGTTTACGTCAAACAACGACCATTTTTATGTAAATTCGTTGATATTTGCTTAATAGAGTATCTATTTTCCAAATAAATTTAACCCAAATCCTTATTTAATGGTCTAATATTCTCACTCAATCCAAGCTTTCATTGACTTAAGAAATTTTTACTCCAAATCCATACGCCTCTGAACTTAAGTTCATTCTGATAACCCAATTCCAATTAAAACTTTGATTAAATTTTATTCAATCAGACTTCATTCATTTATTATTTAATTCACTTACCCCATTTTAAAATTTTAATTCATCTACTTAATTCAATTTCAAATTTATTTTATTTATGCAATATCATTCTCAATTTATTTCTACTTACCTGGGTTTTATTTGCAACTCAAACCATTTCTACTATAATTCACTTTCATTTCATTCGACAACATTTTCATTATATCTCATTTACTTGCAAATTACGTTTAATATTATTTATAACACCCTTGAATTTTATTTTTAATTCAAACCATCACTATTTCGATCCAACTCTATTTTATTTTTATTTTTACGACATCTCTTCTTATTTAATTCATTATCAAATCCAAGTCGAATTCTATTTACAAATTCGAATTCATTTCCAAACTCCATTATTAATTTACAATCCATTTGTTTGACCGAGTTAAATTTCATCAATATATTTTATCAAATACTTTATTTAAATTAATTAGCTTACTTCCTACTTTTTATTGCAAAAATCACTTTATTAAATCTTTCTGAGTTCAAATCTTATTTATAATTCCAGTTTGGATTTTTCTTTCATCTTTCAAAATTCCATCACTTTTATTTTAAAATTTTAGAAATGCTTTTAAATTCACATCATACTATTAAAATAGCCTTTTATAAAAATACTTCTTATAACTCGATGTCTCAACCAGTCCATCCTTGTTCTCACAGAAATTCAGTCATACGTTGATCAGGCGTAGGGCTGAAAATCTATAAGTACTTGGTAAACCCGTTTTCAACATCCAGTGAAAATACTTGGAAAATAATTTTATTGAGAATATAGAAAACAGTTTTTGAAAATAGAGGAAATATCTTTGGTGAGAATGCTCTGGAAATCATCACTCCCATCCATGGTCGCAGTTACATCCTAGGTTACGTTGCCATCGCAGCAAAATTCCGTGTAACTGTAGGCATTCTACGCCCCTGAATTACGCCATGGAACCCACAACAGATCGCAGTTATATTCCCAGGTTACGTTGCCATCACAGCAAAAGTCCATGTAACTGTTGGCTCTCAGCGGTACACACGATTTTCGCTGTCAAAATGAAACTTCTCCACTCCTACATAGGTCGCAGTCTACCGATGTAAAATCAAATGCAGACTGTTGGCTCTCAACAGCACACACGACTTTCGCTATGTTACCATAGGTTGCAGTCTACCGATGTAAAATCAAACGCACACTGTTGGCTCTCAGTGGCACACACGACTTTCGCTATGGTACACACTATTCATAATCCCCAGGAACTAGTTTTGTCCGGACTCTTCACAGGATCAACTTTAGAACCCCTCCTTGGGGCTCAAGGCAGCACCACCCGGTGGTACTCCTAAAAAGTTCATTTCAAGGGAGCGCCTTTTTCCCCAGAGACATCATCAAAACACTTTATACTATACACATATAGTATCTTTCAAATCATACATCTAGTATGATCTCATACAAAGTTTCTTTACACAAAATCGATTATCCCAAAATCGATAATTCTCAAATTAGGCTTTCCAAATTTCAATATTGATTTTACCCAAAAATCAAAAGCCTTTCCAAATCCAAAGTTTCCCAAAACCTTTTTCCAAATTCCTCATAAGATCCTTTATATATATAGATATATATAATTTTTAAAACTTTGGATCATTTCAATCTTGTATAAAACTCCTTTTATACTTCAAACACCCTCAAAACCCTTTTCTTCTGGCAATAGATTTAAAAAGGGGAGATTTATCTTATATAACAAAGATATATAGCTTTGTATATTCAAAATCAAATATTCCAATTTGATTACTTTTCCCAATATCGATTTCACTCAAAACTGTACGATGTACACTTATCATCCGTACGCTATACCAATCTGACCGCTTGCTCGATCACACAATTTCACTTCCGAACTAGTATCGTCCACCCGACTTCCTAGTGCGAACACAGATATGGTTTCTTGATCAGAAACCGCCATTCTCCTTGCATAGCATAACTATGATAGAGAACATGCAGAACCAATCAACAATCCATATCCAGGTTCGCCGTCGAAATCGAGTGAAAAATCTAAATTCGGATCGATAAATTACCTCGAAATTCTGTGCTCGAATCTGGATCAAATCAATATGCGAATAGAATAATATACGTACATCCTATGTATTTATTTCCATTGGTTATCATCCAAATCAATTTCCTTTCTATTCACATTTCCTTTAATTCCCATTCACTTATTTACAATTGCCTTAATTCTCATTGAATTATCACTTCAATCCTTATCTCAGTTGGGTATTTAAATCAATAACAGTTTGAACTCTGACCAGTTTATATTTAGAAAATAGCTTGAAAATTTTAAAAATAGATAAGTAGTTGAAAAAATAATTATTAGTTTGCAAAATAGCTGTAAAATAGTTACGTAATTGTAAAATAGTTGAAAAATAGTCCAATAGTTATAGAAATTTTAGATAATTGCAAAATAGTTGTAAAATAGTAATTAATTTGTAAAATAGTTGAAAAATTGTAATTAGTTTAGAAAACAGTTGAAAAATGGTTAAATAGTTTCGAAAATAATTGTAAAACAAGTATAAAATAATTTAGCTTTAAGAAAGAAAGGTTGTATATATTAAATAGCTTAGAAAAATAAGTTTATAATAAAGAAATTTATTGAAAATAGTCCAGAGTCAAAACTGTTCACTTCCCCTACTATTCAATTTAAATTTCCATTTAAATTGACCCAATTCCAATTCAAATAACTCCAAATTCCATTGGACTTGATTTATTCCCAATTCAAGTTGAATTAATTCTTAATTTCTTTCCAACTTCAAATCAAATTCCACTCGATTCTTACTTATTCAACTTTATTTACAGTTCTAAATTATTCAAATAAAGTTGGACTAATTTCAAGTTGAATCCACTTCAATTTCAAATCATTTCAATTCCTGCTTGAATTTAATCCCAATTTCCATTCAAATTTTAAACCTTCAGATTGATAACCTTTCCACTTAAGTTTAAAACTTGCTTAACGTTGGGTTTCACATCACATTCCAAGGAAAATTCAAAACTCAACCTTAGAGTTTATTTTCATATTTGTTTCCTTTACACACTAGGCTACTTTTAAATTTTAAACCACCCTTGGTTTTAATTTCAAAACCAATCCCTTAAAAAAAATCTTCTAAACATTTCTTGTTTTAAAATAAGACTATATTCAAAATAGTCTGAATTATATTATTTGTTATTTTTTTTAACTCTTTTGAAACAATTGATTGTTTCTAGACTTAGGTTTTTAAAACTTCACAATTTTAAGACCTACTTTAATTTAGAAGTTATACTTATCTTATAAATTTACTTCATTTAGCTTACTTAATAACAAATATATCATTATTAAACACAATAACTATTTACGATAATACCCAAGGTTATCATACCTAGATACCAATTCCTTTTTATATTATTCTTAATTCTATAAATTCAAGATTAAATTTCAGTTTGAATCCATTTCAAACTTACCTTTATTTAAAGCTTTTAAACAATTTAATTTCTGAATTCTAACTTTAGAATTTCATTTTTAGTTAATTAAATTTTAATTTGGTTGTATTATATTACTTCTTAATTTTAATTTCAATATTTAACAACCAATCGCCTTAATATTTATTAGAATGAAGTATTTCTTTATATATCAAAATATATTTTTATATAAAATCATTTGAAACCTTTATATAAGAAAATAACAAGTACGCGCTCGTGTGTGTGTGTGTGTATCTATATATATATATATATATATATATATGTATGTATGTATATACTCAACTCATTCTAGTGTATTACAGACTCTACTTAATGAGTAATCCCCACCAGAGCCAAGGTTCTCTCTTAACCTTTCAGCTCTGATACCAAATGTAACGACAGATATATTATTCTTTTGTAAACTATTATTATTTATTATTGTATTTTATCCGCTGCGAATGTGAGATGTCAATGATTCTGTTTTTCTTCTTTTTCTATCTCTTTCTTCTTTTCATAACCATCTGGAATTTTCGGGAACGAAAATTTCGGGTCGTTAAAGTTTCATCTGTAATCCCTTATTTTGTGCTTAATGGAAATTTAGATGTTGATGTAAGTTTATTACTGAATTTGATAGCCT
This sequence comes from Allium cepa, assembly GCA_030765085.1. Lineage (NCBI taxonomy): Eukaryota > Viridiplantae > Streptophyta > Magnoliopsida > Asparagales > Amaryllidaceae > Allium > Allium cepa. The sequence goes on from CM060937.1 coordinate 43,832,237, forward strand.
ATGTTGTTAATCACAGATAGACTATACTTAATCAAATATAAACACAAGTTACATCATCATCTAACGAATATGATTTTGATAATGAAAGTCAAACTAGAATCAAAATTTGATGCTCCATGTTACTAGTTCATATCGATTAGATCATGCTTAAAATAGATTTTATTTTTAATTTCATAATCATTTTCATTAGATTTGACAAGTGTTAAGAGAGTGTATTAAAGTTTGATGGTTTAAGTTGTGTTAATTAATAACAAAAATAGACCATACTTATAATAAAATACATCAACTAATTCTACGTATGTTAAAAAAGAGAGATTATAAATTTAATTTGTGTTGATTTATATGAATATGAAAGTGAAATTGCCTCTAAATTGCCTTCTAATCTCATAGTTTAATACCAAATTTTCTATAGTTTTTGACAATTTTTAGTTAACAAAATTTCGAACGTTTTGGATAATTTGATTAGGTGATTTTGAAGTTTTTGATTTCCCTATGGATCGACCTGTACTTGCATACGTATTATGATTGTACACCTTGCGCTTGCGGTTTTTTTGATGATATAATTTGGCAGTTTTCTAATCGATAGAAAAAATCCGTTTCCAAACAAGGATGTAGAAGCAATAGTGCTTTAACCTACCGGGCTTCACTCTTGACCGAGGCATTAAGAAAGTTGAGAAAGTTGGAAACGTGATTATTATGCGGGACTTGGTTTCTATATATGATCGATTTTGTACTAGATAGTAAACTAGTCGACTATTGAATTGACCAAATTAACTTTGGAAGCATATGTAAGCATCACTTATTGATACAATTTAGATCCCCCGAGGAGGACTCATTCGTATGAATCGTCTCTTGCTTAAAGAATGTATATATACGATCCCCCAAGAAGAACTCCTTTATATCATCCCTTTACTTCTTAAAGAAATGAAATTGAGTTAAATAGAAATCCATCAATTTAGTTTGAAGAGATTAGGGTTGGATAAGTGTTTTACTTACCTAATACTACTTTAAAACTAGTATACGAGTCTACATTTTGGAAGTGGTTGTGAAGAAAAATGTAATAGAGTTAAATTGTCTATCCTAAGGTTACGTTCATAGGAGAGGCCATCGTTAACATTTCGAATGATTCTATTGTGTTGTACTGTATATCTTGAGGGTGATTCCAAGAGAGAGGACAAAGTTAGCATTCGTCGGGCGACTTATGCGGGAATCCGGAGGGAGATTCGTGTTCTGTTCGAGTGATGAAGAATCATGTGAGAGATTCCAAACGTGAATGAATAAAAACAGATTTGGCGCATAGCCAATGGATTTAGCGAGCCTGAAAGGGTATATCAACTCTCCATCTTGAGTATGCTTATCGATGTTGCACGTGAGAGTTGATGATATTCAGGATCACATGTTTAGACATAGACCGACTATGTTTTCCTTAATGATATATTTTATCTGATGATATACGACGCTCAAAAGATAGATTCTGACCCTTGTTTACGAAGTTAGATTCGGCTAGATCCGAGGAGACCTCAACTAGAATACATATGCATACCTTAATGGTTTTGATTGTATACCTATGAATATTGCTGTGGTGTGACTAATGTAAGCGCCACAACTATTTTTCTTATTTATATTCTACACCCTAGACGTTATCTATTATATCACCTAATTTACTCATTAGATAGGTTGGCTCTTTTGAGGAGAAAACCATTCCAGTTGTTCAATTGGTCTCAAATGGTGATGCATTCTTTAGATGTTTCTTGAGTTTCTCATACCATACTTATGTCTGACTCGTGGTTTTATGTTTCCCTTACTTCCACGGGTGCTCTTTTGAGCAATTTGTAAAAGATATGTTTTCATCGATGTTACATGGAACTCTTAGAGAGGAGATGCATGTTTCATATACCGTAGTATTCTTGTTTATGCTGCATCACTATTTAGGTATATATCAACAATTATGAGGACTGGATGTTATAACTTCCAAGTTGATGATAGTACTTAGGATTGGGATTTTGAAATGCTATGTATCTTAGAGTAGCAGTATGTACCATCTTTTGATATTATATATTATCGTTCCACTATGAGATTCTGATATTTTGTTCCCTGCTTTCTTACCATACTAATCTATCTTTTCGACACTTGGGTGCATGGTACATGAATACCATGGATGTATTAGTGTCAATGTTTGAGGATCGAAAAGGCATGTCATTAAAGCTGATATCAGAGCTGAAGATTGAGTGTGAACCTTGACTTTATTGGGTATAACTCATTAGTGATAGGTTAAGAAACGCCCTAACATGAGTTGAGTGTATTACACATGTGAATGCATATATGTATTTGTAAAATATTAGTTATACACACACACACACATAAATTTATAAGTAAATTGATAATGTAGTCTAATTTATGTGGGGATTAATGATGTGCATCTGTTATCCCTCATCGATTAGCTTAGTCTTTCTCGGCTAGTTTATGAGCATTTATTATTCATTGTTGATTTATAAGTAATTTTCCTTTTTACTACATTGGTTGGGTAAACAATATTTATGGGAACATCGAAACGAACACTTTATGAATTAAGTTTCACAGTTTAACTAAAAGGTGTTCGGCGATAATGATTGGGTTAAGAGGTCAACTTTAATAAAATTTGTTTATTATAATCTAAAGAAAGGTAAGGCATTTCAAAATAAATATTTATGGAATAATTTTATATAAGAAAGTGACTTTACATAAGTATGGTTTATAATATATGGTTTATAAATAAATAGGATTTAAACCGAGAATTTAAGAACTTAAATCCCCATATTTTGGAAAAATATTTTCAAGACTTTGAGAAAATGATAGTAGTATTATTTGAAAGTATTTTTAAATATGAATATTTTGAAAAGGGTTTATAGATTTATTCGAGTTCGAAGTTGCTCTTGAATTCAATGAGTCAATTTAGAAATAAAAGTATTTTTATGTTATCTTGTTCGAGCAGCTTGAAAGTGACTAAAAATGGAAAAGAGATGTGTTCGGTTGGTAAGCACTTCTCTTAGGTATTACTCTTCTTGGCAAAGGGATGTAGGATACTACTTGGTGCAAGCCAGTCCCTTGGTATAATTTTAGTGTTACTCGATCTGTATGTATATTTCTATAGATTTTAAAGAAAATATTTGGGAAATTGGTTTACAAATTAGGATCATGATACTTAGTACTATTACACAGAGTATTTGATACTGCTTTGAAAATGATTTTTAGTTAAATCTCGAATGTATGATTGGGTATCAAAAGAATGTGTGTGTGTGTGTTTCAGATGATTTGTAATGAAACCCAGTGTTTGGTTCTAAGGTTTTCTGTAATGAAGTTTGATATTTAAATATAAAAGTTGAGTTTATATAACACTTGAATTGAGAAGATAGTAAATTTAAACAAATTTTAAATAGGTTAGACATCTATGTTAAGTAAACAGTCGGTGTTATTGGGCCAACTAATAAACATCTTTACCTTAGGGTTGTCTAAGGAAAGTAAACTCTAGTCTTGAGTTTGGATGCCAGTGTCATACTAGTCCTAGCTACTTTTCTAACTCAATGGTTAAAGAATTCTAAAATTTAGACTCAATTATAAGGCCTAAAATTGTTTTGGGCATTTATATGAATTTTAGGAAAAGGAAAATGAATTTGATGTTTTGTATATACTCTTAGGATGGAGTAGAGCATTATATAAGTAATAAAATGAAGCAGTTTTTATGAAACGCTTTAAAAATAGAGATAAGTCTTTAAAAAATGTTTTTAAACTTGAGTTATGTCTTTATGAAATGCAAATGAACTTAAGTCATGTTGTTATGAAATGCTTCATAAATTATTTTAATATTGAATGAGATACTATTTGTGTAAATGGTGTTGTAGAAAGATATTGGTATTGTTAAGAAACCAATATGATAAGTACATAAGTTGTACGTAGATCGTTTGATTTGTATGACGTTTCTCGATCCAGTATTCAAGTATATGATTTCAAGGTTATTTTCACTGGTTCAAACAAGAATTTTTCACTCGATTCTTAATGATGAACACTTGATACAGATTCTTGATATGATACTGAGGTTTTCTATCATAGTATATGGCTATATAAGAGGAACATAGGTTTCTAATCATGAAAGTCGGTCAGAAGCTACACTTGAGAGGTCGAGTGATCTATACAAGTTTGGAAGTGAAATTTATGTGACCGAGCAAGTGATCAGATCAGGTATTGCGTACGGATGTCCATGCACATCATATGGATTTTACTATGTTTTTTGTATTATGGAGAATTTGGGGAATGACTCTTAAAATTGTTCTAAGGTAACATGAATAATCATCTAAGTAATAACTTGAGGCTGTTGAGCCTAAGATACGCTTAGTAGTTTATTTATCTTCCTTGTGCGATGGGAGGGTTTTTGAACCTGAGCAATCCACGAGCTTTATTTGCTACTAATTGTGAATGTTGTTGAGTATTTATTAGGGCTTGTTTCCATTGTGTGTTAGTTGTGTCGGAATTTTGATGATGAAATATTCTAATAGTGGAGTAATGATTCAGAATTTTGAACATTTCGTATTTAAATATCTGAATTATTTAAATATTTGAACCTTGGATTTAATATGATTAAGTTGATTTATTAACCTTATTAATCCCTTTTAATTAATAACCAATGATGTTAAACTCATTTTTGAAATTTTTTACAAAAATAAATATTTCAAAGAAAAACCTATAATGTTATCGAAAATCGTTTTATCGGTAAATTAGTTTTATTCAATAAAAGTTATTCAATCCTTTTTTACATACACTAATTGTCTCACAAAATCATTAATATGAAGCAAATTATTTTATCATTTATGAAAATAAAATATGATGACGTCATGCATGATGTAGTGGGACGGGTAGTTTGGGAAGACTTAACCATGAAGTAAAGAAGTACGAGGTGTAAAGTAGAAGCATGCAAAGGAGATGGAGGGAGGCTCTCTTGGCCGACCAAAGAAGGGTAAAGGAGAGGGCTAAGGGTTTTTTAACACTTTAGAATTCATAAAACTTCAAAAGAAATAAAAAGATAAAAAATTGGTGGAAAGTGATTAGCATTAATCCACCTTGTTCTTGACTAATCTTTCACTAGTTAATTCAAAACTTCTCCAAACTCTACCAAACTTTCACCAACATCTTAGAACATCTTAGGAATAATGGATCTAAAGTCAAAATTGAAGAAATGTTTTAAAAAAATGTGTACCTAGGCCTTTCCGTGAGCAATAATGGTAGTAGGGAGCATGACTTTGTGGTTTTGGTGCTAAAGGTGAAGTCTTCTCGCTTTTGGATAATGGTAGGAAGTGGATCTAAGTTCTTTTATGCTCATGACTGATTTTGGCTTTCTTTTGGGTGAGTTAAGTCACCATCTAAATAGTATATGAAGTGGTATATTTCTTATGTTGTTATGGTATATATGTGCAAATATATTATTATTGATTTGTGTTAAATGTTGCTTTGGAAAGCAAATAACATATGTAAATGATGATTGTGGCTTATGGACTTTGTTATGACTTGTTTTATTGCTATGAAACATCGTTATGACTTGTTGTATAGCCGTGAAACAAAGCACATAAGGATTAGTAGGGAGCATACTCGAGTGAAGTGGAAATAAAAGAATTTTATAGCGAAAAGGTTACTATAGAAGCACTTCGAAAAGCCTTACATTATCGAAATTTTTACAAAATTATAGAGAGATCCTAGGGTTTTATCACCATGGTTATGTTGTATTATTTGTGTATAATTTTGTATAAAAATATTGGACGCTAAAATGGTTGCTAGCATAGCCAAAATCGATCAAACTTGTAACTATATAAAACTAGAAGTTTAATGTCTATTGCCACCTCTCTATGGCACTAATTAAATGCTACAGTAGCCTCTGAACTACTTGTTACGCATTCAATAAATGATGTCTTTGCTATTTGAGAGTTTAAAACATTTATAAATGACTTTAAACTTAACTATTTGACTTCAATCCTTTTGTGGTCTTTTCTAACGTATATTTGAGTATTTTTAAACTGGTTTGGAATTTTTACGAATTTTTAATAATTAATTATGAATTATTAAAGAAAAGGATTTATTTTAAATAAAGGAAAAAAGTGTTTTTTGTAGTTTTTAATATATAATAAATTAGGAATCTTTAAGCAATATTCTAAGTAAATATTTTAAACTATATTATAAGTATTTTAAATTATATTTTAAATATATTTTATTTTAGAAAATTAGTTAACGATTTTATCAAATTAATAAAATGCTTTTATATTATAATATAAGATACGTGTGTATCATTTTTAAAAGGTTTTTAGTTGGGACAAGAAGTTAAGTATTTTGTAAAAGAATATAAAGAGGTTTTGGATTATAACACTTATGTTATAATGAATGGTTTTGTAAAGTTAATTATAAAAGTATATTATCTTGTTTAATAAGTGTACATATACTTAGAGCTTTAAATGGATGTTTTTAAAGTTAATGAAAAGTATGAAGTGATTTTGGGTTTATAGTTACGATGTTTAAGCAACATTTGCTTTTAACCCATTTAATCATACTTTTAGAAAGTAATAAGATCTTTAAATAAATGTTTTTAAAGATAAGGCTAAGTGTGAATGTGCTGGGTTTATAGCAAACAATGTTTTAATGAACTTGGTTTTTAACCCTTTTTGGAACATACTTAGTAAAATAATTAGATCTTTAAACGAACGGTTTTAAAGAAAATTATAAATGAACGATTTTGGAGGGTTTGTAGTAATAATGTTTTAAATGACATTTGTTTTCAAACCATTTAATTCTGATTTTGGAAATACGAAATCTTGTTTAAGATTTGTGAATATTATTATATCATTTGAGATAAGAGTATGGATACATTCCTAAGTATTGAAAGCATAGAAACGCATAATGCAAAGTGTAGAAATGATTTGTGAATATACTTAAACTATTTGAGATAAGTATACTAATACTTTTTCTATGTATTGAAAGAGTAGATGTGAATAGTGGAATAGTAGTATACATGTATGTATATCTTTTTAAAGGTATTTTAATATATATATACAAGTATTTACAAGGGGTTTTATTCAATAAAAGGATTAACTAAACAAAGTGGTTTTAATTAATAACAGGATTAATTAAACAAAGTGGTTTCAATTAATAAAAGGATTAAATCGGCAAAGTGGTTTTAGTTAATAAAAGGATAAATTAAATACGAAGAGGCTTAGAGGTTGCTTATATGGCTTAGTCATGCTTAGTGGCTTAAGCATACTTTGTTCCTTAACTTGTTTATGAAAAGTATTGTTCATGCACATAGCACTAAAAGCCAACAAAGTAGGCATATCTATCTGTGAAAGTTAAGAATTATGATTCAAGTAGGGTGTTAGAAGAAATATGCTCTAACTTGCTAGGCTTTACTCTTGACCGAGGGATAAAGTAAGTCGACAAAGTTGAAAACATGATAATTATATGAGACTTGATTTCCATATGCCATCGATACTATTTGTACTAGATAGTCAATTAATCAACTATCGAAATTGACCAAATTAACTTTGGAAGTATGTGTAAGCATCACGTATTGACATGGTTTGACATCCCTCAGGGATAACTCATTTATATAAATCGCCTCTTGCTTTAAGAATGTATATATACGACATCCTCCAAGGAGGAGGACTTTATACCATTCATTTACTTCTTAAAGAGCCAGAATTGAGTTAACTGAAAATTCATCAATTTTGTTTTGAAGAGACTGGGATCTAATTTACTGAATACCACTTCAAAACAAGTATACGAGTCTACGTTCTAGAAGTGGTTATGAAGAGAAATGTTATAAAGTTAAACAGTCAATCCTAAGGTTAAGTCCAAGGAAGAGGTCAACTTTAACATTTCAAACGGGTTATCGTTTTGTACTATCTATCTTGAGGGTGATTCCAAGAGAGAGGACAAAGATAGCATTCATCGGGCAACTTATGCGGGATTCCAAAAGGAGATTCATGTTCTGTTCAAGTGATGAAGACTTGTGTGAGAGATGCTGAACTTGACCTCGACATTGGAAATGACTAAAAACAGATAGGTGCATAGCCAGTGGAGTTAGCGAGCCTGAAAGGGTATATCAACTCCATATCTAGAGTATGCTTATCGATGTTATGCACGGGAGTTGATGATATTCACGATCACATGTTTAGACGTGGACCAACTATGTTTTCCTTAATGGCATACTTTATTTAAAGATATACAATGCCCGAAAGGTAAATTCTGAACCTTGTGCGGGAAGTCAAATTCGACCAGATCCGAGGAAACCACCACGGAATTCCATTTGCATACCTTAGCAGTTTTGATTGTACACTTATGAATATTGTTGTGGGGTAACCAATGTAATCACCATAGCTATTTTTCTGATTTATATTCTACACCGTAGACATTATCTATTATATCACCTAATGTACTTATTAGATGAGTTGGCTCTTTTGTGGGTAAAACCATTCCAGTGACTTGATTGCTCCTAAAAGGTAGTGTTACATTCTGTAGATGTTTCTTGAGTTTCTCATGCCAGTATGTCTGATTCGTGATTTTATGTTTCTCTAATTTCCATGGGTGCTCTATCTAGCAGTTTGTGAAAGGTAGGTTTTTGTTGATGTTACATGGAGCTCGTAGAGAGGTGCTGGTGGTTTCAGCTACCATAGTATTATTATTTTCGCTTCATTACTGTTTATGTATAAATCCGCAATTGTGAGGATGGGCTGTTATAACTATATAAGCTGATGATAGTACTTAAGATTATGACTCTGAAATGCGATGTATCTCAAAGTAGAAGTTTAACTGTCTTTTGATATTATATGTAATCGTTCTGCTGTGAGATTTTGATGTTTTGTTCTCTTCACTCTTGTTCTTTTTCTTCTTCATTTTATTTTACCCTCATAAATATCTTTTTGGCACTTGGATGCTCAGTACGTGAATATCGCGGATGTATTACTGTCAACTTTTAAGAGTCAAAAAGGTAGGTTGTTACATACTTTGTCATTGTTGTTTATGACCTATATATATCTTTGTAATTGAATGAAACAAATTATGTGATATATACATATATATGTGCGTGTATATATATAAACCGACATATATTTTTAGGATTTATTAGAATATAAACTAACTATTTATCAAGATAATTTAAAAGGTTTAAATTTTATATTACATAAGTGGTTTGAATATATGGATTAAAATATAAAATATTAGTAAAGAAAAGGGGGATGGAGTAGATAATTGTGGAAATGTTAAAATGTTGGCACTTGAAGCTGAAAGCAGAATTTGCAATGTAACTTACGATAAATTTGATAATATTGTTTATGTATATTATTTATGATATATATGTTTATATTTGAATGAAAAAACAATCTTACCAATTTTATTAACATGAATATGATAAACATATTGAAACCGTCATATTTTCATATTATTAGATGAATTAATGATATTTGTCAATTGAATTTATTCGAATAGTTTAAATTCAGGATAACACAATTAATTAAAAATATTGACTTAATTGTATTATATTAGATGATATTGAGGAGACTTTTGTAAACAACTATAGAAATTTGACAATGTAGGTAGTTGGCATTAAAAAAGGAATTTTACAATGCAATGCATGGTAAATATATTGATATAAATGAATTATATATATATATATATATATATATATATTATGTTATACGATTAATGCATTTATTTATTTATCTGAATGGTTTTTCTTAATAAGGTTTTTGTTGATATAATTATGGTTTAAAGATATAATTTTCATATCATAATATTTTACATTTCACTCCATATATTTGAATTAATTATGAAATCTTAAAGTTAAACTAATTATACAAATTCAATTAAATAATATTCGTTAATTTGATTAATGGATTATGAAAATTCTAATATGTACACCATATTCATATTAATAAAAATGGTGAAATTACTTTTTCATTAATGTAAAAATACATAAGTCACATAACATAATGTATATACATAAACAGTAATAACTATTGATTATGAGGAGTTTAGTGAGACAGGGGAGGATTTGGTGGCGCTTGAGAAGGATTATGAGGAGGTTGGGCTGAGTCTGCTGAGGATGATAAGGAAGATGAGAGAGACGAGGGTGATGACTATTGATTGCACAAATGCTTGTTGGTGTGTTTGCTTATTCGTTTGTGTTCTTTATTGTTGTGTTTCTTCGAGGATTTTGTTATGTGTTGACGTTGAATATGAAGTTCTTTATTTTCAAGCACTATTGGTGAATGGTATCGGTCTTATTGAATTTCTATTTTGCTTCATCGTTTGAAGTTGCAAGTTGACATATATTTTGTTTTGTCTTTTACATTATTTTTTATTGCTTGCCTGAGAAGGGAGATGCCATTAATCTAATCATCCTTATGGATTAATATTTTGTTTTTGATATGATGTTGAATTCTTGAATTTGTTATGAGGAGGTTGGAGCTAAGTCTGCTGAAGGGCGAAGGCGATGAGGGTGATGACTATTGAATGATAAGTGCTTATCAGTGTGTTTGCATGTTAGTGTTTGCATTCATATTGATGTGTACTTTTTGTGGGTTGATGTTACTTTTTTTTTTGCATATTTTGGTATTCACTTAATTTGATTATCGTAGCATTAATCATTTAAACATCATATATTTTGTTCGCCCTTGCTTTTAGTTTTTTTACCATTTACCAGAGAAAAGAAATACCATTAATCCAATCTTCCTTATGGATTGATAGTTTGTTTTTTATACGATGGTAAATTTTAGAATTTTATATGATAGTATTTTGTTACGAACTTGACTACTTTTTGTCAACTATTGATTGATTTGAAAGATCTAGTGTCATTTTATAGAGGATAAGAAAGTAGCACATAAGCTAAGAAAAACCATTATCAAATGGTGATTTCCATATTCACATTAAAGGAAAAAGAAGAAAAATTATTTTGATATGGGAAAGAGTACTAAAAATATAAAAAGTTAAATTTAGTTAATAATATGATCCACGGTAAGAATTAAGAATTCAAGTGATCAACCAGAATAATATGGGAATAAAGTAAGGGTGATTTTGATAATTAATTAATTTAAAAGCAAATTATATTCAATTTAAAGCGAGCAAAGGGTTCAAGGAAACAATATCATTTTAAACCAAAGAAAATAGATGAAATTCAGAGTGAAAATGTTCGATTGCAACAATTTACATTTTGATGGAAATAATAGAACTTGGTTGCTTGAAATATGAGATGACATTGATAAGATAAGGTTTAAGATCATGGTTGCTAGAATTACAACTAGAATTTTTTTAATAAAATTTATGTTCTTTGTTAATACTAGTAAACTCATATATTTCAATAATGTGCCTAATCAAAATCTTACAAACAACTCCTAAAAGTACATGTTATCTCATTTATTAATATACAATAGGCTCTACGAACTAAAAATGAAAAGACAAGAAAAAGAATGTGTTGGGTGCTCAAATAAGGAGAGGAGTGTAAAAAATCTGATTTACTCAAAACTCCAATACGGACAGACCCCCCACATCTGTAAGTAGTAATTTACTTCAATACGACTCAATAATTGATATAATAAAGTCGGTTCATGCACATAGGGGTGGGCATGAGATCATTTCATTTCGGTTTGGAGCCCAATCCATTTTCTCACCACATTAGATGGTTAGTTAAAATCAATAATCGTAATACATTTTTTAACATGGTCCGGTTCTGGTCCGTTTTAGTAATACAATGGTCTAGTTTCGAGTTGGTTCGGTTTAAACCCATGTTACATTTGTTTGAACAAATTCAATAGTTATTGAATAAATAATAAAATTATTAATGAAAAACTCTAATGATTCAAATAAAAGATACATACATTCATAAATAAATCTGTATGGTATGTATCTTTAGACATATCAAGTATTAAAATGGTTCATTACCTATACGAAATTCAAACACTCATACAATTATTATTTAGGAATTTTGAGTAGAAAAAACGTAAAATCCCATCAAATCATTCAATACTCCCAAGTGGTCCGGTCTGGTTTGATGCAGTTGGTTTAATTATTCAAACCGCAACTGAACAGTATTAAACAAGATCGGTTCGATTTTAGATATTCGAGCGGTTTGGTGTTCTCCATTTTAATACATCGGTGTGGTTTATGTCCACCCCTATTTAGTTAACATTCACAAAATAGGCAAACGAAATCGCTTTACTCTTTCGACCCTTCTTCCTCTAAAAGTTTGAATGGCGAAACAAGATTTAGTAGTACAATTAGAATATTGTAACGACCTGCCTTTTTGTATGATTTAAATCGACGATAAACCAAACACGTCGGACTCATACCATAAAAAAAGGGCAGATTGTTATTGGGGTAAATAAGAAAAAGCAGAGAAAGAAAAAAATCAATGCAGAATCTCACAACGGGATGATAAAATATAACAATCAAATAAACAGTTCATGAAGCTATTTACAAATAATATTTGATTATACTTTTACAATACAGAATCAGAGTTACCTACAACAAGAATAAATAAATAAATAAATGCAGCAGAACAACATGATGCAGTGGCATACATATAATAAGTAGTAATTGTACCAAATCTTCGTCTTCATCCTCCAGGAAGCAATCTTCGATAAACTGAAAAGCTCAGATTGACCCAAGCGAATTGAAAAGACAAAACACTCGAGTCAAAACTAAAAGATCTTATGTAAGTTAAATCAACAGTAAGTAAATATGAATGTATCGGCGTTAGATATGTTTATGAGGTTTGATATCTCCTATCCAGTGTCAACGTGAATGCAATAACTTAATAGATGTTCGGGATTCACATCTCCCAAGTATCCATTAACCTATCTACTATGTAGCACAATTCGCTATTATAATATGTCTACAATAAGAAAAGTATTAAAATAGCGTTAAGGCGTTACCCATATCCCCTTTAACACATTTTATATATTCCCATAGTCTATACAATACCGTACGCTCCTCCGTGAGATTTATCTAGAGGGTACTCCATAGATATGGTATAAAACAAACTCGTAGAAGGTGCGATAGGGCATGTGACACGGCACTCGAGGCAATGCCAGGGTAGATATGCCAATTGCGTATTCAGACTGGTGGTAACGCATAGCAGCTACTACCGCCCACCACGGAACACACTCCCAATCAAAAATCAAGGGTGGCCACCAAATCGATCACAAAGTAATAGAATGGTATCGAAGAAATGTGCCCGATAGAAGAATGACCTCACTTGGCTCGGCATGGCTCCTGTTTTAGCCACATCAAGCTGATTCACGGGAGTCAGGCTCACGTAAATACCTCATACAGAATCGTTCGCCAAACCATCCTACTTTATTTCTGGAATCTCCACCACATACACAGTTGTTAAAGTGGTTTTTGGTATTGGTAGAGAGTATGACAATATCAGATCCTGTTCTCTTTAACAACCAAATGCTTATTTCATACTGGATGGTTCTTTTACATTTCAAAAAGTCAATTCACAATTGATATAAAAATATCATTTTCTCAAACCATATCGTTTTCAAATCATATACACTTTCAAAATCATATTTACTCAAATATGTCATTTCACAAAAACGTATCAATTCCAAATTCCAACTTAGGTTGTATCACCATCAAAGATTTTAAATATAAATACTTCAACTTTACACAGTCTGAAATTTTAGAAAATAGTTTAGATAGTCATATATAGTTTTTAATAGTTTGAAAATAATTTTAAATAGATTAAAATAGTTTTAAAATAGTAAAATAGTTTAAATAGATTTAAATTTTACTTAATTAGATTTTAAAATGATTTAAATAGATTTAAAATAGATTAAATAGATTTAAATTATCTTAAATAGATTTTAAATAGATTAAATACATTTAAAATAGATTAAATAAATTTAAAGTATATTAAATAGATTTAAAATAGATTAAATAAATTTAATTAGTTTAAAATAGGTAAAATAGATTAAATTGGATTAAATAGGTTATAGTAGATTAAAATAAATTAAAATAGTTTAAATTGATTAAAATAGTTAATTTAACTAAAATAGTTTAAATTAGTTTAACATAGACTTCAAAGTTATGTCCAAACATTCGAATAACTCAATTCCGATAAATTCATTTATATTTGACACCTCAACTTTGAAATTCAAATTTAAATCCTTTGAACAATTCATTAAATAATTTCCAATTTCACATTTACGCTTGGAGTTTCAAAATAATTCAGTTTATATAAATCAATTTCTATTTCAAAATACCAGTTAACTTGAATTCAAATTTAAAGACTCAAAAGTCATTTAATTTAACCAATCCAGTGTCCATAAATAATTTTATACCCTAGGGTCAAGAGATACATATATTTATCATTTCAAATCCGCAATTTACGATTTTACAGCTATATATCATTTCAAACCGCAATCCCGAATTAAATAAAATCCATAAAATTGTTTGAGTCTATCATTTCAACCCATAATGATTTTTCCCTAATCTATATATCATTTGAGTATGTATCATTTCAACCCATAGGGAACTTGCAGTGTTATAACAATATAAAATACAATATCCGGTCATCCAATATCAACAATCAACATCCATTACAATCATCATCCAAATCAATCAATAAATATTAATAGATAACTGATTATCATTAATAGATATTAAATTGACAATTAAATTCAATATTAAATTAAATGATGATTAAATGCAATAAAAGTCAAATTTAACTAGAATGACAATTTAAACATACAAACGTCAATCAATTTACTTTTAATCACATCATAAATTTAAATTAACTAACATAAGATAGTTTAGTAATTGTGAGTGAGTCAAAACAATTACCTTTGAATTTCAAATCAATTCGAAATTCAAATAAAGAAAAAATTTAATAGTTTCAGAATTCGTCCAAACCAGCACCAAAATGTCCGAAATTTTAATACGGTCCCAACAAAACAAACCGTGCCCAAATCCGAGTTCGTATGTAAAAGTTATTAAGGCTAGAACATTTAAATTTAAAATTAAAATAAATAAACAAAAGAACGTACCACGTCATCCCCCTCGCGAAACCCTACACGTACGAACGAACAACGCCTCGACCATCAGCCGCCACCTCTCAACAAATTTTCACCGCCACCAGTGGCCCTTTCACCACGATCGGTCGCCGCCATGTCATTGCCCTCGCCCAGCCGACCCTTAGCCAGCAAACGCCGCCTCTCCGGCTCCACCTAGCTCATCCGCCACCACCGATGATAAAGGCCAATTTTTGGTGAATCGTGACCCCAAGAGCATGAACGAATGGTATGGATGCGACCTGCTCGACGATATCTTCCTAACGCCGCTTCTGGATCGCCAAACTGTCGACGATCCACCGTTGGATCGCCAAAACCCTAATATGAACGATTGAGGTTCAACTTCGATTTCTAGAAAAAAGGTGCTTTGATTGCAAAAACAAATTACATTAGTGAATTACGCTCGTCGAGAGCTTCGAATTGACATATAATTTGATAGGGTTTGAGGAATTTGAATTTACGATTGGTTTTGAAATTGATTTGAGGTTTTGTAATTCATATGTTTACTGCCATTAGAAAGAGGAGATGAGAAGGAAAATGTACGTACAGTAATTAGGAATAAAAGGCTGCTAGAGTTAGGATAGAATAGTATATACTAGCGAAGTCCAATAAGAAATGAATAATACCCGAGTTGATTTGAAACGACAAATACGACACGAAAAGCCCATTCTGCTCCTAGAACGAAAATAAGTCATCCCATATATCAAAATAGATGTTTTTGATATATTTAAACTCAATGGAATAAGTTTCAAGTTCTAATTCCATCGTATGAAGAAGTTATCTCAAAATTAACTTATTTCAAATTGATTTCAATTGAATTTAATTAAATTGATTTATACGCATTTCGAGTCCCTACGGTCAAACGACAAGTCCGATCGCTACAAAACTTGAAATCATACAATAATTCATTATGGATCTGATGAAATTGGTTTCGTCGAAATCCAAGACAGTGGCTAAAATGGCTATTTTCACATTAATTAAATAAATTAATATCAAATTAATTAATCACCCTTTTAATTCAATATTTATAAACTAATAAATTTTATCATTTTTGATTACTTAGACATTTATAATAACTTAAAACTAGTTTACATAAATTTCAGTGTTGGTCATTGCATTAATTATAGTGTTCAATTTCAGCTGTAATTAAATCCAATTAATTATACTTTGATTCCTATAAATTGATCAAATTTGATTTCAAACTTTTATTGAACCAAATCATTATCAATTGGATATAGTTAACATTGGTTTATATCTCATTACAGTAATATTCATCAATTCATCTTAATTTACACTACGTAACATTTTATTAAATTTAATTGCATTTAATTTCAAATTGAATTCAACTGCTAAACAAATTGGTAACAAATGACAATTGTTACTTTTTCTTCATTTATTAACAATTGTAAGTTTGTTATCTACACACAAAGGTCATA
This sequence comes from Allium cepa, assembly GCA_030765085.1. Classification (NCBI taxonomy): domain Eukaryota; kingdom Viridiplantae; phylum Streptophyta; class Magnoliopsida; order Asparagales; family Amaryllidaceae; genus Allium; species Allium cepa. Next base: position 43,848,756 of record CM060937.1, read on the forward strand.
CCTACTACTACAACACTGTTTTTATCGATTACAATTGGTTACATACTATTTCATTGATTAATCAACATCTAAATTATCAATTATTATTTTGATCCTATTATAAATTAGCACACACATTATTACAATTAATTTACAATCTATATCCAATTATAACTTTTTAATCATTTTAATTAATTGGAATTACATTTAAAGCAGTTATAAATTACTTTAAATTAATACTATTACACTTTAGTCCAATTACATTCTTATTATTTAATCATAAAATTTTATTTCCACCAACATTAAATCATGAAACCTTTTTAATTAGTAGAAATTAGGCACAAGGGCCTCTTTAGCAAGTGAAATTAGTTTCTAGGATACGCAACTGAAATAATCACTTTTAAGGACAAAATGTAAAATAATTAGTTTCTAAGGCCAAAAAAACTTTGAAATTATGTCCTTGAAAGTAATTGGACAGCTGACTTTGTCCTTAAAATTAATTATTCTTTCAATTTTGGCCTTGAAATTAATTTCTCTGTATGTGTGTCCTAGAAACTAATCGGATCGTAAAATTTGTCCTTATAGTAAAATGCCCCTTTTAATTAACTATTTTTAATTATTGAAAATTTGTGGGTCATTACAAATATTTTCGATCTTTACCAATTATTTTCTATCAATTTTAGTGATTCTCAATTTTTAGCGTTTCATCAAATGAAACATACCACATTGTAATTATATCGTATATAATCTGATAATAATAAGAGTGATGTTTGTGGATGACACAGTAGAGATTACATTAGTGAATTTTTTTAATTTTGAATTAAAATTTAAAGTGAGATTTGTATGTCGAAAATGATTTGATCAAGATTATAACACATAGAATAAATGTTCGTAGAACTAAAAGAAAACAACAATTTAACTTGTTTTATATCTATTTATGCTAAAATTAAGCAAACGCCTGAAGAATAGTTTCCTATTGAGTCCAAAATTCGATCGATGGTCCTGGACTTCGATTCCGGTTGTTGTGAAGATTGTCAGCTCGAACAGTTGATTCTTAATAGTGGTCTAAGATCCGGATAACAAAGTTTTATATAATAAAACAATGTATAACATAATATATAATAGAGAACAAAATTAAAATATAAAGAAAATAAAAGAATTTTGTAGTGGTTCAAACGCTAATGAGATCTATGTTCACTTTACCAATAATATTTTCAATTTAACTAATTTGTTTATGTACAGTGTAATATTTTTAAATATAATGCAAATAGTTAAGTTTTAAGTTCAGTAGAGTTCTGTTAAAGTCTCAATCTAGCCGTTATTAGTTGGAGGTGGTCTACTATTTATTGTGTAGAATGAGGCCTATGAATTGATATTTGCTTTAAAGTGGCCTCCAAATGCTGCTAGATGTCGGATCTATGTAGATCAATGAATCTTGGAGTGAGTATCGGTCTTCCTTGACTAATTCGGCTCATTTTTGGAGTGGCTCGGATAGGAAAATGTAGCGATTGGGGAAGTGGAGTGGAGAGGCTAGGAAAGTGGAGAGAAGAAGCTGGGAAGTTGTGATGTAACACCTCAAATTTTAATAAGTAATCAATTAGGCAAAACATGAATTCCGACAAGGTAAATTATTGGGGGACATTTATTTACTCTTGCCATTAAAGTTGGAAAATAAGTAAGTGGCTTATTATGGTAAGTATTTGGGTGTACATTGACTTATTATAATATAGTGCACACGATTGAGTATGAATTAAATTAAATAATAGGGCAATAAGGCCGATGACGTAATTAGCTAAAAAAGGTATAATAAAACAAAGAAACCATCATTTTATCCATGCATTCTCATTTTCACCTAAACAAAATAAAAGATCTTGAAACTCATTAATGGTAACTATGGCCTGAGAAAGAAAACAAAAAAGAAAAGCAAAAAACTTAAGGAAACTAAAGATCTAGTAAATCTAAAGACTTAGGTGAGCAATACTACAACTTATTTACCATTTTCATTATTGTTTGAATTTGATTTTGTTTAAATATGATAGAGTTCATATGTTTAGGTTTTTTATATGAGATAAACAATGTCTTAATAAATCCTTTTGGGTAAAATAGTTACAATAGAGGACATCTAGCTATATTTCCCTATTTGAATGGCTTCGAAATGTACAAAAATTTAGTATGACGTTCAAAGGAAGATTTTAGAGATGATATTTAAGTTTTAAGATTTTTCCCACGTTAAAATATTTATTTATAAAATTTTGAAGTAATCCATATATTAATATACAACGAAAATAGCTAAATAATGGGAAATGCAAGCAAGAAAGAATCAATGAATAAATCCTCGTATTTTCTAGAATTTTGTAAAGAATTTTCCTTATCAAAATAGCAATGGCTGAAAGATGTGAATGATAACTGAAACAACTTAATAAGATATCCGAGACCTTTTTATGCATGTAAATAGTGTGGCTAACTAGAGTCGACAAGATCTCATAAATGTGCTATAAAAATAATATAAAGGACACTATCGCTAATTAGTAGTGGAGGCTGAGCGAATCCGGAGACGGCATGTGTAAAGGGGTTTATCAAACTTGTGCAGATGTCATACTTTAGTGCTCGTGGCAGAGCTAAAGTGGCAAATGAGAGTAAGGTTACGACAGAGTTAAAATGGAACCTGAAGCTAAAATGAATTGATAAAAGTCTAAGTAAACAACCAAGTATAATAAACTAGACTAATGTGAAGTTAAGAGCCAAAGGTGAGTGCCAGAGGTGGAGGTTAGCACCGAAGGTCGAGATGAATGCAACATACGATAGCTGGTGTTGCTAGAAGACAAAAAGGGTGTCTTAAGATCGAGTGTGATGACGAGACATGAGGTCGGAACAAACTCGAGAAGAAACCAAGCTTCCCTAAATAAGACCAAGGGTAGTGCAATCGAGATTTAGCGACTTTCGAGAGAAAATCAATCTTGAGATGGAGGTTTCTGTGTAAGGCCGTAGATAGCAATCGAACGCCTATCTAATGCATTAAAATACTAAAATCAATATAAGTCCTATGTGGCATCAGAAATAGATTAATTTACATCAAAATGATAAAGTCGATATAAGACATGAGTTATTACTACCCGCACATCTCGACACACTGGTCCAAAGTCAATGGTGACTTTCGGACTTGCGTTAGTGCCAAGAAGCATGAGCTATATGGTTTTTGTACATTAGAAAGTCTAAGAAATTATAGATATGATCTAAGACATTCTACACTTTTAGATTTCATTGTAGAAGGCAATAAAATATAAATACAAAAAATCATCTTAGATAATATCTCAGAGAACATAGTCTCAAATAGTATGTAGTCATAATCTAGAGTAAACAGAAATACATCATATAGTTTGATGAGTACTGAGCACGATAAATAGTTACATGGAGAGTAATGAAATATGACAAGCAACTCCAATGCTAAGTTCGCCTATCCACGTACTAATCTCTGGGATATCATCGGCCGCCCGTCCTCCTACAGTGGGGGAAAAAGAAAGGATATTCATGGGTCAGGCGAAATGCTAGTGAATTAGTTACATCATCAGTATATGGTGATCACATGCAGTTGACTTCATTTATATTCTATGTGACCTATGGTGGTCTGCTTGTGTTTGTGAATCACTAGTTTTATTATCTAAGATGTATAGTTTTAAACACACCCAACTGACATCTTGTGAAGGCATATGCTAACGGCCAGACAACTAATCGAACCTCAAAACGATAATGGGTTGGCTAATAGCTATCGGAACTATCCCCACCTAGGATCACCTATAATATCAATCTTGGGACTACATTCCCAAATTATGACTGTACTTATCATACGCATTGAGGAGGAGCTTGCAATGCCGACTTGCGCAAAAAACATCTTAAGGTCGCTGCATCTTTGTATACCTCTCAACGGTAACATAACGCTCTTATCGTACCACATCGGGATCCATCAACAAAATGGTATGATGTCCGCACTGTCATGCATACCTAGGAACTTCATTAGTGCCGGGCCACACACTTCATCGGGCATCATTTTCGGTGTTGCGTGCAAACTGTAGAAACTCCTGTGGGTGCAATTTGCAATAGTATTGCTTTAGACGAACATCGACCCCGGTGAATAAATATTGTTTTAGACCTCGTTGCCAACGTGCACACTTATCCAATCTCGTAACATCCAAGAATCACAAATGTAGGAGACTAACATCCATATATATATATATATATATATGTATGTATGTATGTATATATATACATATATATTGTTTGCAATAAAAATGATACCCAAATAGATTTTAGAGGATAATTAAACGAAAATATAAAATGAAAATTAATACAAATAACACATAATAATTTATAATGGTTCGGCAAAGCAACGACATACATCCATTCAAACTTTGTTAATGATTTTTGAGGAGTTTTACAGTTATGGTTCAGTCGTTTTAGACCAGATACGATGCAAGACTTTGCTTTTAAAATACAGAATTTTAGAATATAGAAATTAAGGTCCCGAATTAGTGCTCTCCATCTTTTATTTATAGTCGAAGTTCAATGGATTTGTCTCAACCACGTTCTTTTTATGTTCCCCATGTCTAAGAGCAGTTGGTTTGAAGAGATCATGGCCAGATTGATTGTCAATGTTTTGGTTCGGGACTGATCCGAGGTCCTCAGTTCAGCTTCGATCCGAGACTTGAATTTGGTAATAACTATTTTCGTATCCTCGTGTTCCTAAGTTTCATTTCCTGGTATTTGACATCATGGTTCAGAGACGAACCGAGAGATAGGACTGCTGTAGACTGAATTCCTTATCTTAGATCTGAGTTTGTGGATAAATAACGAACCACACACCTTGGTTTGATATATTTTGGATTCATCTAAATTTTGGATGGGATTAGGCTGAGCTTGTGAGCCTCTTAGTTCAACTCCGAACTAAATTCTTAGATCGGGTCTGATCCAAGACTTAGTCATGTAACTCTTATACTTTGGTTCAGTCGCTTTGTTTCCTTGGCTTGCGTATGATCATTATTACATTTGGCGAGTTATTTGGTTATGTTTCCGAGTTCTCATAGAATTTTGGTTCGGAATCCTTGTTCTACACTTTTGGTTTACTCGTTTTCCATTTGGTCATTTTAACTCATTCAAATATAGCTTGATTAAAAAGTTGGATAACATCCGCCATCCAAAAGTGTACTTTGTGTTAATAAAGTGTGCTTTGGATCGAAATTTGGACGCCGACTTTGGGCTTTAATTCGAGTATATTCTATCCATTTTTGAAACCGTTTTTATGATCTAGCAGGTCCTTTCTGAATTGATGTGTCATTTCGAACAGTATTGGATTTGCATGCTTTGGAGATTAGGGGCAGTGTTACTTGAATTCGTCATTCAAGTTCTCAAAGGTTTAGGCAGCCTCTTTCTTTTGAGATAATCAGCGAGGTTTCATCATTTGGATTATTTCTTTATTGCACCTCACACTTCTTTCTATCCCTTTTTAAAGATCGAGATTGACCTAAGAACTATGGTTCAATACTGATTTGATATTTTCATTTTTTGCATTTCGAACTTTTGTTTTAGACTGGACCCAAGCTGAGATGGTACAAATCTGAGACTTTGAATTTGTGCCCATTTTTTTGCCTACTTTCTTGGTTCGCTTCCTACATATAACTTAACTCTCTTTATTTCTTTTATTTATTCATTTCCATTGCCAAACTCTCTGCTTACGAACTCTTCATCAACTTCAATCCATCACCGTTGTTGAACTACACACCACAACCCTTGTCACTCTCTAGATATCTTCCAAAAATTTAGAATCTCTGAACCATTCGAACTCGAGAAAGAAAAAAAAAAAAAAAAAAAGAACACGAATGCCTTTGATTCGAACAAGTTAGATCATGAAGGAATGCTGCTATGAAATGTGATTTTCCTACTTTGGAACTTTCTTCTCTTGGTTAGGCAGCCGATCCTACGCTTGGTAAATTTCATGTATTTTCAACATAATATGGGAATTTAGACTAGTGTTTGGATGCTTTGAGTTGAACCCTATGTTGACATAGGGAAATTCATGTGATGCTCCAAGTCTTGACATGGGTTTTGTTACGCTTGGTTTTTCCTAGTTAATTTCAGGTCATACTTGGAACTAGCTTGAGTTTTCCAATAGGTTACAGGCATCTTTCAAATACATAATCCAAAACTTTACACCTTTATAATCAACAAAGAAATGGGGATGAAGTTTTTCTATGGTTTTGGTCGAGTTTTGGTTGACAAAGCTGATCAATGGGACAGTTTTCTGTAACGATCACATTAAACGCACTTCGGCACTTACACATATTGATGATTAATCTTTTAAAATTGGATACACACACTCGACATTATTTAAATTCATATTACTGCCCCCATTCGATATATGAGATCCAACTACTTAAAAGATTATATATTCATTGGATTTATACATTGGATATATGGTTTATCTATTAGTAAGGTAATTGCAGGTAAATCTTATTTAACCTATTCATATGTGAAGTTTTTAGTTATGGATCGTAGATGTTCCTCGCATCTAACTTCAATTGTTGCAGGTACATCGGCGCCAAAGCAAGTTGTCTTCGATGCTGAATCCAGCTCTTCAACTATACCCGTTGCGAGGCATGTCCCTGCTTCTTCTCGGCCTTGACTACCTAATCATCAAACAGAGCAGTCATTAGAGATAATTCCTTATATGCCTCCGGAGGAGCCTTTTGTAGGTGTTGCACCAGATATACATAGTGGTGATGCTGTCATACTAACAGATCCCTTAGATTCTCTGACTTCGAATATCGATGAAACATCTCTTACATGGGGTGCAATAATATTCCTTTTGATGATCTACTAGTCCTTACTCGCTTTCAACCAACACATGATCCACCCGAGGGATATACTGCTTGCGACCGATATACATGTATGGCTGGATGTGTTCCTCTATTCAACCATTTTTTCCGGCTAGTTTTGCAATTTATGAAGCTTGCCCTGGCTCAGTTACACCCAAACAGCTACACTTCATTGCACAATATGTATATGATCTTCGTTCTCCATTTAAAAAAACGTACCAACAGTAGAAGAGGTCCGCTACTTGTTTATTTTGAAGCGCCGAAATGGGGCTCCTTCACTTGTTTTCCTAGAACCTTCTAGAGGGTGTCGTGTGATTGCTGAGCTTTGGAATAAATTAAGCAAATTTAAAGATGAATTCTTTTTTGTGCATTGTTCGGCTGGTTTTGCGCGGAAATAGCTGTCAGGACGTAAGTCCCATTTTTACCACTTGTACTGACAAGGCTATTCTGATCTTGATTATTAATATGGCTATTTTTTGAATTTTACACATGATTCGAGGAGACCTAGTGGCACAACTTTTAATGAAAATCATTCCACCAAACACCAATATTCAAACACAAGTTCCAACAGTGGAAGCGACGTCTATGGCTATTGATGAAGACCACATGGGTTCTTTTGGAAGTATTCCCGAGCATATTCAATCCTTTGGTTTAGGGGATATGAGTCTTGTTGATATAGACTCTCTAATTTATCTAGGTGATGAAATCCCTTCTACTAAGTCTGGAGAGATAACTCTGCTCATTCGCCCGATCAAGCTTGGTTTGTGAAGGGGGGTTGCTAGGATTATTTGACACTACACACACTACAAGCTACTGTTATGTGCTTATGCCACATATGTTAACTTTTATATTTTAGATTTCAATTTTATTACTTTTCTCTTTCAGGTATGTCTGGACGTCGCAATTTATTTGATTCGCTCAAGAGCTGATCTTTCGGCTATCACAGAGCTGGTTTTGCTCAACAATCCAGAGATCCTATGTGTGAGTTCGATCTAGTGGGACAAGACTGGAAAGAGTATAACAGGTATGGATGGGAGCACATGTATCATGATGACAGGTGACCACGTTCCCATTCAGACAGGAGTCACTCTCCTTTGCCTTGCGAACATGATAGACACTCCGATAAGGCCATTTATGTACTTTCCTCCAAGGCTGCAGAAATGCCAATTACTCCTCACCGAGAATCATCTTCCTATGGGTCAAGGCATGGCTACCGACCATCCGGCTCAGAAGATATTCTAAGAGAAGGCATGATAAGAATTCCATTCCGGTTCTTGATCCTCTAGCCACTGCATATCTGGTTCTAATCCTCATCTTGTTGCCTTGTAAAGTAATTTTCCCAATATGTGATTTGGCAGGCTCAAATTTGTATATCCTTTAAAGGATATCCCTCATGATATAGGCCCATACACTGTCGATTTGGTACGCGACGTTTATGAGAAATATCATTTTGCGCAAGACGTGTGAAGGTTTATTTAAGGCGAACTGAGAGAAAATGGTGGCCATTCAATGGCATGAACAAATGGAAGCAAACAAGTAGATCATTGCTAATCTAGATGTCAAGGTTGAATAACTTCGGAGATAAAGTTTTGATAGAAACAGAAAATTGTCTTTATTGAATTGAGAAAATGATATTACATTTTTCATATCATTCTGTTACAATACAGTCTGTATATATAAGAGTGATACAGCAAGCTATACAGTCCAATATGTAAATGGGCTTAAATGTATTTGTATGAAGACTTTGAGGTGATTGGGCCGGGTCTTCACTATCTCACAAAAGCACTGCATATACTGTTATACTGTGAGACTTTTGTTTCGCCTCCTCAAACCCTACTTCAGTTAGGGTTTGCGAGAAATAGGAGTAATGGCGCCGCCGACTCAAACTTTGAGAAATTCAGCGAGACTGATGTCAAAAAACTGCTAATGTCTAGCATCTGCTCTCTTTGATGTTGCTGCGATTCTCTGATTAGCTTCAGCAAGATGAAGTTTTTGAGAGGAATACTCAGATAAGTTGATGAAACTTTCACGCATTGAGATCAACTAGAAGTATATCCACTGACGATAACTAATTTTGTTAAAAATTCTTGATTGAGCCTGGATAGAGATGAATATAAGGCATGACTCTGAGAGATCTTCGACTGCATGACAGATCTGGTAAGTTTTCTTTCTCCAGACTTCCCTTTCCTTTGCAAATTATCATAGTCGTTTTGTTAACAGATTTCCTGTTTGTTGTTTGAGGTGACGATCTGATAGCATCGGGATCTTACTCAGAGAGAAATGCATAAAGTGTTGAGCTTTATTTCCTGTTTGAGTAGACAGAGAGTAAAGTCTTTGTCTTTGGCTCAGATTTAGTCATTATTTGTCGACAGTACAAACTTTTAGCTTCTGCTTGAAAGTAGAGAAATTTTTCTTGGATAATGGCTTCGTCAGTATGTCGGCAATTTGGTAAGGTGCAGGTATATGACTTACTCTTAATTTGTTGCTGGTAACTTGTTCTCTAACAAAGTAGATATCAATCTCCATATGTTTAGTACGACTGTGTAGAATTGGATTTGCACTAAGTAGAACAGTACTAAGGTTGTCACACCAAATTGTAGGTTTACTGTCAATTTTGACTTTTAGTTCACTTAAAAGTGACTTTATCCATATTAACTCTGCTGTAGCATTCGCTACACTTCTGTATTCTGCTTCTGTACTAGATCTAGAGACAGTGGGTTGTTTTTTTGAGCACCACGATATAGGATTTGTGCCTAGGAATATACAGTATCCTGTTGTAGATCTTCTATCATCTGGATCCGTAGCCCAATCTGCATCTGCATAGCCATTAATATTTAAGTTGTTGCATGCTTTTAAGATCAATCCATGTTTCAGTGTGCCTTTTAAATATCGTAGAATTCTTTTAACTGCTTTCCAATGCTCATTCAGTGGGTTTTGCATAAATTGACTAACTTTATTTACACTGTAAGCAATTTCTGGTCTTGTGATTGTTGCATATTGTAGAGCTCCAACTATGCTCCTGTAGTGCCTTATGTTCTGTATAGCCTCACCTTTATTTTTGGATAGATGTAAGTTGGTTGCCATTGGTGTGGAAAGTGCATTTGCTTTATCCATTTTTGCTTTCACAAGGATCTCTGATATATATTTTTCTTGACTTAGTTGAATCATTGATGTAGATATTCTTTTAACTTCTGTTCCCAAAAAGTAGTTTAAGCATCCTAGATCTTTGATTGAGAACTCTTTATTAAGGTATTCAGTGAGTTTGTTTACCTCTGCATTGCTGTTGCCTGTGACAATAAAATCATCAACATATATTAGTACATACGTAGTTTCAACTTCACTGAATTTTGTAAATAAAGAGTTATCAGATTTAGTTGATGAATAGCCAAGTCTGATCAGTGTTGACTTCAGTTTGTCAAACCAAACTCTAGGTGCTTGCTTCAGTCCATAGATTGCCTTGTTTAGCTTGCACACAAGTTTTTCATTGCCATTTTGTTTGAAGCCTTGTGGCTGTTCCATGTATACTTCTTCCTGCAAAACACCATTCAAAAAGGCATTATTTACATCAAGTTGCTTAATGATCCAGTCTCTACTCAAGGCAATAGTGAGAACTATTCTGATAGTAGAAGGTTTCACAACTGGTGAAAAAGTTTCATTGAAATCAAAACCATTTTGTTGTGAATAACCTGTTGCTACAAGTCTTGCCTTGTACTTAGAGATTGAACCATCAGGATTCTTCTTGACTTTATATGTCCATTTACATCCAACAATATTTTTGTTTGATGGTAAAGAAACTAAAGTCCAGGTTTCATTTCGAATCAGTGCATTATATTCTTCCTGCATTGCAGTTTTCCATTTTTTATTTTGCACTGCTTCGAAATAAGTGACTGGCTCTCTGATATCAATGACTGCACTATAAGTTTTTGGCTTAAAAATTCCACTTTTGGCCCTTGTTATCATGTGATGGCCAGTTGTTGCAGGTTGTTGATTGTTATCATGTGTGGCTTCACTGTCATCTGATGGTTGTGAGTCATCTATTGATTGATGACTGCCTGATTGGATGTCAGGATCATTCTGAGCATCTTCAACTTGACCTTCATGTTCCAACTGCTCATGACCTGGTTCATCTCTGATCATTGTGTGTTGTGAGCCATCACTGTCCTCAGCAGGAGTAGTGAATTGAGTGCTCTGCCTTGTTCTTGAATGAGATTGATTATCAATCTCAGAGCATTCTGGTATCTCAGGTATTGATACCCTTGGATTGTAAATTTTTTGTGATGTTTTCACATCTGTTTTGCTATAGGGGAAGACATTTTCATTGACACTACATGTCTTGATATAAATATTTTTCCTTTGTCATCTAAGCATTTATACCCCTTTTTGTTTGTAGCATACCCCAGAAAAGTACATGGTGATGATCTGAAGTTTAATTTATGTCTGTTGTAGGGTCTTAGATAAGGAAAACATAAACAACCAAAATTTTTTAAAGCATTATAATCTGGTTTGATTCCCTGTAACTTTTCTATGGGACTTTTAAAATCTATAGCCTTAGTGGGCAGTCTATTGATTAAGTACACAGTAGTAGAGAAAGCATCTGGCCAAAATTTCAATGGTAATGATGCTTGAGCAAGTAAAGTAAGACCAGTTTCTACTATTTGTCTATGTTTCCTTTCAACCAGACCATTTTGTTCAGATGTATATGAGCAAGTTGTTTTATGAATTATTCCTTTCTTTGAAAAAAATTCTTTTAGAGGATGGAACTCTGTCCCACCATCTGTTTGTATAATTTTTACATTGCAATCTAGTTGATTTTCAGCTTGAACAATAAATTGTTGAACTGCTTTGCAAGTTTCAGATTTAGATTTCAGGAAATAAATCCATACATATCTAGTGTAAGCATCAACAAATGAAATATAGTAATTGTACCCATAATCAGTGTTGATGGGTGCTGGCCCCCACAAATCTATAGCAATTAGTTCTAGGGGTTTACTATATTTTGTTTGTGAGTCTGGAAATGCAAGTTTGTGGCTTTTTTCCAGTTGACAGTGTGTACAAATATATGGCAGAGAGATTTTTTCAAAAGCAATTGCATTATTCTTTAGCACATGTTTAACAACATTAACATTTGGGTGGCCTAGTTTATAGTGCCACATATCAAAGGTCTTATGATCCTCTTTGCAATTGATTTCAGAAATGTTACAGCATTTTCCTTTATTTCCAGAATTTCTTGATTTAGCCACATCAAATTTGTACAGTCCTCTAAATTCTCTACCCTGCAATAGAATTTCTTTTGTTAGAATGTCTTTAACTAGACAATACTGAGGGTAAAACTCAAAGAACACATTATTATCTTTTGCAAACTGGGATACACTTAATAAATTTTTTCTAATTAATGGGACTCTTAAGAGATTATTGAGATAAAGTTGTTTCTTGCCAATAAAGCTTGCATTTCCAGTGTGTGTGATTTTAATGGATTTACCATCCCCCATAAGCATAGTATGTGTACCTTTGTACTCTTTGTTTCCCAAGTTTAGCTTGCTAAGTCACTTGTCACATGATTTGTAGCCCCTGAATCTGGATACCAGCGTTCATCATGTATGTCTTCTAATTTTGCTGTGTCACAGTCAGCAATTTCTGATTGACTTCTCTGATTTGGTTGTGTGTTGACCATGTTAGCATTTGGTTGATAGTTCTTTGCATTACTTTGTTGTTGTGGCACATAATTGCTATCATATCTGAAGTAGCATCTGCTTGCTATATGGCCATACTTCTCACATATCTGACATCTAATTCTGTTATTGTTATTATTCTGTCTGCCACCTCTCCCTCTTGCTCTGTTTGGCTGACTGCCTCTTTGACTGTTAAATTGATTTCTGTTGCTGTTGTTCTTTCCTTGATTCCTATTTCTACTGTTGCTAATATAATTGACAGTAAAGTCTGAATTAGTAGACTTCTTTTGTTCTATTTTGCCTTCATGTGCAAGAAGCGTGGCATGGACATATTGAATTGTAGGAATTGTTTCTTTGGAAGAGATGACTGCCACAACAGCTTCATACTCTTCATCTAGGCCATTTAGTATTGACAATATCTGTTCATAATCAGATATCTTGTGTCCTGCTGAGGCCAATTGATCACAAAGCATCTTGACTTTAGACAAGTAATCTCTCATTGATAATGCATCTTTCTTTAAATTTTGCAGTTGTCTTTTATAGAACATAACTTTTGCAGCAGATTGAGTATTGAAAACTTGCTCAATAGTAGACCAGATCTCATTTGCAGATTTACATCCAATCAATTGTGATAGAAGATTGGAACTGATTGTAGAAAGTAGCCAAGAACTTACTAGACTATCTTGTCTTTGATGAGATGTGAATTCTTGATTGCTTATTAGTTTTCCATCTTTATCTGCTATAAATCTGGGAGGCGTGATTAATGTTCCATGAACATAGTCCTCTAGACCATAGCCTTTAACTGCTGTTTCAATCTGGAATTTCCAGAGTAGAAAATTTGATTCATCCAGTTGAACGTTGATGATTTGACTTTGTGGTTTAACTAGAGCTTTAATCAGATCTTGTGTTGCAGATCTCTGAACTGTTGATTCAGTGTTTCTTGCTGTGGATGATGATTCCTCTTCAGTCATAGAGTTGAATTATGTGAATCAGAGTACTTCTTGAATTTGCAGTGGGTTGATCTTAAGATCAAGAAACAGATGCAAGAACTTAAAGATATTAAAGAACCTCTGATGCAGCTTGAAGTGGCTGAGTGATGAGTACAGATCTGACAGTTGCTTCTGGCAAGGCACGGGTTCGAGATAAATCAGAGAAAAATTGATATGAATCTTGATAACTGCACAGGTATGACCGATCTTTTATCAATCAGATGATGAGAATCACAATTCTCTGATGATTCTTGGGTGCGCAGCCTGATCTCAATGATGAAATCAATTCTGAGAGATTAATGGCAAGGCGTTAACCTTGTTACTGCTGTTAAGCAGATTCTTCGCTCTGATACCAAGATAAAGTTTTGATAGAAACAGAAAATTGTCTTTATTGAATTGAGAAAATGATATTACATTTTTCATATCATTCTGTTACAATACAGTCTGTATATACAAGAGTGATACAGCAAGCTATACAGCCCAATATGTAAATGAGCTTAAATGTATTTGTATGAAGACTTTGAGGTGATTGGGCCGGGTCTTCACTATCTCACAAAAGCACTGCATATACTGTTATACTGTGAGACTTTTGTTTCAGGCTGCTTTGGAAAAGAAGGTGTATGACGAGAAGAAGCATTTTGAAGAGGAATTAGATCTAAAGTAGAAGTATATTGAGACTTCTCGTCATAAATGTCATGAGCTATTACTGAGGAACGATACTCTTTAAAGAACCGTTGATGAGCAGGCTTAGGAGATTAAAAGACTATGAACTGAGTTAGAAGTTGAGAAGAAGGAGAGGGCCGAAGTTCAAACAATGGCTCAGGATGAGATAAATGATGCACTTGACGCTAAAGACGCCTTAAAGGTTGCTGAGGCTCGAGTAGAGGATGCTGAAGAAAGAGTAAATGATGATCTTGACCATGTCTTAGCGTAGTTCTTGTCAGAGGAAGTGGGGTAATTTTGCGGTGGTGATAGGTATTGTTGTGTTGAATTGAAGCAGCGGTGGAGGAAGAAGTCAGATGTCAGGGTGGATGGTGTTCAGGCAGCAAGCAAGAGAGAATGAGAAGGTAGCAGTAGTGTGGGTAAGTATGCAGTGGTAGTTTGTGTAGTAGAAAGAAGACGGCAATAATGGCAGCAGCAATGTGTATCAGGCTAGCACAGAGGATGTTCGGGTTAGTTGCGATGGCTATTGGGAATGGTGGTTGAATGCAGCTGTTTGTAGTGAAGGGAGGTTTGTTGAAATTACTGTTGTGATGTTGTAATTATGTTCAGTAAGTCGCTGTGATGTTGAAGCAATACAATGTAGTCTATTTCTTTTTAACGTTTAATCTCTCTTCCTCTTCTCTGTATCAAATCATAACAGTTCTATGCAAATTGATTAGGTTAGGGCGTATTAGGTGGCTGGATGAGGATTATCCTAGGGCCCTTGCTATGGTCCGGGATGTTATAATTAAACAGATGACTGAGAATGATTTGGATCCCCTTGTTGTGGGTCAAGTAATGTTAAACGCTGAAGCTTCAGTTCCTATTGATGCTACTTTCGGGATTCAACTCGAATCCATCTCTAAAAATCTAGATGAAGGTTCATGGTATGCATCTCAAGGGATAACGACGGACGTTAATGTTTCGACAGCATGTACTTCTACTATTCCTAATTTATTTGTATTGACGCATATGGCATTTGAGTTAATTATTTCTACTTCTGTTACTTCAGCGATACCGTCTTATATGAATGACTTGGGTGAAACAGAGATTTCAACATCTTCGACTGACTTACAACCTAAAGCAGCCAAGTTATAGTTAGTCCAAACCTCCTTTCAAGATTCCATTGCTATCTCCAATTCCAGAGGGTGGTTCAGTTAGAACTCCTTGGCTTACAACGTCCGCTTCTTCTAGAGGCATATTGTTATTATCTCTAGTATTCCTGAAGCTCCAGATATCGCCTTTAGAAGCATCTAATCTCTATTCCTCTGTTTTTTTTGATTTCAAAGTCTGTTCCCTGTAGCTCCATTACCCGACGACAATGTGGACTCTTCTACTTAAGCCCTAACTACCGAATTTGTTGTTGTCCCTACTCCCTTTGAATCTCATCTTTTGTTGGCTGGCTCCGTTCCTAGACCCGGGGTTGTAAGGATTCATGCCTTGGAAGATGAAGTTACGACATGATAGTGCTGAAGAGTACAGATCCTCTGGTCGAGCCTTCAATGCAAGATATACAGATGAGGGAGACTTTGGAATTGAAAATTGTAAAAATGGGGAAGTTTGATGACATTCCTCCCCTGCTCTCTGTGTATGCCCACCAGTGTTGTCACAACTACAATCGCCAGTTCTTGTAGGTCTGATGCTAAGCGCGATGCTACCAAATCTCTGGCCAGTGATTACGACTGGGAAGCTGACTTCATGGACTATTTATCTGGGTATCAATCAAGCGAGAAGGAAGCTAGGAAAATGGATATTATGACCGATAATGGGCATACTTTAGACACTTTTAAGGGGAAGACAAAGAAGAAGCCCAAAAAGAGATAAGTGCTTTGTATTCATGTTTGCAATTGCTTTTTGTAATTTTTGTTCTCATGCATGTATGTAAGCCTTTGTTGTGCGGGTATGGCTCTCGTTCTTTGTTGTAAATAATTTTGTTAGTAATAAAAAGTTCTTTCAAACATTTACTTCATCTTAACTCTGTTGTTTTTCTCATTATCAATCAAGTTCTATCTGATCGTATATAAGCTGGAGTATAATTTTTTGATTTAATCTCACTTTCAATCTCTGGAAAGTGATGTTAGGGATGTCTATCTTTGGACATCCATGTTTGATCTTGCCTTTCTCACTTTCTATTTCTAGGAAGCGTTGTTGGCGATGTCTATCATTGTACATCTATATTTAATCTTGCCTTTATCTGGGCATTGATCGTAAGTATTCATTGTTCATCATCAGTTGTCTCCAACCGCCATGTTCAGTTGAGTTGCAAGTGAAGTTGTAATTTCACACCATATCCTATCTTTGGGATTTGGTGTTTTAGATGCCTATCTTTGAACATTTATCTCTTGAACGTGCATCTCTCCGGGTGTTGGTCATGAATGGTATGTATGGCTCAATTCAGTTATGGACTAAGGGAGTATTTTGGGCACCTATCTCTGGGTTCTTTGATATCTGCATTTTCAAAATACATATTGTTTATATTCGTTATTATTTAATGCGACATAAGACTGGGCTTATAAGAATGCAATTCTATCGGTTCCAAAGCCAATTCTATTTATAGACATAAGAATGGAAAAGTCCACCCCATTACAACAAAATTCAACTAAGCATTTACAAGGATACATTTATGTGAAATAGCGCCTCAGGTGCTCGCTATTCCATGATCTTGGAATTGAGATTCCATTATCCATTGCCAGCTTGAATGTTCCGTTCTCAAGCTTATATTCAATCGCATAAGGTCCTTCCCAGTTTCGGTTAAGTGCTCCTGGAATAGGAAAGACCTATTTCAACACAAGGTCGTCGACTTCAAAAGTATGGTTCCGGACTTTGGCATTGAATTGTCGTGCTACTCTTTTTTGGTGAGCAGCGACCCTTAGATCAGCTTCTTCCCTCTTCTTATTGGTAAGTTAAGAGATTCAAGCAAGAATTTATCATTCATTTTAGGATCATAATGAATTCTTCGATGAGTGGGGACTTCCAATTCGATTGAAATCATGACTTTCGATCTGTTGGCCAAAACAAATAGAGTGCGGCCAGTTGTGGACTTATGAGTCATATAGTAAGCCCATAATGCTTGGGGTAGATCAATAACCCAATTGCGCTTGGCCTTTGTTAATCGTTTTTTAGGATTTAATTATTTTATTTACCGCCTCCACCTATCCATTTGCTTGTGAGCGTTTGACAGCTGCAAAGCTTTTCTCAATTCAATGTCGGCTATAAAATTATTATACTCTGCACTTTCAAACTGAGTCCCATTGCCAGTAATGATCTTCTACGGGATCCCATATCCGCATATTATGTTGTTTACTACAAAGTTGATCATTTGCTTTGTAGTAATCGTGGCCAGAGACCTTGCTTCCGCCCATTTCGTAAAATAATTGACTGTTACGATAGCATATTTTTACTCTATCTCTGGACATTGGTAGCACAACAATTATGTCAATCCCCCAAATGGAAAATTTGAATATGATGACCATTTCCGTAATCTCCGCGAACGAGGCACTAGTAATTTTCAAAAACCTCTGGCGCATATCGCACCTTCTAGTGTAATCAGTCGCAACCCAGTCGATTATTGGCAAAACTATTTGTATCGAAGAATTTTCTTTCCCAAAGTTTGCCCTTCAGTGTAATCACCACATGCTCCTACATGTACATCCGAAAGGATTTTCTTAGCTTCTTGATTGGCGACACATTGTAGAAGAGGGGTAGCGAATCCTCTCTTGTACAACACTCCCTCTTGCATAATGTAGCACGGTAATCTATGTTTAAATTTCTACGTTTATTCCTTCCATGTGGGAGTGTTCCCTTTAGCAAATACTATCTGATTGGGGTCATCTACAAATTTTTCTCCTCCCCAGCTTCCAAGATGCAATCGATGTCCATTTGGTCGACGCTCGAAGCTGATAGAATTCCTACTGGAACTAATCCCATGAGTTGTGCATCTTCGAAACTGGCCAGCTTAGCCAGTGAAACAGCTTTGTGTTCTCTTCTCGGGGAATGTGCTTTATCGTGTAATATTCAATATCATTCAGTAGTTCTAGTGCGTTTGCTAGATAAGGGGCAAGCTTTGCCCCTTTGACCTGAAATTATTTCCTGACCTAGTAGACCACCAATTGGGAAGTGCAAAATATGTGCAAGACTTTTCCCAATTCTTTCGCTATCTCATGTCCAACTATCAATTCTTCGTATTCTACTTCATTATTCATTGCTTGAAATTCTGGTTTCAATGCATAGCATGTTTTCCACCCTTCTAGAGTTATTAAGATGAATCCTGCTCCAAGATGACGTTTGTTGGATGCTCCATCCGTGAACAACTTCCATTGGGCAGCTTGAATCGTATCTCCTTCCATTTCTTCATCCTGGATTGTGAATTCAATAATGAAATCTATCAATGCTTGTTCTATTATCACTCTTTGGGGATGATAGGTGATCTCATATTGGCTTCCATTGATGTTCCATTTCAGCAGCCTTCTCGACGTCTTGGGTCAGTGTAAGACTAGATTTAGTGGTTGATTAGTCAAAACCTTGAGTAGATGAGCTTGGAAATACGGTCTTAACTATCTTGATGCAGTTAGCAAACAATATGCTAGCTTTTCCAGCTTCGATAGTTCTTTTCTGCTTTAGAGAATCGTTTATTGATATAATAACGGGGATTTGGATTTTGGTTTCTTCAACTAAAGTTGCGCTTAGTACGTGAGCGAACACCACAAGGTAGATGAACAAAAGTCTTCTCCGTCCAAAGGTTCGATAGCACATGTGCTCTCTTCATGTGTCTAAGCAATTCTTGTAAAGATTTCTAATATTCTTCTATTTAGACAAATTTCCTTTTTTAAAGGCATTGAATAACGGTATGCATTCATCAGTTGCTTTTGAAATGAATCAACTTAACGAAACAACTTTACCGTTCAAGCTTTGCATTTCCCTACGGGTTTTGGAGCTTCCACACCTTTTAAAGCTTTAATCGGTTTTGGATTAGCCTAGTTGCCTCCTAAGTTTACTATGAAGCCCAAGAATTTTTCTAATGCCATTATGAAGGAACATTTCAGTGGGTTAAACCTCATCCCTTATTTTCGAAGTATGTCAAACATCTTTAAAAGATCACACAGGTGATTTGTTGATCGTCGAGATTTTATTAGCGTATCTCTATGTAGATCTCTATAGCGCATTTGATCTGATCTCTCAACATCTAGTTTACTAATCTATGGTATGTGGCTCCTACATTTTTTAGACCAAACGACATGACTTGGTAACAATACAGTCCCAAATTAGTGATGAAACTGGTGTGTTCCTGGTCTGGAACATGCATTGCTTATTGGTTATAATCAGAATAAGCATCGATAAGATGTCCAGTTGTTGAATCCATGAGCTGGTCGATTTTAAGCAGCGAGAAGCAGTCCTTTGGGCATGCATTATTCAATTCATAATAGTCGATACATATACACCACTTTCCATTATGCTTTTTAACCAGAATGAAATTAGATATCCACTCCACGCATATCACATTATGGGTAAACCCTTTGGCTCTCAATTTATCCACTTCTTTTGACGTAGCGGATCACTCTGAACCTAGAACACACCTCTTCTGTTTCACAGGACGACATTTTATGTTCACATTCAATGCATGAAATGCTATCTTCGGTGATATGCTACACATATTTTAATGCGTCCAGGCAAACACATCCAAGTTTTCCTAGAGAAACCCTGTCAATTCCTTTGTCATTTTGACGTTGAGCTGCGATCCAATTTTCAGGACACAAGTAGGATCTTCCTAATTAATCGGAATGTTGAGTGTCATCTCCACAAAGGCTGTAACGACCGCCCTACACCTCCGATGCTCGTATAACTGAATAGTGCGTTGTTGGAGCATCTAGTCGATGTAGGATGATTGTCAAGGGAAAGAAATAGAAGTAAAGAAGAGGAATATAAAAGAAGAGAAGAGAATAGAAGAGGAGAGAAAGAAAACATCACATAATCATAGTACCAATCATATATCTCACAACCCAATGAATAAAACATAATATTCATCATAAATATAAAACAAGCGAGACGGTAATAACTACATGAACTATAGAATCAGAGTACACATGCTCATATAGTTGTACAAAGCAGTAATAGAGTTTATACAAACGATAAATAAACGCGTTGATAAACTATCTTTACTAATAGTAAGTCAACACTGTTGGGCTCCATAGTGCCACAGTGGAATTTGCAATAATAAGCCCAAATATAAGTATGAGAAAGTGTTGCCTTCTCCTAGTCCATCTGTTGAAATCCATGTACCATTTACACCTACTTTCTAGTCTACTAATTTAAGAGTATCCAAGGTAATAAGAAGCAAAGCATAAAACTTCGAGTTAGATCAAAGTCTGATGTGAGCAATAAATAATCTCAAAACACTATAAAAGTCAGTATAGTATAGGGACCAGAGGGTATGGAGAATCATACCTGACATGTCCTTGCATCCGCAGAGTTAGCACATGACATCGACTATATGTTAATCTACATCATAGTCATCTTGGGTATACTATACATCAAAATACTAAGGGAGTCTAGATATCTACATCGATAACATCTACATTTGACATCCTTAAGTTGATAAGCGATCAAGAAAACATAGCATTCATCATCCATCCGCACATTCATTCACTTAGTGCGTTAGACATCTGTATGGCCACCCCTATACAGTCAAGTACTATTCAATGTCCCAATTTCTCAGTACTTGAATCCATGCCACTCAGAAGGCCAGAAACTTGACTGCACACCCCATAACAGTCCAAGGTAAACGATTGAAATATCATCTGATCCTAGGCATACTCCAGAACCTTATGTGATGTATCCAGGGCATACCCCATGAAAGAGGGGGCTATGCGGTAGGATCGTGTAATATGGAATGATGAAATAGTCTAGATAGATAAAGTAGGTAAATGCAAGGTGACACCAAGACTTTTATACTGGTTCGGACCTCTCGTCCTACGTCCAGTCTCTAAGCTTCTCTTAGGAATTTCACTAACTAACACCCTCACTTCACCCGGAGGAATAGGTTTACAACTTACCCGAACAACCGAACGGGATTTCTTGCCTCAACTACCGAAGAGGACTTCAACTCAATTACTAAAATACAATATTCGACTTGTTGTGTTCTTGTCAACACTAATTAGTCTAATGTAGTACAATATTCCTATAATCTTATCCTCGAGAATATGCAATGTGTTTGTAAAGATTTAGGAAATGTGAATTGCTATGAATCAAAAGAATGTTATAAACAAAAATAGTGATTCAAGCAATAGATTGGTGATTGCTTTGAGGATATCTAGAAAATATGAACAAGAGAATAGTTAGATTAAAGCAAGAGAATTCGGTTAATTAAATGATGTTAGAATCATGTATATATACTTGTAGAATGGATGCATGTATTGCCAAGGGTTGTAGATAAGAGAAGCTTCCATTTCTATTGAAGAATGGTCGCAACTCTTGGGAAGAAGAAGGTGTCCTTTCATGCAAAATTCGCAGGTTCAAATTCAGTCGACTGTGCAGGAATTTTAGTCGACTGAAAATATGAAGAAAAATTTTCAGGAAAAAATTCAGTCGACTGTGCAGGAAATTCAGTCGACTGAAACTGTGCATGTGTATAAATTTGTTCCAGTTTCAGTCGACTGACTATTCCTGTTCAGTCGACTGAACTCTATTGTTAAACAAAAACAGCAGTAGCTCATTTGGTTAGAGTACATGCCTTCCAAACTAGTGACCCGGGTTCGATCCTTGCTCCATGCATTTTTTGAAAACTTGATTTTGATTAAAATATGCATGCAAGTTTATTTGAATGTGAATGATGATTCTTGAGGAAAGATTTTAACAAAGCACTTACTAGACTCTATATACATATTTGATGACTCTTGTTAAAATATATAACTATATGAACCATACTTTGAGTCGTTGAGTCAGGATGATGTCGTAGTTGTAGATTCGTGAATTTTTGTCAGCAATCGAAACCTATGATCCAACACCCCATAGCCCAACAGATATCATCACATATACCCTTGCTTTGCGAGTACACATCAAAACCTATGAATATCAACGATCCCTTTATACACGTCATCCACAACAGAGCTCATCTTAAAATTATTTTTATGACTCCCATCATGAAGTCACTACGGTCGAGAACTATTCTAGACGACCGTTATTAGTTACAAAGTGATATCATGCGTACCGTAACCTCCCTCCAAAAGTTCCTTCAATACGACTCATAGTCCACTACTCTGCATCTTGAAGTACAGCTATCCATCATCGAAGCCATCACTTCCCATCATGGAATCATCATTGTCGAATCATGAAGTCATCGTATCGAAGCGTCACATCTTTGCTTCACCGCCAAAATGACTCGTCGAAAAGCTATAGCATAAATCAAATGTCAAATGAGTAGATGAACGAACCATCGCATCATGCTCCTCGAAGCCTCTTCATCGTCCACGTCAAAATTGGTCAAATCGACCATCATCAATAATGGTAGAAATCAACCACTCTAGAGTAGTCGATAACGACAACTTTGGTCGTGTAGTTAGCTATAAATGGCTAAGTATAAACCAAATGAAAACATCCAACATCAAACCTAAAATCCGAAGCACATCTCCAAGTCCATCCTTCATCTTCAGATCAATCCACGTGCACGAAATCCTATCATATTGAAAGAGAGTGCGGATTAAGGATCTTAAGGCTTATTTAACATTAGAGAGAGGGGTTGAATAGCGTTTAATGGATTCTAGGACTAATTAAAAAATTATGACATAAAAAACTGCAGAACTTAATCACAGAACAATCACAGAATCAAACACAGATGTAGAAAGTAAATAAAAAGCAGTAAAAGGAAAGAACACACTGGAATTTATACTCGTTCGGAGTTACCCTACATCCAGTCCTATACCAAGGCAAAACACCTCATACAGAGTTTTATTATACCAATGTCATTATTACAATCCTCAATTTCTAAAGGCCTTGAGGTACCCTCCTGTCTCTCGAGTCTGGGGCAAACTCTCTTGATTTACGGGACATAAGATCACCCAATTGATTTCCAGGCACAACCACACCTTATAGAGAGACTCGATAAACTTTTGATAAAAAATTGATCCTATAACTCTGAATAGCACTTTGATCTTCGAGAGAGGACGGAGAATCAAACAAGAATGAGATTCTAATTTGATTCACTTGAGAATTCGGCAGAATTTCAACACGATCTTAAAAATATGAAAATTTTAGAATATGAATTTGTAGAGAAGAAGGAGTGAAGAAAATAAGAAATTAGTTTGTTAAAAAATTCGTTTTTGAAGGCTATTTATAGAGTAGCAACGGTCATAACCATTCGTGAAGAGATTTAAAAGAATAGACACTTCTTTTGAAAATTGAAACTTTTGAATTTAACAGCCACCAGGGGTATCCCATGATGTCGATATCATTAGTTAAACAAAACAATGTAAAATTTGTTTTGAAAATGAAGTTTAAAACAAGAGTTTATTTAAAAACAAAGAATATTTTAAGGCTAAAACATCTTTTTGAAACTCATCTGAAAAGATAATTTTAAGGCAAAAACATTTTGGAAAGCAGTTTTGAAAATCATTTGAAAAAACATTTTGATGTAGTTTTGCAAGCTTCTTCCTGTAGAATATCTCATCACATCAGGACTCAAAAACTTGTACAAAACCATGATGTTTGTGGGTTTGTAAGTCACTTATCGTAGGTTTGTAAACTACTTGTCGTGGGTTTGAAAGCCACTAAGAATGTAGAAATGAGTTCCATTCCAAATGAAATTCAGAATGAAGATTTCCATGCTATTATGAAGTTTTAACAAAAACAAGACACTTATCTTAAAATCTTGATCTTGATACTCATGAGTCTTCAAACTTGATTTCTTCATTCTTGATCTTTATAGTGTACAGTCTTCAATAATCAGTACATGCCTATATATATCCTGCATAATAACATTCATATACATCTAGACAATAGTGTTAGTATATAAGTTATAATAAAGTAAGTTACAAAGGTTGTTGTCATCAAAACCACTATCTCCAGTTCCTACCAATCTCCTCCTTTTGATGATGACAACCTTATAAAATATTATTACCACTTCAATCATACCATAACTCCCCCTTACACCAACAACTCCCCTTTACTCCAAGCCTATTATTTTATATAACTTTCTCCCCTTTGTCATCAACATAAAAATTAACCTATAAACCTTGAACTTTATAGAAAAAGAGATAAACAAACATATGGCATAAGAATAATAACTATGTAAGAGTGAAATATAACACCCTAAGTTAAATGGAATTCAAGATCTTATACACAAAAGATTGTTTTTAAAAGAACTTAATTAAGATAACACTCATATACAAATTAACAAACCAATATACAATCAAGAAAACGAAAAAAAGGCTTAATGAGGACCCTTAACTATTGGTGATTTATGGACTGAACAATTTGGATAGTGGAGATAAAAGTTTCCACGTTGTACGACCAACTTCCCATTGGTGTCAAAAAGGACCTTTCCAACGCAAATCACGCCATCGTCTTCGTCTATATGAACATCCGGATTCGGCAGAGGATGTTCTTCTTCTTGATACTCTGGTGGTTCTTCTAGAGGCTCTTCTTCTTCAGAATCCATGGCTTGTGATGATTCTTCGATGATAATGGGATTGGCATGGTTATCCATAAGGAAGTTTTGTAAATTCTTGAGGATTTTGCCTTGCCTATCTTGTTCTCTAGCCATTCGCGGTTGACTCACTTGAATTTCCATCATCATTTGAAGCAAATCTTTCATCTTTTCTTGCATTTTGATGACTTGTACATGTGTGGAACGTTGAAAATGACCAGAATGAGGAGAAGTGGATGAAGAAGGTTCATTATTAGAAGAGGAAGCCATTAATTTACTTTTTTAGAAGTTTAATATAGAGAATAGAACAGAGAAAAGGAGTAAAAGTCAAAATATATGAATATATAACTTAATAACTAATTTTATAGGGAAATTTAGATTTGAAAATCTCGACCTGTATGTCGACATAGGGGGATGGGTCATGTCGACATGCCCAGTTCAATTTTTGAGAAAAATTTATTTACATTAATTATTAACTATACTTATATTATTTATAATTTATATTTCAGTTAATGAACATATACCTAAATCTCTTCTAAATTTAGTAAAGTTTTGTTCATTTAATGGTTTGGTGAATATATAGCAATTTGTTTTTCAGTATTAATATATTCAAGAGTTATGACTTCTTTACTTATATTATCTCTAAGAAAATGATGTCTAATATCAATATGTTTTATTCTAGCATGATGAGTTAGATTCTTAGATAGGTTTATTGCACTAGTATTATCACAATAAATTGGTGATTTAGTTATAGTTAATCCAGAATGTTTTAAAGTTTGTTGCATATATATAACTTGAGAACAAGCCAAACTAGTAGATATGTATTATGCTTCAGATGTTGACAAGGATACAGTATTTTGCTTCTTACTAAACCAGGAAACCAGAGAATGTCCTAGAAAGTGACAAGTTTCACTTGTACTTTTTCGTTCTGATTTACAACCAGCGTAATCAACATCACAATATGAAATTAAATCAAATACATCGTTTTTAGAAAAAAATAAACCATAATCTAAAGTATGTTTTACATACCTTAAAATTCTTTTTACAACCTTTAAGTGAGTTTCTTTAGGTTGAGATTGGTATCTTGCACAGAGACAAACACTATACATGATGTCAATTGTTGTTATATAAAGCAGCGAACCAACCATTCCCCTGTATAATTTTTGATCAACATCTTTTGATTTATCTTCTTTACTTAAAGCTACATTAGTTGTCATTGGAGTTGGTTTCCCACTAGAAGTGGTCAACCCAAATTTATTAATTAAATCCTTAGCATATTTTTCTTGACTAATGAAAATTCCTTTATCTAATTGTTTGATTTGAAGTCCTAAGAAGAAACTTAGTTCTTCCATAGACTCATTTCAAATTCTTTAGTCATTATATCTGAAAATTCTTTATTCATTATGTTATTAGTTGATCCAAATATTATTACATCTACATATATTTGTACTAATTGAATATCATTTTTGTTTCTTTTAATAAAAAGAGTTGTACCCATTTTACCAATTTCAAAACCAGATTGTAGTAAATAAGATCTTAGTCTTTCATACCAGGCTCTAGCAGCTTGTTTCAGACCATATAAAGCTTTGCTTAATTTATATACATGATTTGAAAATTTATTATCTTTAAAAAGTTGAGGTTGTTCAACATAAACATCTTCTTTTACAAAACCATTTAAAAAAAGCACTTTTAACATCCATTTGATATAACTTGAAATCATTGTAGTTTGCGTAAGCAAGTAGAATCATGATAGCTTCTAGTTTTGCTATAGGTGCAAAGGTTTCATCACAATCAATTCCTTCTTCTTGACAATAACCTTGCGCGACTAAATGAGCTTTATTTCTCACGACCTCACCAATTTCATTCATTTTATTTTTATAAATCCATTTTGTTCCAATTATACTTTTATCCTTAGGTTTAGGAACAAGTTCCCTAACATCATTTCTGGTGAACTGATTCAATTCTTCTTGCATAGCAAGAGTCCATGAATCATCAGATGAAGCTTCCTTTGAATTTTTAGGTTCAATAGTTGATATAAAAGCTAAAGTACTCATACTATTTAGTTGATTTTTTGTTTTAACTATAGATTCAATATTTCCTAATATATTTTCTATAGGATGATCTTTTAATAGCCTAATTCTTTTATTAGGTTGAATGATTTCAAAATTAGTTTCATTAGGTTCATTATTTAAAGTTATAAAATATTATTCATCTTCTATTTGTACAGTATCTTTATAGTTTTCATCAAAAGATACATGCATTGTTTCTTCAATAGTGTTAGTGCTTAAATTATAAACTCCAAATGCTTTACTTCTATTATAATATCTGATAAAGATACCTTTATCGGATTTAGGTTCAAATTTATCTAAATTATCTTTTATATTAAGAATAAAACACTTACTACCAAAAACCTTAAAATAAGCTACTATGGGTTTCTTATTGTAAAGTAGTTCATATGGTATTTTATTAGTTAATGGTCTAATTAAAATCTTATTTAATATATAACACACTGTAGCGACTGCTTTAGCCCAAATTTTTTTAGGTAAGTTACTATCAGAAAGCATTGTTTTAGCACACTCTTGAATTATTCTATTCTTACGTTCTACCACTCTGTTTTGTTATGGAGTTCTTGGAAAAGAGAAATTATGAGTAATTCCTTTTTGATTACATAATTTCTCTAAATTTTCATTTTCAAATTCTTCACCGTGATCACTACGAATAGTTTGTATTTTTAAGAAAATTGATTTTGAATTCTTTTAGCAAAATTTTTAAATAATTCAAAAGCAACACTTCTAAGTTTAATAAAAATTGTCCAAGTATATCTAGAATATCATATACAATTACAAAAACATACTTACTATGATTAAATGATTGGACTTGAGATGGACCAAATAAATCTAAATGAAGTAATTCTAGAGGTTTAGAAGTAGAAATCATATCTTTTAATTTAAGTGAACTTTTCTTAAGTTTTCCTAATCAGCAAGCATCACATATACTATCTACTTTAAATTTTAACTTGGGATGACCTCTAACTAAGTCAAATTTTGATAACCTAGATAACAGTTTGAAATTTAAATGACCAAATAGTTTATGCCAAATCCAAGGGGCACTTGTATTAGCCAAAAGACATAAGTTATCATTTTAAATTTTCATACTAAGGATGTAAATATTTTTCTTCCTAATTCCTTCAAAGATAATATTTGACTTATTATCTTAGATGTGATGCTTATCTTTTCCAAATTTAATTTTAATTCTTTTATCACATAGTTGACTTATACCAAGCAAATTATGTTTTAAATTCCTAATTAGCAAAATATCAGAAATAAGAGGAGTTTTAGAATTATCGACATTGCCAATGCCAATCACATATCCTTTTGAGTTATCTCCAAAGTTGACCAATCCACCATCTTGATATATAATGTCATTGAGTATCTCGGGATTTCCAATCATATGCCTTGAACATGCACTATCAAGTATCCATTTATCTTTCTCAATTTGCATAGTTTGTCCATTGGTTGTTGATTCTTCAAAAGCCATGTAACATGTTTGTTCCTACATAACAAACCAATTCGGTAGATAACTTGATTTTTATAAAAACTATATGCAGACTTATGATACTTTGATGAATTGCATAAATTCAAACTAGTATTAACAAAATTCCCTAAAAATGCCATTTTTAATTTTTCAAGTTTCAGATTATGAAAACTATGAAAACCTTTGCTCTGATACCAATTGAAAGGGAGTGCGGATTAAGGATCTTTAAGGCATATTTAACACTAGATGAGGGGTTAAATAGTGTCTAATGGATTCTAAGACTTATATGGACTAATTTAAAAATTATGATATAAACAAATGCAGAACATAATCACAGAATCAAATACAGATGCAGAAAGTCAATAAAAAGCAGCAAAAGGAAAGAACACACTGGATTTTATATTGATTCGGAGTTACCCTACATCCAGTCATGTACCATGGCAAAACACCTCATACAGATTTTTATTATACCAATGTCGATATTACAATTCTCAGTTTCTAAAGGCCTTGAGGTACCCTCCTGTCTCTCGAGTCCGGGGCAAACTCTCTTGATTTACGGGATACAAGATCACCCAATTGATTTTTAGGCACAACCACACCTTATAAAGGGACTCGATAAACTTTTGATTACAAATTGATATTATAATTGTGAGTACAACTTTGATCTTCGAGAGAGGATAGAGAATCAAACAAGAATGAGATTCTAATTTGATTCAATTGAGAATTCGGCAAAATTTCGGCACGATCTTAAAAATATGAAAATTTTAGAATATGGATTTGTGGAGAAGAAGGAGTGAAGAAAATAAGAGATTAGTTTATTAGAAAATTCATTTGCGAAGGCTATTTATAGAGTAGTAACGGTCATAACCATTCATGAAGAGATTTAAATGAATAGACACTTCTTTAGAAAATTGAAACTTTTGAATTTAATGGCCACCATGTCGACATGGGATATCCTATGATGTCGACATCCTTAGTTAAAAAAACAATGTAAATTTTTTTTGAAAATGAAGTTTAAAACAAGAGTTTATTTAAAAACAAAAAAAAAGAATATTTTAAGGCTAAAACATCGTTTTGAAACTCATTTTAAAAGATAATTTTTTAAGGCTAAAATAATTTGAGAGGCAATTTTGAAAGTCATTGGAAAACCATTTTGAAGTAGTTTTGCAAGCTTCTTCCTGCAGAATATCTCATCACATCAAGACTCTAGAACTTGTACAAAACCAGGATTTTCATGGGTTTGTAAGCCACTTGTTGTAGGTTTGTATGCTACCTATCGTCGGTCTGTAAGCCACTAAGAAGGTAGAAATGAGTTTCATCCCAAATGAAATTTGGAATGAAGATTTCCGTGCTATATGAAGTTTTAACCAAAACTAGACACTTATCTTGAAATCTTGATCTTGATACTCACGAGTCTTCAAACTTAATTTCTTCATTCTTGATCTTTATACTGTACAGTCTTTAATAATCAGTACCTATCTAATATACATCCTGCATAATAACATTCATATATATCTAGACAATAGTGTTAGTATATAAGTTATAATAAAATAAGTTACAAAGGTTGTTGTCATCAAAATCACTATCTCCAGTTCCTAACACCTATGTGATAATTTCCAATAATATATCGCCTTACGGTGTTTCCAACCAAACTAAGAAAAAAGCATACATGCTACCGCTAATCATATAAAAATCTATAATAGTCTACATACATCTATCATAACACATATATAATACATCCAAGATACCAATGTGAGTTTAATATTAAAAATTGCCTAATTCTAGCTATATCATCAAAATAGTGCATCAGTAAAAAAATGCGATGTTTAATTTAAAACAATTTTAAAATACTTTTAAATTCTTTTATATAATAAGATGTAGGTTTAAATATTTTAGAAATCGCATTTTAAAGTTAGAAATCATTTCAAATGTCGTTTTAATACTATACTAACAATCACTGTACAGTGAGAGACAATATCGCTTACCTTAATAAAAGTTGACCAAACCATCGACTAGTCGTAGAGCTTGCATAATGCAAGAAATGGCATCCAAAACGGACCTCGTATGCAAAAGATACTCATAGTATAAGGAATGAGATTATATAAATGATTAATTAACTCAATATAAAATTAATTTACCTTAACCACTTTAATAATTCTTCTTCTCCAATTACATTCTACAGGTCGTGCATATTTGTGCATATCAACCCAACAAATGCGCACCTTCTCTTTTCGATTTCTCCTTGATACTCAACGAATCCCTATACCGCCTTCGCCTACGCACTCCACTACTCAATCTTTCTACGACACACACCCTGACCTGAGGCTCGGCTCCTCCATTATATTCGCGACTTGGGCAAGCAACCGATGGCAAAGAAAATTTTGCATACCACTAGAGTGAGTCGCACCTCAAGAAATCATCATCATTTGAGCTCCTCAATGTAAGAAATTGAAGGTGCACTCGATTTTGTCTAAAACCCCCTCGTTTTCGACAAAGCCAAACCCTAGTTTGACTATTACATATGGCCACCAATCCCATCACCACTGCATGCCACATCGGAGCCATAGAGGCATTGCCCTCCTCACCATAATCTCAACAAACCTGGTTTCGTAGCTTTTCATTGAGCGGATTGCTCGATTTAATTTTTAGAATGATATTGGAGGAGGTAGCCATTTTTCTTAATGTAACAATAATAGGTATACAGTGGGAGAGAGCATTTTGGATGAGGGTTGATTTAAATAATAATTTATTTAATTCATTTGAATTCTCAAATAAATCATTGTATGTTTTAGGTTCTTGCGATCACGCAATGCTTCTGATCGTGACGAAACTTGTTTGTGTACATCACCTTATTATATTGGTCCCAATAGTATAAATTTCGTTGCTATCCAAGATGGTGCTCTAGGATGATAATTTCGTACATTTTGAGATCATTTCGGCCATATGATCATCCTTTCTTTAAATATAGTGATGCTTATTGTCATTTTGATTCCCAATGTCGATCTGAACTCAATGGAAGTGACATCGAGTCCTGATTCGATCATATGCGAAAAATCATACTTTGGGACCTTTAAATAAATTAATGATTTGATATTTAAATCAATTACTTAAATATCCTATTGTTAAATATACGGGTCGTTACATTCTTCCCTACTTAAAAGGGTTTCGTCCTCAAAATCCCAAGAACGAAGCAACACAACCCAACAGATACAAGAAGAATCATCACTTATCAACTCATGATAACAATCACTGAAAGCGATCGTAATAAAGGAAATAGATTCAGAATCAGCTTGGAGCCATCATCCTCATCCCTAAGTTCAATCGCTATCAAATCCAAAATCAATGTAGCTAAACCAAATGTCTAAGTTACACACTTATTCACAAAAAAATGAATAATGGAAAACAAAAGCGCCAACTCACTAATCGAAAGGCAAGGCAACTAAATATCATACATTATCGACCCTTTAAACTATCGGCAATGTCTACTATTATATACATTGACTTTTCTCTCAATTTTGGTGTATGTCATGGAAAATTTTGGCAGCACCTCCTTTGCAGAACTATGTCCGGAAAATATCCCAATACAACATAGATACACATACACAAACACACATCTCATATTTGAGGAATCTTGTTTCTGAGGACAACCAAGCATATATAACCAAATTTACGCTATAGATTTTATATACCTCTTTTATAGCAAGAGCATACCATTTAGATGCGAATAAAAGCTTGTAAGCATCTAAATAGCCAACACTTTCATCCATGTACCTAAATATGTACTTAACAAAGAGTAACACAAATGTAACATCATTATGTAAATAAGCATACTAATCATCTCAAACAAATATGTTATATCAAACCATAAGTATCTCATGCCTAACAACCATATCAGCATAAGTAATCATATCAAATGCTAGCAATCAAACATCAAACATGCATATATAAGATCGAACATCAAAAAGTCACATCCATACCTATCCTAGTGTTTGCGCCAAAATTGGTCACAAACCCCAAGTATCGTGAAAGCACCAGTGTGTGAATACAAATCAGCGATATTCAAACACAAATCACAGATCTAAGCAAGCAACAAGTAGCAATTCAGAAATAATGAGCAAGAACACACAAGTTATAGTGATTCGGCTATCTCCGGCCTATGTCCACTTCAAATGATTTTCTTTTATTGATGTTCTTCGCTGGTTACAGTTGATTATAGCGGATTACAATGGATTATAGCTTTGAAATTCGAGTACAACGGTAGTAGTGAAGTGCAAAGTAGAGTCTGGGCGTTTCAGAATCCAGATTCCCTTTTCTGAATGACCTGGGGCTCTATTTATAGGTGTAGGAGGCTAATATTTCCCCTAAATTTAGGGAGACCACTTCTGGCACATGAGGGGGCCCACATGCCCGGCCTCAGGAAATTTGGGCCCACTTTGGAATCGATTCGAACTCCATTCGAATCGATTAAGAAATCATCCAATCGAGATGAAATTTGGTGTGGACATTTTTTAACATGTAAGTAAGCTTCTGTGAAAATTTCATAGTATTTGGACTTGTAGATCTCAAGTTATGATCGATTCGAAATCGCGTCCTTTGTCTGTTCATCCTGTTCGAATCGATCAATTCGAATCGATCGCTTCGATTCGATGGTGGCACGCGCTAGCAGGTTGACGTGGCGCGCGTTCTTCGTGTC
This sequence comes from Allium cepa, assembly GCA_030765085.1. Classification (NCBI taxonomy): domain Eukaryota; kingdom Viridiplantae; phylum Streptophyta; class Magnoliopsida; order Asparagales; family Amaryllidaceae; genus Allium; species Allium cepa. Next base: position 43,881,824 of record CM060937.1, read on the forward strand.
GATCCGCTTTTCACTCCGGTTTGACTGGGTCGACTCCATGATTTTCACCACTTTGACTTAGTGGATTCGAGGGCTTTCAGGGATTCGAACAGAGGCTCGTTCGTATCGATCCTGGTGAGCTCTGGCCGATCGATACGAAGCTGTTGTAGTAGGACGGATGCAAACTTATATGCTCTGATGGAGGCGAACCAAGTAGACGCGAGACTAATTCCTTTCTGATCGATGCGAACGCAATTGATACGAAGTCTAGTAATATTTATGGATTCGAATGCATCTTCTATTGATGGATACGAAGTAGATCGGTGCGAGCTGTGGTCCTGATCGATACGAGCCTAATGGATTCGAATGGAGCGAGGCTACGCTATACTGATGGACACGAATGCTATCGATTCGAACACGGATGGATACGAACGCTGATGGATACGAACAGCGTATTCTCTCTAACTTGTATCGATCATATTTCATTCATATGAACTCCGATTGACCTGAAATTTGAACCGCTGGCTTCTGCAGCTTTGCTTGTCATGTCTTGTCAATTGTGGCGCGATCCGGACTCGGACAAAATTCACTGATATCCATGGTTATCCTGCAATGCATAGTTGATATTCAAGAATAATAACCATTGATTCTTAGTAAGTTTTGGATATCTCAATTTTGCCAAAAAGTTGGGATAACACCTAGCGTGTAGGATACTAAACCATATAATATAAAGCATCAAATATGATATCTAATACGAAAGCTGACGAAAAATGAAATCTCACCAAGTGAAGAGCTTTGGACAAGTGGTCCTCATGCTTTTCTCAGTCTTCCATAAACTATCGCCTCTGCTTTCATTCTACTAAACCTTTACTACTTCACAGCCTTCCTCCTAATCTGTTTCATATCATGTCTATTGATATGAATAGGCCTATGAGGACATGGTTCAGTCTCTATATCATATAGTAAATTTGGTGCCAAATTTCCAAACGTCAATTGTAAGTTCTCTCAAAATCCTCTAGTGAACAATGGGTTTCAGCCACTTACAATGCTCTTGGCGCATAATGGAATCACACTATCCATTCCACGATAACTTGACTAATTTAGATCGTTCTACTGGACTTAAAGAATTTAAATCTAACATTCTTTGTCAATCTATCAACTGTTACTCAAATGCTATCATATTCTCTTCTTATTCTTGGCATTCCATCGCTATTTATTCCCAATCCACTCGGGAATCTCAAGCGGTTGTAGTAACAACTTGACTTCTTCAATTCAGCATTTACTAGCTGACGATTTATTCATCTTAAAATGATTTCCAGACGTCCTTCCTCATCCCACCCTAATAAAATGCCTTCCTCTTATCACGGTGCATTTTATTATCATTGCTATTTATGGTCAATCTTGAATGAGAGCACTCTCCTGGTGCCTCATCCCTCAACCCATCGGCATCGTGAACATATAATATCTCATCCTTACGAATCCAACAATCTTAGTTAATTCCACACCACATCACCTCTATAGGCACTACTCATCCATTTAACTTAGCTGTGATCTCCACTAGTCTAGCTTCATGCCTCTGACTAGTACCGATCCATTATAATGGTTAAGTGGCCATCATCTTTGGCACTAGCTTACCTCAAGTTCTGAAGTCTTCACCAACAATGAACTCTAGAAATGTCCACTCTAGGAATATCGCTCCCAAACCTATAAATCATCCACTCAAAGCATCAAAAACCGCATTTCTCTTACAGATGCATAGGAAAAGTCAAAGTCGTAGGAGACTAATAACTCTAACCATTGATGCTGGCGAATGTTAAGATCCTTCTCGGAGAAGAGATGCTTTAATGATGTGGAGCCTGTGAACAAATCAAACCCCTCTCCTAATAGATAGCGCCTCTAAATCTCCAAAGAAAATACTATAGCTACCAACTTCAGATTAGGAGCTGATACTTTCCCTCGTACGGTTTCAGTTTTCAACTAGCATATACGAAAATCTTATCTTTTGGTATCAATACCGCACCTAATCAAGTACCACAATCATGTGTGTACTATCGACTCCTTATTCCCATTTGAAATGAGTAACATCGGTGCACTCGTCAACTCCTCTGTCAGACTAACTAACGTTGGTCCACACTTTATGTCCCAAATAAAAAGTTTGATTCTTTTCGTCAAACGGTTAACGGTTCTGCTACCTTTGAGAAATTCTGGGTAAAACATATATAACATCTCGCCAATCCAAGGAAACTTCTCATCTGTAGCACTTTTGGGTCTATTACAATCCTGGATTGTCATAACTTATAGAATCAATAACAACGTCCCACTCTGAAACAATGTGACCCATTCCCTCCTACCGTAGTGATACTTCGAAGACTTCATCATTAATCAATGTTTTATCAACACTCTAACTTAATTAACATTCGTTTCTTGTGCTCCTTTTTCGCCCATGAGTGAATAAAATTATCATCAATGAGCATAAGCATGGACTTACTCAAGTGATCCCTTAACAAAGCATGCCGACATGTTGGTTATCCTGAACGGCATAACCAACAAATCAAAAATCAAGGCAGTGCATGAAATGTTTTGTTCAGAACACTCTCTAGATACTCTCAGTGGATGAAACCCCATCGCTAGGTCCAACTGGGAGAACACCTTCGCGTTATAAAGCTGACTGAACAAGCCATCAATAAGTGGGAGTGGATACTCGTTCGCTATCTCTTTCAGCTTACGATAATCATCATGCAACCTCAAAAACCATCCTAGTGGCGAACATTAGATGCATCTCACTTAAAACGTGCTACTACAAATATACTCACGCCTCAATAGGTCATCCACTTGCACCTTTAGTTTCCTACGCTCTTTGGGCATCATATTTCTTCTTAGACATAACTATTGGTCTAACACCTCTAACCAGTTCGATGCAGAATTCTATCCTATACAGTGGTAACCAGGTCACTTCAACAAATGTGTTCGAACACTCTCTAGCTACATGCACAGATGACAACTCATCGTGTGGGATATTAAGCGAATATAGAAAGCTAACCATCATGTCATCATCATATGAACAGCCGAACACTACGTTCCGTTCATCGTCAGTCCCTATTGTCGCCAACGGCCTCTTACAATCTGCCACTATTCCATACTCCTTCAACCAATCAATTCCCAAACTATAATACCAAACCCAATTAAACCCCAAAACAATCAATAAAAAACAACAAACATCCATGATGATAAGGTTAAATTTAGAAAAACCATGGATAGCAGTTCTTAGTCCCCAACAAGTTTCGTCATAATTTAAAGGTCGGTCAACAATCTTAGGTCTCAATCCCAATCTATCTATAAATCACTAGATATGAAGGAAAGTGGAACATCGACGTCAAAATAAAATATGTATACAATTCCATAAATGGAAAGCATACCCAAGAGATGCCTTTCCCTTCTCTTTTGTTGATGGAGCACCTGACAAATCATAATGGCATTTAACGCATATGCTTCCATTATATGTTCCCTACTCAGCTTATTTGGGACAATCCTTCAACACTAGGTACATGCTCTTACATCATAAAGCCTTTCCAATCAACTTCTAGAAGCTTTCATTAATATGATCAATCAGTCGCTTCCCAAGATGATCACTTAACCCAATGATAAATTTTTCATTCTTTCTAAATGGAGAATCAATGGAAGATAGACTGTACTTCGACAGCACATTGAGTTCGTCCACATACCCCGATACAAACACATTGCCTTATTTCAAGTTGGTGAACTTCCTAAGTAACATCGGCGTTTGTAAAGTCAAGATAAATTTCTCTCCAATGCAAGAATTGAAGCTATAAGGACACTTCACCAATTCATTGTTCGTCCCTGGAGTCATCTAGAGGTAAACTTCTACCTCATTGCATCATCTAACTCCAAGTCATCGAAGATCCTTTGGCAAATATCCATCCCGTCTTGCACCTCAATAGCCAAATCTGTTCCGAAGGAATAGTCTGCCTCCTAGACTCATGTAGTATTTATATAGCTCGGAAAAGTCGACTCTAGTAGTTTGCATTTAAGCACCATAATCATTTGGAGAAACTTGGGTATTCTAGATTAATGTTTCACACCATCTTAGCAAACATATTATGTAAATCAAGATTAGTGGTCCCCAATCCTGCCCACTCCTATACTCCAGAGATGGAGTCAATAGCAACATTTCTTGTATTCTAGATCACTATTAATACATAATAAGAATAATCAGTCCCTCATAGAGAAAACTGCATCAATACTGCTCGTGTGTGGAATACAACTTACATATTATATATACTACTATATAGTTTTGAAAACCAAAACATATAATTAATATGCACTCTCTCGTATATAAGTATACTCTCGATCCAGTCTAAGGAGACAACTCCTACCCTATCTCTATTGGATCATGGTATCAACTTAGGTTAATCACGTAACCAAAGCTTTAATATCAAATGTAACTACTAGCCAACACCTTCGATGCTCATATAACCGAATAGTGCACTGCTCGAGCATTCAGTTGATGTAGGACGATTGTCAAGGGAAAGGAATAGAAGTAAAGAAGAGAAGTATACAAGAAGAGAACATAATAGAAAAGAAGAGAAAGAAATAAAAAATTACACAATCACATTACTTGTCGTATATCTCATAGAAAATCGAATAAAGTATAACGGTATCATAGATATAAAATAGGCGAGATAGTAACAACAACATGAACCATGAAATCAGAGTACACAGGCTTATACAATTATATAAAGAAGTAATAGAGTTTATACAAGTAATAAACTCGCCGATAAACTTTCTCTAGTAATAGTAAGTCAACATTGTCAAGGCTCCATAGTGTCACAGCGGAATAAGCAAAAATAAGCCCAAATATAAGTGTGAGAAAGCATCGCCTCCTGCTAGTCCATCTTTAGAACTCCATGTACTATTTACACTTACTTTCCAATCTACTCAGTTAAGAGTACCTAAGGTAATAAGAAGCAAAGCATAAAACCTTGAGTAAGACAAAAGTCCACTATGAGCAATAAATAATTTCAAAACACTATAGAAGTTGGTATAGTATATAGAACATAGGGTATAGAGAATCATTGCTGACTTGTCATTGCATCCATAGAGTTAGCATATGGCATTGAATATATACTACTTTACATCATAGCCATCAAGGGTGTATTATACATCAAAGTACTAAGGGTGTCTATATATCTGCATCTATAACATCTAAACCTTGTGATATCCCTAAGGTGATAAATAATCAAGCAAACATAGCATCCATCATCAATCATCACAATTGGATGTATGACATTTGTATGACCACCCCTATAGAGTTAAGGACTACTCAATGTTCCGGTTTCGCGATACTCGGACCCATGCCACTCAAAAGGCCAGAAACCGGATTGCGTACCCCATAACAGAGGGTAGACGGGTAGAAACATCATGTGATTCGAGGCATACTCCATAACCTCATGCGATGTATCGTGGGAATAACCCATAATCCAACACATACCGTTACTTTTTGAGTACACATCGAAACCTACGAATATCAATAATCCTTTTGCACACGTCGTCCATAGCAGAGCTCATTTTGGAACTGTTTCTACGACTCATATCATGAAGTTATTATAGTCACGAACTACTGTAGGAAACCATCATTAGTCATAAAGTGTTATCATGCGTCCCACAACCTCCCTCCAACAGTCCCCTCAATACAACTCATAGTATACCACTCTGCATCTCGAATTATAGCTATCCATTATTGAATTCGTCACTTTCCATCATGGAATCATCATTGCCGAATCAAGAAGTCATCGCATCAAAATGTCACATTTTCACTTCATCTGCAAAACCACTCATCGAAGTGCCATAACATTAATCAAATATCGAATGAACAAACCATCACTTCATTCTCCTCAAAGCCTCTCCGTCGTCCACTTAAAAATTGGCCAAATAGGCAATATCGATAGAGGTAGATATTGACCATTATATAGTAGTTGTTAAGGACCACTTTGGTCGTGTACATAAAAAAAATAGCTAAGTACAAACCAAATGAAAACATCCAGCATCCATCTTTGAAGCACATCCTTAAGTCCATTCTTCGTCTTTAGCTCAATTAATGTGCATAAAACTCTGTGCATGAAATCCTATCCTATGGGATATTTTCTAATAGTATATCCCCTTCGAACATCATTTTCAACCAACTAAGCAAACAGGAATACATGCAACCAATAAGCATATAAACATGTATAATAGCCTACATATCTATATTAACACACATCCAATACATCCAAGCAACCATTGTGGGATTAATATAAAAAATAGCCTAAGTCTAGCAATATCGTCAAAATAGGCTGTTAATGGGAAAATTATGATATTTAATTCAAACCATTTAAAAACACTTTTAAATTTTTTTATAAAATAATATGTAGGTTTAAATATTTAGAAATCATGTTTTAAAGTTAGAAATCATTTCAAAACATTGTTTTAATATTGTACTAACAAGTATAGTATAGTGAGAGATAATATAACTCACCTTACTAAAACACTATCAAGTCCTAGAGCTCTCTATCATGAGCGCAACGCAAGAAATGGCATCCAAAAAGGATCTTGTATGCAAAAGATACGCGTATTATAAGAAACAACATTATTTAAATAATTAATTAACTCAACATATAATTAATTTACCTTAATCACTCTAATAATTCTTCTTCCCCACTTACATTCTCCAGGTCATGCACATTCGTGCATATCAACCAGACAAACGTACACCTTCTATCCTTGTTTACATCTTTGATACTTAACGAATCCCTACACCACCTTCACCTGCGTGCTCCACTACTCAATTTCTCCACGATGCACAGCCTGACTCGAAGCTCGGCTCTCCCTTTTATTCATGACCTGGGCAAGTAAATGAAGGAAAAGAAAATGTCACATATCACTAGAGTGAGCCGCACCTCATGAAATCATCACCATTTGAGCTCCTCGACCAGTGAAAAATGGAGTTGCACTCAATTTTGTCTAAAACCCCCTCGTTTCTTAACAAAGTCAAACCCTAGTTTGGCTGTTACACACGGCGACCAATCCTATCACCACCGCAAGTCACGTCGGATACATAGGTGCATAGCCCTCCTCCCTGTAATCCCAACAAACCCAGTTTCGTATTTTTGTTGTTAAGCGGATTGCTTGATTCAAATTTTAGAATAATATTGGAGGAGGCAACAATTTTTTTTAATGTAACAGTAGCATGTGTAGAGTGGAAGAAAGTGTTTTGGGTGAGGGTTAATTAAATAATACTTTATTTAATTTATTTGAATTTATTTTCAAATAAATCGTTGTATATTTTGAGTTCGTGTGATCATAAGATGCGTCTGATCGCAATGAAATTCTTCTACATATATCACCTTATTTTTCCGGTCCCAATGGTATAAATTTCATCTATTCGAGGTAGTGCTCCAACATGATAATTTTGTGCATTTCTAGATCATTTTTGCTATTGGATTATCCGATCTCCAAATATAACGATGCTTACACTCATTTTAATTTGCAATGTCGATCCAAACTTAACGAAAGTGGCGTTGAGTCCCGATTCGATCATATGCTAAAAATCAAAATTTGGGACTTTTAAATAAATTAACGATTCCGTATTTAAATCAATTATTTAAATACCCAATCATTGTATATACGGGTCATTACAGGGGCCGCCCTTACATCCACCGGCTCCTTTCGTGGATCCATATCTTTATGAAATTTAGCATGTCATCCAAGCCAGGGATTAAGCGATGGTTGCTATATGTCTATGGATTTGATGAAGAATTCAATTTCTGAATCTTTTCCTTTATCGTGTCATTTGGCTTCTCACAACTCAAAGACATACCACTCCATTCCCATACTTTAATCTCCTTGGATGGTTCCATTTCCAGTCTCTGTAGGGTACTTCATTGTTAAGCACCATGGGGATAGAGCCACCCTAAAGCTAGCGAGGGCCGAACGGCCCAAAATGGCATTATTTGTTGAGTATGTGTCCATCACAACAAAGGTCTGAACCATATTCTCTTGCGGTCACCTTCTCCAATCGATACATCCGAGAGGCTCAACTGCCTCTCTAATGAATCCCTGAATTCGGGACATACACGACCTTAGATCTTGACCGTCGATCATTATTTATTCTAAAGCTTCTTGAACAAGATACTGACTAAACTTCCAGTCAATAAGCACCTTTTTTACAGTCGTCGGTCTGATAGTGGCTGTTATCACTAGGGAATCAATAGCCGGCGTTTCAACCCCTTCAACACCGTGGTTTCTGAATATGATATCATCTATGATCGTCTTTTGTTGCTTTGTTGGAGCTTAATCTTTGACGGAAAAGCAGCTTTCATGCTCTACATGTTTCAAGTAGCTCCCGTAACTTTCTATTTCATTCCAGCTTTTCACGATTGGATATGGTCCATCTGTTATAATATTGATAACAATTCTTTTTTCAAACTACCTAGGATCACCATCGCAAGATCCAGCTTGACTCTGTGGAGATGCTTGCCCTTAGGGTTGAACATTCCTACCCCGCTATCCTGCCATGAATTAAGTCTTCAATCATATCGCATAGATATCTGCATTTAGCGGTGTTGTGATTATGTGTCTCATGGAAATGAAATTTTTTTTCCAAACATCATTTCTTACTCCCTCTGAGTTGTTCTCTTATAAATTTCATTGCCTTGCGTTGCAAGGAATATATTTTCTACCGTGTCGTTTAAAGGTGTGTAATTTTTGTGCTTGGGAAACCTCTAATGCTCCTAAAAATCTTGATTCCCTCCTCCGACACTTTGATTTCCTCGCTTTTGGTTATTATTTTTGCCTCCTTCATCAATTACTACACTCCTAACATTTCCATCGGTCTATTTCATGGCCACATTACTCTGCACTACTTCAGCGGACTGCCTAACAGCTACTTCCGCCTCTTCTAAGTGTAGAAATTGTGTTTTCTTTCCATAGAATTCTTCCATGGTTGGTGGTGGTTTCATCTTCAACCACCAACCTAATATCATTCCTAGATGAACTCCCCTGATTAACGCTGTCAACACAATATCCTCTTTGGCATTGCTTACCTCGGTTACAGCTGTATTAAACCTTCCTACGAAATTTTCAAAGATTCGCCTAGATTTTGAAAGATACTCGAAAGAGACATTACATCTTTTGGGCAGGTGGTATGTAGTCTTAGCTACTCTATAAACTTCCTGGCCAATTTGGCAAATGAGGATATGGATCTCAGTGCAAGCCGAGTAAACGACATTGTAGCTACTTCACTAAAGAAAATCGGGAAACACCTATATCTTACAATATCAGGTACTCTGGCATAATCCATGTGCCAGCCATACTTAAAAAGGTGGCTCCCAGTATCTACCATTCCATCATATAGTGGCGTCGTCGACATTATGAACTTTCAAGAATACTTTTCTCATAAAATATAATCTGCAAATTGGTTTTTACTAGAGATGAACCCTACTCATCATTATTTATGTGTTGGTTCTATATACTAGCCTTCTTACCATCTCAGCGATATATTCTAGTTCCGCTGTGTTGACCGAACGGTGGTAATCAATGCCTGACCGGAGCATTTGTCCCAATAAATAGTCTCTGGTCGTTCAATGATTCTTGGGCTCTTCTATCTCTAGGAGAATCGCTCGTCTAGTCGTGGATCTTTTACGATCTTGTGAAGGTTCATTAGGGTCTATTTGGACTCCATCATTTGAGTCATAAACAACTTAATTGTCATATAGATTCAACTAGGACATCATCAGTGGATTGAATTTCAGTTTGGATTCGATCTGTGATTTAGGATTAGGACGAAGTTGTGATGCTGGATTGATTCCAATCTAAGGTCCAACAAGTTGAATTCTTTTGTTTACTTGCTTCAACGTCCCATCCACCCTTCTTCTCATCTTCTACTTCCAATCTCTGCGATTCCTTTCAAATGAGGAAGAATTTCTTTATTTGAATCAAAAGACGATATTACCTTTCTGCTCTTCTTGCATCTTTGGGATAGTTGGATCATAAATCCATATTATCCTTCATCTGCTTCATCATAGCTTTTTGGTTTTCTGTCAATTTCCTATTCATTTCCAGCATCATTCTATCAAAATCAAATCGAGTTACCATCTCCGGTGCACTCAAGATCTCTACAGCAATGGGTTAGTTTCATTCATATCCATGTTGGGAACATTCATTCTCAACACCATTAGTGGGTTTGGAAGCAATGGAATTTTCTTTTCGAGGTGCCATTTATTCTTACGGATCCTATGGTAGATACAATAGGAATCCGATTAATCAAGGATTTGATAACGATGAAAAAACGGATCTAACCAATGGATAAAGATATCCAAAGTTCAAAAGTACATCTGAGGGGTGAGAAATTTGAAGTTCTCTTAATAAAAGCACCAAAAATGTTTGCAACAAAAATGTGAAAAAAACCCAAATAGATTTTAGAGGATAATTAAATAAAGAAAAATGAAATGAAAATGAGTGGAGATAACACATAACAATTTATAATGGTTCGACAAAGCACTAGCCTGTGTCCACCCAAACTTTGTTAATGATTGTTAAGGAATTTTACAATTACAATCTTATGGTTCGATAGTTTCAGATCAGATATGATCCAGGACTTTGCTATTATAATACATAATTTTAGAATACAAAAATGTAGGTCCCGAATTAGTGCTCTTCATCTTTTATTTATAGCTAGAGATCAGCGGATTTGTCTTAACCATGTTCTCCCCTTGTTCCCCACATCCAAGAGCAGTTGGCTTAAAGAGATCATGGCTAGATCAGTTGGCATTGTTTTGGTTTGGGACCGATCTAAGGTCTTCGGTTTGCTAGCAAACTGAGGGTCTCAGTTCGGCTTCAATCCGAGACTTGAATTTGGTCTGGTTTTTTCTCCATGTGCTCTTAAGTTTCATTAATTGGTATTTAACATCATGGTCTGGAGACAATTTGAGATATAGGATCATCGTAGTCTGAATTCCTTATCTTAGATATGATTTTATGGATTGGTGACGAACCATACACCTGGGTTTGAAATTTTTTGGATTCATCTTAAATCTGGATGGGTTGGGCTGAGCTTGATCTTGTGAGCCCCTTAGCCCAAGACTTAGTCTTGTATCCTTTGCTTCAGCCGCTTTGTTTCCTTGGCTTACATATGATTATTATTACATTTGGCGAGTTATTTGGTTATGTTTCTGAGCTGAATAGAATTTTGGTTCCAGGGTCCTTGTTCTACACTTTTGGTCTATTCTCTATCCAATTGGTCGTTCCGAATCATTCAAATATAGCTTGGTAAAAAAGCTGGATAATGCACACACATATACAAATTAATTATAACTTAAGCCTTAGGTCGAAGTTCAGGCTATGCCCAGAATTTGGTAACTGATTGACCATTGGTCACTTGAGTGGTCGACTGACTCAAGTGACCTTGTCAATAAATCGTAGTTGTTTTTTGGGGTTTAATTAGTTCGTTCACTATTCTATTAATTACGAAATTTTAGTTACAGTAAACCGTTAATCACAATGAACCCTATCTTGTTAATCTACAATCTTCAACATTTTCAATTACTATTCCTAACAATTTCACAAGCATGTTTGTTGTCAAAATGAATTAAATTAGGTTTAGAATTAGTATATATCGGTCTATATTCAATTCAACAAAAGGGGTATTTAAGCTAAACCAATTTTTATCCAGCAGATTTAGATTAGACAAGAATCATATTCAAATAGGTTAAATTCTTATTCAATTTAGAATCTGTTACAATTACTAGATAAATAATATTTCCAATTTAACCAAAACAAATTCAAGATCAAATAGGGTATAATTAAACTACATCACATATAAATCTCCATATTAATTATAAACCCACTCACCTCTAAAAAGCTATCCCTTTCCTAAAGCTTTGAATTACCTTCACTTGGTGTAGATTTCCCCTTGATTTGATTTAATTTCTTCTTTTTCAATCTCCTGAATTTAATAATAATTTGGTTTTGAAGAAAATTTGGTTTGAGGAGAAAGAGATTTGGATAGAATATGGACGTACTGCTTGCTGCTAATGAATTAGGGTTTAGGGTTACTATCCTATTTATAGGGGTAGAAAGCAACTAGAACTATTGGATCAAATATTATCAAATCTGGGCAGTTCGGCCTACCCAAACCCTCGTGTGAAAGTAATGGTTAGTCGATCGCCTGGTTTGGAGTGGTCAATTGGCAAGAGTCGATGGTCCAACTACTAGTGTCGATGGTAGAGCTTTCCTTATTTAAATATTTATTTATTTAATTAATTTTTTAATTAATTTTGATTTCTAATTTCAAATGTAACTTTTTTCATACTAGCTCCGATTTCAAAATATTATATATGAAACTTGTCCAGAAAATCACTATGAATGCAACAGTGCAAGTTTCATAGCCTATATTAATGCCAACAATGGATCAACACTTAAGAATATATTGTAGAGAACCTGTGAGACCTAGATTTAGAAGATAGTAGTAGAAATAAAAGGAAAATAGCATAAATAAAGAAGAGACACAAGAATTTTATAGTGGTTCGACAATCTATGGCCAACGATCACTTTATAGCTTTATTGCCTATTGATTTAATGTTGTTTGCTTGAGATTGCAAGTGGTTTGAGAAAGAATAAATCACAAGTACATGGATCAGATAGATTCTAAGTCCTAGAATTGGCTAGATTAGTTGCCTTGGTGAAAAGGAAGGAGATGAAGAAGAGACAGAGCTTTCGTGTAAGGTCATCGAGGGATTGCACAATAAACATTCTGCATTGAAGAATGAATATTTCTTCATGCATTGCTCGGAGGGATTTAATCCCTTGTGGCTTACCGGGAGTAAGATCCTTTTCCCTTTGTCTATATCATGCCGGAGTTTCAAAGTTTATAACCATATCCCTTTGCAGTCCTGCCGAGATGTGTCCATGGGGATGAGCATAAGAAAATGCTCAACGATTTGAAGGCTGTGGCAAAGAACCAGCGGACTGTTGAATTCCTTCTGATATATGACAACGTATGGGAATATGGCCAGCTTCGTCCGGGTAGATCTAATGGTACCGAGTCTCTAGCACCGATCAGCTCCACGTTCTATTGCCATGACTTATAGCTCCGATGAGAATGGTCAGGGAGATGCAGCCTGCTCATCGAGTGGAGCTAAACTCGAAGAAGCTTTCGAAGTTGATGCAGATTTTCCTTCAGTAGAAGATATTCTAAGGGATATGGATGAAACACGTAGGATGTCCTCGATCCCATAAGAAGACGAGTCGATCTAAAGGGGAAAAGGGAAATAATTGATGGTTGCGAAGGAGGAAGAGGCTACAGATGACGACGACGACAATGATTTTAATGCCATTATGGAAGGAGATGAGTCCTATAGTGAATCATCGACGATAAGCCACGATCTCCCCAACTTGCCTTCTCTGGAACTACTAACTACCAAAGCATTAAGTCTTGAAATTCATATTTCTCTTCCTCCAGAACAACTAATTATCGAGACTTCTCATTCACTTGGAGGTCAAGTTGCAGAAATTCTAGTGGGATATACGCCACATATGCACCCTCTAAGAGATGTCTCTATTAATTTAAGCAAATTTCGGGAGTTCACAATTATCGAGAAGATAAGATAGATTGGTTCGAATATCAACCTATCTTCAGGTGTTCACATTAGCAAGGTAGACTTTGACTTTGAAACCATGCCAATACGGTCGGTAGAGCATATAGGAGGTTATCGACACTACACACTCCACTTTAGGATCACGAACACACATTCTATATTGAGTAAAGGTCTAAAGTTCTAGTATTAACTCCATTCTCTTCTTGTTTTAGGTTCCATGGGTCATGGACTATTCAATCTGCTATAAAAACATTCCAGTTCTTATAGAGAACGAACTCCAGAATCTGCTCATTACCCCTACCATGAAACTGAAGAAGAGAGAAGAAAAAGGATAAGGAAGCAGAGGATGAAGCCTGCCACGTAAAGAGAGATCGAGAGAGAGGTGAGAAGAGAAGAAGGGATGGTGAAGGTGACGCCCTCGGTGATACTCACAAGCTCCACAAGGACTCCCATGATCATCGTGGGATTACATCATCCTTCACTCCTCCCCGCTCTGAAGCTCAAACTACTACAATGCAAAAAATTCCATCCTCTCTGGCCATAACTACTATTGCTGCTCCTAGTTCTTCTAAATATGGTAAGAAGTACGAACTTCCGTCGGGTTCATCTCAGCTTCAGGCTGCTTTCCCACATCTATTTTTATAGGGAGTCAAATTCAATCATATCATAAAAGCTATAATAAGGCTACTTTTCTTCAAAATCTCGAGGCAGTCAGCAAGGACTTAGAAGCTGAGTTTAATGGCAATGCATGTACGAGCTCTCTTTGATGTGAATCGAATCAGTCACTAACAAATTATTTCGTTTGAGGTAGTGAGAGATGATTATGATAAGAGGATCAAGGATCATGATAATGAAATAGCTCAACTAAATCTTGATAGGGAGGTTGACCTAAAGGGAAAGGCTGAGAGCGACAAATTACGGATGGAAGCGAGATGCGCTCATGATATAGCACTCCTCATGATTAAGGATCAACTTAAAGACGCTCATAGGGAGTCTTTCAAGTTGAAGGAGCAAGTCACCGAGCGAGAGAATGCCATCAAAGCTTGAGATCAAACTATCGTCGAACAGGCCACGGAACTAGCTTGACTCCATGTGGTGAACACAAAATTAGTCATAGAGAGAGAATAGGTCGAATCTGCTAAGATGGCCATCAAGTTTGATGGTTACTCTATTAGAAATTTCGGACCTTCAAAATGCTCACGATGATATAATGACTTAGACAGATGCGATCATGCTTCACTTCTATACTTGAACCGTCATGAATAAGGGAAGTATAAGGTAGCTAGGAGATGATTACTGTTTGCGCCAAAATTGGTCACAAACACCCGGTAGTTGATACTTCACAATCACAGATCTCAGATGAATAACAAGTATGGAGATCACTCAGAAAATTCAAAAGAAAACAGTAAACAACACAAAATTTATAGTGGTTCGGTCATCTGGCCTACGTCCACTTTGAACTTGGTGACTTTATTGATATTCACTTGGTGATTTCAGTGAATTACAGCAGATTACAGTAGATATTTACTCTAAAATTTGAGTACAATAGTAATGGTGAAGTGTGACATGGAATCCGGCAAAGTCTGGATGCTTCAGAGTTGAAAAGATCCATTTTTGTAGGCTTTAGGGCGCTATTTATAGGTGTAGGAGGCTGATATCTCGCTCAAACTTCGGGAGACTCCTTCTGGCATGTGAGTGGGCCCACGCGATCGATCCCACCAAGTTTCAACTCAATCTATGATCAATACGAACCGGTTTCATATCGATCAAGGAATGGTCCAATCGGTCTGAAACTTGGTAGGAACATTCTTTAGCTTGTATGTAATCTCCTGTGAAAATTTCATGGCATTTGGACAGGTGGATCCCGAGTTATGATCGACACAAGATGATGTTCCTCGGAGTACTGTTTGATTCGAATCCATGGCTTCGAATCGACCCACTTCGAATCGATAATGCACGTGACCATATGGCGATGTGGCACGCTCTCCTCGCACCGATCCTCTTTTTGCTCCGAGTTGATCGTGTCGTATCCATGAGTTTCGCCTCATTTGTATCGAGTGCTGTTACACAGTTCGAATCAATCAACCATGTGCACCTCGTATCGATTCGCAGTATGTTTATTTCAAATCGAGATAGATGGCTTAGATTGTATCAATGGTGGATTTGTGATGGATACGAACTTAAGCTACCTGATGGATTCGAATAAACACCTCCTTCATGGGTATGAACTAGACATTGGGCGAATCGATACGAAGCGCGTTACTGGTTGATAGATGCAGAGTTGATCGATACAAAACAGTTGCTTGAGGATGGATGTGAAATTGATCGATACGAACGAAAACACGAGGAGGGGTACAAATCTAATCGATTCGAAATATGGCTCAGCGATGGATACGAACCGTATGGACACGAAATCAGAGCTTATTGATGGATATGAAACCAAGGTCGTTTCCTCCAAATTGCATCGATCATAACTTGAACATACGAACTCGGATTGACCTGAAATTTGGAATGCTGGTTTCCATGGCTACGCTTGTTGTGTCTTGTCGGTTGTAGCCTGATCCGGACTCGAACAAAATTCATCGATATCCATAGCGAACCTGCATATAATCCATCTTCGTGACGAACTGTCTTTGGTTTTTGGTTAATCTTTTGATATCACGGCCTTGCTAAAGGGCGGGATAACACTTGCCCCATTAAAGATGCCTTACGGTAGGAAGGTGTGTTTTGTAATGCCGTACGCTAGATGTTCATATCCTGTAGATGACCTGCAAACAAATTGATAGTCTTATCTGACCAAAAACGACGATCGTTCGGGATCATGTGTCGTTTGAGGTGATATGCGACCGTTCGTGGTTGGATGCCATTTCACGGTGTATGGTGATCGTTCGCGGTCGGGGTGCCGTTCGAGGCGATTTGTGATCGTTCGCGATTGAGTGCCATTCGAGGCAAATTGTGGCCGTTCGAGGTCGGATGGCGTTCAAGGCAAATTGTGACCGTTTGAGGCTGGGTGTCGTTCTTGGCGAATTGTGATCGTTCGAGGTCGGATGTCGTTCGAGGCATATTGTGACCGTTCTAGGTCGGGTGCCATTCATGGCGAATTATGACCGTTCGTGGTCGGGTGTCGTTTGTGGTGAATGAGTGTGCTGAGGGGGACTTAGTATTATCGATACCAGATTTCACGTTCGAGTGGGTTTCTGGATCGTTTGTCAAGACGGCTTATCGCTATCTCAGAGCATGCCTAAGGACCATTCGCGACCTCGTACATGTGTAAGAAGCTTAGCCGTTTCAGAATTATCAAAACTAAATATCCATTCAACCAAGATTTCAACAGAAATGTCCAACAAAATCAAATCCAAACATAGGAAGTAAAAAACAAAAGCAAAACAGCGACGTCAGAGCGCAAACACCTACATCGATATGATTTATAGTTGTATCAGAGCATGCCTGAGGATTGTTTGTCATCCTGTACATGTGTAAACAACTTAATCGCGTTGGTGTGGAGTTTGCCACTCGTCCATCATTATCTCAATCAATTGATAATAAGTTGACGCCTCGATCCTGAGCCGTCTTCAGTTGGTGCAGGCAATGGTCGTTCTTGTTCCACCGTTGTGGCCCTCCTTCTCACATATTGCGATTGCAAACCGTTTCGGATATGCCCCTTGACTTCATCTTTCAAGTGTCTGTAGTCGTTTGTGCTGTGACCATTCAACTCATGGAATGAACAATACTTGCCTGACCCTCTCTCGTTGTCAGTCGGATCTCTCCTCATCGGCTTTTGATAAGGAATCTGTCCCCTGGTGTCCTGGTAGATCCGTTCCAAAGTTTCGTTCAGCTTCGTATATGAGGTGAATCTTGGTTCTTTTCGTGGACTTGTTGATCTATTGTCGTTATCCTCAGCCTTTCGTTTCCCTTTGCTTGTTTCTGCACCTTTCTCAGGAGGATTTCCACCTTTGATTGCATAAACGTCGATTCCTTCTCCTTCCTCTCTTTCGGCATTCGCTTTCTCTAACCATGAAAATCCTTCGGCCTCATGATAAAATTCCCCTAGATCAATAAGGGGATCTCTTGTTAGCGAGTTCTTGAATTCTGTGCCATTATCTATGCTTGATACAGCTGCCATCAAGACCATGGACGGATAAGGTCGATCCACCGATGTTGCAGCTGCATTTAACCGCATCAAAAAGCTTCTCAAAGACTCCCCAGCTTTTTGTTTCAGTGCTGCCAAACTCATCACATTCTTGGGTCTCGAAATGCAGACCCTGAATTGCCTCATAAACCTTTCAGTCAAATCATTCCATGTCGCGATAGATCCGCTCTCCAGTTGCCTAAACCATAACGCCGCAATATCTGCCAAGTACAATGGGAAGCACCGTGCCATGACCTCCTCTGATGCTCCCAGCACTTCCATATGCCTCATATACTTTGTCAGATGAACCATAGGGTCTGTCCTCCCATTATACATATCCAATGATGGTAGCTTAAAATCTGGTGGGTTCCTAGCTCGCCTGATTACTGTGGTAAAAGGACTTCTATTCACATCATCCAAGTCTTTGTTTACCAATCCGCCACTCATAGCCCGTCTGACCATCTTCGCCAATCTGTCATTGTCTCCTAGTTGTAGTCCTCGTCCATTGCCTTCGACATGTCCCCCGAGTTCACGAGCGAATCCTGGAATCTATTCTCTTGGCTGAGCTTCCACTTCTCTGCCAATGCCGTGCTGTTCGAATCCACCCGATGTTCTTCTTGGTATTGGGTCAATGTGCACTAGGTGAGTGCCCCTAGCTCTGGTGCCGCCTCAACAGATCCTGCTCCGTTTTGAACTCCAGTTGCTCCTTGATTCTGCGCTCCAAGCTGTCCAACCTGTCGAAACAAATTCTGGATCATTTCTTCTTGTCTTCTCATCATCGTCTCCATCTCATCCCTGGTGATGAAGATCGATGTCTGATTTGCACCTGAAGAAGCCTTTTGACTCCCTTAATGTTGACTTCTTTCTACTCTTTGTCTTCTACTTGATTACCTTGTCATAGCTTTTCAGATCTGAACCCTTAAACCTTCAATTTTAATTTCCAAGCGATAGAATTCCTTAGTTCAATTCTCAAGTGAAAACACCAAAGTGTTTGCGCCAAAATTGGTCACAAACACCTGATAGTTGATAATTCACAATCACTGATCTCAGATGAATAACAAGTATGGAGATCGCTCAGAAAATTCAAAAGAAAGCAGTAAACAACATAGAATTTATAGTGGTTCGGCGATCTGGCCTACATCCACTTTGAACTTGGTGACTTTTTTGATATTAACTTGGTGATTTCAGTGAACTATAGCAGATTACAGTAGATAACAACTCTGTAATTCGAGTGCAACGTAATGGTGAAGTGTGAAATGGAATCCGGCAGATTCTGGACGCTTCAGAGTTGAAAAGATCCTTTTTCTATAGGCTTCAGAGGGGTATTTGAAGGTGTAGGAGGCTGATATCTCGCTCAAACTTTGAGAGACTCCTTCTAGCACGTGAGTGGGCCCAAGCGATCGATCCCACCAAGTTTCAACTCGATCTGTGATCCATACGAACCGATTTCGTATCGATCAAGGAATGGTCCAATCGGTTTGAAACTTAGCAGGAACATTCTTTAGCTTGTACATAAGCTCCTGCAAAACTTTCACGACAATTGGACTGGTGGATCTCAAGTTATGATCGATACAAGATGATGTTCCTCGGAGTACTGTTTGATTCGAATCCAAGGCTTCGAATCGACCCACTTCGAATCGATAATGCACGCGACCATGCGACGACGTGGTGCGCTCTCCTCGCATCGATCCTTTTTTTGCTCCGAGTTGACCATGTCGTATCCATGAGTTTCGCCTTGTTTGTATCGAGTGCCGTTACACAGTTCGAATCAATCAACCATGTGCACCTCGTATTGATTCACAGTATGTTTATTTTGAATCGAGATAGATGGCTTAGCTCGTATCGATGGTGGATTTGTGATGGATACGAACTTAAGCTACCTGATGGATTCAAATAAACACCTCCTTCACGGGTAAGAACTAGACATTTGACGAATCGATACGAAGCACGTTACTGGTTGATGGATGCGGAGTTGATCGATACGAAACAGTTGCTTGAGGATGGATGCAAAACTGATCGATATGAACGAGGACACGAGGAGGGGTACGAATCTGATCGATTCGAAATATGGCTCAGCGATGGATACGAACCGTATGGCACGAAATCAGAGCTTATTGATGGATACAAAACCAAGGCTATTTCCTCCAAATTGCATCGATCATAATTTGAACATACAAACTCGGATTGACTTGAAATTTGGAATGATGGTTTCCATGGCTATGCATGTCATGTCTTGCCAATTATAGCCTGATCTGGACTCGGACAAAATTCATCGATATCCATAGCGAACCTGCATATAATCCATCTTCATGACGATCTGTTTTTGGTTTTCGGTTAATCTTTTGGTATCACGGCCTTGCTAAAAGGCGGGATAATAATTACCCCTGATCTCTTGTCATTGTTTAGGAGGAAGTACTGGGTAGGTTAGAGAAGGCCATGGAGGTTTAGTGGAAGATGAACTCATGGCCAGCTATCTCAGCTTCAAAGACATAAATTTTATTGTGGTTGATAGGGACATCTTAAGAGAAGAAAAAGAGAATGCTGCTATTAAAGTTACTGCTAAGGCTCATGTCTGCCCAAGCTCTTTAGGTTACATTGAGACATCTGCCCCTAAATCTCTAGAGTAACCAGTGATTGTTCCTATGTCCATAGAGTTTAGCTCCGCAACAGCCTGCACTCTCCCGATATCTAAAGCCCTACACAAGCTGTATATCCTTTCAGTCATTGAGAGACCCACTGTAATGGAAGCTAGTGATGGGGGTTTTAAAATTGAAGTTCACGTTCACACTTTTGGTTTAGGTATTTCTCTAGTTTCTTTGGTGTTCCGGTAGCTTCAGTTCACTCTGGAGTCCTTCACTAAACTATACAGCTATGTTTTTCAGCTTGTAGGTCATCCGTCCATTCCGTCTTTGCCTCCAACTGCTCAGGGCTCAATAGCCACTACTGTCTTTACTACTTCCACCATTATCTCTACCGTGGTTTTGAGCTCTATTTCTGTTTCTGATTCCAGCACTAAACCAGGCTCTAAGCAGATAGCAGCACTGTAGAGCTTGGAACACCCTTTTATGTCTCTAGATGAAGGTATTTAGATCATTGATGCTTTCGACTCATTTGTCAAAGAGATAACGACGAAGAGGGCATAAAATGAGGCCGAAGAAAAGATGAAGGTGAAGGTGGATCTAGGCATCACCAAGGCCATAGTTCTCCCGTTCACAATCAAGACTAGCATGCCGAAATCCAAGGACGTCTCCACTGGTAGATTTGAAGAACTTGATTCTAGTGCCTTAGAAGGGCATGCTCATTTTGGAAAGAAGAAGAGCGATAAGCAAAAGAAGATCACTCCCCGCTTGGGCGATAAAAAGTGATGATGTGATCAAGTGCCAGTGGAGTTTGTATGTTTTTGTGTTGATTGAGCCTGTTTGTATTTGTGTTGATTGAGTCTGTATGGAGTCTATACTTTTGCTCTTTTTTATTGTTGTTATGTCAATGGAGTATGTATTTCGCTTTTTCACTTCAAAACAGGCCAATATTGCACGGTTACGGCCCATGCAGCTTGTCTATGTACATAAGAAGACGTTAGTAATGAAAGGTTAGCTTTTCTTTTGTAACCTCTCTCATTTACCATTTCCTACATTTTATGTAATATGTCTATCTATAAATAACTACCCATGTATATAATATGATTTTCTATACTGGAATTTTCTATGCCGTATACCACTGTGTCTGTGTTATATCTTTACTTAGCACGACTTTGTGCATGTAAATAGTATTCCTACAGTTATTTATCATATTATATTACTTAGTCTATTGTGATTTGCCAAAATACTCCGTTTAGCGTAACAGAATTGTGATGTATCTCGGTTTAGCTCATCCCGATCAAGTGTTGGTGTATGTATGCCCCCTAGTCTACAGGGTTGGTTACTCCAAACACGAGGTTCAAGCAATTGGTTAAAGACCAGTTTTTTTGGATAACTCGTTTGGTTGCCCCAGTCTAAGTTGCACAATAGGCTCTATATCGAGAACCTAAGGTTCTAATGCTCGATTCTAAGCATTTCGTTCCTTGACTGTGGCTAAATTCTTCCAAGTTCAATGTTGAGATCTTGTTCACATATCAGTTTCTACCTTCAAAAACTTTTAAATAGCTCGAGTACTTGGACTTTCCTCTAATGTTGCTGTCGGTCTGGCAATTTGGACTTTTATTATATTGCTGGAGCAAAGCCAATTTCCACCAATCCTATGATAGGAAACTTTCCCGTCATTGCTGGAACAATGTTGGTAATTTGAAAATTTTAATGAGCCTTAGTGTTACGGGGTAACATCAATAACTAGAGGATAAAAGGATTTCCCAATGTTTCTAGGGAAACACTGTTACTTTGGAAATTCCTAATCGATTTCCCATCCATTCGGCGGTTTGGGGTTCTATACTTCCCTTCCCGAGATTAGGAAGTATTTTCTCGATCATGTGAAACATACTTGTGTTGCTCACAAGAACACCATTCCATCAGTTTTAGAAGTGACGTGCGGATTATTGATGGTGCACAAGCAGTATTGTGTGCTGGAATGCGGTTCCATCGGTTCAAGCAACATTGTGCGGCTTATTGGTGGTGCACATGGAGTTTTGCACACTTGAACGTGTTTCCACTAGTTCAAGCAGCAACATGTGGCTTATTGGACTTGAATGTGGTTCCATAGATTCAAGCAGCAGTATGTGGCTTATTGGTGGCACATAGAGAGTTTTGCGTACTTGAACGCAGTTCCATCGGTTCAAGCAGCAATGTGCAGCTTATTGTTGGTGCACAAGGAGATGGGCCTTCCCGGCATTTCTTGGGCAACATCAATACTTAGGAAGATAGAAAGTTTCCCTATATTGCCAGAGAAACATCGAGGCTTTTGAGGAATAGAAAGTTCCTGATGTTGTCGGAGTAACAACGACGCTTTGGGATGTAGTAAGTTTCCTGATGTCACCGGAGCAACACCGAGGCTATTGAGATAGTAAGTTTCCTGATGTCGCTAAAGCAATTTCGAGGCTTGTGAGATTATGGGCCTTCCCACATTTCCAAATACATGCTAGTTCTCAGAAGGCATGGATCAATTTTCCCTATCGATCCAACGGTTTGAGTCAATTTGCACTGTCGACTCCGCTATTTGGCTTATAAGAACGTGGTTCCATTGGTTCATGGAGCTAGCTTTGTTCATAAGGGGAAAATAAAAGGTCAAACCCTACCTATTTACAATTCCCCTAGTATCCCTAGATGGCTTATTTGTGAAAGTAGAAATACAAAGATAAATATTAAATGTTGTACTGCTGTGGCGAGTCCCTGTTCCAAGCACGGAGAATCGGGATTCCATCGATAATGACCAACTTGAAAGTTCTATCTCTAAGCTTATAGTCGATTATGTATGGTCCTTCCCAGTTTGGCCAATAACCTGTGAACCTAAAAAGATCCATTTTAGGATGAGATCTCCCACTTCGAAGGTACGGTTGCGAACCTTAGCACCGAAAAGTCATGCCATTCTTTTTTGGTAAGTAGTTGTCCTTAATTCAGCTTTCACCCACTTTACATCAATATGGTTGAGTGATTCGAGCAACAGCTGCTCATTCTCTTTTTAATTGAAATGACTTCTACGATAAGAGAGGACTTGGGGAACCACTGGTATCATGGCTACTAAACCATATGCTAAAGCGAAGGGAGAATGTCTAGTCGTAGATTTATGTGTCGTTCTATAATCCCATAGTGCAAGCGGAAGATCATCAACCCAATTTCCTTTTTTTCATCAACCTCTTCTTTATAGTGGATTTGATGATCTTGTTCACTATCTCCACTTGCCCATTTTCCTGCATATACGCTACCATGGAAAAGCTTTTCTTGATCGGGTGTAGAAGACCTTAAATCGGCACCCTCAAACCGAGTCTCATTGTCCATGATAATTTTATATGGTACTCCAAACTTGAAAATAATATTTTTAGTAACAAATTAATTCAATTTTTTAGTAGTCATTGTGCAAAGCAGTTTCGCTTCGATCCATTTTATAAAGTAATCAACTACAATGATATCGTTTTATCCCCTCCTTTTGCTATTGGTGGAACGCCGATTAGATCGATCCTCCAAACTGCAAACGACCATGGACTGACCATTTCTGTAAATTGCATAGATGGGGTTCATAGAATCTTCGCAAATCTATAAATTGGTCACATTGTCTAGAGTAGTTTATTACGTCTTGGTTTATTGTCGGCCAGAAATATCCATAGTGGAGAGCCTTTTCCACCAATGTTTGCCTCCCGATGTGGTCGTTGCTACTGCTTTCATGAATTTCCATGAGGATCTTCTTGGCTTTGCCTTTAGTCACACACCTGAGTAAGTGAGCAAAGAATCCTCTCTGGTATAGTACTCCATCATACATTATGAATTGTGGTGCCTTCCGAAGAAGCTTCTTCTGTTCGATTTCCTCTATAGGGAGTGTTCCTCTGAGAAGGTAGTCCTTGATCGACGTCATCCATGATTCTTCCCCTTCCATGGTCTCCAAAACCCAGTCGGCATCTATTTGATCTATGCTAGGTAATCAACCTTCACATTCTCTTCTATAGGAATATGAATTATCGTGTAGTGTTTGATATTGTTGAGAAATTCCCATGTTTTAGACAGATAAGGGCGAGGTTTGCACCCTTATCCTGATACTCTCATTTTATTTGACAGGCGACTAACTGTGAGTCATTGTATATTTGCGTGGCTTTAATTCCCAGTTCCTTCATAATCCTCAACCCTTCTATAATACCTCGTACTCCAGCTCATTATTAGTAGAAGGAATTCATAGCCTTAGAGCAAAGTAGATCGACTTTCCTTCATGAATGTCAAGCACAGCTCCTGCTCCTGAGCAGAATTTGTTTGATGCATCGTCGGCAAACAATTTCCATTATGATAATGCAACAGTTGTATCCTCCTCCACATCATCACAACTTGTGAACTCGACGATAAATTCAGCAAACGCCCGTCTGTTAATCATTCTTCGAGGATGATAGGTCACATCATATTGGCTTAGCTCAATATTTTACATTAGAAGTCATCCCGAAGTCTCAAGTTGGTAAGTACCAGTTTTGAGGGTTGATTCGTAAACACCTTGATAGGGGTGAGCTTGGAAATATGGCCGAAGTTTCCTTAATTTTGTGAGTAAGCAGTACGCCTAGTTCTAACTTTAGGTAATTATGTTCAGCTTTGGTGAACTATTTGCTGATGTAGTAGATGGGTCGTTGAATTCTATCCTCCTCACGAACAAGTGCTTCACTTAGCGCATGGACAGACACTACCAAGTAGATGAATAGATCTTCTCCATCTGTTAGTTTATATAGAACTGGTGGTGTCTCCATGTGTCGAATTAATTCCTCAAAGGTGGCCAGATAGTATTGATTCCAATCAAGGTTTTTCTTACCTTTCTTCAACGCATCGACGAACGATATGCACTTGTCTATCACTACTGATATAAAGCGGCTCAGTGTTGTGATCTTTCCATTTAGACTTTACAACTCCTTCTTTGTTATTGGGTCTCTAACATTCTGTAATGTAGAGATCTATCCTAGGTTGGCTTCAACGCCCTAAAATTCACTAAAAATCCAACAAATTTTCCTGACAAAGCGCCGAATGGACACTTCAAGGGGTTCGACATCATTCCATACTACTAAAGGATTTCAAACATCTCCTCGAGATTATCCAGGTGATTTTCAGATACATGTGATTTCACATGCATGTCATCCACATACACTACCATTGTCTATCCGATATGATTTTTGAACATTGCATTTACCAATTTCTAGTAAGTAGCACCAGCATTCTTCAAGCCAAATGGCATTACACGATACCGGTACAAGCCCAAGTCAGTAATGAAGCTAGTATTCTACTGATTGGGCTTATGCATCATAATCTAATTATAATCTGAGTAGGCATGCATGAGTGAGAGCAGCTCACGTCCTATGGTTTCGTCAACGAGCTGGTCGATTCTATGGAACAGAAAGTTATCTTTTGGGAAAGCTTGGTTTACATCCGAGTAGTCAATGTAGGTCTACCACTTCTTATTTGATTTTCTAACCAGTAAAGGGTTTGACACCCACTTAGGATATGTTGCGTCATGAATAAGGCCATTAGCCAACAGCTTATCCACTTCCTCCATCAATGTTGTGGATCGCTCCAAGCCCAGATTGCGTCTCTTCTGCCTCTCTGGTGTGAACTAAGGATCGATATTAAGTGTGTGATACACTACCTTCGATGATATTTTGTATATATCGGAATGCACCTAAGTGAACACATCCAGATTGGTGCGAAGAAATTTTATCAATTCATTTTGCATATTGATTCCAAGGAGCGAGCCTATTTTCAAGACCCGAGTTGGGTCGTCCATGTCGACAGGGACAACCACCATAAACTCCATCGACGCTTCCCATTCCTCCCCTGTACTCTTCTTCTTAGGGTCCAAAGTCTTGCCGAAGCAAGTATGGTCCCCGTTCCAGGGTCCATTTTGTAATTGTTATGCTTGCGTTTACGAATGTGGAGAGTCTTCTCTACATTCTTCCCCTTCTCATGTCGTTTGGCTCCATGCAATTCAATGACATATCACTCTCTTGCTACGCTTTGGTCTCCTCTCATTATTTCGACCCCATTCTCCATCGGGAATTTCATCATAAGGCACCATGAAGCAAAAGAAATTTTGAAGTCGGTGAGGACCGGTTGGCCCAAGAAAGCATTGTAAGCGAAAAATTCATCGATTACCACGATTGTCTAGATAAGCACCACCATGCGCTCTCCTTCGTCGAGTTCACAGGTAAGTCAATCATTCCAACGGGTTGTTTCGGTTCATCAGTAAACTCTTGAATCTTCATTCTACAACTGGTCACATTCTTCATGCTAATCTTCATTTGATCAAAAGTTTATCGAAAAGATGTTAACCGAACTTCCATTGTCAACCAAACTCGATGCACAACTGCCGGCCCGATTCCAATGTTATCACCATTAGGTCAAGAGTTGGCAACTCTATACCTTCAATATCCTAATTCTAGAATATAATGCTATCAGTTACTATTTTGTGTTGTTTGGCCAGAGCTCCTCCTTCAATAAAGAAACAACTTTCCTTAGGAGCATGTTTCGACGAGCTAGCGTATCGCTCCATCTTGCCCTAACAATTCTGCACTGGGTGAGGTCCTTTAGTTATGGTACTTATCACCAGTCTTTGATGGTCCATCTAGTCCCTTCTCCGCTAGATCCATACTGATTTCCTTGATTGTTGGGAACTTAAGGTCCGGTAGTTTGGTCAGAATTCTATGATTTCTTTACATACTATTGGACCCTATTGTTCCTTATTAGTTCCTTAATTAAGTCCTTCAGATGCCGAAATTCATTTGTGTCATACCCCTGAGTCTCATGAAAGTGACAAAACTTCCTTGATCTCTTCTATTGTTCAGACACTTCCTCTTAGGTAACTTATTGTATCGCTCAGTTCCTTGAGTGGTAAGGTAGATGTTCTCCAAGTTATTGTTCAATGACGTATAATCCTCCGGTCTAAGATTTCTTAGACGTTTCCCTTTCCCCTCCATGCTGCTAGAGTTCTGATCCTTCTTTTCTGATTTGCATTCTTTCCTGTGTTCACTGTAGTAGCTCCAGAAATGTTTCCATCCTGCTTGACCACAACATTGCTCTCGACCACTTTCTTCAGTTGTTTGTCGACGATTTGCCTTCGGCTGCACTTGCTTCTTCCAGCCTTAGGAACTGGTTTGCGTTTTGGTGGAATTCCTCCATGGTAGTGGGTTGGTTCAATTTAATCCGTTTACTGAAATCCGTATCTAGATGAATTTCTTGGGCCAAAGCCATAAAAATCATATCTTCCTTCGGATTGCTTACCTTATTAACCGCGATGTTAAACCACTTCATGAATTGGGTCCCTACAAAAATCCAGATAATAAAATCATGTCTTTTGGTCATGCAATATGAAGTCTAAAATGTTCTAGAAACTTTCTTGCCAATTCGTTGAAAGTGGAAATAGACCTTGGTGCAAATCTAGTAAACCGCATGGAAGAAACTCCATCCAAGAAGATAAGGAAACATTTGCAGTAGACATTATCTATCACCCTAGCTTCACCAGTATGCCACTCATATTTGAACAAGCGCAGTTTAGGATCTGTCGTTCCATTGTATGATGGCATAGTTAACATGGTGAATCTTTGGGGATATTATTCTCTCAAAATTTTTTTAGTAAAGGGGGTTTAACTTGGTGGAGAGCCACAGTCTTTATTTTCTTTACCCTTGCTCTCTTCCATCAGTCGTTTTAGCATATTAGCGATGTACTCTTCACTAGTCTGGTAATCCATAGGTCAGCAGTTAGGGTTAAACCAAGTGTTTGACTCGGCAAATGATCTTGGCCTGCCAACTAAAGCTTCGATTCTCCATTCTCTAGGTGATCCACTCCTATAAAGTGCCGGTGGTGTGAGGTTTGTCCTCATACGATAGTTTGAGTTCCAACTCCAGCGTTCTTTGTGTTAACGCCAATATTCAATTCCAAGTTTCCACCGTCAAATTGCGTATCATCTTTAGGGTCAGAAACAAACATTGGATTTGCTTTCAGAGGAGTGTTCATTCCAATCTTTAGGTTAGTATTGAGCTATCCTGGCTCAGTACCGATTTGTATCTTTGTAGGAGGAATATTTTTCAACATTCCCTACAACTCACA
The DNA here is from genome assembly GCA_030765085.1 of Allium cepa. NCBI lineage: Eukaryota > Viridiplantae > Streptophyta > Magnoliopsida > Asparagales > Amaryllidaceae > Allium > Allium cepa. Next base: position 43,910,288 of record CM060937.1, read on the forward strand.
CACTTGCTTCTTTCTGCTTTTGCTTTCCATTCTTTCTATTTAGGTCAGAAATAGCGGAACTTTCTTGCTACATTGTAGGGGACATTTCCCTTTTAGATCTCTTTGTAGTTGTTGGCTACATAGTTAACAATGCTTCCAACTTATCCATGAGATCATAGTTAACAATACTCTCCCTAGTGATAACTCCCAATGGGTTAGAAGATTCTAGTACTGGATCTCCATTGTTAACTTCAGTTTGGTGGGGGTTAGCTTCACCACCACCAACCGTTGCTCCTTTAGATATTCTTGATGTTTTTTTTGCTACGTGCCATTGATCACCAACAACAAGCCTTACAACTTTCCAAAGCAAATTCTAGGGATCTAACCATTGGATCTCTTCTAATCCAAAGTAGCAAGCTAGATCTAAGCCTGAGTTCAATTCTCAGTGAAAGCACCAAATTGTTAATGCCAAAAATGTATCAACACCCAAGAATAGATTGTAGAGAACTTATAAGACCTAGATCTAGTAGATAATAGTAGAAATAAAGGAGAGACATAAGAATCTTATAGTGGTTCAACAATTTATGGCCTACGTCCACTTTATAGCTTTGTTCCTATTGGTTTGTTGTTGTTTACTTGAGATTACAAGTGGTTTGAGAAAGAATAAGTCACAAGTATAGTCATTAGATAGATTCGAAGTCCTAGAATTGCCTAAAGTAGGTGCCTTGGTGACTACAGTGTAGAGGAAGGAGATAAAGAAGAGACATAGCTTCCGTATAGTGATGGAAGAAACCGTATCCTATTTTTGTTGTTCCATGGATTATATTTATAGGGGTATTAGTCATATTCGGATCAGAAGCCCACTACCAAAGAGGTCTAAACATCGGCTTGGAGTTATATGGAAAATTTAAAAAACCTACGAGTTAAGGGGATAACTCGATACCAAGTTATCCCCATAATTCGATGCCGAGTTATCCCCTTAAGGGAAAACTCTTTTGTATCTTTTCCATCATGCTTCTTACTTCATTTTAGGGCTCCCCTTGTGTTTTCGTAGGCCGAAGACTTGTTTTAGTGATCATTCCTCTATAACTTGATTTGTTTGTAGTTTACCGAAGCTAACTCTTTAATTCTTGGGATATGTCGTCCAAAATTCTACAAAATCACTTGTGCATGCATATAAAACTAGAAAATCACTACTGTAAAGTTGGATATATTGCTTATGGAGCATGATAACTCGGTGATGAGTTATGGCTATGAGTCAGGGAAGATTCATCTCTTTAACACCTTTCTGATCTGATTTTCCTAAGCTATTTCCCTTGCCTATATGAGTATGACTGCCAAGTTTCAAGTCGTTTCGCCTTTGTCTCAACGTTCTAACTTCTGCTTAGTTAAAAATCAGGTTAATAGCCAGATTTGGACGTTTGTAAAAATTTCACTTTTTCCTTGTTATATTTTAATTCTTTTATTTAAATTTTCAGTTTTTTCATAAGGTGTTACATTCTCCTCACTTAAAAGGATTTCGTCCCCGAAATCTCCAAAGATGGAAAATTGCAGCTCGTACATACTATAATTAATAATTACAATCATCTAATTCAATTAAAGTTTCTAGATAAATAATATTTCTGATTTAACCTAAGCCAATTCTAGATCAACTAGGGTATAATTAAGTAATATTTTTGATTTAACCATCTAATCCCTTACTTAACACTTGGAATTGCCTCCGCTTGGTGTAGAACTGCCCTTGATTTGATTTAATTTCTTCTTTAATCTATTGAATTTGGTTCTAGTTTGGTTTCGAAATTTTTTTTGATTTGGGAAGAGTTTGGACGTATTGCTTACTGCTAATGAATTATGTAATCACTATGCATGGGATTGAAGATGGAAAATAGTAGTAAAAAATGCAAACGCAAAAAAATAGTAGAACAAGTCACGTAGTTGATTTTATACTAGTTCAGACCGCCTCTTCTATATCCAGTCCATAAGCACCTCTTAGGTATTTCACTACCAATACGCTCACTTCACTCGGAGGAATAGGTCACACCGCTTGAATAGTCAAATAGGACTTCAACATAAGCCGCTTGAGGATTACACAATATAACTTCCCGTTTGTTCACTTCTTGGACTTCTACAACAAAGTAGACTACAAACTTCTTCGATAATATTGTATGTCTCAATACACTAACTTGTCATATTGTAGTACAATATTCCTATAACCCTCACAAATGATATTTTTGTAGATGTGCAGAGGTTGGATTAATATTAGATCAATTATAAAGGATGTGATTGAAAACAATAGATCTAATAGTTGAATTTTAGAAAATAATAGTTAACAAGCAATTTTAGAGCATAATCAATATATTTGATCAAAGCAAGTGTTCTTGGATCAAATGGAGATGTTTGAGGTTTATATAATGATGATATGATGCCATTAGAATAGTCATAACCCTTCCAAAAGGTCAAAAATTAAAAGATGAGCGATGAGAAAAACGAAGTGACTTTCATGAAATATAGCCATTGTATGAATTTCAAAAGCAGGACTTAAGACAACACTTTCCATTACATTTTCTGTCACATTCTATAGCTCTTAGCCACTAGGTGGTAGAGATAAGCGCTACGGAAAGTTTTGTGCTTTTTAGCCTTCATAATTTTCTACTTTTTGACACTTTTCTTCATTTTTCTTGTGTTTAAAAATTCTAAAAATGTATTATGATATTTCAGATGTTGTGAAGAAGTTTGGAGTATTTTGAAGATCATTTGCAGTGTTTTAACAAATCTAAACTATAAGGACTTGATAAGGACTTAATAAAACGACATACTCTATTTCTAGCTCTTTGGTCCATTTGAATGTTTATTTTCGCTTCGCTTGGTTAGTTAATTCCACTATATGTTCTTTAATTCTTATATTGCAGTCCATAACCTTGTTTGCTCCAGTTTTAATATTTGTTCATATATGTATCTTTCAAATAGATATATCACTATTTGTGCATCCAAAGGCTCTATACTTCATCTCTAGATGTTCTAAATACTTAAGGGTATGTAATAACTTGATAAAACTCATTAGTAGCATTATTGTATAGTTTTTATCATCTAAAGACCATTAATCATGGTTTTAATAGGTTATGGTTTAGGGTTTAGGATTACTTTCTTGTTTATAGGAGTAGAAAGCAACCAAAACCATTGAATCAAATATTATAAAATCTGGGTCGTTCGGCCTACCCAAACCCTCGCCTGAAAGCGATGACTGGTCGACCACTTAGTCTGGAGATGCTGACTATAACATCCCCCATATTAAGGTCTAAAACTAAGTGCTACGAATGCTACAGTCATCTATAGTTATTAATTTCTAATGATAGGATGCGGAAGTGCTAATGGTCTTTATAATATCAGAAGCATAAGAATATGAAATATTTCGAACACAGTTTTGAAAAAAAATTCATTACATTTCAAATCAGCATTTCATATTCAGTACACAATCCCATAATGTTGCCCAAGTTCAGTTAAATATAATTATTACAGAATAGCCAACAATGACAGATGAAGATGCCTCCTTGGATGATCAAAGTTACTAAACAGACAGTTATAATATTTTCCATTACATACAACATTCAGTCATAGCGGAATAGATAAATAGATAATCTCCTACATAGCTATTCTTTGCTTTCAGCACCAAAAAAACCTTAACTCTCAGCCTACTCAAATCAAATTTTAAGCACTAGAGAGTTTTTGTTTTCTAACTTGCATTTCCCTTCATAATATCTTTTGCAATAAAAATCCTGCAACCAAACTGGTTATGATAAACAATATAACAATAACTTGCATGCATACATATAGATAATCAATGGACTATATTGTAGGATCGATTTCACCCTAGAGGGGGGTGAATAGGGTGATAGTATAAATTATAAAAATTAATTGCGGAAGCTTATAAAATAATTTCAACACAGATCACAGAATAGTAGTAGCACAGATAAAAGCAGAATAATAAATGCAGAAATAGAACGACACAGAATTTACCCAGCTTCGGCAAAAACCTGCCTACATGCTGCCCCCAAGGTTTCTACTAGAAATTAGATAGTCACACGCTTACACACGTAAACTCGCAACACCCGCTACTGACTAACCTAACTCTACGCTCAAAACTCTGCCACAACTCAGCCACTGAGTTGCGAATTCTCAAGCTACGCCATGTAGCTTCTCCCCTAGTCACACAACTAGCAAATACATCGGTTTGAATAGAGTTTTAAAATTAAAAACAAATTTAAAACTAAAAATAAGATAAAGCCCTTATTTATAAAAACTAAAGCCCTTATTTAAAACAAAAACCCTAATTTAAAAGGCCGGCCCCTTTTATTATTTAGACCCGTTCCTTTTCCCTGTTCCTTTGAGAAAATGCCGCCCGTTGCTTTCTTTGTTCGATGAATTAGGGCTTCGTTCCCTTGTGGAAATTAGGGCTCTTTAATTTAAGCCGCCGCTCTTGATTGCTGGTTGGCTGCCTTGTCGATCACTTGTTTCTTCACGGCGCTTCAACTGCATCGAGTTCTTATTTGATTTCGGTATATACTTTTCTCCTCTTGTTTTATGATTTGATGCTTGCTTGAACTCCGATGCTTTTTCAATTGCCGATGATGATGATTTGGGTTTTACAGCTTGAACATGATCGATGGATTAGAGCCGATGATGACTGTGGGTTTTTATATGGATTTGATTTCCTTTAATTCGTTCGTATCACTTTCCTAATTCTTCCTTTCCTGATATTTGCGACTTGATGCGCACGGCTTTGATTTTCAAACGTTCGATTTTTCTTTAATAATACGGCAGAAACTTTCCTCTATTATTTTTGACTTTTGCCGTATGCGTATTATTGTGATACTTGATTTTGCACGGCATTGACTCATTTCGTGGTTTTCTCTGACTTGATAAGATTGTATCCTTCCACGGCTTGACTCTCCGATGTTTCTTCTGTTGACTTCGGTCATGGTGCTGTGATAATGATCTTGTTCTTCGTATTATATGACTTTGGTAATTTGGAACCTTATGGCTTCATGGTGTTTAATGGTTTGGACCGTGACTTGATGTATTCTTATTCAAGCTGCGTATATGTATACATGCTGTTTCATTTATTTGCTGGTCTTCATGTAGCTTGCTATCTCATGTGTAGTTTGTACTTTGACATGCATGTGCACCTGATATTTACTGGTTCGTTTGTCTAGTGGCATTTGATCTTTCACTACATTTGAGTCAGTTATTTTCTTTGATCAGTTGTATTGTTCATGTCATGTAGTTCATTGTGTAGCCTTGGTCTTTATTGTTGTAGCATGCACTCTGTTTATGGCCACTGATTACTTTGAGCTTCACTGTGATGTGTTCACTTGAGTCATTTGATGTTTGTTGTGCAGTTGTCCACTTGCTTGGCCATTTTGTACTTCTGGTCTTTGTACCTTGCTATTTCAGATTTAATTTGGCCTTGACTTTGTTTTGAAACATTTGTCAGTAGCTCACTGTTTTGAGTTGAAACTTCATTATATATATATATACACTTGATAATGATGTATTGCATTGCATCACCACTGATGGATTGATGTTCTTTATGTTGTTTGGTGCATTGTTACTTGTTGTGTTTCCAGTAGCCTGGATATCAGATATATCTTTCTTCCATGTTTCTGTACTCCATAGATCAACTCCCATTCCTCCATAAAATTGATTTTTCTTCATTGCTGTCATATTCTTGTTGAGGTCACTTCTCTTCAGTTGAGTAATTTCACCACCTATGTGTACTTGTGTCGAGGCTACTGTTCTTGCCTTCATTGTGCATATCTCTCTGTTCATCCACTTGCATTCTGGTTTTGGTATCTTCATTATTGAGGCTGGTGTATGTATTGTTTGGGTCTGCTCATGTTACTTGTATCACTGGTTATCTGTTTTGTAGTAGTCTTCAAGCATTGATGCATTCTGCAGCTATGTTGGCTTGTTGGCATCTGATTGTTGTGGCTTCATTTTTATCTGGGTTGACTTTGATATTGTTTTTTGTAGTTGGTTCCTTACTTTTTAATGTTGCTTGGATATGGAACTGTTTCATGCTTGTAGTCGTAGCCTGTACACCTGCCCTGTGTTGAATCCAGCTAATAGTTCGGGTTTGACCTTGTGCGCGTGTCGAGATTTTATTTATATTTGCACCCGAGTTGAACCCGTCTTTTTATTTGGGTTTGACCTTGTGCTCACCTGTCCTTGTAGTATTATCAAGTGTATATCGGTGTGCACGGCCTCGTGGCATATACAGTGATACACTGTGTATGTCACAAGTTGTTCGTGTGTGATGAATTCAAATATAAATGATGACGAACAACCCAAATAACTGAGGCAAATATTATTTTCAAAATTCACTTTTTATTTTATACCGCAAAAATATTTCTTTTTCAATTTTACTGCGTTAGTGAATATTTTTGCAGATTGCTCAGATGTTGGATTCTAACTGGAATGAAGTTGAAGATGAAATACGAGTGTGAGTGATATGTAGTGAGGAATTTATGTAAACTGAATTGTGATGTAATTAGAATCAAAATTGTATACGTATAGTGAGAGCTTGAATTTGTACTATTCAAACATGTAATAAATATTTGTTTGAATAAATTTTCTGTTTGAATTCATATTCTGTGTAACTTATTCTGTTTGAATTCAAATTCTGCGTAATTTATTTTATTCAACAAATATTTATTTAATCTATGAAAAATAAAATAGTACATTACCAAATACATTTAAATGAATATATATGTTTATTATCATCAAACAAAAACATATAAGCGCATATTCAACAATCTCCCCCTTTTGATGATAACAAACATATATTTAAGATTTTGACTGCATTAAATGTATTTGATCAATGATATACTCTAATTGCTCCCCCTATTTAAATGCTTCCTCTCTACATGATGCTCCCCCTACATATATGCATGCAAATAGAATTATATAAATGAGCCTAGATGCAAAATGGAAAATTATTTGACCTTTGCTTGATTCTATTGACAAAATCTTAACTTTTCTCTCCCCCTTTTGTTATCAGCAAAAGAATAACAGTGTTAGAAAAAATAGAGATAAAGTGATCAATATTAATCCAACATTAAACTCAAATTGAATATAAATATTAAACTTCAATAAAAATCAAACAAAAATCATAACTACCCTTGTTAGGCGCATATTCCACTTTTAGAAAGAATGGAAATGATGTTCTAATATAAAATCATACAATTGTATCAACTTGTGGCACATTTATATCAGGAATTTGAATATCTACTAATCATGCATAACCGTTAGGACTTTTAAATGAGATTAGTAGTATTCCAATTTAAATTTTTAAAAATGAAATCAAGTATCTTCTAACCACGCATGACCGTGAGGACTTTTAAATGGGATTAAAATCAACTTATCTATTTAATCAATTAATTTCGATATGCGTTCCATACATGCATAACCGTAAGGACTTTTAAATGAGCATGGAAGCACATAATCAAAAATCCAAGTAATTCACCCATGCATAACCGTGAGGACTTTTAAATGAGAGTGTATACTTTGGATATTTATTTATTTTAAAAAAAAAATATGAAATGAAAAACAAATGTTCCCTGATTGTAGTAACACATATCGACCAACTATATTTAAGTTTTGATAAACCATGGTCGATAGAAATATGATAGATATAGAAATGGTCATGGAATCTTTACCCAACAAAAAATTTTATAACTCTTGTTTGAATTCCTAAAGAAATTTTCCAAATATACTCTCTTGAGTAATGCATGTTAAATATCAACACTTATCACCTTTTCAATCACTATTTATCTTTTTGATAATTAGTAGGGAGTCGGATTAGTCAAAATTTGTCATTTAAGATCAAATAAAAATGACTAATCTAAAAATATGGTCAAACAATTATTTTCTCGAAGGGGTTATATGAGAAAAAAAATTCTGCTAATTAAAAATTATAATGAAAAATATGCAGATATTTTCTTTGAAAAACGATGTAGTTACTAAATGTCTCACCATAAATCACGTTCAACTAGTAATTTTTCTATCAACTAGATTACCAGTGTAATCTGCATCTGAATTTCTCTTTCACTCCAAAATATCACTAACTATATTTGATAGACCAGATCATGAAGTGTGCATGAAAACTCAAACTGCATTCTAAATGGCATTCTCTTGAATTTGGATTGAAGCCGTGTAAATAATAAAAAACTGTGAATATAGAGTTAGCCGAATTATAACCAAATGCATTATCATCCAACAAAAACACAATATTTAATCCAAACAAATATGTATGAAGTAATTCAAAGATTAGTGTTTTTGGCATAAATGTAATTGGACAACTATTTTGAATAAGTCAGAATCAAAGTCATCATTTTTCATCATCTCGATATTGGCTGACTCAGAATATAGTGCAGATTATCACATTTAATATTTCGTTCAAATAAATATACCATTACCTGTTTTACCTTTACGATATTTTTCGTTGTTTATCCATTGTGATTCTGTCACCTTTATAATAGGCTAAGGAACTTTGCTTTGTCGCCCGTTGTGTTTCTGGAACAGCCAAAAATCCAGAAAACACTGTTGTTGTTCCTTAGCCCGCCACCACACCTACACGGGAAAAGATTTATGTGACCTATTTGTTTTTATAGGTCCATGGTTGTTAGTGGTAGAATATTTAGAAAAATAATTTTGTGGAGACCCAAAATTGTTTATATATGTTCCTTTTGGCACCCAAATTTGTTTAACTTTGAGAGATTTTATATTTGTGCCTTTTGGAACCCAAATTGGTATGGTTTTCACATGTTTGGGTCTATACCAACAATTATTGTGATCGTGTCCATATTTTCTATAAATTGTGCACATGGAATTTTCTTGATTAATATCACTTTCTACATTTTCAGATTGACTATATCCAAGTCCTTGTCTAATTGTATTACCAGTTTGCTTTCCTAATAGCATATTCAACGATTTTTCACCTTTTGAAAATTTATCTAAGGTCGTCGACAATTGTTGGACTTGTGTTTTGAGAGATTCATTTTCGTTTAACAATTGTGTGCACTTTTTAATAGAGTTCTCTCTCCTTGTTTTTTCACTTTCTTTCAAAATCAGAATTTCATTTTCAAGTGATTTTATATTAGTTTCTGATTTTTTGATTTCTTCTTCGAATGTTGGACACTTATCACACTTAGGGATCCTACTTTGATAGGTTTTAACTAATTGGTCAAGTTGTTTATTTAAATCTATCAAAGTATCTTTTTGTGATTCAAGTTTGGCATACTTCTCCCTAAGTCGTTCAAAACAACCATTCACTTCGTGGAAATATACAAGTAATTCCGAATGAGAAAGTTTTGATACCTCACTTGGCTCGTCATCATCACTGTCAGTTATTTCACCATGAAGACACAAGTATGCTTTTTCATCCTCACTGTTAGCACTTTGATTATCTTCATCACTTGTATTCCACATGGCAACAAAACTTCTCCTTTTTGATTTCTTTTCAAAGTCGCGTCGATTTTGAGGACAATTGGGCTTGATGTGTCCGGGTTGGTTGCACCTATGACAGATGATCTTTTGTTCTTCTGGATTGTCCAGTATTTTATTTATTCTGCTTTTCAATTTTCGATTTAGAGCTGAATTTCCGTATTTGTAATTCAACCTTTTGACTTTCTTTATTATCATCTCCAATTCTGCTGCTCCATCATCATTATCATCACTATCACTTTCTGTTGTTCCTTTAAGAGCTATTGATTTCTTTCGAGTATCACCTCCTTCACGTTCTTCCTTGAATTTCATTTCTAGCTCATAAGCGGTGAGATTTCCTATGAGTTCTTCGACTTTCATTTGTTTCAAATCTTTTGATTCTTGAATGGCAGTCACTTTGGCTTCAAAACTTCATGGAAGGACTCTAAGGATTTTTCGGACTATCTCCAACTCTGTATATGGTTTTCCAAGGGCTTTTGATTTGTATACGATACTGGAAAGTCGTCCATGCATCTCTTTGACATTTTCTTCTTTTGCCATTGTGAAATTCTCGTATTCGCTGCTTAGCATGACAAGGTGAGATTCTTTGACTTGAGATGTTCCTTCGTGAGTCACTTCTAGTGTGTGCCATATTTCCTGTGCAGTTAGACAATGTGAGACACGATTAAATTCAAATTGATCCAATGAACAGATAATAGAATTCATAGCTCTAGCATTAGCATTTTGTAATTTATTTTCTAGTTCTGTCCATTGATCCATCGGTTTATATATTTCTTGATTATCTACAATTATAGTTGGTGCTCTATAACCTGTCTCAACAATGTTCCAAGCGTCAATGGTTTTCAGAAAAATATTCATTCTATTTTTTCAATAAGCATATTCACCATTGAACATCGGTGGTCTAACTATGGACTGACCCTCAGCAAAAGCAATATTAAAAGAAGCCATTTTAAAAATTCAAACTGTTAAACAAAAACTGATTTTTGAAAAATGAATTTTTTTAAAAAAAAATTGACTTCTATTCCTAGCTCTAATACCACTTGTAGGATCGATTTCACCCTAAGGGGGGTGAATATGGTGATAGTATAAATTATAAAAATTAATTGCGGAAGCTTATAAAATAATTTCAACACAGATCACAGAATAGTAGCAGCACAGATAAAAGCAGAATAATAAATGCAGAAATAGAACGACACAGAATTTACCCAGCTTCGGCAAAAACCTGCCTACGTGCTGCCCCCAAGGTTTCTACTAGAAATTAGATAGTCACACGCTTACACACGTAAAGTCGCGACACCCGCTACTGACTAACCTAACTCTACACTCAAAACCCTGCCACAACTCAGCCACTGAGTTGCAAATTCTCAAGCTACGCCACGTAGCTTGTCCCCTAGTCACACGACTAGCAAATACATCGGTTTGAACAGAGTTTTAAAATTAAAAACAAATTTAAAACTAAAAATAAGATAAAGCCCTTATTTATAAAAACTAAAGCCCTTATTTAAAACAAAAACCCTAATTTAAAAGGCCGGCCCCTTTTATTATTTAGACCCGTTCCTTTTCCCTGTTCCTTTGAGAAAATGCCGACCGTTGCTTTCTTTGTTCGATGAATTAGGGCTTCGTTCCCTTGTGGAAATTAGGGCTCTTTAATTTAAGCCGCCGCTCTTGATTGCTGGTTGGCTGCCTTGTCGATCACTTGTTTCTTCACGGCGCATCAACTGCATCGAGTTCTTATTTGATTTCGGTATGTACTTTTCTCCTCTTGTTTTCTGATTTGATGCTTGCTTGAACTCCGATGCTTTTTCAATTGCCGATGATGATGATTTGGGTTTTACAGCTTGAACATGATCGATGGATTAGAGCCGATGATGACTGTGGGTTTTTATATGGATTTGATTTCCTTTAATTCGTTCGTATCACTTTCCTAATTCTTCCTTTCCTGATATTTGCGACTTGATGCGCACGACTTTGATTTTCAAACGTTCGATTTTCCTTTAATAATACGGCAGAAACTTTCCTCTATTATTTTTGACTTTTGCCGTATGCGTATTTTTGTGATACTTGATTTTGCACGGCATTGACTCATTTCGTGGTTTTCTCTGACTTGATAAGATTGTATCCTTCCACGGCTTGACTCTCCGATGTTTCTTCTGTTGACTTCGGTCATGGTGCTGTGATAATGATTCTGTTCTTCGTATTATCTGACTTTGGTAATTTGGAACCTTATGGCTTCATGGTGTTTAATGGTTTGGACCGTGACTTGATATATTCTTATTCAAGCTGCGTATATGTATACATGCTGTTTCATTTATTTGCTGGTCTTCATGTAGCTTGCTATCTCATGTGTAGTTTGTACTTTGACATGCATGTGCACCTGATATTCACTGGTTCGTTTTTCTAGTAGCATTTGATCTTTCACTACATTTGAGTCAGTTATTTTCTTTGATCAGTTGTATTGTTCATGTCATGTAGTTCATTGTGTAGCCTTGGTCTTTATTGTTGTAGCATGCACTCTGCTTATGGCCACTGGTTACTTTGAGCTTCACTGTGATGTGTTCACTTAAGTCATTTGAAGTTTGTTGTGCGGTTGTCCACTTGCTTGGCCATTTTGTACTTCTGGTCATTGTACCTTGCTATTTCAGATTTAATTTGGCCTTGACTTGGTTTTGAAACATTTGTTAGTAGCTCACTGTTTTGAGTTGAAACTTCATTTTATATATATATATATATATATATACTTGATAATGATGTATTGCACTGCATCACCACTGATGGATTGATGTTCTTCATGTTGTTTGGTGCATTGTTACTTGTTGTGTTTCCAGTAGCCTGGATATCAGATATATCTTTCTTCCATGTTTCTGTACTCCATAGATTAACTTCCATTCCTCCATAAAATTGATTTTTCTTCATTGCTGTCATATTCTTGTTGAGGTCACTTCTCTTCAGTTGAGTAATTTCACCACCTATGTGTACTTGTGTCGAGGCTACTGTTCTTGCCTTCATTGTGCATATCTCTCTGTTCATCCACTTGCATTCTGGTTTTGGTATCTTCATTATTAAGGCTGGTGTATGTATTGTTTGGGTCTGCTCATGTTACTTGTATCACTGGTTATCTGTTTTGTAGTAGTCTTCAAGCATTGATGCATTCTGCAGCTATGTTGGCTTGTTGGCATGTGATTGCTGTGGCTTCATTTTTATCTGGGTTGACTTTGACATTGGTTTTTGTAGTTGGATCCTTACTTTTCAATGTTGCTTGGATATGGAACTGTTTCATGCTTGTAGTCGTAGCCTGTACACCTGCCCTGTGTTGAATCCAGCTAATAGTTCGGGTTTGACCTTGTGCGCGTGTCGAGATTTTATTTATATTTGCACCTGAGTTGAACCCGTCTTTTTATTTGGGTTTGACCTTGTGCTCACCTGTCCTTGTAGTATTATCAAGTGTATATCGGTGTGCACGGCCTTGTGGCATATACAGTGATACACTGTGTATGTCACAAGCTGTTCGTGTGTGATGAATTCAATTATAAATGATGACGAACAACCCAAATAACTGAGGCAAATATTATTTTCAAAATTCACTTTTTATTTTATACCGCAAAAATATTTCTTTTTCAATTTTACTGCGTTAGTGAATATTTTTGCAGATTGCTCAGATGCTGGATTCTAACTGGAATGAAGTTGAAGATGAAATACGTGTGTGAGTGATGTGTAGTGAGGAATTTATGTAAACTGAATCGTGATGTAATTAGAATCAAAATTGTATATGTATAGTGAGAGCTTGAATTTGTACTATTCAAACATGTAATAAATATTTGTTTGAATAAAATTTCTGTTTGAATTCAAATTCTGTGTAACTTATTCTGTTTGAATTCAAATTCTGTGTAATTTATTTTATTCAACAAATATTTATTTAATCTATGAAAAATAAAATAGTACATTACCAAATACATTTAAATGAATATATATGTTTATTATCATCAAACAAAAACATATAAGCGCATATTCAACATATATGTCCCAACTTTATATTTTTATCGGTCTAACTATAAAACTATGGTTGACTCAGGCTTACGAGAGATAACGAATATTCTAACTTGCTATTAGGGAAAAAATGGACTATTTGTCAGTTACTTACTACTCTAGGGTCAACCGATCCTTATGGTTTAGCAGGCCCACTAATAACCTATCTCTACTCTGTGTAATCCTTTCTGTGTGTAACCTTATTTTAGTCTTATACATGACACTTCCCTACACATTAGAACCTTGGACTTATATTAGCTAGGGGTTGCTAGCTAAAATATAGGGCGTAAGCTCACATCAGTCCCATCTTGTTTTCATATCACCGATTCATTGAAATTCTGGGTTAACTACCCTCTCCATATTTCCTTGAAAAAAAATCTTAGTAAATGATTTAACCCTTGAAATCATTCATAAAACAACGAAAACATTGGTTCTTTACTTTACTCAAAATACTTATGCCATGATATATGCTTTACAAACATTGTTGATGAAAACCCGAAATCATTGGAGTCTTCGACCCTCTCAAATCTTAGTCTATAGGGATAAAACTATGTAATTCCTTTACAATTATAAAACTTGACGACGTCCTCGCCATTAAAGATCTTTCCCCATTTAAAGGCATGTCATAGTCTTTATAAAACCTTTACAATTATAAAACTTGACGATGTCGTCGCCATCAAATATGTTTACCCATTTAAAAGCATGTCGAAGACTTCTAGTTGAAAAATACGTGGAGATGATGTTGAAGTTATTACTTCATAAACCATAGTGTTAAACTATAAAAATTGAACTTCGATAACATATAAAAATATTGGCCTCAATGCCTCATCGAGGGTAAAAAACTTAGCAGACGCGATGTCGATATTTAAGACATCGGCATGGTTAAATCATTATTGATTAAGCACGATGACTATTTAAAAACATAGGTTAGGCTTGAAGGCTAGTTAAAGGTCTTGACTATGCTCGATAACAATATTAAAAGTAGCATAGATTAGCTCGATGACAAGTTAAAAGCGGTAGGGGTTAAGCTCGATGACCATCGGATTGGTGAGGCAAAAACTCAAAGTACTACACGCGGCATCATGCTTCTGTAAATAAAATGCAGCATCATTCTTTTTTAAATAAAATGTCGTACCATACTTCCTAGTAAAAATAAGTTACTTATGCTCATCGACATGCCCATGTCGAATCCTATCTCTTTATCTTTATTACTTCGGCCTCGACAGGGTTCAAACCCAATCCACTTCATGTCAAATTTATTGACATCATGCGGCATGGTTTTGTTCCACGTCGATGATAGCAGGATGCAATGAGATGGCTTGATATGGACAATGACAACATGATAGAGTTGTAAATAAATTAAAAACTGCAATATTACTATAAAAGTTGTTTTCTTTTTACCAAATCTCTATAATTTGTCAAAACCTCATTGGCTATCAGAACTTTATTAAACTTCTTTACTGAAAATCTTCCGCACTTAATAATTTGAAGTATTAAACTATTTTACACTTTAACCCTACATCTTAATATCTCAATAAAAAAAATTAAACCCCTCTAGCTTAAATAATTTATTCATCATAGTTAAACACTTAGGAAAAATCCTCTAAAATCATAGTAATTCAATTTAACCATATTCTTCGACATATAAAAATATCCAAGCCAAAAACTTATTTTAATTATTTTAATAATTAAAACCCTAAATTCGCCAATTTCTTCACTTAGAAAAATCATATAAAATCCATATTTGCTTGGAAAATTATGAAACTAAAAGCCCACTTCTAAATTAATATTTCTAGCAGCTTATCAAAACCTCATGTCATTTGGTTATCCTACAATAGTTCTTCCATCTTAAACATATCATTAAATTTCATATTTAAATTCTAGAAAATCACCAACAAGTATATAGTCATTCAAACTACTAAAACATGGTATAATACTTGCAAAATAAATGGTTTTATACTAAAAGTCAAAACAAAATAAAAAATATGAGATGTATATTCATTATCCACCTTGATTTGGATTAAGAAGATTGAGATTTGTTTTGATTTGATTACTCCTAACTTTCTACCTACTTTCCTTAGCCTTTTCTCTTGATTTCATAAAGCTATAGCATGCCTTATCAAGTTAGGTTTGTGGGAATATGAAATGAATAAGAGAGATTGGATTTAAGGGTTTGTATAAGGAAATTTGGCTCTTTTCATATTTTACCCCTTGCCTATCTCCCTCCTTTTATTTAACTTTAATCCATTCCATTAGGTCACTCATTAAGGCACGACCTAAACTTAATTACCAAATATCAATTTCTTTATCCCTTTATATTATTTAATTTAATTTATCTAATTAAATGATAAATAATATTAGTCAAAATTAGGATCGTAACAGACTTCCTTCCTTAAAGAATTTTGTCCTCGAAATTACGATAAGGTACATGCATCAGTCAAACATAAAGGTAAAACATACTATCAAATAAGTCAGGATAAGTTTCTTTAATCCTGCTCTATGTTTCCCAAGCAAAGTCTCTCTCGTCGTCGCTCCACTAGACCTTTACTAATCTGACTGTCTTATTCCTTAGCTTCTTCTCATCCCTACCCACTGTAAAAACTGGCTATCTAATTATAGTCATGTCTGGTTCCACTACTAAGTCTTCTAACTCAATCGGAGTAGTAGTAGTCTTTGGATCTCGAATACACTTCCTTAGATGAGAAATACGATAAACATTGTAGACTCCTTCCAATTATCCGGTAACTCCATCCTAAAAGTGAGTTTCTCAATCCTTTCTATGATAGGAAATGGTCGAACAAATATAGGTGCCAATTTCCATGACTTTCTAAACTTTATTACAACCTTCATTGGTGATACTTTGACGAAAACATGATCTCCAACCGAGAACTCTAAGTCTTTTCGTCTCTTATCTACATAACTTTTCTGCCTAGATTGAGCATCCTTTATTTTAGCCCAAATTAACTTAGTATCTTTTCCGGCTTCTCTTACCATATTTGGATCAACAACTAATCTTTCTTCGATCTCTAACAAACACACGAGAGATTTACACGGTCTTCTATTTAAAGCTTCAAATGATATTATCACTATATCAGTCTGATAACTGTTATACGAAAAAATCGACTAGACGTAGATGGCCTTCCTATGATCCTACAAAATCGAGCACACAAGCTCTTGACAAATTCTCCAAGGCTTTGTTGCCTCTTTCCGTTTTCCCATCGCTCTGCGGATGGAAAGCAATACTCATCTTGAGCTTGGTACCTAAAGCTTCCTATAGATTCTTCCAAAACTCACTAGTAAACAAGGAATCTCTGTAACTTACTATACTACTAGGAATCCTATGTAGACTAACTATATTCTTCATGAATAACTTAGCTGAGATTGGTGCCGTTCTAGTCGACTTAATAAGTATAATCATTACAATAAAAAGATTCTTTAATAGCGTTTAAAAAATGCTGTAAGTTTTTATAAACATTGTAAATCAACATGCTGCAATAAATCAATGACCTATTATTGCAAAGAAGAACGCTATAAAAAACACGTTTTTTATAGTGTTTTGTACATGCTATAAAAAGTCTTATTAATGGCATTCTTAATATGCAATAAAAAGTTATAATAAACCAATAACCTATTATTGCAACAGAAGAAACGCTATAAAAAACATGTTTT
The DNA here is from genome assembly GCA_030765085.1 of Allium cepa. Classification (NCBI taxonomy): domain Eukaryota; kingdom Viridiplantae; phylum Streptophyta; class Magnoliopsida; order Asparagales; family Amaryllidaceae; genus Allium; species Allium cepa. Next base: position 43,927,460 of record CM060937.1, read on the forward strand.
TATAGCGTTTTCAGCATGCTATAAAAAGACTTATTAATCGCATTCTTAATATGTATAAAGACCCTTTATTATAAAGACATGTTGATGTACAACGGTCATAAAACACTATTATTAACTGTAATAGCATTTCATAAACGCCATTATAGGCTTTAATAGTCTTTTAAAAACGTTATCAAATCGTTTTTGAAGTACGTACATATTCATTATTACATTATAATCGACAAATTTACATGCACAATGTATCATTTCATAATCACATAGATCACGTTAAACGAAAAATAACTAACCATTCAACATTCACATAGAATAAAGCATAACATGTCATTATATTTAACGAACTTTACATTAAAAGTGTAAATAGTACAAGTGATAAAATGATCGTACTACACATGTCAATTAAATGTGCAAATCAAAAAAGTTGTTACTTCAAAAGAACTTCAAATCGCTAATTTACAACAGCATGTTGCCGTTTGTATGCACTATAGATGGGTAATTACTTATGAAAAAGAAATTAAACAATTAGCAATTATAACTATGCATTCATACATATGTGTGTGTGAAACTTAATTATATAGGCCTTGCGAGAAACTTAATTATATAAATTTAATTATTTTATATGGAACTTAATTAATTTATATGAAACTTGATTAACTTAGTTAACTTTTGTAAAATTAAATTGATTTATATAAACTTTATTTAATTTTATAAAATTTAGTTAATTTATATAACCATGTTGAAACGATATCAATAATATATGGAATTTTCTGAAATGAATGTAAATTTTGTTTAAAATAGTTTATTCAACAATTACATTTGTATTGTCATAAACTTACTAATTTTTATAATGCTTAATTAAATTTTATAAACTTATTTAATTTAAAAAAAATAGTTGGCTTATTTAATCATTATAAAACTTAATTAACTTAGTTACATATTTTAAACTTAGTTAATTTGTTGTTGTTGTTGTTGTCATTATATTATTAATATTATTATATGATTTTATTACTATTACTATTACTATTATTATATTATATTATTATTATTTTTCTTCTAAATTTAGTTAATTTTTATAAACTTAATTAATTGTTGTAAAACTTAGTTAACTTAGATAATTTTATAAAAATTAGATAATTTTTATAAAACTTAGTTAATTTTTATAACAATTTAACAAAGATTTCAAAATAGAGGACATGATTTTCATAAAACTAATTTTTATGAAACTTAATTAAATTTTATCAACTTATTTGATTTAAAAAAAAAGATAGCTTATTTAATTATTATAAAACTAAATTAACTTAGTTAATTTATTATTACTATAATATTATTTTATTACTACCACTATTATTAAATTATAGTATTATTCTTCTTTTGAATTAAGTTAATTTTTATTAACTCAATTAATTTATATAAAACTTAGTCAATTTTTATAACAATTTAACAAAGATTCCAAAATAGAGAACATGATTTTTATAAAACTAAATTAATTTTCATAAACTTTAGTTAATTTAATTAAAAATTCAAATTTTGTTGCTTTTTATAAAACTCAACTAACTGAGTTAATTTTTATATCCTTTAATTAATTTCTATAAAACTCAATTAACTTTGTTGAATATTTATAAGATTTAGTTTACAAATTAGTTAAATAATTTTAGTTAGATTCTATGTAACTTAGTCAAATTTTATAAGCATTAGTTAATTTTTATAAACTTTTAGTTAATCTAATTAAATTTCTAAAAAACTTGATAACGTAGTTAACTTTTATAAAAATTAGTTAATTTTTATAAATTAAGAATTTTTTAGTTTAAATTATTTTTTATATAACTTAGTCATCTTAGTTAAGTTTTTGTAGTTGGTTAATTTTCAGAAATTTATTTAAATTTTATAAATTTTTATTAACATTTAGATATTAATTTGATTTTATAAAAATTAGTTAATTTTTAGAAAATTATTTAATTTTTATAAAACTTGATTAACGTAGTTAATTCTTATATTATTTTTTTTTTTTATAAACTTATCGGATTTCATGAATTTTCGATAGCACATTCTTTACGCGATTAGTGCTTTCCCGCACACCCCAATTCAATTTACATTTACATGATCAAAACAAGACCAAATTTATATCATATATATACTTCATAATAGCGTATACATTCAAGTGCATAAAAACATACCTTTTGTTAGCAACTTTAGCTAGCAATCTTCCAAATAGCAAAGGAATGTTTTATGTACTTATATAGCAAAGTAAGGGGAATATTTATGATACAAATCTACAAAAGAGTAATCTAATTATGAAAAAAGTGCGAATGCTAATATTATCAATCAAATTTGACATAGGAGTGTTAGTTAATGGACTCTCGCTGTTTTCAACCAATAAAAACTTGATGGGCTGATCAACCTCCTTATTTGAAACATTAGCATAGAGTCATGAAATACAAGCATGCTACACTATGCAGATGCTCATTCTTCAATTTACACATCCTACCAATAACTATAATAGAGGTTGTAACCGACAGCTCTAAGATTACAGGTTTTACATGCTACAGTGGAAAATTTTGTTCCTGAATAGTTATGGAAAATTCAAAATGGTATTGTAAGTTTAGAAGATGCTTATAATTGCTTTAACATAAAGGATACGTGAATAAGGTATTCATTTGTGCTGTATTCATTCTATTTTTGCATGAAACGGCTGATGCATGACCGTAAACTTGAATTAAGATTTAGTTCATAAACAATTATATCCAGGTACTTTGGGAATCTTGTTACATCTACATCAGCATGTAAGTGTACTATTAGTCATTTTAATTTAATATGTCGGTTTGGAAAGACACAAAATGAATTTAAAAGAGTTAGCAAACTTTATATTGCAATGTCTCCTTTTAAACTAATGGCACTTATGTGCATTTGATGCACTCATGATCATAACATATATTACATTGTTAGCATCACACAACATATAATCCAGAAAATAAGTGTAAACGGATTTACAAATAGGTTAAGGTGATTCCCAGTCTTTATTGTGTAGAAGGAATTTTCTCTAAGGTGTTGTTGAATTGTGTCCTCAAGACAAAATATGTTGAGTTGACTTAAAGGAGAAGAAAAAGAAAAACTGACTGATCGAAGACATGAGTATAGATAACTGCACCCAGCTCAACTGCACTTCTACTACCCATTTTTGTTACAGCAATTTTGTAACATTTTTAAGAGCTCCAAAATTTTGTCATTGCAAATTATGCTTCTCATTTCTGTGTACCATAATGTATTAGAGGGTAAAAGTGCTCCAAAATTTGATTAAAGACATGTTAATAAAAAGTCAATTCATGTACATCAATATTATAAATAGGGAAATCTTAACTCTAGAAATGTTGCCAAGTACATTATATGAAATCTGAAAACTTTCATTTAATTCATGAATTTTTTTATCTTATTTATTGACTAATCTAACACCGTACAAATACACAGCCTTTATGGTGAAACAATTTTCTTAAATGGATCAAAAACTGGAGTAATATGAAAAATAAAGTGGCAGTTGTAGGTCACTACAGCAAGTTACATTGTTTTGTTTTTTTCTAAACTGACCAAGAAAGCATATGGCCAAATTTGACCTCCGCTTTGCCTGGTCTAAATGCATATGGTGGAGACCCAAGTCAACTAACCGTGTTTAAATGTGTGCAAGTTCATAAAATTGTAAGCTATGCACGCATCTTAACTTAAATCAAATATTTGTATTGAAAGAGTGATATATGGACTGCACTGTCAACAATAAATGTCCACGACTATCGTATTTATCTTTAAAAAATTCAAAATAACGATCACTAAAAACAGTAACTTCTGTTGCACAAGAAAATTTACGTAAACTAATGCAGTCACTTCTCTTATGTATAAGAAACTAAAAATTAAACAAGATACTTACTAGTGGGGCAAAAAAAGGCAAAATCCAATGGATAGAAGAACATGATTATATACTTCTTTCTGATGCAGTTTGATAGCTCGACCTACGACATAAATGACAAAATTGTCATATAACTTTCTAATGTAGTTTGATAGCTTGACCTGTGATATAAATGATAAACTGCAACTATCAACTGATACTTGATGTACATTTGAATTTATTCATGAGCTTAGGAAATGTTGAATAATAAAGAAACAGGGGAAAATGTAAAATATCAGCACTTTAAACTATTGATTTAGAAGGGCTTAAAAGAAAACAAAGACACCAATGCTGAGAACTGATTCAGAAGGAGTTGAAAATAAAATAAAATATTAGGTATAATAAATTAATTTTAATTTTCAAATTGTATCTTGGTTTAAATAAATAAAACGAAATTACCAACTATAGAAAAAATAGATTGTTTGATCAGATTTAATGCATCTTCCATTTAGAGCAGCTTCAATTAAGCTTCTTTATTTAACTCAATAGTAACTACTATTAAATACATGAAAGAAAATTTTAGAAAATATTAAAAGAGAATTTTGGTGGTTGAAAGAGAAAGTTGGGATTATAATATAATTTGGGTTGAAAATGTCTATACGAGTTCAATAAATCAAAGGATGGACTTAAGGAAACCAGAAATCCAGAATGAAAATATAAAGGAAAATTTGTATCTGACACCGCCAACAAAATTGCTTTAAATAATTACGTGGTAACCACCAACACTCTTACATTATAGCATACATCCATCCATTAATTTTTTATTAAATAAAAGTTAAAATTTTCTAGCTATTAGATGCACGTATGTGCAATTTGCTCTAGTAAATATAAAGAGACTATTATTCGCATTGACTAATTTGTTTTGCGAAAAATGAAGTAGCTTAGTAAAATGCGAAACGAAGTAGCTCAGTAAAATGTTAACAGTGCGTAACCGACATGACATCCGCATCACCCAATTTTTGTCAATGAGCATGTAAATATTTGATGGTGAGCTTTACCAAAAAGTTTACAAGTCTGGAAATAACATATTCTTGTCAATTTTTTTCGAAAATAGTAACAGTTTAAAATACCTTTCAACTATACAAGTGATAAACTGGCCACCATCAGCATGTTTGTCCTGTTCTGCACATGCCATCTCTAGCATACTACAATGCTGGAATCACAATTACCTTCAACATTTAATAATATACGGCTATAAAACATATACCTATAAGTAAATTTGATGGCAATATATATCTAAAGTCAAAAATATTATCTGCGTGGTTCTGGAAACATAGTATAGTGGGAAGAATCTAGAATTATTCTTGAAATATATACGTGTGGGGTCATAGATTGGTGCTTTAATCATCATGGAATTCGTTTTGTCAAACAGTTGAGCACTAGAACATGGCAAGATAAAAATTATTTGATCAACTGCTACACATATTATAGTAAGAAAAAGCCATCATTGCATTATAACAAGGAAAGTTTAATGCATTCTTCAGAATCTTGAACACTTGAACAAGGTAAATAAGAAGCCTGACATTCCCGTTCATAGTCAAGCAACATGTTCCGGTTCATAGTCAGAACCCAGAACAAGTGCATATAAGCTCAACGTAATGACTCGGATTTTTGGCCATTGGATATCGAGAAAATTAATGGATTTAATTATAAAAGATATGGGTATTACAAGTCAAATAAATGAGTTTTATGATCTATGAAATATTTGAATACATACAAAATTGATTTAAAAACTATATTCAAACTCAAATTATAATATTTTGGGTACAATAAACTTTATAGAAATATATATATATATATCCCATCAATTAAATTAAAGATAAAATATTCAAATATATATATATAGACAAGTTTTATGATGTTCAAATATAAATATATATATAAGTACATAGGTATGTATATATATATGAAGATTAAACGTACATAAGTATATATATTTATATATATATGTATATATATATATATGTATATATATGTATATATATATATATATATATGCTAGATCAAATAGTGAATAGGTAAATATACATGTGTGAAAATATTTTATATGCAAGAAAGTGTATATATATAAAGATACAAACTTATATAAATGAAAATGATATATATAAATAAATATATATATATATATATGTATGTATGTATGTATGTATAGGTGTATAAGGAAAATAAGTCAAACCATACTTGTATACACATGTATGAAGTATGTATGTATACACAAATGAATATATGGATGTATACATATAGGGAGGCAAGCATTTAATGCACATTTCAACTCAAGCACATAAAACATCAAATCCAAGCACACAAAACAATTAATCAAAATCATGTCAAAACTTTTACATGAAATCAAATCTGGTCAAAAGAAATCTCTGATCAATGAAGAAAAATAAAAATCAAAAGAAAAAAGTTACTGTACAATGCAGCAGCCTACCTTCTTATATTTATAAATCCGCTCGTCTTCTTTTATCTCATTCATTCAAAAATTAGCTAAGTAAAAACAAAGAAAACATTACTGCCATTTCACAAACTAAAGGATCGAACTACTCAACAGAAAGAATTGATCAACAAACAACAAGCTAGCAGTTTTTTTGGCTCTGTTCTAGGAAGAGAAAATAAGTTAAACAAAAACCTTCTACTTACCGGAGATTTTATACTTATGAAATCTGAATGTTGCTAGGTATATAAGTGTTAAGCGGTTGAACTTTTGGTCATGATAAGATACCCTGTTAAGCAAAGAACAGTGAGTTATACACTTATTTTGGTTACTAAAGTATATGTATATACATATTTGACTGTGATCTTGATGATGCTTTGTTCTATGGTAAGTAAATGTGTATTTGTTGTGTGTATATGCAAATGCATATGTGTGTTAGACAGGAACAGCATCACCTAAACTCAAAAAATAATATTACGCTTCTCCCTTAACCCCTGTTCTTTTTCCTTTTTGTTAAAAACAGTAAAAGCTTCAATGTTAAAAATGAGTAACTCAAAATATATCATGTTCTAGATCTTGATTTTAAAACGAAAAATGATTATATTTGAGTATAGAATATTTAAAAATTTACTTCGTTTAATTTTATCAAGTACAGAGCAAGAAAAACACATGTAATAGTGAATATGTCAATATTTTTAAAAACCCAATTGTCTTAATTTACTAAAATGATCATATGGTCGTGATCACGATTGGAAAACTCGATTTTTAAAAGTGGTCTGAGGATTTTAAGTGGTGTGTGGATGGGGAATTTGGAAGTTGACCAGAATTGGGGTTTTGATCGAATCCCGTCGTCCTGCTTGATTTCGGGTTGCAAGATTTAGTATGGAGGACCATCGATAGGTGGGAAACTCAGGAAAAATGGCGTTCGATTTTTCTACTTGGTGAGGTGTCTGGTCGAGGTGGTTTTAGAGTTTAAGGAGGGTATCGACTATGGTCAAGACGCGATGGGCTTTGAGGGTATGCGTATGCACGTGCATGCGTGCACGGATTGATCGTTTTAGAGCTGCATGAGTTAAAGTGGGTCGCGGGTGGTGTTTGACCCGTTTTTGGGTAAATAGGTCTAGGCGGGTTTTGGGTTCGAAGTATGAAGGCTGGCGATCGAAGTTGTGATGGTGGGTTCTTGTTGGTGGTTGTTTGGAAGATTGAATAGGAAGCAGGTAAGAGAGGGAAGGAAGGAAGAAGAGAGGGAAATGAATTGGGCAAGGAAAGAAAATTTAAAGGAAGATAGGAAATAAAGAAAGAGAAAGGGGAAAAAACTAGAAAATAAAGGAAAGAAAGAAAAGTAAAATTAAAGAAGAAGAAGTGGGATTAACAAATTTATTTATATGACGGTTTATATCTTCTTTTAAAAATATAATTTTAACTTAAATATCCAAAATTTAAAGCTCAATAATTGAAATGGTAATTAATTTCATTATTATTTGATTTGAAATTTATAAAGATTAACTAAGTAGCCACCAAATAGAGTGTTAAACCTCGATCAACTAATAATAGAATGTTTTTATTATTTCCTTAAATTATAGTTAATTTGCATAAAGACACGAATGGATTCGGTTAACTAAAGTTAATAAAATCCTAGTGTGCGATCTGTAGGATATCTGCTGCCGATCGTTAAATGAATAACAACCTATATCTTGGCTAAATTCTATAGGAGATTTAATTCAACTATTTTCGTCTGGACCATTAATGGTCAGACAAGTTAAGGAGTAAATTATAATGATGGTACGGTTATAAAAATAAAGATTGGTAATAAAATTTCCATATTTAAATATTGTCACCTGAAATATAAATCGTGATTTTAAAATAAATTAACCCTCTAAATTTATTATTTGGAATTCGAAGAGACCGGGATCGAATATCAGAGTTATCTGGAGCCAATTCGATTTAATAACCCCTAGAAACCTTTACGGATTTGATTATAGAACCAAAAAGGGTTGGAATTGAATAAAATTAAGCAAATCTGACTATTTAAAATATGTAACGATACTAGCTGATATTTTAAATATCCATGGATTCCTGTAACATTGTTCGGTTATAACTAGATAAAAACTCGTAGTGTTGTACGAGTAACCTTGGCTTTTCAAATGAGATCGGACAAATCCCGGTATTTCACATTTTATGGTTTTACTCACGATGGTTTCTAGCCCGACTCGAGTGTTACTCTATTGTAATGCTCGGCTCAGACCGAGTATTACAGATTTTCAGGTTGGACATTTGGAGCTCAAGAGACGAGTTGGATGGCAGAGACGTATCGATTAAATTCCGCTGTGTAGTATGGGATGTATAGAAAATAGTTGAGGGAAAGTCATTATAAATGTCCAGATTTGTTGTACTCTGATATCCTGTATGTATTTTGACAGTCACAGCCTGGTATTTTCAGCATTCGATTGCTCGTCACTCTATACAGTGAATGCATTAGCATCGATTTTCGGGGTCAAAAATCTTCGGGCCATTACACTCAACATAAACATATTCCAAGTCAGAACCCAGAACAAGTGCAGATAAGCTCAACATAAACATGTTTCTTCAGAATCTTAGTCTTGTAAATATGAACTCGATGCAAGGACACATGCCCAGTTCTTAGTTCATGTAATCATTTTTCAGAGATTAAAGGATGAAAAGAGACTAAAATTTGACCTTTCATGACTTCTTATAAGTTGAATACTTTGGAACGTCAATTTTCTTGTTTTTGAAATATTTACTCATTGTATAACTTCTTGTATATGACATATGAACATGGTTTTTTTTTAATTCAAGATAACCCAGGTTTTTACTGTTGAACTATTTTTTTAAATTCTTTTTTTGTATTTATACAATTTAGAAGGCACTTTAGGAAAACAATTTATAGTAAATAGGTAATAGTTTTTGCGTTAGATATAATTGGTGGGGTCAAATGTAAGGACCCAGAATTTCTGTCAACTAAATTTTGTATATTTAATTAATTTTAAATATTCACGAATGAAATTGTAAGTCGAATAAATTTTATTTTTTCGAATATCTGAATTTAATTGGATAATTATATCGATAATTTAATATTTGAAATTTCAGAAATAATTGGAAATTGGTTTTAAGGTGAATAAAAATGATTTATAAAGTTATATTAAATCATACTGGAGTTATAATGATATTATAGAACTTTTAAAATTGAATTTAAAGTTAAATTGTGAAAATTGAATATTTTAATATTCAATTGACGAGTTAAAATAGTCATTTTTCAAACAGTCTCCGATTTCGTCGAAACCAGTTTCATTAGATCCGTAATGTTAAATTATACTAAGATTTCAAATTTCGTGTCAATCGAATTTACGGTTTGTACGGGGCAAGCTAAAACGCACGGAAATTTGGTTAACCGATTTAATTTAAAATCGATCGTTTATTGCCGTAACTCGCACAGATGATCGAATTGGCTCCCGAAACCTATTCCATTGTGTTCGGAACGTGGGGTAAACCCTAGAAACGCCTGTCACCGCACGAGATTTGAAGTTCGGAAAATTTTGGATGAATAGTGTTTTCGTAAATTTTCTATATAAGCCCCACCAACCTCACAAATTGCAAACAAAGAAAACCTAACCCTAATCTAAAGCTTCAGGCCGCCATTTTATATTCAATGGCCATGAAAGTTCGAAACTTTCTTCCTTGATCTCTTCCAATCTACAAACCTTTACGCCTCGACTTCAACTGTAAAGTTGTAGAGGATCGCGAGAGCTATCCATCCATATGGTGATGATCAAGGATGGAATGTCGTAGGGGCTCGATTTTGGCCGTGAAGTCACACGTTCGATCACCTTTTTCGAGTAGAATGCTCGACCGAGCTCTGCCGCGTTCATGGTGGTGGTAGGCGTGGTGATGGGCTTCGCTGGGGTGGTTGTTGTTCGACCTAAAGTTAGTTGTAGGTGGTTGCGAAATTCAATGTGATAGGGGCGGCATTGGGTTTTAGTTCTAACACAAAAACCTGGAGAAGGAAGAAGACGCAAATTCACGGCCTGATATGTTTGTTTGGAAATGCACGACCGAGATGTCTTAGGTTTAAAATTAAAAAGAAATTTGTAAATTAATTTTAATTTAAATTCGTTCAAACTTTAAATTGCTGTAACTCTTTCATACGAGGTCGAAAACGCACGAAACGACTTGCGTTAGGATCGTATTCGCGAACACTACGCTATGGAATTGGATTGGAGCCGTTTGGAGCTAGTTTGAATTTTGGGTAAAATTAAACGCGTGTTTAATTTTGTTCGAAATAAAACGCTACAACGGTTATCAGAAACTCAAGGTCAGAACTTCTCACTCAATCGAGTTATTTCGATTTAAATTTTAAATAGTTAGATTTAAAGTTGCTTGATTGTGTGATTGAATGATAATTATTATCTGTTGTATTGAAATAGACCCTATACGCCATATATTAAGCGGATGTTATTTATTAAACACATATACCGCGATAATTCCAACTTGATATGGAATTGGTATTATATATGTACTTGGAGTTGATTTCCCGCATTATATAGCGAATGAGACCCAATTGCGCCGCATGATAGCGGATAATATTTTATAAATCCCATATACCGCGATATTTCACCTCGAAGTGGAATTGATATTGCTAACATCTGTGGATGCAGAGAAACAGGTTGGATGGATCCAACTGGATTCCTCAAATGATTGAATTTATTTCAATATTGTGTGTTGATCTATTTATAATCTGCGTGATTATCTTTGTGATTGAAATCGTTAAAGGCTAAATTTTAGCCGAATATATTTTTGGTATCGTTAGATGCCGAAAATAAATAAAATTGGATTTTTGAAAATTTAAGTTGAGAATTCATAATAAAATTTAATTTTGGAATTGATTCGTTTTAAATAAATAAACGTTGTAATTTTTATGATATAAAAATTATGATTTTTGTGAAATATAACCGAAATGTGATTTTTGAAATAAGTAGTTGATTAATTTATAAAATGGTTTAAATTGGGATTTTTGAATTACTATAAATGATTTATATAAAAGATTTATAAAATTGATATTTATAAATTAAAATAATGGAATTATAAAACGAGTTTTTATAAGTGTTAAAATGAAGTGTAAATGGATTTCATAAGTGAATGAAATCTATAGATTTATAAATTGTGAAGTTATAAAATGAATAGATTTTTGTAAAATAAAAGATTTATAAGTAATTAACTTATAAATTGGGTTTTGGCGTGTAAATGGGATATGGATAGAAATTTGTTAATAAAGTGATTTTATAAGTTGAAGTTGTTATAAAGTATAAATGAAATTTATAAACGTTGTTTTATAAATCCGAAATCGACTTATTTTGATAAGTTTAATTATTATAGCTTATTAAAGGGAATATATCCATGATTTTGGACGGTGGAAAATCCTTTAAATAAAATACGTAGAAATATTGAATTTGGTTAACGAAGTATTTTCACGATTTTGGACAGTGAATAATATATTAAAGAAATATTTTGGGAAAGTGATATTTTAAATAGAATTAAAACGATTCAAAAATGTTTTAAAATGTATTAAGTATCGAAACCATAGATTTCAACATTTATTGTTGAAATAGACGTTTTTGAGAAATAGAAGGAAATTGTGGACTATAACACTGTTGTTATAGTAAATGATTTCCGAAAGGAAAAGTTTTGTATAGTATTGGGGTTTATATATCTATCTTAATTTCGAATCCCTATACTAGTGATTTTGAGTTGTCGTAACGATGTTTTACGCAACATTCGTTTTGACTCAAATAAATGTGTTTAAGAGATGTTTTCCTTAAAGAATAAAATATATACTTAATTGTGATTTAAGTATATTGAATATTTTCCAAATATTGAAAATAAATATATTGGTGAATTACTTATTATTAAATAATTATGGAAATGTTTTCAATATGAAGTGAATGTTTTGAGATTATATCTTTTAAAGATAAATTGAAAGTGAATAATTGAAATCGATTCGAAAAATCGTATAAAAGGTGAATATTTGGAAATGTAAATTCACAATGGAAATATATAAGGGAAATTTGTTTTTAAAATAAACATTGATTTATTTTAAAAGTGTGGAAATAAATTTACGGATTTAGAATGTAAATTTAATAAATCGGTAAGGATTTATTTAATTGGTTTGAATGAACCATTTTGAAATGAAAGTGTATCCTCCTTGGAAAGCCGAATATATTTGAACTCGGCAGATTTCCAGTGAAAAGGAATAACTATTTGTAAGTATTTTCCGCTTAAGGAAAATGATTTGAAAATTGATTTCAAAAGTTGAAAAGGTGAAAATTGATTTGAAACCTGTTTTCAAATGGTTGAAGTGTGGAAAATATATCTTATAAAGATATTTTTGAAAATAAATAATTTGGGAAATTATTTGAAATCGGGTTATGTTGTGAATATTGATTGATAGTTAAATAACTGACTATCAATATTAACCCTTAAATGGCTATTTGTTGTGAATTGGTTGAAATTGAATGCTACACTTATTTTTAAATTATTGCGCTCTTTATTCGGATTACCCACTCCGAATAGTGATACGACGTAATGGATAACATTGATGACCGGTGTTGAAGACCGGGTATTTGTGAAAACGATATGATGACCTATCGATTGTCTCTGCACCGTTAGCTACGGTATGGAGATTTCCTTTGTGATGGGAAATTCGATCGGGATTGTGAATACCCGGATTGCAAGGGCTACTTTTGAAGTGTCTTCGGTTCGGTTCGAACCCGGAACAGACTTGTATGGTTACGTGTCTGACATTATATTTTGAGATATAAAGCAGATTTCTTTCAAATACATCTCTGTTGGTGGCGGAGAATTTATTCTCTTAGCTTAACACCCTTCTCTGAAACGTACGAGTTCAGAGGTTTTGTAGTTGAAGGTTATCAGCGATATACTCCCAATTTGATAATGTCGCATGCTGAGTGTTGCTGTGTGATGAATATTTATTGATCATTTGTTGATCAAAGCATGACTTTGTGAAAAATCATAGCTTTGTGGACGAAACTTCGTTAGACCTCACACCCCGGAAATAGTCGAAACAGGAATATGCGGCAAGGTTATGAGGGTCGCGCCCTTTTGGGGTATGTCATTTCCTTCTGGAAAAGGGTGGTGTCAGGTATGGAGCCCTGATGTTTAACCTATGTGGTTGCTCCAATCTCATTTTCTGTGTGGTTGTTGCTTGGTGATAGAGGGCCCTCGGATAAAGGTCCCAATGGACCGGGGAGTGACATACTCGAGAAGTAGTTACCTAGTTACAAAGGTAACCCGGCCTTGTGTTGGCAGAGATCCGGTTAGGTTATCGGGACGTCCCGCCAGAGGGGATCCCATGTGGTAGTAGGAAGTTCCTTAGCCTGACAATTTGTTGGAAAATCCAAAGAAACAATACGAGCCTTGTACGGTTTTAGTTGTATTACCTGTCATTCACTTGTGGTGACGCCCCACTGTTTGGATGGTAGCTATAGTAGGCATAGTTCGGAATGTCTATGCTGGCTAAGATTTATATTCTATTTTCGAAATGCTTTCATCACTATGCGCTAATAATAATACCAAAAATGATTTGTTTTGCGTAGTAAGCATCTTTGACTATCATAAGGAGAAATCTCCCCCAATTCTGCATTTGCATTGTGTGTGTGCGGGGAGGCCTTATGGTAGTTTCATTTTCCAAAAGCATTGTGGATATTTTTCACTTCCCTTGTTGTTGTTATTGTTGTTTTAAAAGATAAATAACTGTTTTGAGTTCTCACACCAGTCCCATGACTGACTTGGAGTTTATTGTTCTCTTCCTAAACTCTGGGTGCCCATAATTTTCCATACAGGCAGTCTAGAGTCAGGTTATCAGGTTATTCTGGATTCAGAAGTGCTATGGAGCTCAAGTGACGAGCTGGATGGCGAGGCGTATTACTTGTATATGATATTATCTTTCCGCCGTAGAATTCTTCTGTAGGGGCATGTTTGTATAACTGTCCATTATTTTGTTGTGTTGTATATTGTTGTTGTACACTCTGATGATGATGATGATGTGATGTAATGTATTAACTGATATAGTTTTTTGTTCTAAAGATTATTCATTTATCTATTATATGTTCTTCCGCTGCGACTGTGAGATTCTGATATTGTTTCCGTTCTGTTTTCTTACTTGTTCTATCTTTTTCTTCTACCTCTTCTTTTTAACCCTAACAATTCGGTTTTTCGGCATTCGATTATGCGTCATTTGATACAGTGGACGTAAGAATGCCGACCTTCGGATCCCGATAAAATCGATATGTTACATTAAAATTTTGGCATTTACCACGAGCTACGGAAAAAATGTCAAGAATGGGATTCGAACCCATGCCCTTTCGGACCAGTACCTGAAACTGGCGCCTTAGACCAACTCGGCCATCTTGACTTATATTCTATTTTCGAAATGCTTTCATCACTATCCACTAATATTAATATCAAAAATGATTTGTTTTGCGTAGTAAGCATCTTTGACTATCATAAGGAGAAATCTCCCCCAATTCTGCGTTTGCATTGTGTGTGTGCGGGGAGGCCTTATGGTAGTTTCATTTTCCAAAAGCATTGTGGATATTTTTCACTTCCCTTGTTGTTGTTGTTTTAAAAGATAAATAACTGTTTTGAGTTCTCACACCAGTCCCATGACTGACCTGGAGTTTATTGTTCTCTTCCTAAACTCGGGGTGCCCATAATTTTCCACACGGGCAGTCTAGAGTCAGGTTATCAGGTTATTTTGCATTCAGAAGTGCTATGGAGCTCAAGTGGCGAGCTGGATGGCGAGGCGTATTACTTGTATATGATATTATCTTTCCGCCGTAGAATTCTTCTGTAGGGGCATTTTGTATAATTGTCCATTGTTTTGTTGTGTTGTATATTGTTGCTGTACACTCTGATGATGATGATGATGATGATGTGATGTAATGTATTAACTGATATAGTTTTTTGTTCTAAAGATTATTCATTTATCTATTATATGTTGCTCCGCTGCGACTGTGAGATTCTGATATTGTTTCTGTTCTGTTTTCTTACTTGTTCTATCTTTTTCTTCTACCTCTTCTTTTTAACCCTAACAATTCGGTTTTCCGGCATTCGATTATGCGTCATTTGATACAGTGGACGTAAGAATGCCGACCTTCGAATCCCGATAAAATCGATATGTTACATTAAAATTTTGGCATTTACCACGAGCTACGGAAAAAATGTCAAGAATGGGATTCGAACCCATGCCCTTTCGGACCAGTACCTGAAACTGGCGCCTTAGACCAACTCGGCCATCTTGACTTATATTTTATTTTCGAAATGCTTTCATCACTATGCACTAATAATAATACCAAAAATGATTTGTTTTGCGTAGTAAGCATCTTTGACTATCATAAGGAGAAATCTCCCCCAATTCTGCGTTTGCATTGTGTGTGTGCGGGGAGGCCTTATGGTAGTTTCATTTTCTAAAAGCATTGTGGATATTTTTCACTTCCCTTGTTGTTGTTTTAAAAGATAAATAACTGTTTTGAGTTCTCACACCAGTCCCATGACTGACCTGGAGTTTATTGTTCTCTTCCTAAACTCGGGGTGCCCATAATTTTCCACACGGGCAGTCTAAAGTCAGGTTATCAGGTTATTTTGCATTCAGAAGTGCTATGGAGCTCAAGTGGCGAGCTGGATGGCGAGGCGTATTACTTGTATATGATATTATCTTTCCGCCGTAGAATTCTTCTGTAGGGGCATGTTTGTATAAGTGTCCATTGTTTTGTTGTGTTGTATATTGTTGTTGTACACTCTGATGATGATGATGTGATGTAATGTATTAACTGATATAGTTTTTTGTTCTAAAGATTATTCATTTATCTATTATATGTTGTTCCGCTGCGACTGTGAGATTCTGATATTGTTTCTGTTCTGTTTTCTTACTTGTTCTATCTTTTTCTTCTACCTCTTCTTTTTAACCCTAACAATTCAGTTTTCCGGCATTCTATTATGCGTCATTGATACAGTGGACGTAAGAATGCCGACCTTCGGAACCCGATAAAATCGATATGTTACATTAAAATTTTGGCATTTACCACGAGCTACGGAAAAAATGTCAAGAATGGGATTCAAACCCATGCCCTTTCGGACCAGTACCTGAAACTGGCGCCTTAGACCAACTCGGCCATCTTGACTTATATTCTATTTTCGAAATGCTTTCATCACTATCCACTAATAATAATATCAAAAATGATTTGTTTTGCGTAGTAAGCATCTTTGACTATTATAAGGAGAAATCTCCCCCAATTCTGCGTTTGCATTGTGTGTGTGCGGGGAGGCCTTATGGTAGTTTCATTTTCCAAAAGCATTGTGGATATTTTTCACTTCCCTTGTTGTTGTTGTTGTTGTTTTAAAAGATAAATAACTATTTTGAGTTCTCACACCAGTCACATGACTGACCTGGAGTTTATTGTTCTCTTTCTAAACACTGGGTGCCCATAATTTTCCACATGGGCAGTCTAGAGTCAGGTTATCAGGTTATTCTGCATTCAGAAGTGCTATGGAGCTCAAGTGGAGAGCCGGATGACGTGGCGTATTACTTGTATATGATATTATCTTTCTGCCGTAGAATTCTTCTGTAGGGGCATGTTTGTATAACTGTCCATTGTTTTGTTGTGTTGTATATTGTTGTTGTACACTCTGATGATGATGATGATTTGATGTAATGTATTAACTGATATAGTTTTTTGTTCTAAAGATTATTCATTTATCTATTATATGTTGTTCCGCTGCGACTGTGAGATTCTGATATTGTTTCTGTTCTGTTTTCTTACTTCTTCTATGTTTTTCTTCTACCTCTTCTTTTTAACCCTAACAATTCGGTTTTTCGGCATTCGATTATCCGTCATTTGATACAGTGGACGTAAGAATGCCGACCTTTAGATCCCGATAAAATCGATATGGCATTTACCACGAGCTACCGAAAAAATGTCAAGAATGGGATTCGAACCCATGCCCTTTCGGACCAGTACCTGAAACTGGCGCCTTAGACCAACTCGGCCATCTTGACTTATATTCTATTTTCGAACTTTTATCACCATGCACTAATAATAATATCAAAAATGATTTGTTTTGCGTAGTAAGCATCTTTGACTATCATAAGGAGAAATCTCCCCCAATTCTGCGTTTGCATTGTGTGTGTGCGGGGAGGCCTTATGGTAGTTTCATTTTCCAAAAGCATTGCGGATATTTTTCACTTCCCTTGTTGTTGTTGTTTTAAAAGATAAATAACTGTTTTGAGTTCTCACACTAGTCGCATGACTGACCTGGAGTTTATTGTTCTCTTCCTAAACTCTGGGTGCCCATAATTTTCCACACGGACAGTCTAGAGTCGGGTTATCAGGTTATTCTGGATTCATAAGTGCTATGGAGCTCAAGTGGCGAGCTGGATGGCGAGGCGTATTACTTGTATATGATATTATCTTTTCGCCGTAGAATTCTCCTGTAGGGGCATGTATGTATAACTGTCCATTGTTTTGTTGTGTTGTATATTGTTGCTGTACACTCTGATGATGATGATGTAATGTAATGTACTAACTGATATAGTTCTTTGTTTTAAAGATTATTCATTTATCTATTATATGTTGTTCCGCTGCGACTGTGAGATTCTGATATTGTTTCTGTTCTGTTTTCTTACTTCTTCTATATTTTTCTTCTACCTCTTCTTTTTAACCCTAACAATTCGGTTTTCCGACATTCGATTATGCGGCATTTAATACAATGGACGTAAGAATGTCGACCTTCGGATCCCGATAAAATCTATATGTTACATTTGGTATCAGAGCATATGGTTAAGTGGCAACCTTGGCTCTGTTGGGTGTTACTCATTAGAGATAGAGTCAGTAGTACTCTAGAATGAGTGTGAGTGTAATAATAGATATGAGCGCGTATTTGTTAGTGAAAATAAATTTTTTTTTATATTGTGATGATTGGTTTGTTGAGTAGTATATGAATTCTGGTCGGTATAGTCTGTACAACTCTATCGATAGGGGTCTCTAAACACTTGTTCAACACGATATTGTTTTAAAAATATGGTAAATGGAATAATTTTACCCAAAACTATTTTCATATACAAAAAGGAATGGTTTTCCCTAAATTATTATAATATATGGATGCTTGGATGTTAGGAATTGAAAATATTAAATTATTATCATTGAAATTGAATAAGCAATTGGAAGCATAATCAAAAGTTTAGAAATAAAATCCATATACAAATAGGATTTGTAAATAATAAATTGTGAATGTGAATTGTAATTTGAAATGGAATTCCAGAGAAATGTTTTTGAAAAGATTTGAAGTTTTAGAGATTTGGAAGGTTTAAATCTTTTTGGTTTGAAAATGATTTTCAAAGATTTTAGAGAAATGTTTTTGAAGGGATAAAAGCTCTAAACTCTTTCTGATCGCTGGAAAATAATTCCGATGATGATCGCGACGTCAGCGGTGTTCATTTTTGGGTTTCCAAAAGAGGAATTGTTGCCAGATTGTTTTAAATTAAAGTTGCTTGGAAAATTTGGGTTTGGTTTTGGAAATTATAAAGATAATTTGAATTGATTTCAAAAAAATTGGTTTTGAAAGGTTGAAAAGGCTCTGGAATCCTATTTAAAATAATTTATGGCAATGATAAATGAGTTGATAACTTATACAATTTGAATTTTGATAGAATAAATTTAACTTAAAGGATGAAGTTAAATTAAAGTAAGTATAAGTGAATCAATTAAATAAAGTGAACTTAAAGAAAGGTCTGAGAGGCTAAGTGAAATGATCTTATATATATAAGAAATGATTACTTAAAGAAAATTTATTAAGTTAAAAAAATAAATTTTGGTTAGTAACAAATGAATTGGAAGTGAGTTTGAATTATGAAAATAAAATTGTGAATGGATAAATAAATTTACAATTGCAAGTAAATGTAATTGAAATTGAATGTTGAAAAGCAATATAACTTAAGTAATGTTGAATGAAGTTAATTTTGGTACCAAAGTAAAATGAGTAAAGTGATAAATATAAACTTGAGTTAAGTAATGAAATTCAACTCTATATGGTAAAATGAATTAGCAATTGGATTAATAAATGGATTGAATGTTAATCAATCAAATGTAAATAAATTGATATGAAATAATGGATGTAAGTGTTAATTCATTAAAGCTAATTAAATGTGTTAAACTAAATTGAAGGTAAACAAAGTGAACATGAATGTTGAATGTAAAGTGAACAAATTCGGTTGTGTTGAATATACATTGGTTGTTATTTGATCATAAATTGGTTGTATATAAATTCATTAAGTGTTGATGAAATTGAATTAGTGAAATTGAAAGCTAAAGTAGTTGAATTTGTAAATAAAACTAATTTAAAATAGTGATATGAATCAATTGTGAATGAAAGATAATTGATAAATTCAACATTCAAAAGGTAAATTGAATCCAAACAGAATTGAAAGTGTAAATTGAATTCGAATGAAATTGATAATGCAATCTAGAATGAAAATGGATATATAACTTCAATAGTAAAGTAAAAATGGTATAAGAAGTATATATTGAAAATTTTGTAAAGGAATGTGCAAAATAAATTTGAAAGTTGTAATTTGATATTATGGCTAGCAGGATATACATGTGTGTTAAAGGAAATGGAATTGGGATTTTGATTTTGAAGATAAAAATTGAATTGCTCGACAAAAAGGTATGCATTTGAATATCAGTATAAAATTTGATGATTTTCTTGTCCAGCCACTTGGCCTTTTCTTTTCTTTTTGAAATCTGGGGGCCATGGTGCCATTTTTGTAGTCGTACCGAGCTAGCCGCGCAAAGGAGACGCTGGCGAAATTTTTCGAAAATTTAAGGCGTTAGAATATTTTTGAGAAAATTGGAAATTTTTGAAAACTATAACTTTGATTTGAGTTGAAAAGTTAAACGATATAGTTGATTTTGAAAAGATAACTAAATTAGATTTGAAAACTTAGTAAAGTTATTGTAAGAAGTTTAACTAATGTATTTTTGAAAAGTTAAACACTTGAGAGATTTGTAAAATCTAATTTGAACGGTTTGTTTTGAAAAGTTAATGGATTTCAAGATTTTTTTTCTTACTTGGTAATTTCGAGGACGAAATTCTTTTAAGGGGGGAAGTTTGAAACGACCCAGAATTTCTGTCAACTAAAATTTGTATATTTAATTAATTTTAAATATTCACGAATGAAATTGTAAGTCGAATAAATTTTATTTTTTCGAATATCTAGATTTAATTGGATAATTAAATCGATAATTTAATATTTGAAATTTCAGAAATAATTGGAAATTGGTTTTAATGTGAATAAAAATGATTTATAAAGTTGTATTAAATCATATTGGAGTTATAATGATATTATAGAACTTTTAAAATTGAATTTAAAGTTAAATTGTGAAAATTGAATATTTTAATATTCATTGACGAGTTAAAATAGCCATTTTTCAAACAGTCTCGGATTTTGACGAAACTAGTTTCATCGGATCCGTAATGTTAAATTATGGTAAGATTTAAAATTTCGCGTCAATCGGATTTTCGTTTTGTCCGGGACAAGCTAAAACGCACGGAAATTTGGTTAACCGATTTAATTTAAAATCGATCGTTTATTGCCGTAACTCGCACAGATGATCGAATTGGCTCCCGAAACCTATTCCATTGTGTCCGGAACACGGGGTAAACTCTAGAAACGCCGGTCACCGCGCGAGATTTGGAGTTCGGAAAATTTTGGACGAATAGCGTTTTCGTAAATTTTCTATATAAGCACCTCCAACCTCACAAATTGCAAACAAAGAAAACCTAACCCTAATCTAAAGCTTCAGGCCGCCATTTTATATTCAATGGCCATGAAAGTTCGAAACTTTCTTTCTTAATCTCTTCCAATCTACAAACCTTTACGCCTTGACTTCAACTGTAAAGTTGTAGAGGATCGCGAGAGCTATCCATCCATACGGTGATGATCAACGATGGAGTGTCGTAGGTGCTCGATTTTGGCCGTGAAGTCACATGGTCGGTCACGTTTTTCGAGTAGAATGCTCGACCGAGCTCTGCCGCGTTCATGGCGGTGGTAGGCGTGGTGATGGGCTTCGCTGGGGTGGTTGTTGATCGACCTAAAGTTAGTCATAGGTGGTTGCGAAATTCAACGTGATAGGAGTGGCATTGGGTTTTAGTACGAACGCAAAAACCTGAAGATGGAAGAAGACGCAAATTCACGGCCTGATCTGTTTGTTTGGAAATGCACGGCCGAGATGTCTTAGGTTTAAAATTAAAAAGAAATTTGTAAATTAATTTTAATTTAAATTCGTCCAAACTTTAAATTGATGTAACTCTTTCATACGAGGTCGAAAATGCACGAAACGACTTGCGTTGGGTTCGTATTCGCGAACACTACGCTATGTAATTGGGTTGGAGTCGTTTGGAGCTAGTTTGAATTTCGGATAAAATTAAACGCGTGTTTAATTTTATTCGAAATAAAACGCTACAACTGTTATGGGAAACTCAAGGTGAGAACTTCTCACTCAATCGAATTATTTCGATTTAAATTTAAATAGTTAGATTTAAAATTGCTTGATTGTGTGATTGAATGATAATTATTATCTGTTGTATTGAAATAGACCCAATACGCCGTATATTAAGCGGATGTTATTTATTAAACACATATACCGCGATAATTCCAACTTGATATGGAATTGGTATTATATATGTACTTGGAGTTGATTTCTCGCATTATATAGCGGATGAGACTCTATTGCGCCGCATAATAGCGGATAATATTTTATAAATCACATATACCGCGATATTCCACCTCGAAGTGGAATTGGTATTGTGCTAACATCTGTGTATGCAGGGAAACAGGTTGGAGGGATCCAACTGGATTCCTCAAATGATTGAATTTGTTTCAATATTGTGTGTTGATCTATTTATAATCTGCGTGATTATCTTTGTGATTGAAATCGTTAAAGGCTAAATTTTAGCCGAATATATTTTTGGTATCGTTAGATGCCGAAAATAAATAAAATTGGATTTTTGAAAATTTAAGTTGAGAATTCATAATAAAATTTAATTTTGGAATTGATTCATTTTAAATAAATAAACGTTGTAATTTTTATGATATAAAAATTATGATTTTTGTGAAATATAACCGAAATGTGATTTTTGAAATAAGTAGTTGATTAATTTATAAAATGGTTTAAATTGGGATTTTTGAATTACTATAAATGATTTATATAAAAGATTTATAAAATTGATATTTATAAATTAAAATATTGGAATTATAAAACGAGTTTTTATAAGTGTTAAAATGAAGTGTAAATGGATTTCATAAGTGAATGAAATCTATAGATTTATAAATTGTGAAGTTATAAAATGAATAGATTTTTGTAAAATAAAAGATTTATAAGTAATTAACTTATAAATTGGGTTTTGGCGTGTAAATGGGATATGGATAGAAATTTGTTAATAAAGTGATTTTATGAGTTGAAGTTGTTATAAAGTATAAATGGAATTCATAAACGTTGTTTTATAAATCCGAAATTGACTTATTTTGACAAGTTTAATTATTATAGCTTATTAAAGGGAATATATCCACGATTTTGGATGGTGGAAAATCCTTTAAATAAAATACGTAGAAATATTGAATTTGGTTAATGAAGTATGTTCACGATTTTCGACGGTGAATAATATATTAAAGAAATATTTTGGGAAAGTGATATTTTAAATAGGATTAAAACGATTCAAAAATGTTTTAAAATGTATTAAGTATCGAAACCATAGATTTCAACATTTATTGTTGAAATAGACGTTTTTGAGAAATAGAAGGAAATTGTGGACTATAACACTGTTGTTATAGTAAATGATTTCCGAAAGGAAAAGTTTTGTATAGTATTGGGGTTTATATATCTATCTTAATTTCGAATCCCTATACTAGTGATTTTGAGTTGTCGTAACGATGTTTTACGCAACATTCGTTTTGACTCAAATAAATGTGTTTAAGAGATGTTTTCCTTAAAGAATAAAATATATACTTAATTGTGATTTAAGTATATTGAATATTTTCCAAATATTGAAAATAAATATATTGGTGAATTACTTATTATTAAATAATTATGGAAATGTTTTCAATATGAAGTGAATGTTTTGAGATTATATCTTTTAAAGATAAATTGAAAGTGAATAATTGAAATCGATTTGGAAAATCGTATAAAAGGTGAATATTTGGAAATGTAAATTCACAATGGAAATTTATAAGGGAAATTTATTTTTAAAATAAACGTTGATATATTTTAAAAGTGTGGAAATAAATTTACGGATTTGGAACGTAAATTTAATAAATCGGTAAGGATTTATTTAATTGGTTTGAATGAACCATTTTGAAATGAAAGCGTATCCTCCCTGGAAAGCCGAATATATTTGAATTCGGCAGATTTCTAGTGAAAAGGAATAAC
Organism: Allium cepa; assembly: GCA_030765085.1. Taxonomy (NCBI): domain Eukaryota; kingdom Viridiplantae; phylum Streptophyta; class Magnoliopsida; order Asparagales; family Amaryllidaceae; genus Allium; species Allium cepa. The sequence goes on from CM060937.1 coordinate 43,951,338, forward strand.
TATTTGTAAGTATTTTCCGCTTAAGGAAAATGATTTGAAATTTGATTTCAAAAGTTGAAAAGGTGAAAATTGATTTGAAATATGTTTTCAAATGGTTGAAGTGTGGAAAATATATCTTATAAAGATATTTTTGAAAATAAATAATTTGGGAAATTATTTGAAATCGAGTTATGTTGTGAATACTGATTGATAGTTAAATAACCGACTATCAATATTGACCCTTAAATGACTATTTGTTGTGAATTGGTTGAAATTGAATGCTACACTTATTTTTAAATTATTGCGCTCGTTATTCGGATTACCCACTCCGAATAGTGATACGACGTAATGGATAGCATTGAAGACCGGTGTTGAAAACCGGGTATTTGTGAAAACGATAGGATGACCTATCGATTGTCTCTGCACCGTTAGCTACGGTATGGAGATTTCCTTTGTGATGGGAAATTCGATCGGGATTGTGAATACCCGGATTGCAAGGGCTACTTTTGAAGTGCCTTCGGTTCTGTTCGAACCCGGAACAGACTTGTATGGTTACGTGTCTGACATTACATTTTGAGATATAAAGCAGATTTCTTTCAAATACATCTCTGTTGGTGACGGAGAATTTATTCTCTTAGCTTAACACCCTTCTTTGAAACGAACGAGTTCAGAGGTTTTGTAGTTGAAGGTTATCAGCGATATACTCCCAATTTGGTAATGTGGCATGCTGAGTGTTGCTGTGTGATGATTATTTATTAATCATTTGTTGATCAAAGCGTGGCTTTGTGAAAAAGCGTAGCTTTGTGGATGAGACTTCGTCAGACCTCACACTCCGGAAATGGTCGAAACAGGAATATACGGCAAGGTTATGAGGGTCGCGCCCTTTAGGGTATGTCATTTCCTTCTGGAAAAGGGTGGTGTCAGGTATGGAGCCCTGATGTTTAACCTATGTGGTTGCTCCAATCTCATTTTCTGTGTGCTTGTTGCTGGGTGATAGAGGGCCCTCGGATAAAGGTCCCAAAGGACCGGGGAGTGGCATACTCGAGAAGTAGTTACCTAGTTACAAAGGTAACCCGACCTTGTGTTGGCAGAGATCCGGTTTGGTTCTCGGGACGTCCCGCCAGAAGCGATCCCATGTGGCAGTAGGAAGTTGCTTAACCTGACCATTTGTTGGAAAATTCAAAGAAACAATATGAGCCTTGTACGGTTTTAGTTGTATTACCTACCATTCACTTATGGTGGCGCCCCACTGTTTGGATGGTAGCTATAGTAGGCATAGTTCGGTATGTCTATGCTGGCTAAGATTTATATTCTATTTTCGAAATGCTTTCATCATTATGCACTAATAATAATATCAAAAATGATTTGTTTTGCGTAGTAAGCATCTTTGACTATCATAAGGAGAAATCTCCCCCAATTCTGCGTTCGCATTATGTGTGTGCAGGGAGGCTTTATGGTAATTTCATTTTCCAAAAGCATTACGGATATTTTTCACTTCTCTTGTTGTTGTTGTTTTAAAAGATAAATAACTGTTTTGAGTTCTCACATCAGTCGCATGACTGATCTGGAGTTTATTGTTCTCTTCCTAAACTCTGGGTGCCCATAATTTTCCACATGGGCAGTATAGAGTCAGGTTATCAGGTTATTCTGGATTCAGAAGTGCTATGGAGCTCAAGTGGCGAGCTGGATGGCGAGGCGTATTACTTGTATATGATATTATCTTTCCGCCGTAGAATTCTCCTGTAGGGGCACGTTTGTATAACTGTCCATTGTTTTGTTGTGTTGTATATTGTTGTTGTACACTCTGATGATGATGATGTAATATAATGTGTTAACTGATATAGTTCTTTGTTTTAAAGATTATTCATTTATCTATTATATGTTGTTCCGCTACGACTATGAGATTCTGATATTGTTTCTGTTCTGTTTTCTTACTTCTTCTATCTTTTTCTTTTACCTTTTCTTTTTAACCCTAACAATTCGGTTTTCCGGCATTCGATTATGCGGCATTTGTTATAGTGGACGTAAGAATGCCGACCTTCGGATCCCGATAAAATCGATATGTTACATCAAAGACTTCTACTATTATCATTTTCATTTTGTGAAACTTGTTAGGAGTCTTAAGATCATGTGTTCCATAACTTGGTTGAATAAGGTGTAAATAATTCTGCCAGCTCCAGATGCATAGGTTTAAGAGCGAAAAACAGAAAGAAATAAAAAATTAATGTTTGCACAAAAAATGGGCAAACACCTCAAAGTCGGACGATTTAGTTGATTATATGTTGTTCTTAGCGATTTGGGTGATTTATGCAAATATGTAAAAGGCAGGGACTAAACTGTAAAAGACACACATATTTATAGTGGTTCGGCCAGAACGTGCCTACATCCACTTTATATGTTATTCTCCTCTTTCTCTTCAGATTACAAGTACAAAGCTTTGGTTACAAGTATATGAAAGTTGTTTGAAAGTTCCTTCCGTGCTTGAGCTCTCAAACTTGTCCGCCATTGTTGTACCCCTGCCCCTCTATCTATAGAGTGAGGCTGGGGGCAGGGCTCCTGCATGTCTATAGCTGCTGGTGGGTCTGAGCTGAAGCAATCTGGTTTGGCATCATTCTGGTTTGGCAGCGTTTTGGCTTGGTGGAAGGTGTAGTATTTTGGTTCGGTGGTGACGTTGGTTCGTCATTGGCGTGGAGAGGTGGCGGTTCGGTAGTGGCTATATGGGGTTTGGACCGGTGGAGGTTGGTCCGGTGTGGGTACTACCGAATGGATCTTATACTGAGAATGCCGAATGATCCCTTGTGTTGGGAATGCCGAATGATCCTTCATATTTGAGAATGCCGAATGAACCATGGGGAGTTCGAATACCGAACGAACTCAAATACTTGAACTACCGGACGAAACTGAGGGGTTTTAAGTACCGGATGACACTTATTACCGGATGAACTCGGGGAGTGTAGTGTCGAACGAACTCTTGTCATGCTTTACCGAATGAACCTTTGTACTTGAATCATGAGTGAAATCCCAGACTTATATACGCTTGCTTGCTTCTTCTTGGTTCGGTCGTGGTGGAAATGCACACAACATTGATATTCCAGTTTTGACCAAAAATGGGATAACACTTTGCCCCCCAAAACATGCCTTGCGATAGGAAGGCGTGTTTTGTAATGCCATGAGCTGGATGTTCATATCCTGTTGATGTCCTTGCGGTAGGAAGGCGTGTTTTGTAATGCCATGAGCTGGATGTTCATATCCTGTTGACAACCTGTAAAGAGCTTGATATTTTATATGGCCCCAAATGACGACCGTTCGGGATCGAGCTATTTGGGATGAAGCGCGGCCGTTCATGGTCAAGCGCCTAACTTCAAATGACGACCGTTCGCGATCGAGTCATTTGAGGTGAAGTGCGACCGTTCGCGGTCAAGCGTCTAAATCCATGCGACGATCGTTCGAGATCGAGTCATTTGCGGTGGAATGTGATCGTTCACGGTCAAGCGCTTTACTTCAAATGACGACCGTTCGGGATCGAGCCATTCGAGGTAAAGTGCGACCGAGTCCGGTTAGAGGGCGGACCTCAAATGGCGACCGTTCGCGATCAAGCCACTTGGGGTGAAATGTGACCGTTCACGGCCGGTGCCGTTCGCGGCAAAAGATGAAATGGGACCGTTCGCGGTCAAGCGCCTTACTTCGGATGACGATCGTTCGAGATCGAGCCATTCGTGGTAAGGTGCGACTGTTGGCGGTCAGAGGGTGGACCTCAAATGGCGACCTTTCGCGATCGAGCCATTTGTGGCGAGATGAGTTGTGCCGTTCGAGGCGATTTTGTGACCGTTCGAAGTCGGGTGCCGTTCGAGGCGAGTTGTGACCGTTCGAGGTCGGGTGCCGTTCGAGGCGAGTTGTGACCGTTCGAGGTCGGGTGCCGTTCGAGGCGAGTTGTGACCGTTCGAGGTCGGGTGCCGTTCGAGGCGAGTTGTGACCGTTCGAGGTCGGGTGCCGTACGAGGCGAGTTGTGACCGTTCGAGGTCGGGTGCCGTTCGAGGTCGGGTGCCGTTCGAGACGAGTTGTTCGAGGCGTGTTGTGACCGTTCGCGGTCGGGTGCCGTTCGAGGCATGAAAGTGTGCCCGGGAGGGCTTGGTATTATCGATGCCAGGGTCACGTTCGGGTGAGTTCCTGGATCGTTTATGTGCCTGTTGGAGGCGAATAAGTGTGCCCGTAGGGGCTTGGTATTGTTGATACCAGGTTCACGTTCGAGTGGGTCCCTGTATCGTTTGCCAGATTTCATGTTCGGGGGAGTTTCTGAATCAAATACTTTGGCGGTTCATCGCCATACAAGAGGTGCTTGTGGACCGTTCGCGATCCAACGGGCATACAAGTAATTTGCAAATATCAAAGCTATAATCATACGAATTCCACAACAGGAATGTTCAAGTCAAGATCAAAGCAAGAGCAAGACGAGGATGTCAAAGTGTAAACTCTTACTATGGTGCGGTCAGTAGTCATTCAGAGCATGCCTATGGATCGTGCGCGATCGCTTACATGTGTAAATGATCTAACCGTGTTAGTGAGAGGTTTGCGACTTGTTCATCTCTTTCGACCTGCCCCCCCCCCCCCTCCGAGTTCAGGAGGGAATTTTACCTGCCCCCTGGATGAGCGTTCATTACTTACCAGGTTGTTCAGAGGCCCCTATCTCTCTCTCTCTGGGATTGGATCAACATGCTCCAAGTGTGGTGCCCCCATGCAGGATCGATGCCTGATTAGCTTCTGAAGAAGCCTCTTGATTTTCCTTCATGTTCACATCTCTCTGGCCTTGGCCTTCTGCTTGATTGTCTCGCCATGACTCTTCCAATCTGAATTTCTAAACTCTCACATTCAAATTCCAAGCGGTAGAATCCTTGAGTTCAACTCTCGGTGAAAACACCAAAAATGTTTGCGCAAAAAATGGACAAACATCTTCAAGTCGTACGATTTAGTTGATTACAGTTTAGCCCCTGCTTTTTACATATTTGCATAAATCACCCAAATCGCTAAGAACAACATATAATCAACTAAATCGTACGACTTGGATGTGTTTGTCCATTTTTTGCGCAAACAATTAAAGTAGCAGTGATGAGAATAAATTCAATATACCCTGTATATGAATGAATCAAGACTAGCCAGTGACCATTTTGCTCCAGTAGCAATCAAGTGAGAGTGGATAGTAGTTCGATATCAAATCCAAAATTGAATAATTAAATAAAATGTTAACAATTAAGCATAAGTACCATTTTGTAGAGAAGATGAATATCAAAAAGACATATAGTTACTTCTTGTGCAAATTTATGCAGACTCGTTGTTGGCTATATGTTTCAAATTGCAGACAAACGATTCAAGATTTAGAAGACAAGCACCAACTAACTATATTCATGTAATCAATGAGAACAATATGAGCATAAAAACTCAACACAGAACATGAACTGGAACCGAAAAAGATGTTAGATCCATTGCATGCATGCACTAGAATGAATTCATGTGATCATTCGGAACTGTAGTGATTCATTGCATGCATATATAGTTGAGCAACATGAACGTTAGATGCAATGTTTGGGTTTACTGGATATTGATGAATGGTGGAAAATCTAGATCATAGTTCTCCTAGAGTAGGCTGCAAGGACTAGCCTCAAGTAGCTGAATCTGTTACTACCTTCTGCATTGTTACATTTCAGAGTTTACAAATGTAACAGGTGGGTGGGGGTTGATCTTCTGTCCCTAAATTTACCTCTTTAACTAGACTTGGATTCTAATCACATAGTTCCAATTTTTGTCAAGAGGCTCTCTTTTGATATAAATTTTATACAACTGATGCAGGGAAATCAAAGAATGCAAAAGGAGGTCGGATCATATTTCATAAGGAGTTCTTTGTAAAGTAAGTACATACAGCTCATATTGCATTATAGAAAACTGAATATAACTTTAACGTGTTACAACTGTATTGGAAGATAGTCACATACCCTCTTCAAAGAAAGCAAATACACCTTCAAGCATGTCATTGTTATCCCCGTCTTCTTGTTTTTCTCTTCCTTGGTGACTGCTGCTGCTCTCGACATATGTAACAGTTTCATTCAAGTATCATGTATCATCACTTACCTCGCTTGCTTTATAGTAGCCTTCATGGAAATACTGTGCAAACTCGACTGAATTACAAGAATTAGGATTTGCACTCTGTTCCTCATCCACTACATTGGGCAAGCGTGGGTCTGAGATTTCACTGCTCATACTACAACTAGATGACTTTGTGCTATTTGCTACTGGACCATTTATGAGACTGTGGTCTTTGGCAGAGTATTTAATCCCCTCTAATTCACTATGAACAGTAGTTGAACAACTTTCTACAAGAAGCTAAGGAGTTGAGCTTTTCATGAGCTGCAGTTTGACTGGTTGACAAAGAAACTTGTCTTATTATGTAGTATGAAAATGCTACATCTATAACGTATTCATTGTTTGTAACCATGTATTACTATTCTTAAAATATACAGATGCCCCTCTTAGCCCCTTAAATTTATTCTTAAGTACCATAATGTACTTTAGAAGCGTTAAAAGTTAAATTTATGTCACAACCTTATCTACTTGAGACTTGATTAAAAGATCAATGTTTTACCAATAATTATATGACCCAAGGTTCAATCAGCGATTCTATGGTTCAGGTATGCAGTACACTAGCTCATTGTTATCAAAAAGCTTAAAATATTAAGATTTAAATCCTGTTTTAAGTAAGATATCTCTCTTCACAATTCAATTACATCCCGATTCAAACTTAGTCAAAACTGCGATGTAGAAAATCATTCAATTCAATCATACTGATATACAAGTATATACTTATTTAGGACCACAATTCCAAATTCAATATTTTCTAAGTTCGATTGACAAAGATATGCATTGATATGAAAGTTGTTCCAGATTAAGAGGAAACTGTTACAATGACATCAATGTAAAATCAAGAAGACCAAGGCAAGAGAAGGGGAAAAGGAAAGAATAAGAAGAGAACCATAGATAGATGATGACATCATATCCTTGTAATAAATTCAAAAACTAGTATACACATGTTCCTGGAACTCACAATGTTTTCCAGAAAATTCCAAGGTCATGGACCAACCCAATACCTAACAAGATAAATATAACTTGAATTTAATGTGGAGTAGCACATGCTTTGTGCTATTATTACAGGTTAAAAATCCAAAAAGTGGATCGCCAGTTCTTGTAAGTTTTCTATTTCTATCTAAGAAATGGGTCCTTTGAAACATACAGATCTTTAAGGGATTTTCTTAGCAAATTACCATAACAAACAAGCCTATAAATTTATTTCTGCTTACATAGATAATGAAATTATAGACTTAACGATTAACATTTTTTCACAAATATCCTAAATACAAGCCAAGAAATTATTATTTTACTTACTAAGCCAGTGGAATTATTCACCTACGCAATGAGGCTTTACATTTTTCTAGCTAGATTGCAGTGAAAACAGGCCAATATTCTTCATTTATCATCTAGACAATATAATTACATTCATATTTATCTATGCTTACGTGTGTGTGTGATCGCACAGAAGTAAATATCCATTCAAGCGATTGGATCAAACGCAAGTACGATTTTGATACAAAATTATCAAAGATAGTAGTAATTAACTTAACAATATCTATATGTATGTCCTCATTTATCAAGACTGTTGCTTTATACGTAAATCATGAATATCAAATCCAAAACTAAACAGAAATGAACATTATGAACAAAATAGAACATTAAAACATGAATATGGCTAAGAAATATCAATGAAAATGAAGGGAACTTAGTAATAGAAAGCTTCAGGTGGTTCTGCAGTTGGCAGTGCACAGTGAAATGGGGGAAAAGGGTGAGAGGGTAGGAATTTTTACCCCTTTTGTTATTTTGTTTTGTCGTGGGGAGAGGGTCCATCACGTAAACCATTTTATTATTTGTTGGCTGTCAAAGATGGCACGAAACATCACAACGTTGCCCCATATTGCCATTGAATGTGTATTTTCTTGCAGTGTATCCCTTTTTTGGAAGGATACAGCCAATTGAGCATTGCATTGCTAGAAAAACCAGGATGGCTCGCATCAGTCCCTTTATAGCTGCAAAAATGTTTAACATTTAGAAGTTCTTTTTTTTTACTTTCTCGTAGTGCTAAGAGATAATAAAGATGTATATAGATAAAGAGGCATACGATTAAGCTTTCATGATAGTATAAGTAAAAGCTGTATAATTCAGCATTGATAATAGTACAAGTAAAATATTTTCAAAATCATTGTATAAAGTAAAAGGAGACAGACCATTATTTGGATTTTACACGTTAAAGACGTGTTTGGATTAAACTGTGTATATGGGTTTGTACTTTGTAAGGAGCATTTTCTTGCTTTCATACTTTTTTTAATATATGATTTTTGTCATATAAATGTAATGGATTCAGGTGTTTTTTAAATAGGAAAAAAAATAAAGTTTTGATCATCATAAAATAGTAGAAGAACACGATGAGGATACACAAAAGGGTACACATATATAACAGACCAACGATGAGCTAAACCAGGGATAGAAAATTTAAAATAAGAAATTTTCATAGCCAATTTCCCTTATAAACCTCAGTTCATCAAGAGCAAATTCTTCATAATACTAGTGTGTCAAATACCTAGGCTTTTCAAACGTGAGATTTTTTGAATGTAATAATATGCTATTATATTTAACTGAATAAGGTCCTGTGCTTGATACATATGAAAATTTGTTGGAAACGTGCATGAACCTTATAGCAAATATTAATATTTTATATGAATCATAAAAAAAAACACAAAATCTTCTTTTTTATTTCACACAAGTACAATAATAGTATTTCCTTTTCTTACAAATAGGCTACTGTTCTTTTTATCAATATGGAGCTTCAGCTCTCTTTCTTTTCAACGCACATATATTTTGTTAATACATTCAGCCTTATTTATACTAATGTATTCCCACATTTTTTGCTTAAAGAATGGATATAAATTACTGCTATTTCCAGCCTTGGAATTCCATCCGCATGCTTAATTAAAATGGTGCAAAATTTATTCTCTACCATTAACTAAATATAGAAAGTGGGTTTGTGAATTCTAACACTCCCCCTCAAACCCAGCTTTTCATTTCGAGTTTTTCTTTCAAATTCTGAAACACTTCAGTCTTCAACGGCTTCGTAAAAATATCTGCGAGTTGACCTTCTGTTCTACAATGTACTAGTTCCATAACTTTGTTATTCACTTGTTCCCGAATGAAATGGTACTTTATGTTGATATGTTTGCTTCGACTGTGCGAAACTGGATTCTTTGCTAGTGATATAGCAGACTTGTTATCAATATAAATAATAAAAGGATCTTCTTGTGCATGGTATAATTCACTCAAAACATATATCAACCACATTGCTTGACATGTACACGCTGCTGCTGCAATATACTCTGCCTCACAAGTTGAAAGGGCAACAGTTTGTTGCTTTTTCGATGACCATGAAAACACCGCTGAACGGATATGAAATGCATATCCAGAAGTACTTTTTCCATCATCCAAATCGCCACCATAATCACTATCTGAGTAACCAACTAATTTTGACTCTTGAGAATGCGTGTAATACAAACCATGATCAAGAGTACCTTTGATGTATCTCAAAATTCGTTTAGCTGCCATGAAGTGATCTTGCTTCGGCTTTTCCATATATCTGCTTACTAGTCCAACTGCAAACATAATATCTGGACGTGTGAAAGTTAGGTACCTCAGACTTCCAACTAAACTTTTGAACAATGTCGAATTTACCGACTCCCTTGTTGAATCAACTCTCAGCTTCATGCTTGCTTCTACTGGCGTGCTCACTGGCTTACAATCTTTCATTCTAAACTTGCTTAGAATTTGCTCCGCATATTTCTTCCGTGACATAAAAATCCCATCTTCACTTTGCTTTACTTCGACCCCAAGAAAGTAAGACATTTGACCAATATCTGTCATCTCAAATTCATTTGTCATAACTTTCTTAAAATCATTGAACATACCAGAATTATTTCCAGTGAAAATCATATCGTCCACGTATAAGCACACGATCATGATGTCTCCATTTTTATTTCTTTTTGTGTAAAGAGCATGTTCGTATGGACTCTTCACAAAACCATTCTTCTGAAAATACTCATCAACCCTTGTGTTCCAAGCTCTTGGAGCTTGCTTCAACCCGTATAAAGCTTTCTTTAGTCTGTAGACTTTATATTCATGACCTTCTTGAATATATCCAGGTGGTTGCTTAATATAGACTTCTTCTTCAAGATATCCATTCAGAAATGCTGACTTCACATCCATCTGATAGATATTCCATTGATTTTGTGCTGCAATTGCTATGAGAAGTCGAATAGTATCAACTCTTGCTACCGGAGCAAATACTTCATCGTAGTCAATCCCGTATCTCTGGCTGTAACCTTTCGCAACTAACCTTGCCTTGTGCTTCTCTATCTTTCCTTCTTGATTAGTCTTTGTTTTGTATACCCATTTAACACCAATGGCTTTGTATCCTTCAGGTAGAGTTGTAAGCTCCCATGTATCATTCTTCTTGATTGCATCGATTTCTTCATCAATGGCCTTAATCCATTTGTTGTCTTCAGTAGCTTCCTCATAAGTTATTGGATCACATTCAGCCATCAAACAAAACAATGAGTATTCAAACCCTATTTGAATGGGACTTGTTGCATCATAAATATCGCTAAGACTTCGCATTTTTTGTGGTGCTCCCCCTGAATTGTTGGTGCTACTGCTGCTCCCTGATGTCAATGGTATCGATGCAGGAGTTAATTGATTTGGACTTTGTGGAGGAGTCTGATAATCATTTTGTGGATTTTGTGTATTGACGTCGTTGCTATCTTCATCATCAAAGAATAGACCTTCAATTTTTCTTTCTTTTGTGTTCCATCTCCAGTAATCTGTCTCATCAAATTCAACATCTCGTGAAATAATTAACTTCTTAGTCAATGGATTATAAAGTCTGTAAGCCTTGCTTCTTTTATCGTATCCGATAAAAATGCACTTCTCGCCTTTATCATCGAGCTTTTTTCTCTTCTGATCAAGGACATGTGCATGCGATACATCCGAATATTCTAAGATGTCCGATTGTTGGTTTTTTACCACGCCATGCTTCATTTGGTGTTTTGAATCCTACACTCTTTGTTGGACAGCGATTCAACAAATAAACTGCACATAATACAGCTTCAGCCCAAAAAGTTCTCGGCAAGTGTTTTGCTTTCACCATACACCTTGCCATGTCAAGAATAGTGCGATTCTTTCTTTCAGCAACACCATTTTGTTGTGGAGTATACGATGTTGTCAACTGATGAATGATTCCTTGAGATTTACAGAAGTCTTTGAACAAGTTTGATGTATACTTGCCTCCTCTATCAGATCTAAGTATCTTCACATACTGTCCACTTTGTTTTTCCGCCATTGCTTTAGATTCTTTAAATTTATCAAGAGCTTCTGCTTTTTCTTTAAGAATATATACCCAACTCTTTCTACTAAAATCATCAATAAATGTTATATAGTACCTGTGTTGTCTAAACGACTTAATGTCAAATGGACCAGCGATATCAGTGTGAACAATCTCCAATGGCCTTCTAGCTCTCCATGATTTTCCAATAGGAAAACTTTGCCGATGTTGCTTTCCTTTGACACATGCTTCACATAGATTATCCGGTTCATTAATCTCTGGCAAACCATCCACCATCTTTGTATTTGATAATAGTTTTAGGCCAGTAAATCCAAGATGGCCAAATCGCAAATGCCACAACCATGATTCATTTTGAATGACCGATTTCAAGCAATGCTGCATTTCTGTCTTGATATCTAATGCAAATAGACGATTCTTTGTCATCTCAACTTTGGCAATTAATTCTTGAACTGGATTTCTGATTATGAGAGAGTTCCCCCTCATATGCATGTCATATCCTTTCTCCAAAAGTTGGCCAAGACTGATGATATTACTTTTCAAAGCAGGTATATAATAGACATCATGTATATACTTCTTATCACCGTTCTTTAAGATAATCATAATTGTACCTTTACCTTTGACTGGAACCTTCGACGAGTCACCAAAAGTTACATCTCCTTTGACTGTATCGTCTATCTCCTTGAATAACTCCTTTTGGCCAAACATATGATTGCTAGCGCCGGTGTCAAGATACCAAATATTTTTATTACATTTTTCATCTCCATTGTAAGTGAGAAATATGGCAGGTTCCACATCTTTATCTTCATTTGCAGCTATAAACTGATTTCTTTCTTCCACCTTAGGATTTGATTTGCATTCATAACTGAAATGACCATATCTATTGCAATTATAGCATTGAAACCGAGATTTGTCACCTCGTTGTTGAAATCTGCCTCTTGCTCGACCTCGAAATCCTCGACTACGACTAGTTGATTGATAACTATCGTTTTTCTGGTCTCTGTCAAAAGGTTGTCTTCCACGTCCTCGTCCGCCTCGGTAGCCACCTCGGCGGCCACCATAATTTTCTCTTCCACGTACATAACTGCTATCGTTTGAACTGTCACCAATAGACACCTTACTTTGCAAAGCCTTCTCTAAATGACCTGTATCATCGTATTGGCTCATCCTTTGCTCATGGGCTTGAAGCGAACGCACAAGTTCATCGATCGAAATCGTGGACAAATCTTTTGACTCCTCAATTGATGTAACAACATAATCAAATTTTCTTACCAATGAGCGAAGAAGCTTTTCCTTGATTCGAACATCATCTAGACTTTCGCCGTTCCTTTTCATCTCATTTGTCACCGTTTTCAAGCGCGTAACGTATTCACCGATATTTTTCGAACTTTTCGTTTTGATATTTTCAAATTCACCCCGAAGAACTTGGAGCCGCACCTTTTTGACTTTCTCGACACCTTGGAATGACTTTTGTAAAATCTCCCATGCATCTTTTGCTGTTTTTGCTTCGAAATTTTTTTCAAAGGATGATTCGTCGACACCTTGAAAAATAGTAAACAAAGCTTTTTTATCTTTTTTTTGGGACTCCTTCAATGCGATCTTCTGGCTATTTGTTGATGCTGCTTCCACGGTAGCATTTTCTGGCTCGTTGTACCCTTCTTCGACTATCTCCCAAATTTCTTGAGATCCAAGCAATACTTTCATTTGAATACTCCAATTTCCATAATTTGTAGCCGTCAACTTCGGAATTTGTGGTTGCATCATATTCGCCATTTTTTACGAACGGAACCTTGCTCTGATACCACTTGTTGGAAACGTGCATGAACCTTATAGCAAATATTAATATTTTATATGAATCATAAAAAAAACACAAAATCTCCTTTTTTATTTCACACAAGTACAATAAAAGTATTTCCTTTTCTTACAAATAGGCTACTGCCTTTTTCTTTTTATCAATATGGAGCTTCAGCTCTCTTTCTTTTCAACGCACATATATTTTGTTAATACATTCAGCCTTATTTATACTAATGCATTCCCACATTTTTTGCTTGAAGAATGGATATAAATTACTGCTATTTCCAGCCTTGGAATTCCATCCGCATGCTTAATTAAAACGGTGCAAAATTTATTCTCTACCATTAACTAAATATAGAAAGTGGGTTTGTGAATTCTAACAAAATTTACTTTTTTTTCAAGGCATAAAGCATAGTTTGTGATTCTTCTCTGCCGAGAGAAACTTGCTACCCACGAAAGTTTATCAACAAGCAAAATGTATAATGACAATATTAGCCACCCCATAAAACTAACTTGATTTGGTAAGTGTATAGGAATCCAAAGAATATTTTAAGCTCTCATCTTGTTTAACAGACCTTCAGCAGACACGAGCCCATAAGTTTATGTATAATAATCATTTTTTGTTCAACCATTGTGTCAATAGATGCCAAAATAAGACATTCCGATAATATAGAGGATACAAAATAGGCAGAATATATTCATAAGCATTAACTTATTTCCTTGACATAGCTCATATGACATTGCTCAATATGATTCGAAAGTCCCTATTTTTATTGAACATACTGAAATCTAGAACCTTAATGTACAGACTATAGATTGATATACTTCAACTCGCCTGGCGACCTTAAAATAAAATAGTGGCGTAATGGTATGGTGGTACCATTACCTGAAAGATAAAAGTCTGGCTTAATGCTGCAGCATATTGATAGAATTAAGGTAGTGAAAGTCCATTTAAACACAGTTAAGTGAATAGTGCAAGCTAATAAAAAAAAACAAGAAACGAGTTACAGGTCCCTATTTTTGATGTTGTTATAAGAAAAATCCCTGTATATATACAGGTATGTAAATTTAGTCCCTATTTTTTGAAAAATAGATAACGCAAGGTGCTTTGTACTTTTCTGACAGAAAATGCAAGCTAACTTGCAACTTTTATCAGAAAAGCGCAAACTAGTTTGCGCTTTTTTATTTTGAATTTTTTTTTTAAATTTTGAAATTTTCAAAAAAAAATAAATTTTTTAAAAGCGCAAGTTAACTTTCACTTTTATAAGAAAAGCGCAAGATAGTTTGCGCTTTCTGATTTACAAAAAACAGGGACTTAATTTACATACTTATTATCATAGGGACTTTTCTTACAACAACATCGAAAATAGGGACCTTCGGTGCAAAGCCCCTAAAAAAAGTATATGTGCAAATATCATCAAGAGTATTTAGTTAAGTAGCGTACACAAGGGAAAATCCTAGTTGAACGAATAATGTATATAATCTACTCATATAACATGAATATTTCATCCAATGCTTTTTCATTTCTAGAATAATCTACTTATATAACAATATAAAATTAAAGGTTCATGACAACATAAATTAAAACTCCTAAATGTAAATAAAAGAACACTTGCATAAGGATAAAAAACTCACTATCACTAGATCCATGACAATCCCAAATTCAATTCAATTATACCCAAAATTACAAACTGTAAATCAAGGAGAAGTTACCTTTCAATAAAAATTCCATTTGAAACACAAAACTGCATAAACCATATAAATTTCAAATTAAAATAAAGCCAAATGAAGAAAGATCCTAAAAAGATGATTTAACTGTAAGGAAATTTGACCGTTTTGTAAGGAAATTAATGCGAAAATATTAATGGGTCGTTTCCTTCCTCATTATGTGGTACATTAATGGACCGTTTCCTACCTCATTATGTGGTACATTAATGGACCGTTTCTTTCCTCAAACGTTTCCTTCCTCATTATGTGGTCAATAGAATCTAAAAGGTTTTTCCTATTAATATGCTAAATAAATAAAATGGTTATAATCTAGAGCGTTAATTTCTTTCATCTTGATCTTAATGGACGATCAAGATTAAGTCTACAAATCTGGAAATTTGGTTCTCTCTCTACCTATAAATATTAACCTTTGCCCATCACAAAGGATATAGAAAACACATAAAGAAAGATATAGGAAAAGAGGGAGAAACCATTTCTTTTCTCCATTGAAACAGCTTTCGACAACATCCATTGCTGATTCGTATACAAGATGTCTGGAGGTATGTTTTATTAATTATTTACATATGTGATAATCATGTAATTCTAGATCTTAGGGTTTATGTTATTCGCAAGATATAGATTACATGTGGTATCAGAGCGAGATTTTAGAATTCATGATTATCCATCAATATATAAAACGAAACTACCATAGATCTTTGATATGATGTTTGTAATTTTACTATGATAATGATAATGATTATTAATGTTAATATGATTCAAGTTTAATATTCATATTATTTAAGTTGCTACAGTAATCATGATTATTAATATTGTTCTATTTACTGTATTCTTAAATCTGGATCTGGAAAGTTTATATTTCCGCAAAAGTTGATTTTTCCTACTTTAATATTTGACCTACTGTATAATATGGAACAACTTATTGTATGCGAATACTTTTCAGAAAGTATACATATTGAAAACAATTGTTCTCTAGTTTGACATTAAATTCGTGACCTGGAACTTGCAAGATAATTATTCATATGTTAAATTCATGTACGGAATTTACTTGGAGTTAATAGACATTTATTATCTTTGCTGTGGATTACTTGAAAAAATGACAAATGTTTATGCAAAAAAAAACATTAATGTTTATCTCTTTTCTCTCTTGTTTTATTTTACACTTCCGTGCTTAATTCCTTGTTTCCTCTGGTCTGATGCATGCAGTCCCGTCCACAGGCGGCTGCTGCTTGCATAATAATGCATGAAACATTAATGTTTATCATTCTTTCATGAGTACGGTTCTACTGCCTACCCACAGGAGGCGCTAAACCAAACCTGTTATTATGACATGTGTTTTATTCTAATAAAGAAGCCTACAATTCTTTTATATCTGCAGTTGCAATGCCCTCAAACCTTAATTCGTACGCTATGTCTGTTGAATATGCGCTTACATGATTTTTGTTTGATGATAATAAACATATATACATTCGTTTAAATGTATTTGATAATGTACTATTTTATTTTTCACAGATTAAGTAAATATTTGCTGAATAAAATAAATAACACGGAATTTGAATTCAAACGAATATTCTATTCAAACAAATATTTATTACAATTTTGATAGTACACATTCAAGCTCTCACTATACATATACAATTTTGATAACAAATTCAATTACATCACAATTTCGCATTTACAAATGTCCTCACTACATATCGCTCATTCACTCATATTTTATCTTCATCTTCATTCCAGTTAGAATCCAGCATCTGAGCAATCTGCAAAAATATTCACTAACGCAGTAAATTGAAAAAGAAATATTTTTGCAATATAAAATAAAATATGAATTTTGAAAATATTATTTGCCTCAGTTATTTGGGTTGTTCGTCATCATTTATATTTGAATTCATCACACACGAACAGCTTGTGACATACACAGTGTATCGCTGTATATGCCACAAGGCCGTGCACACCGATATACACTTGATAATGCTACAGGGACAGGTGAGCACAGGTCAAACCCAAATGAAAAGCCGGGTTCAACTCAGGTGCAATATAAATATAATATCGACTTCGCGCACAAGGTCAAACCCGAGCTATTAGCTGGATTCAACACAGAGCAATTTTACAGGCTACGACTTCAAGCATATAAGCAATATGAAAAAGGGCAGGTGGACAGTGCAAAACTAAAAACAATACCCAACACACATGAATGCACAAATGCACCTAGAAAGTGACACAGTGAACTGCAAGTGTCGACCAGTCACAAATGAAGACTAGCTGCTGAATTCCGAGAATGTAAACAAGTCGCAACCACTACAACAGGCCATCAGTGAAACCAAGATGCTACAGATATCAGCAACATCAACTAGACTCGAAAATGAACCAGAATGCATATGTAACCAGCAGCCCCAAAACCAAAGACGCAACAGAGATCAAGTTCAAATGTACAGTGTGGCAATGCACCAACCAGACAAGGCACACACACCACTGACTCGAAGAACAGATCAAAAGACCACATGGTCAGTGCATAGTCGTATCAAGAAACTAAAATACATAGTACACAAGCCTGCAACTTTAATCCAAACCAAACTGCATCAAGTCCAGCAGCTCAAGTAACAAAACTCGAGTGCAGCAGTGAACAAAACTGAAATTCAAATACCAACTGCAAATATCCAAGTACAGCATGAACAAGTCAATGACTACAAGCTAACACATTACAACAGACTCAAGGCAACAAAGAATGGCCAGACACAAGGCATGGGGGCACTAGACTAAAGCACAACTAAACCAACATGATGACAACACAGCAAAGACCACAAGCCAATTAATGAATCGACATTGCTTGAAGACTACAGCAAACACAGAATCAACAGTAAATCAATACACATAAATGCCAACAAGTGATCTAGCCGAGGTCAATGAAGCCAAAGCAAACAGAAGGGATGACTGAAGTGCAGCCATAAATGTTCACCGACTTCATTTGAACAAATCAATAATAATGCAGTGAAGCATGTTCATGGAAAACAGCAAATACAAACTGCTACAACACCAAGTAAAGGACACAGCAGTATACAAGTACGAGCCACAATATCAAAGCCGTGTTCATACATAAAGTCAAAGCCGCGGTCATCACTAAGAAATCAAAATTTCGTTTTGACCAAATATATCGCAATTTCAAATCAAATCAATGCCGTGATGACCATGTTTCGAAACCGAGTTATTCAAGCAATTTGAACAAGTCACAAATCAATCCCAAGCATCCAAGCATAATCAAACGGCCGATCAAAAGAATTTGACAAATTCAAATATAATTATACAACGAAAATACAGGGGGGTCGAACCCTATAAAAGTGATTAACATCATCGGCAATTGAGTTATTCGAGCTCAAGCAACAGAGAACAATATCAATAACTCGAATCAAAGGTCGAGCAAAAATCAACATCGAAAAAGGAAAAATCGCATACCATTTTTGACAATTAACTCGACCAAATTGAGGTAGCCGTGAAGCAAAGAGAAGAGAGCATCGATCGACCAAGCAAGAACGAAATCATCATTCGATCGTGCCAAATTAAGTCGGCAACTTCAATTTTTCTAAGCCCTAATTTTAGAGACAAACGAAGATCGAAGCCGCCATTTTTTCTCAAGATATTCAGAGTGAAGAATAAAAATAAAGGACCGGGCTAAGGAAAACAAAGAAAAGGGACGGCTTTGATAAAAGGGTTTTTTATTTTATGTTTAAAGGGTTATAGGTTTTAAAATTAGGGCTATTTTATTTTAAATTGTTTTTAATTTGTAATTTTCTTTTTTAAACCATTTAATTTCTAGTCGTGTGACTAGGGGACAAGCTACGTGGCATAGCTTGAGAATTCGCAACTCAGTAGCTGAGTTGTGGCAGGGTTTTGAGCGTAGAGTTAGATTTAGTCGATAGCGGGTGTCGCGAGTTTACGTGTGTAAGCGAGGGACTATCTAATTTCTAGTAGAAACCTTGGGGGCAGCATGTAGGCAGGGTTTTGCCGAAGCTGGGTAAATTCTGTGTCGTTCTATTTCTGCATTTATTATTCTGCTATTATCTGTGCTGCTATTGTTCTGTGATCTGTGTTGAAATTATTGTATAAGTTTCCGCGATTAATTTTATAATTTACACTATCACCCTATTCACCCCCCCTCCCTCTAGGGTGAAATCGATCCTACAAGTGGTATCAGAGCTAGGAACAAAAGCCGTTTTTGTTTTAATTTTTTTTTACAAAAATCAATTTTTGTTTTAAAATGTTTTAAAAATTGGTTTTTGTTTTAAAATTTTGAATTTTTGAAATGGCTTCTTTTATTAATACTTTTGTTGAGGGTCGCTCCAATATTATTCCTTCTATTTTCGATGGAACAGATTTTTTGAATTGGAAATTAAAAATGAAATTTTATTTAAAATCTGTTAATATTAAATGTTGGGATATTACTGAAAACGGGTGTGATATAATAGATAAGAAAATTATCTCGATTAATGCTCTTGCTATGCATATATTATATTCTTATATTAATCAAGATAATTTTAATTTCATCTCTCATTGTGAAAATGCACAGGAAATCTGGAATACTTTAATTGCAATATATGGTGCAACAGTCAACAGCAATGAGAAGTCCTCCACAACCGACTCAGTTGAAGAAATGTGCTTAACAGGATTTGTAAAAAGCAGTTGTGATGAGGATGATGATGATGGAGCAGCTGAGCTGGCGTTAATAATGAAGAAATTCAAAAGATGGAACCACAAATATGGAAATCCAGCTCTAAATCAAGAATTAAAAAGCAGAATAATCAAAGCACTGGATAACTCGAAAGAACACGGGATCATTTGCAACAAACCCGGTGATACCAAGCCCAATTATCCCCGTTTTCAACTCAATAAAGAAAAGGAATCAAAAAGAAGATGTTTTGCAGCCACGTGGAATAAAAGCGATAACAGTGAGAGTGAGAAAGCAGATATGTGCCTTCATGGGAATATAACCGATAGCGACGATGACGAGCCAAGCGAGGTATCAAAACTTACTCACTCTGAATTACTTATTTATTTCCACGAAGTAAATGGCTGTTTTGAACGGCTTAGGGATAAGTATGCCAAACTTGAATCACAAAAATATACTTTGATAGATTTAAATAAACAACTTGACCAACTATTTAAAACCTATCAAAGTAGGATCCCTAAGTGTGATAAGTGTCCAACATTCGAAGAAGAAATTAAAAAAATTAGAAATCAATATAAAATCATTGGAAAATGAAATTCTGATTTTAAAGGAGAATGAAAATACTAGGAGAGAGAATTCTATTAAAAAGTGCACACAGTTGTTAAACGAAAATGAATCTCTCAAAACACAAGTCCAACAATTGTCAACGACTTTAAATAAATTTTCAAAAAGTGAAAAATCGTTGAATATACTATTAGGAAAGCAAACTGTTAATACGGTTAGACAAGGACTTGGATATAATAATTCGAAAATTGTTGAAAGCAATATTAATCAAGTTAATTCTATGTGCACAATTTGTTGAAAATTTGGACACGATCACAATAATTGTTGGTATAGACCCAAACATGTGAAAACTATACCGATTTGGGTTCCAAAAGGCACAAATATAAAATCTCTCAAAGCTAAACAAATTTGGGTGCCGAAGGGAACAATTATAAATAGTTTTGGGTCTACACAAAATTATTTTTCAAAATTTTCTGCCACTAACAACCATGGACCTATAAAAACAAATAGGTCACATAAATCTTTCAACATGTAGGTGTGGTGGCAGGCTAAGGAACAACAACAGCATTCTCTGGATTTTTGGCTGTTCCAGAAACCAACGGACGACAAAACAAAGTTCCTTAGCCTAGTTCAAAGGTGATAGAATCACAATAGACAACATCAAAAATATCGTAGAGGTAAAAACAGGTAAAAGTATATTTATTTGAATGATATATGAAATGTGATAATCTGCACCATATTCTGAATTAAAATCAGCCAATAATGAGATGATGAAAAAATGGTGATTTTGACTTTGAATTATTCAACATAGTTGGCCAATTATATTTTATATGCCAAAAACACTACAAATTCTTGAAATACTTCATACAGATTAAATTGGAAAAATGATGGTGTTTTGGTATTAGGAAATTCATTGATTGTTGATAATACATTTGGCTAACTCTTTATTCACGGTTTTCAATTTTTTACAGGGCTTCAATTCAGATTCAAAAGAATGTCATTTAAATTATTGTTAAAAATTGAGTTTGAAATTTTTGGTGCACACTTCATGTTTTGGTCAATCAAATTCAATTAATGATGATTTTGAGTGAAAGAGAAATTCAGATGCAGATTACACTGGTAATCTAGTTGATAGAAAAATTACTAGCTGAACATGATTTTTGAGACATTTAGTAACTGCATCGTTTCTCAAAGAAAATATCTGCATATTATTCATTTCAAATAATTTTCAAATAGCAAAAAATTTTCTTTTAAAACCCCCTGGAGAAAATCATTTTTGACCATATTTTCATATTAGTCATTTTTGAAAAATTAATTTCATAATTATTTTTGAGTTTGATTTTAAATGACTATTTTGACTAATCTGACTCCCTAATGTTAATCGAAAAGAAAAATAGTGATTGAAAAAGTGATGAGTGTTAATATTGATCAAATATTATGACTTGAGACGGTATAATTAATAAATTTCTTTAGAAATTTAAACAAGAGTTATAAAACTTTTTGTTGGTAAAAAATTCCATGACCATCTCTATATCTATCATATTTCTAACAACCATCACTCATCAAAATTCTGTATAGTTTGTCGATATGTGGTACTTTAAACAGGAATCGTTCGTTTTTCATTTTCACATTTTTAAAAATAAATAAAAATAAATAAATAAATAAATAAATACCAAAGTATTCACTCTCATTTAAAAGTCCTCACGGTTATGCATGGGTGAATTACTTGGAATTTGTTATGTGCTTCCATGCTCATTTAAAAGTCCTCGCGGTTATGCATGTATGGAACGCATATCAAAAGTTGATTTGTAAAATAAACAAGTTGATTCTAATCCCATTTAAAAGTCCTCACGGTTATGCGTGGTTAGAAGATACTTGAATTCATTTTTTTTAAAAATAAAATTGGAATACTACTAATCTCATTTAAAAGTCCTAACGGTTATGCATGGTTAGTAGATATTCAAATTCCTGATATAAATATGCCACAAATAGACACAACTGTATGGTTTTATATGATGACATCATTTCCATCATTCTAAAAGTGGATTATGCGCCTAACAAAATATTTATGATTTTTGTTTGATTTTTTATTGAAATTTAATATTTATACCCAATTGAGTTTTAATGTTGAATTAATATCGATCACTTTATCTCTATTTTCTCTAACACTTTTATTCTTTTGCTGATAACAAAAGGGGGAGAGAAAAGTTAAGATTTTGTCAAATAAAATCAAGTAAATGTCAAATAATTTTCCATTTGCATCTAGGCTCATTTGCATATTTTTATTTGTATGCATATATGTAGGGGGAGTATTGTGTAGAGAGGAAGCATTTAAATAGGGGGAGCAATTAGAGCATATCAATGATCAAATACATTTAATATATTCAAAATCTTGAATATATGTTTGTTATCATCAAAAGGGGGAATTGTTGAATATGCGCTTACATGATTTTTGTTTGATGATAATAAACATATATACATTCGTTTAAATGTATTTGATAATGTACTATTTTATTTTTCACAGATTAACTAAACATTTGCTGAATAAAATAAATAACACGGAATATAAATTCAAACGAATATTTTATTCAAACAAATATTTATTACAATTTTGATAGTACAAATTCAAGCTCTCGCTATACATATACAATTTTGATAACAAATTCAATTACATCACAATTTCGCATTTACAAATGTCCTCACTACATATCGCTCGTTCACTCATATTTTATCTTCATCTTCATTCCAGTTAGAATCCAACATCTGAGCAATCTGCAAAAATATTCACTAACGCAGTAAAATTGAAAAAGAAATATTTTTGCAATATAAAATAAAATATGAATTTTGAAAATATTATTTGCCTCAGTTATTTGGGTTGTTCGTCATCATTTATATTTGAATTCATCACACACGAACAGCTTGTGACATACACAGTGTATCGTTGTATATGCCACAAGGCCGTGCACACTGATATACACTTGATAATGCTACAGGGACAGGTGAGCACAGGTCAAACCCAAATGAAAAGCCGGGTTCAACTCAGGTGCAATATAAATAAAATATCGACTTCGCGCACAAGGTCAAACCCGAGCTATTAGCTGGATTCAACATAGGGCAGTTGTACATGCTACGACTTCAAGCATATAAGCAATATGAAAACGGGCAGGTGGACAGTACAAAACTAAAAACAATACCCAACACACATGAATGCACAAATGCACCTAGAAAGTGACACAGTGAACTGCAAGTGTCGACCAGTCACAAATGAAGACTAGCTGCTGAATTCCGAGAATGTAAACAAGTCACAACCACTACAACAGGCCATCAGTGAAACCAAGATGCTACAGATATCAGCAACATCAACTAGACTCGAAAATGAACCAGAATGCATATGTAACCAGCAGCCCCAAAACCAAAGACGCAACAGAGATCAAGTTCAAATGTACAGTGTGGCAATGCACCAACCAGACAAGGCACACACACCACTGACTCGAAGAATAGATCAAAAGACCACATGGTCAGTGCATAGTCGTATCAAGAAACTAAAAGACATAGTACACAAGCCTGCAACTTCAATCCAAACCAAACTACATCAAGTCCAGCAGCTCAAGTAACAAAACTCGAGTGCAGCAGTGAACAAAACTGAAATTCAAATACCAACTGCAAATATCCAAGTACAACATGAACAAGTCAATGACTACAAGCTAACACATTACAACAGACTCAAGGCAACAAAGAATGGCCAGACACAAGGCATGGGGGCACTAGACTAAAGCACAACTAAACCAACATGATGACAACACAGCAAAGACCACAAGCCAATTAATGAATCGGCATTGCTTGAAGACTACAGCAAACACAGAATCAACAGTAAATCAATACACATAAATGCCAACAAGTGATCTAGCCGAGGTCAATGAAGCCAAAGCAAACAGAAGGGATGACTGAAGTGCAGCCATAAATGTTCACCGACTTCATTTGAACAAATCAATAATAATGCAGTGAAGCATGTTCATGGAAAACAGCAAATACAAACTGCTACAACACCAAGTAAAGGACACAGCAGTATACAAGTACGAGCCACAATATCAAAGCCGTGTTCATACATAAAGTTAAAGCCGTGGTCATCACAAAGAAATCAAAATTTCGTTTTGACCAAATAAATCGCAATTTCAAATCAAATCAATGCCGTGATGACCAAGTTTCGAAACCGTGTTATTCAAGCAATTTGAACAAGTCACAAATCAATCCCAAGCATCCAAGCATAATCAAACGGCCGATCAAAAGAATTTGACAAATTCAAATATAATTATACGACGAAAATACAGGGGGGTCGAACCCTATAAAAGTGATTAACATCATCGGCAATTGAGTTATTCGAGCTCAAGCAACAGAGAACAATATCAATAACTCAAATCAAAGGTCGAGCAAAAATCAACATCGAAAAAGGAAAAATCGCATACCATTTTTGACAATTAACTCGACCAAATTGAGGTAGCCGTGAAGCAAAGAGAAGAGAGCATCGATCGACCAAGCAAGAACGAAATCATCATTCGATCGTGCCAAATTAAGTCGGCAACTTCAATTTTTCTAAACCCTAATTTTAGAGACAAATGAAGATCGAAGCCGCCATTTTTTCTCAAGATATTCAGAGTGAAGAATAAAAAAAAGGACCGGGCTAAGGAAAAAAAGAAAAGGGACGGTTTTGATAAAAGGGTTTTTTATTTTATGTTTAAAGGGTTATAGGTTTTAAAATTAGGGCTATTTTATTTTAAATTGTTTTTAATTTGTAATTTTCTTTTTTAAACCGTTTAATTTCTAGTCGTGTGACTAGGGGACAAGCTACGTGGCGTAGCTTGAGAATTCACAACTCAGTGGCTGAGTTGTGGCAGGGTTTTGAGCGTAGAGTTAGATTTAGTCGATAGCGGGTGTCGCGAGTTTACGTGTGTAAGCGAGGGACTATCTAATTTCTATTAGAAACCTTGGGGGCAGCACGTAGGCAGGGTTTTGCCGAAGCTGGGTAAATTCTGTGTCGTTCTATTTCTGCATTTATTATTCTGCTATTATATGTGCTGCTATTGTTCTATGATCTGTGTTGAAATTATTGTATAAGCTTCCGCGATTAATTTTATAATTTACACTATCACCCTATTCACCCCCCTCTAGGGTGAAATCGATCCTACAATGTCTATCGTCAAACTCAACGGAACCAACTACTTAGAATGGAAAGAGCGAGTTGAGTTTTCTTTAGGCGTACTTGAACTGGACATGGCTCTCCTTAAGGAAAAGCCAGTCCCACTTACTAACACAAGTACGCCTAGGGAAAACAAACTCCATGATGATTGGGAACGATCTAATAGGCTCAGCATGATGTTTATGCGAATGGTGATTGATACCAACATCAAAACCTCCCTACCCAAAACTGAAAGCACAAAAGAATATTTGCAATCCATTGAAAATCGGTTCAAGACTGCAGACAAATCCCTTGCTGGGAAACTTATGGCAGATCTTGTAACCATGAAGTTTGATGGTTCTCGCTCAATGAGCGCTCATGTCATTGAAATGATTAACCTTGCTGCCAAACTTAAGAACTTGGGATTGGTTATGGACAATGCTTTTCTCGTCCAATTCATTCTCACTAGCTTACCTCCTCAGTATGAACCATTCAAAATTCATTACAACACTATTACGGAAAAGTGGAGTCTAAATGAATTGACTAACAAACTGGTTCAAGAGGAGTCTAGGCAAGGCTCGCAAGGCATTAAAGTTTCTTATTTCACTCAAGGAGTTGGAAAACAAGCTGGCAAAAAGAATAACTCACAGCATAAAAGAGCACCACCCAAATCTGATGACGCCACTCAACCATCCAAGAAGAAAAAGAAGGATGATGTCTGCAAATTCTGCAAGAAACCTGGACACTTCCAGGCAGATTGCATTAAGCGTAAAGCATGGTTCGAAAAGAAAGGTAACCCAATGGGTTTCGTAAGTCATTTCGAATCAAATCTTACTAATGTACCTTCTTCTACTTGGTGGATTGATACTGCTGCTAACGTTCATGTTTCGAATTCTATGCAGCGATTCATTACGATCCAAACCACAAACCTAAGTGAGAATTTCATTTAATAGGGAATAAAGATAAAGCTCCAGTTGAAGCTATTGGAACTTTTCGTCTTATTTTAGATATCGATTATCAGTTAGATTTATGTCAAACTCTTTATGTTCCGTCTATTTCCCGTAATTTGATTTCTGTAAGTGTACTTGATAAATTTGGATATTCTTTTGAAGTTGGAAATGGAAATTTTAGTTTATTTAAAAATTCTAGTCTAATTGGTTCTGGAATATTAATTGATGGACTTTATAAACTTCATCTTAAACAAAATGCTGAAATCCAACTCACCCTGCATGGAAAAGAAACTAAAAGAAAGTCATCCAAGAATGATTCTTACTTCTTGTGGCATAAAAAACTGGGTCATATATCCAGTGAAAGAATCAAAAGGTTAGTGAAAGATGGTTTCCTACCGGACCTAGACTTCGCTAACATTACAGTATGTGTTAATTGTATTAAAGGAAAAACAACAAAAAACACAAAGAAAGGAGCCACAAGAAGTACACAACTTCTTGAAATAATATATACAGATATTTGTGGACCTTTTGATGTTCCAACTTTTGGAGGAGAGAAATATTTCATCACTTATCGATGATTTTTCACGTTATTGCTTTCTATATCTGTTGCATGAAAAATCTCAGTCAGTGGATGTTGTACAAGTGTTCATTACTGAAGTCGAAAGGCAATTAGAAAGAAAAGTGAAAATCATTAGGTCAGATAGGGGTGGTGAATTCTATGGAAGATATGATGAAACGGGACAACATCCTAGACCTTTTGCTAGACTTCTTCAAAAACTTGGAATTGTTGCACAATACACAACGCCTGGATCTCCATGGCATAATGGTGTAGCTGAAAGGCGAAATCGTACATATATGGAAATGGTTAGATCCATGATGAGTCATGCAAATTTACCTATATCATTATGGATGGATGCATTACGAACAGCTGTCTACATCTTAAATAGAGTTCCAAGTAAGGCCGTTCCAAAGACTCCTTTTGAACTTTGGAAAGGATGGAAACCTAGTTTAAGACATCTCCAAATTTGGGGTTGCCCAGCTGAAGCTAGACTGTACAATCCAAATGAAAAGAAATTGGATTTTAAGACAGTCAGTGGTTACTTTATAGGTTACCCAGAAAAATATAAAGGATATAAATTTTATTGTCCTAACCATAGTACAAGAATTGTTGAAACCGGAAATGCCAAATTCTATGAGAATGGTGAAATCAGTGGGAGTACATAACAACAAGAAGTGGTCATTCATGAAATAAGGGTACCCATTATCTTACCCTCTATTTCGAAAGATATTGGGAATCATTCTATTGTTGAACATGTTTACAATGAGGAAAACCCAATAAATGATCAACAACTCCATAATGAAATTATCACCAATCTTAATGTTGATGAAGTACCACAGGAACTAGCATTAAGAAGATCTCAAAGACAAAGAAGATCAGCTATTTCTGATGATTACATGCTTTATCTAATAGAATCTGAAGGAACTACGGACCCAATTTTTTATTCACAAGCCATTAAGGATGTTAATTCTATTAAATGGATTGATGCCATGAAAGATGAACTGAAATCTATGGATAATAATCAAGTTTGGAAAATCGTTCAATTACCGCAAGGACATAAAGCAGTCGGTTGTAAGTGGGGTTTCAAGACAAACGTGACTGCAATGGTAAAATTGAACGATATAAAGCTAGACTTGTTTTCAAAGGTTTTAATCAGAAATAAGGCATTGACTATAATGAAACTTTTTCTCTTGTTTCCAGGAAAGACTCTCTTAGAATTATCATGGCATTAGTAGCTCATTATGATCTCGAGTTACATCAAATGGATGTGAAAACAGCCTTTCTAAATGAGACTTGGAAGAAGAAGTCTACATGCGTCAACCTGAAGGCTTCATAATTGAAGCACAGGAAGATATGGTCTGCAAACTTAAGAAATCAATATATGGACTGAAACAAGCTTCTAGACAATGGTATCTAAAGTTTCATGAAATCATTACCGCTTTCGATTTCACAGAAAACATAGTTGACCCTTGTATATACCTCAAGTTCAGTGGGAGCAAGTTCATATTTTTGATTCTGTATGTTGATGACATATTATTAGCTAGCAGCGACCTTGGTTTATTACGTGAAACTAAGGATTATCTCTCAACGAACTTTGAAATGAAAGATATGGATGAGGCATCCTATGTGATAGGAATAGAAATATTCCGTGATAGATCACAAGGAATTCTGGGATTGTCTCAAAAAAGCATATATTGACAAAATTTTTGAGAGATTTGGCATGACGAATTGTTCCTCTAGTCCTGTCCCACTGCATAAAGGAGACAAACTTGTTCTTGAGCAGTTCCCAAAGACTCCTATGGAACGAGAAGAAATGACCAAATATCCTTATGCATCTCTTGTAGGGAGTTTGATGTATTCACAGGTTTGTACAAGACCTGATATCAGTCATGCAGTTGGTATGCTGGGTAGATTTCAAAGTAACCCAGGAATCGCTCATTGGAAAGCTGCAAAGAAGGTACTAAGATACCTAAAGGGAACAAGGAATTACATGCTCACCTACAGAAAATCAAGTTACCTATGGGTAACTGGTTATTCTGATTCAGACCTTGCTGGATGTCCTGACACTAGGATCTGCACTCTTGGCTATGTGTACCTCTTATGTGGAGGTGCAATATCATGGAGAAGCCAGAAATCTGAGATGCATTTCGGATCCTCCATGATGGCTGAATACGTAGCATGTTATGAGGCTTCAATTCAGGGAACATGGCTGCGTAATTTTGTCTCACAATTTGGCACTTTAAGTTTTATCTCTAAGCCACTAACTGTCTACTGCGACAATGAAGCTGCAACCTTTTTCTCCAAGCATGATAGGATAACCAAAGGTTCCAAACACATGGACCTTAAATACCTACTACTGAAGCAAGATGTTAAACTAAAGAAAATTATTGTTGAATCAATAAGTACAGACTTACAAGTGGCAGACATATTCACGAAAGGACTACCTCCAAAGACCTTTCAGAGACATACTAATAGCATGGGTCTTGCGGATAGTTCCTAATTATCTTCTTATTATGCCATTTATTTTGTACTTATCTAGACATAACAATTATTGAGCTCTTAATAATTTGGACATCTTTTATTTCTGTTTTATAATGTGTAGACATTTATATTTAGATAAATGATAACTGAAATAGTCTTTTGCTTCAAGACATTATGTGACCATTAAGTTATGCTCATCTACGGTCTAGTTATGAAAGTTGTCAATGTCATAGTACATGGAAGTAAACATGTTGCAAAATAACTTGTACACGTCATCACTTCCATTGACCACTAGATTAGCCAAGACACTTATGATAACCGACTAAAGAAAAGTTTAACATATCATGCGCGCCTTATGACCTTAATACGAAAACATTAATAGATTTTACTATTGACCAAGTGGGAGACTGTAAGGAAATTTGACCGTTTTGTAAGGAAATTAATGCGAAAACATTAATGGATCGTTTCCTTCCTCATTATGTGGTACATTAACGGACCGTTTCCTTCCTCATTATGTGGTACATTAATGGACCGTTTCTTTCCTCAAACGTTTCCTTCCTCATTATATGGTCAATAGAATCTAAAAGGTTTTTCCTATTAATATGCTAAATAAATAAAACGTTTATAATCTAGAGCGTTAATTTCTCTCATCTTGATCTTGATGGACGATCAAGATTAAGTCTACAAATCTGGAAATTTGGTCCTCTCTCTACCTATAAATATTAACCTTTTCCCATCACAAAGGATATAGAAAACACATAAAGAAAGATATAGGAAAAGAGAGAGAAACCATTTCTTTTCTCCATTGAAACAGCTTTCGACAACATCCATTGCTGATTCGTATACAAGATGTCTGGAGGTATGTTTTATTAATTCTTTACATATGTGATAATCATGTAATTCTAGATCTTAGGGTTTATGTTATTCACAAGATATAGATTACATTAATAGCTACAGTTGTCATCTGTTAACTAAAAGAATTGACTTACATGAACTTGGTGTAGAATATACTAGTGTATGGTTTTTTTTGATGATAATAAACACACACATATATATTCATTTAAATGTATTTGTCATTGTACTATTTTATTTTTTTCACATAATTAAATAAATATTTGTTGAATAAAATAAGTAACTCAGAATTCATATTCAAACAAATATTTTATACAAACAAATATTTTATTACAAATTCAAATAGCATAAATTTGAGCTCTCACTACATTTACACATTTTCAATTACAACACATTTTTACTATACAATTTTTACATACATGTTTCACCTCACTACACAATTTATTCATCACTCATATTTTATTCTTCAACTATGTTTCAGTCTGTATCCAGCATCTGAACTATCTGCAAAATAAACACTGATGCAGTAAAATTAAAAAAGAAATAATTTACAGTGCACAATGAAGTGTGTTTGAAAATATTGTTTACCTCAGTTATTTGGGTGTTCGTCATTATTTTCTTTTAATTCATCTTACACGAACAACTTGTGACATGCATAGTGTATCACTGTACATGCCACAAGGTCGTGCATACAGATATACACTTGCTTGTTAAAATTGCAGGGACATGTGAGCACAAGATCAAATCCAAGCCGAAACTGGATTCAACACAGGTGCAATGCAAAAACAAAACATCATAGCATGGTCAGTACAAATCAATCAAGTAAGAGCCTACATATACACATGTGTACATGTACACATGCATCTCGAGAATCGTAGTGGCACCAGAAAAAATCAACATGTGATGCTAATGAACATAATGGAGCAGATAAATCAAAGTGCATATGTGCAACAAAGCAAGCAGGTCATCGTAACCAAGACTACATTAACAAGTGCCCAAGGACAGGTGAGCACATGAAAACAACATCCAACCAGGTGTTCAAAGTGCACCAGATCAGAATTTAGGCACGAGTACAAGATAGTGCATATGTACAAAGTGGTGCATGCAACATTTCAGTTTTGACATAGCAAGTCTAGCATGCAACATGGATTTAAAATGAAAACAATTTGACATCATATCAGTATAAGAACCAGACAGACCCAAGTGGAACAAAGCTACAGTAACACACACACTAGACCACAAAATGTGCACAAGGAAGGATAAAGCAAGTTTATCTCGAACCAAATCTAGACCAGATCAATGAAAGTACACGAGACATGGTCAGGTAACCATAACATAGCAGTACAAAGCAAAATGTTCAAGTTAAACAAGAATGCAAGTTCAATTCCAACGTGAACAAAATGGTGCACCATACACACACACACACACACACACACACACACATGCAACAAAGGAGCATACATATGAAACAGAAGAGACCATAACTAAGTGCAATATGACAGCAGCTCAATCAAGTGCAACATGACAGCAGCTCAATCACCTATTGGAGCTCAAGTCTCGGTTATCTCGTGAATCATAGTTTCCTATGGCGGGTTGGTTTTTTAAATGTTTTTAGCGTCTTTCATTTGTTGATGGGGTCGTGGTGTTCAGGAAAGATGTTATAGGGGAGTTGATTTATGATCAGGTTTCTGTACATGCTGGTTTGAAGATGTGGTTGGAGTGTATATTCACATGTGCAAGGGGATGATTGGAGTGTCCACTTTTATTTTAGAATTACATGAAGAAGTAGGCCTCAGGTTTCATGTGAGATAAATTGTATTTCGAATGTAGGTAGGTTTCTTTAATGGGTTTACTTTGTTGATGGTGTTGCGGTAGAGAATTTGAAGGGGGAGTTGAATCAGATTATTGTTTTTTCTGACTTGAAGTTATGGTGGGAATACACGTGCTGGCGTTGCTTGTCAGTCTTTTTATAGTAGGGATAGAAGCCTAAATGGTTTGAATATTAACGATTGTGGGACCATTTCAGAAACTTGTAGCATTTTTATTCACAACCCACATTCTAGCAATAGCGTGAAAAGAAGAGGAAGGGTTAGAAAGGCTAGTCTTGGGTGTACTTGTTCGATTGAGCATAGGTCAGTTAGAAGGAGTGCTCGTCTTCTCAGGGTTGATTCTAGAACATCCGATAGCTCTAGCTCAGGTTTGGAGTTTCTTATGGGTAGTATTTATTGTTCATATGCTTTGAACAATTTGTCTACTAGTGATATAATTTCTTAGCTAAAATTCAGGTTTAATTTTTGACGATATTCAATTAGATGTTTACTATACTAAAAGTAAGAAATTAGAATGAGTTAGATCACCCGGATTATGAGATTAATTAGTTGGAATGCAATAAGTTTACATGATTTATAAAAAAGTAGTAAAATTAAATATCTTTTCGAAGATAATAATATTGATATAGTTTTACCTAAAGAAACTAAAATTGTGTATCTCGATTATCATATTTTTAAGTGTCTAGAGGGCCATTATTTTGATCATTGGGCTTATCTTCCAACTAAGGCAGCGCAGGAGGTCTTATATTAGGGTGGAAAGATAATTGTGTTAGACTTTTAGAATCTATATGAAAGTCCATTTGATGCATTTGATATTTTCTACCATTAATGATGATTCTATTCCTAATATTACAAATGTATATAGGCCGAGTTCAAAAATGGGTTGTAGGATTTTATGGAATGGGTGTTAAGATTTTAGAACACTCGCACCTGGACCATGGGTCATAGGGTAATTTTAATGTTACTAATTTTTTTGGCTAAAAGATCTCTTAGGAAGGTGTTTTTGTTGCGATGGAAGAATTAGACCAATTTATTGTTAATTATAATTTAATAGAGATAAAACTAAGTAGTAGATAGTTTGCTTGGTCAAATACTAGAGAATTTCCATTGATGGCTTTGTTAGTCAGTTTTTTTATAAGTGATGAAATAGGGGATAAATTTCCTTCTCGTAAGGTTGTAGGGCTTTCGAATATTTATTCGGACCATCGTCCAATAATCCTTTCTTGTACTAACACTAATTTTAGGAATAAAGTTTTTAGATTTGAAAAAACGTGGTTGTTAGAAAATAACTTTAAGAATTTAGTTGAAATTGGATGGCTTTTCATAAATAATTATAATTGCAGATATTTGGGTAACATAGCAAAAGTTTTGGCTAAAAAACCTAGAGATTTAAGATTATTTCTCAACAAATGGAGTAAAGATGTTTATGGTAATATTAGAATTAGAAAGGGAAAGCTAATAAGTGAAATCCTAAAAGTAAATAAAATTGAAGAAATAAGAAATTTAATTTTTTCAAAAAAATGTGCTTTATAACTTAAAAGAAGAATTAAATAAAATCATTGTTCAAGAAGAAATAGCGTGAAAACAAAGATCTAGATTCAATGAATGGATAAGGGCGATATGAATATTATTTTTTCATAGAATGGCTAATGGTAGAAAACGTAGTAATACCATTAATTACATTCCAGTTAATGATATTGAAATTTTTGATCAAACATAAATTAATAATGATTTTACTAATTATAACAGAGATGTTTTGAAACTACAAATAAACATAGAATTAAAGCTAATTAGAACAAGCTTTACACTTAGGATACTAAGGTTGACTTAGAAGGGTTAGATGATACATTCATGGAGGAGGAAAGTGTGAAGGCTATAAAGGATATGTCTAATGATAAAGCTCCGAGTTTGGATGGATTTTCTATTTTATTTTATGAAACATTTGGAATATGCTTAAAGAAGATATAATAAAAATGTTCAATGAATTTCATGATGGTTCACTGCAGTTAGGTAGACTTAATTCCACAAATGTAATCCTATTACATAAGAAACTAGGAGCTAATCAATTAAAAGATTTTAAACATGTTTCATTACTAGATTTTTCTTTTAAAATCATTTCTAAGGTTTTATCTAATAGATTAAATACTTAAATGAATGCGTTAATATATAACACTCAAACAGCTTTCATTAAGAGTATAAGAGTAGGAATATCACGGATGGTATAACAATAGTTCAAGAATATATAACCGCTATTGTAAAAACGATATCACTTGTTCACTTTGAAAATTTGATTTTGCTAAGGCTTTTGATTCAATCAATTGGACTTTTCTCAAAGATGTATTAATGGCTAAGGATTTTAGTGTTAGGTGGATATGATGGATTATGTCATTGCTTAAAATGGATAATTCTAGTATTATAGTTAATGGTATATTATGGAGTAAAATTCAATCAAAATATGGACTCAGACAAGGAGATCCATTGTCAACTTTAGTACTCGGTTTAGCTGCTGATGTTTTTTCTTAAATTGTCAAATTAGCTACTAATAATTAGAATACTAGATACTGTAGGTAATGAGATCACTAGTAATGACATTTCTATTTCACAATTTCCAGATGATACTATAATTTTTACATCTCATTTGCCTAAACATATTATTACACTTGAAAATTTATTTTATATAGTTTTGAACTTTTTTCTGGCTTAAAGATTAATTTTGGCAAAAGCTAAGTTTTAGTACTAAATGATACATACAATATATATATCATATTGCACACATATTGAATTGTAAAACGAAGAAATTTCCTACATAATAACTAGCCATAAAAAAATTTAAACATGATGATTAGAATACCATTATAAATAAAACTAATAAAAGAGTGTCCAAATGGAATGGTAAATTCTTATCGCGAGGAAGTGGAATTATTCTTATTAATTCGGTTTTATCTGTATAACCCATTTATTGAATGTCATTTTCTCATTTTCCTAAATGGTTAATAGATAAAATTGATAAAATGAGGAGAGACTTTTTATAAAGTAGAGATGATCCAAATAGTAGCTCTAAATGTCTCGTAAATTAAATAATGGTTTATAAGTCTAAAAACGAGGGATGTTTAGAAATTAAAATTTTACTTAACTTAAATATATCCCTTTTAGGAAATTGGATACAAAAATTTAGTGATAATAATGAAAATCGATTATGGAAAGAATTAATACCGAACCAAAGGTATGGAGGTACTTTTAGTTTGTTTCACTCATTTACAAATAATACAAAGGGTGCTTTTGGCACAGGTCCTTGATAGGTTTCAAAATTCACAAAAATCCCAGTGGAAAAAAGTACGTAAATTAGGTCCTTATTTTTCGAAAATCATTAAAAAACACATAAAAAAACAAAATAAACTTTCAAATTTTAAAACTTATTTCAATTAATATTTATCTTCGTATTCATGTCAAAAAAAAATCAAAAAACAAGGATGAAAAGCGAAAAAAATGATGCACCTATGTTTCGGAAATACTTGCAGTCATGTATGCAATTTCAGAGAATAATTACAGACATGTCAGCACTTAATCTAGATAGCATGCTTTTGCAACTAAAAATTGCAGATATGCCTGCAATTTTAAGGAATAAGTGCAGATATTTACGTAAATATCCTGATTGTTAAATCAAGGTGCTGTTATTCAGTGAATAATTGCATACATGTCTGCAAATATATGAAATAATTACAGACATGTATACAATTTTATAGATTTTTATTCAACGTAATTATTCAATGAATAATTGCAGACATGTCTGCAATTATATGGAATAATTGCATACATATCTGCAATTGTTTAGATGTTTATCGAATGCAATTATTAAGTGAATAGTTGCACATATATCTGCAATTATATAGAATAATTGCATATATGTCTGCAATTTTTTTTTGCAGAAACCTAGTTATAATATTTAAAAAAAATTTGAATTTTTTTAAGCTCTAATGCAAAAGAACACGAAAAATACATGCTACTACAGCAAAATAATTATATGGACCCGCTTTACAACTTTTTTTAGGGAGGATGCCGTTTGATTTAACTTCGGTTTTAAGGATGCATGACTAATATTCATTAATACAAACAACATATCTTGCTTTTGGAAATCAATAATTTTTAATTTTGATGTATATAGTTTAGAAACTAATAATGTCGTACATTCTGGTTATAACATCTCGTCTTGGCATGAATGTTGGTTATCAGTTATTCCACTTAAAGTGTAATAATTATAAGAAATATATAAAATTTACAATTTTAAAAATGTTCTAATTTATTATATTTATAGATCTAATTTAAACTTTCCTTGGAAATTAGTTTTAATCGTACATTAACGGTTGCACAATTTGCTTTATTGTTTGCTAAACTACAATTATATACTATTGATAATGAAAAATATATTAAAACATGGTGTTGGGACATTACTAAGAAATACGCATTTAATTCATTTTATAACTTCATAAATTTTTCGAGAATTAAATTGAAAATATTTAAATTCATTTAGAAAATTAGTGCTCCACCTAGCACTACTAGAAAAGGCCTCATTACCGATAGCTAGGACCTACGGCTTCCGACGGCTAATTTCCGATGGCTTTCGACGGGCCGTCGGAAGCCGTCAGAAATTTGCGATTATACCTGCAGCCGAGCCTTATTCTTCCTCCTCCTTTCATACGAAAATTATAACCAAAAACCCTCAAATCCCTTCTCCAAGCTTCCAATCCCTAATTTCTAGCTTCCGGATCCTCCACGGCTGCCTAATCAAACTCCATTACTCTCAATCTCAGGTATAATATCTTATTTTTGCGAAAAATTCAGTTTTTACCCTAATTGTAGATTTGCATAAATCGATAAATTATGGCGAATTAGTGATTGCAATTGTTTCCAATAGTGTAATAACGGTTTATAGAATCACATGGTATACCTATTTCATCTTTTATCGTGAAATTGTGAAAAACAAGTATAATTTGTGATTGTTCATGTATATGTAAATTGTCATGTATGCCTTGATTCGACGATTGTATACGTTATTTGGAATAAGATAAAATGATTGAATGAACTAGGAGTATTATATTGTGCACGTATTTACTTATGAAACAAAAAAATGCATTACTCTAAATTATAATTGTGTGTATTGAAAAATGACAAAAATGTTAAACCAACCTTAGTTGATTTAATACGTCGAATAAATGTGTTAAATTAATATATATTTTTGTAAATGTGAACAATGAGTAAAACTGTATTTTTTCGTAAAATGCGCGCATGTAACTGACAAATGTCCCTTAGAGAATTTTTGGTCCCGTCTGACGAGTGTTGTACATGATCGTTGTATAAATAGTCGTTTTTTTCGAAAAACGACCATTTATATTCATCTGGTAACATGTTTGTCGGATTTGTCCCTGTATTGGACAAGTTATGAACACAGTAAGCATTTTTATTTTGCATACTACTTCGTCTCAAACGGTTCATAAAATTTCAGCCTAACTTTTCTTTTTTGTTTTCTGCGTACACGCATTTGTGTACAATGCAGGGAACAAAAGGGAAATGCTGCCGAAATTTTGTTGAATCGTTTGAGACAAAGTAATATACGAAATGTAAATGCTTACTGTGTTTGTAATGGGAAGTAGGATGCCTGACCAATGAAAAAAAAATTATATATATATTTTTAAATCGATACGTTAAAAAATAAAATGTGCCCTATTTGAAAATATTTTTAAATTTGTGAAGTTGTTCTTTAAATTCAAAATATTATACGACCATGAAAATAATCTTTTTCGAATTTGTATTCTTCAAAATAAGTATTAAATTTTGAACTTCTCATTTTGTCAAATAGGAAAAATGATTGATTATTTTGTTGATCGGAGGAGATGGATGTACTAAAGAAAAGGACCGAGGGGCTCAATAAAAGAAGATTTTTATAATGGTATAAACGTGTTTGTTGAATTCGCTTTAAGTAATAACGGAAATGATCCAGAAATATGTTGTCCGTGTAGTAGGTGTAGACATTTGAAGTATTTGTTACCAAATATTGTGAAAGTTCATTTGTGCCAACATGGTTTCGCACCCGAGTATTATGTTTGGGATCGACATGGAGAAGTTGTAGCAAATACTTCTGTAGAGTTTGAAAGAATCGTTAACGAAATATTTTCGACGACCCGTACAGAAAATATGGTCGAAGAAGCAGCACGATCAATGTTTCCTATGGCTGAAGTTGACGAAGATGATGGAAATGTTGAAGAACCAAATATTGAAGCAATTTTTTTATGATTTACTAGATGCTGCTAAGAAACCTATTTGGGATGGTTGTAAAAGCGGCACTCGACTGTCAGTAATCGTAGAATACATTGCGATGAAGTCAAAATACAAAATCACTGAAGCTGGGTTTACGGCTGTTGTACAAGCTGCAAAAAGACATATGCCGCCCGATAATCAAATGTGTGAAAATCACTACGAAGTTAAAAAACTTATGTCGGCTTTTGGTTTACTGTATCAGAAAATAGACACATGTTTAAAAGGCTGTATGTTGTTTTGGAAAGAAGACGCAAACCTTAAAAATTATAAAGTTTGTAACCAGGAGAGATACAAACCAAGAAAAAAGAAGGGGAAGGAAGTTCCGTACAAGCGTATGCACTACTTACTCATAACTCCAAGACTTCAAAGATTATATGCATCTTCTGTAACTGGATCTAATATGAGATGTCATAGTGTGAGAACGGAGGAAGAGGGTACGTTGACACATCCGGCCGATGGAGAAGCATGGAAGCATTTCGATAAAACGTATCCAAATTTTACAGCGGAGAGTCGAAATGTTAGATTAGGATTATGTACGGATGGTTTTTCTCCATTTTCTCAGTTTGGTTCTAAATATTCATCCTGTCCCATTACCGTCACACCGTATAATTTACCTCCATGGATGTATATGAAAACGCAATATATGTTTCTTACTGTTGTCGTTCCCGGCGCCGACGATCCGACACAAGGAATCGATGTATATTTACAACCGTTGATTGAGGAGTTAAAAATACCGTGGAACGAAGGAGTAGAAACATACGATGTGTCCAAGAAGAAAATTTTTCGTATGTTTGCTTCTTTGTTGTGGACTATAAGTGATTTTCCTGCCTATGCAATGCTTTCGAGATGGAGTACTGCCGGTCGTCTAGCATGTCCATATTGCATGGATGAAACACGAGCCTTTTCTTTACCTCATGGTAAGAAAATTTCATGGTTTGACTGTCATCGATATTTTCTCCATGTAAATCTTCCCTTAAGAGGAGACAAGAAAAACTTTTTAGCTAATAGAGTAGAAATCAGACAACCACCGACGATATGGTCAAGCGAAGACATATCTGAACTTGTTAAGGACTATCCAAAGATATATGAAACTGGCGAGCAAACAGAAATTGAAAGCAAATCAGTTGTTCATAATTGGTGCAAACAAACTATTTTTTGAGAGTTGCCGTATTGGAAACATCTTCTGCTTCGCCATAACATAGATGTGATGCACAATGAGAAAAATGTATTTGATAATGTTTTTAACACAATTTTGAATGTGAAAGGGAAGACGAACGATGATTTGAAATCAAGACGTGATATAGAAGAATTATGCAAACGTCCCGAGCTTCATATGAAACCAAATGACAGTAAAAAACCCAAAGCATGTTACGAATTAGATAATAATCATGTTAAAGCCGTGTTAAAATGGGTGGAAGGGTTAAGATTTCCTGATGGGATATCATCAAATCTTCGTAAATGTGTTGACTTTAAAAATGGTAGATTGAGCGGAATGAAAAGTCACGACTGTCACATAATGATGGAAAATTTATTTCCTGTAATGTTCAAAGAACTACTGCCGTTAAAAGTTTGGAAGGTAGTAACGGAGCTTAGTATGTTTTACAAAGAGCTTTGTTCGACTACTTTAAAAGTGCAACGTTTACATAAACTTGAAGTGGACATTCCTATATTGCGTTGCAAATTAGAAAAAATATTTCCGCCAGGTTTTTTTTAATGTAATGGAACATTTACCTGTTCATCTCCCATCTGAAGCACGACTTCGAGGTCCTGTCCAATATGGATGGATGTATCCATTTGAGAGGTATGTAATATGTTATAACGTAATTTAATTGCATTTGAAAGATGAAGTTAATATAAATTAATTTTGCATAGATATTTGAATCATCTGAAGAAAAAAGTGAGGCAAAAAGCACGAGTTGAAGGTTCGATATGCAAATCTTACATCAAAGAAGAAGCTTCGTTCTTTTTCTCTCACTATTTCAGTGACCATGTGGATATTTCATTTCAAAGTGTTCCTCGTAATGACGAAGGCGACGAACAAGAGTCCTCTCAAGCAATGTTATCTATTTTTAGACAACATGGTCGGCCTTTTGGAAAATGTGTAGAAATATGGCTAGACGATAGAGATCTTCATGTAGCACACACTTATATTCTTCTAAATTGTACCGAGGTTGCACCGTTTGTTAGGTAATCTGAAATAATAATTTGTGTTTTATTCTTTTCTATAATGCATGCGCGTGTATAACCTAATGTAATAATTTATTTATATAAACAGTGTTTATGAACGTGAACATCCGAACGGAGATCTCAGTAAAGAATTTTCCAGTTGTTTTTCAAATTACGTTTATGAGCCGAGAAATTGTGTTGTTGACGAAGGGTTGAAACATCTTGCGATGGGACCAAAAAGAGTGGTCAAGACATATCTAATATATTTCGTCGATGGATATAAATTTAACACCAAAGAATACGGTGCAGAAAAATTAACAAATAATGCTGGTGTATTTGTTAAAGGTAGTGACGATCCAGAAAATCATTTAAATGATTTTTATGGCGTTCTAACACAAATTTTGCAACCGACATATTTCTCACGATCCGCGGAAGAGGTGTTTCTATTTAGATGCAATTGGTTTAGCAATGTTCCAAGTTCTGGAATTAATGCGCACAAGGATTATAATCTTATCGAAATAAAGCATACATCGCACTATCACAAGTATGATCCTTTTGTACTAGCCAAACAAGCATTACAAGTTTATTACGCTCCTTATCCGTCTTTAAAAAGAGATAAAGCAGATTGATCTGCAGTTTTTAAAACAAAGTCCAGATTCACATTCGATGTGAAGAATATTCCAGACGGACAAGCTTATCAGGCATATCTTGAGAAAATAACGAAATAATATTTACAGACGATCATACAGATTTTGGTCCTTTGATCGATGAATCAAATGTTTTGGTAGAAGCGTTTGCAGTGCAGAGGAAAATATCGTCGAAAACGGGACCGAATCTGAATTAGAAGACGATGATGACTGATATAAATCTGTATCTGTTTTTTTTGCAATTGATGTAACTATATTGAATTCTTGATGTA
The DNA here is from genome assembly GCA_030765085.1 of Allium cepa. Lineage (NCBI taxonomy): Eukaryota > Viridiplantae > Streptophyta > Magnoliopsida > Asparagales > Amaryllidaceae > Allium > Allium cepa. The sequence continues at coordinate 43,992,780 of CM060937.1, forward strand.
TTATGAAATTGATGTAACTATGAAACCAAATCCATTTACTATTGTTTGCATGTTTTATTATATTTCCATTTGTCATTTATTTAGCAATTTTTATTAAAAATGCAATGAACTCTGCTTATCGTTGGAAGAGTACACCCATTATGAATCATGTATAACACACTTCCATTTCTATTTCCATTTCAGTCATTAATTAAGCAATTTATACCGTTGATGTCATTTTCATATGAAATATATTTCATTATCATGTTATTATTCTCTTATATAATGATGTGTATATGTCACAGGTTTATCATTATGTCATATAGAGGTAGGAGCTCTTCCCGATCGTCAGGAGGTGATGGCAGTGGCCCATCGTAAGAGCCACAACGTACAGTTGTATCGTTAGTCCCTAGAGCAGATGGGTAAGAATTAAATTTTATTCAGCATCTTATTTTTTTTAATGATATACGTACGTACTTATCTATATCGTACTTAAAAACAGAGGGTTCGACCTACTTCCCTCTAAGGTTGTGCTGGACGTCTCTAGAGCTTTTTATCGCAGTAGGATGAGTGCTTGCTGACCGAAGTGGGATAACATCCCTCCTCACATCATAGAGTGCATATGGAAGGATGTCCTAGTATGTATATTTTTCTGTTTTCCATTTTTAATTTGTTTTTGTCGTTTTTCTACTGTTTATCGTTTAAAGTGTAATCTTTTTTTTAACACAGGCTGAGATAGACATCCAGACAGACGATCTGATGCTGGCACGAGCATACTAGATGAAGAAGATGCGCAAGAACTACAGAGACACGATATCTGAGATTAAGAAATCTGGTACGAAACCACGGTGGATGGGAGAGAGCGTGTGGCAAGGTTGGTTGAGATACTGGGAGACGGACGAGGCAAAGGCAAGTATACTAATTTTTTTAAATTATTAATTTGACGTGATCGAAAAATAATGTATCAAATTTTGAATGTACATGCAGAGTTGGATAGAAACTCTGCAAATAGAAATAAGAATCCTGTCACTCATCGCGGAGGATCGAAGTCGTTTCAGCAGTATCGGCAGGAGTTGGTAAATTTACTGAATAATAAATGTAAATAGTTTATGCTATATGATTTTAAATGTATAATAATTGTACGTAGCAATCAACTTTAGAAAGTCGAGGCACATGGTCCTGTCAGCTATATGGACGTGTTCACCCGTACGCATGCTGTCGAGCATGTTAATCCAGACGGGACTGTTTCGTATACATGGCAGGACGATAAATCCAGCAAAAGCCATGTAAGCATATTTCATTTTATCCAGTAAAGTAATTGTTTTAATTGTTAAACTATGATGAAATAAGATATGATATTATTAATTTGTTAATGCAGGAGATGTTTATGGAGCAGCGGCAAAAACTCCTTGTTGATACGGGTCGAGATCAGCTGACGACCGATGAGGAGGACGTTATTTTTGAGTCCGTTATGCATCCAGCAGAGCATGGTCGACGATACGGATTTGGTAATCTAGCGGTAAATAATTCACTTTTTTTTGAAATACTTCAAATATGATATTTTACCTTTTCAAAACAATAAACTTGGATTTTATTCATTTTTCAATTATTGTAGGCCAGTAGTCAGAGTAGGGGACGGCGGAGTAGACCTCAGAGCGATCTAGCAGATATAGAAGAATTGCGGACTAGAGTGTCCCAATTGGAGGAGCAAACAGCCAACTGGCCATGCAGACCTCACAGTTGTTAGAGTACATGCGGCAGTTTGGTGGCCGCTTCCCTTCCTCGGCTGGCTTTGGATCTGGAGGAGATTGATTCATTGTTTGCTTGCTTGTTCGTTCGTTCGTTCAGGTATGTTTTGTTTTAGTTTAGAATGATTTGGTAGACGATGTAGGTAGTTGTTGATTTATGTATAATTATGTTTGATACACTTGGTTCTGTAGTTGTATGAGGATGTGTATGAGAATATTGATGAATTTGTGTATTGACAACATGGTAGAACAGTTATTGTTAGGATTAATGTTAATGTTCGAATGGTTATGTATATTTTGTATTTTATTTTGATGTAATTTTATTTATTTGTGTGTTTTATTGAATATTTTGTTGTTTGAGTTTGGATATTTGGTTGGATTATTGTATGTTGAATTGCGCAGTATTGATATCATAGTATTTGGAAGAGAAATGTGGTTGGAAGGCCATATTTGCAGCGAATTTCAAAAAAAAAACAGCAGATTTCCGACGGCTTTCGACGGCTCCCGACGGCTTATAGGTCAAAATTTCCGACGGCTTCCGACGACTCTCGGCGGCCTGTAGCACACTATTTCCAACGGTTTCCGATGGATACCGACATCCGTCGGAAAACGTCGGAATCCGTCGGAATCGTGTGCGACAGCTTCCGTCGGAAGCCGTCGAAAATACTGCTCCCCGACGCAGTCATTTCCGACGGCTTTTTCCGATGGCGGCCGACGGCTTCCGACGGCCGCCGACGGTTTTCGGCCGTCGGAAATCGTGATTCCCTTAGTAGTGTAGAGTTAAGGTGCACATGCAGTTAATTTTACATGAGAAGTTGAATGCTACATAATTTTTAAAAAAGAAAAATATATTATGTTTTTTTTATAATAATAAAATGCAAGATATTATGCTCCTATATTTTAAATGTAATATCATTTGATTTATCATTGTAAAAAAAAAAAATTTGTTTGATCTAAATATAAATTATACACATATATTAATTGTGAGTTATGCTGGAATAATATTAGATTTTATTATCATGGTTACAATAGATTTTGCTAAACACTATTTACACAATTACATGGTATATTTGGTTTGAAAGGAAACAAAGAGTTTTTAATAATGTTAATTTAGGTTTGGATAACTTAATATACGTTACTTCTCTATTTGGTTTTTGTTGAATTTCAAACTCTAGATATAAATTAAATTAAAATTTGAATTGTAAAGAGTTTCTTAAAAAACAAAATCTCGTATTGATTTTTTTTAAGAACATAAACATTCCAAACAATAGAAATACTAGTATAATACTAAGTTTAGCTTCCTTTGATAATCAATCAAGGTTTACATTTAGTACTTCATCTTTATCAGGATATTAGTCTTGTAGTTAATTTCTGCGTTGTTTTACTTGTACCATGTTAGATGCATACTTCTTTGTAGGATATTTTCCTTTTCAAGACTATTATGTTATATGTTTGATTTTTAATCTTTATGGTACTGTGCATAATGTTAATTATAAGTATTGTTAGTTAAAGTCCTTTTATTTTTAGATTAGAAAACTTCTAACTTTTATTTGCACCATTGCCTATTTTATAAGTTTCCCACTTGGCTGAACCCAAATTAGGTCTTACTAAGAGGTTGAGTTGCTTCTATATGTAGTGTTTCTGCCTCTTCATTTCAGATGCATTGACTTTTGTCTAGCCAAACTAAGTACGCTTCTTGGGCCAAAATACTTTGATTTGATTGTAATTTAATTCTCAACTATTGGGTTCTGTCTCAAGTGTTGAATAATGGTTGTTAGTTCCAACACTTCAGACATAAAATATGTATTCTTTAGATTTAACATATTTTTCACAATAATCGTTCAAAACGAAAATAAATCTCTTTATTTTCTAATCTTATCCACTACACCATATAAGCAATTTTGCAACACCATAGTGCGGCAAATTCGCAACGGACTTAGGCCGTTGCAATATTACAACGGCTTTGATCCGTTGCGAACACTTTGGCAAAGGCTTTGAGCCGTTGCTATATTAGAACGGGTTATAGGACCTTTGCAAACCGTGGTCTTCTATGTACAATAGCACACTCTCAAAACAGCAAGCCCCGTACGTACCCTTCAATTTTTTAGCTCCCGCTCCGAAGCTAATTTCTTCTGGCAACAGGGCGATTTCCCCAAATCCCACAAAACCCTAGCTCCACGTTCTTTCCACTTCTCTTCATCGCTACCTTCCTCCTCCCCAATACTAAACCCTAGTGCTGGAATCAAAGTCGCTTGCTCTTCTCCTCCCCTTACATTTGCTTGCTCTTCACTTTCAAAGACCTCGATTTCGGAAGCTTCAACAACACTTTCTCGATCTCGATTCCTGACGAGTACAGCCTTTTCTTCACCAATTGCATGCCGGGGTCCACTGTTTCTATGGTTGCGCACACGGAGTTGCTTAATCTTAATAGCGGCCAAAATAATTGGGTCGTTATCTGCTGTTGTGCGATTCTCTTTCTGCTTGTTTGGTCGGTTAGTATATTGAAGGCGACTTGGAAGATTACTTTTAGGCAATTTTACGTGGTGGTGATTGGATATTTGTATTTCACAAGAATCATGGTATATGCTGTGAAGACAGTAACCCATTACAAGCACAGATGGGTGATTGTAGCAGAGGAGACGATGAACTTGGCGTTTTATCTGTTCACGATTTATATGTTTAGGCCGGTTAAGAAGAAAGAGGATTTAGTTTTAGATGAGGAGGAAGAAGTGGCATTGTAAACAGTTGAGGAGGATATGTCTGGGATTTAATTATGAGTTGGATATGTTGAATGGGATTTCCAGTATACTACGGAAATTTTAGTACATGGATCATGACACTGAAATCATAGAACACTGATTACAGGTTGGTATTTGGTGTTTTTCCAGAGTATTTGTACGCGTACCTGTTACTACTGTTTTCTTTATGAGATAATATATAAGATATTCAAACTTAGGAATGCTTGAGTGGTAGTTAATTATAATCCATAATCTTCACCATTCACGTGACAAGTACAAATATACCATTACCATACCGTAGAGGAGAGCGTGTTTAGCCATCCTCCTCAAACTTTGGATAAACTACGTTGGCGGCTAATTTAGATAAGTATGATGTAATATAGCGAACCATTTTACTACAGCAAGTCCGTCAACCAACCATAACAAGGGATCCCACTTGCTCCCTAGTTTGACCCAATTATCAACAACGTTGCACAATGATCCTTGTCCTTAGCCATCAGTGATTAGCATTTGTGAGGTTTGATCAGGTTTTGATGGTGTTTTCTATTATTGGGATTGCATCTTTTGTAATTTTGTTTGGCATGGTTGCCATTTTTTTATGTGATTTTCTTTTTCTTTATGTTTCTTTTGTATGTTTACTACCTTCATGCTATTTGTAGGAATTCTTGCTGCCCGTAGTCTTCTCATATAGCTTCCCCTTCTATTGTAACCTTTAATTTAACCAACATCCCTGTTGCTACCTTCTTGTTTTTGGCACCATCCTCACATCAAATATGCAATCAATGCTCTGCACTTAGTTATTCAATAAAATACAAGAAATCCTCCTGTATGAAAATATCAGTACCTATCTTCTTTTCTAACGGGGACATATGAAGGACGAGTATATCATTGACCCTTCTGGTAAGCTTTGTTACATACCACTGACCTAATTCTTTCAAAAATTTGATATGGACCATTGAATTTTGGTGATAATATGTGGGTCTTGTGGTTGCTAAAAGCGACTTGTCTAAATGCATCGGATAACCAAAAATGATCTCAGTTGCTTCTACCACACGATTTGGAACGAGTGTCAAGTATCTCAGTGTGATTCACTTTCTGATTCACTTTCTGATGATGAACTCAATGCAAATAGAAATGAGGAGACACACAGCCAGACACCACAAGAGCGTGTTCGTCTTAGTTGTCTGCGTGTCTTGCATCAGTTGGCATCAAGTACTACATGTGCTGAAGCTATGGCAGACACTAGTGCTGGGACTCAGGTAGTGAACTTTGAGTGATTAAATAATTTTATATGGTTGTTTTAGTTTTAAGCTTCTTTTTTCACGGTTGAAAACTGGTTATAAGATTTATTTACTTATTTATTATTATTATTATTTGTAAAAGATAAATTCAATTTTAAAACCTTTTATCTTAATATTCAATAGAGTTACCACCATGCATGTGGTCTTTATTGTTTGAAGATAATTTATTTGTGTGGTCATGTGTGCATGGAACTAGTGTATTGTTTAAGATATTGTCATATTGGTAAAAGCAGTTTATATTTTCAGAGTGTATAAAGATACAGTGAAGTTAAATCGTCATTTGTAAGTGAGTTTGTTCTTAGCGTTGAGTACGTTGACATATATTATAATGGCCGTGACCAAGAACTTGAATGGGAAAAATTTATGAATGCTTTCAGAATTGATTCTTTTTGTAGCTTATGTGATACTGCATTTTCCCAAGGTTCTAATCTCTTTCCAGCAGGTTGTACCTTTGCTTATGAAAGCGATTAGGTGGAAAGGTGGTTGTATTCTAGCTTTGGAAACACTAAAACGTGTTGTTGTTGCTGGAAATAGAGCAAGAGATTCATTGGTTGCACAAGGTTTGAAGTAAGTTGATACAAAATTATATTGAATGCACACTTGTAATTGATCATAATTATTATAACGCAAAAATTCCTCAGGTCTTTTACAGGCTCGAGGTGTTATTTACTTTTATGTTATACACACAGAAAAGGACAATAATGACAGTTTTACTTGGGAGTAAAAGTTAATAATAAAATTGCTCATGTTCTAGGCCAATGGATTCTGTCTACACTATCATAACTTTTCAATAAATAGAACTATAATGTCTCACTTCATTTCTATGTTCAAATATGAAATGATTTTCTAATGCTATATGGATATTCAATTTGTCACTAGTATCAATATTAATAATTGCTATTATTCATCTTCATCATTATATTTACATCAAATCCATGACCGGTGTTCATTTTAACTAAATTATTGAGAATATTCATCTAACATTATATTAATATGCAGGGTTGGTCTTGTGGAAGTACTTCTTGGCCTCCTTGATTGGAAAGCAGGAGGACGCAGGGATTTTGTGCACAGATGAAGTGGAATGACTCTGAAGCTTCAATCGGGCGTGTACTTGCAGTGGAGGTATTCATGTGCTGAAAACATATTTCTTGCTATTGTGACCATGAGTGGTGAAGCTTTTTGCTAAAAAATTTTAGTAGTGGAGCTTTAAAAACGACAATCTGAAGTAACCTATTTTCATTTTTTTTAAACTGACCTGATCTTCATTATGGATCTTTTTTGGCCTGTTTAGCCTGAGGGTGAGATTAACCCTCAAGGAAGTGTTCTCAAATAAAGGGAATGATAATCTTACCTTCAAGAAATGTGACATTCACACCCCATGAGATTTCTTTTCATAATCAATTCACTTGTTATAATCACTTCATTAAATTTGGAAGTTCTATAGTTTACTGCTGTGTGAATCTTATTCTCCTGGGAGAAGTGTGGCATTATAGAAGTGCGATCTAAGCATATTCTTCATTAACAAATGGTCGCTGTTGTTAGACTATAACATGTTGATTTGGAATGTAATCACTAGTCGGAAATAAAGTTGAACATGTCTACTAACTGGTGACCAAATAAATAGCTATATCTAATACTTGTTGTAATTTCGGTAATCTGTCAAGAACGAGGAATGTTGTTAAGTATCTCTTTATACAGCTATTAGTATATTTTTTCTTATGTGTTTTATTTTACACAATATTAATGATTTGTACTGATCTAGGTATTGCATGCATTCGCAACTGAAGGTGCACATTGTGTTAAAGTAAATGAAATATTAAAAGGTTCCGAAGTAAGTTCTGTTTACTCTCTTCTTCCTTTTGCAAACTTGATCTAATGCAAATGTGGCTGTATACATTGGACAATTACTTATTTCTTTGGGATATTTATTTTCCTTTTTTCCAGGTATGGTGTGCTTATAAAGATCAAAGGCACGATCTTTTCCTTCCATCAAATGCACAATCTGCAGCTGCTGGAGTTGCTGGACTTATCGAAAGCTCATCTTCCCAACTTCCTTACGCTCACTCTTGAATGTCTCGCTCACTCTTGCCTGCTTATGCTTTTCTACTGTTTCCCATCGTTCGAGTCCCCATTCACAAGTATTGAATAAAACTTATCAGGTGAGGGTTTATTCAGGCTTTATGTTTGTGCCTTTTTCCATTCCTGTGCATGAAATGTGATGCGGTATGCCACATGTTAAATTTCTTATTATTATGTTTTGGTTAATAAATTTTCTTATCCAAATTTCTATATGCTAGTTGATATTCTAATACATTATTTGATTTTGTGTTTGCAGGATATACTGCTGCTAGACATACCAGTGATAGTTGATATAGGGTTATCCAATACCTAACTTTTGAAATAAGTATTTTATGTCAATATTCCAGTCTCCAATAAGCATTAAACGATTGGAGGAAGACGTTATGTACCGTATGTATTGTACTATGCATGTAGTATTATGTAATGATGCCGTTGTTGTACTATGTACGTTATGTATACTTGTTGAACTATATAGTGGTATGTGTTGATGTTGAACATTATAATTCAAACATTTGTTATGTTTGGTTTTTGTGTTTAATCTATGAAAAATATTTAAAACATCAGTCTATACATCTACATTTAGCAACGGCTTTAACCCGTTGCAAAATAAAATCCGGAACGGCTACAAGCCGTTGCTAAAATATATTTTGCAATGGCCCTTAGCCGTTACAAAAATATATTTCGCAACGGATTTGAGCCGTTGCGAAATTTTTACCACTGCCCATTTCGCAACGGCTCAAAGCCGTTGCGAGATTATTTTGCAACGGCTTAAAGCCGTTGCGAAATGAGGATTCTGGTGTAGTGATCATTCTACAATAACATGATGCTGCATAATGTGTTTCTAGACATAGTCAGTTATGAGATCATCATCAACACTTGCGTTCTCATGAATCATGCTAACGTTGCTTTTGGCCTTTTTGGATCAATGATCAAGTGTAAACCAAATGTTGTTACCTGCACTGTTCTTATAGATAGTTATTACCGAAGCAGCAAATGGAATCAACGACATCAAGTATTAAAGGAAATGGTTGATAAAGGTTTCTCACCAAATGAAGTTACATATAATACAGTTGATGCATGGAGCAATAGCTGATGCACACAATAAATTTATATGTGTATAATTTATATGTGTATTGTGTGAAAGTTTTATCTTTGAAATCATTTTTGCTTGATATTTTGCTATTGTTTATCAAGCACCAGTACTATCTGCATTACTGTTTTCAAAGATTTATGCACAAGTTTTAGACAAAATGCAAACATATTTGAAAACTGAAAAAAAAGATCACTATTTCTTAATCAATGAACCATATAAATCATGTAAACATGTTATGATGATAAGAGATTGAGTGTGGTCCGTATACGAAGCACGGGTTCGCACTAGTTATATTGCATATATGTTAATGTTTTATTAATTTTTTTAGGGTTTTACTTATAGGAGTTTGGACATGTTATTTTGAGATATAAAAGAAGGCCGATTGACAATTTAATTATTTCAATGGACGAATACAGTTGAACAAATATCGTATATGTCCGCTGCTAACAAAGAATCACCGCAACAACAAACTAGCCATATGCGAATCCAATTTGATAGAATATGTGCTTTTGATGAGTTTTATAGTCTACCTGATAAAACGAATATTCAATATGACAAATTCCAATTTTGAATTCGCCAAACAATCTTTCATTGCAACAAACTCCACACGTTGATTCATCTTTTGGTGCTAATAAAGCATGTAGTAGTGGGAGAAGACGTCGTGGAGAAACCTATGAGAAGTTGTGTGATATCAATAGCTTAATGTATGATAATCATAAGAAAAAATCATGCATGGATTCGAAAAGTCCGAATACAGGTAACGGCACAAACAACATAAATTTCACATAAAATTTTGTAAATTACGCAAATATGATTGTTCGTCTTCAGCCAAATGGAAGAGGAGAATTTGATTTTGGTGAAGCATTGACAATTGTTATGTAACCCGATGATGGAGAGGTATTTAATGTTCTTAATCACGGCTTAGCAAAAAGTTGGTTGATATTGGTGATTGCGGATAAATAATATGTGAAAGAGTACAAACGTATCTAAACCAAAGTGTGCCGACAAATACGATTTTCAAACATTTATGGCACTATTGTATTTTCTACGCATTGCTTATCATTGTATTTTTAAGGTATTTTAATTTATTTTAATGTTTTTCAATTTTTTATTTTATTTTTCATTTTAATTGCAATTATTTAACGCATATTATACAATAAAAATAATTAATTAATTAACAATAAATTAATTAAATTATAAATTGCACTTAAAATACTCTGTTCAAATATCTCTTTCGCATTATTAAGCATATTCGTTTTTCAACCAAATTTCTTCTCAAATATCTCGCTCACTTCGTAAAGAACGGACCCATATACTAAACACATTTGGTTGAACTTGGACAGAAAATTGGTTAGGATGTTCAAAGAAGGTATCATCAAGAAGTCGTTGAAATTGACAAGTGAAACGTTCAAATTATACATCACCTGGACACCATGTGAAATGATGTTATTTATGATCTTTATGCGGCTAACATATTATATGAATTTCTTTTATCTAATATATATATGCCACGAACTAGCACCACAAGGTTTAAGAGATTGAAATTATTCCATAATGTAGTGCCCGTTTGTCTTTCATAATGGCAGTGCTTGATACATCCAAACCCAAAACATAACAATCTGGGACGTCAATAGCAACGAGAGTGTATCCCTGACATGTCATATAACATGGTAAGTCTTTCGTGGGTACGGCGCACTACAAAGGAGGCTTTGGTCATGGTAAAAAGATCAGGTTCGATTCATACCACGTGTTTCTCTATTCTATACAAATTTAGCGGGTTCTTCTGGAGGAGGAAAAAATAAAAAATAAAAAGTTTCATGAAATGGATGATGATACCAAATTTAGAGTAATAATGCACTTACACTGCCACATCTAGGATTGAAGCGTTACTTCTAAAGAAAATCTAAAACTATTGGTGTTGCATTCCCGTATCCCATGGAGTTGATTCGTCTTCATGACGTTTTCCCCAACCTATCAATAAGTCTTATTTTGAGATTTATCCTTTACCAATTCACAAATAGTCCATATTTTACACAAACGCTTAGTTCTACAACTAAAATAAAATGTAATAAGCATAAACTTTGCTACTTCTATGTACTCTCATCTAAACCTTTTCTAAGAACTTGAACTTTACTATGTCCCTAAACCTTGTGAATTTAATTAACTTCCAAAGAAGTATCGAATAAATGATACATAAGCAAACACCTTAATTTCAAAGTAATAATATCCAAAGAAGTAAAGTAAGAAGAATCACAATCACAATCCTCATCTTGTTAAATTCTCAAGTGTAAATTATTCCCACCGCATCCTCGAAGAGAGGAAAGTCAAGAAATGGAGGGACGACAAGGTACATTGCAGTGTTGCAGTCGTATGCTGCATCGCGCGACAGCTTGTCGGCTCCTTCATTTCTTTCCTTGTATGAGAAGATCACGCAGATATGACAGGGGATGGGATTTTTCTTCAACCTGGATATATCCTTTGTGGAGAAAAAAAGAAAGCAAAATTAGTTAGATATAATGTTAAAATTTCAAAAATTAAGAATTAATTATTGTAGAAACTTACCGCAGCAGAATGATTCAATGTTGATTTGGTTGATGGAGATAACGGGACTCCGAAGTTTATCTTCTTGTTTCCATTGAGATAAGATGAAACCAACCGGGAGTCGGTCTAGAGGTGAATGTGCCCGGTCAAACCAAGTTGGTTGACCAACTGAATGGCGTGGCGTACGGCGAAAGCCTCGCATTCAGTTGGGTCGTGAATCGACCCTGTCCGTAATATACCGAGCAAGAGCAGTAGCACTTGCCAGTCCCTGTACGGAAAAGAATTCCGGCACCCGCTGTTTTTGTAGAGTGCGAATAGGCGCCGTCGACGTTTACTACTAATGGGACACTGCTCCTTTTGATCCCGTTGTAAAGTTGAAAATTATTGGTGAGATTTGTTTTCTGGAACACTTCGTAGTTTTTTTGCCTGACATAGTGCAATGCGTCAGCAGGGCCGACACCGAATGGAATGTCATTGCCATGGCGGCACGACCACGAGCTGTCAATTTAAATTTCAGGATGAGAGAGCCGCAACTATAAAATAGTCATAAATAAATAAAACCTAAAGCATGAACACAGTAATACATAGAAAAACTTGTACCCAAACATCATGTATTTCATAGATTAAGGGGTTAAACATAGGTTTGTGAGCTAGATTACTCGTAGGATAGCCGCGTCTTCTACTTCCCTGCTTTTCTTGCTCCAGGCTATGCACGCAACAAAAAACCCATCTACCAATGCAACACTCAAAAGTCCAACCATAGATGCATAATGAAACAGTAACCCACATACTAGAATTTGAGAATTTATAATAATTTTTATAATTTGTTCCTAATTTTTGAAGTTGTAACAGTTTAGTAGGGTTGCTTCTGGAAAATGAAGATTGGTGATATATATGATTACGGCTGCGTGTTTTAAGTGATAAAGAAAAGAAAATTCTGGATGTTGGATTTGGGCTTGGTACTAGAAATTGGGAAAGTTCCATAAAAATCAATTCCTTTTCAAACTTATTTTATTTTCCGGTTACATCACCTCTATAAAACTAGGTTAGAACCCGTGCTTCGCACACGGGCTAGTGTTGGGTTGTAATTTCGATGGTTACTGTTTGAGGTTTACTACATGTATGGTATCAGTTCTGTATTTAAAATGGCCTAACTTTACATGTATACCTGTAAGATAGATATTGAACATTGTATTGACTAAATATTCATGAATGCTCTCATGCGGGAAGCAGTAGTTACTCTAATATTAGTGATAAATTGCAGAGAACAATAATAAAATGATGGATTGTGAAACACAGATTTAGGTAAAGCTTAGGTATCAACATAAAACATACATACACAATTCTAGTTCAGACTGTTGAAATATGATAAGAGTATAAAAAGTACACATGGTTTTACTACAGAGTACAAACTCTTGAAAGTCCATAAAAATGTAGAATATAATCTAAGGCATGCAGGTAAGGATGGTCTGTCAATCTTGAATTTTGAAAACTTTAGTCCGTGTTTGGTTTGCCATTCTTCATGATCAAGGCATTCATGCAGGCATGGATGTTTTCAACTTTTCAAACATCCAGTGAAGAAAATTCAGATGCTACTTAGAGCTGTATATAGTTAAAAATTCATAACGTTTTCTTTTGAGTTAGGTGCCGTTCACAGTAAAAAAAATTTACCCCATTCTCATTTGTGACGCGTCGGACGCGTCATGAACATGAACGGGGCAAATGGCCCGTTCTGCTGAACGAAGAAATTTGATACGCCATTGGTTTAATTAAATTAATTAATAAAACTTATATTTTTATAAATTTCTTAAATTAATAACTTATTTAAATGAGCTCCGTTTGGAATATATTTTTTGCGTTACGATCGTATCAAATCGCTCTATGTTATGGAGTTGGCTTTAACTGAAGCTAGGTAATTTATAATTTTTCAAATATTTATTTATTATTTTTGCAAATTATTGACACATGTTATTTATTTAAAAAACAAATAATTAATTAAGAAATTATAAATCAATTAAATTAAAAATCACAACTTAAATACCCCGTCCAAATACATTGCTCAAATACCATGTTCGTAGCTTCAAACACATTCTCCGTTCACTCAATTTCCTCGCTGAAATACCCCTCTCAATTGCCTCCCTCAAATTTTCCGATTCCGTTCGTTGCAAATGCATAGCAATTTTATTACCAACTAAATAATCAAATGTCATGTTTAGAGTGAAGATTAGCTATAACATAGGCTATAGTTTGTATTAGAAAATAGATAGATGGTATAATATTCCAACATTCGAATTGGAACACAATTACCTTGTACACATGTTAAAAAAAGATCAAAATATAGAATATGGATACCGAAAAGTATGTAATCATGCAATAAAAACATGGAGTAAACAATAAACTTCAACATTACACATGTTTACATATTCCAACAGCGAGAGTATTAAATGTTTGAAAAACCGGTTAGGAATTATAACTTATACTATTTACACAACTTTGTAATAGTGGAAAACTATTCATAAATATAATAACATCACATATGATATATACATGATAATTATTCGACTGCACGTGTGATTTTCTATACAGATTTGACTTATTAATTTTTGATAACACACGCGCTTTTCTATGCTGAATCTGCATTTATAACTCATGTATAAATGGTACCCATATATCACATATGTATCCCTACCACGTTGCAACAAAATTCAAATTTTGCCAATGTTCACTAAGTTGTCCTAGTCAAAATAGAATAATAGTGTTTTATTTAATGTGCAATACACACACAATATTAACTTAGGTGATTGTTGATTTAATGAAAAAGCAGTTGAAGAATAGTATATAGTACAAATAGTTGATTCGTGTTAACGTGATAATATTGGAAATGAAGGGTGTGTGGTAAAACTCAAGGATTGAACCAGGACAGATTTTGACCAATAATACCAATCAGAGTGCACATACTGTTATTGAATAAATACATATACTGTAGTTATCCTTATGTCATTTGTTTTTGATATCATATAAAACCACACTGACAAATAAGGAGGCACACGATCATCTGCGCTGTCAATGTTATTCAACAAAATATGTGAAATTAATGAAATATTATACGCGCGCGCGCACACACACACACACACATATATCACCATTTTCAATTCCCTGATATCAGCCACAAAGTCCCAAATATGGATAGTTATTCAAATGTTAGGTGACCATGCTTTCAGAAAACCACACATGAGCAGTAACTTACATACTAACAGTAGTAGTTAATGTTAAGGTCAGAAAATATCAAGACGTTGCTGAAACTTGGACATGTTCAAGCATATCCAAAGGGTGAATATAACAGAATCATTCTTTTCTCATAAAAGAAATACTATCAGGTGGATGAATGCCTATAGACAAAAAAGGGGTTAATAGTTATCCCGTTGATCAGCATGTACATTTGGGAAAATAGCAACTTACGCTAAGTCAGTTGAAAAATTCATCTTTTCAACTTCATATAAGGTTTTGCATATTAAAGTGAGAAAAAACCAATAAAGGAGGCCTTATGATTGAACAAATCATTAAAGAAACATGAAATGTGCATTTAAAGAAAATATCAATGGTGTGAGCATTATGATGTATGTGAAGTGTCATGTTAAACATAAACATCCTCTTTTACATGAATTTACGTCTGAATTGTATCAAATCAAAAGTATATGTTTGACTGGGATTGGGTAATGACATTGTTTTATAGTGTTTATCAATTGCTATAGGCATTGCATTGTTTAGAAATTAAAATGAAATATGTCGTGAGAATGAAATTTTTCTATAAGTAAAAAAACGAAATTCTTTTTGGACAAAAAAATTAAGCGAAATTTGAATGAAATAACAGTTGAAATAACCACTTGTATAAAAGGTTCATTTAGTACCTATGAACTGTGAGTAGACCCATTAAATATGTAAAGTTGAAATAAAATTAATTCTTATCAGATTCTATTAGAAATCAAACAGAGTGTTGGTCATAACTTCAGACTACTAACGGAAAGAAAGTACTATCTTCTAAAGAAAGTAAAGGAATGAAAACATGATAGCAACGGGCTACATTGGAAAAAAAAATTCATTAATGTATTATCAGTTATCTCGCATAATTCTCTAGATTATATACCACTTCTCTAGCTGTCATGTAGTTTTTTGCATAGAAAAAATATGGTAACCGAATTTTTTTTTTAACCAAACAATGTAAAAACGAATTCAGTAGACGATTTGTTACTTCAGTGGATCATCTATCAAAATGTCAAATATTCTACAACAAAATGCCATTTGATTAGTCAAACTACTTTCACTTTTTTGGTCAACTGTGGTCATGAGAACTACCCACTAAAAGTTATACATTAATTTAATTTTACGATTAATATCAGTATTCATGTATCACATGTACTATATTTGCATGCAGTTAAACCTCAAAATTGTAGTTTATGGTAAGGAAAATACAGTGAGAGCGGTGGTATGCACAGAGTAAGCCGGTTAGCTTCAAAAACAATAAGTATAATTCCCTAGGGTGGAAAGAGATAATACCTGAAAACTAAATGCAGTAACCAAATTGAAAAAGAATATTATAGCTGCAGTCTCTTAGGAAGATAAGAAGAATTATAAATTAAATACTTTTTGTCATGGGGCAAAGTGAAGATAACGATTTTGAGTAAGAAATCAATTGTAAATGAATTTCCAACAATGGATTTGAGGGAATGAAATTGGATCGTTAGGGTTGAGAGTGGGAAAATTGGGAAATGAAATCAGCGGTTTTTAGATTGGAGAAAAGGGGAAACATAACTTGAAATAGAACGTGGGAAGTAATCAATCAATTTTATTATATTTATATTAAAAAGAGATTAATTGAATAGGGACGTGGAATTTTGAAATAAAGTAAGAAAGTGTTGGCACCTAAGCAAATGATACTTCCTGCTTTTGTATCTAAGTAATAGATATTATTTCCACAATTGGAATTCCACTATTATAAAATAATTTCAAAACTAAGTTATCGAATAAATTCCAGATTTCTATTTAATTAATCAAACTACTCTAATTAATTCAAATTAATTGCCCTTTAAAAATTGAGTTGTTACAACATTGATGTCACATTCATAAACCAGAAAATATTGTAATTGCACCTCATAAATTAACATGGAACACAAATAACATCAAATTTGCAACGATATGAAACATAAAGAATGAAGATATTTTATCATAAACACTTGACAAATTAATCAAGTATCAGGAGTTGCCAATTAAGAATCCGTCGTAGGCAAATTAATTAAAATTATATTTTTAAATGATGACATATGTACCGAACATTTAAGCTTGCAGGCAACCATGCATACGGAAGCAACCCATAGACACTTACAATTAAAAAGAATACAAAAGGTAAGAAGAGCAAAGAAACAAAAACTTCAAAAAAAAATAGCTAGAAAAAAAAAATTTGTTTGAAGAAGAATAAACTAGTACATTATTTGCAATACAAACAATACTGTTGTGTACAGTCTCGTGCATTCATTATAATACAAGTAAACTATGAACGAAGATAATAACATGGAGTGAATAATAACAATGTATCGTGTAATTCATTGAGTACCTTTTTTCTATGGTGGTTGATGCTAAACGAGAAGGGTTTTTGTATTTAGGAAGTGGAAGATTGGACTTCTTATTTGACAACACATACCCTTGCCTTTGATCATTTTGGATCTTGTTGTAAATCTTCATCTCATCATCGGATAACAGTTCCCTCTCGATGGTGAATGTTTTAACAAACGAAGATGTCATTTTTTTTTTCTTTTATTGTTCTGTTTTTTTATAACTTTATCTTGCGTAAGTCTGTGAATTTATAGTTTATTTTCATGCTTTGAATACAAAATATCTTTCGTAAATAAGCTTTGATATTTAGGAAAGTTTGCTATATTTTCTACTTTTGATTTTTTTTCTATCAATCGTTAAATTTTCCTTTAATAAAAAAAGATTATCTTCCGTCTTTGTTAAACTTTCCGGAATTAAGCTTATGTTACAAGGAAGATATTATTGTAAACACGCCATAAACATGTAAATTCTAATTACATCATCTACTTCACAATTAAACCGTAATTTTAATTATATACTATATATATAATAACATATATAGACATATAAATAAATACGTCAAATTCATAGGTTGTTGCAAAGCACAGGTCCGAGAATAAAATAATGCTAATTGTGATATGATAAGTCATGCACGTATTCGTAGCATAAATAACTTAGTACCGCTAAAATCCACTCAATGGCATTGACCCCTCAAGGACTAACAACGCACCAAATGTCTAACTATTGATATATAAATATGCTATAATAATAGGTGTACGGTGTACCTTAATTAAATAAGACATGTGAATCAAAAGAGATCTGTGCAACTGTAACATATCCTACTCGTAGTGTGGAAGATGGATCGGAGAAGTAAACACTCCCCATCGTGTAAACAACAAAAAAGTCCAGCAATCTGTAGTTTGTTACTTCAGTTGTACTGGTTTACGAGTCTTTTTATTATGACCTTAATGTACCTAATTCCTAGCTAACTTGGTCTCTCCTATATATAAATATATGCAGGTATGTACATAACGAAAAGTGCACGTAGTCTTTCAAGTTCAACATGTAGATGTTAATGAGCTGCATGACCGTACGTCTGAATTCGACAATATTTTTTATTCCTACTATACAAATTGATTTCATTGTACGACATAAATACGTATGCAAAATAAAGTAACCGTGTATGCCATAAAGCCTAGCAATCGAAATTTATTCGATTAAGATGAATTTACCTAAAAGTACTTATTTTAACTATTGGATAAAACTGCGGTTAAGATTATGCAATTTGCATAATGCAAATCTCAATTTGTAACTTTCGTTTTTTTTAATACCAAATAAATGAGGGCATTTTCATTATTTTGATTTCAAAATAATCGTTGTTGTTGATGTACTTGTACAAGTTAAAAAATTTCCCTTTCACTCTAGTCTATTGACATATACAGACATAAGCATTGCATGCTTGTATTTACTTTATATTAAGCTTTCTCTTCAATTATTGTAATCTTTTTGTTAATATTTTTACTGTTCTTTTAAGTAGAAGCTTAATGATAATTTAAATTATGATATATGTTCGGTATTTTTTTGTTATTTGCTTTGGTGCTCAATTGACAGTGCACTGATACAAAAAGATTTGACAGTGCAGTGATATTTTTATGCATTATTGAATTACCAACCTATTTTACATTTATTTTGAGGAAACTAATTATTTTTTCTGATAGGGTTATCTATTCTATAGATGTTTAGTTTATGTACATAAATAAAATAACCGTAGTTGATTAGTTATATAACAGTTGATTCAAATTTGAAACTTATATATGCTTGCCAAATTACTCTACTAGTTGTACCTTAAAAACATGATATTTCTCGGTAAAAGTTCGAAATTCTTTGCAAAATACTACTATAATAGTTTGTCTATATACACTGTTTTATAGTTTGAATTTTTTTATCTTTATATATAAATATATTTAATATTTTACTTCTTAAATGTCTAATTGTTTTTTGATTTCATATAATTTATGTATTAATTATTTCCTTAAACCATATTAATGGTATATGCAGTAACCCTTAGATTTTCTAAGCCGTTTTTGGGTTAATATAGATATTTGTGTTTGCTTGAACGTTCTTTTTTGCTAGATTTGCATAAATAACATGAGAAATAATGGAATGTATGATATTATTGAAGGAAATAATACCTAGATGTAATATTAGCAATAAGCTGGTAGATAAAATTGAAATTAATTTAATGCATACAAATAGATTTATTACTATATCTTTTATGAATCTTCCTTGTTGGCTAATTGATTTCTATTCCATAAGAAGTTAATGCATTAATTTGTTTCTTTAACTACTTTATTGGCATGCATGGTACCCCTCACACTTTCCGATCTGTTTCATTGGACTAATTAATATATTTGTGTTGTGATTGGACTTTTGTTTTCCTTGATTAGAAATAATAAAAATAAGCGAATTAGTGTAATAAATAATATTATATAGGTTATAGTGCCTAGAAGTGGTATTAGCAACAACTTACTGTTTGTCTTCAAGAAATATGTAACAAAACCTTTTATCTCAAAGAAGAATAAAGATAAAATGAAGTTGATCTTTGATCCTTAAGAAAGTATTTAACAATAATAAGGAACTCTTATATTAACTAATAAAAGTAAGATATATTCATCCTTATTAGTTCACATCCAATCTTCTCTTTGTTCCACAAGTGTTTTTTTCCATATCTCATATCCTCCCATTTCACCATGTGTTCATTTCCCACTTTATGCTCTAAAGGAATTTAAGTCAATTCAATATGTTGCACATTTCTTACCCCGACATTTTTATGCTACCATTAAAACCTATGTGATTTGTAGTAACTATGATATAAAAAAGGAAGGCTGTGGTTTTTCTAATTCTTCACAGTCTAGTGCGTGGCCCGTGCTACGCACACGGGTAGATGCGGAAGTTTGAAGTTTGTATCCATGGTATATTTAATTCATCTCATTCTTCAGTCAATGAGAGCTATGCGTAAATGTTATCCAAGTTATTTTTTAAAAGTTATATTTGCTTAGAGTATTGTAGAATTTTTCATTTCGTGTAAACAAAGCAAGTTGGTAAGTTTATACCCGTTAACGTTTCAAAAATTATTTTGAAGGATATTTAGATCTTGTTTGAGCCGATTTAAATAAGATATTTTTCAGTTTTTTGAAAGGCAAAATGAATTGATTCTGAAGTAAAAAAAGCAAAAAAATTAACTTATTTTAAGGCCATGCAAATGGGCCGTTAGTTTTTAGACCAGGTATATTAGGGTAATAATGGGAAAGTAATTATTTTGAAAAAAATACGCAGTCATTAATGTTGTACAATAATTAATTCAAGTTGATTATGATTGACAGAATATTTGTAAAAGCATGAGGATTTGTACCATTTGATTTTGAAGAGAAATTAGTAGGCAGTTAACATATTTGCACACAAAGAATCAGACTGTTGATTCAATCATTCAACAAAAGTAAAGGTGTTGGTTAGAAAATACTTGGAAGGTAATAAATATTCCTTATGAAACAATCTATCCGAGTATGGCAGTCATGTCAATTCGATATGGGATAAAGACAAATATATTATTGGATATAAGAGCAATTTTTCAAAATGGGAAAATATGAATATTAGGAAAAGTATTCTTAAAGCTTGTTAGAAGATAATCAAGTTTGACATATAGGGAGACCGAACGCAAAACTATGGAGTAGGTTCAATTGTGCAGAAAATGTATTAACACAAACGTGTAATGGTACAAATTTATGTTGACCAAATTGAAACTAAAATGAAAATAGGAAAGTACACAGTAGCTGTATTTTTTTACAAAAATGACAAACAAATTGAACTGAATTTACAAACCATTAAAAAAGCACAAATAGGACTAATAGTAACCGTGTTGAAATAAAATTACAGATTATATTTATAACACAAAACGGACAGTGTAAGGTTGGGAAGTGGGTCGAACTAAGCAGAACGTCGATATAGTACTCTGTCTTCATAGCTCTGTCTTCCTTTACTTATCGTTTGTTCTTCCGCAAGTCATATTTGGAGCTTCTCATATTTCTGCATATTGCATGGATGCCTCTTGCATTGCTAAGTGATAGAATATACTTTACATATATTCTAGGCATTAAAATATTTCCTGATATTACCTGCATTTATTCTCTGATATTTCCTGCATTTATTCTCTGATTTGACTTACTCTTTATTTGGGAAATATTTATTTAGTTTCCTTTCTTTTGGTCAATCAGTTGATTTGATGATATATGTATTTAGGAAGTATTTATTTACTTACCTTTGTTTTAGCAAATCAATAGGCTAATTTGTAGCCTATCTTAACTCTTGTAAACCATATATATGATTGAAAGTGGAATACAACAGCAAGCAAATTGATTTCTAAAGAGATTTCTTTCATGGTATCAGAGCTATTCTCCTTATCCTAGCCTCACCTATCTTCTTCTCCGTTCTTCTTCTTCTATTTTTAATTCTTTTCCATGGCAGACTCATCCAAGTTTCATCCCGCACTCACCATCACTAATGTTAAATCTCTTATTCCCATAACATTAGACAATGAGCAAGCCATGTATCATTCTTGGGCTACTATGTTTACCAATCTTGTTAGGGTTCATGATCTTTACGATCACTTGGTTCCACCAACGGAGGAGAAGGCTATGGCTGCCTATGTCCAGGCTAAGTCCGTTGATCCAGCACTTTGGAGGCGTTTGGATGTCGTTGTCTTGTAATGGATTTACAGCACCATTTCTCCCGATCTTCTCCTCGCTATTCTCAGACGTAATGACACGGCAGAGGGGGCATGGAACCGTCTTGAAGCTCTTTTTCAGGACAACAAAGCCTCTCGGGCTACCCATCTCGAGGAGGACTTTACAAATGCTTCTTTTGAGGCTTTCAACTCGATCGACAATTATTGTAATTATCTACAATCTTTGGCGGATAGGTTGGCTGATGTTGATGCTCCGGTGACAAATGGTCGTCTGGTTTTACGTCTCACTGGGTCCTTACCGGAAGCGTATAGTGGTACGGTGGACTATATACAAAATCAAGAGCCTTTGCCATCCTTTGAGAGTTGTCGTTCAAGGTTGAAAGGTTGAGCGTACTATCAAGGCTCGTCAAGCTTGTGAAACTGGTGGCTCCGGAAGTCGGTCCAGTGGTGTTGCCATGGTTGCCACCGATTCATCTGCAAGCAACAAATGCAACAACAATAATAAAGGGAGGAACAATTTCAAAAACAATGGGAAGAAAAAGGTCCACCAAAGTACTAATGGGTTCAGTCCTAGTCAGCCGTCATATCAACAGCACCAGTGGCAGCCTCGTCAGCAGGCCCCACCACCACAGTGGCATCAGCCTGGTTGGGGAGGGTGGACTATACCTCCTTGCCCATTTCCCGCATACTCTTGGCAGCCAAGGCCCAATCCAGCGGTCCAACGTCCCTCCTCTTCTGGATTAGGCTTACTTGGGTCCATACCTCAAGCTTTCAATGCAGTTGCTCCTCCTGCTCCTAGCTACATGCCCACCGACATTGAGGCCGCTATGCATGCTCTTTTGTTCTCTCAACCAGATGGAAACTACTACATGGATACTGATGCTACATCTCACATGACGGCGGATGCAGGTATTCTCTCTTCTTATTTCAATTCAAGCAATAAACATCATAACATTGTTGTTGGTAGTGGTCATTTAATTCCAATTATTGGTCATGGTCGCACTACATTGCCTCCACCTTATTCACCATTTACCCTAAACAATGTGTTACATGCTCCTAGGCTCATTAAAAATCTGGTCTCTGTTCGTAAATTCACCACAGATAATATGGTTTCTATCTCTTTTGACCCTTTTGGTTTCTCTATTAATGACTTATAGACCGGGAACAGACTAATGAGATGTGATAGCACTGAAGGCTTATATCCACTTTTCTCCGACTCTCAAGCCATTTCTTCCAACAATCATTCTACTTTTACTGCTTTGCCTTCGAATATTTGGCACAATCGTTTAGGTCATCCTGGCGATGCTATTCTTAAGTCTCTTTGTAGTAAAAAGTTTACTGATTGTAATAAGGTTTGTAAAACTTTTTGTTCTTCTTGTCCTCTTGGGAAACATTCTAAGCTACCTTTTTATGATTCGGTGTCATATACTTTTCTTCCGTTTGATATTATTCATAGTGATCTTTGGGCTTCTCCTATTGTTAGTACTTCTGGCCATTGTTATTATGTTCTTTTTCTTGATGACTATAGCAAATTTTTTTGGACCTTTCCTATTGCAAAAAAATCTCAGGTCAAACAACTTTTCTTAGCGTTTCATGTTTTAGTCAAGACACAATTTGAACATAATATTAAGACTTTTCAGTGTGACAATGGTACAGAATACATTAATGGCACTTTTAAGGATTTTTTTGAGAAACATGGTATGCTTTTCCGTCTCTCATGTCCTAATACATCTCCTCAAAACGGAAAGGCCGAAAGACACATAAAATCCATAAATAATATCATCCGAACTATTCTTGCTCATGCATCTATGCCACTCTCCTTTTGGCATCATGCTCTCTCCATGGCTACATATCTTCTCAATATCCTTCCTTCCAAGGTATTGAATTACCAATCTCCCGCTCAAATCCTCTATCAAAGTGATCCGGATTATTCAGGTTTGTATGTTTTTGGTTGCTTATGTTTCTCATTATTCCCCTCTTCTACTATTCATAAATTACAAGAAAGGTCGACTCCTTGTGCTTATTTAGGTCCAGCTCCTAATCATTGTGGCTCCAAATGCTATGACATGTCTAGTGGTAAAATCATAATTTATCGTCATGTTCGTTTTGTTGAAACAGAATTTCCATTCTCCAAACTCCACAAAACAAAACCTTTGAATTATGATTTTTTGAATGACAATATTAATCCTCAATTAATACTCATTTATCTCAAAATACCACACCACAAAATATGCAGATTGACCCAACAACGCTGCCCAACGACTCATCATCTCTTCCTCAATCTAGGTCACAGTCTCACAGGCCCAGATTCCATACCTCCCACTGCTGCCCACACTCGGTCCTTTATTTCCTCCTCTGACCCATCCTCTCTTCCCCACAGTCCTACCCCGTCTATGACCTCCCCCACTTTGACCATTCCTCACACCACCCCAATGCCTTCCAACCCCATTTCAACTCGCATGACCACTCGTGCATCAAATGGCATTTTTAAACCCAACCCCAAATACTCTTCTAATTACCATACTACCACCACTACAGATATTTCTCCTATTCTGAAAAATCCTGTTAGTGCGCTTAGTGACCATAATTGGAAAAGTGCAATGTTGGATGAATTTAATGCTTTAATTGACAATAAGACTTGGGAATTAGTGCCTAGGCCGCCTAATGTTAATGTTATTCGGTCTATGTGGATTTTTCGTCATAAATATAAGTCTGATGGCTCTTTTGAGCATTATAAAGCTCGTCTTGTAGGTAATGGAAATACATAGCAACATGGCATTGATTGTGATGAAACGTTTAGCCCCGTGGTTAAATCGGTCACCATTAGAGCGGTTCTCAGCATTGCTCTTTTCTAAATCTTGGCCCATTCATCAAATGGATGTCAAGAATGCTTTCTTGCATGGTCATCTCAATGAAGCAGTTTATATGCATCAACCCATGGGTTTTCGTAACAAAAATTATCCGAATCATGTTTGCCTTTTAAAGAAATCTTTGTACGGATTAAAACAGGCTCCTCGAGCTTGTTACCAAAGATTTACTGATTTTGTTTCTACCATTGGGTTCTCTCATAGTACATCAGATCACTCTTTATTCATCTACAAGAATGGTTCTGATATTGCTTATATTCTGTTATATGTGGATGGCATTATACTTACAGCTTCTTCTGATCATCTTCGTAAGTATATTATGACTCTTTTAGCTTCTGAATTTGCTATGAAGGATCTAGGTCCTTTGAGTTTCTTTTTGGGTATTGCTGTCACTCGTCATGCCCATGGTCTTTTCTTATCTCAGACACAGTATACTGCAAAAATTATTGAACGTGCCGGAATGTTTAACTGCAGTTCATGTCCTACTCCTGTTGACACTAATTCCAAACTAAGTGCCACCGCAGACACTCCTTATGATGATCCGACTAATATCGTAGTTTTGCAGGTGCTCTTTAGTATCTTACATTCACTCGACCAGATATTTCCTATGTCGTGCAGCAGATCTGCCTTCATATGCATGCCCCGACTAATGAGCATATGAAAGCTCTTAAGAGTATCATACACTATCTCCAGGGTACCCTTTCTTTTGGTATCCACTTTTACAAATCCAATATTAATCGTATTATCTCAAATACAGATGCAGATTGGGGTGGTTGTCCTGACACCCGTCGTTCTACCTCTGGTTATTGTGTATTCCTTGGAGATAATTTGATTTTTTGGTCTTCGAAACGGCAACCTACTCTTTCCCGTAGTAGTGCTGAAGCGAAGTATAGGGGTGTTGCTAATGTTGTTTCTGATTCGTGCTGAATCAGAAATTTGCTTCTAGAGTTGCATTATCCTATTCAAAAGGCTACTCTTGTTTATTGTGATAATGTGAGTGCTATATACTTATCCGTCAATCCTGTTCAGCATCAACGCACTAAACACATTGAGATGGATATTCATTTCGTCCGTGAGAAAGTAGCTCGTGGTGAAGTGCGTGTGCTTCATGTACCATCCCGTTACCAAATTGCTGATATTTTTACAAAAGGGCTTCCGCGCGTATTATTTAATGATTTCAGGGACAGTCTAAGCATACGAGAACCTCCCGCTTCAACTGAGGGGGTGCCATATTTGGAGCTTCTCATATTTCTGCATATTGCATGGATCCCTCTTGCATTTCTAAGTCTATTACATATCCTCCATTTCTTTGTGTTTGTCAAGTTGCATACTGATCATGCTATGACTCTTCTCTATCTAGTTGAAATAACAATATATAATTTTCAATAGATACCACTTGGGAACTAAAGCTTTATTGTAGCCTGGCATGTACAACTTTATCATCAGATGATTTAAATACTATTTGTACTATAAATATGAAAATATAATATGCCTATGCTAATAATACGAACATAAGACCATATCATGAACACTTTTTGAGATAATCCAATATATCCAATACTAGTGCGAACTCGTGCTTCGCATATGGACCGCACTCAACCTCTTATCATCATAACATGTTTAAATGATTTATATGGTTCATTGATTAGGAAATAGTGATCTTTTTTTATAATTTTCAAATAAGTTTGCATTTTGTCTAAAACTTGTGTATAAATCTTTGAAAACAGTAATGCAGATAGTACTGGTGCTTGATAAACAATTTTTCACATTAGTAGTTGTAAGAGTGAAATATAGTATGAGATCTTTATAATGGACAAGGACATCCTTTCTAGCTCTTCCACCCTGATCCCCTCCTTGAATCTTATTCAATGAAATCTGTTTTAATTTTATGCATAACATAAAGGTCTAACCATATAAATGAAGTGCGGGTATGAAGGGATGGGGATAGTCGAATTGAGGATTAAGCGATTGACTGGTTATATTTTTAGCTATTAGCCTTTTGCTGCCATAATAAGCCAGGATATTCTCTCTACACATCCCTCTATAAGAGGAATTACCCTTCCCTCTCGAGATCATAATTCTATAAAAAATTCAAAAGTCAAAAAAATCAAGAGGACTATTTTCTCATCTTTTTTATAAAAGATTCAAAGTCAAAAGGTGCTAAATGAGTTTTCCATTTGGCAAACATTTGCTTGGAAACATCTTGCTTAAAATCTTTATTAAACATCTACTTAGTAGATTCATAATCAGTTTTTAAGATATTTTTGATTGCATAAATCATCTTGAAATTTTAAAACACATTTAACTATGACAAGAATTTCCTTAGCTATTGTTGCATAGTTCTTCTAACTATTAGTCCATTTACCTAAATGAAATATGAAAAGATATTCTTGTTTTGCTTTTGGACAAATATGCTTTCATATTCCATCAAATCCTATATCTGAAGCATCAGTCTTAACTATTTTTTTCTAATTTGGGTTTGAAAGAATTAAACAAGTCGAATTTTTACCTTCTCTTTTATTATTTTAACAACTTGAGCATGTTGTTCTTCATATACTTAGATTCTTTTTTAATCTATCATATAAGATAGCAGCATCTGTAGCTAAATTCATAGGCTACACAAAAACCTTGCTAATTGTGTTTTATCAGTTATTATATTTGAAACTTTTATAGCAAATTCAATGCTTATATTTATTGGAATTATTTTTCCTTTCTCAATATTATGACCTAAAATTCTTACATTTTTTTGGAATAAAGATATTTTTGTTCTTGATATTACCAAAGCATTTTGAACTATAATATTTCTAAAAATATCATAGTGTTTAAAATGCATTTCAACATCCTTAGAAAATATGATAACTTCATATAATATATCGAGTAAATATTTTTTATTTGGAATTGGTTGTCCAATCCATTTCCAAACTTTATTTAAAGGTTTACAATTTATTACTTACCTAGCAATACTCTTTCTTGTTTACTATGTTTATTTACATAGAATGTCGTACACGACCAAGGTGACTGTGATGGTTTTATTAAACCTTTTTGTAATGATGATTCTATTTCTTTTTCACATAATTCAAAAATATTCAGAATTCATTTGGTATTGTTTTGCTTTAGTAGGAGTTCTCTTTTCATTGAAATCTTCTTCATATGGAAGACTAATAATATGTTTTTTCTATCCCAAAAAGCATTTGGTTGATCATTACAAATTTTCATAAAAAATTATCGTAATCATTTTAATTTTTTAATATAGTTTAGGATTTTGGAGCTTTTCCTTAAGAGAATTAACTCATTGTTTAGAAAATTTAAGTGAAAAGTCTTTTGTATTAAAAGATCTTTTATCTATACTATAATATGAATACCCAGTTCAATTTCAAGAGCACACAAGCCTCCTTGAATTTTGACAACTGAACAGTCTCCAAATTTATCTTTATTATATTATTATTATTACTGAGATTGATTTCTATAGCTACGGAGCCTTTCCTAATTTTTTAGAAATCAACCGTCACACTTTTTAATTCCTTCGTTCTCTCATTCCTCCCTTCCTATCTAAACTCTAAACATTCGCGTCCCACCTCCCCACTCCTCACACCCAAATGTTAATGGTCGAAAATGGATCTAGGCGTATATTGCAGGATGGTTCTAAGTTCGGGTTCTCAATGGTTTTGGAAATCTAATCCTCTATTTCCTTTTCTATCTCTACTCAAATGGGTCTGAGATTTTATGGTAAATTATTGTTTACCTAATAGTATTTTCGTTCAATTTCAGCATCTAAGGTTCGATTGTGGTTCTTATTATCTAATGGTAAATTATTGTTTGCAGGTTTCCTTTTGGTTGTCTAATTTACTGCATCATCGGCTAGGTTTCCTCTTTAATTTCTTTTTTTGTTTCCATAGTGCGCAATTAGAGTTCTCACCGTTTTTATTATTAATGCCGTGTTTTATTCTTGAACCTGCCTTATGGTATTCTTCTATACCCTTCTGTTCTATGTTTTATCTTTTTCATTCTTACTATTTTTGCCACTATAACTCAAATTGTCAAGATAATTGTATGCTTTTTCTGCTTTGTTTATACGGTTACGGACATCGTTGTTTTACCTGATTTTCTGTTTGTTTATTATTCATTTATTTTTGTCTAATTGAATTTGAGATTTTATCGAATTGGTTACCGTGAACCTATTTGACTACTACGATCTAAGGATTTGATTAAAAATAAACTTATGTAAATGATAATGGAAAACATAACTAATTCTGTCAAATGTTAGATTTAATTTAAGAAAGCTTCAATTCAGTCACAACCACAGGATTATACAAGCCAAAATTTCATCAAATGCAATTGTTGGAGACCAATACCCTGTAGTATACTATTATTTATTTGATTTGATTTGCTATTGGTGACCATTAGCAAATGCAAGGTTAGTTGCTAACCCATTTCTTGAATACGACAGTTTAAGCTCTATTGCAAGCTAGATATAAGAAATATGCAATTTTCCTATTAATATGGAACTGCTCTTAGACCACCCATCTGAATTAAATATCCTTGAATATTATATACCTAGAATTTAAAATATAAAATGTTAAATAAACATCTACAATAAGATTTTTAATTTTTAATTTTTATGTTTGGCGTGTATGATAGAATTCTTTTTTAATTTAGTATATACACCAATATATTACTCAAGTCTGATTAATGTCCAAGCATGAAAGTACAAAAAATTTAAAGTTGTTATGTTTGGAAAGATATATAATTTTCTTGATGTACACTCAAATGTACAATATCATATTTGAAATTGTTCTTCTACTGGACCACCAATCTTCAGACTGCCCAAAAACAAGGAATGATGTATAAATCTCCGATTCTGCATTAAAACATAAAATTATCCATCTTATACCAAACTAATTACCATTATACTTCGAAACTTCTAGTATTTAATGGTATAAATGGCATGTTTTGCAAATGATTTAAATATGAAAACCGTGTGAAGTATAAAACACTATTTCCTGTTTTCGATAGGTTTTCTACTGAGTAAGCCATCAGCTATACAAAAGTATCCGTAGGTGGTTGGGACTCACAATTATCACCCTCTGAAATATAGCTGTAGTCCGTATGGAGAAATATCTCATTTAACAAAATATTTTTACTGGAGGGTTGTTTCTATATTAAAGATAAAAGGCCTAAACAATTAAAAAATAGTACTAAAGACTCTGATTTTATTTTGAGTTCATTTTAACCATACTCAATTGTAGGTATTATTATCGTTGTCTACTGTTTGATCCAACTTCCTTCAGATAGTGATATTTTTCTTCTAATTATTATCTCTGTTTTTACAAGGAATCATTATTTAAACTTCTACTGTTACTTCTTACCTATTATTTGCTTATTTATAAGATTTGAGTATGATGTTTTTTCTATATATGTGGTAGATCTATGACTTCGAGTTGCCTCATTAATTCAAATTTGTATATATTCTTGCCGAAAGTAAGTCTAAACATTTTTAGTTCAATAACCTATGGGTGCACCGATAAAATGCAAAAAATATGTATTTTTTGTGGGTTATTTAGTTATATTTCTTATGGTAGAAACTTAAATAAATTTATTTGCAACTTTTTCAAAATCCGAGGCTTTTTATTTCATTTATTTCAATATTGAGATAATGCTACATATTGATACAATTTTAAACGTAATATATATGCATTTATCGCATAATATAATAATATGCTAAGGAATCAATTTCAAAAGAAATTTTTGTGGGTAGTTGCAAATATTGCTTTCAATTTACCTAAATTTAACGTTGTTAATTTTTGTCTAAGGGATGAAAGTAACCTATAAGTTACATGTACAGTACAACACCTGTGTATAAATTTTAAATCTTCAAATCAGTAAATGATTTCACTCATTTGTTTATTCCATACAGTTTTCCTAATGTCATTTCATTTTTAGTAAGTGCTTTGGATCTTGGTATTATTTATATTTTCCTACATTTTCTTCTTTTTCATTCCCTACATATCCGAGCTTCAGAAGCCTAAATTCCATTTTGAAGTATTTAAATATGCTTTTCAACCTAATGTAAGATATCTTCCAACTTATGCTACAGCTTAGAAGCATGCATATAATTTTTCCATTTAGTTTGTAATGGTAAAAGGAGATGGTAAATCATTCTTCTTTGCAAATAATTTTAAAGTATGGTATTCATTCTCTTATATATATATATATATATATTACCAAACTTTATAATTTTTCTACTTTATTTGTTGTTCAATGTTGTTCATGTTGAATATCTATATGGTGAAATTAAAAAAATCTACTAACATATTAGGCAACATATAAATATCGCTAATTTGATTTTTTTGTTTGTTATATGTTACTACAAATTTCTCAAATTAATTCGCTAATTTTCTCTATGTGGTTTTCAAAACAAGAAACAAGCAAAATGTCATAGAGAGAATGGGCTTATAAACATCACCAAGTGCGCTACTACTAAATAAAATAGGTAAGAATTCTTCATACGACTCTCACTTAGTCCACTTTTTAGACCGCCAACAAATGGTATGTTAACAATTACATGGACTATTGAATACATTAGTTTGTTGGAGTTTATGTTATACTTACAATGGTTCTTTCCCAAAGTCTTTTTCCTGTATTATCCTCCAAATTTAGATTTTTATTTATTTAGCTACACCTACTTTTTATGCTTTGTTTTTTCTTCCAATTCTACATTTTAAATCCACATGAATAAAGCTACCATGTATCTGACATGTTTTGTGAGGGAAGTATGTTCTGAATGTTAACTTTTAGACTAAAAAAACAAAGTTTAGGTAGTATTACCGAAACATTGTATGACTATTTATAGATTAACTTTAATACTATAAGCCAGTCTTTTTAACAGTCAATATTTTAAAGCTTTCACTTATATTAATTTTATTCCAACCATGATTTGGATTTTACATGAAGTAATGTTACTCTTGAATAGCCAAATTCTTTAGCTAGAACCTTCTTCCATTTAGCAAAACTCTAAGTCCCACCAGTGGTGCTATAGGAAAGGTAATTGGTAACATAGTATACTAATAAATTAGTTCAAACACAAAAAATCAAAGATATTTGTACTTTTTAGTATGGTTCTGTTGATTACTAGCATGAACCCGTGTTTCGCACACGGTTATTTGTAGAAAGATTGATCTGTAATGTAAATGCGACAAAGAAAAAGGCGGTTATTTACAACAAATCTATATAAAATCGCAGAAAATAATAGAAAGCTATCTAATTCTATGAAAAACTACATTTTTAGCTCATGGTAATATTCATAATCTTATTGATTCTCACTCAGCAAATATTAGAAAAGTGGCGCAACTATTTTGAAGATATAATACTGAATGTCAAAAATAATATTTTTTGGGTATGAGCTTAAACTTTTAAATGATTAAGGAAAGAGAGAACCTTAATGATAGCGCTAGTTTGCTGGTTTAAAAAAAACGTCTCATATTAGAAAACAACAAACAAAATCATTTTAAGTTCAAAGAGTACTACATATTACATAAAAAATTAAACCTTAAGCCACATTATCCCTATGAAGGTAATGAAGAATGAAACAAAAACCATTGAAACTACTATTGAATTACGATTGTTGCATTACAACTCACTAAAACATTATTAACGTGATACTCGCACAAGCTTTTTCTTCATGTGAGTGATACTTCTACTTATCTTATATGTTATATACAAAATGCCAAAATAAACATAAACAAGTAGGGATTAGAGGCTCGATGCAATCTATTTCCAGCACTACTACTGGTAAGATTACGTGGGTCGATGCATATTTCTTAAAACTACGTGGCTTTGTTGCAATTGGTATCAGTTTCGTTGTGATGATAAATCAACAGCTGATGCACTGAAACCCATAATTGGTGCTTGATAAACAATTGCAAAATATCGAGCAAAAATGATTTCAAAGATAAAATTTCCAGGATACACATATAAATTATACACATATAAATTTATTATGTGCATCAGCTGTTGCTCCATGCATCAGCTGTATTATATGTAACTTCATTTGGTGAGATACCTTTATCAATCATTTCCTTTAATACTTGATGTCGTTGATTCCATTTGTTGCTTCGGTAATAACTATCTATAAGAGCAGTGCAGGTAACAACATTTGGTTTACACTTGACTATTGATCCAAAAATGCCAAAACCAACGTTGACATGATTCATGAGAACGCAAGTGTTGATGATGATCTCATAACTGACTATGTCTAAGAACACATTATGCAGCATCATATTATTGTAGAACGATAAGATTAGAGGATAAAAAGATTTATTTATGTTTTGAACGATTCTTGTGAAAAATATGCTAAATCTAAAGCATACATATTTTATGTCTGAAGTGTTGAAACTAACAACCATTGTTCAACAATATTTATTTTAATGTGAAGAATATCATTGTATTTCTTTTACAGTCAAAGAAAATTCAATATAATAAGAAGCATATAATTGTATTTAATGCTTTTGAGCTTTCTGGTTCCATTTCTAATTCCATCTAACATTGTTGCTGTATTTTGGTAATGTTGAATTTCACCAGACCAGACTGCAAATTGTGAAAGTAGAATCAAAGGCTGGAAATTTTCAAAACAATCAACGACATAGATTAGTTAAAAGAAATAAAGTCAAACAGATTTAATAACTTTAATAATATGAATAATCCGAAAAACTATGATTTTAAAAAATTTATTTTTAGCTATCAACAATGGATATCATTGGAAAGCATATTAAATTTGAGATTTAATAGTGAAATCGATTCTTAAATCCAATTAATGTGGAAAAAGTTATCACATTTCAAAGTTTGGAATAGAAAGAAATTAAAAACGTGACTATTCATTTCCCAAAATATGAAGGAGGCCTGTGTGCTCTTGAAATCTAACTCAATAATAATATTATAGTATAGATGAACGATCTCCTCTAATCATAGAGGATCATTCATTTTTCTCAAAAAAAAATTCATTGGACCATTAAGATTCAAATAAGGAATTTATTTTATATTTAACCATTTCACGTGCTGCTAAAAGGGTTAGCTCCATCAATAGTATTAGAGCTCAATGATCTATGCAATTCAATTAGTAAATATTTAGGCCCAACTAATAAACTTTTCTATTTGATGGGTGCCAAGAGTAGAAGTTCTAGGCTTGGAGTTGGATAAAAAGTACTCTCCTCTCCTAGCTCCTGCGTAGGCATAATGGGTGGAGTAATACAAAAGGTTAGGTTAGATGCAAGACCCTGATTTATTTTAGGAATTGGGCTAATTCCTAATTAAGATTTGAAAATTTATAATATATCTTAAATTTAAACCTTAAGTTTATAATATAAAAGGAAATTTTATAAATGTTATAAAATAAATTAAAATTTTTTTAAAACTATTTTGAGAGATTAATTTAATATCTTTGTGAAAATTTTAAATTTTTTTGATTAATTAAATATATAATTTTTCAAAAGTTAATTAATTAAATATATGTATGTGTGTGTATAACTACAAAGGTTATGGACTTATAGTTGAAAAATTATCTCATCTTTACAGATAAATTAAATAATATTTTCGAAAATTATTAAATTATTAAATTAAAATGTTTAATTAAATAAATAATTTATTCGATACATAATTAATTAAATGTTTATTAAATAATTTTTTTTGATATATATGTACAAAACTATTAAGGTTATAGTTAAATATTCTTCTTGAATAGTTTAAGGTGGATAAACTGAAATTTCTAAAATTTTAAAATTCAATTTAGATAAATAAGTTAATTAAATTAAGAATTAAAATTAATTAAATATTATTTTATTGATAATATAAATAAATATTATATGAGTTATTAAATTATAATTTTTATAAATAAATTAAACTTATATACTTTTATATGTACAAATATAACATAACTGGAACTGTAAAAAACCCAAATAAAATTTTGAAATAATTACATACATATGATACGTATATCATGATGTCAGATGTGTGACACTTTAATCACAAAAGTATTTCATAAAAATACATTATTTCTTAATTGATATCTCTCAAAATATATTAGAGAATGTGAACGTTTAGTATAGTTATCCTCTATCATTTATATATTGATATATTACTTACATATGCACTAGTTGTTGAGAAAACTCAGGCTAGAGCTGTTATGTGTAGTACTATTAATATGTTGCTTAGTTGAGGTAAAATACATGCATATATTTTTGAGCAAACTCAAGGTACATGCATTATACTTAGGCTATCAAGAAATGACAGGTTAGAGTGAATAGTCTCTCTTGATTTGTTGAGAAAATTCAAGGTTAAAGTCGAGGTTAGTGCAATGATCACGGTTCAGTGTTGTATATGATATAACTGATAAAGATTATCCATCACTTGTACGGCTATATTTTATTAAGAAACCTTTGGGTTAGAATCCTAAGGCAAGCCAGTCCTAACACTCACTAGAGAACAAAAGGTTTCTATATTTCTCTCAGGGTTGTAAGAAATATAAAATATAGTGGGAGTCTTATGAGGAAATGAATTGATTACTTTTAGCCTTCCTCATATTGTAAGAGCTCATCTATACAAAGTTAAAAAATCTACTTCACTAAATTTGTGCAGCTAATAAGACCGATAAAGTTGTTTTATCAATTAAATTATACAAATAAACTGAATTAGGATTGAAAAAGAAATACAGAATATACTTACTCTTTTGGCATATTGTCACTTAAAGACCCATGCAAGAGCCAAATTATAAAACAACTGGATACATTTGCACCTTGGTTACTTAAATGTTTATTTGCCTGAGATTGTGTATTGTCTTCTATGTGTTTCAAACTCTAAAGCAATATAAGAATATGGATAGTGTAACAACCCGATATTTTCAGCCATTCGCATCCACACATGTCGGATTTGAATTACTCAAAATACCGCATTGTAAATAAATTTGAAGCAAATGAAAATAATCACAGAATCACAGGCACAGAAATATCAGAATAATTCGCAACGGAAACTAAAATACCATAGTAGTTCATGAAGCTACTATAACAAAAATCTCAAAACAAATTACATAATATCAGTCTGAAATATATACACCAGAAATCCGAAATACATAGAAGTTTATAAATACAAGATCCGAAATAGACAACTAAAACTGAAATGGATAGATAACTAGACAAGCAGAATCTCCAGCGATTCCTAGCTCCAGAAAAGAAATCCAAAGCTAAGCTATAAATACTTAGGCTGACCCGAGCGTAAAGTAAAATACAAAACACTCGAGTCAGGACATACATACTTATATAACCTAAACCAACTCAAGTGAACTGTAGTAGTAATGCACAATAACTTAAAGGATGCTTGGGATCGCCCATCCTCTAAGGATCAGTTAAACCATAAACTAAATACATCCAAAATCACAATGCATACAGGGAAGTGTACCCGTGGTTAAATTTCCAAAATGGTATTCTATACTTCAAAATCAAATATCATTTAAAATTCAATATCATTTCAAATCCATTTCAAAATATAAAAATATCATATCTTTTCAAAACCACATTCAATTTTATTTAATTTAAATACCATTTCAAATCACATTTCAAATTGTTTATATTTCAAATCAAAATATTCCATTTAGATCATTTAAAATGAAGTTATTATATTTAATAATCAAATATTCAATTCTCAAAATTTTACCATTTTTAGAATTCATTTATTCACTTCAATTTATTAAAACAGTGAAATTTCAGTTTTCACGGCATTTAGAAAATGCTAGGGAAAATTTACGTTTGAAAACAATTCATTTTAACAAAGATAGCATTTACAGAAATACTATAATAGGTTTAGTTTAGTTTCTACAACTACAACACTTACAAAGTGCTATAATAGCCCTTTGTTCAATTTAGTCTTTTAGTTCATTTATGTCAATTACATCATTTACAAAATGCTATAATATCTTTAACTTTAGAAATGATAGCATTTCAGCAATGCTGTCAATATAAATTCCAAATTTTCAATACAATTAAATTTTAATTTAAATCATTTTAAACTTATAAAAATCATATATTTTACTTTAAAAACAATCATTTAAATACCCTTAAATTTATGATCTTTATAAAGTGAAATTTCATACAAAAATCAACATTTAATAATTTACTTATTAAATTCAAACATTACATTTTCTATTCTTTATAATTAAAAATTTAACTTAACACTTAAATTTAAATTTCCAAATATAACTTATTTTTCATTTTATTTACTTAATTTAAATTTCACTTTTAAACAAAATTCCCAAGTTTCAAATTTCAACTTAATTATTCATTTACTTCACATTTTAACTTGTACAAAATTCATTATCACTTTATAAAAATCATTTTAAATTCAATTTAAATCAAAATATCATAAATTTACATTTTTTAAATACTTTAAAATTTTCAAAAAAATATATACATTAACCATGGGTTTGCATAAAATTTTCTAACCTAGGTCAAGTGATACGGATAATATATCATTTCAATCCGTAATTTACAAGAAAATCCAGGTTCTATCATTTCAAAACCCGCAATCCCAAGTAAAATGAAATAAATAAAAATCGTTCAGGCCTATCATTTTAGTCCATAACGATTTTTCCCTATTCTAAAGTCCGTTCGGGTATGTATCATTTCAACCCATAGTGATTCAATCTACAGGGAACTTGTAGTGTGATAGACTGATAAAAATAACAGCATGGCATTATATAACAGTAACAGATGATATGACAGGTGAATAAACAGGGGTGAACATCATATGATTATGTTGCAGGCAGTTATAACATGATAATAAAATCTACAGATTCAAATGATGTCAATTTACTAATTATATAAGTACAGAATGCCTTGTGAGAATTACTCACCTCTACAAGCGGGAGATAACAGATTCCAACACACAAACAAAGAGCCGGAAAGCACGAAAGCACGAATACGAATTCAAGTGAGGGGAGAGCTAAAGTAGTTATCTTGTAAATATCAAACAAAACAATATATTTCACATAAATATACAACACCAATATTAACATTCAACGACCTAGAAATAAAGTACAACAAAGAAGCAAACAACTTGACCTAGCTTTCACCCGTCACATGCTCGGCCTAGGGATTAGAATGCATTGCAATGGTGGTGTATTTGGGTCAAGTATGGAACAACATGGTCGGTCTAGTGAGGAAATGAAGGTGCTGGTGGTTTATAGCATGAAACAAATACAAGTCAAGGCAAAAGTGAATTTTTGTGAAAACATAAGTCTCGGCCATGGTCATATGTGGAACGGCCATGCCTGGTGGAGGTCAGGGGATGGTGTACTGGTGGCCTAGGGTCAGTTAGGGGATGAAGAAGGTGGTGCAAGAGGTGGCTGAGAGGGGTGTGAAGTGGTGAAGGCATGTAGGTGATCGGCTATGCTTGTATAAGGGGTGTTTGCTATTTTTTTTGGGTGGAGCATGCATCAAGAGGTGCACGACCTGACATGGACAAGGAGCTGGAGGTGGCGGCAGCGGAGTGTGGTGGTAGTGAAGGTGGTGGTGAAGGAGGAGCAAGTGGCCGAGCATCATAGGTGAAACAAGGCAAACAAAATGAATAAAACAAGAAGAAAATGTAAGAAAAAGTAGAAGAATCATTATCAAAATTTGTTTTAGAGATGATAGCCAAAAAGTTTAGGATGAGAAACTTATTTTTTGCCAAAATGTTTTAAAATAAAAATATATACCTAACATGTCATATAATACATATTAGAACATGATATGGAAAATAAAAATATTATTTATATAATTTAAAATAAACAATATTATTAAATAAATCAATTTACATACAATATTGTAAAATGCATAACTTTCACAATATAAATCGTATTTCAACGAAACGAAAAGCAGTATTCTTGAAATTTAATTTAATTTCATAATGAAAGATAAAATTAAAGAATTCAAATATTTAAACTTTAAATTTAAAAATCAAAGTTTGACCAGATTGACCAAAATCCATATTTTTTGGAAAAGATTCTTTTTATTCAGGTTTAGAATTATAATTCACACAAAAATCAAAATTTATCTTCAAAATAACAAAATTTATCCATTTTAATAAATAAAATAAAGTTTTTAAATCAAAAATTCAATTTAAATAATTAAAATAAACAAATAGAAATAATCACAAAATACTGGGTTGTTACACTCTCTCCCACTCAAATCTTTTCGTCCTTGAAAAGAACTAGCAAGGAAAATAAGGAAAAGCAAGATAGACAAAACAAATAGTACCTGGAAAACAAACAATTTCGGGTTCGAAGCACGAATGCTCTCCTCCGTCTCCAAGATACAATCTCGATCATCAGTACTTACACAGTACTTTGACCAGACTAACAGATTTCCTTCTTAGCTGCTTCGTACCTCTGTCACAATACGAAGTGGCTTCCTCTTGACAGTCAGATTAGGCTCAAATCCAAACTATCAAAAGAAGAAGGCTGAACAATAAGAGATAGGTCATGAAGATACCAGTGAAGATGTGAGACGTGGAATAC
This sequence comes from Allium cepa, assembly GCA_030765085.1. Classification (NCBI taxonomy): domain Eukaryota; kingdom Viridiplantae; phylum Streptophyta; class Magnoliopsida; order Asparagales; family Amaryllidaceae; genus Allium; species Allium cepa. The sequence goes on from CM060937.1 coordinate 44,031,989, forward strand.
ATCATGCACTCCAGAAAGCTTCTCGGCAAATCCAAACGATAAGCCAAAGAACCAGCTCTTTCCACCATGCAAAAAGGACCCTCGAAGAGGAAGAAGGTAAAAATAGCTAGAAGGGAGAATAGGTTGAAAGAAAAGGACGAACCATATTTTAAAACTATATAAATTTCAATTAAATTTTTTATAACATTTGAAACATTTTATAATATGATGAATAGTCATTTGATTCAAATTGATAGTTCGAAGTGAACAATATTTAAAACATTTTAAATTATTTAGACAAGCAAAATAAATGATCAAAATATCCTTTATATAATACTTTATCAAAAATACTTTTATAACTTGATGTCTTAACGAGTTTACTTTCATTCCTGCAGACTCTGGCCATGCGTTGATCAGACGCAAAGCTAGAATTCTCCAAGTACTTAGTAGACTTGTTTCAACACCCAATGGAAATACTGGAAAACCTTTTAAAATAGATATGGAAAGTACAATCCAAACAAATCATCCAAACTAAACATTTGTCTAATCATGGATCGCAGATACACAATGGTTACGCCTGGATCCCCCAGGAAAGATCCGTACCCCTAGGCTATCTCAGCCAGGCGAATTACGCTATGCAGTCGCGATCATAAGACCATGGAGATCGCCATGGAATTCGATGGACACTTGAGTATCATATCCGAAAAACCCAAATCAGAGAAAATAATATCGATAGAATGAATCCATAGTGTGGCCACAAAGCGGATATCAAGCAGAAGGCACTTTTCATATCTTTACTTCGAAAATATGTCCCATATAGTATCTTTCAACACTTTCAAATATCATACTTATATAAAGTTCATCATATATAAGATTCCATTTTCAAATCAAATACTTTCCAAATCAATAGTATATCAAATCATACTTATATAGACTTTGAATATATAAGATTTCTCTTTCCAAATTGAGTACCATTTCCAAATCAAAAGTTTTCAAACCAATTTCATACTTATACAAATCCATTTTATATAAGTTCGATAACTCCCAAATCACAGTATTTAGTAAAAAAAGGTTCTCAATTTCAATTCCTTTTCAATATCAATTCAGTTTCAAAATATATACGATTTCGCCAAATCATTTCTTCCAAACTACATAAATTTAGTTTCAAAGTTTCTCAAAACAATAGATTTAGAAAATAATCCTGGTTCCCAAATCGACAAAAATTTAGGTCAAACAAATTCATTTCCAAAACTATCATATAAATACTGGTTTAAATTTCAATTTATTTTCAAAACCAAATATTTACCTCATAATCAATCATACCCAAAATGATTTCCAAGTTTATAACTATTCCTTTAAAACTTTTAAACTATTTATTTCTATTCGAAAGATCAATTTACCTTTTTAAACTATTTAAAACTAAATTTTATTCCAAACATTCCAAAACTAAATTCCATATCAGTATAATTTAAAATAGTCTTATTCGTTTACTTAACAAAATAGTTTCAACTCATTTACCTAATCGAATGATTTATATTTTTCCAGGATTACTTAGCTTTGAAAATTAAACCTTGATTTGGAAGTGCTCGAACTTTTAAAAATAGTCGAAGAAACCAAATTTTCAAATCCAAGAGTTGGAAATCAGCAACAAATCGGTAAATCAATTCCAATAGATAAGGTTATACCAAAACAAATCTGAAACTCGAGGACTGAATACCGGCTTACTTTAAATCATTTCAAATATATATATATATATACACACACACACACACATATCCTCCGGATATCAAACCATACTTCGAAATCTGAAATCAAAATTTGGTTTCACAAAATCACTCGCATAGCAAAGCTACTAAAGTGGCCTCTCCCCCACTCAGAAACTCGAAAATCAATGTCGATGATGCATGCATTCATCACCAAATTATTTGCCAGCGACATAAGTGGGTTCTGGACTTTTATTTTCTTGAAACTTCTTTGAAATCTCTTTGAAATCATTGGAATTTGTTCGAATACATTTGAAACATTTCTTGTTCGAAAAAATATCTTTAAATCATATTATGATTATATATAGTTTCCAAAATCTTAAAGCCAATTTCAAAACACCGGACTTCGATTCCTCAAATTTTAAATTTAAAACCCTTCGATTATAAATCATTTTTATTTAAATCAAATTTCTTATAAATTTTCAAAATTTCAAATCCTTTGAAACTTCAAATTTTCATTTTAAAAGGTATATAATCCTTATCGAAAACATTTTACTTTTATATACAAAATAGGGTCATCCTTAGCAAAATAATAATTTCGATATATGCATAAGTTAAAAATACAGTTAAACACAAATTTTCAAGGGACTTCAAGGGTGGATTTCAAGCAAACAGAGATTCAAATTTAGAGGAACTCAAATCAAAAATTCTGGTTCGAAGATAAGCTCAAACGAAGATGAGATAATTTAATTACCAAATAGAAGATGGATCAGCCTATATAAATCGCGGGCAACCTTAACCGGTCAACCGTGACTTCAGGAACATAATAAATGCGGAAATCTAAGGCAAATCGACATTTGATCGCCAAAGATAAAATCCATGTATAATAGAAGGTAGATAGCATCGTAAACCGAGGATACAGAATCTCCAGTGAACCAATGCCAATTGTAAAGGAGTTTCACCCCTCCTTCAGAAATCATTCAAAGATTTGCGGAATTACCGATCTTTATAGAGGTCATTCAAAGTAGAGTTATGGAATTCCCCAAAATCAAAAGGATAAAAATAAGGAAGACAAGACTGGATTTCAGAACCAGTGGGAGCGTTCCAAAGTTTAAGGAATCCTAATCGATAAGAATCCTAACCAAGAGATTACTAACAAGGTGGATACAGAAGGGATGAAGTTTAGAAAATCTTGATTTCAAAATAAGAATTTTTTTATACTAATATAATCTTTGAAAATCCTTTAAAATCATTTGGAAATCATTTTATACTTCAAAAATACGTTCTCTCACAAGGAATTGATTCTGAGATTGATTTCACTCATTCTAGAGTATTTCCACCCTATCTCTAATGAGTTTTTGCTCCGTAGGCTATGGTTTGCCTAAAACCAAAGCTCTGATACCAACTGTAACAACCCGATATTTTCAGCCATTCGCATCCACACATATCGGATTTGAATTACTCAAAATACCGCATTGTAAATAAATTTGGAGCAAATGAAAACAATCACAGAATCACAGACACAGAAATATCAAAATAACTCACATCGGAAATTAAAATACCATAGTAGTTCATGAAGCTACTATAACAAAAATATCAAAACCAATTACATAATATCAGTCTGAAACATATACAATAGAAATCCCAAATACATAGAAGTTTATAAATACAAGAGCTGAAATAGACAACTAAAACTGAAATGGATAGATAACTAGACAAGCAGAATCTCCAGCGATTCCTAGCTCTAGAAAAGAAATCCAAAGCTAAGCTGTAAATACTCAGGCTGACCCGAGCGTAAAGTAAAACACAAAACACTCGAGTCTGGACATACATACTTACAGAATATAAACCAACTCAAGTGAACTGTAGTAGTAATGCACAATAACTTAAAGGATGCTTGGGATCACCCATCCTCTAAGGATCAGTTAAACCATAAACTAAATACATCCAAAATCACAATGCATACAGGGAAGTGTATTCGTGGTTAAAATTTCCAAAATGGTATTTTATACTTCAAAATCAAATATCATTTAAAATTCAATATCATTTTTCAAAATATCAAAATATCATATCTTTCCAAAACCACATTCATTTTTTTTAATTTAAATACCATTTTAAATCACATTTCGAAATGGTTTATATTTCAAACCAAAATATTCCATTTAAATCATTTAAAATGAAGTTATTATATTTAATAATCAAATATTCAATTCTTAAAATTTTACCATTTTTAGAATTCATTTATTCACTTCAATTTATTAAAACAGTGAAATTTTAGTTTTCGCAGCATTTAGAAAATGCTATGGAAAATTTACATTTGAAAACAATTCATTTTAACAAAGATAGCATTTACAGAATTACTGTAATAGGTTTTAGTTTAGTTTCTACAACTACAGTACTTACAAAGTGGTATAATAGCCCTTAGTTCAATTTAGTCTTTTAGTTCATTTATATCAATTACAACATTTACAAAATGCTATAATATCTTTAACTTTAGAAATGATAGCATTTCAAAAATGCTGTCAATTTAAATTTCAAATTTTCAATACAAATTTCATAAACAATTAAATTCTAATTTAAATCATTTTAAACTTATAAAAATCATATATTTTACTTTAAAAACAATCATTTAAATACCCTTAAATTTATGATCTTTATAAAGTGAAATTTCATACAAAAATCAACATTTAATAATTTACTTATTGAATTCAAACATTAAATTTTCTATTCTTTATAATTAAAAATTTAACTTTACACTTAAATTTAAATTTCCAAATATAACTTATTTTTCATTTTATTTAATTAATTTAAATTTCACTTTTAAACAAAATTCCCAAGTTTCAAATTTAAGTTATATTTCAAATTTCAACTTAATTATTCATTTATTTCACATTTTAACTTGTACAAAATTCATTATCACTTTATAAAAATCATTTTAAATTCAATTTAAATCAAAATATCATAAATTTACATTTTTTCAAATCCTTTAAAATTTTGAGAAAAATATATACATTAACCATGGGTCTGTATAAAATTTTCTAACCTAGGTCAAATGATACGGATAATATATCATTTCAATCCATAATTTAAAAGAAAATTCGGGTTCTTTCATTTCAAAACCCGCAATCCCAAGTAAAATGAAATACATAAAAATCGTTCAGGCCTATCATTTCGACCCATAACGATTTTTCCCTATTCTAAAGTCCGTTCGGGTATGTATCATTTCAACCCATAGTGATTCTATCTACAGGGAACTTGCAGTGCGATGGACTGATAAAAATAACAGCATAGCATTATATAACAGTAACGGATGATATGACAGGTCAATAAATAGGGATGAACATCGTATGATTATATCACAGCTGTTATAACATGATAATAAAATCTACAGATTCAAAAGGTGTCAATTTACTAATTATATAAGTACAGAATGCCTTGTGAGAATTACTCACCTCTACAAGCTGGAGATAACAGATTCAGACACAAACAAAGAGCCGGAAAGCACGAAAGCACGAATACGGATTCAAGTGAAGGGAGAGCCAAAGTATTTATCTTGTACATATCAAACAAAACAATATATTTCACATAAATATACAACACCAATATTAACATTAAACAACCTAGAAATAAAGTACAACAAAGAAGCAAACAACTTGACCAAGCTTTCAGCCATCACACGCTCGGCCTAGGGATTAGAATGCACTACCATGGTGGTGTATTTGGATCAAGTATGGAACAACATGGTCGGCCTAGTGAGAAAATGAAGGTGCTAGTGGTTTATGGCATGAAACAAATACAAGCCAAGGCAAAAGTGATTTTTTGTGCAAACATAAGTCTCGGCCATGGTCATATGTGTCACGTCCATGCCTGGTGGAGGTTAGGGGATGGTGTAGCAGTGGCCTAGGGTCATGTAGGGGATGGAGAAGGTGGTGCAAGTGGTGGCCGAGAGGGGTGTGAAGTGGTGAAGGCATGTAGGTGATCGGCTATGCTTGTATAAGGGGTGTTTGCTATTTTTTCGGTGGAGCATGCATCAAGGGGTGCACGGCCTGACATGAACAAGGAGCTGGAGGAGGTGGTAGCCGAGTGTGGTGGTAGTGAAGGTGGTGGTGAAGGAGGATCAAGTGGCGGAGCATCATAGATGAAACAAGGCAAACAAAATGAATAAAACAAGAAGAAAATGTAAGAAAAAGGAGAAGAATCATTACCAAAATTTGTTCTAGAGACGATAGCCGAAAATTTTAGGATGAGAAACTTATTTTTTATGTAAGAAATGAAGGGTGATCGGCTGAAGAAAGGATATGGTCGGCCAAATTGAATGCAAGTGTTGATTTGCAAATGGAAAGGTAAAGGAGATGAAAAGGTTAGGGTAAATGAAAGGTTATAAACTCTTCATATTTCTTATTTTATTTATTCATTTTAAACACATAAAAAATGTAAATAAATAATATAAAAACAAAACAAAATAAAGTATGAAAGTAAATAAATAAATAAATTTTAGATAAATATAAATTAATTAACAAAATAGCTAAATAATAGAAACCAGGGTTTAAAATTTTGAAAATAAAATACAATAAGCTTTGGAAAATTATAACATCACTTTAAAGATGTTTTAAAATAAAAATATATACCTAACATGTCATATAACTCATATTAGAACATGATATGGCAAATAAAAATATTATTTATATAATTTAAAATAAACAATATTATTAAATAAATCAATTTACATACAATATTGTAAAAAGCATAACTTTCACAATATAAATCGGATTTCAACGAAACGAAAAGCAGTATTCTTGAAATTTAATTTATTTTCATAATGAAAGATAAAATTTAAGAATTCATATATTTAAAATTTAAATTTAAAAGTCAAAGTTTGACCAGATTGACCAAAATCCACATTTTCTGAAAAAGATTCTTTTTATTCAGGTTTGGAATTATAATTCACACAAAAATTAAAATTTATATTTAAAATAACAAAATTGATCCATTTTAATAAATAAAATAAAGTTTTTAAATCAGAAATTCAATTTAAATAATTAAAATAAACAAATAGAAATAATCATAAAATACTGGGTTGTTACAGATAGTTGATCTCTATTAGGGCATATAAAATTTGTATGGTGAATGATTGCATTCTTAATATAAAAAATCTCATTAAAATTGATTCATTTGAAATAAACAAGTAAAGCATAGTGCAAGGTAATGTGTTAAATACAATTAAATTCAATGAAGATCTTGTTGTGTTAAAAGCAACACAGACCAAGAACTATTAGGCAGACCTAAAATTTGATCGCTGAAATGTTATTTTGATTAGTTTGCTTTAGTGAAAATTATATGATATCCTTCAATGTTAAGGATTCCCAAATGCACTTTTGTAAAGAATCGGTGTATCCTGTAGTAAGAGTTTCCTTTTGAATGATTCGACCATTTGGAACGGAAAGCGAATGCCCAAGAGTGGACATGACACGGGCATGGTTGGGATAAAGAGAGTGGATGACCATCTCTGCTTCGCGATATTTGATCTGAAACTCTCAACTATAACTAGTTACAGTGAATGAAATAAATTACACGTAATTAGTGATTGAATGGAACTTCGTATTTTATGTGTTTTTATTATAATGGCGGAAATAGTGAAAGTATACCATGTGACACTTATTAGTGGACACGTCAAGTCATGATAGATCGTCTTTATATATAAACCAAATACTATTTATGAAATAATAACTATTTTTCAGTATTTTAGTTTGAATATTCATTGTATGATAAATTTATAATAATGGTATTTGTTTTCATAAAAAAAGTGATGCAATAACTATAGTAAATACAAAAGTATCTAAAAAAATTATAATTATTTTGGAATTATTGACCAATTCGTATCTTTGAGAAAATCATATGATTATGAATCATATGGTACTGGTGAATTGTATCTCAAACGATTAAGGGCAAAACGCTCATTCAGTGAGACTGACAAAAGATTTGATAAACATTTTGAATATATATTTACACGCACACGCTTGCACATATACACATACTGTAACGACCCATAATTTTCAATGTTTAGAATTTGTTGATTTATTTATATTTTGTTAATTAAATCAAAAATTGATAAAAAATTTGTAATTTGTTAATGAATTAATAACGGTAATGAAATGTAAGAATGTTAATGCAAGTCAATAAATAACTAAATTTAGCGCAATCCCAATTAATTGAAACAATTGTAAGGCCATAATTGATTGTAAATAGTAAATTGGGAAATAAAATTCAAAGTTATATTAATTGACGTAATAATACGTGATAAGCTGTAATTTGGAAAAATCAATATTAGATAATTAATCGTAATAATTGTGGGTTGATAATAAAGTATGAATAGGATAAGGATTGACTGAATAAAAAGGGAATGAGAATCAATATTTACTAATTTAAATTTATTGATTGGATTAGTTGGAATTAAATGAAAATTAATATTTAAATATTACGTAAATAGGAATTAAGATGTAATTGGGAAATATTAATGTACCATGTTATAAACAAATGTTAATTATATCCCTATTGAAATAAAAGACTTGAATAACAAGGTTTAAAAGTAAATAAATGGATTTTTGAATTATAAATTTATAAATTTCTGAATTTAATGAAATTGAAATTAAACACTGAAATTGAGGAATTAATCAATTTTAAATCAACAGCTAAATCTGTTTAAATTATTTGTGAACGGTTGTTAAAGTGGTTTTTGGAGTTGGTAGAGAGTATGACAACTTCCGATCCTGGTCTCTTCAACAACCAAACTTTGTTATAACAACCGCGGTCATTTCAAAATAATTTATACTTCAAAACGAGAATATAATATCCATTTCAAAACCATAAAGGTACGATATCATTTCCATTTCAAAACCAAACCAATATGATATCATTTTATTAAAACTCAAATCACTAAAATATCTTTTTTTTATATTTCAAATATATGCTTTTCAAAAATCACAGCACTTTCAACGTTATAACACTTCGAAATCATAACACTTGAAAATAACATTTCCAAATCATGATACTTTGAATGTAACTTCCACCACTTAAATGGTTTAAATATTTAAAATACTTTATATAATAAATAGATTCTTCAATTTCACAAATCAATTCCAAAACAACTAGAATTTCCAAATCAAATTTTTTATTCAATTCAATTTTCGAATAAATTATTCCAAATTATATCGATTTCATAGCAGATTTGATCCTAAAAATAAACCATTCCAAATTCATTATATTTCAAAACTTTAAGTATTCAACAATTTCAAAACTAAGTTTGATAATTTCATATATATATATATATCTATATATATCAAATTCAATTTTCTATTATTTAGTTTCGAATTATTTACTTGATAAATCTATTATCATTTGAATAAAACTCAAATTACAAATAACTAATTGTTTCCTTCAATTTATTTATACTTGAAATACTCATTTAATTCACCTTAACCCAAAGTCAAGTTATAAAAATCATACCTTCAAAATTTCCAATTTAATAAATTTCACATCAAACTTATTTGAGTTTAATTCTTAAATAAATCCAACTTCAAATAAATTTCCAATTTATCTTCCAACCTTAATTTATTTAAATCATTATAAACTATATATTAAAATGTAATTCAAATATTCAACCGTATTATCTTCAATAAATAATCAAACTTTTCATTAAGCTTATTTTATACTAAAACATATTACACATAGCTTAAAATCAAGGATAAAATAACATTTTTATAATATCTAAAATCAATATTTATATAAAACCATATATTTCTATATAAAACCATAGAAATCGTTTTCAAAAATATTTTTATATATATATAGACCAGCGGTGTCTGTATATAATTTTCTATCCTATGGTAAAATAGAGGGCTGCTAAGGTTTATAACGAGGTATATATAGGTAGGGTTGAAAATATAAAGAACGGATCAGATTGGTTTGGACCGTTGAACAATAAATGGCCCGAAAAGCCCGTTCAAACTTCGAAACGAATTTGGGTCAACCCATATATCAAAATAGATGTTTTAAAATATTTTAAAATCAATAGAACATGTTTCAGGTTCAAATTCCATCGTATGAAGAAGTTATGCTAAAATCAAGTTATTTCAAATTGATTTCAATTAAATTGATTTCGAGGCATTTCGAGCCCGTACGATCAAACGACAAGTCCGATCGCTATGAAACTTGAAATCCCATTATAATTCACCTTACGGATCCGATGAAACTAGTTTCATCGAAATCCGAGTGAGTGGCCAAAATGGCTATTTTTACATTAATTAAATAAATTAATATTAAATTAATTAATCACTTTCCAATTTAAATTGTAATAATTTACAACTTCTATCAATTTTGATTTCTTAACCATTAAAAAATAATTGAAACAAATTTAGCCGTTGATTTAAAATTGATTAATTCCTCAATTTCAGTGTTTAATTTCAATTTCATTAAATTCATAAATTTATAAATTTAAAATTCCAAAATCCATTTATTTACTTTTAAACCTTTATATTCAAGTCTTTTATTTCAATAGGGATGTAATTAACATTGATTTATAACATGGTACATTAATATTTCCCAATTTCATCTTAATTCCTATTTACGTAATATTTAAATATTAATTTTCATTTAATTCCAACTAATCCAATCAATAAATTTAAATTAGTAAATATTGATTCTCATTCCCTTTTTATTCAGTCAATCCTTATCCTATTCATACTTTATTATCAACCCACAATTATTACGATTAATTATCTAATATTGATTTTTCCAAATTACAGCTTATTACGTATTATTACGTCAATTAATATAACTTTGAATTTTATTTCCCAATTTACTATTTACAATCAATTATGGCCTTACAATTGTTTCAATTAATTGGGATTGCGCTAAATTTAGTTATTTATTGACTTGCATTAACATTCTTACATTTCATTACCGTTATTAATTCATTAAAAAATTACAAATTTTTATCAATTTCTGATTTAATTAACAAAATCTTAATAAATCAACAAATTATAAACATCGAAAATTATGGGTCGTTACACTCTCCCCCACTTAAAAAATTTCGTCCCCGAAAAGGAACAAGAAGGGAAAAAAAGAATTGAGTAAACAATACATCTTATTCAAAAATATTAACTTTGTAAACAAATAAATTTGCAAAGTTAATTAATTTGAATAAAATATACAAATTTATAACCATTATATCTTTTTATACTCAAACTAATAAAGTTTGGAAAACATTTTCAAAAAATTTCTAAGTCCAAAATTTCGGTAGAGTCTTCTTTGTATGGGGAGGCTCGAGAGAAAATATAATATCAAATATAATAATATATATCACAATATCTCAAAACAATATCTCCCAACAACGGGAAAAACAATATAATAACGCTATAAAACCGTAATCCGAGAACGTACCTATTTGTCGGGCAACTTACGCTTAATTATGAAACCAAAAATAGTAGCAATTGCTTCCATAACCTGTATTTCACTTATATAATCCAAAAAAGAGTTAATAATTATATAAAATGAGATATTTAAAGTTGTTTCAACCACTAACAAAAAAATCAATGTCAAACAACAACAATCACTTGCAACTCATATACAATCGAAAATCAACACAATCAATTATCCATTCATATCAAACAAAACTAATAGTTGTTCGGATTTGAAAACTTCGAACTGTGCAGAATGAAATGCTTTCACTGAGAAGCTAATTCAGGAGAAGTTAAATTTAAAGATTTAAGAATTCAGATCTAAGGAGCTATGACAAGGCAAACGAGTAGAAGGCAGAGGCCAGAGAGAAGTCAACATAAGGGAAGTCAAGAGGCTTCCTCAGGAGCGAATCAGGCATCGATCTTCATCACCAAGGATGAGATGGAGACGATGATGTAGAGGCAAGAAGAGTTGATCCAGAGTTTGTTTCAACAGATTGGGCAACTTGGAGAGCATAACCGAGGAGCAGATGAAGTTCAGAACGGAGCAAGACCATCTGGCGTAGCACCTGGATTAGGGGGTACACACTTGAAGCATGTTGATCCAGTCCCGGAGAGACTGATAGGGGCATCTGAGCAACCTAGTGGTAGTAAAGGAATGAACGCTCGGCCAGGGGGCAGGTAAAATTCCCTCGTGAACTCGGGGGCGGGCCGAAAGTGATAAACAAGTCGCAAACCCCTCACTAACACGGTTAAGTCATTTACACATGTATGAGATCGCGCACGATCCATTGGCATGCTCTGAATGACTACTGATCGCACCATAGTAAGAGTTTACGCTTTGACATCCTCGTCTTGCTTTTGCTTTGATTTTGATTTGGACATTTGGACTTAGTTTGTTTGGGCATTTCCGTTGTAGAATTCGTATGATCATTGCTTTAATATTTGCAATTCTGTGAAAATTTTTACTTGTATACCCGTTGGATCGCGAACGATCCACGAGCACCTCTTGTATGGCGATGAATCGCCAGAGTCTTTGATTCAGAAACTCACCCGAACGTGAAATCTGGCATTGATAATACTAAGTTCCCCCCGGGCACATCACACTTCGCCTCGGACGGCACACGATCTTGAACGGTCACAATTCGCCTCGTGCGGCATTCGATCGCGAACAATCACATTTTGCCTCGTGTGGCACCCGACCGCGAACGGTCGCAACTCACCATATATGACATTAGATCGTGAACGATCACACTCTACCTCGAATGGCACTCGACCGCGAACGGTCCCATTGCATCATTTGCCAAGAACGACATCCGACCGCGAACGGTCCCATTTCATCATTCGCCTTGAACGACACCCGATCGCGAACGATCACCATTTGCCGCGAACGGCATCCGACCATGAACGGTCAGTCTCATCATTTGCCGCGAACGGCATCGACCGCGAACGATCCCATCCCATCCTTTGCCGCGAATGGCATCGACCACGAACGGTCCCGATTCACCTCAAATGGCATACGATCTCGAACGATCGTCATCCGAGGTCATATAAAACTATCGAGTTTTTTACAGGTTGTTGACAGGATACGAACATCCAACTTATGGAATTACAAACACACCTTCCTATCGCAAGGCATGTTTTGGGGGGCAAATGTTATCCCGCTTTTTGGCAAGCCCGTGATACCAAAAGATCGATCGGAAACAAAAGACAGTGCGTCTCAAAGATTGGTTATACTTTGCTTCACTATGGATATCGATGAATTTTGTCCGAGCTTGGATCAGGCTACAATTGGTAGGACACGGGTAGCAAAGTCATGGAAGCCATCACTTTGAATTTCAAGTTAATCGGAGTTCGTATGAAGGAGATATGATCGATACAAGGTAGGAAGAATATACTGTTCGTATCCATCGAAGAGTTAGGGTGATGTGCATTTCGAATCCATCAGGTTCATATCCATCGGAATGGCATCACCTCAGTATGTTCGAACCCATCGAGTTTGGTGTAGTTCGGATCCATCATTCGCATCCATCAGGAAATCATGTATTGGCTTGTTCGAATCGATCGATTTCGTATCCACCGAAAGGATACCGACTCGATCTATTCGAATCCATCCCAGGGCTTTGCTCGAATCGGTGCTGTTTGAATCCATCCAACATTGGGCTCTTCGCATCGACCTAGAAACGGTAACATAGTATCGGTTTAGCTCGTATCCATCATGGTCAAAATACTTCGGATCGATCACAAAGGCTTAGTTCGAATCCATATAATTCATGGTTATTCGAATCGGTAGTGTATAAGTCATTGTTCATATCCATCTCACTTCGTATCGATAGCACGATCGATATGCAGTATACCAATAATAATCGATGTGAACAAGGGCTGCCGTGAATCGATAATTAGTTCGAATAAGGACCGAAACAAATGGATGTGAATAAATGGTTGATACGAGCGAAACTCCGGCGCTAGATGCGAATAACTCGGTCAAATTCGGCACGCAAAGTGGATCAACCCAGGGATTTCGCCTCACGTCATCGCATGCGCATGTGCCTCTATCGAGTCGAACGAGATGGATACGAAACATGGATTCGAACGCGATAGTGTTCACGAGAGTGCAATCTTGCATTGATCATATCTCACGATCTACAGATCCAAATGCAATGAAATCTTCACAGCATCTTCCATACAAGGTAAAGATTGTTCCTGCCAAGTTTCAGCTCGATTGGATCAATTTTTGACGGATACGAAATCATTTCGTATCGATCACAGATCGAGTCAAAACTTGGTGGGGTCGGTCGCGTGGGCCCACTCACGTGCTAGAGGAAGTCTCCCGAAGTTTGAGCGCGATCTCAGCCTCCTACGCCTATAAATAGCTCCCTGAAGTCTACAGAAAAGGGACATTTTGGCCATTCAACGTCCAGACTCTGCCGGATTCAATTCTACATCTTTCTATCACCATTGTATTCGAACATCAGAGCTATAACTCACTGTAATCTGCTGTAATGGATTGAAATCATCAAGTGAATCAATAAAGTCATAAGCTTCAGAGTGGACGTAGGCAAGATCGCCGAACCACTATAAATCCTGTGTTTATGATCGTTATTTCTGAAATACCGTGCTTGATATTGCTGAGATATGAGATTTGTGTTGAATATTGCTGATTTATATTCATATACTGGTGCTTTCGCGATACTGGGGTTTGTGACCATTTTTGGTGCAAACATGAAAAATAAACTATTAAGTGCACCATTTACTCAACAGTCTTAGATGAAACTAAATAGATTATTCATACATCCAAACAAATTTAAAGTATCCTTGCCCAAACAACCATAAACCAAACAAACAACCATTCCAAACAATAGATCCAGTTAATTTTTATCAATTTCATTTCATAATATTTGTTGTTTGATTTCCTTTTCATTCATATAATGGTTTATCTTTTTATTTTACATTATTTCTTGCAAACTTTCATTTCCATCCATTGATTCAGTGTTTATTTGACTTATTTGCACTTATACTTACTTAAATTCATTTTTATTTATTCATATCATATAAATTTTCTTTTTATTGCATTACATTCATTCATTCATTACTTAATTTTATTTATTTACAGTATTCATCTTTCTACTTATTTTTATTATACATAACTTCAACATTTACTTAAGTTTGTTATCATTTCTTTATAACTTTTCCATTATATTTAATTGTGACCTTTCAGTCATATTTAAGTTTACAACAATTATAACATTAAATTCTTATTTATAAAAGCAAATTCATTGAACACTCTCATTACTTCAAGTTTTTACTTGTATAATATCCTATTACATTTTCTTATTAAACATTTCACTTTTATATCTTTGGTAAGTTATATATATGTTTTTTTTTAAAATGCAATTGAAATTTATACAAGTTTATCTCATTTCTTTTAATTAATTTAATGTTCAATAATCACATCTTTTGTTTTATAGGTTACAATTTCAACTTTCTTGAAATTTCATTTTTAACTTAGCATTAAATCTATTATTTCATTTAGAGGTTTCAATTATTAGTTAAATTCCATTTCACTAAGGGAATTGAAACTGCTAATTAATGGAAACTTAAGAACTAAATACTGGATTAAATTTCAAATCATTTTAAAAATAATAGATAGATGTATACACTTACTATTTATACATCCGATTATATTTAAATAAATTTGAAATTTATATTTGTTTATCAAAATAAATTGTAGTAAAACTACTACAGTGGCCTTCCCACTTCGAAACTCGAAAATGAATGTCGATGATGCGTGCACTCATCACCGGAATTGTTTTCCAGCGACAGAGAGGGGAGTACAGAACTTATTTCTTTCCAAAATTTCTTTAAAACAATTCTTTCAAATTATGCCGAAATATTTATATCATAGAATACTTACAAATGATATTATTATATTCCAAAATCCTTTGAAAGCGATTTTCAAAATCCCGGAACTTAAGTTCTAAAATTTCCAACTTCCATTTATTTTATTTTCTTCAAATCTTGTTTCCAATCAATATTTATAAATTTCATTACCTAACAACCAGTATATTACAACCAAATATATATTATTTATAAAACAATTATTTTATATATATATATATAGAAAATATAATAGGCAAAATATTTCATTTACCTATATTTCAAAACAAATATTGTGTCGGTCTGTTCTATTAAGTGTTTAGAAATCCCTATTGATGTCATAGCGTCCCATGCACCAACCAGAATTTATAAATACAAAACGAAACAAATTAACACAATATCAAAACCTTTTTATGACACTGACAAATACGCTCTCTCATATGTATACGCTCCGCGACTCATCATAGGGTATTACTACCGTATTAATAAAGAGTCAGACCCCACAAAACTAAGGTTTATCGCTAAACCAAAGCTCTGATACCAGATGTAACATCCTGCCTTTTTATACGTTTGAGAAAACACATGTGCCAACTCAAACCATACAAAAGAGCTGATTGTTATTGGGGTAAATAAGAAAAATGGAGAAAGAAATAAAACAAAACAGAATCTCACAGCGGAATGACAAAATATAATAATCAAATAATAGTTCATGAAGCTGTTTTACAAACCGTTTGATTATACTTTTACAACACATATCAGAGTTAGACATACCAGAGAATAATAAATAATGCAGCGGAACAGTATAAATGCAGTGGAATAATATAATAAATAATAGTAATACAATCCTTGTCTTCGTCCTCCAGAAATAAGATCTTCAAACCCTGAAATGTTCAGACTGACCCGAGCGAATTGAAAAGACAAAACACTCAAGTCGGAACTAAAAGATCTTATGTAAGTTAAATCAATGGTAAATAATATGAGTGGAACGGCGTCAGAGATGTTTACGGAATTTGACATCTCCTATCCAGTGTCAAACGCGAGTGCAGTAACTCAAGAGATGCTTGGGATTCACATCTCCTAAGGATCCGTTAAACTATTTACTATGTAGTAATATTTCGCTATTATAATAGTGTCTAATAGTAAAATAAACTTACTTTTAAATAGTGTTAAGGGGTTACCCATATGCCCTTAACACGTAATAGTGTCAATAGTCTATACAGTACCGTAATACCTCATGATCGGGAGGCTAGCATAGGATACTCCATAGGTACGACACAAATCAAACTCGTACAAAGCGCGCTAGGGTAGGTGACACAGCCCAACTAGGCAATTCCATGGTAGATATTCCAATTACACTTCCGGGCCGGTGGTAACGCGTAGCAGCTACTACCGCCCACCTCGAGCCACACCACCAAAATCAAAAATCAAAAGTGACCACTGAATCAATCTCAAAGTAAGAGTATAATAGCGAAGGAGTGTGTCTGATCAGAGGAGCGACCTCATTAGCTCGTCGATTGCTCCTGTTTTAGCCACCTTATGCCAACTCACGGGAGTCGGGTCCACGTTCATACCTTAAAGGACGTCGCCACCATCCTACTTCATTTTGGAGTCTCCACCGTGTACACTTTTGTTAAAGTGGTTTTTGAAGTTGGCAGAGAGTATGACAACTTCCGATCTCGGTCTCTTCAACAACCAAACGTTACTATAACACCGCGGCCATTTCAAAATAATTTATACTTCAAAACCAGAATATAATATCCATTTCAAAACCATAAAGGTACGATATCATTTCCATTTCAAGACCAAACCAATATGATATCATTTTATTAAAACTCAAATCACTAAAATATCATTTTTATTGCAAATATCCTTTCCAAAAATCATAGCACTTTCAACGTTATAACACTTCGAAATCATAACACTTGAAATATAACATTTTAAATTCATGATACTTTGAACGTAACTTGCACCACTTAAATGGTTTAAATATTTAAAATACTTTATATTATAAATAGCTTCTTCAATTTCACAAATCAATTCCAAAACAACTAGAATTTCCAAATCAAAATTTCAATTCAATTCAGTTTTCGGATAAACTATTCCAAATTATATCGATTTCATAGCAGTTTTGATCCACAAAATAAACCGTTCCAAATTCATTATATTTCAAAACTTTAAGTATTCCACAATTTCAAAACTAAGTTTGATAATTTCATATATATATATATATATATATATATAATTCAATTTGCTATTATTTAGTTTCAAATTATTTACTTGATAAATCTATTATCATTTGAATAAAACTCAAATTACAAATAACTAATTATTTCCTTCAATTTATTTATACTTGAAATGCTCATTTAATTCACCTCAACCTAAAAAAAATCATACTTTTAAAATTTCCAATTTAATAAATTTCACATCAAACTTATTTGAGTTTAATTCTTAAATTAATCCAACTTCAAATAAATTTCCAATTTATCTTCCAACCTTAATTTATTTAAATCATTATAAACTCTATATTAAAATGTAATTTAAATATTCAACCGTATTATCTTCAATAAATAATCAAACTTTTTATTAAGCTTATTTTATACTAAAACAAATTATACATAGCTTAAAATCAAGGATAAAATAACATTTATATAATATCTGAAATCAATATTTATATAAAACCATATATTTCTATATAAAACCATAGAAATCATTTTCAAAAATATTTATATATATAGACCAGCGGTGCCTGTATATAATTTTCTATCCTATGGTCAAGTGATACAGACGTTTATCATTTCAATCCATAATTTAAAATATAAATACGGTTATATATCATTTCAAACCGCAATCCCGAATGAAATAAAAATCCATAACAACTAGCAGTTTATAACAATATAAATTACAACATTAATTCATCCAATATCAATCATCAAACATATATCACAATCATCATCCAATTCAATCAATAACATCACTATAGAACAGATAATAAATAACAGGCATTTACTGGCAGTTTATATTCAATAATAAATTAAATAACTATTTAACTTGCAGTTTATATGCAATAATAAATTAAATAACAATTTAATTCAATAAATTCAATTTAACTGAGATGATGATTAAAAATATGCCAAACAGTCATAAATAAATTTCTAATCACATCAAAAATTAATTTAACACACATAAGAAAATTTAGAAGTTGTGAGTGGGTTAAAAGACTCACATTTTGAATTTAAATTGAATTTAAATCCAATTTAAACCCAAAATTTGTATAGTCTTAGAATTCATCCACATCAGCACCAAAATGTCCGGAATTTCGATAGAATCGCAGCGGAGAAAACCACGTGTGAATTGGACCTCGTATGCGAAAGTTATTACAATTAGAACATTCGAAATAAAAATTTAAATAAAATAATTAAATAACAAGATGAAAACACGTCCTCACTACCGTGCTCACGCGGTTACAGTAAATCTTAAGCATGAACAACCCTATAACACCACCCATTGACCATCAAATCCGAGCATCTCCGATTACCTGGCCACCTCTGGCCACCACCCACTCAAGGCTTGTGACGAGCCGCCTCCATCCCCCCTACACGCGCCACCCACGTGGCGTCCAGAGGCCGCCGTCGCCACCGGTAATATAGGGTTTCAAAACCCTAATCCACTAATCCCCACCACCACATGCAAATCTAGGTCAGGCGACCACCAGTGTCGAACTCCATACGCCAAGCTCTTCAAAACCCACATTTCAATTTCGTTGATTTATGAAAAAATCAAAAACGCCCAATTAAATTTTGACTGCGATTTTCGATTGATTCGAGCATCTTTTCCAAAAACGAAAACTTGACACAGATTCCTATCGATGTGATCTACGATATACAATTTTTCCAAATTTTTTAAAGGAGTTTGGACTTTTGGATTTTGAATTTTGAATTGATACTCGGTTGTGAAATTTACGGTTTGTCTGCCAATGGAATGAGGAGTGGAGAAAGAAAGTATGTACATAAAAATGAGAAATAGAGGGAGGCTAGGGTTTATAACGAGGTATATATAGGTATGGTTGAAAATATAAAGAACGGATCAGATTGGTTTGGACCGTTGAACAATAAATGGCCGAAAAAGCCCGTTCTGACTCCGGAACGAAATTGGGTCAACCCATATATCAAAATAGATGTTTAAAAATATTTTAAAATCAGTGGAATAGGTTTCAGGTCCAAATTCCATCGTATGAAGAAGTTATGCTAAAATCATGTTATTTCAAATTGATTTCAATTGATTTCAATTAAATTGATTTCGAGACGTTTCGAGCTTGTACGATCAAACGATAAGTCCGATCGCTACGAAACTTGAAGTCCTATTATAATTCACCGTTACGGATCCGATGAAACTAATTTTGTCGAAATCCGAGTCAGTGACCAAAATGGCAATTTTTACATTAATTAAATAAATTAATATTAAATTAATTAATCACTTTCCAATTTAAATTGTAATAATTTACAACTTCTATCAATTTTGATTTCTTAACCATTCAAAAATAATTTAAACAAATTTAGCCGTTGATTTAAAATTGATTAATTCCTCAATTTCAGTGTTTAATTTCAATTTCATTAAATTTAGAAATTTATGAATATAAAATTCCAAAATCCATTTATTTACTTTTAAACCTTGTTATTCAAGTCTTTTATTTCAATAGGGATATAATTAACATTGGTTTATAACATGGTACATTAATATTTCTCAATTTCATCTTAATTCCTATTTACGTAATATTTAAATATTAATTTTCATTTAGTTCCAACTAATCCAATAAATAAATTTAAATTAATAAATTTTGATTCTCATTCCCTTTTTATTTAATCAATCCTTATCTTATTCATACTTTATTATCAACCCACAATTATTACAATTAATTATCTAATATTGATTTTTCCAAATTATAGCTTATTACATATTATTATGTCAATTAATATAACTTTGAATTTTATTTCCCCAATTTACTATTTGCAATCGATTATGGCCTTACAATTATTTCAATTAATTGGGATTGCGCTAATTTAGTTATTTATTGACTTGCACTAACATTCTTACATTTCATTACCGTTACTAATTCATCAACAAATTACAAATTTTATCAATTTCTGATTTAATTAACAAAATCTTAATAAATCAACAAATTCCAAACATCGAAAATTATGGGTCATTACATATACATACATACATACATATGTATGTGTGTGTGTATGCGGTCTAATGTCTGATGATTTCAAAAAGGAATCCACTTGCTTCGTTAAGTTCACTAATGATTTATCGTAGACATGAACATGTGTATGTGATACACAAGTAGTCTGTCTATGATAATTCCTAGAAAATAAAATGGAAGTAGAAAACATAACATGCAAAGAAAATAAAACACTTTGATTTGATAGAATATGTGAGTATATTGTGTGAGAAATGCGGATTACGGATCTTAAGGCAGGATTAACACTAGAAGGGGGTGAATAGTGTTTTATGGATTTTCTATATCTTTTTGAAACTTATGTAATTTAATCACCAACAAATGCAATTCATAGACACAGATATAATCATAGAATCAGACACAGATGCAAATACTAAATAAAAGCAGTAAAGGAAAGAACTCACCAGGATTTTATACTGGTTCGGAGTTACCCTTCATCCAGTCCCGTACAATCGTACAGAATTCTTATCAAAATAATCTCCCAGATTACACCCTCGGTTTCAAGGCTATGAGGTACACCCTCCTGTATTCGAGTCCAGGGAAAACTCTCTTGATTTAACGAGGCTACAAGATCACCCAATTGATTTTCGGGGCAACAATCACACCCAATTGATTTTAAGGCTCAACCGCACCTTTTACTCAACAGTTTGATTTATAAAAGATCCTATAACTCTGAATAGCACTGAGATCTTATGAAGAGAGTGGAAGAGAATCAAACAAGAGATAATCAAGTTTAATTCACTTGGTATTTTGGCAGAGTATAGTTTAGGATTCTTTAGAATAAATGTGGAAGATGAAGAGGAGAGAAAACAAGTAAAATTATGATTAAAATTCGTTCAAAACAACAGGTATATATAGTAGAGTAACTGTCATATCTCTTCACGAAAGGTTACGACGAATAGACACTGCTTTTGAAAACTTGAATTTTGAATATAACGGACACCGTGTTGACATGGGAGGGTTAAGGGATGTCGACATGCTCAAGGAAAAATTAATGTTTTGATTTTCTTATCAAAATTGGTTTCTATAATTTGTCAAATCAATTTCTAAACTTTGTAAATATATTTGAATATAGTTTAAACATATGAAAGAGTTTAAAAAGTAATTTTTAATGTATATAATCTTAATCTATAAAGTGATTTAAAATTTGAGTGTATAAACATTTTAAAGCTAAAATATATAAAACAGGAGATGGTTTAAAAACAAGGACAATTTTGAAATCAAAATATTAAAAATGATAAAAATAGTTCTAAGGCTAAAATATTTAAAACCAAGAAAGATGTCTTTTTGAAAAGAAAGTTTTGAAAAAATTATTTAAAAGCAAGAGATATATTTTTGAAAAGAATTTTTATAAAATTAGTGGATATCAAAATAGGACCACTATATGTTCCACTAGATATTGTCGCGGATTCCATCCCACCAGGGTTCCATCCCTTTAACAGGCTCGAAGTGGATTCTATTCCACGAGTAAATTTCGAATAAAGATGTAAGTTCTTTCAAGAAGTTTTAACGTAATTCTAGATTCAATACTTATCTTGTACTCTTGAAATCTTGAACTCTTGATATCCTGATACTCATGAGTCTTCAATCTTCATATCTTCGATCTTGAATTTCTATACTGTACAGTCTTCATTCTTGGTACATGCATATTTTATATCCTGCATATACATATATATCTGAACTATAATGTTAGTATTTATATTTTATAAAAAGTCCTAAGGTTGTTGTCATCAAAACCATCTTCTCAAGGACTAACAATCTCCCC
Organism: Allium cepa; assembly: GCA_030765085.1. NCBI lineage: Eukaryota > Viridiplantae > Streptophyta > Magnoliopsida > Asparagales > Amaryllidaceae > Allium > Allium cepa. Next base: position 44,054,507 of record CM060937.1, read on the forward strand.
CTTTTTGATAATGACAACCTATGTTTATAAAATATACTTCTCATTCACAATAACTTCCCCCAAAACTAATAACTCCTCCTTAACCTAAGCCTAACTACTCTAACCACTCTATTTTATATTTCTCCCCCTTTGTCATCAACAAAAAACTAATCCTAAACTAATATAACTCCCCCTTAATCTAATTCTATCCAAACTAAATACTAATAAGGAAGTATAATAAGTGAAATAATTTTTTTATTATACACGATGTTATATTTATATATATATATATATATATATATATATATATATATATGGAACATAAACATATAAATATATTCAAGTATAAATTATAGAATAACACTACTAACGAGAGTTTTTGACAATTGGAGATTTGTGAATCGAACAATTTGGATAATGAAAACAAATGTTTCCACGTTGTTCGACCAAATTGCTATCTTTGTCAAAACAGACTTCGCCTATGCAGACCACGTTGTTGTCTTCTTCCACTTCTTCTTCTTCCTCCTCTTCGCTGTGCTCTAAGGGATTATGCACTTAAATGTTGGGAGAATCTTATTCAATCACAATAGGGTTTTCATGATTATCCATTAGGAATTTTTGCAAATTCCAAAGAATTATGCTTTGCTTTTCTTGTTCTTTTGCCATCCTTATTTGAACAACTTGAAGTTCAGTCAACATTTTCATGGCATACTTCATATATTCTTCAATCTTTATCACATGTGCCAGTGTAGTGCGTTGGAATGGACCAGAATGAGGAGAAAGGAAAGAAATAGTGTCATTTTGGTTTGATTTAGAGGAGGAGGCCATTTAATTTTAATTTTCAGAAGTTTATTTCAGAGAAAGATAAGTGAGAAGACAGAAAAAATCGAAACACATAGATTTATATAACTACCAAACAGATTTTAGAGGGAAAATCAAATTTTCAAATTTTAACGTTGTATGTCGACATGGGTGGTAGGGGTATGTCGACATCCGTATGAAAATTTTGGTTTTCTTGTATATCGCTGTTTATTAAAAATATATGTTACTATATGTATTCTATATTTCAGTTATTGAATAAATGCCTTGTTCTCTTCTTAACTTATTAATTATAGGTTGATTTAAGGGTTTGGTTGAAATATCAGCAATTTGATTCGGAGTTGATGAATTCAAGAGAAATAATCTCTTTACTTATGTTATCTCTGAGAAAATGATGTCTGATATCAATATGTTATGTCCTAGCATGATGAGTAGGATTTCTAGATAAATTTACTGCACTAGTATTATCACAATAATTCATGATTTTGAAATTGTTAATCCAAAATCTTTTAGGGTTTGTTGCATATAAATGACTTGAGAGCAAGCCAAAGCAACAGAGATATATTCTGCTTTAGTTGTTGATAAAGAAACAGTGTTTTTCTTTTTACTAAACTATGAAACTAGAGAATGCCCCAAAAAATGACAAGTTCCACTTGTACTTTTCCGGTCAGATTTACAACCAGCATAGTCAGCATCACAATAAGAGATTAAATCAGATGAATCATTTTAGTGTAAAATTAACCATAGTCAAAAGTATGTTTAACATATCTTATGATACGTTTCACAGCTTTTAAGTGAGTCTCTTTGTGTTGAGATAGGTATCTTGCACAGAGACAAACGCTATGCATGATATCATGTCTACTCGCAATGATATAGAGTAGTGATCCAATCATTCCTCTATATAGTTTTTGATTTACATCTATTGAAAGATCTTCTTTATTTAAAGCTTCATTGGTTGTCATGGGAGTGGGTTTTCCACTTGCAGTAGTCATACCAAATTTACTAACTAGATCCCTAGCATATTTTTCTCGACTAATAAAAATACCACTATCTAATTGTTTTTTTTGTAAACCTAAGAAGAATGTAAGTTCACCCATATGACTCATCTCAAACTCTTTTGACATTATTTTAGAAAATTCTTTATTCATTTCAAGATTAGTTGAACAAAAAATAATATCATCTACATAAAATTGTACTAGTTGGATATCATTTTTATTTCTTTTAATGAAAATAGTATTATCTACTTGTAATGATCTGAAATTTTCGATCCCGAAAATTTCGGATAGTTAGGAAAAAGAAGAAAGAGATAGAAGAATAAGAAGAAACACAACAAAGATTCTCACATTCGGAGCGGATGAAAATATAATATTAAATAATAACAGTTTACAAAAGAATTCTATATTTGTCATATACATTTATAATACATCAGAGTTACACATTTATATACAGACACTGGATATACACAATCATCATGTGTCAGATATACAACAGTATAATACAGCGGAAACACTCCATACGTTCCTGCCATCCAGCTCGCCTCCTAAGCTCCAGAACGTCCTTACCTGAAAATCTATAATATTCGGTCTGACCCGAGCATTACATCAAAGTAGCACCCGAGTCAGGATGGAAACCAGCGTGAGTAAACTCATCTAACATGGAAAACCAAAGCATAAAACTTATTTAAAACCCGGGGTAACTCATGTCAGTTTACAAATCCACAATTTGTTGTAGACATCACTTATTTCATACATCTATTTTCTAAGTACCAAAACATAGATTAAATAGTCTAATTCACTGAAACCATTTCGTTCCAGCCTATTGATTTCACATATCAATCTATAAAAATTCGAAGTGGTTTCGGGTATTTCTAATACCCGACCCCAGTCTCTTCGAAATCCAAGTGCCATTTTAAAGGTCAAGTTGTTTAGTAGTTTAAACAATTTTAGTTCAACACTTTGAATTCACGTAGCATATATCACAGATAAATCATACTCAAACATCACAGATATATCCAAAGCATATCACAGAGTATCACAGAATATCGCCAAATAGATATCCCAAATCCAGATATTCTACTTATACAACATCCAAACAGGAATTATTAATCCATAGTATAGTTAATTTAATTATCTTAAATTAAAGTAATTACTTAAGAATTAATCACTAATCCTACTTAATTAATCATCAATTAATTATTCCATTTCAAACCAATTTTATTAATTAATTACCTCTAAATCAATTTATTACCCTTTTGAATCGATTTAATAAATCTTAATCATTTAATTAATTACCCCTTAATTATTAATTAATAACCTTAATTATTAATTAATAAAACTTAGTTATCCATAAATAAAACTTAAGTATAAATTAATTAAACATTTAGTTATTAATACCAATCTTCGATTACAAATTGATAAATCCCTAATTACTTGTTAATTATAATTATTAATTAATCATTCTTAATTACTTTCCAAAATAATGGATTAATTAACAAAATCATTTATCTATTTACCTTCTTACTTATCATTTAAAAATCTTCCTTAATAACCTTGAAATCAAATTATTTCTAACTTAAAAAACTTTAATGTTAATTAAATTAAACACTTATCTTAAATTTACTACTTAATTAAAATATTAATTAAGATTTAATACATTCTTAAGTGTTCACTTAGTTAGTTAAAACTTAAAATAAACTCATTAATTAAGTCATCAATACTTAGAACTTGTTGAAATGTTTGCTTGACCTTACTTTGATTATACTGCGGGTTTGAAAGTCAACCCGAGAAATCCCCAGGTTTACTCGAGTAAACACTCGAGTTTCCCACTATCTTCCCTGAGTCTTCCTTCTACTTCATCGCGTATAAATTTTCTTTACTTACATTTAGAGTTTAAGCTTTAAACTCCAATAGCAGGAAAGCATGTTTGTGCACCCAGGTTACAATACGAAGCAAACCTTCCATCTACCCGAGTATCAACTCGAGTTACTCACAACCCAAAAATCTCCTGACACCATCTCAAGTTCGTGCGCGTGCACGACGCCTCGTCTGTGCTACGGCGAACCACGCATACTATGGCAAGTCGCGAACAATCACTAAAATCGAAAGCGAAGATCAATTCGACGCTAAAAATTTCAGATCGAGATTTGGCCTTTTGTTCAAAAACTGGAAGTCGACCCTACCCCACAAAATCCCTTCGCCTCTCTCACGCCGACCATCGGAGGCGATACAACTCCGGCCTCACCTTGCTGGTCCTCTACGCCATCATTTCCCTGAAGCTCGTGCAACTCGATCGACCGGAGGAGACAAACTCATCACGTTTACTGACCACGACAAACTCGAGCATTAAACCATAATTTCGCCTCGTCCCATCATCTCTTGCAATAGAAAAATCTTTTAACAATTTTCCTAACTTCATCAAGTGCCAATCTAGCTTCAAGCAAAATTACAACATCCAATATTTCTTTGATTGCTGGAAATTGGTTAAAAAGCATTTTTGGTTCATCTATAAACTGCTCGAAGCATACTTAACTAAAAATTTCCATTTTGGTTTTAAAAATCCTATTTTCGAATGTAGTTTCAAGTTAAATAATCGAATCAATAATCTATAACATTCGAAGTTAGCATATATTAAAATTTTGCTCTGTAAAACTGAATTTACAGAGTCAAAACATCACTATCATACTTAAACAAAATTTTAGATCATAATCTATGCTTAGACAAACTTTTTTAGTTTGATACTTTAGGCCTAACAAAGGTTGGATGATAATATTTTGAATTTTTATTAAATATTCAACTCTGTAACTACAATCAGAGAATACCAGGTAAAATAGATTTACACAGAACATTCATATATAAACACAGAGCTATGCGAACAAAATACATAGGCAAGCATAATATTATCGCAGATTTAATTATACTTAAGTCTTTAAAAATTGTGTTTACTCACCTGAAAAAAATGTGAACAGAGAACAAATTCTGGAAGCTGCTACTTGATCTCCCTTTAAACCTTCTTGTTTTTGTTTCGTTGAATGATGTTTAAGTTTGTATTTGAGTTTGTACAGGGTGATGTTTATGTTTTTTCTGGTTTGCTGAGTTTTCTTTTGTGAACGAACTAGAACAAAAAGAGATATATATAGAAAACATGTTTACAGGGATAAGTGTTTACTGGTGCAAACATTTTCTTCTTGCCTCCTTCTTTGACCAGCCTAGATTTTTGTGGAAAATGAAATGATTCAAATACATTTCGAAATGACCTAGTTTTTATGCTGAGATGATATCATTTAATGCTAATGTTTCCTTACAAGTTAACATATTTATCCATTTGAATTTTGTATGTACATTTTTGTTTATATTTTTGTCTCATTTACTTGCATATCTACATGTACTTCAATAGTTAATAGTCTCTAGAATTATCTTATGTTTCCATATAACCATATAATTTATTACTAACATAAATCCTTAGTTTTTATTTCTATTTAAAGTTTAACTACCAAACATTTAATTTATATTCATATATTTTATACATATATTTAGCAATGACAAGATTGATTTTATTTTAAGCATCATTATCTAGCTTACATCCATATATATATTTAGATTAAATGTAAGGTAGAGCTTTTACTTCAATTTAATGTGAATAAGTTAGATTATATTTTAAATATTTTTTAAATATTTTATTTTAAATTTTCAAATCAAAGTTTCTTTCACAATACACATATATGTATAAATAACTGGTAAATGTCCAAAGTCATATTTGTTTTTAAAGTAATAGGCTTGTATTTTATTTAATTAGATTAAATACATATTGAAATAATATTTCCAAAATCCTGGGTCGTCACATTCCTCCCCCTTTGAATCTTTTCGTCCTCGAAAAGGAACGAAACCAGAATTATTTAAAATGCTTAAAATCAGTTAAATTTTCTTTGATCATTTTTAAAATACTTTAAAAATCTAGATAATATTACTTAAATAGTTTTTACACAAATATTTTTATAACTCGATGTTTTAATGTAATAACCAGCATATTTTACGATTGATTATCTTAATATTTTTGTTTAAATATTTTACCGTTAGTCGGATTTTAGTCCGAAAAGTTACTTTTTGCATACGGTCGAATTATGACTCGAGACCACTTCCATTGAGTTCAAAACGTCGTTTGCGATCTTTTTGAGTATAAACTTTGATAGGTTTGGAGTTAGTGAAATTTTGCCACTTTTTCACTTTGGGCTTTGGGTTTGGTTCAGCCCATTAGCCTAAACTATTAACTCTAGCCCAGCCCCCTCTTCTCTTCATTACTTCACTTTCATTTCCTAACACTCAAGCTTCATAAAAAATGGAGAGAGGAATGGGAAATTAAAACTCCAAGCCCTAGTTCATTTGCAAATCCAACATCTAACTCCAAATCCAAAGAGAAGCCATTGATTCAAGCTTCTTGTGTTGAGATTGAAGTGTGGTTGATTCTTCCTTTGCTTTTAAGCTTCTCCTTCATTGATTTTGTGAAAATGTAAGATTTTTATCTCACATCTTTGTCTATAACTATCTTTGATTGTTGGGTATGAATTCCTAACACTTATTCATGTGCATTTGCTTTTGGTTTGGATTGAATTGGTGAAAATCCCAATTTTTAGTGTTTTGGGTTAAAATCTTTAAAAATCTCAACTTTGATGTTTGAACACATTTTTGGGGATGCATCGAGGAGCCAATAGGACCGGGTAGCCTATAGGCGTAATCCCCTAGCGTCCATGCTCGACCGGTTGCAAATTGAGAGAGTTTTGCACTTCTATCCCCTAGGTCGCTCGGCCTGCACATTTAAGTCACTCGGCCTGCATATAGGTCACACCAACATAGGTCGCGCCATGCTTAGGTCGTGCCATGTGTTAGGTCGTTCCATTACTTAAGTCGCTCGGCCATGTGTTAAGTCACTCTGCCTGCATATAGGTCGCACCAAAATAGGTCGCGCCATGCTTAGGTCGTGCCATGTGTTAGGTCGTTCCAGTACCTTAGGTCGCTCGGCCATGTTAAGTCGCACCTGCTATATCTCGCAACCAACTTAGGTCGCGCCAAGTTAGGTCGCAACCTCTTAGGTCGCTGACCACATAGGTCGCTTGGTTTGCTCTTCTACCAGTTAGGTCACTCGGCCTGCATATAGGTCGCACCAACATAGGTCGCCCTATGCTTTAAGTCACGCCATGCATATAGGTCGGCTATGTTAGGTCGCTCGGCTTGCATCAACATAGGTCGGCTATGTTAGGTCGCTCGGCTTGCATCAACATAAGTCGGCTATGTTAGGTCGCTCAGCCTCACCTCCTTAAGTCACTCTGCCCCCTTTAGATCGCTGACCACTTAGGTCGCTCGCCTTCCTATGAGTCGGCCTGGTTTAGGTCGCAGACCACTTAGGTCGCCCACCCTGCTTTAAGTCGCATCAACTTAGGTCGTGCCATGCTATAGGTCGCGCCATGCTATAGGTCGCGCCATGTTAAGTTGCTCTGTTAGGCCGCATGCTATTCTTAAGTCGCTGATTTCTTGTGTTGAATTGTGTTAAGTCGTAAGTCGTGGCTGTTAAGTCGCAAGGGTATTTCCACTTTGATGGATTCGGAATCGAATTCTTTGGATTTTATTCACGTCTTCGAACGTGAATTTTTGTGATTTATTGTTTCTACAATCATTTTTATGACTTGTCACTTTAAAAATTATAAAGGTTTCAATACTAGTAGTAAATATCAAAACTCTTTCATCAAAACGATTTCAACCCTATTTTATTACAAAGCTTGTTTCTTAAACCGTTTTTCAATCTACTAGTATATACAAACCTTTACCTCACTCGTATGAGAAATCTAATTAAACGGCTTAGTAAAACAAGTGGTATTAAATGCTTGTGTTTACTTCGCCGGTTAATTCTTGGACTTATTCGATTGAATCTCTTGTGACAATTTTCGAGTGGAGATCTACAATTTGTTCATAAATATTTAAGTTAAGCTAGTGGTTATGGGACATGAAGCTAAGCTTATATATTTACTAGCTTACTATAATTGACACTTCTTGATGATCGTTGATGATCATTTTTGTGATTTAGACTAGCAAATGTGCGATGTCTCTTTGTCCACGAGGGAGACTAAACCCCGTTTCTGTGGAGCTTCGGCTCAATTTGGTGGGGTAGCGACCCATGGTCTTCGGGCCGTTTTTTGGAGCTACGGCTCAAAATTAATGGTTAACAACCATGGAATAGCGTTCCATTTTGTGATACACGTGTTGGTGAGTTTTCATGCTCCCATTTTGTGATAGGCCTCTCCCTTTTTGTGATTTCTGGATTTCCATTGATGATTTCTAGAATTTGTGTTTCACCAATTTTCGTGATTTACATTGATAAGTTTTATCAATATTTGTGCATTGGTGAATTTGTGTGTCATTAACTTTTGTGATTGGCATTGATATTATTGTCAATATTTATGGTTTGGTGAATAAAAATAAAGAGTATGACATTCCTTTTGATCTTTGAGAAGATTCTTGTGATATTGATTAATCCCTAGTTGATTTTCAATTGCATACTTATCACAGTATGGCTTTATGGTTATCATATGTTTTTGTCATATCTCTTACTCTATATCATTTCATCTGATATTTATAGCTAGACTGATCCGTTTATTATTTTCTTATTCAATAATACTCGGGTCAGACCGAGATGTTACAGGTGCTTCTGCTTGACTTCTCATTTGGGATTATTATCCCGACTTTTGGCTAACTACTTAGATTAGTAGTTTTTGTTGTATACATTCGAGATATAGACTCATTGATGTATACTTATTCTTTTGTGAAGCTCTTGTAACTATTCTTTTGTGATATTGTAGATCTTGTTTGACCACCACTCTGATGTACACTTTCATGTATTATATTCATATCTTTTTCCGCCTTTGTGATATGGATGTCTGTGACTGATTTGTGTTATGTTTATTTCTATATTTGTTTCCGAAGATATTATAACCACTGTGTAGTGGCTTTGAGTTTGCATCGGTATGTCGGATTTTCGAGATGAAAAGTTATACTTTTATCTGGCATATCGGTACTCGCACAAAGCCATTACACGGATGGTCGCTCCTCAACAGCCTTATTCTCCGTGCTAGTTGACGACATTACTCTGTAGTGTTCTTGGCTAGCATGGGCATAGAGGTGGGGCGTGACAGCTTGGTATCAGAGCCAAACTTTAGAAAAATGTAGAATAATTTAACAAGGATTATCACCCTAAGTCCATCTTAGGAGTCGTGCCTTAGGATTTTATTCGGGTCTTCGAACCGTTCTATCCTATTTTCTTTTGTGATTCCTTGTTTTAACAATCATTAACGTTTGATATTCAATTTGTGAATAACCTTTTTCTTCTTCCTTCTTCCTTCTTCCTTTTTAAGGAAGAGAAATGGTTAGACTAGGCCGTCCTAGCGCTGGTCAATCTCGTGCTACTCCCCAAGATGGAGTATTTATGTCTGCCCAACAACTTCTTGATCTAGTAAAGAATGCTCAAGCAGCCGGATCTAATCCGGAGTCTACTCACCCTAATTCTGGATTCGCACGTTTTTGCAACGATTATACCAATTTGGATGGGAAGCCATTCAAAGGATCTGAAACTATTATTGAAGTCCAGGCTTGGCTGAGAACGTGCGATCGAATCTTTTCTCGCATGAATTTTATTGATCTTCACCGTATACAGGTGGCCTCTAGTATGCTCCAAGAAAGAGCATTAGATTGGTATGAGCTTCTGATTTCTGAGATAAATGAAGCGGATCTTACTTGGGAGAAATTCCGGGAACGATTCGAGTTAAAGTTTGTGCCAGAAGCTGAGAAAGTAACATTGGCTCGTCGTTTCATTGACCTTGTTCAAGGTGAATCCTCTGTGGTAGATTATGTCGCATCCTTCGAGTCACTTTCTAATACGGGTTCGAATACATAAACACCCCATTGAAGAAAAACCAAAGATTTGTCTGTGGCTTGAATAAAAATCTCAAGAAGCCATTACTTATAAAATTAGAAGTTTCTTTTGGTCAACTCATTGATATCGCTCTTCGACTTGAAGAGGCAGATAAGGAGAGTGATGTTGAAGTTTTGGGTGCCAAACCAAACTTCAACAACAAGAAAAGGCCTAATAAGTTCAAAGGTCCTTATCCCAATAAGAAAGGGAAGCAAGCAACTTCGGTGGCAAAGACTTCTACCTCTAGTAGTGGGCAATGCTACAATTGTGGTTCTAAGGACCATTATGCGAATAAATGTTCAAAGCCCCATGCTTGTCGCTATTGCAAAAGCCCTGATCATTATTTATCTTCTTGTCCCAAACTTCAAGGTAAGAAGGTGGGAAAGCTTAATGTTGCTCAACCCCCTGGCAACACATATCATGGTCAAGGTATTTCTCATTCTATCCTTGATGGCATTATTTTATTTCGTGATCACCCTATTCGAGTTCTTTTTGATACGGGTGTGTCCCATTCTTTTATATCAAAAGAACTTGTCATACTTTTTCTTTGAGTGTTGTCGCTTTAATGACTTCTTTGAGAATTGCGAATCCGGTTGGTGGATCCGCAACAATTAGTTTTCTTTGTAAAGATGTCGAGATTATTTTGTGTGGTTTTTCTTTCCGAGCCAATTTGCATGTTATGCGCTACTTAGGCTTTGGAATGATTTTGGGAATGGATTGGCTTAACCGCTATGAAGCTCAAATCCTATGTCCTGAGCAGACTATTCATCTTCGACATCCTTAATCTGTTAAGCAGATTTCTATTGATCTTAAAGAGTCGGATTCCAGCTTAGTTGCATCTTTATATTCTTTAAATCCTCATGATGACGATAATGATGACGAGGAATATATTATTTCTCTTATTCACGTTGTTCGTGAATTTTCCGACATATTTGATCCCGTTTTAGGATTACCACCTAAGCGAGCAATTGAGTTCAAAATTAATCTCATCCCTGGAGCTCAACCTATCACTCGTCCTCCTTATCGCATGTCCAATAAGGAAAATGAGGAGATGCGTAAACAATTATCTGAATTGGAGACGAAGCAATTTATCACTCTAGTTCCTCGCCTTGGGGAGCTTCGGCTATTTTTGTGAAGAAATCTGATGGTACACTTAGGCTTTGCGTTGACAACCGCAAGCTTAATGATCTTACTATCAAGAATAAATATCCTTTACCTCGGATTGATGATCTATTCGATCAACTTTGTGGTGCTAAAGTCTTTTCACAATTGGACTTAGCAACAGGTTTTCATCAGCTTCGTATTGCAGAGGATAGCATTCCTTTGTAATCGTTCCGTACTCGTTATGGATCTTATGAATGACTTGTTATGCCATTTGGTTTAACGAATGCTCCGGCTTATTTCGTTGACCTTATGAATAGAGTTTTCAAAGACTTCCTCGATCGATTTTGTTCTCATCTTTATTGATGATATTCTTGTGTATTCAAAAACCGAGAAGGAACATGAAAAGCATCTTCAGATTGTGTTGGAAACTCTTAGGAGCAATCAATTAAAAGAAATTTTTTCTAAATGCCATTTTTGGCAATCTTGTGTGAAATTTCTTGGTCATATTATTTCCGAATCTAGAATTTCCATGGATCCTTCAAAGATTGAAGCGATTCAAAATTGGAAGAGACCGGAGAGTGTGACAGAAATCCGTAGCTTTCTTGGATTGGCGGGCTGTTACCGTCGTTTTATTAAAGACTTTTCTAAAATTGTCATGCCTCTTACAAGCTTAACAAAGAAAGGTGTTAAGTACATTTGGTCGGACAAATGTGAAGCTTTTTTCAGAAGTTAAAAGAACTCCTTTCCAATGCTCCTATTCTTGTGATTCCCGAAGGAAACCAAGATTTCATTGTTTATACCGACGCTAGTCGCGTTGGTTTGGGTGGCGTTCTTATGCAAAGAGAACGCGCTATTGCTTATGCTTCTAGGCAATTGAAGCCAGCCGAGACTAGATATGCCACTAATGATTTAGAGCTTGCGGCTATTGTTTTCACCCTTCGTATTTGGCATCATTATCTTTTGGAAGAAAAATTTATTCTTTACACCGATCATAAATCTTTGAAGAATCTATTTTCTCAAAAGGAACTTAACTTGCGTCAACAACGTTGGCTCGATTTTCTTGCAGCTTATGATCTTGATATTCTTTATACTCCCGGAAAGGGAAATCATGTTGCGGATGCGCTTAATCGCAAGCAACAAGCGGTTGTTTCTATGATGATATCCGAATGGAATGATCTCAGGGTTTTATCCACTTGTGAGATTCGAGATCGTGTTTCCGATTTATGTTCATCTCTTGTTTTATGTAGCCTTGAGGCTCATCCTTCTCTTTTAGACTGCATTCTTGAAGCTCAAAAGCTAGATCCCGAATTGGCTCTTGTTAGCCAAAATTTTAGGGATAAAGTTGATATTGAATGTTTGAAAGACTTTGATATTGATTCTCGTGGCGGCATTCGAAAATTTGGTAGACTTATCATGCCTAATATTAGTGATCTTTGTAAAGATATTTTCGAAGATTCTCATTGTTCTAAATTTACCATTCATCCCGGTAGTAGTAAAATGTACGCGGATATGAAGCGACTTTATTATTGGGAGGGAATGAAATCTGATATTGCTAACTCTGTTAAGTCTTGCATGACTTGCCAACTTGTCAAGGCCGAATATCAAAGGTCTGGTGGGTTATTGCAACCTTTAGAAATTCCAATTTGGAAGTGAGACCAAATTTCCATGGATTTTATAGACGGCCTTCCCCGTTCTCGTTCGGGTCAAGATAGCTTATGGGCGTTAGTTGATAGACTTACTAAATCCGTCCATTTTATTCCCGTTCGGTCCAATCAAACCGTGCCTCTTTTGGCCAAACTTTTTATCAAAGAAATTGTTTAATTGCATGGAGTTCCTACTTCTATTGTTAGTGATCGTGATCCATTGTTTACAAGTGGATTTTGGAAGAGTCTTCAAAAAGCTTTGAGAACGAAGCTTAATTTTAGCACCGCTTATCATCCTCAGTCCGATGGACAAACCGAGCATGTGGATCAAACTCTTGAAGATCTTCTTCGTGCATGTGTTCTTGATTTTGGTGGAAGTTGGGAAGATCATATTTCTCTTGTTAAGTTTCCCTATAATAATAGCTTCCAATCTAGTATTGGCATGGCACCTTTCGAGGCACTCTATGGAAGGCCATGCCGATCTCCTTCTTGTTGACTTGAGGCCGGTGAGAAGCTGGTTTTAGGTCCAGATTTTATTCATGATTCCACAGAGAAGATTGACCTTATTCGTCATAGGATGAAAGAAGCCCAGAGTCGACAAAAATCCTATGCCGATAACCAGAGAAGGAGATTAGAATTTTCTGTGGGAGATCTTGTGTTTACTCGTGTTTCACCTATGAAGGGTGTTGTACGTTTCAGTCGATCGGGAAAATTAGAGCCTCGATATATTGGGCCATTTCCTATCACCGAACGTATTGGTTCCGTGGCTTATCGCCTTTTATTACCAGCTCATTTTTCTGCTATTCATGACGTGTTTCACGTTTCTCAATTACGGAAAAGCATTCGAGATTCCGATTCTATTCTTGGGCCCGGAGTTGTGGAAGAAATTGAAGTTTCGCCTAATTTAACTTATGAGCAACATCCTATTCGTATTATTGCTTCGGAGGTCAAACGCCTTCGAAATAATGATGTTCCGCTTGTTAAAGTTCAATGGTCCTCAAATCCTAAGGATTTCTCTTGGGAGTCTAGAGAGTTCATCGAGCGAACACATCCGGACTTACTTTCCCGTGCTTTTTGAGGTGAATTTCTTATTTCAAATTTCTTTTGTGTTGATATGCTTTCATGGTTGTTACCTTATATTTTCTTCTCAAATATTGCGAGGACGCAATTTCTTTAGGGAGGGGAGTCTGTAACAACTCGCATATTTTACGATTGAATATCTAAATATTTTTGTTTAAATATTTTATCGTTAGTCGGATTTTAGTCCGAAAGGTTACTTTTTGCATACGGTCGAATTAGGACTCAGGACCACTTCCATTGAGTTCAAAACGCCGTTTGCGATCTTTTTGATATAAACTTTGATAGGTTTGGAGTTAGTGGAATTTTTCCACTTTTTCACTTTGGGCTTTGGGTTTGGTTCAGCCCATTAGCCTAAACTATTAACTCTAGCTCAGCCCCATCTTCTCTTCATTACTTCACTTTCATTTCCTAACACTCAAGCTTCATAAAAAATGGAGAGAGGAATGGGAAATTAAAACTCCAAGCCCTAGTTCATTTGCAAATCCAACATCTAACTCCAAATCCAAAGAGAAACCATTGATTCAAGCTTCTTGTGTTGAGATTGAAGTGTGGTTGATTCTTCCTTTGCTTTTAAGCTTCTCCTTCATTGATTTTGTGAAAAGGTAAGATTTTTATCTCACATCTTTGTCTATAACTATCTTTGATTGTTGGGTATGAATTCCTAACACTTATTCATGTGCATTTGCTTTTGGTTTGGATTGAATTGGTGAAAATCCCAATTTTTAGTGTTTTGGGTTAAAATCTTTAAAAATCTCAACTTTGATGTTTGAACACGTTTTTGGGGATGCATCGAGGAGCCAATAGGACCGGGTAGCCTATAGGCGTAATCCCCTAGCGTCCATGCTCGACCGGTTGCAAATTGAGAGAGTTTTGCACTTCTATCCCCTAGGTCGCTCGGCCTGCACATTTAAGTCACTCGGCCTGCATATAGGTCACACCAACATAGGTCGCGCCATGCTTAGGTCGTGTCATGTGTTAGGTCGTTCCATTACTTAAGTCGCTCGGCCATGTGTTAAGTCACTCTGCCTGCATATAGGTCGCACCAAAATAGGTCGCGCCATGCTTAGGTCGTGCCATGTGTTAGGTCGTTCCAGTACCTTAGGTCGCTCGGCCATGTTAAGTCGCACCTGCTATATCTCGCAACCAACTTAGGTCGCGCCAAGTTAGGTCGCAACCTCTTAGGTCGCCGACCACATAGGTCGCTCGGTTTGCTCTTCTACCAGTTAGGTCATTCCGCCTGCATATAGGTTGCAACAACATAGGCCGCCCCATGCTTTAAGTCACGCCATGCATATAGGTCGGCTATGTTAGGTCGCTCGGCTTGCATCAACATAGGTCATCTATGTTAGGTCGCTCGGCGTGCATCAACATAGGTCGGCTATGTTAGGTCGCTCAGCCTCACCTCCTTAAGTCACTCTGCCCCCTTTGGGTCGCTGACCACTTAGGTCGCTCGCCTTGTTATGAGTCGGCCTGCTTTAGGTCGCTGACCACTTAGGTCGCTCGCCCAGCTTTAAGTCGCATCAATTTAGGTCGCGCCATGCTATAGGTCGCGCCATGCTATAGGTCGCGCCATGTTAAGTTGCTCTGTTAGGCCGTATGCTATTCTTAAGTCGCTGATTTCTTGTGTTGAATTGTGTTAAGACGTAAGTCGTGGCTGTTAAGTCGTAAGGGTATTTCCACTTTGATGGATTTGGAATCGAATTCTTTGGATTTTATTCACGTCTTCAAATGTGAATTTTTGTGATTTATTGTTTCTACAATCATATTTGTGATTTGTCACTTTAAAAATTATAAAGGTTTCAATACTAGTAGTAAATATCAAAACTCTTTCATCAAAACGATTTCAACCCTATTTTATTACAAAGCTTGTTTCTTAAACCGTTTTCCAATCTACTAGTATATACAAACCTTTACCTCACTCGTATGAGAAATCTAATTAAACGGCTTAGTAAAACAAGTGGTATGAAACGCTTGTGTTTACTTCGCCGGTTAATTCTTGGACTTGTTCGATTGAATCTCTTGTGACAATTTTCGAGTGGAGATCTACAATTTGTTCGTAAATATTTAAGTTAAGCTAGTGGTTATGGGACATGTAGCTAAGCTTATATATTTACTAGCTTACTGTAATTGACACTTCTTGATGATCGTTGATGATCATTGTTGTGATTTAGACTAGCAAATGTGCGATGTCTCTTTGTCTACGAGGGAGACTAAACCCCGTTTCTGTGGAGCTTCGGCTCAATTTGGTGGGGTAGCGACCCATGGTCTTCGGGCCATTTTGTGGAGCTTTGGCTCAAAATTAATGGTTAGCAACCATGGAATAGCGTTCCATTTTATGATACATGTGTTGGTGAGTTTTCATGCTCCCGTTTTGTGATAGGCCTCTCCCTTTTTGTGATTTATGGATTTCCATTGATGATTTCTAGAATTTGTGTTTCACCAATTTTCGTGATTTACATTGATAAGTTTTATCAATATTTGTGCATTGGTGAATTTGTGTGTCATTAACTTTTGTGATTGGCATTGATATTATTGTCAATATTTATTGTTTGGTGAATAAAAATAAAGAGTGTGACATTCCTTTTGATATTTGAGAAGATTCTTGTGATAGATTAATCCCTAGTTGATTTTCAATTGCATACTTATCACAGTATGGCTTTATGGTTATCATATGTTTTTGTCATATCTCTTACTCTATATCATTTCATCTGATATTTATAGCTCGACTGATCCGTTTATTATTTTCTTATTAAATAATACTCGGGTCAGACCGAGATGTTACAGGTGCTTCTGCTTGACTTCTCATCTGGGATTATTATCCTGACTTTTGGCTAACTACTTAGATTAGTAGTTTTTGGTTGTATACATTCGAGATATAGACTCATTGATGTATACTTATTCTTTTGTGAAGCTCTTGTAACTATTCTTTTGCGATATTGTAGATCTTGTTTGACCACTACTCTGATGTACACTTTCATGTGTTATATTCATACCTTTTTCCGCCTTTGTGATATGGATGTCTGTGACTGATTTGTGTTATGTTTATTTCTATATTTGTTTCTGAAGATATTATAGCCACTGTGTAGTAGCTTTGAGTTTGCATCGGTATTTCGGATTTTCGAGATGAAAAGTTATACTTTTATCTGGCATATCGGTACGCACAAAGCCATTACACAGATGGTCGCTCCTCAACAACCTTATTCTCCATGCTAGTTGATGACATTACTCCATAGTGTTCTTGGCTAGCATGGGCATAGAGGTGGGGCGTGACATTTAACAAGTCCATTCTTGTTCTTATAGAAATTCGGTCATTCGTTGATCAGGCGTACGACTGAAAGTCTGTAAGTGCTTGGCAGACCCGTTTCCAACATCCAGTGAAAATATTTTGAAAAATATTTTTATTGAAAATATAGAAAACAGTTTTTGAAAATAGAGGAAATATTTTTCGTGAGAATGCTCTCGAAATCATCACCCCCATCCATGGTCGCATTTACATCCTGGGTTACGTTGTCATCGCAGCAAAAGTCCATGTAACTGTAGGCATTCCGCGCCCCTCGATTATGCTATGGAACCCACAACAGATCACAGTTACTTTCCAGGGTTACGTTGCTATCGCAGCAAAAGTCCATGTAACTGTAGGCATTAGTGCCCTTGATTTTCGCTGTCAAAATGAAACTTCTCCACTCCTAAATAGGTCGCAATCTACCGATGTAAAATCAAACGCAGATTGTTGGCTCTCAACAGCACACTCGACTTTCGCTATGTTACCATAGGTCGCAGTCTACCGAGATAGAATCAAACGTAGACTGTTGGCTCTCAGCGGCACATACGACTTTCGCTATGGTCTGTAGTAGATCGCAGTGACATCGAGTTACACTGTCATCACAGCATAACCCAAATGCCTCTATAGGCATCAGCTCCCTCGACTTTCGCTACACACTACTCACAATTCTCAGGAACTAGTTTTTTCCAGACTCTTCACAGGATCAACTTTAGAATCCCCCTTAGGGTTCAAGGAAGTACCACCCTATGGCACTCCTGAGAAGTTCATTTCAAGGGAGAGCATTTTTCCCCAGACCCATTATCAAAACACTTTATACTATACATATATAGTATCTTCCAAATCATACACCTAGTATGAATCTCATATAAATCTCCTTTTCTCAAAATCGATTATCCCAAAATCGATAATTCTCAAATTAAGCTTTCCAAATTCCAAAAGTTCCCAAAATCTTTCCGCAAAATCCTCATAAGATCCTTTATATATATAAATAGGTATATATATCCTTGAAAAATCTTTGGATCATTTCAAACTTGTATAAAACCCTTTTTATACTTCAAATACTTTCAAAAACCATTTTCTTCTGGCTATAGATTCAACAAGGGGAGATTTATTTTATATAAAAAAGATATATAACTTTTCATATTCAAAATCAAATAGTCAAATTTGATCGCTCTTTTATAAAGTCACTTACCAAATTTACTCACTTCCATAAAGTAAATTTTTACCATAGAAATATTCAATTTGCACCTTTATTCATTGTATATTTCACAAAATATTCCTTCCATTTCAAAAACCCTTTCACATTTCTTATCCACAAATTCCCAAATCAATTTTATTCAACCCGTACGATGTACTCATATCATCCGTATGCTATATCAATCTGATCGCTCACTCGATCACACAATTTCACTTCCAAACTAGTATCGTCCACCCGATTTCCTAGTGCAAACATAGATCTGGTTTCTTGATTAGAAACCGTCATTCTCCTTGCATGGTCATAGCTATGATAGAGAATATCCAGAACCCATGAACAATCCATATCCATGTTCGCCATCGAAAATCAAGTGAAAAATCCCAACTCGGGTCGATATAACTATCTCGAAATTCTATGCTCGAATCTGGATCAAATCACTATGCGAATAGAATAATATACGTATATCCTACGTATTTAACTTCATTGATTATTAGCCAAATCAATTTCCTTTCTATTCATCCTCACTTTGAATTTTATTCACTTATTCACATTTGCCTTGATCCCCATTTGGATTATCACTTCAATTCTAATCTCACTTGAGTATTTAATCAATAACAGTTTGAACTCCGACCAGTTTGTATTTAGAAAATAGCTTGAAAATTTTAAAAATAGATAAGTAGTTGAGAAATAATTATTAGTTTGCAAAGTAGCTGTAAAATAGTTAATTAATTGTAAATAGTTGGAAAATAGTAAAATAATTACAAAATAGTGGTAAAATAGTAACTAGTTATGAAGTAGTTCCGAAAGTAGTTGTTAAGTAAATATAAGATAGTTTTGGAATTTAAAAAAAAGTTGTACAGTAAATAGTTAGGAAAGTAGATTTAAAATGATTTATATCAAAATGATTTATTTAAAAATAGTCCAGAGCCAAACTGTTCAATTTCCGAATCTCCATTCTCATAAATTTCCACTTCCATTTAAATTGACTCAATTCCAATTTAAATAACTTCAATTTCCATTGAAATTGATTTAACCCCAATTCAAGTTGAATTAATCTTGATTTCTTTCCAAATTCAAATCAAATTCCATTTGATTTTAAACATATTCACTTTAACTACAATTCCAAATTATTCATGTTAATTTAGACTAATTTCAAGTTGAATCCACTTCAATTTCAAATCATTTCAATTTCTATGAATTAGTCCCAATTCCCATTTGAATTTGAACTCATTAAACCTTCAATTTTATTTCAACTTAATCTAATTCAAAATTTTCCATTTGAATTTTATACTTATCTACCTTCAATTCTAATTAATTTAAACTAAATTCAATTTGAACAAATGAAATCTAAATCTCAACTTTAACCCATCTCGAATTACATAAATTCGAGCTAAATTTCCAAATGTTGATTTAACCCCTTAAATTAGATTAACCTTTATTTTTAAATCCATAATCCAAATCTTTAAATAATTTAATTCTGAGTCCAATTCTCAATAGATAAAGAAAATTTTATATTAGATTATATTACCACAAAATATTCCATACATTAATTGACTACCTACTAGTAGTTTATACATTGCATACATTTATCCAAAATAAGAGTCTTACAAAAGTCATAAATCTAGATGCCTTTCTATTACCTAGAGGTTTGGAAAGAACAGAGCCCTAATATTCTTACAAGAATCCTTTCTATGGACTTCCTTCCAAAGGGAAAAGCCCGAACATACACTTCTCAACAGGGTGTACCTACTTATAACATTTACCACAAAATGTTTCTACCCTGTCATCAATCTAGATAACCTTCACGCCTCCAATAGTACGTTCCACAGCTTTACTCCTCTTCTGCCTTTCGGAACAATTCCTAGCAATGTGCCCCATCTTCTTACAATGATAACAAATAGTCGACTCATTGACCTGTTCAACTAGTTTACGCTTCGCCTTCCCCACTTCAGGGCAATGATTTAGGAAATTTCCTTTCTTATGACACATAAAGCACAAGGTCTCATAGCGAAACCGATGGAATGTACCCTTTATTCCTCCCCTGTTTTACTGCACTTGGCTGCGTAATGACCCTTATTGAAACATCTGTAGCATGTGACATTATCATAAGGTCCTAGTTCATCCCTTTCCTTAACTTGTTTCTCATACTCTTGAATTTCTTCTTCTCGATTCTTATGTGCAGCTGCTCTTTGCTTTCTACGTCTAACCTTCCGTTCTTCACTCTTAGTCATCTCTCTCAAAGACTGAATTCTAGAGGGACTTCCTAATCTATAAATTAGACCTAATTAGAAGAATTCAACTTTTTCTCTAATATATATATATATATATGTATGTATGTATGTATGTATGTATGTATGTATGTATGTATGTATGTATATTAATTTGCTTACCAAGTTATTCCTTATGTTTTAACACCTTAGGTTTTTTAATTCCAAACAAAATTTTAAACAACTTCTTATTTCAAAATAAGATTACTTTCAGAAATATTCTGAATAATATTATTTATCATTCCCTTTTAACAGTTTGAAGACAAATTTCAAATGTTGTTTTTGTACTTTACAATTTAAAACCCCATTTCAATTTACAAGTCATACTTATCTAAAAGTTTACTTCCTTAACACACTTCATTTTGCTTTATCATTAATAGGAAACAAACATCCCAGTATTTGATACAATAATCATTTTATTTTATTTTAGTTTAAAACCAATTTTAATTCTAATTCTCCTTATATGAATTGTACATTCTATTCAATTCCTACTTGGATATATATAATTACCACTTAAATTCTTATTTAATTTCAATTTCCAACAACCAATTATTGCCTTATATATATAAACTTATATAAAAATCCTTTACCTTTAAAACTGTTATATAAAAATAACAAGTACGCTCTCATACACACACACACAAAAACTCATTTTAGGGTACCACTTGCCCTATCCTTAATGAGTAATCCCACCAGAGCCAGGGTTCTCGCTTAACCTTCTGCTCTGATACCAACTGTAACGATCCAAAATTTTCGATCTCGAAAATTTTAGATAGTTAGGAAAAAGAAGAAAGATATAGAAGAATAAGAAGAAACACAACAAAGATTCTCACATTCGCAGCGGATGAAAATATAATATTAAATAATAACAGTTTACAAAAGAATTCTGTATCTGTCAAATACATTTATAATACATCAGAGTTACACATTTATATACAGACACTAGATATACACAATCATCATGTCTCAGATATACAACAATATAAAACAGCGAAAACACTTCATACGTTCCTACCGTCCAGCTCGCCTCCTAAGCTCCAGAATGTCCTTACCTGAAAATCTGTAATACTCGGTCTGACCCTAGCATTACATCAAAGTAACACCCGGGTCAGGCTAGAAATCAGAGTGAGTAAACTCATCTAACATGGAAAACCAAAGCATAAAACTTATTTAAAACCCGGGGTAACTCGTGCCAATTTACAAATTCACAATTTGTTATAGACATCATTTATTTCACACGTCAATTTTCTAAGTACCAAAACTTAGATTAAATAGTCTAACTCACTTGAATCATTTCGTTCCAGCCCATTGATTTCACATATCAATCTATAAAAAATCGAAGTGGTTTCGGGTATTTCTAATACCCGACCCCGGTCTCTTCGAAATCCAAATGCCATTTTAAAGGTCAAGTTGTTTAGTAGTTTAAACAATTTTAACTCAACACTTTGAATTCACATAGCGTATATCACAGATAAATCATACTCAAACATCACATATATAACCAAAGCATATCACAGAGTATCACAGAATATCACCAAATAGATATCCCAAATCCAGATATTCTACTTATACAACATCCAAACAGGAATTATTAATCCATAGTACTGTTAATTTAATTATCTTAGATTAAAGTAATTACTTAAGAATTTATCACTAATCCTGCTTAATTAATCATCAATTAATTATTCCATTTCAAACCAATTTTATTAATTAATTACCTCTAAATCAATTTATTACACTTTCGAATCAATTTAATAAATCTTAATCATTTAATTAATTACCCCTTAATTATTAATTAATAACCTTAATTATTAATTACTAAAACTTAATTATCCATAAATAAAACTTAAGTACAAATTAATTAAACATTTAGTTATTAATACCAATCTTCGATTAAAAATTTATAAATCCCTAATTGCTTGTTAATTATAATTATTAATTAATCATTCTTAATTACTTTCCAAAACAATGGATTAATTAACAAAATCATTTATCTATTTACCTTCTTACTTATAATTTAAAAGTCTTCCTTAATAACCTTGAAATCAAATTATTTCTAACTTAAAAAAAACTTTAATGTTAATTAAATTAAATACTTATCTTAAATTTACTACTTAAATAAAATATTAATTAAGATTTAATACATTCTTAAGTGTTCACTTAGTTAAAACTTAAAATAAACTCATTAATTAAGTCATCAATACTTAGAACTTGTTGAAATGATTTGCTTAACCTTACTTTGATTATACTGCAGGTTTGAAAGTCAACCCGAGAAATCCCCAGGTTTACTCGAGTAAACACTCGAGTTTCCCACTATCTTCCCCGAGTCTTCCTTCTATTTCATCGCGTATAAATTTTCTTTACTTAAGTTTAAGTCTAAGCTTTAAACTCCAATAGCAGGAATGCATGTTTGCGCACCTAGGTTACAATACGAAGCAAACCTTCCATCTACCCGAGTATCAACTCGAGTTACTCACAACCCAAAAATCTCCTAACGCCATCTCAGGTTCGTGCGCGTGCACAACGCGTCGTCGGCGCTTCGGCGAACCACGCATACAATGGCAAGTCGCGAACAATCACTAAAATCGTAAGCGAAGATCAATTCGACGCTAAAAATTTCAGATCGAGATTTGGCCTTTCGTTCAAAAACTGGAAGTCGACCCTACCCCACAAAATCCCTTCACCTCTCTCACGCCGACCATCAGAGGCGATACAACTCCGGCCTCAACTCGCTGGTCCTCCACGCCATCATTTCCCTGAAGCTCATGTAACTCGATCGACCGGAGGAGACGAACTCATCAGGTTTACTGACCACGACAAACTCGAGCATTATACCCTAATTTCGCCTCGTCCCATCATCTCCTGTAGTAGAAAAATCTTTTAACAATTTTCCTAACTTCATCAAGTGCCAAACTAGCTTCAAGCAAAATTACAACATCCAATATTTCTTTGATTGCTGGAAATTGGTTAAAAAGCATTTTCGGTTCATCTATAAACTGCTCAAAGCATACTTAACTAAAAATTTCCATTTTTGTTTTAAAAATCCTATTTTCGAATGTAGTTTCAAGTTAAATAATCGAATCAATAATCTATAACGTTCGAAGTTAGCACATATTCAAATTTTGCTCTGTAAAACTAAATTTACAGAGTCAATACATCACTATCATACTTAAAAAAAATTAGATCATAATCTACGCTTAAACAAACTTATTTAATTTGATACTTTAGGCCTAACAAAGGTTGGATGATAATATTTTGAATTTTGATTAAATATTCAACTTTGTAACTACAATCAGAGAATACCAGGTAAAATAGATTTACACAGAACACTCATATATAAACACAGAGCTATATGGACAAAATACATATGCAAGCACAATATTAACGCAGATTTAATTATACTTAAGTCTTTAAAAATTGTGTTTACTCACCTGAAAAAAATGTGAATAGAGAACAAATTCTGGATGCTGCAACTTGATCTTCCTTTAAACCTTCCTGTTTTTGTTTAGTTGAATGATGTTTAAGTTTGTATTTGAGTTTGCACAGGGTGATGTTTTTGTTTTTTCTAGTTTGCTGAGTTTTCTTTTGTGAACGAACTAGAAAAAAAGCGATATATATAGAAAATAGGTTTACAGGAATAGGTGTTTACTGGTGCAAATATTTTCTTCTTGCCTCCTTCTTTGACCAGACTAGATTTTTGCGAAAAATGAAATGATTCAAATACATTTCGAAATGACCCAGTTTTTGTGCTGAGATGATATCATTTAATGCTAATGTTTCCTTACAAGTTAACATATTTATCCATTTGAATTTTGTATGTACATTTTTGTTTATATATTTCTCTCATTTACTTGCATATCTACATGTACTTCAATAGTTAATATATCTCTAGAATTATCTTATGTTTCCATATAACCATATAATTTATTACTAACATAAATCCTTAGTTTTTATTTCTATTTAAAGTTTAACTATCAAACATTTAATTTATATTCATATATTTTGTACTTATATTTAGTATTGACAAGATTGATTTTATTTTAAGCATTATTATCTAGCTTACATCCATATATATATATATATATATATATATATATATATGTATATATATATATATTTAGATTAAATGTAAGGTGGAGCTTTTACTTTAATTTAATGTGAATAAGATAGATTATATTTTAAATATTTTTAAAAGATTTTATTTTAATTTTTCAAACCAAAGTTTCCTTCACAATACACGTATGTGTATAAACAACCGGTAAATGTCCAAAGTCTTATTATTATTTTTAAAATAATAGGCTTGTATTTATTTAATTAGATTAAATACATATTAAAATAATATTGCCAAAATCCTGGGTCGTCACACTACTTTACCAATTTCAAATTTTGATTATAATAAAAAGGATCTTAGTCTGCCATACCATGCTCTAGGAGCTTGTTTTAGACCATATAGAGCTTTCTTAAGTTTGAAAACATGGTTTGGAAATTTTTCATCTTCAAAGAGGGGAGGTTGTTCATCATAAACTTCCTCTTTCACAAATCCATTTAGAAAAGCACTTTTAACATACATGTGAAATAATTTGACATTATTATAGTTTGCGAAAGAAAGAAGAATTCTAATGGCTTCTAATCTGCTACAGGTGCAAAGTGTTAACCCACCCTTTGGTCAAGGCCGGAATATCAACAAATTAGTTGGAAAATAATGGATACAGGATTGGAAATCGATTCGAAACAAGGTTGTGATCGAGGTCGTCAAAATTTGACCGAGCTTCGATCAAGGCATAATCTATTGGGAGTGATAATCAAGGCTAGGAGAGGCTACGTTTCAATTTTCAGGACAATCGGAGTTCGTATGCTCGAAATATGGGCAAATCAATGTTGGAAGGGGCTGCCTTCGTATCGATACATTTCGTATCGATACAATTCATATCGGTCTAGTATAGGTACGAATGTTTTATTCGTATCGATCATCATGGACACGAACTGTACATTCGTATCAATCAAGTAAGAAGATTAGATGGGTTTCGAATCGATAGCAGTGGACCTGAATTGAATAGAGGGGTGCACGATGGTTTGTTCGACTTGAAGGTTTCGTCTCGATATATTTCATATCGATACAGTTCGTATCGATGAAGATGGATTCAGTTACTTGCTTTGGGTCGACACGTTCACATCGATCGGGATGGATTCAGACTACGGTCTTCGTATCGATACATTTCGTATCGATAGAATGGCGAAGCATGACATCGCATTTCATATCGATCGCGGCAGGAATCGATACGAAGGACGGAGCATTGGTCGTGGAAACTTGGACAAGCATTTCGTATCGATCGATTTCGGTCGATACGAAGTACTCATTCGTGCATCAGTTCGAGGAAGACTAAGGGGATTAACAGATAGATGGATACGTGTGGATACGAAGGGTTCAGGAGCCACGGTTCGAATTAATCGAGTTCGTGTCGATCGATGCAAAGTAGGTGATGGATGCAGGTCGATGGACACGAGTATGATTAACATGAACGACGGGCAAGCACAATTCTAGGGAAGAAGCATTCAACTCGACATGAAGTTAGGATCGAGCCTTGGAAATAGGGCCAAGTCAATAGGTAGGCACGTGCCTATGATCAATGCGAAGGAGAATGGTGCAAAGGCATCGATACGAAATTGTCCATATCGGAAAAATCAATTCGTATCTATCATATCTTGAGATCACAGGTCCAAATGCCACGAAATTTTCACAGAAGGTTGTGTACATGCTAAAGAAGGTTCGTGCCAAGTTTTGACTCCATTGGACAAAATCTTGATCGATATGAATTACGTTCGTATCGATCACCGATCGAAGCGAAACATCATGTGATCGGTCGCGTGGGCCCAATCACAATCCAGAAGGGGTCTCTCGACGTTTGAGCGAGATATCAGCCACCTACTCCTATAAATAGAGCTATAGAGCCTACAGAAGAGGGATCTTTTGGCTATCCGACATTCAGACTCTGCTAAAAACATTTTTGCACCATCAAGCTGCTATTGTACTCGAATTTCTTCATTGTAATCCACCGTAACCAACTGTAATTAGCGAAGAAAGTCAATAAAAGATTAATTTTGGAGTCGATGTAGGTCGGAGATAGCTGAACCACTACAAATCCTGTGTCTCTGTTTATTTCTTTCCGCTGGAAGTTTATTATTCACCATTTATCACCTCTATATTACTTAGATCTGTGATCTATGATTATATACCGTTGATTTGTATTCATACACTGGTGCTTTCATGATATTTGGTGTTCGTGACTAATTTTGACGCAAACACTTTGGTGCTTTCACTAAGAAGGCAACTAGCACCTGCTATACCAGATTTGGAGTTCAGATTTGAAGGCTTAAGGGTTCAGATCTAAAGATCTATGACAAGGCAATCGAGTAGAAGACAGAGAACAGAGAGAAGTCAGCATGAAGGAAGCTAGGAGGCTTCATCAGGGGGCAATCAGACTTCAGCTTTCGTCACCCGAGACGAAATGGAAATGATGATGGGAGCAATGCACGAAGAATTTATGAAAAGGCGGGAGGAAATGATGCAGAACCTGCTCAGACAGTTTGGACAAGCAGGAGCAGCTGGAGCTTCAAGAGTTTAGATCCACGGAGCTGGAGCGGAAGGGACAAACAGGCAATCGAATGGAGCAGCTCAACAAGGCTCAACCCCAGACCAGCGCACAACCATAAACCTGGATGGATCCGGACATGGGGGCACACCACCCGACAATGATGAACCAGTTCATGGAGGAATTCCAGCTAACACCACACAACAGGATGTTGGCATGAATGTAGAAGCGCGGAATGAAGAGTATGTACCAGAATTGCCTCGGGGACTCGGGGGGGCAACCCTTGACCGACAATGCTGGATTGGCTGAGGTTATCAGGAGAACTATACACGGAGGTTTGACCAATAAAGATCTAGAAGGAGTAAACAGGAGTCTGTTTAGTCATGAAATCAGGATAGCTCGGAATCCACCAGAGTTTAAGCTGCCTAACGTGGAGGTATACAATGGCCTAATGTTTCCCTCTGTACTTAACGAACATAGCTGCTATGTGGTTCAGACAGCTAAAAGAGGGATCTATCAAGACATGGACAGAATTGGTGGACAGGTTTCTGAAGCATTTTCGTCATATTAAAAGGCCGAAGAACGTGATGAAGCTAACATCAATAAGGCAAAGAACGGATGAATCACTCAGAGCTTTCTTAACTCGGTTCAATGCGGTGGTTGCTTCGGTGGATCGGCCGGATCCATCGATGGTTTTAATGGCAGCAGTTTCAGGAGTCAGAGAGGATTTAGATTTCAAAGTATCTCTAATACGAGACCCGCCATTAGATCTCGGGGAATTCTTTCACGAAGCTGAGAGATTCCTTCAACAGGAAGATGCATGTTAAGATATAAAATCAAAGGAGGTGAATGCGGCTGAGGAAGAGGTCCATCCAGCGGAAGCTTGGATAAAGATAAAGATAGAGGAAAAAGGAAGCTGGATGACGAATCAGGAAAAGCTAAGAAGCAGTGGAAGGAACCAAAGTTTTCCACTTACACAGGATTAAACGAGACGTTGGAACGGATATTTATGGAGACTCGGAATCGCCTTCCCTATTGAAGGCCAGCAAGGAGAGAGCCCTCAGAATGTGAAAGGGCATCAGAGAGACACTGTCTTTTTCACGATTTGGACGGACATGATACCAATAGTTGCAGGCATCTGAAGGACATAATTGAGGAGTATGTACGGAATGGACAGTTGCCAAAATATGTTGGGGCTCGGAATGCAGCGGTGGAACAGGAGCAACCACCTTCTACCTCAAACAACGATGGCTCAAGGCCCAGGAATGATGGTCGATTGGTTATCAATTGACTGGGATAATATGAAACAAGTAGAAAACTACTGGCAAGACGGCCAAGTCATTTACTCATGTACGGGGACAGAGATGGCCCCTAGGCATGCTCTGAATGATGATAAACCACGATGCCACGGTTTGCGAAATCTGTCTTTTGTTTTTGGATTGGATACTCATTTTTATGGTTTGGTTTTGGAGTTTGGTTTGAACTCCCGATTCTGTTTGTTTTATGGTTTGGACTCCTGTTTGGATGATTGCCCTCATGTTTGGATGTTGGTTTTGATTTCGGATGTGGATTTTTGATTTTCTGATTTGGTTTGGGTTTTGGATTGGATTTTCATTGGATTTTTATCTGGCTTTCCGGTAAACGGTCGTCAGGTATGGATTGTGCCTGGCAAGGAGCGAGTCTCTTCGCCTGAACGCGGTAAATTGGCTTATTCAGGTCGTTGAGTATGGACTATGCTCGACCAGGGTCCGGAGCGACCAGGATTTGGCCTACGACTTAGGCCTTATATTATTGGTTATAATCTCAGGTCATTGAGCATGGACAATACTCAACAAGGGTCCGGAGAGACCAGGATTTGGCCTAGGACTTAGGCCCTATATTATCGATTACTATTTTAGGTCGATGGGTATGGACCATACTCGACAAGGGTCCGGAGTGACCATAATTCGGCTTAGGACTTAAGCCATGGCAATTACTCAACGTTCAGGGACACTGGGCCATGGTCGACAGGTTGGATTACGCTTGGCAAGAACCCGGAGATGTTACAGATTTGGATATCGACCCGGAGAGGTCACGGATTCGGTTATTGGTTATTGGATAAGGATGGATTAGGACTTGGTTATCGAGTTCGGATGGATATGGAATTGGTTAAGGCTTTGGTTACTGGATTTGGATTCGGATATTGACTCGGAGCAGTCAAGAACGATGCACTCGGATGATATGGCTATGGACTTTAAATATCAGATTCGAAACTACTCAAAACACACCTTCTTATCAAAAGGCATTTTTTGGAGGGAAAATGTTATCCCACCCTTTGGTCAAGGCCGAAATATCAACAAATTAGTTGGAAAAGAATGGATATCAGGATTGAAAATCGATTGGAAACAAGGTTGTGATCGATGTCGTCAAAATTTGACCGAGCTCTGATCAAGGCAAAATCGATTGTGAGTGATGACTAAGGCTAGGAGAGGCAGGTCAATCGGAGTTCGTACGCTCGAAATATGGGCAAATGAATGTTGGAAGGGGCTACCTTCGTATCGGTACATTTCGTATCGATACAATTCGTATCGGTTTGGTATAGGTACGAATGTGTTATTCATATAGATCAGCATGAATATGAACTGTACGTTCATATCGATCAGGTATAAAGATTAAATGGGTTTCGAATCAATAGAAGTGGACCCGAATTGAATAGAGGGGGCATGATGGTTTGTTCGACTTGAAGATTTCGTCTCGATATATTCCGTATCGATACAGTTCGTATCGACGAAGATGGATTCAGTTACTTGCATTAGGTCAGCACGTTCGCATCAATCAGGATGGATTCAGACTACGGTCTTCGTATCGATACATTTCGTATCGATGGGATGGTGAAGCATGATGGTGCATTCCGTATCGATCGGGGCTGGAATCGATACGAAGGATGGAGCATTGGTCATGGAAACTTGGACAAGCATTTCGTATCAATCGATTTCGATTGATACGAAGAACTCATTCATGCATCGGTTCGAGGAAGACCAAGGGGATTAACAGATAGATGGATACGTGTGGATAAGAAGGGTTCAGGAGCCACGGTTCGAATTAATCGAGTTCGTGTCGATCGATGCAAAGCAGGTGATGGATGCGGGTTGATGGACACGAGTATGACTAACACGAACGATAGGCAAGCACAATTCTAGGGAAGTAGCATTAAATTCGGCACGAAGTAAGGATCGAGCCTTGGAAATAGCGTCACGTCAACAGGTAGGCACGTGCCTATGATCGATGCGAAGGAGAAGGGCGCAAAGGCATTGATACGAAATCGTTTCCATATCGGAAAACTCAATTCATATCGATCATATCTTGAGATTCACAGGTCCAAATGCCACGAAATTTTCACAGGAGCTTGCGTACATGCTAAAGAAGGTTCGGGCCAAGTTTCGACTCCACTGGACAAAATCTTGATCGATACAAATTACGTTCGTATCGATCACGGATCGAGTCGAAACTTCATGGGATCGGTCACGTGGGGCTACTCACGTGCCAGATGGGGTCTCCCAAAGTTTGAGCGAGATATCAGCCTCCTACACCTATAAATAGAGCGCCCGAGCCTACAGAAGAGGGATCTTTTTGGCTATCTAACGTTCAGACTCTGCCAAAAACATTTTTGCACCATCAAGCTACTATTATACTTGAATTTCTTCATTGTAATCCGCTTTAACCAACTGTAATCAGCGAAGAAAGTCAATAAAAGATTAATTTTTGGAGTGGACGTAGGCCGGAGATAGCCGAACCACTATAAATCTTCTGTCTCTGTTTATTTCTTTCCGCTTGAAGTTTATTATTTACCATTTATCACCCTCTACATTACCTAGATCTGTGATATGTGATTATATACTGTTGATTTGTATTCATAGACTGGTGCTTTCACGATATTTGGAGTTTGTGACCAACTTTGATGCAAACACTAAGGTTTCATCAAAATCTATTCCTTCTTCTTGATAATAACCTTGTGCGACTAATCGAGCTTTATTTCTAACGACCTCACCTAGTTCATTCATTTTATTTTTATAAACCCATTTAGTTTCTATTATAGTTTTATCCTCGGGTCTAGGAACAAGTTCCCAAACATCATTTCTGGTGAATTGATTGGTTCTTCTTACATAGCCAGAATCCATGAATCATCATACGATGCTTCCTTTGTATTGTTAGGTTCAATAGATGGTATAAAAGCTACATTACTCATGTTATTTAGTTGATTTCTAATTCTAACAACAGATTCAATTATCTCCTGGTATATTTTCTATAGGATGATCTTTTAAAAGCTTAACCTTTTTATTTGGACGACTAAGTTCATTATTTGTTTCAATTGATTCATTATTTACGGTAGCAAAATATTCTTCATCATTAATTTGTTCAACATCTTTGAAATTTTTATCAAACGAAACAAGCATTGTTTCTTCAATGGTATTAGTTCTTAAATTGAAAACTCTATACGCTTTAGTTCTATTAGAATATCCGATAAAGATTCCTTTATCAGATTTAGGATCAAATTTATCCAAATTGTCTTTTGTATTTAGAATAAAACATTTTACTTCCAAAGATTCTAAAAAAAGATACCTTATGTTTCTTCTTGTAAAGAAGTTCATAAGGTGTTTTATCAGTTAACGGTCTAATTAATAATCTATTCAAAATGTAGTAAGCTGTAGCGACTGCATCAGCCCAAAAATGTTTTAACAAATTATTATCTAAAAGCATTGTTCTTGCACACTCTTGAATCGTCCTATTTTTACGTTATACCACTCCATTTTGTTGTGGAGTTCTTGGAAAAGAGAAATTATGAGTAATTCCCTTTTTATTGCAGAATCTCTCAAAAATTTCATTTTCAAATTCCCCACCGTGATCTCTACGAACAATTATAATTTTTAAAGAAAGTTGGTTTTGAAGTCTTTTTGTAAAAAATTAAATGAATCAAAAGTATGACTTTTATGTATCATAAAAATTATCCACGTAAACCTAGACTAATCATCTACAATTACAAAGACATATTTATTGTGATTTATTTATTGAATTTAAGGTGGACTAAACAAATCTAGATGAAGCAACTCAAGAGGTTTTGAAGTTGAAATCATATCTTTTAATTTGAAAGAACCCTTCCTAAGTTTTCCTAATTGACAAGCATCACATATACTATCTATTTTAAAATTCATTTTAGGGAGACCTCTTACTATACCAAGTTTAGAAAGACTAGATAAGAGTTTAAAAATCAAATGCCCAAATCTTTTATGCCAAATCCAAGGGTCACTTGTATTAGCCAAAAGGCATAGACTATCATTTGAGATTTTCATACTAAGAATATAAATATTTTTCTTCCCAATTCCTTCAAATATAATATTTGAATTATTATCTTCGATGCGACACATATCTTTTTCAAATTTAATTTTGTATCCTTTATCGCAGAGTTGACTAATGCTAAGCAGATTGTGTTTCAGATTCTTAACTAATAAAAAATTAGAAATAGTAGGAGTTTTAGAGTTACCGACATTGCCGATGCCAATCACATATTATTTTGAGTTGTCTCCAAAATTCACCAATCCTCCATCTTTATAGATAATAACATTCAACATATCTGGTTACCAATCATGTGTCTTGAACATCCACTATCAAGTATCCACTTATTCTTCTTGATTTGCACATTTTGTCCATTGAGAGTTGATTCTTCAAAGGCCATATAACATTTTTCTTTCTACATAGAATACAAACTCAGTAGATAACTTGATTTTCTATAATAACTATATGTAGACTTATGAGACAATGATGATTTAAATAGTTTTAAACTATGTTAACAAAATTCCAAAAATAGCCATTTAAAAAAAAACTTTTTCAAAATTTAGATTATGAAAACTTTGAAAACCAATCCTTTGATACCAAATGCGAGAAATGTGGATTACGAATCTTAAGCCTGGAATAATAATAGAAGGGGGTGAATAGTGTTTTATGGATTTTCTAAATCTCGTTGAAACTTATGTAATTAAATCACCAACAAATGCAATTCACAGACACAGATATAATCAAAGAATCAGACACAGATGCAAATACTAAATAAAAGTAGTAAAGGAAAGGACACACCAGGATTTTATACTGGTTTGAAGTTACCCTACATCCAGTCCCGTACAATCGTACGGATTTCTTATTAAAATAATCTCCCAGATTACACCCTCGGTTTCAAGGCTACGAGGTACACCCTCCTGTATTTGAGTCCAGGGCAAACTCTTTTGATTTAACCAGGCTACAAGATCACCTAATTGATTTTCGGGGATACAATCACACCCAATTGATTTCAAGGCTCAACCGCACATTTTACTCAACATTTCAATTTACAAAAGATCATATAACTCTGAATAGCACTGAAATCTTATGAAGAGAGTGGCAGAGAATCAAACAAGAGATAATCAAGTTTGATCCACTTGGTATTTCGGCAGAGTATAGTTTAGGATTCTTTAGAATAAATGTGGAAGATGAAGAGGAGAGAAAACAAGTAAAGGTATGATTAAAATTCGTTCAAAATAATAGGTATATATAGTAGAGCAAATGACATATCTCTTCGCAAAAGGTTACGATGAATAGACACTTCTTTTGAAAACTTGAATTTTAAATTTAACGGACATCATGTCGACATTGGGGGTTGAGGGATGTCGACATGCTCAAGGCAAAATTGATGTTTTCATTTCCTTATTAAAATTGGTTTCTATAATTTGTCAAAACAATTTCTAAACTTTGTAAATATATTTGAATATAGCTTAAACATATAAAAGAGTTTAGAAAGTAATTTTTAATATATATAATCTAAATCTATAAAGTGATTTAAAATCTGAGTGTATAAATATTTTAAAGCTAAAATATTTAAAACAAGAGATGGTTTAAAAAAAAGGACAATTTTGAAATCAAAACATTAAAAATGATAAAAATAGTTTTGAGGCTAAAATATTTAAAACCAAGAAAGATGTCTTTTTGAAAGAAAGTTTTGAAAACATTTTTTAAAAACAAGAGATATATTTTTGAAAAGCATTTTTATAGAATTAATGGATATCAAAATAGGACCATTATATGTTCCACTAGATATTGTCGTGGGTTCCATCCCACTAGGGTTCCGTCCTTTTAATAGGCTCGAAGTGGATTCCATTCCACGAATAAATTTCAAATAAAGATGTAAGTGCTTTCAAGAAGTTTTAACTTAATTCTAGACTTAATACTTATCTTGTACTCTTGAAATCTTGAACTCTTGATATCTTAATACTCATGAGTCTTCAATCTTGATATCTTCAGTCTTGAATCTCTATACTGTACAGTCTTCATTCTTGGTACCTGCATATTTATATCCTTCATATACATATATATCTAAATTATAATGTTAGTATTTATATTTTATAACAAGTCCTAAGGTTGTTGTCATCAAAATCATCATCTTAAGGACTAACATATTGGAAAGATTTCCAAATGTACCTAAAAGGAATAAGATTCAATGTCAAAGTCACTCCTCTATGTAATACATAATGATGTAAGGAGTAATCATACTTTATTGAAGAAAGTACGATCAATAATGAGTGAAGTTGAGTTAACTTCTTTCTATATAGATGTGTACTTAAGAATAAGTACATATGTTAAATTTAGTTTCATCTAAAACATAGTTAATGAGATCATATTCGTATAAGATATGAGTTGATAAGAAACTCAAAACTTAAATAGTTTAAGATGCATGGTTGTCTAATTATGTTATGAACGTTGATTTTGCAGACTTAAAGCTAAATAAATTTATGTGAGTATAAAGGAAGTCCATAAAATGTTTCTAAACGCTTATTTCATTCTATTTTAGAAACTAGTGGTAGTATAATGAACTTGGATATGATCCAAAGACCTTAACATGAAAGTGGTTACATAAGATGAAATAAAATTAACAAGCCTAAATTAGACATGACTCATTGGAATATCTAATGAGAACTCTGTACATTAAGAAGAAACTATGAGTTTCTTATAAATGTCAAGAAAATGAATTATTAGTGATAACAATTTCCTTATTTATCAATAAGCCATGAAGAGTATAGGCTTATCATATTGCAACGTGCTTTAAATTCGAAATTGATTCCAAGTACTTAAAAATATGATTTTGATAGGTGTACCTGAAAGATATCATCCATTGGCCGCAAGCGTATCTTCAAAAGGAAGATCAATGCAATTGGGATATAGTAAGCAATAGTGAGGAGAATAACTTCAAAAAATTGATAGAAATATCAAATAGTTTGATTTTCGATAAAATGCAATGGAAGGGTGTGTCCGTAAGAAAGAATATTAAAAGGTACAGAAATATTTCATAAACTATAAGTAAATAACAAAATACTAATTGTTAACATTATACCCATGTTAAAATCAGTTTCCATTTTGTTGTTTTTTTTGATCTAGAATTTGAAAATTATGTCCTTTAGAAAAGGATGTTGGGATTATCTATAGCAACCCGCTCTAGAGAAACTCAGAAATTTCATGCTAAATTTGAATTCCTACAAAATAAATTGTCCAGGTTTAATTTAAAATTTAATAAATGATCAAATTTAATTTACCTAAGGTGTAACGACATCATCTTACATGGAATGACAATATATAATATATAAAAATACATCATCAGAACATGTTATACATATATGAGACATAGCCGTGGAAGCAACTAATTGATATAACAACAATCATAATACATCGACTCCATACATATAGAGTACCGAATATAATATCTGATAATACTTGTCTCACGCATACAAAATTAAGTTTGTCATGTACTACAAAAATATACATCTAAGTGAATAACAAAATATCATCATCCCACTCCAACCCCCAAAATAATGTGATCCTGAGCTATCCCCAAAAGCCAATTGTCTCTTAGCTTTCTTAATCGAGCATCTGATAGTTGTCATAAAATAAACAGAGAGAAAATGCAGGTCAGACTTAAAGCCTGGTATAAGGGGGAAGTAATCTCAAAGTACTATGTATGAAATCAAAATATAGGTAAATGACTACAGCAAAGCTAAGAGGGTATATTCATAGATATATCTCAACTTGTTCTTCACCTGTAATCAATGAGTCATCACAATTGACATGATGTCGATGGCATGTAATAACACACCATAGGAAGGAAGATGGGAAAACAGAGATATCCCAAAAGTCTATAACATAACGATACCTCAGGGAGTGTTTGTAAACTCATACCCATCATCACGGATGGGTAACATTCATTGTGATCCATGATTTCCGTTTAAGGGTCCAAAATAAATAGAGCTAGTACATGAATGTACCATAGACCCTGAGCCACATCCTTAATGATGGGTCTCGTGTAGATCTCATTATACCCCTATAGTAAGCTTCAGTGATATATATATGACCTACTCTATTTACTGGAAACGTATATGGATCTCACTGTACCACTAAAATAAGCTTTGGTGATAACTGATCCATCAGTAGATGATTATCATCATCTTTCCCTTCTTAGCCATCATGGATTTCTTATTATATTCCCACGTGGTCTCAATAAAAGGGAACAATGGGCGTGTCCCGTACAGTACGCTATAGGGGTTACAATGTAACCCCGAGGCCATAACTCATCGTGTTGTGTATATGTGTACCACTAATGATCACAATACTACATCGTCAATCTCATCACTGGGACACTATGCTAAGGCACTGCTACAACACTTTTACATGTTTCCCAAAGTCGGCCAAGAGCAACTAGGTTCGATTCCAGGAAAAATGCCGCAGGTCGGGGCTGAATTGCCCAGACAAACAACGTTCAGTCGACCGGTCTACGATGCCAATTGATTGACTTCACTTGACAAGTTGGGAAGTCCAATCGACTCATGTAGGCTTAATTTGGGACCTGGGCCTAGATGTTTGGCTAGCCAACTAGTTGGTCCAAACTAGTCGACGGGTGCTAGCATATCTAGGCATTAAGCTTAGAGTTGACTTCTAGCGTTGATTTATGCGGCGAATTCACATTGTCTCCTTCTCCAGGCCATTCATTCAACCTATCAGTTCTTTCCCTCACCGCGTGGCCAGAGTTGGGTGTCGTTTACTCTGTTATGCGGTCCGATTCCGTGAAGTGTAAAGTAATAAACCATCTTTATCTATAAATTTCACTACACACAACAAACAACAAACAGCAAATAAACAACCAAAAATAACAGACAATGGCAACAATTCCTACCACCCAACAAATCAAATATTACAATAATTAAACCATCAATCTACCATTTCAAAATAATTTATCTAACAACCAATTAGTTTATATTTACATTCTCAAATTCAATCCACCCTCATTCAAAATTACAACTTCCACAATTAATGTTGCACCCAAATAATTGTTATAAAATCATATATTCACTTATCCATCATCTCACAACTCTATATTGATTTATTTCTTCATTTAATCAGCAATTTGTGTCATGAAAGCTTATTGACTTTTCAATTCACTATCTTAATTTTTCAGGTTAATTCTGTTAGTGACAAACCAAGTTTATTACGCCCATACAAGCTCAACGAAGCTACATGCAAGGTCCTAACCCATTCCAAATCCATTCAACAAATTAATAAATTTAAATAATTGGAATAAATTACAAAATAAATATGGATGCACTCCTACTCACATTGTTAGATAGAGGCAACAAGAAAATCGAAGAAAAACCAAATTTATTACTCTTAAAAAGTTGGGTGAAGCCCTACTTTTCAACCTAAGCTCCAATAAGTGGTGTGATGGTGCTCTATAATCATTTCAGAATTTTGGCGATTTTTGTTTGAATTTAGAGAATCTAGTTTTGTTTGTAGAAAAGGATTTAGGTTTTGGGAAGGTGTTTTTTTCGGATTTTTTTGACTTGTTTTGCAATTTGCGTGAAATGAGAAGTGTATGAAGAAAGAGAGGAGGGAAAGGAACCTATCCACATTTGGAACACATGACGTACCATCATGTCGAAGCCACCCATTTCGGTCAATCGAGTATCAGTCTAGCTTACCGGGCTCTGCTCCATCTTAAGCAACTGGAAAATTCCTGAGAACTTTGTATCCTATCTTTGGCAAGAGCCGATGCACTTCAAAAGTGTAGGTCTCACCCATGCACGGGAGTATCACAAGATTTTAGCAACTTTTTATATATGCTAAATGACAAGTGTTGGTGAATTGCATATCTCCAAGGTCGCTAATAACCCTGGTACAATTTCGTAAGGAGGTCAAAAATAAAACTCTGAAACATATTGTGACCTCTGCCATTCCACAAACAGAAAGCTCAACGCAGCATGCCTCATACTAAGCACATCCACTACAACTTTTCCTTTGCATGGTGTATATGATATGTTGAAGTCATAAGAAGCAAGAAACTCCAACCATCGTTGTTATTTGAGGTTAAGGTTCCTTTGTAAAAAGAGATACTCCGATGACTTATGGTGGGTGTATTGCTCAAATCCCTCACCCAAAAGATTATGCCTCTAGGTCTGCGGTGCAAAAATGATTGCTGCTAGCTCTAAGTCATGGGTTATGTAATTTTTCTCACGTTGTTTGATTTGTTTACTAGCATAAGCAACAACTCTCCCATCCTGCATCAATACTAACCTAAGCCTCATATCACAAGAGTTTGAATAAACAGTAAAAGGTCTAGAACTATAAGGAATAATAAGAATAGGCGCAGAAGTTAGTAGCATCTTCAACTCAAAAAAAGAACGCTCACACTTAGAGTCCTAGATAAAGGCTCTCCCCTTTCCTGTCAAACATGTCAATGGTGTGGCTATCTTCGAAAAGAATCTAATGAACTATTGGTAATACCCATCCAACCCGAGAAATCTATGAATCTCTATAGCTAACCTAGGTACCTAGCAATACTAAAACACCGCCGCCTTACTTAGATCAACAGAATTCCCTATCTAGACATGATATGGTGTAACAACTCGATTTTTCGACGTCTGAAAATCGACATCAATACGTCCACTGTATTAAATGCCGAACAATCGAATGCCGAAAAACCGAATCATTAAGGTTAAAGAAGAAGAAGGTAGAAGAAGAAATAGAAAACAACAACAGAATCTCACAAACGCAGCGGAATAATATATAATAGATAAATGACTAATCTTTAAAACAAAATGAATTATCTCTGTTAATACATTACATCATCAGAGTACAACAAAATTCATAACACACAACTGGACAGTCATCATAACCTGTCCTCACAAAATGGACTATACAGTAAATCAAACACAGTAGAATAATAGTCAAGTATGGAAGTACGTCTCGCCATCCAGCTCGTCTCCTAAGCTCCACATCATCCTTTCCTGTATCTATAATACTCGGTCTGACCCGAGCATTATAGTTAAATAACACCCGAGTCAATCTGGAAAATCAGAGTGAGAAAATGCACTCAATTGGATTATTAAAGTTTTCAAAACCCTTTTGAAATCAAAGGTATCTCGTAAGATCACGCCACAAATAAACATGCCGAGTTTTCACCTTACGATGACCAAAACTTTTTATCAAATTCATCTGATATTATAATAGTGTCTATAGAAAGTAAAATAGAATCTAGCTGAAATGCTTGCATCTCACGTTTTAGCATAGTTGGGCACAATCAAAACCGTACAGGCGCTTATTGGAGATTGGATCCCATTCAATGGCAGAGCTACTTGTGTACCGCCCATCACAGTACGTGGTCTAGATCACCGTACCAAGGATCCCTCCCAATCCCCTACCACACAGGATCGAAGCTACCCCTTACTGGATAGTTCGAATAAGATCACCCCGCGGTTGGGATCAGCAACCACCCACTAAGACGAATAAAAAGGAACATCTAGACAAGGATGGCCTTACACTAATTGGTTGCTAGCCACTTAGCCTTGCTGCACATCCCCTGTTTTTGCCATTCCCGGTTGATGAGGCTCGAGGCTATGCGTTACCTTTTTTTTGCACATATTCACTTAGAATGCTTATCGTCCTCCTGACGATGTTATGAAAGCATTCGTCCGTACAAGTCCGTTCCGGGTTCGAACGGAACCAAAGGCACTACTCCTATTACATCCATTTTGGAATCACCCTCACGATAAGTAGCGATTAGCCCTTGCACTTCACTGCTCCATCTTCGACTCCCAGCTCTTGTCTTCCTCACGAAAATGTTCAAACCGGATCGAAGTGGTTTTCGGGAAATTAATCATGATCCCGGTCTCTTCGAAATGATCAACTCATTGGCCAATATTGATAGTTGATTATTTAACTATCAAATAACATTCATAAGAAATCATCAAGCCACAAAAATTTCTCCAAATTATTTATTTTTAAATATGTTCGCAAGATATTTTCCTGTATTTCAGTCCTTTGAAAAATAATTTTCAAATCACTTTTCTCTCTCTCGTGGAAATAAATTTCCACCCAATTATTTTATTTCCACCGAAAACCGCAAAGTCCTAAATACTTAAGATTTTAAAAATAATTTAAATCATTTTATTCTAAGTATATTTTAAAACATTTAAATTAAAATTACTTAAACACCTTATTCAAAAATATATATTTTAAAAATATTTAAAATAAAACTGCTTCATAAAATATAAAACTAATTTTTTTTAAATAAAAGTTAAGCCAAACTAAATTTAAAATAAGAGTTACGTAATTCTATGAAAGTTTTCAAATAAACTTTAACCATACTATCTTTAAAATAAAACTATTTTATAAAATATAAATATTAATAACTATCTTTTTAAAACATATACCAATTAACCTTTAAATAATTGCTTCTAAAATATATTTGAAAAATATTTACTTTAAAATTTAAACATTTAAAAATAATAAATTTTCTAAAACATTTCTTTAAAACAAATTTTTAAAGCCTTTAACTTATAAAGAGCCTTCTTTAAAATATACTTGGCTTTCCAGAAAAATACACTTTTCATCTCCATACTTTTAAAAGTAAACCACTATTTATTTTTAAAACAAATTACCCATTCCTTTGTAAATTCCTACCGTGAATTTATATTCCCAAATATCCACCTATATCTGTTTCACTTTGTAAACCCAGTTTTATAAATTTCATAGTCTCAACTTCCTTTAAAATTTCAATTTCAAACACCTAAATCAATTTTCAAATTGATTTTCAAAATCTACTCCATTTAAAATAAATTTCTTTACTTACCTAATTTCATTTCAAAACTCATCAATTTCAGATTTAATTTATTTATTATGATTCAAAATCTTATTTAAGCTGAAATACAAATTTCATACTTTTCCCAAATTTCTTCTTTATCTTTTCCAAATTTAAACCTTAAGTTTGAAAATAATTTCTTTATTCCTTTAAATAATATCATTAAGTTTAAAAATTTATTTATTCCTCTTTATTCAAAATATACCTTCCACACTCGGAATTTATTTATTTAAAATTTAAAAATGAACTTTTATTCCTCCAAATCATTTAATTATCCACATTCCTTATAATTATTTTATTTGAAATTACCTTTTTATTTACTTTAAAAATCCAAACTTCATATATATATATAACAATTCTCAAAATTACCAATATATATATTTATCCAAGCTAGAGTATTCAATAAATTCCAATTCCTAATATGATCAATATAATTCATCACAGATTATCACATAATCATATCGCTGAATATATAAAATAAATTCAAACGTTTTGAGGAATCCAGTTGGATCCCTCCAACCTGTTTTCCCTGCATCCATAGATGTCAGCACAATATAATAATACCAATTCCACTTCGAGGTGCAATATCGCGGTATATGGGATCATATTATCTCATCCGCTATTATGCGGTGCATAGGGTCTCATCCGCTATATAATACGGGAAATCAATCACTCCAATATATATATATATACTACTATATATAATATACCACATCCAATCAATTCAATCATTTAACCAAAATTTAAATTTAACCATTTAAATTTAAATAGCAATCCAGATGAGTGAGATTAACCCACCTTTGTTTTTGTTGCAACCCATTTCCATTCTGGTCTATAATTTTTAGACCTTGTAACAAACATTACGGTGTATTAATATTTGAATTGATCGGACAATTAATTACTTGTTTACTTAACTAACACTTAGGTTTTAAACTAATAATTTGGTTTTAAAATAATTTTCTTTTTAAAAAAGATCTAACTTTTGTATAATTCAATAACAATTCTTAAATTCCCATTTCTTTCAAACTTTGTCAACATAAACAAATTTCTGTTTTCCTAAATGCATTAAAATAGGTGTGAATAAATATATTCAAATCAAAATGGAACTAGCAGCCCACTGCCCCACGGCCTATCTTTGAACACGACCGGCCGTCACTATTCCGACAACCAAAACCCTAGCATGCTGCAAAAACGATCCATCCACCCCTTCGTTGATCGACCTTGCGTCCACTGACACTACACAGCAGGTCGCCCTACCCATTCTACACGAGCACTACATGCACACACGATCCAAATCGCGTCTACCTCGGCAAAAACCCCCACCAGTACACTCGCGACTTGCCTCTACGTCAACGCAAGTCTACTGCCGATCCCGCATTCCCATGAACAACCATCCACTCGAATCCCCCATCTCGTACTCGA
Source organism: Allium cepa (assembly GCA_030765085.1). NCBI lineage: Eukaryota > Viridiplantae > Streptophyta > Magnoliopsida > Asparagales > Amaryllidaceae > Allium > Allium cepa. The sequence goes on from CM060937.1 coordinate 44,097,023, forward strand.
TCTACCGCTGAGAATGAAGATGCCGACTCCTCTCTTTTCTCAAACTCGCGATGCTCGTAACGATTTGAAATCGCACCCGGTCCTTTCGGTCATTTTTTTAATTCGATTTCAAACTTAGGAAGAGCAGTTGGGAATTATTCGTGGTTTTAGTTTCGAACGAAAAAAAGAAAGAAGGGATTTGATTCACTTTGATTTTGAAAATGAAGGCTTCGGCCGATTATATTTTACAAGCAACTGATTTTATTTTCTCGATTTGAAATTAGAGCTAAGATTTAAAAGAATAGAATGAGAAAGATGGAAACATGTCTGAATGGTTTGGCTATAGCGACCACGTGGTGAAAGCAAAGAAAAGGTCCGATGTGAATGCCTTTTTGACCGGTCAAACAAAACAATATATACAATGTTATTTAAATTTAAATGTCTCGGTTATCGCAACTTAAAATCTCGACCTCCTATCGAGGCCTGTCGCTAGGTGTTTATAAGGTTATACCCCTATTCCGAACACAATGGAAAAGATTCCGAGTCCTAATTCGATCGTATGGAGAAGATACCATTTTGTAAACAGATATTATACTAAATTTTTGATATAGATTTTAGTGCGTTTATCTACCATACAACCGAACAATCACCTCCAAACAATACGAAAATTGAAATCCGATAATAATACAATATTACAAATCCAACGGAACTGGTTTCGTCGAATTCCGAGACTGTGCCTCGAAAGGCTATTTTTAAATATCAATTTAAACGATATATTTTCAAAACTTAACAAAACACTTCCAATTTCAAGTTTAACATTTCCGCTATCTCCAGTATAATCAATATAAATTTTACAAGCTTTTAAACTACTTTTAACAAGCTTAAAATTTTAGATTCAACCATTTACTTATCTTCCAAAAATTAAATTCAAGTTAAACTAACTTTCAAATATTTAAAATCAATTAAATATTTCAATTTTCACTATCCAGAAATTCCGGGTCGTCACATTCCTTCCCACTTAAAAGAATTTCATCCCCGAAATTTCTAGTCAAGAAGAACGATCCTTTACCCGTTAACTAATTTCCTAATCCTAATAGTTTATTAACCTTCCAAAACCAAACGGTTTCTAACAATATCCAAACCATCTTTTTAACAAAGACATTATCACCTTTACTAACTTTCCAAACTTCTTCCATAAGTTCTCACCAATATCACTAACCCAACCATTCAAATTTAAATTAAAACAAATTTTAAATTACCAAAATTTCTTCGAAAATTTTCTAGCTCCTTAAATTTATGAAATTTTTTGCCAGCGTCTCCTTTGCGCGGCTAGCTCGGTACAATAACAAAATACCTCTACGGGTCCTCAGATTTCAAAAGAAAACAAAACACCAAGTGGCTAGATCAGAAAATCATCAAATTTCATATAGAAATTTAAACACATACCTTTTATGGAACAATTCAATTTATCATCTGAATTCAAAATATCAATTTTCTTTTGCCTTTTAAATCCCTGTATCCTACTGAGCAATACTATCCAATCACAGAATTCAAAACCATTTTAAACATTTCTTTACAATAGTTTAAATATCTATTTCATTCAACCCCGTAAGATGTACATATATCATCCGTACGCAATATCAAATTCGATCGCTTGCTCCATCACACAATTTCACTTCCAAACTAGTATCGTCCATCTGACTTCCTAGTGCGGACCCAGATCTGGTTTCTTGATCAGAAACCATCATTCTCCTTGCATAGCCACAAACTATGATAGAGAATTTCCAGAATCAATCAAAAATCCATATCTAGAGTTCGTCCTCGAAAATCGAGTGAAAAATCCCAACTTGGATCGGTACAACTACCTCGAAATTATGTGTTCGAATATGGATCAAATCACTATGCGAAAGTAATATACGTACATCCTACATATTTGCCCAATTGATTATTAGTTATATCAATTTCCTTTTATTCACATTATTATGATTTCTATTCACTTATCCACAATTATCCCATTTCACAACTTTACTTAATCTCCTTTCCAAAATTTCTTAGTATATTCCCAAACTTTTATTATTTTAGCTTATTAGAACTAGTTCTACAACTTCATTCTAAATTTTAAATTTTAATATTCAGTTCTCAATTTCATTCAGTTACAACCAAATAAATTTCCAAATCTCAATTCTTTTATTCAAATTTCCATTTTCAATTCCACTTGGATTAAATTTTCCTTCCTTTCACCTATTTATTTCCAAACAAATTTAATACTTCATTTTATACAAAAAGATTCAAATCAAATCTCATTCCAAATCATTTTCTTACCTACATAAATCAATTAGTTTACTCACTAATTTTATTTTAGTCCTTTATTTTATTTAGCCAAATCTTGACTAACTTCCATTACATACAATTCAAAATAATTCCCAATATTTAGTTTCCAATTCTATTTACTTACAAATGCAAATTCATTTGTCTGTCCATAATTTTACTTCCAACTTATAACTTTTTATTTAGGTAACCTTTTTCACTTAATCTCCTTAGACTTTTCTTTAAATTCACATTTTCTTAACTATGTTTAATTACACTCCAATCTAGTTTTAAGTTTAAACTTCTATAAGTTTTCAAATTTAATTACATTTGCTAACTTCTTTTGATTTACTTCAATTAATTAGCTTACCTTCCCCCTTATTTGGGTTTCACACTTACTTTTATTTAACCCCTTTCAAGTTGAATCTTATTTCAACCAATTCCAAATTCCTATAAGTTGTCAATCTTATTTTATTCCATAAACATCTTAATTAAGATTCCAGAGTTTAAACAGGTTCTCACATTTCAAAATCACCTTTGAAATCAACTATACCCAAAATCCTTCGGTATACCCAATTATTCATTTTCCCTCCAAAATAAAACCAAATTTTGCAAACAACCAACTCAACACATTTAGGTAGCAATCCCTCTCTTGGAAATTCAAAAATGAACATCGATGATGCTGCAGTCATCATCGAAGTTATTTTTCAACGACCGAAAGAGTTTAGTGCTTTTACCTCTTTAAAACATTCTCTCAAATATTTTTAAATTCCAAATCTCACCAGATTTCAAATCCAATTCAAAAATATTTCTCAAATAATATCACCATTTCTCCTCCAAAACCTTTGAAAATCATTTTCAAACTCAAAGGAATTTAATTCCGAAATTTCAATTCCAAATCCTTTTAATTCATATTCAAATACTACTCTGGAATTTTATTCTACTATAAATCACATTTATAATTCACATTTACAAATTCCATTCTATTATCTGAATTTATTTCCTTAACTTTGGTTATAATTCGATTTCTTATTTAATTTTACAACAATAATGATAATAATTTAATATTATCATCTCCTAAACCAAGCAACCATATACTATAACAATTTACAAAAGAATTATTTCTTTTTATATACAAAAATAAATTTTAGGTAAAATTATTTCATTAACACTATTTTAAAACAATATTGTGTCGGTTTATCTTGAGTTTAGAAACCCCTATCGATGACATGACGTCTCACATATCGACTAGAATCTATAAATACTCAACCGATATGTCAACACAATATAAAAACAATTTTTTATGTATATACACTAACAAATACACGCTCATATCTATTAATACACTCAAACTCATTCTAGAGTACTACGGACTCTATTTTAGTGAGTAATCCCCACCAGAGCCAAGGTTTTCGCTTAACTTTCAACTCTGATACCAAATGTAACGATTTGATTTTTCGACGCCCGAAAATCGACATCAATACGTCCACTGTATTAAATGCCGAACAATCGAATGCCAAAAACCGAACCATTAAGGTTAAAGAAGAAGAAGGTAGAAGAAGAAATAGAAAACAACATTAGAATCTCACAAACGCAACGGAACAATATATAATAGATAAATGACTAATCTTTAAAACAAAAGGAATTATCTCTGTTTATACATTACATCATTAGAGTGCAACAAAATTCAAAACACATAACTGGACTTCGGTCATTTTTTAAATTCGATTTCAAACTGAGGAAGAGCAATTGGGAATTATTCGTGGTTTTAGTTTCGAATGAAAAAAAGAAAGAGGGTATTTGATTCACTTTGATTTTGAAAATGAAAGCTTCGGCCGATTATATTTCTCAAGCAACTGATTTTATTTTCTCGATTTGAAATTAGAGCTAAGATTTAAAAGAAAAGAATGGGGAAGATGGAAACATGTCTGAATGGTTTCGCTTCAGAGACTACATGGTGAAAGCAAAGAAAAAGTCTAATGTGAATGACCTTTTGACTGGTCAAACAAAACAATATATACAATATTATTTAAATTTGAATGTCTCAGTTATCGCAACTTAAAATCTCGACCTCCTATCGAGGCATGTCGCTAGGTGTTTATAAGGTTATACCCCTATTCCGAACACAATGTAAAAGGTTTCGAGTCCTAATTAGATCGTATGGAGAAGATAACATTTTGTAAACAGATATTATATTAAATTTTTGATATAGATTTTAGCGCGTTTATTTACCGTACGGCCACCGTACGGCCAAACGATCACTCCAAACACTACGAAAATTGAAATTCAATAATAATACAATATTACGGATCCAATGGAACTGGTTTCGTCGAATTCCGACACTGTGTCTCAGAAGGCTATTTTTAAATATCGATTTAAACGATATATTTTCAAAACTTAACAAAACACTTTCAATTTCAAGTTTAACGTTTCTACTATCTCCAGTATAATTAATATAAATTTTATAATCTTTCAAACTGCTTTTAACAAGCTTAAAAATTTAGATTCAACCATTTACCCATCTTCCAAATATTAAATTCTAGTTAACCTAGCTTTCAAATATTTAAAATCAATTAAATATTTCAATTTTCACAATCCAGAAATTCCGGGTCGTCACATATGGCCTAAGAAATAACCTCTCTGCCAAAAGTGGCACTTCATAAACTTAACCTCTAATTGATACCGCCTTAAAACCTCCAAGGCAATCACCATATGTAATTGGTGCTCCTCCTCGCCACGAGAATAAACAAGAATGTCTTCCATAAACACCGGTGCAAATTTATTCAGCCGATCCTGCAATACTCAGCTCATGAGATCAAAAAATTAAGCGAGTGCATTTGTTAGCCTAAATGGCATAACCAACCACCCAAAAAATATATCCAGAGTCCTGAATGTTGTCTTCTCTATACTGTTAGAAGAAACCATAAGCTGATGGAAACCTATTGTGAGATCTATCTATGAAATTATCTATGCTCCTCCAAGATAATCAAACAAGTCATCTGTATGTGGTAAAGGAAACTTGTTCTTTCAAGTTAGCTTATTTAACTCTTTATATTCAACACAAAACCTTAAGGATCCATCGGTCTTGGTAGCAAAGATCATTGCTGCTCCCTACTCAAAAATGCTTCTCTGAATAAAACCCTTTCGTTATAAATCAGAAACCTAAGTTTCAAGCTCATGATCTTCCCTTAGGAAAGAACTTCTTCTTTCCTTCTTCCTTTACTACCTCCTTCGAGGCTACCCTCGTGCTCTCGTGCAAAATAGCCATTTCCATGAGGCTCTCATAAGTGGCCCGTACGAGAATATGAGTAAAGGCCACAACTCTAAGGGAGAACTTAGTCCTCTAGCAAATTTCTATGCCTTCTTTGCATCTCTACCTTCTTTGCGTCTCCGCCTTCTTTATGGGAGTGTTAATCATGACAGCCCAAATTTAGCCAAAGTGCTGAATTAGCTAATATACTCCATAGCGGTCATGTCTTCCTGCTGTAAGTGAATGAAGCACTCCAAATAAATGCCTCTCCCAGCTGCGAAATTAACTAAGCCTTGAAGGGACGCCTAAAACCTACCCAAGTCGTAGCCTGCTCATCGACTTCCCTCACGAAAATGTCCCACCAAGCTAAGGTCTTTCCCACGAGGTGTTGGGAGGAAACTCTCCTCCTAAGATATCATCCAAGCCCATGTTGGTGAAATCCATCTCTGTAGTGCATATCCAAGCTTGAGTCTCAACACACGTCTTAGTGCCCAGATAAGGACTCCTACCCAAGCTAATGAAGTCACATCACAAATTTGGGAAATTCAAAGCTGGTGAAGCTAGTTGTACTAGTGCCTTAGGGGTTACACCTCCCATGCCAATCATTGGTGCTAGAACATCCCCTACGAGAGTTATGAACTCTCTGAACCAATTGGGCATAACTGCTCACCAAGATTCTGCTACTCGAGCACCTCGTCCATTCATAATGCTTAGCCCGTGATGAAGATACATTAGCAACTCGCAATAAGGGTACTAAGGTACAGAAAATCTGAGGTGTATAGAATATTATTTTAATAATTAAAATACAAGTAAATTCTCTCATGTTTCATACATGTAAACTCAAATGTTAGTTTAGTCCTTAGTGTAGAACTATGCTCTCATACCAAATGTTATAACCTACTCCGTGGCAACTTAGAAATTTTCACGCTAAATTTGTATTTCCATAAAACGTAGTGTCCAATGTTAATTTAAAATTATATAATTGATTCAATTTAATTTAACCAAGGTGTAACAAAAATATCTTACATGGAATAACAATATGTAATATACAAAAATACATGATCAAAACATGACATGCATATATGAGACATAGTAGTGGAAGCAACTAATAGATATTACAACAGTCATAATACATCGTATGGAGTAACGAATATGACATCTGATAATACGCGTTTCATACATATAAATATAGTTCTATCATGTACTACAAAATATACATATAAATGCATAACAAAATATCATCATCCTGCTCCAATCCCCTAAATAATGCGATCATGAGCGATCCTCACAAGCCAACTGTCTCTCAGCCAACCCAATCGAGTACCCAATAGTTGTCATAAAATAAACATGGACAAAATGCAAGTTAAACATAGAGCCTGATGTGAGGGGGGGAAGTAATCTCAAAGTACTATATATGAAATCAGAATATATATATATATATATGACTACAATTAAGTTAAGAGGGTACTTTCAAAGATATTCCTCAACTGTTCTTCACCTATAATCAATGAGTTAGCACAGTTGATATGATCCAGTTAGCATGCAATAACATACTATGGTAAAGAAGGTGGGAAAACATAGATATCCCTCCAAAAGCCTTTAACATAATGATGCGTCAAGGATTATGTGTAAACTCATACCCATCGTCACGGTTGGGTAACATTCTTTATGATCCATGATTCTCGCTTGAGGGTCCAAAATAAAAAGAGTCGGCACCTAGATGTACCACAGAACCTGAGCCGCATCCTCAACGATGGGTATCATGTAGATCTCACAGTACCCCTATAATGAGCTTTTGTGATATTTGACCTATTCTACTTACTGGAAATTTATAAGGATCTCATTGTACTCTTAAAATGAGCTTTTGTGATAATTGGTCCATTTGTAGATGATCATCATCATCTCCTCCTTCTTAGCGATCATGGATTTGTTATTAAATTCCCACTTAGTCTCAACGAAAGGGAACAATGGGCGTGTCTCATACAATATGCCAAAAGGGGTCGCAAGGTAACCTTGAGGCAGTAACTCATTGCGTTTTGCATATGTGTAGCCCTAATGATCATGATACTACATCGTCAATTTTGTCACTTGCACACCATGCTAAGGCACTTCTACAACACTCTCACATGCTTCCCCAAACCGCTCAAGAGCAATGGGGTTTGATCCAGGGTGAAATGCCCTAGGTCTGGGCTAAATATCCCAAACCAGCAGCGTTTAATCGACTGGGCTTTTTCACTATTCGACTAGTTGCTGATATAGGCTACATCAGAGACCCGTGCCCATATGTTTGGTAAATTGATTGGTTGGTCCAAACAAGCCGACTTGTGTCGACATATCTTGGCATTGAGCCTAGATTTGGCTTCCAACATCAATTTGTGCAGCATATTCGCATCGCCTCCTCCTCTAGGACACTCGTTCATCTCATCAGGTTTTTCCTTCCTCAAACGGTCAAAATTTGGTGTTTTTACTCAATTATGAGGTCCAATTTCATGAAGTGCTAAGTATGAAACCATCTTTATCTATAAATTTCACTACATACAACAAACAACAAACGAGCAATCAAAAATTACAAACAACCACAACATTCCCTACTACCCAACTAATCAAATATTACACTACATAAACAATCAATCTACCATTTAAAAATAATTTATTTAACATCCAATTAATTTATATTTACGTTCTAAAATTCAACCCTTAAGGTTCACAACTTCCACGGTTCATATTTTAGGATACCCAAATAAGTCCTATAAAATCATATATTCACTTATCCATCATTTCATAACTCCACATTGATTTATTTCTTCATTAATTAGCAATTTGAGTCATGACAGCTTACTAACTTTCTCAATTCACTATCATAACTTTTCAAGTTAGTTCTTTTAGTGACAAACCAAGTTTAGTACACCCATATAAGCTCAATGAAACTACATACAAGGTCCAAACCCATTCCAAATCCATTCAACAAATTACTAAACCCAAATAGATTGATATTAATTTCAAAAATAAATATGGAGATGTTCCCACTCACCTTGTTAAGAAGAGGAAACAAGAAAATCCAAGCAATTTTTTTTGCTTATCTTGAAGTGTTGGGAGAAGCCTTTCTCTTTAAATCAAGCTCCAGTAAGTGCTATTGTGGTGCTCTATACTCCAATTAAAATTTTGGCCATTTTATTTGAATTTAGAGAATTTTTTGGTTTGTAGAAAGGGATTTAGGTTTAGGGAAGAGGGTTTTGGGTTTCTTGAGTTGTTTTGCAATTTACATGAAATGGGTAGTGTATGAAGAAGAGAGGAGAAAAAAGGGTTATAAACCCTAAATTAGCTCAAGTGTCAACTTTCCCCACTTTACCTTAAACACTATTCATTACCTCGAATTATGAACTCGGAACATATCAAAGCTTATACTTACTATGATCTGCAGTGTCGATCCGGACTCAACAGGACTATCCGTGGGTCCTAATTCCAATGTCTGCAAAAGTTGAATATTATATATTTTCATTGAATTAACTATTTAAATTAAATTCCTAATTAAATTTCTCAATACTCCATTTCATGGTTTGTTACATTCTCCCCTACTTAAAAAGGATTTCGTCCTTGAAATCTCAAAGAATGGAAATCAATCTCCAACCCTTATGAGTTTTACCCGAATAGTTTTCACAAAATAAAGCAACACATTTATTAATATGCATCACATCCTAACCAAAAATCTAGCAAACATGCAAAAAAACCTAAAAAGAACAACAATCAATTGCTAATCAAATTAATTGTAGGCATATCGGTGAAAAGCTTGGGATGAGAAGCCTGAATCCTCACTTTCAGCTCCCATGTACATCACTAGGATCATCGCCTACTGAACATGGACTAGGTTGACCACCTTTCCCCTAAGCTGCCTAGTCTCTCTATTGACTCTGCAAATTGGTGGTCATGGTCCAAAAACATCCAGCTTAACATCTACCTCTACCAACCGGCTCGGCTCAATATTGACTACCAAATTGTGCACACATTTTTGCATATGTAAAACATGGAATGCGCTATGCACCCTAGAAATCATCTCAGGAAAATCAACCCGATAAGCTAAATTAACAATCCTCTTAGTAATAGGAAAAATTCCAATAAATCTCGGAGCAAGCTCCCCTGAACCATCGAATCTCATGGCATGCTTCATTGGAAATACTTTCGAATGACTATATCTTCAACAGAAACTCCAAGTCCACACGTCTCCTATAATCCTAACTCTTGTAATGGTCTTGAGCCACCTTCATCCTCTTCCTAATTAGATCCACCCTCTTAGTAGTCTCCCAGATCATGTTAGGACTGAGTCTTAATACATTAGTCGTCTCTAACCAACATTACGGTGAATTGCACAATCATCCGTACAAAGCCTCAAAAGGTGTCACGCCAATACTCACCTACCAGCTATTATTATAAGTGAATTCTACCAATGGAAAATCCTCCTCCGACGAACCCCCGAAGTCAACAATACATGCTTGTAATAAATCCTCAAGCATGCGATTCACACTTTTAGTCCACTCATCTGTTTGAGGGTGATATGCAATACTTAAGCTCAACTCTATACCTAAAGTATCCTACAAGAACTGCAAAAAAAACTAGTAAATAGCAGATCCAATCACTAACGGCGCCCTTCGGAATGCTATAGAGTCTAACAACATCTCTCACATATAAAGTGGCTAATGATAAAGTTGTCCTCAATGAATGGACTGGAATCAAATGAGCCCTCTTCAACAATCGGTTAACTATAACTCAAATGCTATCATTTCTTAGTCTACTCCGAGGTGGGCATCTATGAAGTCCATGGAAATTTATTCCCATTCCCAAAGAGGAAACTTTGATGGAAACAGTATTCCTCTCGGCTTCTTCAACTCTGCCTTGACTCTTTGACAAGTTAAGCATTTCTCAACAAACTCAGCCACATGGTGCTTCATCTTCCTCCAATAGAATGAATGCCGAATATCTCTGAACATCTTGTCACCACTGGGATGAACGGTCATCCTGGAATGGTGACACCCTCTAAGCACATCATCAGTAAGCCTATCCACGTTTGGAACACATATCCTCCCATCAAGTCTAAGCATCCTATTCCAATCAATCGAGTACCAGTCTAGGTCACTAGACATTGCTCCATTCTCAAGCAGTTGAAAAATTCCTATGAACTCTATATCAAGTCATTGGCAAGAGTCGATGCGCTCGAAAAGTGCAAGTCTCACCTATTCATGGGAGTATTGTAACACCCCTAATTTTTGATAACATTATTTAGGAGATTTAATTAAATAAATTAAATAGAATAATGTAAGAATTAGAGTGATAAGGGCATTAATATTTGAAAACAATTAGAGGTCGTGCTTAAATTAATTAAATGGGCTTAAAATGGCTTATATATTAATGAATTATAACAAGGCCTAATTAGGGAATAACCGCATCTTATAACCCATGTATCCTTTCATTTTTCACGTTTATTTCATTTAACAAAAATGCAAATTAAAGTAGAGGAGTCGGCATTTGCTAAGGAAGAAAAAGAAGAGAAATTCAATTAAAATATAAGGATTAAAGATAAGGGAAATTAATCCAAAAAATCTCAAATTCCTTATCATAATCAAGGTGGATAATAATTTATATCATCTCTATTTCATTTTACAATCATTTGATTTTCAAGTTTAGGGTTAAACTCATTTCAATGATTTTTAAATGATGATATGCTTGGGTTTCATGTGAAATTAAATTCAAATAAGAATATTTGATAAAGGATTTACATGGTTTTAAGGCTAAAACCGATTAAAATGATTTTCGAATGCCATGGAAAAATTATATGTTATGTAAAATGTATTCTTGAAGATGGGTTTCAATCTTTGTAATTTTCCAAGCTATGGAAAATTTAATACGAATTTTCGAAGGAAAATATGTATAATTGGGTTTGAAATTTTATTTCGCTTATTTCAAGAAGAATTTGGGTCTGAAATTTTAATATGTTAGATAACATGTTGAAAATGAATTTCTATAAATTTTGGTGATTTTTCCTAAGTGATTTGCTATAAAAATTAAATTATTTTAGAAGAAGGACTATTTGCATTATTGGTTTTTCTTAATAGAAGGGCTTAATGGTTAAATTTCCCTTGATTTAGATCTGTAATTATGTAGCGGTAATTTGAAAAAGATTTTGAAAAGTTAAGGCAACCAATCAAATGTTTACAGATAGGCAGGTTAGTTATAAAGCAATTACCGAAATCAGCATCAATTCAGCTTTTACCCAGAAAGTGGGTCCCGCCTCTTTCAGAAGCGTCTTTCGACCATATACTTCGGCTTCAACTTAGTCAAAACTAACCTAGCCGAAACCTAATAAAGTGGAAACCAATACACATGGTATCAATGAGACTAGTACGAAGTGGATTGGAGGAAGACGAAAGGCATAGTGACGAAAGCATAGCTTTCAATGAGGTCGAAACCTTTGCTTTATTTTCAATTGTTAAGCCCTTGTTTTGTTTACCAAGAGCTTTCGAAGGAGTCGAAATATATGCTTTTAGAAAGGGTTTTCCCACTATCTTTCGAAGTGGATTGCCATCTTTCAATTTTAAATAAGAGCTTTCAAATGAGTTCCTTAAATTTATAACACTATGCTTCCGAAAGAAGTGGTTCCAACCTAGTCGAAACCCTGCTGTCGTTCTTTTGCTTTTCAAATGTACTGAAATCATCAATGCTTTCGAAGGGTAGCCTTTGTTTTAAATTATACTAAACTAGTTTCTAAATGCTTTCGAAAGGGTTCAAGGTTTCGAAGGAATTGACGTCGAAAGGGGGTTTCGATGTTGTCCTTCGACTATTTTACTTAAATGTTTTAAGCTTTCAAATGGATGATGCCAAAGCCTTCTGTTTTTTTTCCCCAAACTCTTTTTAATGGTTTTGAAAGGGGTTCTTTCGCACGTATTCACTTAGACCAATAAGATATGTTTAAATTAAACCCAATGGTTTGTAAAGTGGTGCTTTCAAATGGTTTTGAAGGGGAGATACCCCAATGTTTTCAAAAGGTCTTTAATAAAGGTTTCGAAGGGGAGTTACCCCAATGTTTTCAAAAGGTATGTTTAAGGTGTTTTGAAAAGAGGGTTTTATAGCTTTCGAAGGTGGTTACCCGATGGTGGAGGAAGCACCACAACTAATGGCAATGCTCGACCCACTAAGAGGAACCCGAGTTGATAGGCTAATGCTAACCAAAATGCAGAAGCCAATGTGGGTGCTGAAAATCCACCAGTAGATATGGGGGCGATGTATCGTATTTTTATCAATACGGTGCAAGCAGGAGCTGCTGCTGGAGTTTCTGGGAATGTTGTAGGAGCTAATCTTGTGCCTCTAGTTGGGAATAATTATGCTAAGCTGAGCAGAGATTACACCAGTCTTGGTGGAAAGCCATTTATGAGAACAAAGGATGTCATAGAAGTAAAGAATTGGTTGTTTCATTGTGAACGTATCTTTGCTGATTTCGATTTAGATGATGAGCAGAAGAGAAGGTTAGCCTCTAGGCAGTTGCAAAGGTTAGCGCTTCACTGGTGGAATAGTGTTACTATCAGAGTTCTGGTGGAGGAATTGACTTAGACTGATTTAGATGGAGATTTGAGCAAAGGTTTATGTTTGAGGTTACTAAATCAGCGATGTTGAGTAAGTTTTTGGATCTGGAGCAGGGAGAGATGTCGGTTGTCGAGTATGCCACTAGGTTTGATAAATTGTCCCGTTATGGATATAATACTATAGATACCATCATCAGGAGGAATGTGAGGTTTATTAGAGGACCGAAGCCCAAGATTGCTAGGGCAATCCTGCTATAACTCCATGATCCTAGTAATATAGTGGTAGAAATGGCAATTCACCATGAGGATATGCTTGCTATTTGTGCTAGAGAGAAGCCAGTTGAAATCCAAGGTTCTTTGGAAAAGAAAAGAAAGTTCTTTAAGCAAGGGACCTTGAAGGGAGATGTTGCTTAGAAGGAAAATGCCGATTTAGTTTGCTTCAAATGTGACAAGAAAGGTCATTATGCTCATGAGTGCCGGTCAGGTAAGGGAAAGAAGGCTGCAGACAAGAAGAATGTGAGTGCTTCAACTGTGATCAAGTTGTTCATTATAAGAATCAGTGTCCAAAGCCAGTTAGGGCGGAGAGAGGAAAGGTTTCTACTATTGGACCAGCATCAGCTAGGCCTACTGCAGCCGATAAAAGGAAAGAATGTGATGGAATGTATGTTCTTGATTAAGAGTATACTAGTTAGGATACTATTTGATACCCGTACATCACATTCATTTATATCAAAGAATTTGGTTGGAAGGTTATGCTTAGAACCAACATACCTTATTACTTCCTTAAGTGTTGTGAATCCAATAGGAGGATGTGCAACTCTAGGGATAAGATGTAACCAGTTAGAACTTGATTTGTTAGGTTATAAGTTTGCATGCAGTCTGTATGTTTTTGATTTCATAGATTTCGTAATCGTTTTGGCTATGGATTGTTGAGTAACTATGAGGCTAGGATATTTTGCAGGGTGGGAAGATATCATTGAGACACCCTGATAGTCATAACGAATCATATTCTAAGTGTAGGATTCTAATTGGAGTGTTAGTGCATTCTTGAGCGCCATAGGAATGGAAGAAGAGCTAGTTACAGGTCCACCATCGAAACGAGCTGTTGAGTTTCGAATGGATCTTGTGCCAGGAGCTGAACCTGTTAGTTGCCACCAAGCAGGATGTCACCAACCGAGATGAAGGAAGTGAAGGTGCAACTAGTATATTAAGGAAGGAACTTTATTAGACCAAGCAGTTCATCTTAGGGAGTGGCCGCGGTGTTCGTAAAGAAACCAGATGGGTCATTGAGGATGTGTATCGACTATCATAAGTTGAACAAAAGGACGTTAAAAAATAAGTATCCTTTGAAGAATAGATGATCAATTTGATCAATTGTGTGGAGACAGAGTGTTTTCTCATTTGCATTTCGCGACATGTTTCCATTAGTTAAGAGAGGAAAAGGACAGTATTCTTTTGACAGCATTTTGGACTAAGTATGGTTTGTACGAGTGGTTAGTAATGCCATTTGGGTTAACGACTGCACCTGCTTTCTTTGTGGATTTGATGAACTGAGTTTTCTGAAAGAACTTGGATAGGTTCGTGTTGTTATTTATAGATGACTTTTTAGTATATTCTAAGAATGAAAGAGAGCATGTGGATCATCTTAGAGTGGTGCTTGAGACACTGAGGTAGCATTAACTGAAAGTGAAGATTACCAAGTATCATTTTTGGAAGAAAGAGGTCAAGTTTCTTGGTCACATGGTTTTAGAGAGGTGCTTGTCAGTCGATCCAGATAAGATTGAAGATGTTAATAATTGGAAGAGACTAGAGATGGTGACCGAGATCAAAAGCTTTCTTGGACTAGCTGGATATTATCGGAGATTCATCAAGGATTTCATGCGGATGGTAGCACCTTTGACTAAGTTGACCAGAAAGGATGTGAAGTTTATTTGGTCCAACAAGTGTAAGGAAGCATTTCTAAGTTAAAGCATTTGTCGACCAATGCACTAGTGTTAGTATTTCCATATGGAAACCAAGGGTTGGTGGCATACACTGATGCATATAAGACTGGATTAGGAGCGGTGTTGTTGTAGAAGGGCAAAGTTATCGCTTACTCTTCTCGACAGCTTAGGTTGCATGAAATGAGATATCCTACTCATGATTTGGAGTTGACTACAGTGATCTTCACATTGAAGAATTAGAGACATTATCTCTTAGGGGAGAGATTTGAACTATACACAGATCATAAGTCATTAATGCATTTATTCGCTCAGAAGGAGCTGAACATAAGACAGTAGAGGTGGCTGGCCTTTTTTGCTGCTTATGATTCTGGTATAGAGTATACTCCTGGGAAAGGAAATAAGGTAGTGGATGCTCTTAGCAGGAGATATCAGAATGTGGTGTTAGCTATGTTGGCAGAATGGAAGAATTTGGAAGTTTTGACTACTTGTAATGTGCAGTTAAGATCAACTGCTGGTTCTAGTCAAAATACTGCCATGTTATCCTGTTTAGAAGTTCGACCAATGTTGATCGAGAGGATTGCTTCTAAGCAGAAAGAGAATCCAATATTAGCCGAGAGGGTTAGAAGGCTTGAGGTTGGAACTGAGATTGATGATCAAAAGGATTGTAGCCTTGACCAAAGAGCATGGTTGAGAAAAAAGGGACGATTGTGTGTTCCGAATGTGGAGTACTTGAGAAAAGAAGTTCTTGGAGAATATCATCTGTCCAAATTTACGATTCATCCTAGAGGGACCAAGATGTATCAGGATATGAGAGGAGCTTCTGTTGGAAAGGTATGAAGATAGATGTTGGCTTGTGGGTTAGACAGTGTGCAAACTACCAACAAGTGAAAGCCAATCATCAAAAACCAAGCAGGTTGCTTCAGCTTTTAGATATTCTAGTTTTGAAATGGGATTTGATATTCATGGATTTTATAGATGAGTTTCCAAGGTCAAATAGAGGTAATGAGAGTATATGGGTCATAGTGGGTAGGTTGACCTAGAGTGCCCGTTTCATTCCAGTTAATCAACTAGGACGACACATGTTTTGACTAAGTTGTTCATGAAGAACATAGTTAAACTACATGGAGTACCTAGTAGTATAGTCAGTGATAGAGATTCTTTGTTCACTAGTGAATTCTAGAAGAGGTTACAGGAAGTATTAGTTACTTAAGATGAGTAATGCATATCACCCTGAAACGGATGGACAGACAGAGAGAGTCAATAAGGTACTCGAGGATTTGCTAAGAGCTTGTGTATTAGAATTTGGTGGATCTTGGGAGGACCACCTAATTTGGTTGAGTTTTCCTATAATAATGGTTATCAGACCAGTATAGGAATGGCGCCTTTTGAAGATTTGTATGGAGGGCCATGCAAATCTCCATCATGTTGGCTGGAGACTGAAGGTAGATTAGTTTTAAGTCCGGATTTGGTTTGCGAGGCATCAGAGAAGATTGAGTTGATCCACAAAAGGATGAAGAAAGCTCAATCTAGATAGAAGAGTTAGGCAAACAAGAGGCGTAATGACCTAGAATTCTCAGTTGGAGATAAGGTTTTCATTAAGGTATCATCGATGAAGGGTTTTGTATGATTTGGAAAGTCAAGGAAGCTGGCACCGAGGTATGTAGGTCCATTCCAGATTATAAAGAGGATCGGGAAGCTCGCATACAGAGTAGAGTTGCCTAGCTGATGGCAGGTGTTCTTAATGTATTACACGTGTCTCATCTTTGCAAGTATGTGCATGATCCAGAGACTATTATTCCTCGGACAGGGTTGGACGATTTAATAATAGAGCCTAATTTGACTTTAGTTAGACAACCAGTTCGAGTTGTAGAGAGAGATGAGAAAAGATTGAGGAACGAGACAGTCAAGTTGGTGAAAGTAAAGTCGAGCGACAACGAGAACGACTGTACTTGGGAGATAGAAGATAACATTCAAGATACTTATCCTTATCTGCTTTAAGGTTATGTGTACATTAGAATTATATAGTTAATTGCTAGTCAGGTAGGCTAGTATGGTTGTTAGGAGTTGTTACAGATGATTGCTATTGTAACGGCCTGCATTTTTGGACGGTTTAAATCGACGATAAACCCCACACATCAGACTCAAACCATTCAAAGGGGTAGATTTTTATGGGGAAAATAAGAAAAAGAAGCGAAAGAAATAAAATAAATATAGAATCTCGTAGTGGAATGACAACATATAATAATCAAATAACAGTTAATGAAGCTGTTTTACAAATACATTTGATTATTCTTTTACCACATAAAATCAGAGTTACATATAACATGAACAAATAAATAAATGCAACGGAATAACATGATGTAGTGGAATACATATAATAAGTAATAATAGTACAAAATCTTCATCTTCATTCTCCAAAAAGCAGTCTTCGATAAACTGAAAAGCTCAGACTGACCTGAGCGAATTGAAAAGACAAAACATTCGAGTCAGAATTAAATAATCTTATGTAAGTTAAATTAACAGTGAAAATATGAGTGTAACGGCGTTAGAGATGTTTACGGGGTTTGAAATCTCCTATCCAGTATCTAATGTGAGTGCAGTAACTTAAAAGATGTTCAGGATTTCCATCTCTTAAGGATCCGTTAAACTAACTACTTTGTAGTCAAATACGCTATTATAATAGTGTATATAGTAAAGTATTAAAATAGCGTTAAGGCGTTACCCATATCCCCCTTAACACATTTTATATAATGCCATAGTCTATACAAATACTTTAAACTCCACTCGCAGGTGGACTATCAAGGAGCACTCCATAGGAACGACAGAAAACAAACTAGTAAAAGGCACGATAGGGCATGTGACACGGCATTCGAGGCAATGCCAGGGTAGATATGCCAATTGCGGATCCGGACTGATGGTAACGCATAGCAGCTACTATCGCCCACCTCGGAACACACTCCCATAATAAAAATCAAGGATGGCCACCAGATCAATCACAAAGTAATAGAATGGTATTGAAGAAATATGCCCGATGGGAGGAATGACCTCACTTGGCCCGACATGGCTCTTCTTTTAGCCACAGCAAGCTGACTCAGGGGAGTCAAGGTCATGTAAATACCTCATACATATCGTTCGCCAAACCATCCTACTTCATTTCCGAAATCTCCACCACGTACACAGTTGTTAAAGTGGTTTTCGGTATTGGCAGAGATTATGACAATATCTTATCCCGGTCTCTTTAACAACCAAACGCTTATTTCACATCGGATGGTTCTTTTACATTTCAATAACCAGTTCATAATTAATATCAAAATATCATATTCGATTTCAAACCATATCTCTTTTGATATCCTATTCACTTTCAAAACTATATTCACTTTCAAAATCATATTCACTTTCAAAACTATATTCACTTTCAAAATCATATTCACTTTCAAAACTATATTCACCTTCAAAATCATATTCACCTGTAAATTTATCGATAAGATAGATTTATTAAATCCTCATTCCAAAATCATCATATTTAGTCAAATACATCATTTCACAAAAGGGCATCAATTCCAAATTCCAACTTAGGTTGTATCATCATCAAGGATTTAAACATAAATACTTCAACTTTACACAGTCTGAAATTTTAGAAAATAGTTTAGATAGTCATGAATAGTTTTAATAGTTTTAAAAAAATAGTTTAAAATACATTAAAATAGTTTACATAGTAAAAATAGTTTAAATAGATTTAAATTTGATTTAATTGGATTTAAAATGTTTTAAATAGATTTAAATTTGATTTAATTGGATTTAAAATGGATTAAATAGATTAAATATAGGTTAAATATAGAATAAATACATTTAAATTATATTAAATAGATTAAATAAATTTATAATAGATTAAATATATTTAAATTAAATTAAATAGATTTAAAATGGATTAAATAAATTAAATTAGTTTAAAATTGGTAAGATTAGATAAAATTGGATTAAATAGGTTATCATAGATTAAAATAAATTAAAATAGTTTGAATTGATCAAAATATTTAATTTAATTAAAATAGTTTAGACTGGTTTAAAATAGGTTTCAAAGATATATCCAAACATTTCAATAAATTAATTCCGATAAATTCATTTATATTTGACACTTCAACTTTGAAATTTCAGTTTAAATCCTTTGAACAATTCATTAATCAATTCCAATTTCAGCAGTAATGCGCGGATTTATGAAAATAATTCAGTTTATATGAATCAATTTCTATTTCAAAATACCAATTAACCAAATTCAAATCTTTAAAGAATTAAAAATCATTTAATTTAAGCAATCCGGTGTCCATATATAATTTTCTGCCCTGTGGTCAAGTGATGCGGATATTTATCATTTCAATCCACAATTTAAAATTTTATGGTTATATATCATTTCAAACCGCAATCCCGAATTAAATAAAAATCCATAAAATTGCTCGAGTCTATTATTTCAACCCATAATGATTTTTCCCTAATCTATAGATCGTTTGGTTATGTATCATTTCAACCCATATGGAACTTGCAGTGTTATAACAACGTAAAAATACAACGTCCAGTCATCAAATATCAACAATCAAACATCCATCACAATCATCATCCAAATCAACCAATAAACATCAATAGATAACTAATTATCATTAGCAGGTATTAAATTTGACCATCAAATTCAATATTAAATTAAACGACGATTAAATGCGATAAAGGTCAAATTTTAGTAGAATGGAAATTTAAACATACAAAACATCAATCAATAAATTTCTAATCACATCATAAATTTAATTTAACTGACACAAGATAGTTTAGTAATTGTTAGTGGGTTAAAACTCTCACCTTTGATTTCAAATCGATTTGAAATCCAAAATAGGGCCTAAGTTTGAATAGTGTGAGAATTCATCCAAACGTGAATCAAAATGTCGGGAATTTTGATACGTTCGCAGTGGAGCAAACCACGCGTAAATCCGAGATCGTATGAAAAAGTTATGCATATTAGAACATTTGAATTTAAATTTAAATATAAAAAAAGTAAAATAGGTTACACGTCACCTGCTTGAACAGGCGAAATCCTAGCCTCAACATCTCGTGTTCGTGACCCTCCACTTCAGCCGCCACCTTCAATCACCAACTGCCGCCTTCAATCACCAACTGCCGCCTTCAATCACCAATTGCCGCCTGCTCGTGCATCTACGACTTGATCAAGGACTACCTACGTGTCGTGTGTCCGAAGCCGCCCCCCACCCATGGTCGCCACTCCGCCACCATCGCCCCAAGCAAACTTCATGCCACCGTCTTTGACCTCTAATCGCTACGCATTTGTCGACATCTGGAACGAATGAACGATACCCCAGTGACATGCTTGACACCACCTTCCCAATGCCGGCACCCGATCGTCGATCGGACGACGATCCACTGTTGGATCGTCCAAAAGTTAGAATGGACGTCTGTGGCTCATCCTCAATTTCTTGACAAACGGTGATCCAAATTTAAAAAAGAATTACTCTAGTGGATTACGCTCTTTGAGAGCTTCGAATTGATATATAATATGATAGCCTTATGCGGAGTTTAATTTTTGGAATTGGTTTGGAGATTGAATTGGGTTTGTATCTGCAGCCATTGGGAAGAAGAAGAAACTAATATATGGAATAGACGGATACGTACAGAAATGAGAAGTAATAAGGCTGCTAAGGTTAGAACAAAATTTATTTATATGGACTAGGCCCGATAAGAAAGAATGAATCTCCGAATAGATTCGAATTGACAATAACGACCAGAAAAGTCCGTTCGGCCTCCAAAACAAACGTGGGTCATCGCATATATCAAAATAGATGTTTTTGATATTTTTGAAATCAATGGAATAGGTTTCAAGTCCTAATTCCGTCGTATAAAGAAGTTAACTTAAAATCAGCTTATTTCAAATTAATTTCAATTGATTTTAATTAAATTGATTTCTAGGCGCTTCGAGTCCGTATGATCAACCGACATGTCAGATCACTACGAAACATGATAACCTACCATAATTCACCGTTACGGATCCGACGAAACTGGTTTCATCAAAATCCGAGAAGTGGTCAAAATTGCTAATTTTTACGTTAATTAAATAAATTACTATTAAATTAATTAAATCACTTCTAAATTTCAAAATTAATAACTAAAAATTTTCATCATTTTCGGTTACTTGGATATTTACAATAGTTTAAAACAAATTTACATGTCAATTCAATGTAAATTATTTTTCTAATTACAACATTTCATTCCAATTGAAATAAATACAGTGTTTATTACTTTAAATTCCAATAAATCCATTTATTTGCCTTTTCATCTTGTTATTCAATCAATTGTCATCTCTTGGCTATAACTAACATTTATTTATATCTTATTACGCTAATATTTTACAGTTATCAACTTAATTTTTCTTTAACATAATATTTCATTTCATTTAATTATATTAAATCCAATTATTAAAATTTAAATTCCATTAAATTGATCAAAATTGATTTCAATCTTTTATTCAACCCACCATTATCAATTGGATATAGTTAACATTGGTTTATATCTCATTACATTAATATTCTCTAATTTCATCTTAACTTACATTAACGTAATATTTAATTACATTTAATTGCAATTGATTTCAAATTGAATTCAACAATTAAACAAATTGGTAACAAATGA
Organism: Allium cepa; assembly: GCA_030765085.1. Classification (NCBI taxonomy): domain Eukaryota; kingdom Viridiplantae; phylum Streptophyta; class Magnoliopsida; order Asparagales; family Amaryllidaceae; genus Allium; species Allium cepa. Next base: position 44,118,754 of record CM060937.1, read on the forward strand.
CAATCGTTACCTTTACTTAATTTAATGACATTTGTAAGTTTGTTATATACACACAAATGTCATAATACTACCACAACACCACTTTTATTCAATTACTATTTATTACATATTATTTCACCAATCAATATAACATTTAATTTATTTTCTTACTTTAAATTTATAACTAATTATAACTTACAATTATTACAATTACTTGAGGTTACATTCCATTTGTCATTCATTACATTAAATTACATTATTAACTCTATTTCTTTATTTACAATCAATAACCAATTTTTACTTTACAATCATTCCAATTTATCGGACATACTTTACAATAGTTATGAATTTTCTTGAATTAACATTTTTAACATTACATTCTAGTCATTTCTTCTTAATACACAAAAATTTTAATTTCTTCCAATATTAAATCACAAAACCTTATTTAATTAACTATTTTTAATTATAGAAATTTACGGGTCGTTACACTCTCCGTCACTCAAAACTTTTCGTCCTTAAAAATGAAAAAGAAGGGAAAAGAGGGAATTTATATAATCAGTATATCTAATTCAAAATATTAAATTTATAAATAATTAATTTACATAATTAAATAATTTAAATAAAATATATCAATTATTTAACAATTAAATCTTTTACATTCAAGTTAATGAAAGTTTGGAAAACATTTTACAAAATTTTCTAAGTCCAAAATTCACGGAAATTTTCGACGGAGTCTCCTTTGTACGGGGAGGTCTGGGAGAAATAATAATATTAATAATAATAATATATATATATCATATTTTTCAAAATTAATATATCCCAACTATGGGAAAATAATATAATATCGTTAGAAAAACGTAATCCGAGAACGTACCCATATGTCGGGCAAATAACGCTTAATTTATGAAACTAAAGCGGCAGCAATTGCTTCCAACCTGTATTTCACTTATATAATCCAAAGAGGTTAATATTATATCAAAAAGAAATATTTAAGTTATTTCAACTAATAACAACAATACACACAATATAGCAATAATCATTTGCAAACAAACAGTACAAACATCATTTCAACAAAGGAAACAATCATCCATCCATTTCAACCAAAACAAATGGTTTGTTCAGGACCTTCAGGTTCAGAAACTTTTAATCGTAAAAAATGATAAATAAACTACTAAGTATATCATACACTCAGTAGTCTTAGATGAACTTAATAGATCATTTATACATCCTACACTATAGAAGATCCTTTCCCAACCAATCCCTAAGTTAAACAAGCAATAATTTCAAATAATATTTAAGTTTTATTCTTATTGCTCTTTCTTTTTCACATTATTCACTGTTTATTTTCATTTTTTCCACACAATGCTTGTTTAATTTGTTTACATTTATCATTTACAAAATTCATTTTCCATCCATTTATACAATACCATTTTTCTCTTCATTACTTTTACATCCATTGCTTACATAAGTTATTTCCATTTCCATTATTAAATTATTTATTATGTAAATATCTTTGTAATTTAATTCACCATTAATGGATTGTTTCTTTTTCACATTTATTCTCCCCTATGTAGTATTATTGGATATTAAATCCATTTCAAATCATTCAATATTTTCTGAAGTTATAATCATTCAAGTAATATAGTACTCACTTTAATTATAAATGACTTTAGCATTAATTTAAGTTTATAATTATTTACTTACAGTATTCACCTTTTACTATTTAATCTGATCACAAATAGGTTAAATGTTAACTTAAGCTTATAATCCTTTTCTTACATTATTCACTTTTATTACATTTAATTAGTAGCATTTCAAACAATTTACTTTAGTTGATAACAATTTATAACATTAGAATTCTTATTTATAGATGAAATTTCATTGAACACTTTCATTTTTCCAAGTTTTACTTGTATAATATTTTATTACATATTCTTATTAACATTAAAACTTTTAACATTTTGGTAAGTTTATATATATATATATATATATATATATATATGTATGTATGTATGCATGTCTTTTTAGAATGTAATTGAATATTACATAAGTTTGTTTTATTCATTTTTTTTAACAAAATGTTCAATAGTTTCCATTTCTTATTTTCATTACCTTTTTATTTACAGTTTATAAGTTCTCAGTTTCTTCTTTATTTCATTAATCATTTAACATCAAATTTTTAATTTCATTTTAGACTGTTCCAATTATTAATATAGTTAAGATTCCATTCATTACCACAATTCCAATTTCTAATTTACAGAAACTTAAGAACTAAATACCGAGTTCCTTTTCAATTATGTCAAAATAATATATATAATCGTATCTTTTATATATATCAAATCATATTTGGAAATTAAAATTATGATATTTATCAAAACAAATGTGCAGTAAAATATTACAACGGTCTTCTTACTTTGAAACACGAAAATGAACGTCGATGATGCTTGCACTCATCATTGAAGTTATTTTCCAGCGACAGAGAAGGGGGTACAAAACTTATTTTCCCTAAAAAATTCTTTTAAACATTTCTTTCAAATCATTTTAAAATATTTATAGTGGAAAATACTTCCAAATAATACTAATATTATATTCCAAGATATTTTGAAAGAAATTTCCAAAAATCCCGGAACTTTAGTTCTAAACTTTCAATTTATATTTATTTTATTTACAATCTCATTTTTCAACCAATATTTATAAATTTAACTACCTAACAAAAAAATATTACATCCAACTATATCATTTATTGTTTTATATAAAAAACATAACAGGCAAAATTATTTCATTTACCTATATTTCAAAAAAAATATTGTGCCAGTCTGTCCTATTAAGTGTTTAGAAATCCTTAACGCTGTCACAGCGTCCCATGCACCGACCGAAATTTATAAATACAAAACGATACAAATTAACACAATACAAAAACCTTTTATAAAACTAATAAATACGCTTTCTTATATATATACACTCAGCAACCCATTCTGGGGTATTACTATCCTATTTCTAAAGAGTCAAACCGCACAAAGCTAAGGTTATCGCTAAACCGAAGTTATGATACTAACTTTAACGACCTACATTTTGGGATGGTTTAAATTGACGATAAATCTCACATGTCAGACTCAAACCATTCAAAGTGGCAGATTGTTATGGGGAAAATAAGAAAAACAAGAGAAAGAAATAAAACAAATACAGAATCTCGCAGTGGAATGACAACATATAATAATCAAATACAGTTCATGAAGCTGTTTTATAAATACATTTGATTATTCTTTTACTACACAAAATCAGAGTTACATATAACATGAACAAATAAATAAATGCAGCGGAACAACATGGTGCAGTGGAATACATATAATTAGTAATAATAGTACAAAGTCTTCGTCTTCATCCTCTAAAAAGCAGTCTTCGATAAACAGAAAAGCTCAGATTAACCCGAGCGAATTGAAAAGACAAAACACACGAGTCGGAACTAAAAGATCTTATGTAAGTTAAATCAACAGTGAAAATATGAGTGTAACGGTGTCCGAGATGTTTACGGGGTTTGACATCTCCTATCCAGTGTCTAACGTGAGTGTAGTAACATAAGAGATGTTCAGGATTTCCATCTCCTAAGGATCCGTTATACTATCTACTATGTAGTATTATACGCTATTATAATAGTGTCTACAATAAAGTAAAGTATTAAAATAGCGTTAAGGCGTTATTTATATCCCCTTTAACACATTTTATATAATGTCGTAGTCTATAAAGATACTGTAAACTCCTCCCGTGGATGGGCTATCAAGGAGCACTCTATAGGTATAATAGAAAACAAACTCGTAGAAGGCGCGATAGGGCATGTGACACGGCACTCGAGGCAATGCCAGGGCAGATATACCAATTGCGGATCTGGACTGGTGGTAATGCATAGCAGCTACTACCATCCACCTTGGAACACACTCCCATAATTAAAATCAAGGGTGGCCACCAAATTAGTCACAAAGTAATAGAATGGTATCGAAGAAATGTGCCCGATGAGAGGAATGACCTCACTTGGCCCGACATGGCTCCTGTTTTAGCCACATCAAGTTGACTCACGGGAGTCAGGGTCACATAAATACCTTATACAAAATCGTTCGCCAAACCATCCTACTTTATTTCTGGAATCTCCACCATGCATATAGCCGTTAAAGTGGTTTTCGGTATTGGCAGAAAGTATGGCAATATTCGATCCCGGTCTCTTTAACAACCAAACGCTTATTTCATATCGGTTGGTTCTTTTACATTTCCATAGCCAGTTCATAATTAATATCAAAATATCATATTCGATTTCAAACCATATCTCTTTCGATATCCTATTCACTTTCAAAACTATATTCACTTTTAAAATCACATTCACTTTCAAAACTATATTCACTTTCAAAATCATATTCGCTTGTGAATTCATTGGTAAGATAGATTTATTAAATCCTCATTCCAAAATCATCATACTTGCTCAAATATGTCATCTCACAAAAGGGTATCAATTCCAAATTCCAACTTAGGTTGTATCATCATCAAAGATTTAAACATAAATACTTCAACATTATACACAATATGAAATTTTAGAAAATAGTTTAGATAGTCATAAATAGTTTTAATAGTTTTAAAAAAATAGTTTAAAATAGATTAAGATAGATTAAAATAGTTTAAGTTGTAAAAATAGTTTAAATAGATTTAAATTTGATTTAATTAGATTTAAAATGGTTTAAATAGATTAAATATAGAACAAATACATTTAAATAATATTAAGTTGATTTTAAATAGATTTAAATTAAGATTTAAAATAGATTAAATAAATTAAATTAGTTTAAAATAGGTAAGATAGATAAAATTGGATTAAATAGGTTATAATAGATTAAAATGAATTAAAATAGTTTAAATTAATTAAAATAGTTAATTTAATTAAAATAGTTTAAATTGATTTCAAAGTTATTTCCAAATATTTCAATAACTCAATTCCGCTAAATTCATTTGTATTTGACACTTCAACTTTGAAATTTCAATTTAAATCCTTTGAACAATTCATTAAATCAATTCCAATTTCAGCATTAACGCTTGGATTTTCGAAAATAATTCAGTTTATATAAATCAATTTCTATTTCAAAATACTAATTAACTAAATTCAAATCTTTAAAGGAGTAAAAATCGTTTAACTTAACCAATCCAGTGTCCGTATATAATTTTCTACCCTATGGTCAAGTGATACAGATATTTATCATTTCAATACGCAATTTAAACTTTTATGGATATATATCATTTCAAACCGTAATCCCAAATTAAATAAAATCCATAAAATCGCTCGAGTCTATCATTTCAACCCATAATGATTTTTTCATAATCTATAGATCGTTCGGGTATGTATCATTTTAACCCATAGGGAACTTGCAATGTTATAACAATATAAAAATACAACGTCCAGTCATCAAATATCAACAATCAAACATTCATCACAATCATCATCCAAATTAACCGGTAAACATCAACAGATAACTGATTATCATTAACAGGTATTAAATTTGTCAATTAAATTCAATATTAAATTAAACGATGACTAAATGTGATAAAAGAAAAATTTAACTAGAATGACAATTTAAACATACCAAACATCAATCAACAAATTTCTAATCACATCATAAATTTAATTTAACTAACATAAGATATTTTAGTAATCATGAGTGGGTTAAGACACCCGCCTTTGATTTCAAATCGATTTGAAATCCAAAATAGGACCCAAATTTGAACAGTCTCAGAATTTGTCCAAACTATAGTCAAAATGTCCGGAATTTCGATACGATCGCAGTGGAGCAAACTGTGCATAAATCCGAGCTCGTATGAAAAAGTTATGCATATTAGAATGTTTGAATTTAAAGTTAAATTAAAAAAAGTAAAATAGGTTACACGTCACCTGCTCGAGCAAGCAAAACGCTAGCCTCAACCTCTCATGCTAGTGACTCTCCACTTCAGCCGCCACCTTCAGTCATCAAACACCACCTGCTCGTGCATCTACAACTCGATCAAGGACTACAAACGTACCGTGTGTCTGAAGCCACCCCCCTATGGTCGCCGCGACTGCCACCATCGCCCCAAGCGAACTCCGTCACCACCGTCTTTGACCTCCAATCGCCATGCATCTATCGACACCTTGCACAAACAAATGACACCCCGGTGACCTGCTCGACTCCACCTTCCCAACGCCGCCTCTCAATTGTCGATCGGACGACGATCCACCATTGGATCGTCCAAAACCTAAAATGGATGGATGCGGTTCATCCTCAATTTCTAGACAAACAGTGATTCAAATTGAAAAATGATTTGTACTAGTGGATTATGCTCGTCGAGAGCTTCGAATTGATGTATAATATGATAGACTTATGCGGATTTTTATTTTTGGAATTGGTTTGGAGATTGACTTGGGTTTGTATCTGCAGCCATTGGGAAGAAGAAGAAACTGATAAATGGAATAGAAAGATACATACAGAAATGACAAGTAATAAGGCTGCTAAGGTTAGAACAAAATTTATTTATATGGACTAGGCCTGATAAGAAGGAATGACTAACCGAGTAGGTTTGATTTCTAGGCGTATCGAGTCCGTATGATCAACTGACAAGTCCAATCACTACGAAACTTGAAATCCTTCCATAATTCACCTTTACAGATCCGATGAAACTGGTTTGGTCTAAATCCAAGACAGTGGTCAAAATGGCTAATTTTTACGTTAATTAAATAAATTAATATAAAATTAATCAAATCACTTTTAAATTTCAAATTTAATAACTAGCAATTTTCATCATTTTTGATTACTTGGATATTTACAATAGTTTAAAACAAATTTACATGTCAATTCAATGTAAATTATTTTCCTAACTACATTGTTTAATTCCAATTGGAATAAATACATTGTTTATTACTTTAAATCCCAATAAATCTATTTATTTGCCTTTTCATCTTGTTATTCAATCAATTGTCATCTCCTGGCTACAATTAACATTTGTTTATATCTTATTACACTAATATTTTACAGTTATCATCATAATTTTTCTTTAACGTAATATTTCATTTCTTTTAATTGCAATAGATCCAATTATTAAAATATAAATTCCAATAAATTGATCAAACTGATTTCAATATTTTATTCAACCCATCATTATCAAGGAGATATAGTTAACATTGGTTTATATCTCATTACGTTAATATTCTCCAATTTCATCTTAATTTATATTAACGTAATATTTAATTACATTTAATTGCAATTGATTTCAAATTGAATTCAACAATTAAACAAATTGGTAACAAATGACAATCGTTACCTTTACTTAATTTAATGACATTTCTAAGTTTGTTATCTATACACAAATGTCATACTACTACCACAACACTACTTTTATTCAATTACATTTATTACATATTATTTCACCAATCAACATAACGTTTAATTTATTTTATTATTTTAAATTTATAATTAATTATAACCTACAATTATTATAATTACTTGAGGTTACATTCCATTTGTCATTCATTACATTAAATTCACATTGTTAACCCTTTTTCTTTATTTACAATCAATAACCAATTTTTACTTTACAATCATTCCAATTTATTGGACATACTTTACAGTAGCTATCAATTTTCTTGAATTAACATTTTTAACATTACATTCTAGTCTTTCTTATCAGTAAACCAAAATTTTAATTTCAACCAATATTTAATCTCAAAACCTTATTTAAGTAACAATTTTTGATTATCGAAATTTACGGGTCGTTACAGCGATGTTTAGTATTTAGTCTTTACTGAATTTTAAGGATGAAATTATTTAAGGAGGGGAGCCCGTAGCACCCCTAATTATTCATAACATTATTTAGGAGATTTAATTAGATAAATTAAATAGAATATTGTAAGAATTAGAGTGATAAGGGGATTGAAATTTGAAAACAATTAGAGATCGTATTTAAATTAATTAAACGGGCGTAAAATGGCTTATATGTTAATAAATTAAAACAAGGCCTTACAAGGAAATAGCCGCATCTTATAACCCACATATCCTTTCATTTTTCACGTTCATTTCATTTCACAAAAATGAAAAATAAAATAGAGGAGTGGGCCATTTCTAAGGAAGAAAGAGAAGAGAAATTCAACTAAAAGTTAAGGATTAAAGCTAGGGGAAATTAATCACCAACAAATCTCCAATTCCTTATCATAATCACGGTGAACAATAATGTATATCATCTTTATTATTTTTTACAATCATTTGATTTTCGGGTTTAGGGTTAAACTCATTTTAATGATTTTTGTATGATGATATGCATGGCTTTCATGTGAAATTAAATTCAAATAAGAATATTTGATAAAGGATTTACACAGTTTCGAGGCTATAACCGATTGAAATGATTTTCGAACGCTATGGAAAAATTATATATACGGTCAGATATGTTCTTGGAGACGGGTTTCAATTTTTTTAATTTTCAAGCTATGGAAAATTTAATATGAATTTTCAAAGGAAAATATGTATAATTTGGTTTGAAATTTTATTTTGATTATTTCAGGAAGAATTTGGGTTTGAAATTTTAATATGTTAGATAACATGTTGAAAGTGAATTTATGTATCTTTTGGGGATTTTTCCTAAGTAACTTGCTAAGGAAATTAAATTATTTTAGAAGAACTTATTTAGATTATAGGTTTTTCTTAATAGAAGGGCTTTATGGTTAAATTTTCCTTGATTTTGATTTGTAATTATGCGGTAGTTATTTGGGAAAGAATTTGGAAAGTTAAGGCAACCAATCAATTGTTTATAACTAGGCAGGTTGGTTATAAAGCAATTACTAAAATTAGCATTAATTCATCTTTTACCCAGAAAAGTGGGTTCCGCCTCTTTCAGAAGTGCCTTTTGACTATATACTTCAGCTTCGACTCAGTCGAAACTAACCTAACCAAAACCTACTAAAGCCGAAACAAATACACATGGTATCAATGAGATTGGTATGAAGTTGATTGGTGGAAGGCGGAAGGCGGAAGGCATAGTGTCGAAAATATTGCTTCCGATGGGTTCGAAACCTTTGCGTTGTTTTCAAATGTTAAACGCATGCTTTGTTTACTAAGAGCATTCGAAGGAATTGAAACATATGCTTTCGGAAGTGGTTTTCATACTAGCTTTCGAAGAGGTTTGCCATCTTTCATTTTTAAGTAAGAGCTTTCAAATTAGTTCCTTTAATTATAAAACAATGCTTTCGAAAGAAGTGGTTCCGACCTAGTCGAAACCATGCTGTCATTCTTTTTCTTTTCGAATGTATTAAAATCATCAATGCTTTCGTAGGGTAGCCTTTGTTTTAAACTTATGCTAAGCTAGTTCCTAAACACTTTTGAAAGGGTTCGAGGGTTTCGAGGACATTAGTGTCAAAAGGGGGTTTCGATGCTGCCCTTCAACTGTTTTACTTAAATATTTTAACCTTTCTAGTGGATGGTGCCGAAGCCATCTATTTTTTCCCCAAACTCTTTTTAATGGTTTCAAAAAGGGCACTTTCACATGTATTCACTTAGACCCAATAAGATATGTTTTAAATTAAATCCAATGGTTTCAGAAGAGATGCTTTTAAATGGTTTCAAATGGGAGATACCCCAATGTTTTCCAAAGGTCTTTAATGAAGGTTTCGAATTGAAGTTGCCCAATGTTTACGAAAGGTATATTTAAGGTGTTTTGAAAAGAGGGTTTTATAGCTTTAAAAGGAGGTTGTCCAATGGTTTCGAAAGCCTAGTTTTCAAAACAAAGAATCCAATCTCAATTTTTAAAGGAAAACCATGGCATAAATAAAGGTTAAAGGGATTAACCATGTTTTATATGAAAATGATTTCAAGGATATTAAACCACAGGAGTTGGTACTATTATGTTATTATGTTGCTTCTTCATATACATGTTCACTTTAAAATAGGCTCATAACTGTATTTTGGGAAGAAAGGGCATAATAACCAGCTAGGTTAACCCTGTAGTGAATATAAATTGAATAACTCCTGAATGAGTAGAATTGCATCTAGGAAGTCAGATAGACTAAAATATAGCATGCCTAAATACTGATTAAGAAGTTGTCAGATAGACATGTTCATAGTGGGCCCATGAAAACTATGATTAAAAAAAGTTATTGGCACAGGCCAGTAAATTCATAGTAAACCCATGAAAACCATGAACAGATAGAGTTATTGGCAGGGGCCAATAGATTTGTAGTGAACCCATGAAAACTATATTCGGATTAAGTTATTGACAAGAATCAATAGGTTCCTAGTCAACTCGTGAAAACTAGGATATGATGGAAGTTATTGGGCATACCCATAGGTTCAGGAAGAACCCACGAAATAATAAAGTTATTGGTAGGGACCAATAGGTTTTTAGTGATCCCACGAAAACTATGATACTGGGCAGGGAGTCCATAAAGTTAAATCGGGTTCTTAGTAATCCCATGAAAAGTATAAAATTGGATAGGGAGACCGTAAATATTAAACAGGTTATTAGTAAGCCTATGAAAACTAATAGGTTAATAGTGACCCTAGAAACTATAAATGAGACAGCTAGTCAAAAATGAATGGGGATGGAAAATCCAAAAATTAGTTACTTGTTTGCATATCATTGTTTTGAATTATTTTAACCATTGTGGATGCAGGAGCACATTATATGGTTTTATAAAGTTTTTAGGACACTGGTGAAGGGAAAAACCCATTCCGCTAAATGGTGTGGTCTCACTAGATATCAAAATGGTTTGAGATGGTAGATTATTATTCATACCATGCTTTATGTCACTATAAGAAAAATCAATATCAATTGCAACACCTAACAGCGTTCTAAGTGAGCATGTTGTTAGATTCTTATTAAATAAGAAAAAAACCTTAATACAATGCTGTATAGTTAGCTAAAAACTTAGGCAGCTCGGCAAAACTTAAGCAGGAAATTAATTCTAAATTGCTGGCCACAAAATACTTTTCCATCTCTCTCATGTCCACAGTTCTCTCTTGTCGAACACATTTCTCCAATTCTTCACTGGTTTTTCAATCTAGAAGAAAAAATGAGAAAAATTATCTTCACCAAATACCGCTTTCAATACCTCATTAAAGCTGAAGCAATAATTTCTTCTTGGTGCAGTCTTCACCGCAAGTACCAAACCCTAGAAGACTTAAATAGGTACTTTTGGTTGTTATTTTTTTCAAATTAAAGTGAATATTTCTTGTAATCAAATCTAAGTCATTATTCTGACTAAACTTTTGTTCCTGAACTTGTGATTCGTAGAATATTTACTTCTATTTTGCTAAAATGGTAGTTATATGCATTAGTTGAAATGGTTTTTTCAGATATGGGAACTATTCATTAATTTAATTGTATTATTATCTCTCTATTTCCAAATAATGGAATAATTAGATATGCTTTTGAAGTGTGGTCTGGTGTAGATATAACCTTTTGTATTTAATTCTTATGCATAAAATTGAGGTTGTTATTCAGGTTTGTGCTATCTTGAAGTAAAAAGTTTTGTTTGGAATAAGATTTCTAGGTAAAGTTGCATAACTAAATTTTATTAAAATTATTTTCAGTACAATGTCACTAATGCAAAAAAGTAAAGAGGGAGAACACAAATTTCTTTCACTTCCAAACCATTATTCACTTATGATATTTGGTAGGGTTAGTTGAATTAATGTTTGTAGAGAATCATATTGTGTGGTATATGATGCTATTTTACGTTAATACCAACTTAATAATAGGTTTGATTAAAAAATTGTTGATTAGCTTAAAATTTCATTGTTTACATATAATAAAAGATAACTAAGTCTAATTATAATAATGACAATGAATGTTATTCATAGGATGATCAGTGAATTCTTTTATCTGGCATGACAAAGATGCAAGTTTAGCAATATACATAGGAAAACAGTTCACGCCCTCTGGACCTATTCACTGAACATAAAATTTAGCCAAGTAACTAGTTCCCTAACAAATCACTCTCAACCAATAAGTAAATATCAAACATAGTTATAATAATCTTTTTATGAATAAGTTACGGTTTCTTTTATTTGAAAATGTTATAAAGTTATACATTGTCTAAAGCATTAACTACTAAGATATTATGTCTTTAAATATTAATACCTTTCTTTTCCGTTTATATGCACGTGCTGCTTTGTTGTAACTTTTCCTTCCCAATCCTACCTTAATTTTTTATTGCCTCCCCTAACACAACTCCATTATTCCATATACATCATGCTTCAATAGAACACAATTATTCCATATGGATTATGCATTTAAAATAACATAATTTATGCTTGCTGAAGGAGTGTTGCCACATGGAACAATTTAGTGCATTGCAGTATAACACTAGTATCATAGAACTTCCATCTATACAGGTGTTGGACCGTATTGAAAAATATTTTGTGATGATGCACCAATGAAGAAACTAAGTTAACAGTGACTATTGCTTTTGTTAGATACTTGGTGTTGGGCAAATTTTCACCCAGAAGACCTCAAGACCAAGAAGCCGCAGTTTCACTCGGGCTCGCAAGCAACCTCTACTTCGTTCGATAGCCAATACCAACCTAGAAGACCATCCAATATTCTCCATGAAGAAGTTCGGTCGGCCCGAGCCTCCATTCGGTCCCTTCATTCGGCAAACCCAGCCTATAACCTCATTCGGCATAAGTTCCTGCCGAGCCAGATGATACCGCACCAGCCTCTCCAATACACTACTGAACTAGATGATGCCGGACCAGCCTCTCCAATACAATACCGAACGAGGATGATACCGGACCAATCGCCACCGATCCAAGCCACAACCGAACCACCTCCACAACCGAACCACCATGACCAAACCAATCTCCAAGCACGGCCGAATGAAGCCTCGCCGAACCAGGTGACTGCCAGTCCAGATTGTCTCAGCCCGGGCCCACCAGCAGCTATATACCTCCAAGGCCCCTGCTCCGTACCTCATTCTATAAATAGAGGGGCAGGGGTACAACAATGGCAGACAAGTTTGAGAGCTCAAGCAAGGAAGGAACTTTCAAACTACTTTCATATACTCATATACGAAGCATTGTACTTGTAATCTGAAGGAAAGAAGATAATAACATATAAAGTGGACGTAGGCACATTCTGGCCGAACCACTATAAATCCGCGTGTCATTTACATTTCAGCCCCTACTTCTTTTATATTTATATACTCATCTAAAATCATTGAAAATCACATATAATCAACTAAATAATACGACTTGGAGGTGTTTGTCCATTTTTTGTGCAAACATTTTTGGTGCTTTCACTGAGAATTGAACTCAGGCTTCAGCTTCTCCCACTCAACCTCCTTTTTAACAACATCGTTCGTTACTTAGAAATCATGCCTTCCAAACAGAGAAAGGATGTTAACAAAGGAAAGAACATCGCAACTAGCAGCCTTCCAGATCCAGCAATCACAGATCAGCCCACTTCAACAGCAGTACCAGATGAAAATCAGGAAAATCCAACTGGTCCCGCAACGGAACAACCAATCACTAGGGCAGATCTGGACAGGGTTGTGGCTGAAGTAACTAACCGCTTCACATCCCAACAAGAAACTTTGGTGGACCAACTCATGACACGCTTAAGGGATGCTGAAGAGTCCAACCGCAACACTGAATCATGGGGTGAATCCCAATCCGGAGGATCCCGGAGGCAACAAAGGTCTTCACTCTTCGAACAAGCTATCAACAGGAAAAACGATGATAGGGGCCGCGCCCGGACTCAGCCCGAATTCCGACTCGAGGAAGCCCTTGGAACCGAACCTAGCGGGGGAGGCACCAGGCGAGGGTCGGATGTAGCTGAGCCAGTCATGCTACCTAATCATAGAAACCCCGCTGAACGGAGCCGAGCTAGAACCCAGCCCGAAGTTGACCCCATGGATGTGCTCGAAACAGAACCCCACAGGGGAAGATCAAGGCAGGGGGCAACTGTAGCTGGTCCTAGCGTGCATCCAAGCAGCCAAAGACAACCACTGGATAATGCTAGAGGTGATAGACTGTACCATCCCTACAGGTCATCTGGACGAGATAGATCCCGCAGGGAAGAACCGAGCTCATTTTTGTCCGCTCCAAGTTCTGACGAGCGGATGGCACGATTATTCAGAGAATGTGTCCAACGGGAGCAAAGGGACCGGGGAATAGGCGCTAGGGTCACCAGTCCCTTTACCCGAAATATCGAAACTGCCATCACTCCCCGGGAATGGAAAATGCCAACCATGGAACCTTACAAAGGAACTTCCGACCCCATCGTACACCTGCAGAGATACACCCAGCATATGCTCATGAGTGGAGCAACAGAAGGAGTATTATGTAAATGCTTTCCGCTATTCCTATCAGATCTAGCTACCTCCTGGTTCTGCCATCTACCCCAAGGATCCATCAGCTCATGGGAGATGTTAAAAGAAAGGTTTATTAGCCAGTTCCGCATCCATGTGGAACAATCCAAGGATGCTTATTCTCTATCCAATGTCAAACAGAAATCCGGAGAGACGCTGCAACAATATCTAACACGGTTCAACGCCGCAGCGGCAGCAGTTCAAGATGCCGATGAAAAACTCACTCTAATGGCCCTCTGTAGTGGTGTACATCCAGACACCAAGTTTGCCAGAAGATTAACTAAGGAAAAACCAGCTACCTTGCCTGATTTCTTCCATGAAGCTGGAAAGTATATGAGACTTGAAGACGCTGCTACGGAGAGGCAGTCAGGGCAACAAGGCGAGATAGTTCAGGACAAGGTTCCCACTGCAGCTAAGGACGCTCGAAGAAATGAATCTAGAGACAATGCTGGGGGCAGAAAGGTTGAGAAGCGCCAATATCGACCAGGGCCAAGATTTGACTCCTACACTCCTTTGAATGAAACAATCGAAAACATCTACCTAGCCACTCAGGGCGAACTCGGATACAAGCGCCCCCCGCACAAGAAAGAATCAGATAACGCACTTAAGTCCGGAAAGTTCTGTCGCTTCCACGAATCCCACGGACATGACACCAATGAATGCCACCATCTTCGGGACTTGATCGAAGAACACATTAGAAGAAGAAGACTGGAACGTTATGTGAAAGGTCAGAACAGGACTCCAACTCCTGCCAATGAGAACTCAAAGCAACCCCTCCCAGAAGTAGGCGGAGGGAATCGCAACAATCACAACACCAGTGGCTCTAGTCAAGAGAAGATAGTAGTCCTTACCATCTCAGGAGGACCACACATTGCCGACAGAAGTTGGGCAGAGATGGAAAGGTACGGCAAGTCGCTTAGAAATGCCGAAGGATATGTTAACTCCATTACGGAGGAACGCCACCCGAAACGAAAAGAAAACAATGACATTGTATTCAGTAGGCATGATTTGGAAGGAAGACTGTACCCACATATGGATCCCATGGTCATCTCTGCCTGGTTTGGTCCAGCTAAAGTTTTTCGGATTCTAATAGACACGGGAAGCTCCGTAAATATCCTGTTCAAACATGCTTTCGACAAAATGAAATTATCAATGAAGGATGTATCCCCCTGTGACAAACCACTGCACGGTTTCACTGGAGATGCAAAAATGCCCCTCGGGCAACTTGACCTCTTCGTCGAAATAGGAAGTCATCCCCGCTCCGTTGTGCGAAAACAAACGTTCGTACTAATAGAAAACCACTCGGCTTACAACGCTTTCTTGGGAAGACCAGCCTTGTCTGACTTTCAGATTGTATTAGCCCCTTGGTGCCTGAAAATGAAATTTCCAACAGACAACGGAGTAGGAGAAGTAGAAGGAGATCAAGATGCCGCCCGAGACTGCTACGTAACTGAACTTCGCAATAACCGCAGAAAGAATAAAGGAAAAGATGCAGAGACTATTCTCTGCATGAAAAGCTTGGAGGCATAGCAACTAAAGAAAGCCCCTCCTCTTCGATACACAAGCGATCCCTTCAATGAACTAGACCCCAGGGATAAAGAGGAGGAGGCTACCGCCGAGCCTGCAGAGGCTATGGAATTCGTATCGGTAGATAAGCATGATTCAAGTAGACTATTAAAAATCGGATCTCAGCTGAAAACGGAATTGAAGGATCAACTCATTGACTTCCTCCACCACAACTTAGATGTATTTGCGTGGACCCATGCCGATATGACAGGAATCTCCCCAGACATAGCATGCCACATGTTGAACATCGATCCCACCAAGGTACCAGTAAAGCAGAAAAAGAGGAGCATGGGGGCAGAGCGATCAGCAGCCCTTGATGAGGAAGTAAAAAATCTACTTGCTAATGGCTTCATACGGGAAGCCATCTACCCAGAATGGATCGCTAACCCGGTGCTAGTAAAAAAGGCCAATGGAAAGTGGCGAACATGTATTGACTTCTCCAATCTGAATGACGCTTGCCCGAAAGACTGCTTCCCACTTCCCCGAATTGACCAACTCGTAGACAGCACAGCTGGGCACGAACTCCTATCTTTTATGGATGCATACTCCGGATATAACCAGATCCCCATGCACGCTCCCGATCAGGACCACACTAGCTTCATCACCGACCGCGGATTATATTGTTACAAAGTCATGCCTTTTGGACTCAAAAATGCTGGAGCTACCTATCAACGCCTCGTCAACAAAATGTTCGCAGGACTGATAGGACGAACTATGGAAGTATATGTGGATGACATGTTGGTAAAGTCCAGGAAAGCCAACGACCATGTAAGCCATCTGGACGATATGTTTCAGGTACTTCGCCGGTATGGAATGAAGCTGAATCCTCTAAAGTGCTCCTTCGGAGTTTCATCGGGAAAATTCTTAGGATTCATCGTCCACGCCAGAGGAATCGAAGCAAACCCTGAACAAATCCGGGCTTTAAAAGAAATAAGGATACCTTCCACTCGAAAAGAAATGCAGAGCCTAAACGGAAAGGTGGCCGCCCTAAGCAGATTCATTTCCAAGGCAACTGACAAGTGTGTCCCTTTCTTCGAAGCACTCAAGAAAGACAAAGGGAGGTTCGAGTGGACCGACGAATGCTTAAAAGCCTTCCTCAACCTAATCGAACACCTTCAGAGACCACCAGTACTTTCAACTCCAAATGAAGGTGAAGTGTTATACCTATACCTCGCTGTATCATCTCATGCTCTAAGCGCCGCCTTGGTAAGAGAAGAAGACCGCACACAACGCCCGGTTTACTTTGTAAGCAAGAGATTTACAGGGGCAGAAGCCAGATATCCTAAACTTGAGAAGTTAGCATATTGTTTATTGATCGCGTCACGGAAACTGCGACACTACTTCCAGTCTCACTCCATCAGGGTTCTAACCGATCAACCACTAAGACAAGTGCTCCATCGTCCTGACACTTCTGGGCGACTCCTCAAATGGTGTATCGAACTAAGTCAGTATGATATCACCTACCATCCCCGCACCGCTATCAAAGGACAAGCCATGGCTGATTTCATTGCCGAATTCACTACCAACGAATGCAAGGAACAATCCGAAGTAGCAAAAAACATCAAATGGAACCTCTTTGTAGACGGAGCATCAAATGAACAAGGCTCGGGGGCAGGTATTGTGATCGTCACCCCCAGGGGAAGAAAGTTGTACTATGCATTAAGATTGGAGTTCACGGCCACTAACAACGATGCTGAATATGAAGCAGTAATAGCGGGATTGGAACTGGCCCTAGAAATTGGAATCAATTCCTTATGTATTCATAGTGATTCTCAGCTTATCGTAAACCAGGTACTAGGAGAATTCCAGACTCGAGGAGAACGACTCACAGCATACCTAAAAAAAACCAGACTGCTGCTCGATCGATTGGACCATTATCTAATCAAACACATTCCTCGAGAAGAAAACCAAGAGGCAGATGAACTTGCAAAGCAAGCTAGTATGAAGGACAGCACCATTTCCGGAGCACTAGCAATCTCAAGGCAGCTTGCCCCGAGTTTCGAACAAGCGAATCTGATAACTGCAATCGAAGAAGGAACCTGGATGACTCCTATCCGGAAATATTTGCAAGATGGCATACTACCCGACAGGCGTGACGAAGCTAAGAAGATCTTGAGGAAAGTTCCCTACTACACAATACAAGAAGGCATCCTCTACCGGCGTGGCTTCTCTAGCCCCCTATTAAGATGCGTCGCCGGAAGGGAAGCCAAGGAGATATTAACAAACATCCATCAGGGAGGATGCAGAGATCACACTGGAGGACAGACTTTGGCAAGAAAGATACTCCGATATGGATATTACTGGCCCACACTAAACAAAGATGCCCTAGACTTCGTTAAGAAATGCGACAGATGTCAGAAGTTCGCCAAGATCCCTCGACTGCCCACAAACGAAATTACTCAAATGACCAGCCCTTGGCCCTTTGCTGTATGGGGAATTGACTTAATTGGCGAACTGCCAACGGGCCGAGGCGGAGCCAAATATGCTATAGTGGCAGCCGATTATTTCACCAAATGGGTGGAAGCGGAACCTTTAAATAAAATATCTTCAGCAAAAGTTATCAACTTCTTGGTCAAAAACATTCTGTGCAGGTATGGAGTCCCCCTCAAGATCGTATCAGACAACGGACTCCAATTTGACAGCGAAGAATTTGCCGACTGGTGCCAAGAGCATGGAATTCATAAAAGCTTCTCATCAGTAGCTTACCCTCAGGCAAACGGACAAGTTGAAGCTGTCAACAAAATTCTCAAAACCCTAATCAAGAAGAAACTTGAAAAGTCAAAAGGCGCTTGGGTGGACGAACTTCCTACGGCACTATGGGCATACCGCACATCTTTCAGAACATCAACGGGACATACTCCTTTCTCTTTGGCATATGGATCGGAGGCAATGCTCCCAGTTGAGACTATTGTGCCTTCCCACCGTAGGATCCACTACAACCCATAAGAAAACGAAGAACTCCTCCTCATGTCTTTGGAACTGATTGAGGAAAGGAGAAACGATGCAGCTCTCAAAGCAGCAGCTCACAAACAAAAAGTGGCAGCACTATACAATTCCAAAGTCAAGCATCGCAGCTTACAAGAAGGAGATCTTGTCCTCAGGCGAATCTTTCCGCGCCCCGGGGCACTGGACCCCATCTGGGACGGACCATATGTAATTCACAAAGATCTCCACAACGGAGCTTACATTTTGTCAACAGTGGACGGAGAGGTGTTCCAGAGGGCATGGAACATCCGACACCTCCGTCGATACTTTTCTTAACTTGTACTGCCCATATGAAGTGAATTAACAAAGAGAATCAGTGGACGTAGGCATTTTCGTGCCGAACCACTTTAAAAAATCTTGTCTCTTTTTAACTTGTTCCTTTATGTCTTGGCTACTTGTTAAGTTTCATCCCTTTCTGTTGAACAAAATCCTATGGCATCTCCACTCAAGACGCACCGCGGCCTCATCTGGACTAGGCCTAACAGGTACGCTACGATTCTATGCACTCGCCAATGAGACTCTTTTGCTCCAGCATCCCTCTGCTGCGGGTTAACTCATTGCGCGCCTGCCCTCAAAGCCAACTGTAATGAGCCGATTATAAGTCATCATAAAGGCCGACTATAGCCGATGGCAGCTCATTACGGCGTTCGGCTCGTCGGTAACTGTGAACCTACTTTAAGCCCCAACATAAGGTGTGGCCAGCCAGGGGTAGTTCACGGCCAACGGCACCCACGCTAGCCGGCCACGGTAAATCGAATAATACCCACGATTACGGACCATAATGGTTCGGGTAGTTACCGTGCGCGATCTCGGCTCCGATGTGTCTTAAGTGCGGCTGTGGTAAAAAAGAAAACTCCCCGCGGAGGCGTAAGATGGGTGACAAATGTCTCCAAGACCCACAGCTAGGGAAAGTGACTACAAAACCCGTTTGCCACGAACTTAAGCACATCGACGGCCTTCCGTGACTGGAAGTTTTACTTTTACTATATTTCCATTTCATTTAAATATTTTTCTCCTATCCTGTATAACAAACTCTAAAGTACAGGAAACCAAATAGGAAGCATTCACTCATGAGGCTCTAAGCCTGCGTACTGGGTGGCAGGGCGCTCAGCTATACCCGTAAACAGTTACACAAGACACTCAAAGCTACCGCCTGCGAATAAAACATAAAGGGCGGTACTCTCTTCTCTTGTACATAAATGCGTAACTATAGCTTATTCATACACTGACATTGCAAAACGTGAAGTTATATTTCAAGCAAAAACTTAACATCAAACACAACTAGAATCACAGGCATATACATAATTATACTTCTCACACGGCACATAAAGATAGCAACAACATTCAAACATGACAAAATCAGCTTATATTATGAGATCACACGAAGTTATTCTTTGCAAATAATTTTATTACAGTTGCATGTCAAAGACTAACATAAACAGTGATAAAAAAGAAACAAAAAGATGGCAGATGCATCCACACTCCATCACCAACTCCCCCAGCCTACTTAGCCGCAGGATCAGAGCCCCCAGCATGTGGATCTGAAGTCCCACCTGTCCAGATCAGAAGAGGAATTCATTAAACGAACGATCAAGTTATGAAAACACGGAAAGAAAAGAAAGGGAAAAGAATAACTCACCAGCATCCGCCGCTTGATCCTCATCATCCAACTGCACGCCCGCTTCCTCTGCAGCGAGCAGCCGCATCCCCTCTTTCACCGCCGCTTGCTCCTCCTTTGAGAACTGAGCAGTAACCGCACTCAAGTTGAAAGCCTCTCCGCCTTCCTTACCCGCGTTCACCCTGGCCTCCTCTAAAGCCTGGAGATACACCTTGGCCATGACCCGAGGGTAATCGTCCATCCAAGACAAGCCGCCCTCCTTCCAAGTGTGGAAGTACATATCCTGCAGCATCTCATCCATCATCCCCTCGTTTTCCTCAAACTCCCTCACCCGGGCCTCGGAAGCTTGCAACTTGGCGACGGCGACGTCCCTCTCCGACTGGTATCTCAAGCAGTCAGCCTGGAGTGACCTCCTCATTTCCTCTTCCTTCAACCTGAGGGACCTCCTCATCTCCTCCATCTCCTCCTTCAACTCGGCCTGAGCCATCTCCGCAGCCTCGAGCCTCCCTGACAACTCCTCTACCCGCTCGAGATCCGCATTTCGAACCTCATCCACCGTTGCGATAGCTATGTTAATCCGCTCCCTGCAAGCGACCTCCATCTTCCGTAATTCCGCCCTACTGGCCTTCTCCATGGTCTCTTTCAGACGCTTGGAGGCTTCCTCATGCTGGGAAATCTGGATGGCTTGGTCGGCGAGCTGCTTGGCCTGATCGGCAACCTTTAACCTCAACCGAATGTTAGCACTCCCGATCTCTTCCCCGGCCTTGACCAACTTAGCATGATGCTCCATTAACTTCTTGGTCTCTGCGGCCACCCGGTCGATATTAGCCTTGGCCTCATCCCCCATGGTGACTACCCGTGTAGTAAGTAAATCAAGATCTAAAGATTTGGCCTCGTCCAGCACCCTTACCATGGGGTTGCGGGGAAGGAGGTGTTCGCCCGTGGTCTCATCGAATGAAATGTCCCGAAAGCTTGGGTCTAAATCAGGATGGCCAGCAAAAGGGTCACGAGGCACGGGGCGAGGCGCATCGGGACGCCTTATATGAATGACAGTAGGACTCTTGGAAGGAGGAGGAGGGGGGCCGGGCTCCGTGCTCTCCTCCGTAGTATCACGAGGAGGCTGAGTAGGAGGCTGCGAACCAGGGGACGACTCAAATAAGGAACGGCTCCGCTTCCTTTTCTGAATGCCCTCTTCGATGACCCCAAGAAGAGGGCGGTACTTGACTACGTCCCCAGTGCGATCAGTAGAAGGTTTCGCAGAAGCTCTCCTCGACTTAAATTGTTCAAGGCGATGTCGAACATCCGACGTTTTAACTGCCTGGCCTGCCCCTGGAATAAAGAACAAGTGTTACGAACATACAATAATCCGCAATTCAAAAAATGTGCTAAGTTAAAAAGAAAGAAAAGTGAGGAGACACATCTATTATACAAACCCGGCGGAGGAGTGGGAAACTGCAATAAGTCCTGGATCTCATTCCAGGACGGAAGTGAACCGTAAAAAATTTCTAAGTCCCTATCGAAAATGGAATCGGCAGAAGACAAAAGTTCACCTTGCGTCGCCGGAGTCACCCTAGCTGAAGCCACAGCTTTGCCGGTTTCCTTTGCCTTCTCCGTTTCTTTCTCCTTTTCCTTCTCCGTTTCCGACTCTCCCTCCGACTCCCCAAAGGCCCGACGGAGAGCCTCATCCAGTTCGAGGTCTTGCTCAGAGGTTAGAGCGGCAACACCACTACCACCTTGACCGTCGCCATCTCCTCCACCCTCCGACCCTTCTCCAACTTCGCCTCCTTCCTCCTCTTCCACACCTTCCTCCTCCGGGACAGTCGGGCAAGTACTTGGAGAAGGGCCATCGGACTTCTTCAGTTTCTTCCCCCCGACCACGGGACGCTCTGCGAAAGGCTCCCTCTTACCGCTCTTTACCTTATCCCCCTCCTTAGCTTTAGCAGCCTTCTCCTCAGCCGTGTCTCTTTGCTTAACCACGGACTGGTGCGGTAAGATCAAATTATACTCCAAGAGGGTTGCGTTCCTGATCAAGAAGGAGGCCGACCGGTCCCGTGCCGGAATAGCCTTTAGTTCAGCAGCCATTCGCACCAAGGAATCATCCTCCACAACTGCAATACCACCTGTCGCTAGCCAGAAATAGAAGCATGTCAGAAAAAACACTACAGTCAAAACATGGAAAATATAAATGAAATCCATCTTACAGCCGGAAGTGAAAAGGCGGAAAGAAACAGCATCGTCCTTGATGAAGAACCACTCTTTCTTGAACATGGTAAACTTGGAATATAGGTCCAGGACTGGTTTGAAGGGCACGGCCGCTTCCAGACTAATATACGGAGACCCCTTCTTATAGCCTCTCAGGTTGTACAAGTATCGAATTTCCCGGTTAGAAGGAGGACGCCCGTACCTCCTCTGGAAGATAACAAAGAGGCTCACCAGGATGGCATAAGAATTAGGCTGAAGCTGGAAGGGAGCCACCTTCAAATATGTGGTGAAGCTAATTATCCAAGCGTTGATAGGGGGATAGCGCCGCATATGCAATGGTATCTGCTAAAAGCGAAGTAGCCCTCGGAAGGATTATATGGCATCACTCCATCTCCCGGCAGCAGCATAAGAGCCCTATCTATCCCGAAGGAACGGGATATGACGTCAAGTTGCTCCTCCTTTAGGGAGCTAGGAAAGCAATCCGGGGGAGAGACCAAAAGTTCCTGTGGACCATATCCGTCCACTAGAGACCTCGGAATAGGTCGGTGTTGCCCGGATCCTGGTTGGACTGGGGGCAAGGAAGAAGAAGGCTCTCCCGTGCCTCTAGACTTCTTTCTATCCGATCGTGTTTCCGCTTTGCGAGACATTTTCTGCAACACAGGGAAAGCAAGGCATTAGAACAGGGAACATAGAAAAGTAAACAAACAAGTGCGTGCAAGTGTGGGATTTCATTCGCAAACTAAAGTTTTCAAGGTCATCATGTTCATTCGGTTTCCATCCCATTCGGTCATCATGTTCATTCGGTTTCCATCTCATTCAGTCATCAAGTTCATTCGGTCATCATGTTCATTCGGTGGTACTGTATCAAGGGCATTCGGTACGCAAGGCATTCGGCCCTAAGGCCTAAGTCTCATTCGGTAAAGCAAAGCTCCTCGTATGTATTCGGCAAGTCAAAATCATCCGGTAATAAAAGTCATTCGGCACATGAGTACATACCTGGTTCGGAAATAGCTTGATTCGGCAGAGTCTTTGATTCGGTATAGTATTGGTTCGGCGCCTGTTGATTCGGTGAAGAAAAACAAGGGGGGTACGGCCTCTATATATAGGCGAACTCACAACCACCGAACCAAACAATTCGCCCAACCGGACCAATAATACCGGACCACCAGAAGCCGAATGGGAATAGCCGGACCAACCAAGAACCGAATGAAACTCTCTCTCTACAGACCAAGACCAGGAACTAGTGGCGTGCAAAGCGCCTCCCTCAGATAAGTACCGAACTCCAGAACTAACTAACAAAATAAGATTATGATAGCGATGAATAAGTCGTAAAATCCTCACCGACGTGGATTAAATCGTTTACACGTGTACGCGACCTCGAATGGTCCATAGGCACGCTCTGAATGGTTATTAACCCTACCATCGTGGAAATTTACACTTTGACACGCATTTTTAAGCCCATCGGTCATATGGATATTTGATAATTATGAAATGGCTAAGCTACTTACACATGTACGGGGTTGCGAACGATCCCTAGGCATGCTCTGAGCTGGCAATAAACCATCTTCACAAACATAAACCGGGCATCGACGATGCCGAGCCCCTTCGGGGCTCACTCTCTCGTCCTGAACGGCACAGTTCACTTCATCTCGAATATTTCGATCATGAACGGCCGTTATTCGAAATCACACTAAAACTGTAAATTCCTTTGCAGGACATTAACAGAATACGAACGTCCAATCGCTGGCGTTACAAAGCCAATCTTCCTGCCACAAGAAAAACAAAGCGCGACACATGCAAGCACGTGCCCCACTTTGGGGGGCAAATGTTGGGCGAATTTTCACCCAGAAGACCTCAAGACCAAGAAGCCGCAGTTTCACTCGGGCTCGCAAGCAACCTCTACTTCGTTCGATAGCCAATACCAACCTAGAAGACCATCCAATATTCTCCATGAAGAAGTTCGGTCGGCCCGAGCCTCCATTCGGTCCCTTCATTCGGCAAACCCAGCCTATAACCTCATTCGGCATAAGTTCCTGCCGAGCCAGATGATACCGGACCAGCCTCTCCAATACACTACCGAACTAGACGATGCCGGACCAGCCTCTCCAATACAATACCGAACGAGGATGATACCGGACCAATCGCCACCGATCCAAGCCACAACCGAACCACCTCCACAACCGAACCACCATGACCAAACCAATCTCCAAGCACGGCCGAATGAAGCCTCGCCGAACCAGGTGACTGCCAGTCCAGATTGTCTCAGCCCGGGCCCACCAGCAGCTATATACCTCCAAGGCCCCTGCTCCCTACCTCATTCTATAAATAGAGGGGCAGGGGTACAACAATGGCAGACAAGTTTGAGAGCTCAAGCAAGGAAGGAACTTTCAAACTACTTTCATATACTCATATACGAAGCATTGTACTTGTAATCTGAAGGAAAGAAGATAATAACATATAAAGTGGACGTAGGCACATTCTGGACGAACCACTATAAATCCGCGTGTCATTTACATTTCAGCCCCTACTTCTTTTATATTTATATACTCATCTAAAATCATTGAAAATCACATATAATCAACTAAATAATACGACTTGGAGGTGTTTGTCCATTTTTTGTGCAAACACTTGGAAGAGCAGCAACTGTTGGTGCACTTGTGAAGAGAGGAGAAGAAAAAGGGTATGTAAAAATATCACTTAGAGGGTTTACAGCAGATGAGAAGATTATAATTCAGAGGAAAATTGACGTTCATAACAAATCTGACTGGACATTCAACGGTAATTTTGTAATATTTATATTTTGAAGTTTAGAATACTTTTATGTTATGACTGTAAATTTGTTAATGCCAGTTACTTTTCCTAAATTCCTAGAGCCTGATTTGAAAGTTTATAAGGATATTTTAAGACCGAATAAAAATAACAATGGTTCATTTGGGATAATAACCTTATTTGATGTCAAGGATGCTATTTTTTTGTACTTTAGTTGCCTTTCCTAATTGAAATAATATCTAGGATTCTAGATGTAATATTCTAATGCTTAGGATTTCTTAAGTGGTAGGTTTATCACAATTTTTGTATAGACTAGCGATCTAATTCTAAGTTCTACTGTTATATGTTTGACACAGTTAACTTCATTTTAGTGTATAGAGCTACATTTAAATTATGCGTCAAGACTATCAGATGTGTATTAATCATGTCTGATAGTAATTCCATTTGTCAATATATGATTGTTACCTGGCACTTTGGCTCAACTACAAGATGATAGTTGCATATGTGATAGTTGACACCATATAAGATCCTGATCAAGGAAAGGCTAGTTGGGTAAAGGGTTTGGTGCATTCGATGTATGGCGGCGTTTCTGTATAGCTCGGTCAAAAGGAGGGGACGCCTCGTTCGGTCTGAGTTGGTCATAACACCTCGTTCGACCATTATGGTTCAACATATCCTCGTTCGGCTCTGCTAAAATGTCGTTTGGCCTGGAAGGAAGACTCCTCGTTGGGCCTGGAAGGCAGACCCATCGTTCGGCTTGGAAGGTACACTCGCCGCTCGACCATGAAGGAAAGGCTATGTGGCTCGGTATGTTTGGTCAGGATGTGGTTCGGTCGATATGTCCAAGAGGTGTCGTTCAGGAAGAGCAGTTTGGTCAAGATGCAGTTCGATCGAGATGTCCTAGGAAGGATCGTTCGGCAAGCACCGCTCGGTAAAGCATCGCTTGACTACCTTTGTTCGACCAACGTCGCTTGGTAACTACCATTCGATATGCTAGCTCGGTGCATAGAAGTCACCTACTGTGGGCTGAGAAACCTTGTTCCTGGGCCCGTGAGGAAAGTCCAGCCTATCTTTGAATATAGATAGAGGGGCAGGGGCATAGTGTAAAGGGACCTTTTTTCTAGAACACTGGGGAGACTCTGCCATTTTCAAGACTCATCTATTTTTGATTCAAACTTGTAATCATGTCACTGGTGTACGGATTGTATCTTTACTCAATAGATTGAAAAAGCAATAAAGATTAAAATCAAAGTGGACGTAGGCAGTTACGCCGAACCACTATAAATCTAATGTTCTTGTTTCTTACAGTTATTATTGCATTCTACCGTGTAATTCCTCAGTTTAACTTACTCTCTTCATTAATCTCTCTACATAACTCTACTCAAGGGTGTTAGTGACCAATTTTAGTACTAACAATGATTAAATAGATCACTTGGAGCATCATCAGGTTCAATTTTGGTTGTAATTTGACAAATCGATAGTAATCCAAGTTAATAATTTGACTCAGGTAAGAGACAGATTTTGCATTTTTTTATAAATTGCACATGTGAAATTATTCCATAGTCTCTTTCTTGCTGGAAACTCTTTCCAGTTTATGCCACCTGGTAATTAGAAACATAAAATCTACAATCATTGTTTAATGGCTTTGTAATAAATTATTACACTTATTAACATAGCAATAGTCAAATGGTTAACATAGCAAGCATAAAAGGAACCATCACAAATCCTGCTAGTGTTTCAATCTTCAAGCATAGGAAAGTCTTCGCACTCAGGTATTTCGTGAATTCCACCCTTCAAATTTTTATGTTGTTAAGTCTTCATTGATCGCTTCCTTCAACTGTTGGCTCAGGTCGCATAATGTTATACCCACTAGCTACTCTTTGAGCATGCATGTGTATCCTGCATTCATTACTCTTACCCATACCATACAAACACTCTTTTTGAGTCTCCACTATGCATCAGATCTTAACACATCCATTCTAGTCTTTCTCTGTACCCACACAGAAATTATTGCATAGTATTGGACCAAACTCTATGAACATCGAGCTGAACCAAACTTTACATTTTGTATGAGAATGAAGTAAGATGCATATATTGTTATATATAGAAATGGACCATAGTGTTGTAAGAATTAACAGAACTATAGTGATATCACACTACAAGGAAAGTTTAATTTCTTAGCAATAGCAAACAACATTTATGAATGGTCGCACTTAGAACCATATATTTTGGTGCTATGTTCCCTAATTTCCTAACCCTAACGCATGAGATTCGCTTACATTTCACTTTCCCTTCCTTCATTTTCAAGTATTAGTAAATAAAATTCCCAAAAATTTTAAATTACCGATCCAAACAAAACCAAAAAACTTTCCAATCTTCCTCTGAACTAAATTGTCATCGCCTATAGCTCATCGGTGGAAGCGAATCGACGCCTTCATTCTCGTCCTCATTGTAGTCGATTGGCTTCCTTCATAGTCGTTCTTGTTGTAGTCGATAGGAAACCATCATCGTAAGGAGCCAGTAGCCATCATCATCGAAGTTTCAGAGTAAGATTAGTTTCAAGTTGATTGCAAATACGATCGTGCTACTTAGTTCTTAATTTTTAGTTCCATCTTTTTATAGGATACTATTCTAGGAAAAGTTAAATTGACTCTTGCAAAACTATTATGTAGATTAACCTACAATCCAGTTGACTTTTGGAAAAGTAGAAATCCAATAAAAGAAAATCTACAAATCCTCAAAACTACAAAGTTGCATTTTATTTATCCTAATGATTGGAAAAATAAAAAGGAATATTGTTTTCAACCGTTATAAATATTGATTTATCAAAAAAAAGTATGGAAACCAGAACTCCAGTTAAACCCACTTCATAAAATGAAATGGTAACTATCAAAAATTAATGATATACTTCTTTCATAGAGTTATTCTTTAGTATTGTATTCTTATTTCGATTACGAAAAGAAGTATATATTGATTCTCGATGATTTGATTTGTTCACAATTGTTATTTTTAGAAGTAGTATGGTTTATGTAGTACAAAATCCAGCACACATTGGAAATTGAGTCAAAAAGTGTGCGAAAGCAACTTCAAAAATTAATGGAAATCATATTTAACTTCTATGTTAAATAACCACATAAATACGATCATAATATCAGTCCTGCATTACCCGTTTTCATGGAAGTTGCATAAACACTTATCAAAAAGTGTACGAGCTTCAATGCAAGTGCTATTTAATTGGTATAAAAAAATCTATTTTTAACAACTTGTACATCTAATAGCATCAATGTAAAAAAAATTAATATCCAATTTGTATTATAATATTTATACCAAAGATATTCAGAATAATGGTTTGAAAAGCTCTCCATCTACCACCAATTAAGTATGCTACTTTGGATGATTTGCATCAATATACATTTAGAAAATAGGTTTTTATATTAACAATTGCTATGACTTTGGTGGTATACAAATTTTTATTGCATAGCTTATGGAGTTCATAACTTTAACACTTCAGTTTTGTAATATCTTTAGTTATAATAATGATTACTGGTCACTGAAGTGATGCATTCTCTGTGTGCTCATCATTTCTATGCCTCTACTTTAGTTTTATTTATTATGGTTATTATTTTTTGTTTTTTCTTATTAAAAACCACACAAATCATATAATTTATTCATTTAATCCAATTCCCGTAAAGTGCATTTATAAATGCACTTTTAAGACTCCTACTATATAATCATCATGGTTCTCATGAAACAATTAACTGGTAGAATACTTTTTAAAGCATGTCAGCTTGAAATATACTAATTTTAGATTCTTTAGAATAACTGTATGTATAATGTATGTATTTATGTATTTGTATATGTCTTATTTAACTCGTACATATAATATCCAAATGTTTCTAAAATGACTGCATTTGCTAATTCTTATCCTTACAACTAATAAATAAAATTCGTTGAATTAATTTACTAGGCGTCTTTTTGAAATTTCGAAAATGCCCTTGCTTTCCGTTTACAATAATATAAACAGTCCGTTTGCGAAGCACGGGCCAATTCTAGTATAAAGAATGACTAAGATTATGTTTGCTCCAAGCAGCATGGCACCCAATTATTTTAACAAGAAATAAGCATGTTTGAATCAAAAATTAATTTAGCGACCTCACTGCAATTGTGGGAGGAAGAAACAAAAGCAAAGAAAGCAAAATGCAGGGACTTAGAACCCTACCCACAATTGGTTGGATCTTGCTGTGGAGGAGTATATTTTTTAATTTCCTGACTAATCATGATAAGTTCATTCACTTCCTTTCACTGATATAACATTTTTGAGTTGACTATATTCAGAATATATGTCAGGTCCTAACTATTTCAAAATATGATCTACATGGTTTTTTTATTATAACAAAGTTTTGTATTTTCTACATTGCTACTTACATTAGATTATATTCTTATATAGAATATTAACCCTGTACTACATATATTTTTTGTCGACTAACATACACATATAAAGAAAATTTGGCCATTATTCTTGAATTCAAGTTAGCATTACCTAACAAGAAAAGACAGATGAATTGTCTCGGTACATCAACTTTTAAACAGAAAGATGGAATTAATTTCATTATACAAAAAAATGATGGTAATAACAATCTTGATACTATTATAAATGCTTTGAGTTATTTTAATGCTGCTCTTAAGTTGTTTTTCTTAGCAAGCCAACTCTCAGTTTTCGGCTAGAAAAAACTCATAAATAGTAATAATATTAACCGTTATACACTTATCATTTAAAAAGGCAATCAATTCACTTTGGTTTTTGTATTCAGATTTTTCTTACGTGAATTATTTTGAATCATCATCGACTAAAAAGGAACTGATCAAAGAATACAACTGAGTGTAAACGCTTGTTATATTTTTATTTATTTGACAATTTTTTTATTTATGATATTTTAATATAGAGGTGATTGTTAATATCAAGGAGTACAACTTGACAGTTACTGTTATGGTTTGATCTGTTAATACATGTAAAGAAATCATGCTTTATCTTTTTGTAGATTTTAACGTTCTACGTATTTTTAAACCTTTCTTCCATTTCCATTCATTTTCCAAATCACACACATTTTAACATTTGTGAAAAATATAGAATATATAGTTGGTCACCTTACAAAAGGGCTATCTCATAAACTATTTGAAATTTTAAGTAAGGATAAATTTTAGTATTAGCTTTGAGAATAAAAACTTTTATTCTAATTTTTGATAATTGTTGGAAATTTACTAAAAATCATATTTGGCTTTCATTATATCATCTGTTTCTTTTCTAAACAAAAAAAATCATTTTACTTGAATCACGATATCCATTACATTTTATTGACTTGTTTATTTTATTGTATTCAGCGATAAAATATTAATAGTTCTTTGATATTTTTCCTTGCATTAAAAATATATTAATAAATTTGACAGTGGATTGCTAATTGTTAATTAAGTGGTTTTATATGGGAAGGAATGCACTTCTCGAGAAAATAATAAATTACAACGTGTATAATAATTCTGTAAATTTAGTTTGCAATCATTGAGTAATTATTTGACCGAGTTTTTGTTTCCTTAATCCAGTGTATAGTATTTTCGCCCATGAAAAGGTATTTTTAATAATAAGAATTCTTTTTGGAAAATTTCATATTAGTTACCTTTTAATCTATTATTTTTAAACATCGAACCCTTTTATGTGCAAAGAAATATAAAAGTATATAACAAACATTACCTATTTTCATAAATCGATAGTAAACTAAGAAATTTATAATGGGTGTAGAATACGCTTGCTCGTAGTTGATTCATGCAACCTATCAATATGCATTTAGCTTATTGGGCTTTTACCATGACATGAAAAATTCATATGATATTAAAAGAGAAACATCATTACCTAACAATGTATGGGGTCTATCTTTTGTCTAGATGTGCATATTTATTCTTCCACTATTCAGTATTGTTCTCTAATCTTTTATTTAATGTTGCAAGTCCTTTGAAAACATTAAATCAACTGAGAAAAACAAACTTTGCGTGTTATGTATTTCATTGATAGTCTTGAAACAACCAAATAAATGAAATAATACACTTTTTTTTATTGAACATGATCAATCATATTAGGATTTCGGTACCTTTACATAGATAATTTATAGGCACGTCGTTGTCCTTTATGATGCATTATTAATGCATTTTTATATCTAGTTTGTTTATAGTTAATGTTGCATATTGCTTATTCATGTCTTAAATTTGTTTAATGGTGTGTATAGATAATACATGAGAGGTAAATGCAGTGATAAAATTGTTGAAATGTGAATACAACATAAGGCAAATTACGTATATAGCTACCCCATACAACTTATTAACAAAATAGATTAGTTTGTAAACTTATAGTCAAAACTTGGATGTTTGAGCCCAATCAATAGCTAACTAACAATTTTGTAACTGTCCTGTATTGTGCAAAACTATAAGTTGCGTGTTCGAAAGTACACTATATAGCTCAACTCATAGTTGCTGTAACGACCCACTATTTTGTGCCATTCGAATTCGACAAATATGATAATTGTCGAGCTGGAATAGTTCAAAATAATAGATTGTAAATATAGCTAAGGAACAAATGAAACCAAATACACAGAATCACAGACACAGATATCAGAATCTCACAGCGGAATATACAATACTACAGTGGTTCATGACGCCACTGGAAACTTTTACAAACAGAAATACATTGTTCAAAACTTTAATACAAATTTTTAAGCCATAATAAAACATAGTCTTCCAAAATGTCTTGAATTACAAAATAGATAAAGACGAAGAAGCTTCCAACTAGCAAGAGTGATCTAGTCCTAGCTCCAGAAAGAAAAGCTGAATCTGCAACTCAGGCTGACCCGAGCGTACAATAAAACAAAACACTCGAGTCAGGACATACATACTTATATGAGGTAAGCTAAATCAAGTGTACTGTAATGTAAAGAGCAAGTAACTCAAAGGATGCTTGGGATCGCCCATCCTCTAAGGATCCGTTAAACTATTTACTATATAGTATATTGCGCTATTACCATAGTGTCTATATTAAAATAAACTTACTTTTAAATAGCGTTAAGGGGTTACCCATATAGCCCTTAACACGTAATAGTCCCAGTAGTCCATCCAATATCGTAGCTCCTCCTGATCGGGAAGCAACTAGAGGATACCACACGGGCTACGGGAGAAAACCAAACTCGTACAAGGCTCGATATGGTAGGTGACACGGCACAACTAGGCAATGCCAGGGTAGATATACCAATTACGCTTCCGGACCGGTGGTAACGCGAAGCCGCAGCAACCGCCCACCTCGAACAACACTCCCAAATCAAAGGTGCGCGCACCAAACAATCACAAGAGTAATAGAATGGCAACCGAAGAAGTGTGTTCGATCAGAGGAGCTACCTCATTAATCCGTCGATCGCTCCTGTTTTAGCCACCTTAAGCCAACTCACGGGAGTCGGGTCCACGTATATACCTTTCAAGAAACCGTCACCACCATCCTACTTCATTCTGGAATCTCCACCGCGTACACGGTTGTCAAAGTGGTTTTCGGTATCGACAGAGAGTATGCCCATATCCGATCCCGGTCTCTTTGCCAACCAAACGTTATTATAACCCGTGGTTTTAGTTTGAGAAAATGGTATTTTTTTTTTTTATCAATATATATGTATATATTTCAAGTACCTTAAATTTTCAAATCCTTGATCCAAACATTTTCCTTGAAAAGATATCATTTCAACTTATTCAAACCAATTTGGAATTTTATTTCCTTTAACATAGAAATCAAATTTTCCTCAAAAATCTATCCAAACTCAAATTTTAGATTCTTTTATTTATTAAATTCCAAAGTTTAGCTTATTCTCAAAATTTCTATAGAATTCCAAATAAATCAAATTCATCTTCTACAGCATCAAAATGCTGTCTAAAGTTAAGAGTTTAACCTAGTCTAATTTCAAAAGATAGCATTTAAATGCTGTTGTAGATTTTTAGATTAAAAATCTATTTCTAAATATAACTTGTTATATATATATAATTTTCTAAATTTAAATCTTATTCTTTCAAAACTCCAAAAATTTTGGAACAAGTTATACTAAAATTTTATTCTATATTTATTTATTTTTAACATTTAAAACATTATAAAATTTTTACTAGAATATCCTCAATTTCTTAAAATAATTTAAAATATTTCCAGAAAATAATATATATAAACCACGGGCCTGTATAAGATTTTCTAGCCTAGGTCAAGTGGAACGGATTTATATCATTTCAATCCGATACTTAAAATTTCCGGGTTCTATCATTTCGAACCCGCAATCCCAAGATAATTTACAGCAGTTATATAAAGAGTGAATAACAATCAATCTGGCCTATCATTTCAGCCATAACAATATATATATAACAGGGAACTTGCAGTGTGATTTAAGCAGTAGATAATAACATAATATAACTGCAAATATCATATAACATATAAATAACTGATGGGGTGTAAATTTAATGGGGTTTATCATTCTATATTACACTACAGACAGACAATTAGTGAAATACAAATTTACACATACACTTGTAATAATTTACGAAATATAAATACGTATGTCTGGTGAGAAATACTCACCTGGGTGTTGCAGCAAATTCGAATTCAAAATTGAAAATTTACTGGTACCGACTGACAGAGAATAACAGTCAAATTTTTCGGGCGTCGCCTAGATTTAGATCTAGAACAATTTCAAAATATAGGAATGCGACTTAGTTTTTAGTTAACGAAGAATTAAAGATAGGAAAAGAAGTTTGACTTGCTCGACCAATATTTTTCTAAACTCGATTGCAAAATGAATACGAGTGCACCCCTAACTTGTTCATGCCTATCCCATACCTATTTATTCATCATTTTTTTTTTCTTTTTTTTTTTCTTCACAAATGATTTCCAAACTCAATTTATGCCCCAGGTCACCACTGCATAACAACTCAACCATATTTGTCTCCAACCCGAGTTTCCCTTCATTTGCTTCGAGACAAAACAGGGTTTTCTTCGAGTCAAGACACCTTCTGCTTCGGGTCATTTATGCTTCAGCTTCGAGTCAAAATCTGGAAATGTTAAACCACATATATTTTGAGGCACTCATCCTTCTCTGGCCTTCACTGCCCCTGCTACCTCCTACCACTGCCTTAACTAGTCTATCCACCTCCTATACACCAAGTTATAGTGTCAGACCCATCAACCTTGGCCCTGCACTTGAGTGCATCTGCTGTGCACAAAACTTGTGCACGTGCACACTTGAATATGCAACTGTGGCATCATTTTCCCACTTCTTCCCAAAACTTTCTACTGCTAACCAACTTCACCCTTAACTGCATCACCAAACAACATTCACCAGATGCACCTTTCAGATCTGCCAGCCTTCACTCAACCTTCCCCCTTCCAGATTTCCAGACCTGGCAGCTTCACCAACCTGATCTGCCTCTTCCCTTGCTTCATCTTTCAGATATTCACCATCATCACTATATTCAACTAGCCTTCAGTCACATGCTCCTGTCTCTCATGCTATCAGTGCTACATCTAATATGTGTGCAGACTTAAATGGTGGTGAGTCTGGACTTAACATGCCTACACATGCACTGACATCATATTCATATGCAAGTCTGACTACTAATATGATTTATACATATACCCTATCATGATGCAGACAACTCTTATGCAAAATTATATGAATGGTGGGTCTGAACACTTAATGTGTATATAGATGCAAACTAAAACATATGCCTACCTGATGCACTAAAACACTGACTACCACTATGATTTATCACAGGCCTTATCATGATACAAGACACCCTCTTACACCACTTCATAGCCTATTCCAACACCTGTAGGCTTCATCAAAACACACACACCCCAGATCTATAACTGATATCATGTTTTCACCAGATTAGTTATCAACTATGGATTTGCCTAGGTTTCACATCATCCTATATGTCAATCAGTGAAGCTAAGGACAGTACACATAAAGCTTATACCAAAATGGTATGGCCGAGCAAGTCAGGAGATAAAGATACATAGGATAAGAAAAAAAAAGGAAGACAATTACCTGAACTACTGAGCAAAAGAACTGACAGGAGTATGCAGAGGAATATGAAGAGAGAGATGCAAAATATATAGGCAAAGACTTGATATATGCAGAGGAATCAAAGGCAGTTACACTTGAATATGCTATTGGTCGGTTTCAAAAGAAGAATGCAAGCACTTATCCTCTGGCGTGATTAAAGGAGAGGCATGCATTAGATTGAAGAACTGATAAATTTGATAAGGCTTGAGATAATTGTTTTATAACTGAAGGTCGAAGTTAGGGGGAAAGATTGATGCCAGTTCAGTTTCATATTCATGTTTTATTTTTGATAACTGAAGGCTAAAAGGAGCTGATATGTTGATGCATGATTTTCCAGTGAACATGTGTATTTCGAATCACAATTCCTGGCTTGATAATAAGATCAGATAAATTCTTGCATGCGTGATCTAAGGCAGCGAATGGTGAGATGGAGATATATGTAAATGCAGAGCTTTTCTATTCCTAAACAAACGTTCAGCCTTTTTATTTTCCAGTGTATAATTCATTATTCGAACGTAATCTCAGTGCTTTTCATTAGTTTGTGTATGTGTTGCGATTTTGTGTTTGTGATAGGGCCGATGATTTTGCATGCTTCAGTTTAAAATATGAACGTGTACAAGAAAAAAAAAACAGCCGAGAGAAGAAAATAAAAGTTTGAACGTTTTGAATATATATAAATGTTGTGATTTAATTTAGTTAAATCTTCTTCTGATTTAGATTGATATTTTTAAATGCAACGTTACGTTTTTATGTAGTCGGTTAAAATTTAACGTATGTCAAAGATTATATAAAACAACGGTCCTTTAAAACGAACCAACGTCCGTCTTAAAATCACTGACCAAAAATTTTCTTCAGAAAAATTTGAAAATATTATTTTTACACTGCGTTAAACAGACGCAGTCTAAAATATCAAAAATTTTCACAAAAATAACATTTTGAAAACACACGTTTTATAACGTCACTTTAACCCGATAAATCACGCGTCTTTCAAACTCGAAATTTAACGGTTCAATCCTAGCTTAAAATTTTACAGTTATTATTTAATTTTATTGTCATATAAAATTTTCAAAATATATCTCAAATTTAAATATTTAACTATATTGTTAAACCCAATTTATAGAATATATTATTTAAAAATAAAAACAAATTAAATAAATTAAATAAAATAACAACTGAACTAGGGTTGTTACACTCTCCCCCACTTAAGAACTTTTCGTCCTCGAAAAGGAACGAAAGAAAAAGAACAAAGGAAGAATAAGCTAGATAGATAGGTACCTTAAACGAATAGTTCTGGATTTGAAGCACGGATGCTCTCCTCCGTTTCCCATGTGCAATCTCGCCCATCAGTGCTCCACTGCACTTTGACCAATGGGACTGATTTTCTTCTGAGCTGTTTCGTACCTTGATCGACGATACGAAGCGGCTTCCTTTCCATAGTCAAATCAGGCTCGATGTCCAGACCATTGAGAGCAGTAGGCTGGATGACTAAAGATGGATCGTGAAGACAGCGGCGAAGGTGAGATACATGGAAGACATTGTGAATTCCGGCAAATTTCTCTGGTAGATCCAGTCTATATGCCAGAGATCCAATTCTCTCCAAGATACGGAATGGACCGATGAATCTAGGTGCTAGCTTTCCTCTCCGACCAAACCGGACTACATTCTTTAAAGGAGAGATCTTCAGAAACACCAAATCACCAACATCAAATTCTAACCTCCTTCTACGCCGATCAGCGTACTTCTTTTGTCTGTCTTGGGCAACTTTTAATCTCCTCTTAATCTCCTCTACCTTCTCTGAAGCTTCTAGAATCATCTCAGGACCAAGAACTAGACGATTACCCGACTCAATCCAACACGAAGGAGATCTACACGGTTTCCCGTATAGAGCAGCAAAAGGAGACATCTTAAGACTAGCCTGATAACTATTGTTATAGGTGAATTCCACAAGATGAAGATGGTCTTCCCAAGATCCTCCATAGTCCAAGATGCAAGCACGAAGAAGATCTTCAAGAATCTGATTTACCCTTTCAGTCTGACCGTCAGTTTGTGGGTGGTAAGCAGTGCTTAGGTTCAAACGAGTACCCAAGGACTCTTGGAATGCTTTCCAAAACTGACTAGTGAAAATGGGGTCACGATCGCAGACAATGCTTAGAGGAACGCCATGGAGGCGAACGATCTCCCTCATATAAATCTCAGATAAACTCGAAGCTGTGCGGGTAGATCTGACTGGAATGAAATGAGCAGACTTAGTCAGTCTATCCACAATAACCCAGATACTTTCATTTCCTCTCCGGGATCTCGGCAATCCATCAATAAAGTCCATAGAAACTTGTTCCCACTTCCAGTTTGGAATTTCCAAAGGCTGCAACAAACCGGGTGTCTTCTGATGGTCTGCTTTGACTTGCTGACAAGTCGCGCATCTACTGACAAAGATAGAGACATCTCGCTTCATACCTCTCCACCAATATAGTTTCTTCAAATCCTGGTACATCTTAGCTACGCCAGGATGAATGGAGAGTCGGGACTGATGATGTTCCCGGAGTAATTCCTGTCTCAACCCATCAACATTCGGCACACAAATCCTTCCATTTATCCTTAAAACTCCTTTATCATCGATCTGAGCTCCCTTTCCATCAGAGCTATTACCACCAATTCTGCTGCGAACACTTCCCTTTATACGCCTAAGCATCTCGTCTTCATCTTGTTTAGCCACGATACGATCCAAAAGAGGGGAAGATACAAAAATCTGACATAACAAAGATTTCTTCCTGCTTAGCGCATCTGCCACTACATTGGCTTTCCCAGGAGTATAGTTGATGTCGAGGTCATATGCAGCAAGGAACTCGAGCCATCGCACTTGTCTCTGATTTAAATCTTTCTGGGTAAAGATATATTTCAGAGATTTATGATCAGTAAAGAGATCAAACTTAGCTCCCAAGAGATGGTGTCTCCAAAGCTTCAAAGCAAATACAACAGCCAGCAATTCTAAATCGTGGGCAGCGTAATTAGCTTCATGTGTCTTCAGCTGACGACTAGCATAAGCAATTACTCTCCCATCTTGCATCAACACTGCTCCCAATCCTTCTCGACAAGCATCGGTGAATACCGTTAATCTTTCACTTCCATTTGGTACAGTAAGTACTGGTGCGGAGGTGAGCTTATCTTTTAACTCTTTGAAAGCAGCTCTACACTTATCGCTCCATACAAACTTGACATTCTTCCGAGTAAGAGCCGTCAGAGGTGCCGAAATCCGAGCAAAGTTCTCAATGAATCTTCGGTAGTAGCCGGCAAGGCCTAGAAAACTACGGATATCGGTGGGAGTCTTAGGTTCTTCCCAATCTTGGATTGTAGCAATCTTGACTGGATCAACAGAAACTCCTTCTCTAGAGACAATATGTCCAAGGAATCGGACTTCTTCTTCCCAGAAATGGCATTTAGAGAACTTAGCCTTCAATTGATGATTCTGGAGAGTCTCTAAAACATACTTCAGATGGACTTTATGTTCTTCCTCAGACTTGGAGAAAACCAGGATGTCATCAATAAAAACAAGGACAAATTTATTGAGCACATCTCGAAAAACTCGGTTCATCAAGTCGACGAAGAAAGCAGGGGCATTTGTCAAACCAAAAGGCATAACTAGCCATTCAAAGAAACCATTCTCCGTTCTGAAAGCAGTTTTGGGAATGCTTTCCTCAGCAATTCTTAGCTGATGGAAACCTGTGGCTAAATCAAGCTGAGAGAAAACAGCTGCTCCATAGAGTTGATCGAACATATCATTTATGCGGGGCATAGGATATCTGTTCTTCATGGTAAGCTTGTTGAGTTCTCTATAATCAACACACATTCTGAGAGAACCATCGGATTTTGTGACAAAGACAACAGCTGCTCCCCATTCAGAGAAGCTTGGTCTGATCAGACCTTTGGAGGATAGGTCTTGAATCTGATTCCTTAATTCGCTCTTTTCCCGTGGTGCCATTCTTCTAGGTGGAAGGACTACAGGTCGTGCTCCCGGAATAAGGTCGATACGGAAATCAATTTCCCGTTTTGGAGGTAAAGAAGTGACTTCACCGAACACATCGGGAAATAGTTTGACTACAGGGGTCAAATGGATATCATCCGGGAAAGTGTCGAGAGAATAGATGAAACTACCAGCAAACTCCTGAGGCAATTTACACTGGATCACCAAAGAATCACCCTTATCACCAACAAGCGAAACAGTTCGGGAACTACAGGAAATTTTGGCATCATGTTTATCTAGCCAGTCGCCTCCGAGTAGAAGATCGAAAGCGTCAAAGCCCAGAACATAGAAGTCTCCAGTGAAACGATAATTTCCAAGAAAGAGTTTCACATCCCTACAAACTTTGTTAAGGTTCGCAGGACCGCCAATGGGGTTTGAAACACATAAAGGTACAGAAGAATACTCGGGAGTAAGAAGATGTTCAAATCTATCACAGAGATCTGACGAAATGAAGCTGTGGGAAGCTCCGGTATCGAAGAGAACTCTTACAGGATGAAAATGCAAGGTAAAAGAACTTTGAAGGGTACCTTGTGAGTCATCTGGAGCTGGAGCTGGTGCAGGTTGCGGAGCTGTAGGAAGTGCAGAAGTTACTGCAAAGACTCCGGATGTTGTGCCCCTCTTCTGAGTGGGACAATCCTTCTTGAAATGTCCTGGCTGGAGGCAGATATGACAAAGATCTCTCCTAGCAAACTGAGCTGGTGGTGGAATGGCAGCACCCAAAGTAGGACAACTACTAGCGTAGTGTCCCTTTTTGTCGCATCGGTAGCAAGTAATGGTAGACAGATCTACAGGTGGCCTCGAAGAAGCAGAAGATGATGATGATCCCAACCCTTGAGTCCTGTTCTTCTTATTGCGGTAGAAATTTGACTTCCTCTTCCTTGAATTTCCAGAGGACTGGGCTGATGCAGAAGAAGCAGCAGGAGTGGCCTTAGAGGTAGGGTTCTCATACCTGAGAGCCATATCCATCAATGCCGTGAACGACCCATGCACATGAGTAATGAGTCGATCGTAGAACTCGGGTCGAGCGCCAGCTATAAACTTCTCGTTCAGCTTGAGCGGAGTGTCAATCAGATTTAGACCATATTGAGAGAGTTCGTTGAATTTCCTCTCATACTCCGTGAAGGTCATATTACCCTGCTTAAGATCCATGAATTCCCTATAGAGTTGAGACTTGCCCGCTTCGGGCATCCATTTGGCCAGAAAGGCCTCCCTAAAGCACGATAAGAGATTAAAAGATAGATTCAAAAATGGGAAATTTGAATCCGAATTTGGACAACCCAAGAAGATACCTAAATTGCTCCCAAGTGAGGTCGGCCTCATTTGTTTGAGCTGTAATAGATAGCCACCAATTCAAAGCAGCGCCCTTCATTTGCCAAGCTGCGAGTTGCCTCTGCTGGGCATTAGTAATCTCGAGACAGGTGAAGATCCTTTCTAAGTCCCCAAGCCATTGTTGAGCTTCTATGATGGTTTCTGTTCCCATAAATTTTGTGCCACCTAGCTCAACATAGTCCTTGCACAATTTAGTGAATCGGACTGGGGCAGCAGGAGGAGGAGCGACTTGCCCTCGACCTTGATTATTTCTTCTATTCATCCTGAAAGATTAAGGATGGATACTAAGGATAGAGGAAAATATTAAGATATTCTAGGATAAGATAAAATTAAGCGACTAACAAAAGCTCGAGTATAACGATGAAGAGAAAGAAGAAGTGTTTGGAAGCTTATTTTTAAAATAGGAAGTTTTTTTTCTAATAAAATACTTCTTTAAAATCTTTTTTTAAAATCATTTTATACTTTTAAAATACGTTCTCTCAGAAGGAAAGATTCTGGAATTTGACTTCACTCATTCTAGAGTATTGCTACTCTATCTCTAATGAGTTTTTTGTTCCTTAGGCTATGGTTTAAACCTGGCTCTGATACCAACTGTAACGACCCACTATTTTGTGCCATTCGAATTCGACAAATATGATAATTGTCGAGCTGGAATAGTTCAAAATAATAGATTGTAAATATAGCTAAAGAACAAATGAAACCAAATACACAGAATCACAGACACAGATATCAGAATCTCACAGCGGAATATACAATACTACAGTGGTTCATGACGCCACTGGAAACTTTTACAAACAGAAATACATTGTTCAAAACTTTAATACAAATTTTTAAGCCATAATAAAACATAGTCTTCCAAAATGTCTTGAATTACAAAATAGATAAAGACGAAGAAGCTTCCAACTAGCAAGAGTGATCTAGTCCTAGCTCCAGAAAGAAAAGCTGAATCTGCAACTCAGGCTGACCCGAGCGTACAATAAAACAAAACACTCGAGTCAGGACATACATACTTATATGAGGTAAGCTAAATCAAGTGTACTGTAATGTAAAGAGCAAGTAACTCAAAGGATGCTTGGGATCGCCCATCCTCTAAGGATCCGTTAAACTATTTACTATATAGTATATTGCGCTATTACCATAGTGTCTATATTAAAATAAACTTACTTTTAAATAGCGTTAAGGGGTTACCCATATAGCCCTTAACACGTAATAGTCCCAGTAGTCCATCCAATATCGTAGCTCCTCCTGATCGGGAAGCAACTAGAGGATACCACACGGGCTACGGGAGAAAACCAAACTCGTACAAGGCTCGATATGGTAGGTGACACGGCACAACTAGGCAATGCCAGGGTAGATATACCAATTACGCTTCCGGACCGGTGGTAACGCGAAGCCGCAGCAACCGCCCACCTCGAACAACACTCCCAAATCAAAGGTGCGCGCACCAAACAATCACAAGAGTAATAGAATGGCAACCGAAGAAGTGTGTTCGATCAGAGGAGCTACCTCATTAATCCGTCGATCGCTCCTGTTTTAGCCACCTTAAGCCAACTCACGGGAGTCGGGTCCACGTATATACCTTTCAAGAAACCGTCACCACCATCCTACTTCATTCTGGAATCTCCACCGCGTACACGGTTGTCAAAGTGGTTTTCGGTATCGACAGAGAGTATGCCCATATCCGATCCCGGTCTCTTTGCCAACCAAACGTTATTATAACCCGTGGTTTTAGTTTGAGAAAATGGTATTTTTTTTTTTTTATCAATATATATGTATATATTTCAAGTACCTTAAATTTTCAAATCCTTGATCCAAACATTTTCCTTGAAAAGATATCATTTCAACTTATTCAAACCAATTTGGAATTTTATTTCCTTTAACATAGAAATCAAATTTTCCTCAAAAATCTATCCAAACTCAAATTTTAGATTCTTTTATTTATTAAATTCCAAAGTTTAGCTTATTCTCAAAATTTCTATAGAATTCCAAATAAATCAAATTCATCTTCTACAGCATCAAAATGCTGTCTAAAGTTAAGAGTTTAACCTAGTCTAATTTCAAAAGATAG
The DNA here is from genome assembly GCA_030765085.1 of Allium cepa. NCBI lineage: Eukaryota > Viridiplantae > Streptophyta > Magnoliopsida > Asparagales > Amaryllidaceae > Allium > Allium cepa. The sequence goes on from CM060937.1 coordinate 44,161,774, forward strand.
CATTTAAATGCTGTTGTAGATTTTTAGATTAAAAATCTATTTCTAAATATAACTTGTTATATATATATAATTTTCTAAATTTAAATCTTATTCTTTCAAAACTCCAAAAATTTTGGAACAAGTTATACTAAAATTTTATTCTATATTTATTTATTTTTAACATTTAAAACATTATAAAATTTTTACTAGAATATCCTCAATTTCTTAAAATAATTTAAAATATTTCCAGAAAATAATATATATAAACCACGGGCCTGTATAAGATTTTCTAGCCTAGGTCAAGTGGAACGGATTTATATCATTTCAATCCGATACTTAAAATTTCCGGGTTCTATCATTTCGAACCCGCAATCCCAAGATAATTTACAGCAGTTATATAAAGAGTGAATAACAATCAATCTGGCCTATCATTTCAGCCATAACAATATATATATAACAGGGAACTTGCAGTGTGATTTAAGCAGTAGATAATAACATAATATAACTGCAAATATCATATAACATATAAATAACTGATGGGGTGTAAATTTAATGGGGTTTATCATTCTATATTACACTACAGACAGACAATTAGTGAAATACAAATTTACACATACACTTGTAATAATTTACGAAATATAAATACGTATGTCTGGTGAGAAATACTCACCTGGGTGTTGCAGCAAATTCGAATTCAAAATTGAAAATTTACTGGTACCGACTGACAGAGAATAACAGTCAAATTTTTCGGGCGTCGCCTAGATTTAGATCTAGAACAATTTCAAAATATAGGAATGCGACTTAGTTTTTAGTTAACGAAGAATTAAAGATAGGAAAAGAAGTTTGACTTGCTCGACCAATATTTTTCTAAACTCGATTGCAAAATGAATACGAGTGCACCCCTAACTTGTTCATGCCTATCCCATACCTATTTATTCATCATTTTTTTTTCTTTTTTTTTTTCTTCACAAATGATTTCCAAACTCAATTTATGCCCCAGGTCACCACTGCATAACAACTCAACCATATTTGTCTCCAACCCGAGTTTCCCTTCATTTGCTTCGAGACAAAACAGGGTTTTCTTCGAGTCAAGACACCTTCTGCTTCGGGTCATTTATGCTTCAGCTTCGAGTCAAAATCTGGAAATGTTAAACCACATATATTTTGAGGCACTCATCCTTCTCTGGCCTTCACTGCCCCTGCTACCTCCTACCACTGCCTTAACTAGTCTATCCACCTCCTATACACCAAGTTATAGTGTCAGACCCATCAACCTTGGCCCTGCACTTGAGTGCATCTGCTGTGCACAAAACTTGTGCACGTGCACACTTGAATATGCAACTGTGGCATCATTTTCCCACTTCTTCCCAAAACTTTCTACTGCTAACCAACTTCACCCTTAACTGCATCACCAAACAACATTCACCAGATGCACCTTTCAGATCTGCCAGCCTTCACTCAACCTTCCCCCTTCCAGATTTCCAGACCTGGCAGCTTCACCAACCTGATCTGCCTCTTCCCTTGCTTCATCTTTCAGATATTCACCATCATCACTATATTCAACTAGCCTTCAGTCACATGCTCCTGTCTCTCATGCTATCAGTGCTACATCTAATATGTGTGCAGACTTAAATGGTGGTGAGTCTGGACTTAACATGCCTACACATGCACTGACATCATATTCATATGCAAGTCTGACTACTAATATGATTTATACATATACCCTATCATGATGCAGACAACTCTTATGCAAAATTATATGAATGGTGGGTCTGAACACTTAATGTGTATATAGATGCAAACTAAAACATATGCCTACCTGATGCACTAAAACACTGACTACCACTATGATTTATCACAGGCCTTATCATGATACAAGACACCCTCTTACACCACTTCATAGCCTATTCCAACACCTGTAGGCTTCATCAAAACACACACACCCCAGATCTATAACTGATATCATGTTTTCACCAGATTAGTTATCAACTATGGATTTGCCTAGGTTTCACATCATCCTATATGTCAATCAGTGAAGCTAAGGACAGTACACATAAAGCTTATACCAAAATGGTATGGCCGAGCAAGTCAGGAGATAAAGATACATAGGATAAGAAAAAAAAAGGAAGACAATTACCTGAACTACTGAGCAAAAGAACTGACAGGAGTATGCAGAGGAATATGAAGAGAGAGATGCAAAATATATAGGCAAAGACTTGATATATGCAGAGGAATCAAAGGCAGTTACACTTGAATATGCTATTGGTCGGTTTCAAAAGAAGAATGCAAGCACTTATCCTCTGGCGTGATTAAAGGAGAGGCATGCATTAGATTGAAGAACTGATAAATTTGATAAGGCTTGAGATAATTGTTTTATAACTGAAGGTCGAAGTTAGGGGGAAAGATTGATGCCAGTTCAGTTTCATATTCATGTTTTATTTTTGATAACTGAAGGCTAAAAGGAGCTGATATGTTGATGCATGATTTTCCAGTGAACATGTGTATTTCGAATCACAATTCCTGGCTTGATAATAAGATCAGATAAATTCTTGCATGCGTGATCTAAGGCAGCGAATGGTGAGATGGAGATATATGTAAATGCAGAGCTTTTCTATTCCTAAACAAACGTTCAGCCTTTTTATTTTCCAGTGTATAATTCATTATTCGAACGTAATCTCAGTGCTTTTCATTAGTTTGTGTATGTGTTGCGATTTTGTGTTTGTGATAGGGCCGATGATTTTGCATGCTTCAGTTTAAAATATGAACGTGTACAAGAAAAAAAAAAACAGCCGAGAGAAGAAAATAAAAGTTTGAACGTTTTGAATATATATAAATGTTGTGATTTAATTTAGTTAAATCTTCTTCTGATTTAGATTGATATTTTTAAATGCAACGTTACGTTTTTATGTAGTCGGTTAAAATTTAACGTATGTCAAAGATTATATAAAACAACGGTCCTTTAAAACGAACCAACGTCCGTCTTAAAATCACTGACCAAAAATTTTCTTCAGAAAAATTTGAAAATATTATTTTTACACTGCGTTAAACAGACGCAGTCTAAAATATCAAAAATTTTCACAAAAATAACATTTTGAAAACACACGTTTTATAACGTCACTTTAACCCGATAAATCACGCGTCTTTCAAACTCGAAATTTAACGGTTCAATCCTAGCTTAAAATTTTACAGTTATTATTTAATTTTATTGTCATATAAAATTTTCAAAATATATCTCAAATTTAAATATTTAACTATATTGTTAAACCCAATTTATAGAATATATTATTTAAAAATAAAAACAAATTAAATAAATTAAATAAAATAACAACTGAACTAGGGTTGTTACAGTTGCACACATGGAGAAACACAATACTTTGCACGGTGTAAATATGCACAATCGGTAGTTGTACCCTGTAGTTTGGTAATTTAGCACGATCCCCCTGGCAGCTGGAAAATACCGAGTCTGCTATTGATTTGGTTTATATCAGCATATCTTGATAATAAATGGCATGCTAGCCTATTTTGTGTCTCCTATATGTCCCTCCAAAATTTAAATCAAAGCATGTATACTACCGTAGATCTTATTTTGTACGAATTTGGTTGCATTATTTTTATTAATAATTTTTGTAAGGAAATTGGTAATGTTAATTTTGAAAGGTAAATATAGAGACTGAAATCATTTTGATAGACTATGCAAATTTTTAGTGTTTTTTTAAAACTATCCATTCATATGATGTGATAGTTGTCTTGTTGTTTCATATGCTATGTTAAATCATAGCCTGATTTTAGGTAAAATTAAAATGTTGCATGTGTAGTTAACCAAGATTCAAAGAGGTGGTTGCTTAATACATCAATGGTCGTAGTTTTCTTGGATGTTTTTGTTTGGAGCTATTTTTTTGCATAACTGTTCAGAGCTATGTTTTTACAGAACTAAAGAAAACATGCCTCGGTTACCATTTTATACCATTTTTAGGTTTATCACTGGTATGATGTATCACTTAAAAGGAAAGTAAGAGCACCGTAACATCTAAAGCATTGACCTATATAAAGAGACTTCAGTTTCAACCAACTATTGAATCCATTAATGATGTTTCCACTGCAGTTATTGATTGTTTCACCTTACTACTACCATTTCAATGGAGATATGCATTATTTTAAAAGAATTAAACTATTCTTCGTATCCCATTCCAATATATTATTATTCCTTTCAAATTAGACATAGTGAGTTTTATTTAGTATTTAGTGTTAGTATGACTCAACATTTTCAGTTATCCATATAAGTATAGAAACATTTTCTTACGTTGTACAAAACATATGGATATTAAGTGCATTGAGGATGTAATTAATTTATTATAAGTTAAATGTATTGTCATTTAAAATCATATAACTCTAAACTATTTAAATTAAATTAGCTCTAGGCGTTATCGTTTTACATAGAAAGAGTAATTTTTTTTCACGAATTATATTCATATAATAATATATTATACATCTTAATTTTCCATTCATCGTATATCACCATGATTATCTTCTTTTTCTGCATTTAAGTCGTGGGGTTCAAATCGTTGCATCTTCCTAAAATAATTAGTGAAGCTAACATGTTTTCTTCTCTATTAAATCTAATATCCCACCAATCAATCAATTCCTTTAATTTTGTTCTCTCTTAGAATTAATTAATGGCAACTTGAATTTGTGCTTTCCCTAAATCCAAGCATTCAAACGATCATACGTCATAGGTATTTTGCCTCCCTTTGAGTGCAATTAGTTCAAATTATTTCGATTCAGCCGGGTTGACAAGATTTATAGTGTTGAATGGAAGCATGATGGTGGTGGATCATGAAAGAAGCAAGGTGGAGGGACAGCCCACACACCATGACCTACCATGTTTTCTTGGATTCATGCTCAGTTTTCATAATTTTAAGAATTTATAGTTTCATCCATTCCTATTTTATACCAATTTCCTTATTTCCTTTAAATTAATGAAATCATCCACCACTCTTTCATGTTGAATCGAACATATTTTCTTTCATCCAAATCAAAATCGCCTATAGCGGTTATTTAGTTGACATCAAATTTGTAAACTTTATTTTGTCACCATAATAGTAGTCACTTCAACAATTTTTAACTGGGTTGTTTGAAAATGACTCCATTTTACGAGAAGTGTAGAACTCATGTTCGTGCATTGTCAGTTGATTTTTGTGAAAAAAGCCATAGGTGCAGTACTATTTCAATCCTTTGCTATTACCATTTTGTACTTTAGGTAGCATATGATTTACCATTACCAGGATGTAAACATGAGGTGGTGCTTTAGCCTTAGATGTTGAAATTTTGAGGTGTGAATTTTTTAGTATTTTGAGCGTATGGCACTAATTCAGAGAGGAGATGAAGGGCACTAAAGAGATTGTCTGTAAATATTGGCTGTGATTCTGATCAACACACGAAAGTGGATTAGGTTGTGGTGGGGATAATGAAATGAAGTGAGGAGTTGAGCTGTGTAGTTTTTAGTTTATGCTTTTTATGGCTTCTTACTGAGGGGGAGATGCGTTTGTTTCCTATTGAGTGTTGATGCCCGTTGATTCATAACTTGACTTCAGGGATGAAAATTTTGTTGCATTAGCTCAGATAAGAAGCTTTCATTTTGTTAATGTGCGCTTGTTCTACATTAACCCATTAAGTTCGTTAAATTATATTAAATACAAGACCGCTCCATGGTTATTAATAAATGAGTAATTATCGTTTTTTTTCTTTACTATGTTAAAATTATAGAGTCTAGAATTAAAACTACATATATCTTCATTCATGTATACTTGAATTTTTAGTTGGTTGTGTTCACTGTACTATGTTTAAATATGGCACATATGATAAGTCATTGGTTTAGGGATTCCATTAAAAATTATGCTCATTCTAGATAAACATATATTAGGCCCTTACTTGTTTGAGAAATATTGTGAAGATCCATTTTAGAAAAACTTCAAGGGATACTGCACTTTGATCAAAACACTTTAAGTTGATGTAGTATGTATTAACATGCTACTTTGATGGGCTACAGATTTTTCTCACAAATTCCGATCCGAAATATGCATTATTGAAAAGAAGTGTAGAAGATTACAAGTCAAAGGTGGGAAGAAATATGAAAAAAAACATGAATATTATCAAACTACCTCATCATTGTCATTTTAATCATAAAGGTTATTATTAATGTTACTGTTCTTTGTTGCTCCATGAATGACATTAGCAGGTGTTTATCGATAACTATGAAAATTACTAGTTCCATTTGCTGTAGACATGGAATTATCTACAGCACCAACCGAGACATTTGCATTTGTATTTTGCACCAAACTGGAAGCAGCATGTGTATTGTTCATTGTTGCATTGTCTGTAGATACTGAGTGTATACCACTGCCATTGTTGGCTATTTCCGTGCAAAACCTTCATTATATTAAGTGTTTGTTGTTTAATTCTAGGCACTGTCAAGCTTATACAGCTTTCCTTGGAGACCGATTCTTTAAGTATGATTCCTTCAGTCTCTTTATGATGTCTAGTGCCCTAGGTTTCCAAGCATTCTGAATGTAAAATCTGCCATTCATGATTCCTTGCACTTTTTTGTGACAAGCTAGTAAATCAGGATCCATGCTAAAACCTCCAGTACTTTGCTTTTTATGAAGCTAGAAATAGCATTGCTTCTCCAAACTTCCTTTTTAGTCTGCCAAGAATAATAAATACTAGTTTACAGTTTTTTTATTTGCATTAGAATCTAATACAAAGGTTGATTTCATTTTGAGATTGGAGGAAAAACGCACATGCACATGTATTTCATTTCTCTAGTCTTAAATGAAAAATAATTTATAGTTATATTTACAGTGCGTTAAAGTATGCATAACTAAAAAATCTTTTGCTTTATAGGTGGATACCTCTGATGCAGAAAAGTAGTAACATAACACAACAGTTTATTGATTCGAAGTTACTTTTGATGTCAGAGCTGCATTTTGGTCTATAAGCTTGTATGTATTACTACTTTTGGTCACTAGTTGTTACCTATTCTACATTGAGAAATAATATGGATGTATTATATATAATTTGGTGTAAGGATATTATATACATCATTATGTAACCTTACATGTTGATTGTGAGATGTGTGATTAATATAATATGTTATTTATGAAATGTGTGATTAATGTAATATGTTGTTCATAAAATGTTTGGTTAATATAATTGTTGATTATGAAATGTATGATTAATATAATATGCTAGTTGTGAATTTTATGTGTGTATGTCATTGTGCTGTATATAAATTGTGACTATGTATAGAACTAGAATCTACAATGCACGAGTCCTAAATGATAGCGTTTTTAAAACGTTATGAAAAAAATTCAACAACACTGAAAAAACGCTGTGGAAAATTTCAACAGCGTTTCTAAAGCGCTATTACAAAGGTCCTCTATCAGTTATAGCAACATACAACGCCGCTGTAAAACACTCTTATAACACAACAAACGCTATCAAAAAATAACATGGCACTGAAAGAAACGCTGTTAAAAACTTACTTTTTATAGCGTTCACAAAATTGCTGTGGTATGTTTCTGCCTTATAAGGGCATGTCGTTACACAGCATAGTCAAAAACGCTGTTAAAAGGTTTTACAGCGGTTTTTAAACGCTGTTAAAGGTCCATTTTGTTGTAGTGTATCTGACTCGAAGTTTATGTTTTCCCCTTAAACTCTAAGGTCATCTATTGATTTTGAGTAGTTTGAGATTTAAGGTTTTTAGGTTCAATTTTAGATGTATAAAGCTTCTGGAGATGTACAAGAGGCAAGCTAGCAATAAGAGATCTTTTTATTATGCTTTATTTTGGTTGTAATGGCAAAGTTGTTTACTTGCCTAATTATATACACTGATTATCCAAGGGGCATCTTCATATTTCACTCTTGGCATATGTGCAATAACTATATTTTTCCAAACGTGGATACAATTGTGGGATTATGTAATGAATCTGAAATATGGATTTGAAATATAATGAAAAAGCTGTTTGAAATTTGTGTTTTATTTCATATCCATGTGTTTATGCTGTATCAATGAATCTAGTACTACCGTATTTTGTCACCAGAATTTAATACTATAGAAGACTACAGCATCTGTAGCACTTAGCTTGTGGCCTCAAGATAAGGGATGTTACAAGTATTATAGGATTTTTGCAAATTTTTATATATGCTAAATGAGAAGAATTAGTAAATTGCATACCTAAGGTCGCTAACAACCTAGGTACAGTGTCATAAGTTGATCGAAAATCAAACTCCGTAATATACTGCAACCTTTGCCATTCAACAAACAAAGAGTCCAAGCATGCCTCCTACTAAGCATATCTGCCACAACATTCCCCTTGTCCAAGTTATATGATATGTCAAAGTCATAAGAAGTAAGAAATTCCACTCACTGGTGCTATCGGAGGTTGTTAACCCAAAATATGGATCAACACCCTGGTTCGAGCATTAAAGTACCTGCCTTATTTTCATAAAGCAGAACTGTAGATAATAGATATAGAAAAAGTGGTAAGAGAAAGAAAACGAGAAGATTTTTATAGTGGTTCTACTGTTAACGAAGCCAATGTCCACTTTATAGTTTTTATTATAGATTAATTGCTATTACAAGATGTATTTGATTACGAAGCTTTTAATTATCCTTTGCTAGATTGAATCTCCAAGGTTGGAATCCACTGGAGAATCACAGTGAATTCCTTTGAAGATTATTGTGAGGAAGGTGAGGAGTGATGAAATTATCTAGTAGAATTTCAAAAACCAGTTCGAAGAAGATCCCCTTTATGTTGCAGATATGATGGTATTTATAGAGATCGAAGAGCTATTGGGCCAAGCCTGTTCGCCGGTAGTTTGAAGATGGTCACAAGAAGATGTAGTGGAGCTTAGCTCGCAGCCCAAGCCAATTTCATGGATCGCTAGCGATCCGTAGCTTTGGCTCGAATGCGAGCTAATTACTTAGCCTTTTCCTCTGCTTCACTCTGTTTGGGTCGCACATATTCTATGATCAAGTATGGATCATTGGTGGACCATAGTGTATGGATCACTAGTGATCCACACACTTAGCATATTTTTGGACTATAATTTCTGGAGTTTATGGCAATCTATCGGAAAGGTATGGATCGCTAGCGATCCATGTACTTAGTAGATTTCCGAGTTTCTCCCTTTGGATCGCGTCTATTATTTCGTGTTGATGTTATCCATCTAATTTTGTAGCTTGTTGCCTTATTTTGATGACGATCCATATGCTGGTTGTATTGGATTGCTGATTGAATTAGACGAATGTTCACTTCTCATTCTAACTAGCTTGAAATCGCATTAAATTTAGCCACCATTCTTGGAATGCCTATTGGATCATGATGCATGCGGATTGGTGGACCGACGAGCTAACCTTATTGATTGCTAGCGATACATAGGAGATGGATCGCTAGCGATCCATCACCTTAGCATGTTTTTGCTTTTCTTTCATTTTCTTCCTTTTGGTTAAATGCTCTAGTTTTTTATTTGGCCCTTGGGCTGTTTCCAATCGATGAAGCTGTTTTGACTTCCTTTTAATTTTACTTGGTTAAAAACCTAGATAACATTTGCCTCCAGAGTATGCTTTCATTGGAAACAAAGTGTAATCTGGAACAAGACAAGTTTCAGATTACTATTCTATGAATTTCAGTGAACCGTCGGAGTCCATCTCAAGAAGTTGTTTTCAATTGACTGACTTTTGATAGCCGTTCGTTTTTTGATTTCGATCTGAATTTCAATTTCTAGTATTGAAGATGCAATTTGTGCTCCGTAGTTTACATAGGGATTTAGATCGGTAAGTTGGTGTACGATGTAGGTTTGGAGTCATCCTATATAGTTTTAACTCGACCAGCGGGGAAGCTTAGTTTTGTCTCGAACGATTGTACGTCATTTTGGAATGAAGTCTTGCTCTTTGTCTTTAACTTTTCTTTTCGAGAATTGGGTTAAGTTCCCGTCGATGTTTTTGAATTCCATTTGACAATTTATTCCAAACTCGGATATATTGGATGATTCAATCATATCGCTCGTTTCTGTACACCAGTGATCCTGAAAAGAAAAGCTTCCCGCGTCGCTTCAGATGGCGGCTATCGATAATGGGTAAGTATGGAAGAGATAATTTGAAAGGACGATATGGATTGTTTTTCAAATGTAAGCAAGCTATCTACACTAGATTGTTTGTTTGCAATATTTAGGATAATGGACTCTTTCCATGTAGATAATGGGGTCATGGATCGGTGAATATCTCTAAAAAAATTCGAACTAGGTGAGGTCGGTATGGGATGACCAAGAAGGCCCCATAGTGTTGCATTCCGAATTTCAAGGCATTTGGAGTTCGCATGTTCGAGTTATGGGTAAAAGAAGATGGATCGGCATTGATGGATCAGTGGTATTTTACTTGGAGTCTGATCCGAGAAAATTTTCCATTTGCTTGGAGTTAGCACATGGTTCGATTGGAGTTACTGAATTTTAAGTGTTGGGTTGGTGACAAATGTTGCTTGGAGTCATTTGCATGTTTGCTTAGGGAAAATTTTGGATTTACTCGAGTCTGATTTCGGGCTAGAATTTCCTAGGTTTGCTTCGAGTCAAATGGATGATTACCTAAGTTCGACTTTGAGTAAGGATTTTTGAAATTTGCTTCGAGTCAAATAGACAATTATCCGAGTTCGACTTTGAGTCAGCCCTGAAGTGAGTTTTTCAGTGACCATTTTGAGACGATTTTTCACGACGACCTTTCGTGATTCGATGGTGGGAGCTTCAATATGGGATTAAAGGCTGGTCAGTTGGGAATGGTCATAATATACCACAGAAGGTTGGTCTTGTAAACGATCCTGATTTGTGTCATATCTTCTTGGTTCTCCTGCCTCTTGAAGTATCGTTTAAGTAGCAATTCTTCATCTACTGTTTGGCACTATGCTGCAACATAGGTTTTAGAGCTTCTTCTACCATTTTGCGGTTTAGCATTTTCATCCAAATTGTCTTCCTCAAATTTCTTGTCATCTTTAGAGCTAGAGAGAGCCATCGTTATATCTCCCATATGGTTTTTACCCCTAAGTTCGGGTTTGTCGCAGGTGCTCTTGCAGGGTGGAGTGTTAATGTTTTCTTTCGTCGTGATTCTTAGAGCCCTACTCACTACTTCCTGTTGTTTTTGCCTTATATCGATTATGTCCCCTTCGAATAACCCAAATGGTGGTCTCGCTGGCCGATCAGCAAGTCAAGGTCCAGAGGCGAAGCGCCATGGTTAAGAGGTTCGGGGGCAATGCCACAAAGTTCACAGAATATGTTATGACGTTGATGTTGGTACACTTTTGTACCAACAGTGATGGTTTGGATTTGTATTTTCATTTGATGTTGATTAATGCAAAGATTGAGGAGCTAACTTTTGAACCTATTTGATCCAAAGTAGATAGCTAGATCTAATCCTGAGTTGGGTTCTCAGTGAAAGCACTAAAACGTTAACCCAAAAAAATGGATTAACGCACTGGTTTGAGCATAAAAGCACCAACCTTATTTTCATAGAGCAATAATGTGGATGATAGATATAGAAAAAAGCAGTAAGAGAAAGAAGACAAGAAGATTATTATAATGGTATGGCTGCTAGCGACGTCTACGTCCATTTTATACTTTTTATTATAGATTGAATTCTATTACAAGATGTATTTGATTACAAAGCTTTGAACATCCTTAGCTAGATTGAATCTCCAAGGTTGGAATCCACTGGAAAATTACAGTGAATTCCTTTGAAAATTATTGTAAAGGAGGTGAGGAGTTCAGAAAGCTTCCAACAGAGTTTTAGCAACCAGTCCGGAGAAGATCTCCTTTATGTTGTAGATAGGATGGTATTTATAGAGATCAGAGAGTTATTGAGCCAAGCCTGTTCGCCAGTTGTTTGCAAATGGTCACTAGAAGATGCATTGGAGCTTAGCTCGCGACCCGAGCCAAATTCATAAATCGCTAGCGATCCATGGTCTATGAATCGCTTGTAATCCATAGCATTGGCTCAAATGCGAGCTAATTACTTAGCCTTTTCCTTTGCTTCACTTTTTTGGGTCGCACTTATTATATGGTCAATTATGGATCGCTGGTGACCCATAGTGTATGGATCACTAGCGGTCCATACACTTAGCATATTTTTGGAATTTGCTTTCTTGAGTTTATGGCAATTTGGAAAAAAGATATGGATCGCTAGCAATCCATGTACTTAGTGGATTTCTAAATTTTACCTTTTGCATCGCATCTATTATCTCGTGTTGATGTTCTCCATCTAATTTTGTAACTTGTTGCCTTGTTTTGATTACGATCCATATGCTAGTTGCATTGGACTATTGATTGAATTAGACAAATGTTCACTTCTCGACCTAACTAGCTTGAAATCCCATCAAACTTAGCCATCATTCTTAGAATGCCTATTGGATCATGATGCAGGAGGATTGGTACACCCATGAGCTAACCTTATGGATTGCTAGCGATCCATCATCTTAGCATGTGCTTGCTTTTTTTCGTTTGCTTTCTTTTGGTTAAATGCTCTAGTCTTTTTATTTAGTTCTCGAGCTGTTCTGAATCGACGAAGCTGTTTCGACTTCTTTTGAATTTTGCTGGGTTAAAAACCCGGACAACAGAGGTTAAGGTCCATTTGGGAAAAGAGTTACTTCAACGACTTTTTGTTGGTGTAGCTCAAATCTCTCACCCAACAGCACAAAAGCGATCATTGCTAACTCTAAGTCATGGGTTAGGTAATTTTTCTCATGCGATTTGAGTAGTTTGCTAGAATAATCAACAACCTTCCCTCTTGCATCAATACTACCCTAAGCCCCATACTATAAGCATTTAAACAAAAAGTAAAAGGTCTAGAACTTTAGGGAATAATAAGAACATGCATAGAAGTAAGCGACTTCTTCAACTCAACAAAAGCATGCTAACACTTTGATTACTAGATAAAGGGTCTCCTCTTTCCTGTCAAATGTGTCAATGGTGGCTATTTTCAAAATGTCCCAAATGAACTTTCGATAATACCCAACCAACCTGAGAAAGCTAGAATCTATATTGTTGCCCAAGGTACCTACCAATCCAGAATCACCACCACTTTACTTGGATTCATAGAAATCCCTTATCCAGACATGATAAGGCCTAAGAAACGAACCTCTCTCTGCCAAAAGTGGCACTTCGTAAACTTAGCCTTCAACTGATGCTACCTCAAAACCTTCAAGACAATCTGAATATGTAATTAGTGATCCTCCTCATCGCATGAATAAACAAGAATGTCATCCACAAACAACACTACATGGTCAATGATACATGGTAAATGATACTTGTTTTTTACAATTAGCTTGTTTAGCTCTCTATAATCACATATAGCCTTAAGGATCCATCGACCTTAGTAGCAAAGTCCACAGGCACTCCCCACTCAGAAACGCTTCTCCGAATAAAACTATTTCATAGAAACCAGAAACCTTAGTTTCAAGTTCACAGCATTCCCTAGGCGCCATCCTCCTAATGGGTAATATAATGGCACCGACATCCATTACTAAGTCTATACAAAACTCTATCTCACGATGTGGGGGTAGAACAACAACCTCACCAAAGCAATTAGAAAAATGACAAACAACAAGAATGATGCACAACTCCTCATCTAAAATATCTGGTGAACATAAGTAGCTAATCATAGAAGTGGTCTCAGGGCTTACATAATATCTCCAGTCTATTCCCCTCACTATCTCTTATGCGAACCACCCTTTCATCAAAATCAAGCATGACTCTATGACTCAACATCCAATCCATAAAACTAAGTATGAAAGCATTAAAAGAAACCCAAAAACCCTGACAAATAAATGAAACCCCTTGAAAATCATAGAAAGAGATTTTGACCCTCCTATAGGGTTCGACACCATAAGGGGCTCATATATAATAGCCGGCTCAGAATGCAATCTATCAACCAAGGAACCAAAAATAAAAATATGTGAAGCCCTAGTATTGAAAAGGCCTCATACAGGCAAGTCACTGATAAAATTCACACCTTCCAATACTATGGCCTTCCCCTTCTACTAGGCCATAGGCTGACTGGAACTTAGAACAACTACAGTAGCATAAGCCTTCACTACTTGTCCACTTTAAGGATGCAATGGACACTTCCTATTAAGGTGGACAAGTTGGTCGCAATTGTAGTACCTCCTCTGCGATACATCTCATTTGTAGTTTGCTCCGTATGACCTTAAAAATGGAAATGATTTAATATCCAAATGTGTAACATAATTATTTAAACGTCTAAGATATAAATCCATTACCTTCAATACAACAACGCTTGCAAAAGGTCCTTCCTTCTTAGGATGAGACTTCCCAATGGGGGCCTTCTTCTTAGGAAAGAACTTCTTTTTTTCCTTTTTCCTTTGCTACCTCCTTTGGGTCTACCCTTATGCTCTCACGAAAAAGGGCCATTTCCATGAGGCTCTCATAAATGTCCCCAATGGAATATGACTAAATTCCACATCATGAAATGGTGAACCGAGTCCTCTAGCAAATTTCCCTGCCTTCTTTGTAGGAGTGTTACTTATTTCTGCCCCAAATTCATCCAAAGTGTTGAATTGGCTAATATACTCCCTAGCGGTAATGTCTCCCTACTATAAATGAATGAAGCGCTTAATCTATATGCCGCTCTTAGCTATGAAGATGAACCGAGTCTTAAAGCGACGCCTAAAATCGCCCAAGTCATAGCCCGCTCATTTACTTCCCAAAGATATTGCCCCATCAATTCGAGGCCTCTCTCATGAGGTGTTGGGAGGTGACCCTTCTCTAAAGAATATCATCCGAGCCCATGTTGGTGAAAGCCCTCTTTGTAGTGCGTATCTAAGCCTGAGGCTTAGCACATGTCTCAGTTCCCAGATAAGCACTCCCACCTAAGCTAATGAAGTTATAACACAACATTGGAAAATCCAAAGCTGGAGGAGCTAGTGGAGTAGGTGTCGTGGAGGGCATAGCTCCTACACCAGATGTTAGTGCTAGAATATCCTTCGTGGTAGCCAAGAACTATCTGAACCTATCAGGCATAGCTGCCCTCCTAGTTGTTGCTGGTAACGTGCCTTGTTCATTCATAATGCTTAGCCTGTGACAAAGACATATTATCAACTTGCAATAAGGGTACTAAAGTGCAGGAGGTCTGTATGCAATATTATTTTAATAATTAAAAAACAAATGCATTCTCTCACATTTCACACATATAACCTCAAATGGTTAGCTTGGTCCTAAGTATAGAACTTATGCTCTGACACCAAACGTAACAACCAACTCTGTGGAAACTTAGAAATTTTCATGCTAAATTTGAATTTCCACAAAACAGATTGTTCAGGATTAATTTAGAATTTTATAATTGATCTAAGTTAATTTACATAAGGTGTAATGACAACATCTCACAAGAATGACAATATATAATACACAACAACACATAATCAGAACATGGTATACATATATGAGACATAGCTGTAGAAGCAACTAATTGATATAGAAACAATCATAATACGTCAACTCCATACATACGGAGTGCCAAATATAACATTTGATAATACAGTCTCGTGCATATAAATATAGATCTATCATGTACTACAAAATATATATCTAAATATATAACGAAATATCGTCATCCGACTCTGATCCCCAAAATAATGTGATCCTGAGCTTTCCCCTTAAGCCACTAGTCTTTTAACCTATGCATTCGAGTACCCAAGATTTGTCATAAAATAAGCAGAGATAAAATGAATTTTAGACTTAAAGCCTGGTGTAAGGGGGAAGTAATTTCGAAGTACTATATATTAAATCAAAATATACATAAATGACTACAGTAAAGTTAAGATGGTACTTTCAATGATATACCTTAACCTTTTCTTCGATTGTAATCAATGAGTTAGCACAATTGATATGATGTAGTTAGCACTAATAACATACTATGGTAAGGAAGGTGGGTAAACACAGATATCCCACCAAAAGTCTATAACATAATGATATGTCAGGGAGCGTGCGTAAACTTATATCAATCATTATGGATGGGTAACATTCATCATGATCCATGATTCCAGGTTTAAGGGTCCAAAATAAACAGAGTCGGTACTTGCACCATAGAGCCCGAGCCACATCCTTAATGATGGGTCTCTTATAGATCACACTATACCCCTATAATGAGCTTTGGTAATATATGACCTACTCTATTTTCTGGAAACCTATATAGATCTCACTATACCCTTAAAATGAGCTTTAGTGATAATTCATCCATCCGTAGATGATCATCATCTCCCCCTTCTTAGCCATAATGGATTTCTCATTTAATTCCTGCTCGGCCTCAATGAAAGGGAACAATGGGCATGTTCTATACAATACTCCATAGGGGTCACAACATAGCCTCGAGGCCATTACTCATCATCTTGTGCATATGTGTACCCTTAACAATCACAATACTACATCGTCGACCTTATCGCTAAGAAACCACACTAAGGCACTTTTATAACACTCTCACGTGGGCTTGCCAAAGTTTCTCAAGAGCAATGAGGTACAATCTGAGGCAAAATTCTTTAACTCTGGGCTGAATTGCCTAAACCAGCAACATTTAATCAATTGGCTGCGCCCGTTGACCGACTTCAGTCGACTGGTTAGGAAGTCCAACTGGCTGATGTAGGATATATTTGGGATCCGAGCCCAGAAATTTGGCTAGCCGACTGGGTGGTCCAAACCAGTTGATTAATGTTAGCATGTATGGGCACTAAGCCTAGGTTTGGGTTCCAACGTCGGTTAGTCCGGCGTATTCGCATCGCCTCCTCCTCCAGGCCACTCGTTTGTCCCGTTAGGTCTTTCCCTCATTGTACGACCAATGTTGGGTGGCGTTTACTCGGTTATAGGGTCTGATTTCATGAAGTGTTAAGTTCAAAACCATCTTTATCTATAAATTCACTGCACATAACAAACGACAAACAACAAACAGTCAATCGATATTAACAAACAAAAACAATAATTCCTACCAAACAACAAATTAAATATTACACTACCTGAGTAATCAATCTACGATTTCATTATAATCTATTTAACATCCAATTAATTTGTATTTACATTCTCAAATTCAACCCCCTTTTTAAAATTCATAACTTCTACAATTCATGTTGTAAAATTCCTAAATAAGTTTTACAAAATCATATATTCATTTATCCATCATTTCATAACTCCACATTGATTGATTGATTTATTTATTTAGCAATTTGAGTTATGAAAGCTTACTAACTTTCTAAATTCATTATCATAGCTTTTCAAGTTAGTTGTTTTAGTGAAAAACCAAGTTTAGTACACCCATATAAGCTCAATGAAGCTATATGCAAGGTTCTAACCTGTTTCAAATCCATTCAACAAATTACTATAACCAAAATTGAAATGAATTCAAAAATAAATGTGGAGATGTTCCCAGTCACCTTATTAAGAAGAGGCAATAAGAAAACCCAAGAAAAACCAAAGTTTGCTTCTCTTGAAAATTTAGGTAAAGCCCTTCTCTTGAAATCAAGCCCTAATAAGAGGTATGGTGGTGCTCTATGCTCCAATTAGAATTTTGTAATTTTTTTTTGAATTTTTAGATTTTTTTGGTTTGTGGAAAAGGATTTAGGTTTATGGAAGAGGGTTTTGGGTTTCTTAAGTTGTTTTGCAATTTACATGAAATGAGAAGTATATAAAGAAACAAAGGAGGGAAAGGATTTATAAACCCCAAATTAGCTCAATTGTAAACTTACCCGATTTTATTCCAAAACACTATCCATCACCTCGAATTATAAATTTGGAATTTATCAAAGCTTATGCTCATTTCGATCTGCTACATCGATCCGAACATAATGGGACTATTCGTTGGTCCTAATTCCACATCTACAAAATTTGGATATTACACCTCTTAACCAAATTAAAAATAATTAAATTAAATTCCTAATTCAGTTACTCGGTACTCAATTTCGTGGATTGTTACATTATCCCTATTCGCAAGTGAGTATTCGCAAGTCACTCATGGATTAATACACCAAGTGAGTATCAAATGAGGATTAAGATCACTAAGTGATAGCTAAGAATATTCTCGAGTATTCAAAACATTGGAGAATTTTTTATGGAATCAACGAACCCCTTGAGAAAGAATATTCCAAATCAAACTTCGTAAGTGATATTGAGCATAGTATGTCAATCTTAAATCCATATTCAATGTCAATTAAGAAGATTTAAGTTTGAAATGTTCCAAAAAGTGGTGGTTGTGGCTGATCAACCAAAAGTTAAGTATATTGCCTTGAATAGCATTGCAATGAAAGATACATATATAAATGCATGTATTTATAATTGTGGAAATTAGCCGCAAGGGCCTCTTTAGCAATGCAATTAGTTTCTAGGACACACAACTGAAATAATTACTTTTAAGGACAAAATGCAAAATAATTAGTTTCTAAGGTCTAAAAACCTATGAAATTATGTCCTTGAAAGTAATTGGACTACTGACTTTGTCCTTAAAAGTAATTATTCTGCTAACTTTGGCCTTGAAATTAATTTATGTGGATGCGTGTCCTAGAAACTTATTGGACTGCAAATTTTATCCTTCTAGTGAAATGCCCCTTTATAATTGAGGAGGAGGTGATTCTTAATGCTGAGAATATCAATACATTGTTTGCGATAATAGTGCCATGATATATATTAAAAAAGAACCAAGGGCTCATAAGGATTCAAGAAACATACTTTGAAAGTTCCACATAATAAAGGCAGTTTATCAGCGACGAAGAAATGTTGAGAAAGCCTAGAGAGATAACCATAGAGTCCAGAAACTAAGCACAACCTAAGTCATAAGAGGCAAGCACAAATCACCCTAAGAATCCAAAGTTCAAAGGTATACCAAAGTGTTGGATCGGCATCGATCCAACACCATGGATCGATAACAATCCTACAAACTTCACTCGTTTTATCCCAAACTCCTCCTACTTGCAGGTGAAGATGCCAGAAGCCTATTTCAAGTTTCATCAATCTCATGCAATTCTCTATTGATCTCTACAAGCACTTGAAGTTAGCAACTCCATTCTTCCACGATCCATCATTTGAACCTAGAGATGAGCTTATTGCATTGCAAACAAATTGGAAATCATGGAGCCCATAACAAGATACATCTTTCCAAGGCAATCAGAAGGATCCATAAGTTGATCTTGCGAATCGATACTGGTCCAAGCCTATGGATCGGGACCGATCTGTAATGGTTGATGATGTAGCTACCATTTTTTTAGGAGAACTGGTATTTGGCATGGAGAATGAGGTGGAGGTCATGAGGCGAGTTCTCAGGCGACCTACAACAATAAATAGGATGGTAGGGGCTTATTTTAGGGGATATTTTTCACTTCACTACAACTTTTATATGATTCTCTTGTACTCTTATGGATCCATACTGATCCATAAGAACAGAAGTGTAAACAATACTATACACCATTAACAAGGTTAAGTAGACAAAGGCAAGGATTAGCCGAACCAATATAAGACTCTTGTGTTTTGTTTCTGTGTGTCTTTTTATGTTTCTTCATTTTTTCTTTACTATACTCATTTGGGTGTTTGTGTCATTTTTAATTCAAACAGTTTAGTACTTTCACTGAGGAACACTTGAATTCGCTGATTTGAGATTTAAGAAGGTTCAAAATGATTAGACACTCGACTAAGAAGATCACTGTTAACAGAAATCAACAAGGGGCAGCCAAAAGGCATCCTCAAGAGCTATCTCCCCATCCGTTTACATAAATAGGGATGAGATGGAAGCCATTGTAACGACCCGTATTTTACTTGTCGATAAATCGTAAAATAGATGCCATCAAGTCGTTAGTATTGTTGTTAAGTCGTTAGAGTTTGAGTCGACCAAAGCTTATGTCGTGTAAAGGTTAACTCGGGTAGTTTAGGTCGAGTGGAGCGACTTATAGAATTAGCGACCTATAGGAGTTGGGCCGACTTAAGATGGGACGAGTTAGTGGGTTGGACCGACTCAGAGGGGTGACCGAGTCAAGGAGTTAGCGACTTAGGAGTTAAGGGCTTAAGGCGGTTGCCGACTTAAGTAGTGTAGCGACTTAAGGGTTAGCGGCTTATGGATGATAGCTTAGGGTTTGGTTAGGTCGGCCATAAGGCTATATAGTTAGGTCGTTGACTCGGAACTAGTTAGGTCGGCTTAGAGTTAGGTCACATGAGTCGTTAGGTCGGCGCTTGTGTTAGGTCCTATGATGGTTAGGTCGGTAGGTCGTGTGGTTGGTTGGGTCGGCTTTGTAGTTAGGACGGCCTTGGGCTTAGGTCGTAGGTCGGGGAAGTTGGGTCGGCGGCGACTTAAGGGGGGACGACTCATGGGGATTTCCAGCCTATAAATAGAAGGGGTTCGCCTCACTTTTCGGCACCGGATTTTGAAGCAACGAAGTACTGCCATTTTGAGAGCTCGACTACAACACTTCTTCACTTCTTTTCTCCACTCTAATCTAGTGATTCCTTCCATCTATATTGAAGATCAAATCGAAGATCCAAGAGCCAAAGTTGAAGATCTCCATCCATTGAAGAGAGATTTCATCGTTTGAAGCGGAGCTTTGGAGGATCAAGCTTGATTCTTTGCTGTCCAGATCCGGAGTTAGTTGTTTTTGAGGTGTTTAGGTGATTCGGTGAGTGGTAGTTATCTCTTACACGGACCCAAGGGAGTATATTGGACCGGTGGCTTGTTTATGTGTTAAAGATAGTGATTTCATGCATTTTCCCTAAGTCTGCATGTAGATCCATCATCTATGAAGTTTTGATATCCATTTCACTACATGTTCACTTATGCAAGTTCATTCATCAAGTTGTAGAGATATTGTTCATAATTCATGCTTGTTAGAATGCATGTTAGATTTGAACTCTTTATTTACGAAATTGCCATTATTGTTGTAATTGTTTATTTAGATCTTGTTTGAATGATTGATTACTTGGATTAATGTTTGATTTGATTGATTAGTTGATTGGTAACTTGATTTGGACAAGTTGGTCGAAGATGATTCAAAAGCTAAGTGGAAAGGCTCTTGAATGGTGAAAGCTGCTTGTGGCATATGAAGCGGATGTGGAAGCTCATATGGATAGATTTGATGATGATGTTGAGATGGGACTTTGCCATGATTAGAGGAAGCAAAGCATGATGTTGAGATGGGACTTTGCTATGATGCGATGTGGCAAGGCATGATGTGAGAAAGCCTTGGTTTAATCCAGACGGGATCATCCCAAGCATGTTGATAACTCGATAATGCGGTTCGAGTTGGTTGATAATGGTGGGCTCGAGAGGCGCTTGAGCTAGTATGAGAATAGTCGTCGAGGAGGATGACTAGGAGGCTTGGATCTTATCGTTATTGAAGGTTCTAGCATGCTCAAAGCAAGAGTACGTTGGGACGGGTCACGATGACGTCTCAGACACGGGTCATGATGACGTGTTAGTACTCTGGGTAGATGCGATAGTCCTAGGCACGAGTCATGACGACATGCGGAGTTATGTCTAGAACCGGGGTTGCCATTAGCCCTTGACGGACGGCTGAAAGAAGGTGCCGGTCATTCAATTAACGGTGATATCGAGGCAATGATAACAGTGATAGCCAGAGTCATGGATGTTTGATTGTATCATCATTCGGCCTCAAGAGCGGTGTTTTCTGGGTGCTTATCTGATCTTGGTTTTGGCCTTGGGGGTTTGTACTTGGAAAACATCGACCTTGACTCGAGTGATTATTGCTTTACTTTAAATGTCTGCTTTGTTATGCTTGTTTCTGCTTAGTGGGTCTGGGGGCTATCACTGTAGAATGAGGTGGAGTGGGATGGTTGAGTTCCTATTCCTTTTACCCTTTATGCTCTTTTGGTATGTTTGATAGTTGATTTACTGCTCACTAAGACTGTTGTCTGACTCAAGGTTTTATGTTCAACTCTTATTACCTTGCGCTGTTCATCCATGTTGGGATGGGCAGACTAGGTAGCCGGTGACAGGTGCTGTTCTTGGCTACCAACGCTGTTGATGACGAAGACGAGCTGGAGGCTTTTGCATATTGTTTTCTTACTATATGTACTGGATGTTCCGCTGTTTGTTTGATACTCTGAGTGTTATGTAGTGTGGCTTGATGTATTGACTATTCAGATGATTGTATAAAACTATTATGAGTTTATATGATGAGACTTCTGTTCTATAGAGCTTCACTATGTATACTTTCTATTGTATTTTATCCATGCGCTGTGAGTAATACGATAGACTATTCTAGTTTATCTTACCCTGACTATCGTCCATGGCTGCCTGGCACACCTTTCAGCGCACCATTCCCTTGTTTTCGTGCGGGAGTCATGGGCGGTCGTCACATTTGGTATCAGAGCTTTGGTTAATCGATTTTAGCCAACACTCGCTGACGTAACTACGTATGAGAGACGTAATTGTATTTTGATGGATGATTACTATATACAATATAGTACTTTAGAAGGATTTGAACTCCTCGTGTAGTTGTTTCTCAAGGTGTCCTAAGTCATTCCTTTTTGTAGATATTAAGGATGAGTCGAAGTGAGAGACAAGCTGCTAGGGAAAGTCGTGCTGTTGGGGGAGCTACTTACTATGCTGCAATGTTCGAAGCTATGATGACTTCGATCATGAGAAGGATACCAACTTCAGGACCATCAGTAGATGTTGGAGTTCAAGTTCAAGCTCCAAGACCAGTGGATTTTGCTAAGTTGTGTAAGGACTATACTGCTCTTGGAGGAAAGGTTTTCTTGGGAACAGAATCAACCATAGAAGTCCAGAGATGGATAGATGCTTGTAGAAGGATCTTTGGTGATTTGGGAATTGAGGATGAAACTAAGAGGAAGCTTGCATCAAGGCAGCTTCAAGGGAGAGCTTCGGATTGGTGGAACTCTATCACCATTGACACTCCAGAGGAGGAGATTACTTGGGAGCAATTCCAAACTAGATTGGAAGCTAAGTTCATTTCTACAGCTCAGAAGTCTGTTTTGTTTAAGAAGTTTGTGGAACTCAAGCAAGGTGGGAGACCAGTTCTTGAGTATGTTTCTGAATTTGAAGCTTTGTCCAAGTATGCTCGGTCGTATATTGATTCTCCCTATCAGAAGAATGAGAAGTTTGTGACAGGCTTGGATAGTTATCTTGGGAGGCAATTGGCGGATCATCTGGACGATCCATTTGAGAAGCTTTTGGAGAAAGCTCTCAGGCATGAGAATCTGTTTCCTAAGGAAGGATCTGTTGTTGCTGTGACCAAGGAGCAAAGTGGAAACAATAAGAGAAAGCAGCAGCAGCAGAAGGGTAAGGATGGCCAGAAGAAGCCAAAGGGTGAAGTGACCTGCTACAATTGTCGGCAGAAGGGCCATTTCTCTAGGGATTGCAAGAATCCAAAGGTGCAGTTGAAATGCCACAACTGTGATAAGCTGGGGCATATCAGGAAGGACTGTCCAGAACCGAGGAAAGATAAGCAGATTGTGCAAGCTTATGCTTTGGGGGCTGTTCCATCATCTTCGAAAGCTCCTACTGCGGAAGAGAAAGGCAAAAGTGTGGTTGTTCAAGGTACTCTTTCCATTTGTGGTGTTCCGGTTAGAGTGTTGTTTGATACTGGAGCATCGCATTCTTTTGTTTGTAATGAACTTGTAGACCGGTTGGATTTGGAACCGGATATTGTTGATAGGCCATTGGTTGTGACTAATCCAGTTGGGGGTTCGTCTTGTTTGTGTATGGTATGCCGTGGTCTAGTTGTATCGAGTCATGATTGCTCTTTTGTTTTTGATTGTTTTGTTCTGAACTTTGCGGGGTTCGGAATTATTTTGGGTATGGACTGGCTTAGGAAGTATGCGGCAAAGGTTGATTGTGAGAAACTGGAGGTGACAGTCGGGAATGTGGAAGGGCGAAAGGTTGTGATACGATGTAAGCATGAAGAAGGCGTCTTCATGAGCTTCATGTATTCGCTGGTTGTTCCACGGGATGGACTGTCATCGATGCCGGTTGTGAATGGATATTAGGACGTCTTTGACGAGGTCAAAGGATTACCGCCGCATAGGGAGATCGAGTTTCGTATCGATCTAGTTGAGGGAGCCAGAACTGTTGTGATGCCTCTTAGGCGGATGGCGCTTAGGGAGCAGCAAGAGTTGAAGGTGCAAGTTGATGACCTTTTACGGAAAGGATTCATTCGGCGTAGCGTGTCTGAATGGGGTGCACCAGTTGTGTTCGCAACCAAAGCGGATGGATCGTTGAGGTTGTGTGTGGATTATCGTGAGCTGAATAAAGTGACTAGGAAGAACAAGTATCCATTGCCGAGAATAGATGACTTGTTTGATCAGCTTCACGAAGATAGGGTGTTTTCTCAGATGGATTTGGCAACGGTATTTCACCAGTTGAGAGTGGCTAAGGATAGTGTGCCGAAGACTGCTTTCAGGACACCATCCGGTTTTTATGAGTGGCTGGTAATGCCGTTTGGATTGACCAATGCACCAACATATTTTGTGGATCTTATGAATAGAGTGTTCAGAGATCAGTTGAACAAGTTTGTACTTGTGTTCGTGGATGATATTTTGATTTATTCCAGAACTGAAGAGGAACACAAGACACACTTGCATATTGTTTTGGAAATCTTGCGGAAACATCAGCTGAAGGCTAAGTTTTCGAAGTGTCACTTCTGGAAGAGTGAAGTGAGGTTCTTAGGCCATGTTATCTCTGGAAATGGAATAGCGGTTGATCCCGCTAAGGTGGCAGCAATCCAGGATTGGGTTAGACCTAAGAATGTATCTGATGTGAGAAGTTTTCTTGGATTAGCAGGATATTATCGTCGGTTTATCAAAGACTTTTCCAAGATAGCAGCACCGTTAACAGGATTGACGAA
This sequence comes from Allium cepa, assembly GCA_030765085.1. NCBI lineage: Eukaryota > Viridiplantae > Streptophyta > Magnoliopsida > Asparagales > Amaryllidaceae > Allium > Allium cepa. The sequence continues at coordinate 44,186,655 of CM060937.1, forward strand.
AAAGAACCAAGTGTTCAGATGGGATGATAAGTGTGAGCAAGTTTTTGGAATCCTGAAAGAGCGACTGACAAGTGCTCCTGTTTTGACTATTCCAAGTGGGAATGATGAGATGGTGGTTTACGCCGATGCATGTGGTACTGGACTTGGAGCAGTGCTAATGCAGAAGGATAAAGTTGTTGCATATGCAAGTCGACAACTGAAGCCGCATGAAAGGAATTATCCGACTCATGATTTGGAGTTAGCGGCGATTGTTTTTGCTCTAAAGATGTGGAGACATTATCTATTGGGAGTTCGATTTGAGTTGTTTACGGATCATAAGTCATTGAGGTATCTTTTTTCCCAAAAGGATTTGAATCTCCGGCAGCAACGATGGCTAGAGTTTTTAGCATCATATGATTTTGGTATGGCCTATACTCCGGGAAAAGGCAACGCAGTGGCTGATGCGTTAAGCCGAAGACATGCAGGATTGGGAGCCATGTTTTCTGAATGGAAGAGCCTTGAGTATTTGGCTGGATTTGACTTCAGGCCCAGATGTGAATTGGAACCTGAGATGTTGGCAAACTTATCAATAAGACCTACTCTTGTGGAAAGAATTGGCGAGAGCCAAAAGCGAGATGATAAGCTTGTCAAGATTATCCGTGATTTGGAATCTGGATTGGACCCAGAAAAGGATAAAGGATTCGAAGTCGATCGGGAGGGTTGGCTTCGGAAACAAGGACGGCTAGTTGTTCCTGATATAGATGAATTGAGAGATGAAGTTCTGAGGGAAAGTCATCACTCGAAGTTGACAATTCATCCAGGTGGAAATAAGATGTATCGGGATATGAAGAGAACCTACTACTGGGAAGGTATGAAGAAGGATGTTGGAAATTTTATTTCCAAATGTATGAACTGCCAGTTGGTAAAAGCTGAGCAGAAGAAGCCCAGTGGATTGCTTCAGCCATTAGAGGTTCCTACGTGAAAGTGGGAGCAAATATCGATGGATTTTATCGATGGTCTACCTAGAACCAGGGCAGGAAATGAGGGGATTTGGGTCATTGTAGATCGTTTGACTAAGAGTGCAAGATTCATTCCTGTTCGATCAACTAGGACTACATCGAAGTTGGCTGAGCTTTATGTTAAGTGGATAGTTCGATTCCATGGTATTCCGAAGAGTATAGTGAGCGATCGAGACCCATTGTTCACTAGTGGGTTTTGGAAGAGCTTCCAAGAAGTTTTGGGAACCAAGTTGAGTTTGAGTACAGCTTATCACCCTCAAACAGATGGTCAGACCGAGAGAGTCAACCGAGTTTTGGAAGATCTCCTGAGAGCATGTGTTTTGGATTTCGGAGGATCATGGGAAGATCATCTTCATTTGGTGGAATTTGCATATAATAACAGTTACCAGTCAAGTATTGGTATGGCACCATATGAGGCACTGTATGGAAGACCGTGTAACTCTTCGACATGTTGGTTGGAAACTGGAGAAAAGCTGATACTTGGGCCAGAAATGATTCGACGGACTTCGGATTGTATAGAGATCATTCGGCAACGAATGAAGGCAGCCCAAGATCGTCAGAAAAGTTATGCCGATAAGCGTCGTAAGGATTTGGAATTCGACGTAGGCGATATGGTTTTCGTGAAGATTTCTCCACTGAAGAATGTTATTCGATTCGGGAAGAAAGAAAAGTTGACTCCGAGATTTGTTGGACCATTCCCGATCATCGAGCGAATTGGAAAGCTCGCATATAAATTGGAGTTACCAGAAAAGATGGCGGGCGTGCACAATGTTTTTCATGTATCTTATCTACGGAAGTATGTGCATGACTCGAATACAGTGGTTTCTGCTGATAGCTGTGAAGATTTAGAAGTTGATCCAGTTGTTAGAAGGCCTCGTAAGCCGCTTCGTGTTGTTGAAACCGACACGAAACAGCTTAGGAGGAAGGCGATTACGTTGCTCAAGTTACAATGGAGTGATGATGTTGACGACTGTACATGGGAGGAGGAAGAGAGGATGAAGGCAACTCATCCTGAACTCTTCAAGGTATGGCCCTAAGGTGTCGTGACATCTCATGAATTTGTAACTTGTTCTAGTCTTAGAATTCTGCATGCTAGGCTAGTAATTGGATGCATGGTTTGTTGATTGCTATGGATGGTAGGCATGCAGAATAACTTTGGTTGCTCTTGATTGTTTGGAATTTCAGGGGCGAAATTCCTAAGGGGGAGAGAATGTAACGACCCGTATTTTACGTGTCGATAAATCCTAAAATAGATGCCATCAAGTCGTTAGTATTGTTGTTAAGTCGTTAGAGTTTGAGTCGACCAAAGCTTATGTCGTGTAAAGGTTAACTCGGGTAGTTTAGGTCGAGTGGAGCGACTTATAGAATTAGCGACCTATAGGAGTTGGGCCGACTTAAGATGGGACGAGTTAGTGGGTTGGACCGACTCAAAGGGGTGACCGAGTCAAGGAGTTAGCGACTTAGGAGTTAAGGGCTTAAGGCGGTTGCCGACTTAAGTAGTGTAGCGACTTAAGAGTTAGCGGCTTATGGAAGATAGCTTAGGGTTTTGTTAGGTCGGCCATAAGGCTATATAGTTAGGTCGTTGACTCGGAAGTAGTTAGGTCGGCTTAGAGTTAGGTCGCATGAGTCGTTAGGTCGGCGCTTGTGTTAGGTCCTATGATGGTTAGGTTGGTAGGTCGTGTGGTTGGTTGGGTCGGCTTTGTAGTTAAGACGGCCTTGGGCTTAGGTCATAGGTCGGGGCAGTTGGGTCGGCGGCGACTTAAGGGGGGGACGACTCATGGGGATTTCCAGCCTATAAATAGAAGGGGTTCGCCTCACGCCTCACTTTTTGGCACCGGATTTTGAAGCGACGAAGTGCTTCCAATTTGAGAGCTCGACTACAACACTTCTTCACTTCTTTTCTCCACTCTAATCTAGTGATTCCTTCCATCTATATTGAAGATCAAATCGAAGAACCAAGAGCCAAAGTTGAAGATCTCAATCCATTGAAGAGAGATTTCATCGTTTGAAGCGGAGCTTTGGAGGATCAAGCTTGATTCTTTGCTGTCCAGATCTGGAGTTAGTTGTTTTTGAGGTGTTTAGGTGATTCGGTGAGTGGTAGTTATCTCTCACACGGACCCAAGGGTGTATATTGGACCGGTGGCTTGTTTATGTGTTAAAGATAGTGATTTCATGCATTTTCCCTAAGTCTGCATGTAGATCCATCATCTATGAAGTTTTGATATCCATTTTACTACATGTTCACTTATGCAAGTTCATTCATCAAGTTGTAGAGATATTGTTCATAATTCATGCTTGTTAGAATGCATGTTAGATTTGAACTCTTTATTTACGAAATTGCCATTATTGTTGTAATTGTTTATTTAGATCTTGTTTGAATGATTGATTACTTGGATTAATGTTTGATTTGATTGATTAGTTGATTGATAACTTGATTTGGACAAGTTGGTCGAAGATGATTCAAAAGCTAAGTGGAAAGGCTCTTGAATGGTGAAAGCTGCTTGTGGCATATGAAGCGGATGTGGAAGCTCATATGGATAGATCTGATGATGATGTTGAGATGGGACTTTGCCATGATTAGAGGAAGCAAAGCATGATGTTGAGATGGGACTTTGCTATGATGCGATGTGGCAAGGCATGATGTGAGAAAGCCTTGGTTTAATCCAGACGGGATCATCCCAAGCATGTTGATAACTCAATGATGCGGTTCGAGTTGGTTGATAATGGTGGGCTCGAGAGGCGCTTGAGCTAGTATGAGAATAGTCGTCGAGGAGGATGACTAGGAGGCTGGGATCTTATCATTATTGAAGGTTCTAGCATGCTCAAATCAAGAGTACGTTGGGACGGGTCACGATGACGTCTCAGACACGGGTCATGTTGACGTGTTAGTACTCTGGACAGATGCGATAGTCCTAGGCACGGGTCATGACGACATGCGGAGTTATGTCTAGAACCGGGGTTGCCATTAGCCCTTGACGGAAGGCTGAAAGAAGGTGCCGGTCATTCAATTAACGGTGATATCGAGGCAATGATTACAGCGATAGCCAGAGTCGTGGATGTTTGATTGTATCATCATTCGGCCTCGAGAGCGGTGTTTTCTGGGTGCTTATCTGATCTTGGTTTAGGCCTTGGGGGTTTGTACTTGGAAAACATCGAACTTGACTCGAGTGATTATTGCTTTACTTTAAATGTCTGCTTTGTTATGCTTGTTTCTGCTTAGTGGGTCTGGGGGCTATCACTGTAGAATGAGGTGGAGTGGGATGGTTGGGTTCCTATTCCTTTTACCCTTTATGCTCTTTTGGTATGTTTGATAGTTGATTTACTGCTCACTAAGACTGTTGTCTGACTCAAGGTTTTACGTTCAACTCTTATTACCTTGGGCTGTTCATCCATGTTGGGATGGGCAGACTAGGTAGCAGGTGACAGGTGCTGTTCTTGGCTACCAACGCTGTTGATGACGAAGACGAGCTAGAGGCTTTTGCATATTGTTTTCTTACTATATGTACTGGATGTTCCGCTGTTTGTTTGATACTCTGAGTGTTATGTAGTGAGGCTTGATGTATTGACTATTCAGATGATTGTATAAAACTATTATGAGTTTATATGATGAGACTTCTGTTCTATAGAGCTTCACTATGTATACTTTCTATTGTATTTTATCCATGCGCTGTGAGTAATACGATAGACTATTCTGTTTTATCTTACCCTGACTATCGTCCATGGCTGCCTGGCACACCTTTCAGCGCACCATTACCTTGTTTTCATGCGGGAGTCATGGGCGGTTGTCACAGCCATGATGAATACAATGTAGGAAAAGATGATGGTCCATCAGGAAGAGATGATGGAGAATTTCTTTAGGAGAACGAGACAAACATGAATAACCGGAGTTGTAGAAAATCAAAACCAAAGGCCAAAATCTAAAGTAAATGCACTTGGATGCTAAATAGGTCAAATCAAAACAAACCCCGAACTAGTCGTATGGATCGGTACTAATCCATAGGTACGGACTAGTAGCGATCCATAAGAGCACAGGGGAATGGGCAACCTTGACTTGGGTGGAAATAATGCACGTTCAGGAGATATGCAGAGCGTTTGAATGTGAATCAAAATGTAAAAGCATAACCGAAGGAGTACATGCTAGAATTCCCTCGTGGAAACAGGGGGCAGGCTGGGAATGCAAACTTGAGAGTTCCTTTAGATGCCAATAACAAACTTGCTAAGATGGTGAGATGAGCAATGAGAGATAGATTGCCTAACCAGTGCCGAGAGGATGTGAACAGGATTCCATTCACTCCAAACAATCGGTACATTGGAAATCCATCTGATTTCAAACTGCCTACATTTGAGACGTATGCGGAAAGATCGATCCAACGGTTCATTTGATGAGGTATATTCGACACATGGAGGTGTTTGGTGCATTTTAAGAGGTCAGGAGATGATGTTTCCCTTTATATTTGATAGATTTGGCGGTGTTATAGTTTAGGCAGCTGGAGCATGGTTCTGTTAGCACACGGGCCGAGTTAGTGAATAGATTCATAAAATAGTTCCGGTCCATATTTCATGATCCAAGAATGTAATGACATTATCCAGTGTGAAGCAAAGGGCCGGAGAGACCCTCGGGAGTCTTTTGACAAGATTTAACGCAGATGGCTGCTGTAGTTGATAGGCTAGATCCATCAGTGATTCTGTTGGTGGCATTTTTTAGAGCAGTAGATATGACGGATTTCAAGGTCGCTTTGGAGCAAGACCCATCGATGAACTTCATCAAATTTTATCATGAGGCGAAAGATACATGCATTAGGAGAACGATGAAGCCATAAGGAAGAAATTAATGTTATGGATGACAAAGGACTGTCCGAAGCAGGATTCGGTAAGGATAAAGAAAAAATAAAGATGGATGATGGCTTTGAGGGATCAAAGCAGTAGAGAATGGAACCAAAATTCTCTTTTCATACGGATTTGAATGAAACCACGAAATGGATTTACCTTGATACCAAGGGACAAATCCTCAGCAAGGAGAGAGGATATGGACCGTGAAAGGACGTCCGAAAAATATTGCATATTCCGTGAACTGGACAAGCATAACACAAATGACTACAGACACTTGTGCGATCTGATCAAGGAATAAGTCAGAAACAACCAATTACAATAGTATATGAAAAGCCGAGCTACGGTGGAAGAACAAGAGTAGCCATCATCCGCAGCGAGTGGAAACAATCTTGGATTAAGGTCGAGGATAGCCATCCCTTGATTAGGATGGCATGGAATCTGGTTCGTTTCTTACACTCTATCTTCATTTTTAAGAAACAACACAATAATATAGTCGAGTCATCCACTCTTGTATAGGATCTCGATCGGTCCCTAGGCCAGCGCTGAGTTGGATGCTAGGCTATAACGTCCGATGAGGCCGCTATTGTGATGTTTAACTTTAATGTTTTTTAATGTTTGAATTTGATTCAGTTAGATGAATCCTTGATTATTGAAATCCACATGAATCTGATGATCGATATTGATCGTGGTAGTCTCGACAGAATAAATGAGACGATGACCACAAGGTGCAAGTTCCCTTTTAAGATTTCTAATGAATGGACTTGTATGATATTGATCGCTTTAGGTCCTAGCCGAAGAGCAGGGACGAAAGTGCAAGAAGAAAGTCATCTCGCCGGAGTGTGAGCAGAAGGGCTTGCTTGTCGTTGAGTCCCCTAGTTGGAGAGCGACTAGATTAGGCTCAGCAAGGATCCAAAGAGACCATGAATTTGATTATCATTGAAATGTTAACAAGGAATAATTTGTTTAGTGTATATGTGCGTTAATTGGTGTATATTTGTTGATTATTAGTGCATATGGACATTAGGGCTACTTTAGATTAATTTGATTCGATGCTCAGAATTTGGTGTATGCGTTTCAAGATGACGAAAACGACAATTTAGTGTATGCGTTTCTTAGAACGTAAATAAATTATTGTAAAATTATTGTATAACACGCTTTACTTTTTTAAATCTCTTAGAGAGTTTTTGGTCCCGTCTGACAAATATTATATGTGATTATAGAATGGATATTCGTTTTTATCACAGAACAAATATTTATATTCATCCGATACAATATTTGTCGGATTTGTCACTGTATTGGTTAGAAACACAGTTGTAATTATATTTTGCAAATCATTTTATTTTTAGACGGTTCAAAAAATTTCGAAAACACTTTCTTTTTGTTCCCTGTATATACATTTGAAAAATAATTTGTATAAATTCGTTTTTATGTTTTAAAGCCGTCGGCGGCCATCGCTTGCCGTCGAAAATTGTCATGCATACGGGCCTCCTGGCCGAGAGCTTCTTCACTACTCACCTTCCTCCAAATTAAAAAAAACTCTACCTCCACCACATCCTCCCTGTCGTCAGCCAGCCAGCACATCTCCCCGAGCTTCTCCAACTTCATCATTCTCCAACCTCAACAAGCCTGGCCCCTTCATCAATCTCCAATCTGGTTTTATTTCTAAATCCTAATTAATTTTAGTTTGTTAAATTAGGGTTAATCTATTGCTATAGTTGTATAATACCCCATTGATTGTTTGGTATACCCTATTAAATACTAATTAGGTTCTTATTATAATTGTTTATCATTGAAATGTTAAGGAAAAAAATTGTTTAGTGTATATGTGTGTTACTTGGTGCATATGCGTTGATTAATTAGTGCATACATGCATTAGAGCTACTTTGGATTAATTAGAGTCAATGCTCATAATTTTGTGTATGCATTTTCAAGATGACAAAAACAACGAATTAGTTTGTGCGTTTCTTAGAATGTAAATAAATTATTGTAATTTTTTTGTATAATACGCTTTACCTTTTGTAAATTCCTTAGAAAATTTTTGACCCCATCTGGCAAATATTGTATATGATCGTGTATGGATATTCTTTTTATGATAGAATGGGCGTCGATATTCATCGGATGCAATATTTATCGGATTTGATCCTATATTGGACAAGTCAAAAACACGGTAGTAATTATATTCTGCAAATTATTTTATTTTAAATGGTTCACAAAATTTCAGCAACACTTTCTTTTTGTTCCCGTATACACACATATGTGTACGATATAGGGAACAAAGAGGAAGTGCGTTCGAAATTTTGTTAAATCGTTTAAAATAAGGCGATGTGCAAAATATATTTACTACTGTGTTTGTAATGGAACGTTGGATGACCAATCATCAAAGTGTAAAAAAATAACCTAAAAATTGTAGATTATATTCATATAATAATTTGTGTAAATCCGTTTGAAAATAAATTTAAATAGAATAATATTATATATTTGAGAAAATTTAAATGTACGATTTATTTGAAAAATAAAATGTCAATGTGCAAATGATTAATGGAATTTTATGTTTTAAAGTAGAAAAAATGGTCGACTATTTTATCGAACGAAGCTGGATGTACCAATAAGAAGAGAAACTAAAGGCTCAATAGGTGAACATTTTCAAAATGGTGTACACGTCTTTATTGGATTCGCTTTAAGTGATAATAGAAACAATGAAGAAATTCGTTGTCCATGTAGTAGGTGAAAATTATTCAAGTATTTCGCACCGGATATGGTAATAGTTCATTTGCGCCAATATGGTTTCGTGCCGAATTATTTGGTGTAGGATCGTCATGGAGAACTTATAACACCTAATCCCGTATATTCGAAGGAGAAGGGGGATAATGAACTTATTCTGACGAATCTCATAGAAGATATGGTTGAAGATGCAGCACGTTCAATGTTCTCTTCTATTGAGGTTGATGGTAACGATGTTAATGTCGAAGAAGAATCAAGTATCGGAGGAAAAAAAATTACGATTTATTGAATGCAACTAAGAAACTCTTTTGGGATAGTCGTACAAGCGGTACTCAACTATCAATAATTGCAGAATACATTGCGATGAGATCAAATACAACTTCACGGAAATTAGATTTACAACTATAGTGCAAGCTGCAAAACGGCATATGTCGTCTAATAATTTAATGTGCGAAAATCATTATGAAGTGAAAAAACTTATGTCTGCTTTTGGTTTGCCATATTAAAAAATTGATACATGTTTAAATGGTTGCATGTTGTTTTGGAAAGAAGACTTCAATCATAGGAATTATAAAATATGTAATCAGGAAAGATGAACCAAGAAAAAAGAAGGGACATGAAGTTTTATACAAGCTTATGCATTACTTATCGATGACTCCTAGGCTTCAACATCTTCTATAACCGCGCATCATATGAGATGGCACCGTGTGAGAACATAGGAAGAAGGTACGTTAACACATCCAGCTGATGGAAAAGCATTGAAACATTTTGATAAGACATACGCCGCTTTTGCAGCGGAGAGCCGTAATGTTACACTTGATTTATCTACGGATGGATTTTCACCGTTCTTTCAACTTGGTTCAAAATATTCATCTTGTCCTATAATCGTTATACTTTACAATTTACCTTCATAGATGTGTATGAAAACTCCGTATACGTTTCTCACTATTATCATCCCTAGCCCTGATGATTCGACACAAAGAACCAACGTATATTTACGACCGTTGACTGAAGAGTTGAAAACACTATGGTAAGAAGGTGTTGAAACATAAGACATTTAAAAAAAATTCGTATGTTCGCTTCTCTACCATGGACTGTAAGCGATTTTTCTACGTATGAAATGCTATCAGGTTGGAGTAAGGTTGATCGTCTAGTTTGCCCTTATTGCATGGAAGAAACACAAGCATTTTCTTTACTGCACGGGAAGAAAATTTCGTGATTTGACTGTCATCGGTGTTTTCTCCATATTAATCATCCTTTTAAAAAACATAATAAACTATACAAGTAATAGAATTGAGACCTTGCGACCACTAATGATTTGGTCAAGCAAAGATATTTATGACCTTGTTAAGAATTATCCAAAGATACATGAAACCGGCGAACAAATTGAAATTCAAGATAAAACACGAATTCATAATTGGTGCAAACAAAGTATATTTTCGGAGTTGCCTTATTGTAAAAATCTCCTAATTTTTCATAATATCGACGTGATGCACAACGAGAAAAATGTGTTCGATAAAGTATTTAATACTGTTTTGAATGTTAAAGAAAAGGCTAAAGACGATTCAAAATCAATACATGATATAGAAGTAAACTTCATATGAAGCCAAATGACACCAAAAAAATCTAAAGCATGTTACAGGCTAGACATTAACCAAGTTAGAGTATTGTTAAAGTGTGCGGAAAGATTAAGATTTCCTAATGGGATTTCTCCAAATCTTCGTAGATGTGTCAACTATAAGAATAGTAAACTGAATGGGATGAAAAGTCATGATTGTCATGTGATGATGGAACATTTGTTAACTGTCACTTTCAAAGAACTATTGCCCATAAAAGTTTGGACGGTTGTAACAGAACTTTGTTTCATAAAGAGCTTTGTTCAAATACCTTAAAAGTTTATCACCTATGTAAACTTGAGGAAGAAATTCTTATACTCCTCTACAAGCTGGAGAAAATATTTCCTCCTGGTTTCTTTAATATAATGGAGCATTTACCTGTTCATCTTCCATTTTGAAGCACGTCTTTGAGGTCCTATACAATATGGTTGAATGTATCCATTACAAAGGTACTAATATTGAGTTTGTTAAATTTTAGTTTAAATAACATAATAAAATTTAATTATAATTATTCTTAGCAGGTACTTAAATCATCTAAAGAAAAAGTGAGACAAAAAGCACGAGTTGAAGGTTCGATATGCAAATCATATATCGAAGGAGAAGCTTCGTTCTTTTCCTCTCATTATTTCAATGACTAGTGAACTTACCTTTTGAAAGTGCTATGCAAAATGATGAGGGCATTGGAAAAAATTATTTTAAATCAATGTTATCTATTTTTAGACAACAGGGACGTCCTGTTGGAAAATGTGTGGAAGTATGGTTAGATGACAGAGATTACCATATAGCCTATACACATGTTCTTCTTAACTGCGCAGAAGTTGTGCCATTTGTTAGGCATTAATGATTAATACTTCTAAAATTATTTTCTTGAACTATACATGTGTGTATTAATTATAATGCAATATATTTATCTATATATGCAGTATTTATGAATCACAGTAGTCAAGCAGGGATATTAGCAAAAAAATTGCTACTTGGTTTTCGAACCACGTATATGATCCGGTAAATTGTGTGGTCAACGAAGGGTTGAAATATCTTGCGATAGGACCAAAAGAAAGTCAAGACATATCCAATATTCTTTGTCAATGGATACAAATTTAACACCAAAAAATATGGGGCATAAAAATTAACTAACAATATCGGTATATATTTTAAAGGTAGCAATGATCCAAATGACCACGTAAATGATTTTTACGGCATCTTAACTCAGGTTTTGCAATTAACATATTTCACCAGACCCGCGGAAGAAGTTTATTTGTTTAGATGCAACTAGTTCAGTAATGTTACAGGTTCTGGAATCAACGTGTACCAAAAATATAATATTATTGAAATAAAGCATACGTCACGTTATCATAAGTATGATCCGTTTATACTAGCAAAATAGACCCTACAAGTTTATTATGCTTCTTATCTATTTAAAAAAAGAGATAAAGCAGATTGGTCAGCGGTTTTTAAAACAAAGGCAAGATTTATGTTTGATGGAAATAATATTCCGGACGAACCAGCGTACCAAGCGGATATCGAGGAAAATGACGAACTTGCAATAACAAATGACCTAACCGATTTTGGACCTCTAAATGATGAATCAAATGTATTAGTAGAAGCATTTGAGACCACAAAGGAAAACAACATAGAGTACGAGACCGAGTCTGAATTAGAAAACCACGAAGACTAATTTAATAGTATACATGTTGAAAAAAGGTAATTTATGGGAGTATTGATGTTACACTTTTTTTGTACGTTACATGTGATTATTGACGTTAAATCTTGATATGTGTACTCATAATTGAATAATACGTTCTACCATAATAAAATAATATGTTTATGATAAGTATTACAGATGTCCTTCTTTAGGCAGTGGAGTTCTTCAGTCTGGTTCCCTCTCTGCGTTTTAGAGAGGAACAGGTCATAGCAATGGTGATGGCAGTGGCCCTTCGTAGGAGGTGCGGTGTACGGTGGTTAGATTGCTACCGAAAGTTGATGGCTTGTAAGTGTTAAATTTACTTCGGCATTATGTATATTTTGTATGATATATTAATCATGATTTGTCTGTATCATATTTAATGCAGGGTTTTTGAGCTTAAGCCTTCTAACATTGTTCTCAACATATCAAAGTAGGTAAACATGAGCCGTATGACTGCATGCTGGCCGAAGTGGAGCAGGATCTCAAATCATGTATGGAAGAGCATATGGCAGGACTTCCTGGTAAGTGTAAAATTATACCATTATATATAATAACTTTACAATTTGCTGACTAATTATAAATATATAGCTTATATTTTTTCGATATATATACATGGGGCAGTAGACTTACAAGAGTATGATGTGTCTCTTTTCCAACGCCACTGAAACTCAAAAGTGGCAAATATATAGGGATATGATGTCTTTCATAAGAAAAACTGAGAAAAAGTCAAGGTAGAGGGGCGCCAGCATCCAAAATGCTTAGGTCGCATGGTGGGGTAGCGACGAATTCAAGGTAAGTCTATCAGATGCCATCTTAATTTATTCAGTACAGAATACATAATTTATACCTGTAAAATATAATCTTAATTTTTAATTTGCAGGGCGGAGTCGGACAGGAACTATATGAACAGGCAGAAAAATCCAATCACACACTGTGGTGGCTCGAAATCATTTCAGCACCATCGCGAGGACCTGATAAATTAATTAATTGCAATTACGAACAGTTATTACATTTTTAGTATAAATTTGTAGGAACAACAATTATATACACTAATTATTGCAGGAAAGAGCACGTAGGGGTCCCGTATGGTATGTGGATGTGTTTGAGCATACCCGTGCCATTATGCAAACAGACGACGAGAGATCAGTATCGTATGTCCTACATGAGGATGATAGAGCATACACCACACATGTAAGTATATTTTAAGTTATAAGTTATTAATAATGATCGTTTTATAATTAGTTATAAAATATTATAATAATGTCATGTAACATTTATTTGCATTTAACTTTGCGTTGTAGGAAAAATTATGCAAGCACATGCGCAGATAGTTGAGCATTCGGGATGGGAGAAGTTGACCACTGATGAGGAGGACTCGATATTTGACTCTGTTATGGACCCAACCCAGAGAAATAGGCGCTAAGGCAATCAATCGGTAATTTATAAAAATTAACTACGTTGTAAAATTTGCTTAGTTTTTATAAATGTTACGTGATGACTTAAACATGTTTCGACTTGTTTTGTAGGCTCGGACATCACAAAGGGCTTACCAAATGGCTCAGGACAACGTGGAGATTAATGAAGTTCGACAGCAGATTGCACAGTTGCAGGAGCAAGACCGCCTCCGAGCAATGCAAATGGAGCAACTGAACCAGCGCTTAGCCGAGTAAGTGGAGTGTCGTAGAGCATTCCCTTCGTCTGGTAATACCAGAGCCGATGATGAGTCATGAGGTACGATTTGCAGTTTTTTTCGAAAGTGGTGTTGTACCGACCTAGAATTTTCAAACCAGAAAATTCCAGATAGTTATGAAAAAGAAGAAAGAGATAGAAGAAGAAGAAGATCAGAAACATCAACATCTCACATTCGCAGCGGATAAAATATAATAACAAATAATAACAGTTTACAAAAGAATTCTGTATCTGTCAAAGTACATTTGTAATACATCAGAGTTACACATATATACTGACACTTGATTTACATAATCATCATGTCATAGATATACATGAATAAATACAGTGGAAACACTCCATACGTTCTTGCCATCCAGCTCGCCTCCTAAGCTCCAAAACGTCCTTACCTGAAAATCTATAATACTTGGTCTGACCCGAGCATTACACCAAAGTAACACCCGGGTCAGGATGGAAACTAGCGTGAGTAAACCCAACTAACATGGAATACCAAAGCAAACAACTTATATAAAACCCGGGTAATTCTTATTAATTTACAGGGTCACAATTTATCTAGACATCACTTATTCCACGCATCCATTTTCTAAGTACTAAGATTTTGATTTAAATAGCCCAATTCATTTAAATTACTTCATTCCAACCTCTAGATTTCACTTACCAATCTACAAAAATTCGAAGTAGTTTCGGGTATCTCCTAACACCCGACCCCGATCTCTTCGGGTCTCATGTCATCCTAATCCAAGTTATCCAAATGAAATACACAACATTTCATATCAGAGATATCAACTCATTCAAAGCATCCAATAACATTCAATCATCTATAAGCAAAGCTTAATCACATACAAATTTAATTAATTTAATCCTGATTGAATTACTAACCTCAACCACTTAGATTTCTTCATTTAACATTAATTGATTTCAAATCAAGTAATTAATCATCCCTTCATTATTCATCTTAATTAATCAACCTGGATTAATTATCCTTCAATTACATTCAAGTAATTAACTTTAATTAGTTTCACAATATTAATTATTCTTAACCAAAAATCAATAAGTAATCTTAATTACTTCATAAATTAATTAACTATATTAATTACATTAATTAACTTCTCATAAGTCACTTATTTTTGAATGATTAATCTTAATTAATCAATCTTTAATTACATCATTAATTATATAAATTAATGATTTCTAATTATATTTTAATTTATGCTAATCTAATTTAATTACATTAATTAAACCACAATATTAATCATTCTCGATTAATCTCAAACTGTAATTAACTATCTTTTATTTACTTCATTAAATAAATTAATTACTTGTTTTTAAATAGAAGTTCAAAAGAATTTAAAACCAAATTTATTTTTAAATTCAAATCAATTTACAAATGCACTTTAACATTCAAGTTGTTAAAACAATCAATATTTAAAACTTTATTTGTTTTAAAAATTTAGATTCACTAACTCAAATGCTAGATTTAACTTTGATTTAAAACTTGTTTTTTTAAATCTCTACTTTACAATTTAGCTTCGGTTTTTAAATATCACTTTCATTTCTTTCCAATACACTCTTATTTTTATTCTATAATTATTTCACTTTCGAAATTCACCCTTATATTTCTTCAAAAATCCAATTTATATATTTCGATAACTCATGATACCAAAATATTCAAGCAAACCACAGCATTCAACATTCCAATTACCAAAATATTCATCACAAAATATCAGTCATTCCAGTATATACTATATATTACTATATAATATAGAACATCAATTCAATTCAACCATTCAACCAATCATTTAAATTTAACTATTTAAATTAAAATTAAAATCCAGAAGAGTGAGGTTAACTCACCTTATATTTTGCTGTTTCCAATCCATTCCAAACTGGCTTATTTCCATGATTTAAAACCTTGAAAAAATCATTATATGATTTTATTAGTAGTTGAACTAATTAAACAATTAATTTCCATTAAATGAATTTATTCTAACTTGATAATTTAAATTTGGACTAGTATGTTCCTTTTAAAAAATAATTTTCCTATCTTTATCCCAACATCCTATATATATTTAAATTGAAACCTATATGTGCATTTATATCTATATATATTTCTGTTTACTGTTATTATACCTATCCATCTGTCTTTTAAATTAAAATCCCTATTCAAATCAACAAGAGGTTGATCTATATATATTATCTTTTTTCTAGACTATATACATATATTTAAATTGAAAAACAACTTTATACCTCGGTTTACCTCACCTTCATTCGACAGCAACACACAAAACTCGTAGAACTTCCCAGACCCTCGCGACTATACTACACTTGAATCAAGACCTTCCCCCCACTCGCCTAAGAAAATTGACTTGCCTACGATTACTTTGACCGCTTCGATCAAAAAGCCTTTGCTTACGCTACTCCGAACTCTCACACTACTCTGGTCTCACTCCTTGCCTCTGGCGACACAAACGAGAAACGACCCACGCCTGAATGAGAACACGGCCCCCTCCCTTCGACTGTTCCTGCGGTAACGATCGCGACCACTAGATGAGTGCCGCTCACCTCCAAATCCTCCCCATAGGTGTGACTCCCCTATGCCGACTCGAGTCTACCTCCAGATCTCCAACCGACGACTCACTCTAGACAATCGAAACCCTAACCCCCCAAATCGATCGCGACTTTGGCTAAACCTCTCGAGCTCGAGCTCTAATTCACACCACCGCGATTCAATTCGA
Organism: Allium cepa; assembly: GCA_030765085.1. NCBI lineage: Eukaryota > Viridiplantae > Streptophyta > Magnoliopsida > Asparagales > Amaryllidaceae > Allium > Allium cepa. The sequence goes on from CM060937.1 coordinate 44,202,928, forward strand.
CATGGCTCTTACTTCTTCCCCTTTTTTTCGATTGGCCATTGCTTTCATTTATTATTATTATTTTTAAATGCGTTCAATTCTGCTTTTGAGAATAGAGAGAGGGACAGGGATAAGATAATGATTTGGGGAAGCTTCTTGAGTACGCGTTTTGTTAATAAAAATATCTTTGATTATTTGACCTTAAATTTTTATTATATTATAAAACTTTAAAAACGTCTCGTTAATTGCTATTAAAATTTCAAACTCCTCTTAAGGAATGTCGCTAGGCGATTATAAGGTTTTACTTGCATTCCGAACATAATGGAATGTGTTTCGGAAGCTAATTCGATCATATACGCGAGTTACAAAAGAAAACGATCAATTTTAAATTAAATCGATTAAAATAGTTCTAAGCGTTTTGAGCTGCCAGGGTCAAACGACAACTCCGATTGCTACGAAAATTAAAATCCGATAATAACTAACTATTACGGATCCAATGGAACTGGTTTCGTCCAAATCCAAGACCGTATCTCGGAAGGCTATTTTTAAATTCAATTTAAACGATATATTTTTAAAATTGAACAAATTACCTTTAAATTAAATTCCAACCATTATATTATCTTTAGTGTCATCATTATAAATTTTATAAGCCTTCAAATTATTTTTAACAGGCTAAAACCTGAAGATTCAATAACTCACCCAATTTCAGTTCATTAAATCCAATAACTCAATTGCTGAATAATAATAATATTTGAATTCAAGTTGAAAATTAACTTTTAAATATTTAAAATCGATTAATTATTCCAATTTAAATTGTTAAAAATTCCGGGTCGTCACATTCCTCCCCCCTTAAAAGAATTTCGTCCCCGAAATTACTAATTAGGAAGAATGGTCCAATACCCGTTTACTTTTTCCAAAACCAAACAGTTATATCAACTTGCCATAATATAATTTTTTATTAAAGACCCACTATTACTTCAACCAACTTCCTAAAACCTTCCATAGTTTCCAACAACATTATTTACTTCATTTATTCAAATCTAATTTAAAATTCAAATTTAATTTATCACAACTTTCTCAAAAAAAATTAAACTCTCTAAATTTTTGAAAATTTTTGTCAGCGTCTCCTTTGCGCGGCTAGCTCGGTACAACTACAAAATGCCTCTACGGGCACCCAAATTTAAAAAGAAAACAAAAGCCAAGTGGCTAGATCAAAAACCCAATCCAATTTCATACAGAAATTTAAATAATACCTTTTAGTCGGGCAATTCAATTTATCTTCCGATATCAAAACCAATTTTCCTTTCCCTTTATAATACCTGCATGTCTTACCTAGCAATAATGTCCAATCATAGCCTTTTAAAATCATTGTATACATTTCCTTACATAAGTTTCATACCTACTTCTATTCAAATTAGTTTTCCCATTTCCATATGAATTCAATTTGTCTTCAATTTTGAATATTGAATTTTATCTTCCATTTATAACCGATTCATATTAGTTTCATTTACTAATTTATTTTAATTTTCAATTTGTAATCGTCTTGTCGCTAACAAAATTTTCTCAAAAATTTATAAAAATATTCTAACTCCTAAAATTTTCAAATTTTTTTGACAGAGTCTCCTTTGTACGGAGGAGCTTTTGCAATTTGACAAGAGATATAAATATATATACATTGACCCACCCGGTCGGAAAATCAAAAACAGTTCATATATCCTATTTTTATTGCGTAGGCGTACCTTTATTTAGCATTTTAAGCAAGCGGCTTATTATTTTAGCATTTATCGCGTCCAAATCCAGCCAAACGGCCTTCAGGTACCTGTACTTACTCAATTTAAACATGTAAATGCTATATATATGAAGTTTATAACATTTCTCTTACTTAAACAACTACAACACATCAACTCAAAAAGAAATGCATTCTAAATAACTTCCACGAGCAATTGATATGATTTCAACACGATTTCACTTTCCTTCAACCAATTCATATACCATTTCGTTTATTTTTAATGGTTTACAACTCAATTTCTTACATTCAATTTATTGTTAACCCAAACAAGCTCATATTCAATTCAATTGATTTCAAACTCAAGTTATTTAACTTCTCTCAACCCATAGAATTTTAATTTCTTTCATTTACGTCAAACGACAATTCATTCTATGCAAGTTTGACAATATTCGCTTAATAGACTAATTATTTTTAGTCTATAACAACTTCAAATTAATTTCAACTCATTCTGTAATTTATTCCATTTCATTTCTAATTTTATTCACCAACCATTCATTGCATTTCATTTTATCTTCGCACTGGATTCATTTTAAAACTATTTCATTGAGTTTGACAACATTCGATGGTTATATTGATATCCATTTTTCAAATAAAATTTAACCCAAACTTTTATTTAATGGTCTACTATTCTCACTCGAAACCAAGCTTCTATTGACTTAAGCAAATTTTACTTCAATTTAATACGCCTCACAACTTAAGTTCATTCTAGTAATCCAATTCCAATTACAATTTTGATTTAGTTTTAATTCAATCAGACTTCATCCATTAATTATTTAATTCAATTAACCCATTTATTCACCTATTTTAAATTTTTAATTCACTTACTTAATTCATTTTCGAATTTATTTTATTAATACAAAGCCATTCTCAATTTATCTCTACTCACCTGGGTTTTGTTTGCAACGCAAACCATTTCTTTTATAATTCACTTCCATTTCATTCGACAGCACTTCCCTTATATCTAATTTACTTGCAAATTTCGTTAAATATTATTCAAATCACACTTGAATTTTATTTGTAATTCAAACCATCACTATTTCGATCCAACTCTATTTTATTTTTATTTTTACAATATCTCTTCTTATTTAATTCATTATCATATCCAAGTCGAATTCTATTCACAATTCGAATTCATTTCCAAACTCCATTATTAACTTAAAATCCATTTTATTTAACCAAGTTAAATTTTATTAACATACTCAATCAAATAATTATTTAGCTAATTAGCTTACTTCCAATTTTTAAATCAATATTCGATTTTATTACAAAAAATCACTTTATTAAATTTTCCTGAGTTCAAATTTTTTTATAATTCCAGTTTGGATTTCTTTCATTTTTCAAAATTCTAACATTTTTATTTTAAAATTTTAGAAATGCTTTTAAATTCACATAATACTATTAAAATAGCTCTTTATAAAAATACTTCTTATAACTCGATGTCTCAACCAGTCCATCCTTGTTCTCACAGAAATTCAGTCATACGTTGATCAGGCGTAAGACTGAAAATCTATAAGTACTTGGTAACCCCGTTTTCAACATCCAGTGAAAATACTTGGAAAATAATTTTATTGAAAATATAGAAAACAATTTTTAAAAATAGAGGAAATATCTTGGTGAGAATGCTCTGGAAATCATCACCCCCATCCATGGTCGCAGTTACATCCTGGGTTACGTTGCCATCGTAGCAAAAGTCCATGTAACTGTAGGCACTCCGCGCCCCTCGATTACGCCATGGAATCCACAACAGATCACAGTTACATTCCAGGGTTACGTTGCCATCGCAGCAAAAGTCCATGTAACTGTAGACATCAGCGTCCCTCGATTTTCGCTGTCAAAATGAAACTTCTCCACTCCTACATAGGTCACGGTCTACCGATGTAAAATCAAACGTAGATCGTTGGCTCTCAGCAGCACATACGACTTCCGCTATGTTACCATAGGTCGCAGTCTACCGATATAAAATCATACGTAGACTGTTGGCTCTCAGTAGCACACACGACTTTCGCTATGGTATACACTACTCATAATCCTCAGGAACTAGTTTTGTCCGGACTTCTCACATGATCAACTTTAGAACCCCCCCCCCCCCCCCAGGGGGCTCAAGGCAGCACCACCCGGTGGCACTCCTGAGAAGTTCACTTTAAGGGAGCGCCTTTTTCCCCAGAGCCATCATCAAAACACTTTATACTATACACATATAGTATCTTTCAAATCATACACCTAGTATGATCTCATACAAAGCACCTTTACACAAAATCGATTATCCCAAAATCGATAATTCTCAAACTAGGCTTTCCAAATTTGAACATTGATTTTACCCAAAAATCAAAGGCTTTCCAAATCCAAAGGTTCCCAAAACCTTTCTCCAAAATCCTCATAAGATCCTTTATATATATATTCAGATATATATAAAATCCTTGATAAAATCTTTGGATCATTTTAAACTTGTATAAAACTTCTTTTATACTTCAAACACTTTCAAAATTCTTTTCTTCCGTCAATAGATATAACAAAGGGAGATTTATCTTATATATAAAAAAGATATATAACTTTTGTGATAACCCGAAATTTGAACAACTATTAGTTTGATAATTAACTGAGAAAGTTACTAGAAATATTTATTTTTATTTGAATTAATAAATGAAATTCTGATAATTAAGATATATCTGGATATGTATATAGATGAATTTGAACTATTATAAATAATGACTAATGAATATTTAGATAAATATTCATTTGATAATATTTTTGTTTTTATTTTTATTATTTATTTTTATGACCTTCCTTTATAAATATTTATTTGACAAAATTTATCTTTTCAAAGCTAAAATAAAATAAATATATATATATGTATAGAATCAACTTTAAATAAATCTTTGGAAATTATATATATATATATATACACACACACACATATATATATATATATATGTAAGGTTGGTTTATAAATTTGTAAGGTGAGATTTAATTAAAGATACTTTTCCTTTTTATATTCTTGGAAATAAAGATAGTTGGTATATATGTAGATAAAGAATATGTGTAAATGTAACCTTATGAAGATATAAAATAAGTAATTTATAAAATAATGAGGTTTAAAACATAACTTATAAATAAATTTAACAAGAGGGGTTTAGCATAAATTATCTAATAGTGACATGTGTTAAATAAATAAATGGGTATTTCACAAATGTAAGCTTAAGTGTTACAAATGGCATTTTTAGGTGACATGAAAAAAAAATACAAAACGAAAAAAAAAAAGTTAGCCTGCAACCAGTTGTAAACCTGAAGCAAAGGGCTAGTAATCAAGCGCGCTCTTCATACTATTTTAAACCTGAAGTTAAAAAAAAAAATCAATTCAACGGCAATCAAGCTAGGGTGAAATTCAGCTAATTGCAAGTTCAAATTAGCTCGAGTTTAATTCCTCATCGACTATAGTATTCGCTCTCTGATCTAAGTGTACCAGTGAGTAAATTCTGCTCTTTTCCTCTAATTATCGCACCAAAGATTTCTTCTTGTGCAAATTCTTTGTCTGGGTAGGTTTCGAATTTGGTTATTTTGGGTCGTTTTTGCACGATTGACAATTTACATAATTCAAACGCTGATTAGTTCTGTATTACATCGTGCTCTGGGATTTTCAAGGGTTTGGGGGAGATTTTGATTTCTGTGATGAGTACACTATCACAGTTACTATCTCTAAATCTAACTAAATGCCTATAAAGTTGTGTATCATAACCTTTGCTTTGCTTTATAATGTATGATCTGTTCCCTAGCTGTTATGCATAAATTCCATTAAATGTGGGAATTGATCTAATAGTTCACTTCTCCCTGTGTCTGATTCTTATAAACAGATATTCTAGAAATATAATATTAACTTTTGTATCAAGAGTATACATGAAAGAAAAATGAATGAAGTTTTGTCTAATGCGCATATATAGATATATATCCTCTGTTGAGATTTCAGCAATGCATAGTCGTACCTATTTTGGTGTCTGTCATTGATGTTGAATCTATATATATGAGTACGCAGGTCCTTGTTTTGGAATATGATGGTACTAATATGTATGCTTGCTTCCATTTTGGTCCCTGTTTTTCTCATGATTTGTACAGGCCTGTGATAAGGATATTAATATGTTAGATGTTTTATTTCTTGCGTCTCTTAGGGAACAGGGTAGTGCATATGAAATAGTTTAATATACAAAATAGCTTAACAGGATAGTACAGGTCTGTGATAAGAATATATATATATATATATATATATATATACACACACACAAATAGCTTAGCATTTTTCACTTTTGTTCAAGTAGTTGCACATATGAAATATATGTAAGTTTCGAAATTTTCATGCTTCTAGTTCATAGCCAGGCATGTTTGTTTTTCGTGCTACCTATATTGCTTTACAGTCATCTCTAGTAGCCTGGAAATGTTAATAGCCTGACATGTTTTACCTGCCATCTTTTAAGTAACTAGTGAAATATACATAGCCTGATGTGAAATCAATTTATGCACACCTATATATACATATGTATAAGGTTGCAGGCCTATAACCATTCAGCCTAACTTGATTATTCATAAAATTTGTACTCTTGCTTTAAACATTAACTAATGATGTACATGCTTTGGGAGGTAGTATCTTGATATCACTTTGAATCTACTTCTATCAGTGACCTAGTTTCGCACAAAGCCATACAAGTTTCGAATTTTGCCTGTGTGTTTCTATTCCCAAGCATTGTTGCTTGACCCTCAACTTGATGACCATATTCAACATCACTTTGTACTTTATTTATGTAACTAAATTTTCAAAGCAAAAGTAGGTTTACTGTATGCATAAGTTGTACAATATTGCTAATCTGTGCATATTTCTCATCTTGCACCAATATTGATTTGGTCAGGAGACGAAAATTAAGCGAGAACGGAAGAAAAAAAAAGAGGAAAAAGAAAGAAGGGCTCGAGTATAATCACTTGTACACGAGTGTATGTTATAACAGTTTTATTTATTTATTTCAAAACTAAGTAAAAGAAAAGTTTTGGAAAGCAAAATATTTGGAAATTTAAATGAATCTGATTTTAAGAAGCAAAGTATTTGATATTATATGTAGAATTTGTTAAGGTTATATTATAACTAAATTTTTAAATATAAATTAAGGTTTGGCAAATGGTTAAATATGAGATTAGTAATTAATAAAGGAAATGTATTAACTTAAACTTAATCAAGGTTGATAAATTAATGAGGTAATTAAGAGTCATTAATTAATTTAATTTGTTAATGAAATTAAGGAATAATAAATTTGTAATTAAAGGGTTGTTCATTAGTGAAAAGAAAAAAAACAATTATATATTTAATTAATCGATTAGAGATTAATTAATTAAGTAATTAAGTTGTAATTCATATTTGACAAATTAAGTAATTAAAGATTAATCAATTAGTAATTAAGGATTTATTAACGAGTGATTAAGAATTAATTAACTTGTAATTAAGTTTTATTAATTAATGATTAAGGGATAATTAATTACTGAACGAGATTAATTGAAATAAATTAATGTGACTAATTAAAAGACAATTACTAAGTGTAATTATAGAATAATTAGTCAAGGATGATTAATTAAAATAGATCTTTAATTGGATTGTAATTAATTAATGTTTAGTAAGCCGGATTAAAGTGAATAAGGGAATTAATTTAAATTATTCAAATTAATTGGAATGGTGTGACTAATCAATCTTGCGTATAATTGATTGAATGATGTTAAATGCCTTAAATTAGTTGGATATCTCTGATATGAAATGTTTGTGATATGATATGTTTGGGTGAACGGTGAAGGTGGTTATCTATCATTGATGAATGGCTGTGTAAAAGAATGACTCCCTGTATTCAAAATTTAATTGCATTTAATTTAATAACTTGGGTTAAGATGGTATTGAATTCGAAAAGACCGGGGTCGGGTATTAGGAAAATACCCGAAACCACTTCGATTCTTTATAGATTGATTTGTGAAATCAATAGGCTGGAATAGAATGACTTAAGTGAATTGGACAATTTAATCTAATTTTGGCACTTAGAAATTGACATGTGAAATTAGTGATGCCTATAAATAATTGTGAATCTGTAAATGGATACAAGTTACCCCGGGTTTTATATAGTTTCTATGTTTAGTATTTCATGTTGGATGAGTTTACTCACGCTGGTTTCCATCCTGACCCGGGTGTTACTTTGATGTAATGCTCGGGTCAGACCGAGTATTACAGATTTTCAGGTAAGGACGTTCTGGAGCTCAGAAGGCGAGCTGGATGGCAAGGACGTATGGAGCGTTTCCACTATGATATTGTATATGTCTGAGACATGTTAAATTATATCTGTCCCATATTGTATAAAATTGTTGTAACTCTAATATATCGATGAAAATTTATACATACAGTTTCTCTTTGTATAACTGTTATTATTATGTGATATTATATTTTGATCCGCTGCGAATGTGAGGTTTCTGTGTCTTGTTTCTGTTTTCTTCTTCTTTCTCTTTTCTTCTTTTCTTAACTATCTGGAAATTTCAGGTTTGAAATTTTCGGGTCGTTACAACTTTGTTTATTCAAAATCAAATATTCAAATTTGATTACTCTTTTTAAGTTGTTTCCATCTTACTTATCATCATAAAGAATATTCAATTTTCACCTTTATCCATTTGTATATTTCACAACATATATTTTTATATCAAAAGAAGTCATTTCACATTTCTTATTCACAACCTTTCAATATCAATTTCATTTAAGCCCGTACGATGTACACATAACATCCATACGCCATACCAATCTGATCGCTCACTCGATCACACAATTTCATTTCCGAACTAGTATCGTCCACCCGACTTCTTAGTGCGGAATCAGATCTGGTTTCTTGATCAGAAACCATCATTCTCCTTGCATAGCCACAACTATGATAGAGAATACCCAGAACCAATCAACAATCCATGTCCAGGCTCACCGTCGAAAATCGAGTGAAAAATCCCAACTCGGATTGATATAACTATCTCGAAAATCTGTGCTCGAATCTGGATCAAATCACTATGCGAATAGAATAATATACGTACATCCTACGTAATTATCTTCATTGATTATTAGCCAAATCAATTTCCTTTCTATTCACAATCACTTAAATTTTCATTCACTTATTCACATTTACCTTAGTCCCTATTTGGATTATCACTTCAATCCTTATCTCAGTTGAGTATTTAATCAATAACAGTTTGAACTCCGATCAGTTTATATTTAGAAAATAGCTTGGAAATTTTAAAAATAGATAAGTAGTTGGAGAATAATTATTAGTTTGCAAAATAGCTGTAAAATAGTCAACTAATTGTAAAATAGTTGGAAAATAGTTAAATAGTTATAGAAATTTTAGATAATTGCAAAATAGTTGTAAAATAGTAATTAGTTTGTAAACTAGTTGAAAAATAGTAATTAGTTTATAAAACAGTTGAAAACTTGTTAAATAGTTCCAAAAATAATTGTAAAACAGATATAAAATAATTTGGCTTTAAGAAGAAAGGTTGTATATATTAAATAGCTTGGAAAAATAAGTTTATATTAAAACAATTTATATTGAAAATAGTCCAGAGTCAAAACTGTTCACTTTCCTATCCATTCAATTTAAATTTCCACTTCCATTTAATTGACTCAATTGCAATCTGAATAATCTTCAATTTCCATGAAATTGATTTAACCCCAATTCAAGTTGAATCAATCTTGATTTCTTTCCCAATCCAAATCAACTTCCATTTGATTTTAATCATGTTCAACTTTAATTTTAATTTCAAATTATTCCAATCTATTTGGACTAATATCAATTGAACCGACTTCAATTCCAATCATTTCAATTCAATCCAATCCAATTTCCCATTTAAATTTTTAAACTTATACATTTTCAATCACAAATCCATTTAATTCAAATCAAACTCAAATTTGAACTAATTCAATTTCAATCTCAATTTTAAACCATCTCGAATTATATATATTCGAGTTAAATTCTCAAAGGTTGGTTTAACTTTTTAAACCAAATTAACCTTATTTAATGTTTTTAAACAATTTAATTTCTGAGTTCTAATTCCAGAATTTCTTTTCAATTAATTTAGTTTTAATTTGGTGGTATTTCTGTTACCACTTAATTTAATTCCAGTTCAAGATTTCAATTTGGTTGTATTATACTACTGCTTAACTTAATTTCAATGATTTAACAACCAATCACCTTAATATTTATTAGAAGGAAATATTGTTATATATATCAAAATATATTTTTATATAAACCATTTAAAATTTTTATATAAGAAAATAACAAGTACGCTCTCATATATATATACTCAACTCATCCTAGAGTACTATTGACTCTATTTAATGAGTAATCCCCACCAGAGCCAAGGTTCTCGCTTAACCTTTCAGCTCTAATACCAACTGTAACGACCCAGAATTTTCAAACCCGAAAATTCCAGATAGTTATGAAAAAGAAGAAAGAGATAGAAGAAGAAGAAGAAGAAGAAGATCAGAAATATCAACATCTCACATTCGCAGCGGATAAAATATAATAACAAATAATAACAGTTTACAAAAGAATTCTGTATCTGTCAAAGTACATTTATAATACATCAGAGTTACACATATATACAGACACTGGATATACACAATCATCATGTCATAGATATACAGGAATAAATACAGCGGAAACACTCCAAACGTTCTTGCCATCCAGCTCGCCTCCTGAGCTCTAGAATGTCCTTACCTGAAATCTGTAATACTCGGTCTGACCCGAGCATTACACCAAAGTAACACCCGGGTCAGGCTGGAAACCAGCGTGAGTTAACCCAACTAACATGGAATACCAAAGCAAACAACTTATATAAAACCCGGGTAACTCGTATTAATTAAAGGGTCACAATTTATCTAGACATCACTTATTCCACGCATCCATTTTCGAAGTACTAAGATTTAGATTTAAATAGCCCAATTCATTTAAATTACTTCATTCCACCCTCTAGATTTCACTTATCAATCTACAAAAATTCGAAGTAGTTTCGGGTATTTCCTAACACCCGACCCCGATCTCTTCGAGTATCGTGTCATCCTAATCCATGTTATCCAAATGAAATACACAACATTTTATATCAAAGATATCAACTCATTCGAAGCATCCAATACCATTCAATCATCCATAAGCAAAGCTTAATCACATACAAATTTAATTTAATTAATCCTGATTGAATTACTAACCTCAACCACTTAGATTTCTTCATTTAACATTAATTGATTTCAAATCAATTAATTAATCATCCCTTCATTATTCATCTTAATTAATCACCCTGGATTAATTATCCTTCAATTACATTCAAATAATTAACTTTAATTAGTTTCACAATATTAATTATTCTTAACCAAAAATCAATAAGTAATCTTAATTACTTCATGAATTAATTAACTATATTAATTACATTAATCCTTAATTACCTACATTAATTAACTTCTCATAAGTCACTTATTTTTAAATAATTAATCTTAATTAATCAATCTTTAATTATATCATTAATTATATAAATCAATGATTTCTAATTGTATTTTAATTTATCCTAATCTAATTTAATTACATTAATTAAACCACAATATTAATCATTCTCGATTAATCTCAAACTGTAATTAACTATCTTTTATTTACTTCATTAAATAATTTAATTACTTGTTTTTAAATAGAAGTTCAAAAGAATTTAAAACCAAATTTATTTTTAAATTCAAATCAATTTACATATGCACTTTAACATTCAAGTTGTTAAAACACTTAATATTTAAAACTTTATTTGTTTTAAAAATTTAGATTCACTAACTCAAATGCCAGATTTAACTTTGATTTAAAACTTGTTTTTTTAAATCTCTACTTTATAATTTAGCTTCCGTTTTTTAAATATCACTTTCATTTCTTTCAAATACACTCTTATTTTTATTCTATAATTGTTTCACTTTCGAAATTCACCCTTATATTTCTTTAAAAATCCAATTTATATATTTTGATAACTCAGGATACCGAAATATTCAAGCAAACCACAGCATTCAACATTCCAATTATCAAAATATTCATCACAGAATATCAATCATTCCAGTATATACTATATATTACTATATAATATAGCACATCAATTCAATTCAACCATTCAACCAATCATTTAAATTTAACCATTTAAATTTAAATAAAAATCCAGAAGAGTAAGGTAAACTCACCTTATATTTTGCTGTTTGCAATCCATTCCAAACTGGCTTATTTCCATGCTTTAAAACCTTGAAAAAATCATTATATGATTTTATTAGTAGTTGAACGAATTAAACAATTAATTTCCGATTAATGAATTTATTCTAACTTAATAATTTAAATTTGGACTAGTATGTTCCTTTTAAAAAATAATTTTCCTATCTTTATCCCAACATCCTATATATATTTAAATCGAAACCTATATGTGCATTTATATCTATATTTATTTCTGTTTACTGTTATTATACCTACCCATCTGTCTTTTAAATTAAAATCCCTATTCCAATCAACAACAGGTTGATATATATATATATTATTTGTTTTCTAAACTATATACATATATTTAAATTGAAAAACAACTTTATACCTCGGTTTACCTTACCTTCATTCGACAGCAACACACAAAACTCGTAGAACTTCCCAGACCCTCCCGACTATACTGCACTTGAATCAAGACCTTCCCCCCACTCGCCTAAGAAAACTGACTTGCCTACGACTACTTTGATCGCTTTGATCAAAAAGCCTTTGCTTACGCTACTCCGAACTCTCACACTGCTCTGGCCTCCCTCCTTGCCTCTGGTGACACAAACGAGAAACGACCCACGCTTGAATGAGAACGCGACCCCCTCCCTTCGACTGTTCCTGTGGTAACGATCGCGACTACTAGATGAGTGCCGCTCGCCTCCAAATCCTCCCCATAGGTGTGCCTTCCCTATGCCGACTCGAATCTACCTCCAGATCCCCAACCGGCGACTCACTACAGACAATCGAAACCTTAACCCCCCCAATCGATCACGACTTCGGCTAAACCTCTCGAGCACGAGCTCGAATTCACACCACCGCGATTCAATTCGACATGGCTCTTACTTCTTCCCTTTTTTTCGATCGGCTATTGCTTTCATTTTTTTTAAAATGCGTTCAATTCTGCTTTTGAGAATAGAGAGGGGGATGGGGATAAGATAATGATTTGGGGAAGCTTCTTGAGTACGCGTTTTGTTAATAAAAATATCTTTGACTATTTGACCTTAAATTTTATTATATTATAAAACTTTTAAAACATCTCGTTAATTGTTATTTAAATTTCGAACTCCTCTTAAGGAATTCCGCTAGGCGATTATAAGGTTTTACTCGCTTTCCGAACACAATGGAACGTATTTCGAAAGCTAATTCGATCATATGCGCGAGTTACAGAAGAAAACGATCAATTTTAAATTAAATCGATTAAAATAGTTCTAAGCGTTTTGAGCTGCCAGGGTCAAACGACAACTCCGATTGCTACGAAAATTGAAATTCTATAATAACTAACTATTACAGATTCAATGGAAGTAGTTTCGTCCAAATCCGAGACTGTGCCTCGGAAGGCTATTTTTAAATTCAATTTAAACGATATATTTTTGAAATTGAACAAATTACCTTTAAATTAAATTCAAACCATTATATTATCTTTAGTATCATCATTATAAATTTTATAGGCCTTCAAATTATTTTTAACAGGCTAAAACCTGAAGATTCAATAATTCACCCAATTTCAGTTCATTAAATCCAATAACTCAATTGCTGAATAATAATAATATTTGAATTCAAGTTGAAAATTAACTTAATATTTAAAATCAATTAATTATTCCTATTTAAATTGTTAAAAATTCCGGGTCGTTGGTGTATATAAACATTGAGTGATGGTGAGGTTGATTCATGGACATATGGTGTTTGACATTGATTTGTGTGGTTGATTTGGTGGTTGATTTATGGAGTTGATATGTGGAGTTTGATGTTGAACGCTGGATGTATATATTGTACATTGATGTTAGATGTAAATATTGCAGTTGGATGTGTGATGCTGATGATGGAATGTTTGTTTTGTATTTGATTGAATATGTTCGCGTTTGATATGATGATGTTCGAGTTTTGTATTAATATTGATTTTAGCTTATATATCTGATTTATATATTGATTTTGATGAGTTGTGCTATATTTTGTATGGAAGTGATGCTCGGCCATAGAAAAAAAAATTACTCAGATTTTCGATGGATTCCAACGGCTGCCAGCGGCTTAATGGCCAATTTTTTCGACGGCTATCTGGGCAAAAATTGCGACAGCTTAATGGAAAATCTCCATGCCACATGGTCGTCGTTGCCATTGGAACGCCGTTGGATGAGCCATTGCAATTCCTTCGTTGAAGCCGTCGGAAGTGGATGAAAGGCATGGTCCGTATTCCAACGACATTATTGACTGCTCTCGATGGCCACTGACAGCTGCGAGCCATCGAAAATTGCCCTTCTCTTGTAGTGAAATTAGAGATTATATTTGAGATTGGAAGTAATAGAGAGTGATTAAGGAGTCGTGCAAGATTCAAAAGCTTGAATTTGGGGTTTGGAAGCTTGAAATGGGTTTTAGGAAAAAATTCATTCAGTTGAAATGAGTAGGAAAGGTCTCGATCGAGACCTGTATAATGCTAATTTCTGACGAATTCCGACGGTCGCTGACGGCCTGTCGAAAGCCGAACGAAAACCGTCGCAATAGGGCCGTCGGAAACCGTTGCCAAGGGCCGTCATTATTTCGAGCTATTCTTGTGGTGAATATTACACTCACATCTTTCAACGGCTTCTCAAATTCTTAATGGTGTTATAATTTTATTACCTCTAATTATTATTCTTTGTTATTTGTAATTTTAATGTGAATTTTAGTGATTTTTAAAATAATTTATCATAATCATATATTATTATATTATTTATATTTTGGAATTAATGAGGCTGGATAATTTTTTGTGATATGATGATCTTTTAGATTGATATGACTGAATTTTCAGATACAATCATATGGATATTGTTTTGAATCCAAGTTTAGATTTTTCTATTATAACAAATTTTATTCAATTTGTTAATAAGAAAGCAGATTTAGATTTTCGCATAATAGGCAAACTGATGCAATTATGATTGTTTTGATTTTTATTTTAGCTAGTACCATTTTAAGGTAGATATGAATGCCTTTTAACTTAATTTTTTTTCCATCGCAGAAATATTACATTTTGTAGCAATTGACAAAGTGATTTAGAAACTGAAATTTTGCAATGTACATCTTGACCATAATATTTGAGTCACAAACTCCTTATTGTTGTTGCATGTTTAAGATTATCTCGATATTATATTTTGTTTCGGAGTATACTATTTTGTTGTTATACATAAAAAGTACTAAGTTATATATTGTACACTTGACTGTGTAAGGAACTTCCCATATGAATATTTTGGTAAACAATGATACATATTAGTAGTTGTAAATATACAAAAGCTGTCATATGGCATTTTATTTTTTTTTGAAATTGGATACTTAGATGGTACTACAAATCATAGTTAGTATATAATATACTATAAGTCAACATAAGTTTAGTGGTTCAAATCACGCGCTACGTAGGGTTGAAACCTGTTAACACATGGGCCAAAGCTATAATGTCAAACCATTGAGATAGAGATGCTGGATGTCTGGCAATAGATTTATTTTATTGAATATATTTAGCTTTTAAAAGAAAACTTATAGGATTACTTGCCCTAACCAAACGAAAGGTCCAATTCTAATATGGGCAAAATGGATGATTTATATGATTAAAGCAGTATTATATGAATATTAACTTATACTTCAAGTAAACTAAATTTAAAAAATGGAAATAAAGCAGTGTCATACTTTATATCATACATTGCGTTTCCTTAGCAACATCATATAATCAATAGGTAACAGGCCCGACCCAAAGGTAAGGCAAGCAAGGCCTTCGTCTAGGGCAACACCGCTAGAGATGGTGAAGAGGCAGTAAAATCGATTAGGTTAGAGAAGGAGCAATAGTCTGACATTTTGAAAGAATACATCAATATTAAGATAATGTCTCGGCCGCTAGCATTTTTTCCAGCATTAGCACCCTACTTACTACCTACTGTTTCTTCAATCTAGTTAGCTGGCAGTTTTTTTTCTCCCAATCAAAGAAAATTTTTTGTGTTCTTCTAATTCTTTTTTTAGTCTTTTTTATAGGTTACTCCCATGTACTAAAAAAGCAGTTTAAACATTTAGTATTATTAATCCTTATTATGCAAGTTTCAGTTGCTTTTATTGTACGGCTCTATACCCCAGAATAATCGTATTTTTAAGGTTGAAAAATGTATGGTTGATAATTTAAGGTCCCGCCATGTTCTTTGATTTTTATTATATAAGTTGTTTGCACAAATGTAGTCAAAAAACTGTTGAAAATTTTAGCTTAATTTTTCACCATTGTACTCAAACTAGTTATTAGGGTCGATCTCCTCAATAATACACACACACACACACACACACACACACACACACACATATATATATATATATATATATATATATATATATATATTATAATGCCAGTGAAGTCTCTATTAGAGCTTTATTTTGAGGAATAATCAAGATACAATAGTGAATGAATAAAAGCCTCTAAATTTTGTAGAATAGTTATGATTGATACAATTTTGATATTAGCCCTAATAACATGTCTGAAAGAGGCAAATAACTCGAGATATAATCACTTTTCAACGACTAACAAGAAACCTTATTTTGTATGTCCTAATAACATGTAAGTTAAAATGATTGAACTATGATTAAAATAAATAAATCCAATAAGTTTTGTTTGGTTGACGCGTGGTCGGTCTGATTTGGAGTTTTCTTTGCATAGAAGTTCATCCTTTATACAATTATTTGTTGCCAAAATATAATTGATTATGGGTAGTGTATCATCATGACATGTAGAAAAATACACTGAAAGTAGTAAGTTCATTTCACATTCTATTATACTAGTAGATGGTAAATGAACTAGGTAAATATACAATTTCTCTACAGTGCACACAATTTACTCATTATAAGTTTGATCATTGGCTGTTCGATTTTGTGTATTGCATAATGGGCAGTTCTACCAAGTTGGAAACAGGGCACAACTACAACCAATACATATTAATATAGGGAATAGGATGCACCTACAAGCACATGAACACACACACACATGTGTAATAATAAGCATAGATAAGCAATTATTAGATGTTGCTCGGAGTTCATGCAAACGGACCAAACCATGCTGAGATTATTCTTGCTATCCCTTTACGGGATTTTGAGGACTCACATCCATTTTCTAACTCGCCATAAAAAGTATACAAGAATAGCAATTAAGCAAACCAGTACCATATAGAATTTAGGATGCATTGCATGATATTTATACACATTAAAATCCTCATGAATGATAGGCAGTACAATAAAATATTTGTATCTTGCTTTTGATAGTTATAATTATTATTTTAATGTGAAGTAATAAGAAAATGATAAACCATACATTAAGAAGTCACTAATCACGGTGTCATGGCTGCACTGCCTTTTCTTATGCCAACACAAATAATCGCAACCTCATCCAGTAACTGAAAAGAAAGGCAAGCATCTAATAATCATGTTAAAAGAACCTTATCCATGTAGAACAAAACATGTACTTTCAATGCATCTTTGTTTAAAAAGTGGATACTTTTTACATCTACTATGTAAACTTTCACCTTACCAGACTTCTCAACTCGTCTAATTCATTTTCTTCTGAAATATAAATGAGGTCATGTCTAAGAGGTTGTTCAAAATGTTCCTAATTAGAAGTTGATAAATATAGTTAGGATGTTAGGTAATGGCACTCAGAACTTGGGTTATACAAATGAAGGAAAATAAAACTGCCTGCATAATAGATGTGATCCTAACTGGTACAAAGCCTTGTTTTTAATTTAAGCTCATCTTTCGGTCTATATATACTCGGTTTTTCAACATTAAAAATATGATCTATTTTAGAGGATAATAAAGAACTAAATAACTAGAAATAACTGAAACCAGCATAATAAGGACAAATAACACAAAATATTTAAGCAATTTCCGGCAAATGTGCAAAACTCATGAAAAATGACTAGAAAGAAAAAAGTCAAAAGGGTCAGCTTTGACCTGGAAGAAACAACTAGAAGCTAGAGCAGTTGTACTGTTGGGTATGGCCCACGTTGGCAGCAGGTAAAATGCATTAATTTCAAAAAAAGAACTTCTATTTTGAATTTTGGGCATATTAGGTCTATTAACTAGCATTATATTCTTTCTATTTATTAAATAAATGGTATATTATTTAAAATTATTTTATAATTATTAATTAATCAAAATTGATCAATTTAATTAAATGTTTATCTAAATTCATCATGTATATATTCATAACATGACAAGATAATATAATGAAGTATAAACATGTGTACAACTATGTGTGTATGTACGTAGAAATATTGAAATTTATATCAACAGTGTATACATAACTTACATATGCATATGATAATTTCATACGAATATTGAAAATACTAAGAGAATAATATGTACTAAGAGAAGATGAGAATTAAATACATATGTTAGACCTAGGTCTAATCGAATCTGAATCTAAAGAGAAGAAAAGGTAACATCTTTAATTGATTTTAACTTCCTATTTTATAAACACACAATTAATACTATGTCCAATGTTTATATGCAAAAGATTCTATGCTTGTTCGTAATCAAAATTATCTTAACTTTAATATTTCAAATCTAAAATATCACATAAACACATGTAATCAAGACCTTTTTAAATCATTGTCATAATTAACATCGTCACTTTCCTCTTTAGATTTCCGCTGTAAAGCCTCTTTGTGATTGATAAATATGTAGTAAGGTTAAGTTTGATTTTTAATTCGATTTCTATTTTTTTATCTATACTATAAATCTAGGTTCTAGGTCATCACCAATTAGACAGTAAAAGAGTCAATGTACTAAAAAGAAACATTTGTTAACCCATTGATGTCGCTTCTTCTACATTTATGTGGAGTATGACGTAATCAAGTTGTCATGGAAGGCACTGGCGGACCAGTGGCTATAGACATGGTGGTGGTGGTGGTGTAATGTGGTCAAGAAGTGGTTGGTTAGAGACATAAGTGAGGAAAAGAAGTGCAGAATAATAAGGATCTGTTTGTATCAGCCCACTCTTTATTTTGTTTCATTTCTGCTTATTGGGCTGGGCTTCTTTATTCAGCCCAGAAGATAGTCTGGCTTATAAATATAGGATGAAGCATTGTATTTCAGTAAGTAACACATCAGAGAATAAATAAAAGTTCCTTTTTCGTATTATGGTATCAGAGCCACCATAGCCAAAAGGCTATAATTGATCAGAGAAAGTGATTTCTCATTTCTCCCCTCAGAGCATTATCATCATAGGGGAGGCATACCTTTTTCCGTGATCAGTGTAGCATCAAGTCTTCATCAGTTCTTACCTATCATTATGCCATCCTAGAAGAGGATCATATTCAAGATCTTCATCTCCTCATCTGGTTGAATTGTTCTCACTCGTTTCAGTCTGTTTTTGGCTGCAATTTTATCATTGCCTTGCCAAAACATTGCTTTCTTGATCAAGATATCTGGATATCAGTGTTCTTGATCCACCATGGCAGATCAAGATGATGAAGCCACCTCTGTTAACACAGGCAACAGATTCAGAAATGACCAAAGCACCGATCCGATCTTGATCAGACCTAAGAATCAGGCAATAAACATACCATTAGATGAAGACAACTACATAACATGGAAATAACAGGTAGAAATTGCATTAAGAGGTTATGATCTGCAAGATTATGTGAAGGGAACCAAGGTGATTCCTCCCATTAACATCACTGATGATAAAGGCAAACTTATTAACAATCCATATTACATTCAATATCAAAGGCAGGATAATTTACTTGCATCTTGGCTATTATCTTCTTTCAGTCAGAGTCTTGTGTCACAACTTGTTGGATGTTACACATCATATGAAATATGATCATCTAT
Source organism: Allium cepa (assembly GCA_030765085.1). Taxonomy (NCBI): domain Eukaryota; kingdom Viridiplantae; phylum Streptophyta; class Magnoliopsida; order Asparagales; family Amaryllidaceae; genus Allium; species Allium cepa. The sequence goes on from CM060937.1 coordinate 44,222,821, forward strand.
TGGAAGAATTTCCAGTTCACAACCAGCAGCCTGAGTTATGCACTATAGAAGAGAGCTACAAAATGCAAGAAAGAATGATACAAGTATGAGAGAATATCTTGCCAGAATCATGAATCTCTGTGACAAATTGAAGTCTGTTGGTCATGAGGTATCTAATAGTGAGCGGATCCTTATCATTACAAATGGTCTTGATCAAGAATATGAATCTTTAGTGACTTTTCTTGCTACACAGCAAACTCTACCAGACATAGAGTATGTTCACTCAGCCCTTCTTGCTTATGAAGGCAGAGTTGAACAGAGAAGACACATGTAAGAAGACTATTTAGCCAACTGTGCCTCCTTCGCAAAGAACAGAAATCAGAAACACAGCCAAAATATACAAGAAAATCAAAATTCAAGAGGAAACAACAGTCAAAGGGGAAGAGGCAGAGGAAAGTACCCAAACAACAATAGGGTCAAATGCCAAATTTGTGAGAAATTTGGCCACATGGTAAATAAGTGTTATTTCAGATTCAAGGAAGAATACAATGTTTCTCAGCAAGGTCAAACAAACAGAGGACCAATAGGAAACATGGCACAAACCAATAATCAATCCAGAAACAGTGCAGATAACTCAACAGATGATGCAACCAGATCTGATGATATCAACATGGAAGAATGGTTCCCTGATTCAGGGGCCACTAACCATATGACTAACAACTTGCAAAATTTAAACTTGGGAAACAAAAGCTACACAGGTAAGCCTTCTGTTGCAATGGGAAATGGTGAAACAATAAAAATATCTCATGTGGGAACAGACACTATAGAAGGTACAAGGTTACTCTATCTTAATAACTTATTGAGAGTACCAAGTATCAAAAAGAATTTAATTAGCGTCCTACAATTTGCTAAAGAAAACAATGTATATTTTGAGTTTCACCCTAGATTTTGTCTTGTCAGCGATTTGCTAAATAAAACATATTGTTACAGGGTAAACTGGATTAAGGTTTATACAAGTTCAGAAATATGAGAAAAAGACGTTTTTGTAACAATGCAGTATGGTGTAATAATGTTAGTACCGATGATAACAAAAAGGCCAATATTCTTGATGTGTGGCATTGCAAGTTAGGGCATCCTAGTTTTGATGTAGTCAAACAAGTATTGAATGAAAGTAAAATTTCCTTTCCAAAATTGTGTAGTTCTAATATATGTACACACTGCCAAATTGGCAAGAGTCACAAACTACCTTTTCAATATTCTGAGACTGTATATGAAAAGCCTCTTGAGCTAGTAGCAACTGACTTGTAGGGACTATCTCCACATAATTCAACTCAAGGAGACGGGTATTACCTATCACTTGTTGATGCACATAGCAGGTATACATGGATATATTTTTTAAAGGCAAAATCAGACACATGCAGTGTTATGAAACACTTCATCACTTGCATTGAAAAATAGTTGAATAGCAGTGTGAAAATGATATAGACAGATGGTGAGGGTGAATTCAAATCCCTAAAGGATTTCTTTGCTATGAAAGGAATTGTACATAGAATGACATATCCATACATATCTGAATAAAATGTATTGGTGGAAAGAAAACACAGACACATCGTGGAGACTGGTTTAACACTTATGTCACAAGCAAGTCTACCTATGAGATACTGGAGGGAGGCATTTGCCACAGCAGTGTATCTCATCAATAGAATGCCAACCAAAGTGTTAAACCATATCTTCCCTTTTGAAAAACTTTTTGGTGTCAAACCAGATTATGAGCACTTAAGAAATTTTGAGTGCCTGTGTTTTCCTTGCCTCAGATCATACAACAAACATAAATTGAACCTGAGGTCTAGTCAATGTACTTTTTTGGGTTATGTAGATAATCAGAAAGGCTACAAGTGTCTAGACAATCATGGCAGGCTTTATATTTCAAGACATGTAGTTTTTAATGAAAGTGTTTTCCCTTTTGCAAAAAAGGAAAAACACAAGCAAGCAATGGACATCAGCCATGCTGGGACACGTCAAATACCTAATCTATCTGATTGGATCAGCAAGGAAAACAAAATAAATTGTGAGTCAACAAAAAGTGTTCACTTTGATAATTCAGAGTAAAGTGCAGTGGACAGCTCACAACATAATGAACAACAACATGTAGATATACAAGAAAATCAAGGCAATGAAGACTCAACAAATGAAGCTACTGATCACCATATAGTTGAACATCAAGTGCCACAACCAACCATTAGTCAACACCCCATGGCTACTAGATCCAAAAGTGGTATCTTTAAACCCAAAATATTCAACACTCAAATCAATGAAGTAGAGCCCACATCATATGAATCAGCAGTTAAAGATTAAAGGTGGAGGAAAGCCATGGGTGAGGAGTATAATGCACTGGTTAAAAACAAAACATGGATCTTAGTTGACCCACCAAAACACAAAATTATAGTTGGAAGCAAGCGTACTTACAAAATCAAAAGAGATGCAAAAGGCAAAATAATCAAGCATAAGGCAAGACTTGTGGCAAAAGGCTATACCCAATAGTATGGTTATGATTTCAATGAGACATTCTCCCCAGTCATTAAACCGGCAACAATCAGAATCATACTAACCTTAACCTTACACAAACATTGGCTGATAAGGTAGTTGGATGTGCATAATGCATTTTTAAATGGAGACTTAGTGGAAGAAGTGTACATGCAACAACCAAAAGGCTATAGCTTTAAAGACAACAGCAATCAAGTATGCAAGTTACACAAAGCTATATATGGGTTAAAACAAGCTTCAAGGGCCTGGTATGAAAAACTGAAGACTACTTTAGTCAAGTTGGGATTCACTGCTACTAAATCTGATAACTCCTTCTACATAAGAAAGTAGAGGGATAATAGAATCTACATATTAGTATATGTTGATGACATTCTCATTACAGGAGACAATCAGCATGAGATTGAAACAGTCATCAGGTGTTTAGACAGACAATTTGCTATAAAAGACTTGGGGGATGCTAATTACTTTCTAGGCACACATATTCAGAGAAATGCAGATTCAAGCATCAGTTTATCACGAAAACAATACATATCAGACAATCTAGTAAGAGCAAATATGGATAATGCCAAAGCACTGCCCACACCTATGACAAGTAATCTCAAACTATCTAAAGACAAGGGTGAACTGATAGAAAATATCAAACAATATAGGAGTGTTGTTGGGGCACTCTAGCATGCAACCATTTCTTGACCGTACATCTGTTTTAGTATAAATAAGGTCTGCCAATACATGCAAGCACCAACAAATGAACATTGGCATGCAGTTAAACGCATTCTCAGATACCTAAAGGGAACCGTTCACTACGGGTTAAATTTAGTGTCATGCAAAAGTATAATTCTACAGGTTTACAGTGATTCAGATTGGGCCAATGATTTAGACGATAGAAGATCCACTACTGGGTACTGTGTGTACCTCGACAACAACCCCATTTCATGGTGTACGAAGAAGCAATCAACTGTTTCTAGGTCGAGCACTGAAGTAGAATATAGAGCTATTGCCAGTGTTACTGCCGAGATTACTTGGACTGAAGCACTTCTCAGAGAATTAGGGTGTGAGATTAAACAAAAACCAACTGTCTGGGTGGACAATTTGAGCGCCATATCGCTATCCATGAATCCTGTTCAGCACTAGAGAACGAAACATCTAGAAGTTGATCTTCACTTCGTTAGAGAACGAACTGGCAGCAGGAAACTCCAGATCCGGCATATCCTCTCTTTTTATCAGTTTGCATATGTTTTAACAAAGGCCATTTCATCTAAGAATTTCATTCGGCTTAGGGAGGGGCTTCGCCTTTTTCCCGCCGCCATGAAAAACAAAGAGAAGATTTGAGGGACTGGGGAAACTCTAGTTTCCTTTACGGGGGAATAATAAGGATCTGTTTGTATCAGCCCACTCTTTATTTTGTTTCATTTCTGCTTATTGGGATGGGATTCTTTATTCAGCCCAGAAGATAGTCTGGCTTATAAATATAGGCTGAAGCATTGTATTTCAGTAAGTAACACATCAGATAATAAATAAAAGTTCATTTTTCGTATTATAGAAGTATCAGATATAGGGTAGGGTTATAAGCAACAGGGAAATAGCTAGGTTGGAGCTAGAAGAAGAAGAGGGAATGCAACAGTAAAGGATAATCGATATAGCAGGGAGAAGGAAAATTATATCACAGCAAGAACAAGAAAAATAAAATGATAAAAAACTTGAATTTTGCAATTTCATTTTACCTACTTATTACAAAACCATGCTCACATACACATATATATACAACACATGTACATATTAACTTGACTCAACCAGACCTTAATCCACACTTGTTCGATCATACAAACAAGCCCACTTACTCAACACAAACACGTAGATACAGGACCCGAAACAAAAAACAAACAAATTCAAACAAGGCATGTATTAGTGAAATGTGCATAGCATGAACATAGTGATACAACTTTGTATCTCCCTCCTCAGGCTTTAACTCCTGTAATTCAAGCATCGGACACACTTCTGACATCTTTAGTCATCACCTCTAGTGAGCTCAGCTCTGTTTTCTTATGAACTCGGTCGGAATTCGGAATTCTCTCGATTTTATGGGCATCGGTTGCAACCATGAAATTTCTCAATCCAGGAAATCATAGGTTGATTGTTACATCTCGCCTCATGTTTAAGCATAGACCTTATCCCAAGGTGTAGAGTGGAAAATCTCCTAATTAAAGGCCGATAATTCTCCTATATTGTCTCCTCTGCCAGTCTATATAGGATTAAGTAATATACCCTGGAGGGGGTGAATACGGTACTTAAAAATATTTTGCATGGTTATTGCTAAAATATAAATTAGAGCATGAAAATATAAATGCATAAAAAAAAGAACATATGATATATCCAACTTCGATCTAATGCCTACTATTTCCCCTAAATCTATTAGGGGAATTAAATATTCAAAGGCTCATAACTGGTAAACTTGCAGACACTGCTCATAAATATTTTAACTATATGCTTAATAACTCTGACTGAACTTAATGCCTTGAAATCAAAACCCGAGCTATAACATGTAGCTCCCAAAAATTTCTGGTGTTGAACTGAAAAAATAAACTAGACTCGAAAAAAAACATAAATAAAACAAACTCCCTTATCTTTTGACTTCGGCTCTGTCCTTTTTTATTTCTTTCAAGTAAAGCCCATCTTCATCAATTTCTTCAAAAATATATGCCTTAAAAATAATTTCACCACAAATCCCTCGATGTTGTTGCATTCTTTATCGCACGGACCACCACGATGCCATCACCTGACTAGGTCGCCACCAGAATATCGAACGTTGCTGCTTGAAAGTAGAACGTCGCCACCTAAAATCAAAGTGAGGCCAGAAATTAGAACTGTTGCTACCTAGAAATCAATCATTAGAATTGCTTCATTTGGAGAATGTTCATTGCCTGAGTTGTCTCCAATGCCATCGCTAGTTTTAGGGAACATAGACTGACTTGAATTGAATTGAATTGCATTAATTGTTGTGGTCGAGCTGTGGTAGTTGTTATGCTTCATGTGTCCTACTTGCCATAATGAGATTGCAGTATGTAGATTCCAAGACTATTTTATTGGTGAGGATAGGTGATAAAGTCAAGTATTGAAGGTGGGTGTGTTTAGTAATGTAGTGTAGTCTGACTATGATGAGGTGACTGAATGGTTTTTGATTGTGTAGCAGAATTTTGGTCATTGGCGAACATTGATGATGAAGAAGGTTGTTTGATTGTTGGTGTGGACGATGGTGGAGGAACTGGGATGGAGTCAAAGATTGAGATTATGCCATAATGAAGTTATATGTTTGAATATATGTGTAGTGAGGTTGTTGTTTATTTATCATATCAAGAAAAAGATAATCAGATATTGTATCAAGAAGGTGATAATATTGTTTATGATCCAATGATATTGAAGCATAGAGTGTTGTTTATATAGGCTCATAGAGGAGATAAAAGGAATATGCATAAATAAAAAATAAAAAAAATATGGGAATCTTCTCCTGAAAACAAGAAAATCAAACACTGCAGCAATGGCTGCTTTTACAAATTTCTTAAACAATTCTATCTATAATCTTGATCAGATAGATAGGTCTTCTGATTCCTCTTCATCTTACTCTCCTCCTCACTGAACTATCAGAGAGGGTGCCTGCTACTGATGAAGAAGGATTTCAGGTCATACAAAACAGAAAATCTAAACAGTTGAATAAAGAATCTGCTTTGCAGCATGCTGGTAAAGCTTCTTATCAACCCAACCTGAAACAAGGCAATACGTTTTACTGCAAACAGAATTACAGAAATGCAAATCGAGGATCCTTCAATACAAAACATACTGTATATGGAGGAAATTCTGCAAGAAATATGGAAAGATCCAACCACCAAGTTTCAAGCTCAGAAATTCAGTTCAGAAATTCAAGAATCAATGCAAGAATCTTTCAAAACAATGGAACTTCATCCCAACCCAGTACTAACCTGATCAAACCCTCTTCATGGGTAGAAATGATCAAGAAAGGTGGCTCAAATTCTAAATTTGACCTGAAATATGTGGCTCCTTTATCCATTAATGAGAAAAAAATAGTGGTGGTGAGCGCGGAGGCCAGTAGAAGGGCTGAGAGTAAATGGAGTTTCTCAGTTCTTACCTATATATTTGGCAATAGACCCACTTATCATCACTTCAAGGCGGTTATTGCTAAATCATGCAATTCCACTAGTAATTTCGATATTTTTACTCGTAATAATGGATTCTTTCTAATCAGATTCTCTAATGCTACTGATTGTGACAATGCAATTAATTGAGGTCCATTCTTTATTAATGGAAAGCGTATCATTATGAAAAAATGGAGCAGTAAAATTAATCTTAATAGAGATATACTCTCTACTACGCCTATATGGATTAAACTGCCTGGATTAAATCTCAAATTGTTGGACAGTGAAATTTTAAGTGATATTGCCAGTGTGGTTGGTACTCCTCTCAAAATAGATGAACACACTGCAAAAGAATCAAGACTTTCTTTTGCAAGAATACTAGTCGAAATTAAAGCAGTTTTAGACCTTCCAAATGATGTTACTATTTCTTTGCATGATGTTGAAAACTTAGTTCAAAACATTGAATATGAATGGGTTCCCTCCCAGATGTAAAACATGTTCTTTTTTTGGGCATTCAGTAGAGAGCTATTATTTGAATTTGGTTTGGAAAGTAAAATAAAGCAGGTAAGAAAATTCAGAAGTCAATTGCAGCACTTTTACTGTGGAAGGAGAAGTTACTGCGGGAAAAGCATTAGTAGATCTTTATAACGAAAAGAATCCACAATCTTTTAATGATACTTCGGGGAAAATTTTGAATACTGAAAAAACATTTATTGCTCAAAAACTTCCCCTTGAAAAGGATACACAAGAGGGTATCAAATATCTGACAAATAAAGGCAATGAAATTGAAATCATTTTTGAAACATATGAAGGTCCAGAGAAATACACTGAAATATCTCAAGCAAAGGTCATGAATTATCAAGCAAATAAGGTCTCAACTGATGCAGAGGTTATGAATTTGGATGATGGTTCATACGTTAATAATATCTTAAATAAAGAACCATCTAAAAACCCCAATATCAGTCACCTTGCTTCTCATCTTTCTCAAATTATCAAAATTCAAATTCTAATTCAGAGTGCAATATTCAAAAGGCTATCAGCTTGATTTCAAATTATACTTCAATCTCAAGGAAGAACAGTAAATACAGTAAAGATAAGAGAAAAGGCAGAACAAAAAGTATTAAAGAGATAGTTGTAGAGTGCAATATTCAAAAGGCTATCAGCTTGATTTCAAATTCTACTTCAATCTCAAGGAAGAACAGTAAATACAGTAAAGATAAGAGAAAAGGCAGAACGAAAAGTATTAAAGAGATAGTATATAATGAAAGCACTGAAAATACAGAAGACAGTGAATTCAAAAAGAAATACATCATCAAAAATTTCAAATGGGATGAACAGTTAAAAGCCCTTAACAAAACAACATACAAAAAGAAAGGAAAATGGATAGAAACTTTTGAAGAAGAGGGCAGTCACAGTGCTTAGCTGTTGCTGCTTTATGTATCCTTTATGTATCCTTCTATTTTAATTTTTAATTATTTTCATTGTGTCTATCATTTCTTGGAATGTCAGAGGTCTCAATTATTCTGAAAGAAGATTGGACTGTCTAATCTTCTTAAGACTGAAAACCTGGTATGGTTGGATTGCTTGAACATAAATTAGATAATTCTAAGATTAAGGATTATCATATTAAAAGCTTAAATAATTGGAATATTGTTAATAATAATCAGATGGGGGGAATGGTAGAATCATAGTCATTTGGGATCCTAATATTTAGGATATGTCCCACCATTTTATTAATTTCAATTTATTCGCTGTAAAATGTATTAATATAGTTTTCAAATAAAAATTACCTTTTTTTATGCATCAAATAGTGAGTATGAAAGGCAAAAACTTTGGGAAAACCTTGACTAGATTAATTCTAATATTTATTCCCCATGGATTATTATTGGTGATTTTAATACTATTATGCATGGTCATGAAAAAAGAGGTGGGATCCCTTTTCCTTATAAAAAATTAGATATTTTAAACAAGTTTTTACTCAAAACTGGATTATATGAACCATTGATTTTTGGAAACAAATATACTTGAAAATCTGGAAAATTCAGAAACATCAACTGCAAACTAGATGGAATTTTACTTAATCCTAGGTTTACTAATTGTTTAAAGATTTCAAATGCTACATTTTACCTCTAGCCTCTAGTGATCACAACCCAATTCAAAATTTTCTTACTCAAAATAAATTTTCAAAGAAAAATTTCCCTTTATTTATTAATGGGTGGGCTTATGAAAACAATTACAAAGATATCATCAAAAACAGTCTGTCTTTCAAGGTACAGGGCACTGCCCAGTACAAATTTAATAAATTCCTTCAAAATGCAAAAGGAAACTTGAAAAACTGGAACAAACTCAGAAATAAAAATGATGTCTCTCATTTTAGAGAGGAATGTAAGATAAGGCAGAATATCTTGGATAATGATTGCTCGGACATTGAATTTTTTGAAGCCCAAAATAATTTAATCAAGTCCCTTCAAGTGCAGTCTATAAATTTGAAGCAAAAAGCTAAAGCAGATTGGCTTACTCCAGGTGATGAGGCTAGTAAATTTTTTATGCTAGGATGTCTAGCAGAAAATTTAGAAATGATATTGGTAAAATAATTGATGTTAAAGGTAATGTTATTAATGAAGAATCTTGCATTAGAAAGGAAGCTGTTAATTATTTTACTAATCTTTACAATACTAATAGCTATTCTATTAGTTTTCCTATTATTGAACAAGAAAAGAACTAACCCTAATTTTGATGTTGATATAAGAAAAGTCCCTGTAGATATGAATACGTACATTTAGTCCCTATTTTTTTTAAAAATAGAAAACGCAAGGTGTTTTGCATTTTTGTGACAGAAAATGCAAGTTAACTTGCAACTTTTTGACTATGAATTTTATTTTGAAAAGTTTGAAAATTTTAAAACTTTTGAAATTTTTAAAAGGCGCAAGTTAAAATGCTCTTTCTATTAGGAAAGTGTAAGCTAGTTTGCACTTTTATTTTGAATTTTTTTTGAAATTTTTGGAAATTTTGAAATTTGCGCTTTAGGGTTGAAGTTTTTTAATTTTTTGAAAACGCAAGTTAACTTGCACTTTTTATCAAAAATGCGCAAGATAGTTTGCGCTTTCTGATTTTGTAAAAACATGGACTTAATTTACATACTCGTTATCATAGGGACTTTTCTTACAACAATATCAAAAATATGGACCTTCAGTGTGAAGCCCGATTATTGGATCTAAGTTTAAACTAAATACTAATAGTCAAGATATTCTTCTTGCCCCTATTTTCCTTGAGGAAATTAAAAATATTATCTTTCATTCAAATAATGATAAAAGCCCTGGCCCTGATGGCTTTGGTGTAAATTTTACAAAACTCATTGGGATGATATAAAGTGTTTTCTATTTGATTCTTTTTCTGAGTTTTTTTAAGCTTTTAAAAAAATTAATCATACTTTTATAACTTTGGTTCCAAAAACTCAAATCCCAAATAGTCTGGAAGATTTTAGACCTATTGCTTGCTGTAACTTCATTTATAAAATCGTTTCCAATATTCTGTGCAATAGAATATAAATATTTTTAAAATACTTTATTTTTGAAAGCCATAGTGCTTTCATACTTGGCAGACTCATTGTTGAAAATACCCTTCCTGCTCATGAGTTAATTAGAAACTTTAATAATAAAAATCAAAATTTTATGTGTGTCAACATTGATTTAAACAAAGCCTTTGACAAAATTAATAGGCATTTTATTATTTATATGATGCAACAAATGGGTTTTGATAATAAAAATTTTTCTCTTATACAAGAATGTATCAATAATGTCTCCTACTCAATTTTGGTTAATGGTTCTCCTAAAGGGCTTATTCATAACAATAGAGGTATTAGACAAGGAGACCCACTCTCTCCCTACTTATTTACTATCGCTATGGAATAGTTCTCTATTCTTATGGAAAATGAGCCCATCAAATGATATATTAAACCCATTAATAGAATCAAACCATCTATTACTCATTTGTTATATGCAGATGATCTTCTTTTATTTTTACATGCAGACTCTAACAGTGCTTAAACTATTTCAAATAATTTTATGAAACTGGAAGAACATGCAGGTCTGAAAGTGAATGATTTTAAAAGAAAATTTTATTTTAGCAAAGGTTGTACTAGAAAATCTGATATTCTTAACATCCTTAAATTTAAAAAGGGCAGTCTACCAGTCAAATACTTGGGCTTGCCTCTGAGCGTTGATCAAATTAATGATTCAGGCTGCACTAGACTTTTGGACATAATTCAAAATAAATTTGAGGGTTAGGCTTTTAAGCTTCTGTCTTTAGCTGGTAGGTTAGAATTAACCCACACTGTCATCATTGCAATCATAATGTATTGGATTCAAGCCCACAATATTCCAGTTAAAGCTGTTCATAAATTGGAAAAAGCTTGTGCTAATTTCATTTGGAAGGGAAAACAACATAAAATTGCTTGGGATATGGTCTGTAAACCAAAAAATCTGGTGGACTAGGCCTTAGAAATATAAATGACTTGAGAGAAGTCTATAAACTTACACTTTTTTGGAAATTTATTAATAGGAATTCATTATGGGCTAGATGGATGGAAGCAAAGTATCTTAAAAATAAGAATTTTTGGACTACTAAAACTAAAAACCATTTTTTTTCTCTTGGAAAAATATTTTAAGTTGCAGGGATATTGGTCAAAAACTTTTGGAAATAAAATTTAAGGATGGTAACCATACTGGCTTATGATTTGACCCATAGATACATGGTAAATCTTTGGTCAGTCTTTTGGGTTGGAATAGTCTGTTTTGGTTTGGTGGGAGTTTTGATAATGTTAGCACCATTATTCAAAATAATTCCTTGAATACATTTAGACATCCAGCTACTTCAATTTGTAAAGATTCCATGAAGAAGATTTCTATTAACCCAAATCTTCAAAAGACACTTGTGATTGAAGACTTTCAATAAAAAGGGATTTTCTCTTTTTAAAAAACTTGGAAATTTATTAGGGGTCATGAAAGTGAAGTAGATTGGTATAATGTTATCTGGAATAAATCGAATTGCCCAAAAATGTCCCACTGTGCTGTCTTTGCTGTTATTAACAGGTTACCAACAAGGGATAGGTGCTTGAAATGGAATATAAATGGTGAAACTGTTTGTCTACTTTGTAAATAAGAGGCTAAAAGTACAAATCATCTATTTATTGATTGTGTCTTTTCAAAGCATATTTGGTACATAGCCAAGTTTAAACTCAAAATAAATCAGCATCATGTTGTGCAAAACATCAGAGAAAGCATCAAATACATATAGGAAAACTTCAAAGAAAAATAAAAAGATTTCAGAAATGCTAGCATTATTCTCACAACAATTATCTTTCACATCTGGAAAGAGAGAAACCAAAGACTACATACTCAAAAGGAAGAAGGAAGCATTCAACCGTGGAAAACAATAGAAATGGAGAGCCAAATTGTCCTCAAAAAATATGAAAATCAACGCAAATACTCTAAAAATCTCAATTAAACTTTCTGGAGAGCAGATAACTATGAGGAAGAGTTAGAAACTTTCTTACAGAATGAGAAATTCAACTCTGATTTCCCTGTAGGCAAACCCCTTCACCATAGTGGCTATCACTGGATGAAGGAATCTATTAGCCTCAGGAGTTCCAAATACGAGGCTACATCTACTGGTGGCGGACACCTCTACCAGCAAATCAGAGATCCACCCTACGATAGAAAGGGAAGTACACTTTATTATAAACATGAGGATAATAATTATACAAATTCAAAATTTGATTTTTATTCTAATTTACCTGAAGGGCGGAGGCTACCGCACACATAGGCGAAAGGAGCACTACGATTATCTCCTGCACAAAGATAAGATTTTGCAGCTGGATATGAACAATCAAAGAGTTTCGAATGATTACAGTAGCATCAATAATCTTATCTATTACATATCTGTTTGGGACAAAGGAAATTGCGGCAAGCAGAATGCTAATGAAGAGATTGCCGTAAGAGAAAACAGTAAGTGTTATGCTAATAGCAAGCTTACTACAACCGAATACTTGGATTTCTGCTCATCTACTCATTCTGTCGATTACCATAAGCAAAAGTCCCTAGTTTGGCCTAAGATCCAAGAATTTTTTAATCGAGGCTTCCCAAACACTAGGGATCTTCTTTCATATGAGTTATCCATCAAGAATAAAAACAAAAGGAGCGGTCTTGGAGTAAAATCACGACTCATCTTTATCCACATACAATAAATCGAGACTCTCTTGTAATCAATGACGAAGATAGCAAGGGAAATGATTTTTCATGGAAGCCTCCATGATCTCCCAGATTTGTTACAAATTCGTCATGGATCGCATACATTCCCTTTTTTTTTAGTTTTAGGGTTTTTTCGCCCTTTTGTTTTTCGTATCTGTGTAATTGTTATGGCGAGGGTTTTTAAAGTTCTTCTTTCGGGTAGGGTATAACTTCCTACCTGTTAACTCTGGGCCTTGGGCCTATTTTATCTATTTTAAAAAAAATATGGGATAGAGTATAGGGGGAAAGATATTGATTGTAGAGTAATTTTTTTCCTTTGTAGAAAAATAAAAATCCATATAGTGGAAAACAAATTTTGATTTATCTAATAGAATATATCATCAGATTATAATTTTGTGTGTATCTCTTTGCCTTTTGATCCCTATTTATTTCACTTTCTTCATATATACAACCTTCGATTTTATTGATATGATTCTTGTACCTTCGATCTTTATTTGTTTCCTTTTCCCTGTATATAAAGCTTATATTGTACTGAAAGGAACTTCACAACCAGTATAAATAGAGCCCTGAGGGTTATAAGTGTCATGAGTTAAAGCATAAAATCACAACTTAATTCCTTCTTCGGAGTTTACTGGTCTGCCGGATTCTTCCGAGTATAAATTCAAAACAAGGAATATCCAAAAATCATATATTTCCAATTTGAAATCATACATAAAATTATAGCACTCATTATTAGTCAAAATTATTCTAAATAGAAAATGGATGACAATTTTTTTAGAAAAAATTGTTAATTCTATGACTCGTGGTTCAATTAATAGTAAACTCAGCATACAGCAAGTTTCTTTTGGCTTTCGAGTGAAGTGGTTACGTGAGGATAGTTTTATCCTTAACTCGTTACAAATGAGATCAACATACTTATACTCATACATTGCCCTAAAGTCTCTTAGATGAGGAAAAAAGGCATTGCTTGATAGGTTAATGTACACCAATGCTAAAGAATTCTCAAGACAGGTCGTATACCCTTAGGTGATGTAACTCTACGTCCATACTTTATCCATTTTTCATGTGTAAGCCTTTATCCATTATATTATATATTTTTAATAGTATTTTGTATATGTTTTACTTTTAATGTGAAGTGTGTACATGGCTTATCCTCAATATCCACTATTCTTCTAGTCAAATTTTATTACATTTTAGTTTGTGTTAATTATACCCACATACATGGAATATACAAAACATGGATCGATAGAATGTGATGGATAAGAAGATATTGTAAGATATGTAATAATACAAAATAGAATGCTAGTAATTCATGCTTAACTTACACTATAATATATAATACTAGTATTCTTCTCAAGATAAGAACGGTTCATATTCTAATAATTACGTAATCATTACTCAAAGATTCGATAAGGACAAATATGTTTAGCTTGGTCATAGCCATATTTTCCAAAGCAAAGAATTTAAGGCAATCTAAGAGTATTTTTCTCTCGTCTTCGATGTAAAAAAAATTAGAATAACGAGTTAGGATAAAAAAAATTGAAATGAAAAAAAAATCCTGAAAAACAAGAAAAAATAGAGGAAAAAGACAAACAAACCAACATAAATCGTATTAGTTTTTATCCGTGATCCCTAAATCTAGACGTAAGCGTTAAAATATCTACCTTGTGAAAGAGTTTTTGCAAAGATATCAGCAAGTTGTAAATTAGTAGAAATATATTCAATGCAGATGTCCTCTTTTATAATATGATGTTGAATAAAGTATTGTCTTATGTCTATATGTGTAGTACTTGAGTGTGAATAGGAATGTCTGACAAGTCAATTGCACTTTTACTATCGCATTTTAAGGGAACATTCTGAAGAATTAAGCCAAAGTCGAATAAAGTTTGTCTCATCCATAGAAATTTGAGCACAACAATTGTCTAAGGCAATATATTTTACTTCAGTGGTGGACGGTTCAACAAAGTTTTATCTTCGACTTGACATGTCTCGCTGGTGCTTTTCCTATACATAAGCAATCCACATAATCAGCATCAGAATAAGCAATTAAGTCAAAATTATAATAAGAGGGATACCAAAATTTAAAATTTTGTATGTGCAAAAGATATCTCAAAAGTTGTTTCATGGTTTTTAAGTGAGATTCTTTTGGATTAGCTTGAAAATGTGCATAAAGACAAATAGAAAACATGATATAGGGTCTAGAAGCAGTAAGATGTAGAAGAGAGTCACTTATACCTTGATATTTTTTCTGATCATTTGGAATTCTTTTTCACCTTTGTTAAGCTTGATTGAAGGACTCATTGACATTCTCAGTAGCTTTGTATTATCGAAAAATAATCTTTTCAACGGTTCCTTCAAATATTTGGTTTACGAGATAAAAATTCCCTTATCGCTTTGCTTTACATGAAATCTAAGAAAATACTTGAAAACTCCTACCAAGCTCATTTTGAATTTATTCCACATGACTTTTCCAAACATTTGGAACAATTTTTCATTAGCAGCACTGTAAATGATGTCGTCAACCTAAATTCGTACAATCAAAAAGTCATCATGCTCATATGATTGAAATAAAGTAGTGTTCACACTCCTATTCTTAGATCCATTTTCCAAAAGATATGTACTAAGATACTCATACCAAGCCCTAGAGGCTTGTTTAAGACCATACAATGCTTTTCAAGTTTGTACACATAATTTGGAAACTCATCAACTTTCAAAACCAGGGTTTATTCCATGTAGAAAAACTCTTTCAAATAATAATTTACAAAGCCACTTTTTAGATCCATTTGTTTAAATCTAAAACCATTAAAACATGCAAATGCTAGCAAAATTCTAATGGCTTCTATCCAAGGCTGTCGCTGGTATGGGTTTTCAAACCAAGTTCGGCCCGAACCCGCCCTATTAATGGAGGTATGGATTTTGCATTTTACTATCCAAGCCCGACCCAGGTCCGACCTAGTTACTATTAGGGTCGGGTATGGTCAAATCAAAGCCTGGCTCGATTATTTATTTATCATTTTGCTATTTACATGTAGATGATTTTGCATACTTTTGTTGTGAACTTGACTACATCACCGCCCAATTCATATGTTACCATTGTTAGTATGCAAATTTTATCAAATTTGTACTTTTAAAATATGCTTTTAACATAAATATTCTGAGTTAGGTATATGGATATTACCCAACGGGATTAAAAAACCCGATGGACTGGCCTCGTGTATTGGGTTCTATGGATTCGAACTGGACTCGGTTTTAATTATTATGATCGGACTTGCGTCCGGGTTTTATGATACCCGGACTAAATTCGACCTATTAATAAGCTTACTACTATCCTAGCAACTAGGGTAAATATTTTCTCAAAATCAATGCCTTTTAATTGATTATATCACTTTGTGACCATTCTAGCTTTGTGGCCAATTATATTTCCGAATTCATCAAGTTTGTTTTTAAACACCCATTTAGTTCCTACAACTGGATAGTCATTTGGCCTAGGAACTAATTTTCAAACATTATTTCTCACAAATTGGTTAAGTTCATCTTGTATTGAAATTATCCAACATTCATCACTAAGAACAACATCAATATTTTTTTGGCATGAAAAGCTGATATATTAAATTTACCATTTATACAATCGTTGCTATTGTTCTTGAACATCTAATGTGGCAATCCTCTGGCTAACTTTTTCTTTCAAATTTCTCCAATAGTCCAATGCTAGTATGTGTAACATCCCGTATCTGGAGGTCAATGGATGTTGCAGTCATCCATAGTATTAACTTCTAGTGATGAAAAACGGCGATGTTAATGGTATCTATAATATCAGAAGCGCTTGAATATGAAAAAATCATATATTTATAAAAGTAATAATTTTCAATGATCACATTTCAAATAATATCACATCCAAGTTATAAAATCTTCAAACGTATCCCAGGCATTGATCAAATATAATTTCAACAATACGCCAAGAGCGACATATGAAGATGCTCCTTTATATGATCAAAACAATATAGACATAACTATCTTAATACAAAATGGAAAAAAAATTAAAACAGAATTCCTAAGTTAGCTATCCGTCAGCTACATGCTCGTCTTTGGATGCTTTATCCGCCAAAATCTGCTAAAACCTAAAAAATCTAAACCCTCAGCCTACTCAAATCAAATTTTGAGCACCCAAGAGTTTAAAGGAAAACAAAAACTTCGAGTCAGACATAATGCCTGGTATGAATAATTTCTGTTACATCCCAGCTTACTGATAAATAGTGAGACCACGCCGCTTAGCGGAATAGGTTTTACCTCACTAATATCTCTTTTCAAAACGTATATTTTGCAAATCCCTTCATGCAACAAAACTAGTTAATCAACTGATTATAATAATAATATAGCAATATCCATTATGCTAAAATAGGAAATGAAATAGATAGTATGTCTAAAATTTGAACTATCTGTTCTAAATTCTGAGCTATCTGCTCTGTTCTGGACAATCTGTCCTAAAATTGATTGTAACAATGTTTTATGCTAGATAATGGGCTATCTACCCAAAACAGGTAAAATGGATGGACTAATTGTCCTTATAAATTTAGCAAGGTCCTTTATGCAAATAAATGAACTATCTTTTCATATCAGAGCTGACTGCTCTTTCTGGACTAAATGTCCTCCGGGATGAATGCTCTCAAAATAGACTGACTGTCTAAATATAAAATGAGGTGACTGCTTGAATTTTCTTTTGGGTTAACTACCCTTCAAAATGTCCGAGCTAACTATACTTTAAAATATCTGAGCTAACTGTTCTTTAAAATATTTGAGCTAACTACTCTTTAAATTTTTCTTGAAAACTTTTCAAAATGATTTAATCCGTCAAATTATATATATACAAGGAAAATATATCTTTAATTTTACTCTAAACTATTTTTTCCATGTTATATATACTTTACTCAAAATAATATTGATGATGTTCAATGAGGATTGCTTATCCTTTTACAATAAGTTAAAGTCCTTTATAACTTAAAACACTTAGGCTATCTACCTAGTTCTTATATTCGATAGCTTTATTTAAAACCCTTAAACGACCTTCGAAAACATAGAAGGTAACCCCTTCAAAATCATTTATAAAACCCTTCGAAAGTATTGAAGGTAACTCATTCACATCCATTAATAAACCTTTCGAAATCATTGAAGGTTACTTCTTCTAAACCTTTTAAAAGCCTTCTCTTCATAAGCTTTAAAACATATAACATCTACCTTTAAATCCTTCAAAGCTTATCCTTTCGAAAACATTGCAAAACTATACTTTTCGACCTTGTCGGAAGGTTTCTTTTCGACCTAGTTGAAATATTTCACCTTTCGATTTTGTCGAAAGCCCAGGGTCCCTCCCCCATACAATAAACCTTTCGAAAGCAATGTAACTCAAAACCTTTCGAAGACATTGAGTTCAGTATAAAACAGTGGAAACCTTTCATAACTTTTCAAAGCTAACTATTTTCAAACTTTTAAAACGTTTCGACGTAAAACATTTATCTTATGAAAACGGATCAGCAAAACATTAGAGTCGAAAGCAACTACTTCGAAACCTTTACAAAACTTTCGAAACCATTCGAAAACAATGAAGTGTTGGTGTTGAACCAACCCTTCGAAACCAATAAAAATAGGCGGAAAGTTTTAGAATACAAAAGTTAATCTTTGACTCCATCTGTGTCGAAAGGTTAGAAAGCGGCAACTAAGCTTTTGGCCTTATCGAAAGTTATGCCTTTCGACCTTGTCAGAAGGTTTCAATTAAAGAAGAAAGCAAACCAATCGAAACCTTTTTTTCCTTTTAAACCTTTTGACAATTTCGAAAGCTCTTTGTCGAAAGCTAGCGGGCGTATTTTTTAAACCAAAACAAAACTTCATCTCTTTCGAAAGTTATAACCTTTCGTCCCTAAACCTTTTGACCCCACAATTCACTACGTACCAGTTTCCTGATACCTAGTACATTGTTGACCTAGCTGAAGGGTTTGATTCCCTTCGACCTTGTCGGAAGGTCTGGAATGAAGGCAGAAACTCTGCCGAAAGGGTTGAAATAGAAGAAAGACTGTTCATTTGTACTTTAAAACGGTTCTTTTATACCCAACCTGCCTTGTTTGTCGAAATCTGATTGGTTGCTAAAATTTTATATTCAAAAGTTCCGTTGACTTTCCTTATTTAGAAATTTAAATAATTTTGAAAAAGCCCCTTTCTCCTTTATAATTATATAAAACATTTAAGTCGCATACCTTAAATAATTTTATATAACTATTAAAACACCTTGAAAAATTCTGGCAAAATTACGAAAAATCAAATAATATGTTCTCTTCAACATATAAAATTTTCGAACCCAAACTATAATTATTTTTTCCGTATATAATTTTATAATCCAAATTAACCTTTTCTTCCTTAGAAAATGCATAACAATTCCACAAAAATTCTAAAAATTCTGAAAATCGAAACCCTTCTCTAGAATAACTTTTTAGATCATTACAAAAATTCGCAAGGCTAACGGATATCATTTAATAGGGTTTTCATCTTAAAACATGTAATAAAATCTATATGAACATACATAAATCATTAACAAGTATATATAATCACTTTATCATTCGAAACATGGAAATTGTTGCAAAATTATTCGGGTTTAACCTCAAAGTTGAAACCATAAAATTTTAGAGATGTAAACATTATCCACCTTTTTCTTCAATGATTACGGAGCTTGAGATTTGAATGAGTTTGATTTGAATTTGCTTTCCTTAAGCTTTTCTTTTGTTTCCTCTTCTTCCTTTGTTAATGGCCATCGGCCAAGCTTTTTAATTTTTGAAAATGAGAATGAATGTGTGTTTTGAAATACACGGCCTAAGGAAGGTGATATAGGAATGGCCTCTTTCCCATATTACCATTCCTTTAATTCATTTTTTAACCCTTCATTTAATGTATTTGTTAAAAGGCACGACTACCTTAATTAAATCAAATCTCAATCCTCTTATCAACACATTATTTTATTTAGTTTATCTAAGTAGATCTCCTAAATAATGTTATCAAAAATCTGAGGTGTTACAGACTCCCCTCCTTAAAGAATTTCATCCTTGAAACTACAATGAGGCTCAAAACAAACAAGACGGTAAAACATACCATCAAAACTTGTCAGGATAAGTATCTCCAACTCTTCTTTCAACTTCCTAAGTACAGTCTCTGTCATTGGCACTCCACTGGACTTTGACTTATCTGACCATCTTGGTTCTAAGTGTCTTCTTACCTCTTGGAACAATGTGAACTGGTTTCCTCACTGTAGTCAAGTCCAGTTCTACCACTAAATCATCTAGCACTGTCGGTGCAATAGCAGTCTCCGGGTCTCTAAAACACTTTCTAAGATGAGAAATATGAAAAACATCATGGACACCTGCCAAACTACTCGGTAACTTAAGCCTATACGCGAGCTTCCTGGTCCTCTCAAGAATAGGAAAAGATCCTGTGAACCTAGGAGATAACTTCCTCAACTTTCCAAATCTAAGCACACCTTTAATCGGTGATATTTTAACAAAAATCTAGTCCCCCACTAAGAACTCCAAATCTTTCCATCTCTTATCTTATTTTGCCTAAACCTAGCCTCTTTCATCTTATCTCGAATGACCTCAATCTTTTCTTCTATTTCCCTAACCAAATCTAGACCAATCAACCTATCCCCGGTCTCCAACCAACAAACATGAGATTTGCATGGCCTTCCATACAAAGCTTCAAATGATGTTATCCCAATACTAGTTTGATAACTGTTGTTATACGAAAACTCGACTAGATGCAGATGGTCCTCCCATGATCCCCCAAAGTTCAGAACACTAGCTCTCAATAGATCTTTCAAGATCTTGTTAACTCTTTCTGTTTTCCCATCAATCTGCGGATGTCAAGCGGTACTCATCATAAGCTTGGTTCCTAAAACTTCCTGCAGACTTTCCAAAATTCGCTAGTGAACAAGGAATCTCTATCACTAACTATATTGATAGGAACTTCATGTAGTCTAACCACATTTTTCATGAACAACCTCGCTAAAACAAGTGTCATCATGGTTGACTTAACTGGAATGAAATAGGAATTCTTGGTCAATCTGTCCACTATAGCCCATATACTTTCATTGCCCCTGTTCGACCTTGGCAACCCATTTATGAAGTCCATAGAAATAGAATCCCACTTCTACACTGGAATATCTAACGGCTGAAGCAAACCACTAGGTTTCTGGTGTTCGGCCTTTGCTTGCTGGCAATTCAAGCACTGCCTTACACACAAACCGATATCCTGCATCATTCCTTCCTAGAAGAAACTTCTCTTCATATCTTGATACATCTTGGTACCTCTGAGATGTATAGTGAACTTCGAACGGTGACGTTCATTCAAGACTTCCTTTCTTATGTTTGCTACACTTGGAACACATAATCTTCCTTTCTTTCTCAACCATTCATTTTGGTCAAGACTGAAATCTTTCAAGTCATCACTCTTGGTTTCATGCTTAAGCTTCCTGATCCATTCAGCTACCACGGGATCCTCTATCTTCTTAGAAGCAATCTGTTCTATCAACACTGGTCAAACTTTCAAACAAGACAATACAACTGTATTACCACTAGACCCAGCCTCGAATCTCTACTGCAATCTGCAATCTGCTAATACTTCCAAATCTTTCCACTCAGCCATCATTACCAACACTACATTATGATGATTCCTGCTGAGTGTGTCTACAAGCCTGTTGCCTTTTCCTGGAGTGTACTCAATCTAAAAATCATAAGCGGCTATGAACTCTAGTCACATCTGTTGTCTTATGTTTGGCTCCTTCTGAGAGAATAAATACTTCAGCAAATTATATTCTGTATATAGCTCAAACTCTACCAAAAGGTAATGTCTCTACACCTTCAATGCAAAAATCACTGCAGCCAACTCTAAATCATGCATCAGATATCTGACATTATGCCGCTAAGCTGTCTAGAAGTATATGCAATCATTTTACCTCTCCACATTTGCATAGCTCCTAATCCTGTTCCACACGCATCGGTATAAACCACCAAGTCCCGATTCCCCTCAGAAACTACCAACACAGGTGCATGAATCAATAAATGTTTCAAATTCTGGAATGCTTCCTCACACTTATCGGTCCATACAAACTTCACATCCTTCCTCGTCAGCCTGGTCATCGGTGCTGCCATCCGCAAGAAATCCATGATGAATCTCCGATAATGACCAGCCAACCCAAGGAAACTCATGATCTCGGTAACTATCTCGAGTCTCTTCCAACTATTCACTGCCTCTTTCTTAGTCGAATCTATTGACAACCCTTCCTCTAAGATTACATGACCAAGAAACTTCACCTTCTTCTTCCAGAAGTGACACTTCGAAAACTTGCTTTCAACTGATGCTACCTTAGCATATCTAGCACCAATCTAAGATGAACTTCGTGCTCTCTTTTATCCTTAGAGTAAATCAAGATATCATCTATGAAAACAGCACAAACCTATCCATGTGCTCTCAAAAAATCCGGTTTATTAAATCCAAAAAGAAAGTTGGAGAATTCATCTATTCGAAAAGGCATAACTAACAATTCGTAGGATCCATATCTGGTCCTGAATGCCGTCAAAGGTACACTATCCTCCGCTACTCAGAGCTGATGGAAACCCGCTGCTAAATCCTACAGAGAAAATACCTTTGCTCCACTTAGTTGGTCGAATAAATCATCAATCCTAGGCAATGGATATCGATTCTTTATCGTCCTCTCATTCAGCTTATGATAATCGATACATAGCCTCAACGATCCGCTCGGCTTCTTAGTAAACACTACCGCTGCACCCCATGACGAACTACTCGATCTGATAAAACTCTTGCCTTACAATTCCACCAACTGCACTTTCAAATCCCTCATCTCAGAAGGGGTCATCGTGCTTGGCGTCTACTCACTGGTTCTGCTCCCGAAACCAAATCTATTTGAAACTCAATGGCTCGTTTCGACGAGAATCCAAATACAGGCTCAAACACATCTGTGAATCCTCTAACCACTAAAACTCGGATCATCTCATCATCTGAATCCAATGCACCCAACAAAGCTAACATTGCACCGCTAGAACCTCCTATGGTGAAAATAATTTGATCGCTACAATCTGGGTGACTAAGAGATATCTTCCTACCCTGACAAAATATCTTAGCACCGTACTCACTTAACCAATCCATACCTAAGATGATCCCAATTCAGAAAATTAAATACATGCAAACTGCACATAAATGTATGACCTAACAGGTTAAACTCAAATTGGTCATACATCAACCCTAGAGTTGCATACCCTCCTATTGGATCCGCAATCCATAAAGAACTAACTAAACATGTTCAAGGTTAAGCTTATCTATCAAACATATAGTTATAAAAGAATACGATGCACCAATATCAAATAATACGCTAACAAATATACCATAAATCTGAAGCGTTCCCGCAAGAACTGACTCTCCCTTCTCCTGGGCTATTGGCTTGGAAGCGGTAGACTCCAATGCATACACCTTTCCCTTACCATTGATAGGCTCCATGCACTAGTTCTTGTAATGGCCTATCTGGTCACAATTAAAACACCTGACATTCTTCCCCTTACCCACATCCTTCGTTTTCCCTGAGCGACACTCGTTAGCAAAGTGCCCTTTCTTGTCGCATTTATAGCAATCAGACTTCGCTTTCTTGGCCGCTCCACCCTTCTGAGTGCCTTTCTTGGGAAAGAACTTCATATTCTGGTTCTACCCAACCTGGATCACTTTTGCCTTGCTCTTCTCCAAAGACTCAAGGACCTCTTCTTGCCTCAAAGCCATCTCCATAACAATATAAGAAGGAACTCTAAGATGAGACAAAGTAGCACTAACCAATTCTGGCTTTAATCCTCTGATAAAATTCTCATTCCGTTTCAACATGGTATTTACAGAAGCATACCCATACTGGGCCAACTCTTCGAACTTCCTGGCTTACTCAGCAATAGACATCTCTCCCTACACCAGCTCAGCAAACTGCCAATCAAAGCTGAATGTGCCATTACTGACATAAACTTCTCCTGAAATCCTCCCAGGTTATTGCTTCTTCATCAACTGTCGTTGTTACGCTCTTCCACCAGAGCAATGTGGTCCCTTGAAGCTGCATGGACGCCAACCTCCTCTTCTTCTCATCATTGATCCCTTAGTCCAAAAAAATCCTTTCATAGTGCAACAACCAATTCTCCACTTCAATGGCATCCTCCGTTCCCATAAACGGTTTCCCTCCTAGCTTCACATAATCATCGCTCATCTTAGCGAAATGATTAACTACTAGAACTTCTAGAACCCCTGCCTTGTGGTATTTCCTCCTACCACTCCCGCTACAACTCCTGCCTACATCATATACCTAAAAAAACTGATATGTGGCTTCCATTCCGACCTGCGGGACTTCAGCACCAACATTCTCTGCCTGACCTTGGCCTCTCCCTATATTTGGTCTGGCGTTCCTTTCGGTGCTTCCCCCTCCTTGGTTAACTTCACTTCTTCTACTATCCATATCTGTATTCAAACCTCATAAGATATAGAAAGATAACCTAATTAAAGATAGATAAATGGAGATAAAGCGTATATTTATATATAGCAAATACAAGTATGTTGCTATAGCATTAACCCAATCCCAAGGTTTACTCTAATTTCCTCGGTTTTTTGTTTTCAAAACCAATTTTTAGTTAAATTTTTCATAAACCTATGCTCTGATACCAAGCTGTAATATCCCGTATCTGAAGGCCAAAAGCTAAGCGCTATGGATGCTGCAATCATCCATAGTATTAACTTCAGGTGACGAAATACGGCAATGTTAATGGTATCCATCATATCAGAAGAACTTGAATGTGGAAAATTGTAAATTTCCAAAAACAATAATTTTTAGTGATTACATTTCAAATAATATTATATCCAAGTTACAAAAATCCTCAAACATGTCCCAGGCACTGATCAAATATAATTACAACAATATGTCAAGGGCGACATATGAAGATGTCATATTGGATGATCAAAGCAATATAGACATAACTGTCTTAATACACAGTGGAAACAATTTTAAAACAGAATTCCTAAGTTAGCTGTCCGCCAGCCACCTGCTTCTCTTCGGATACTTTATTCGTCAAAATCTTGTAAAAACCTAAATGTTCAGCCTACTCAAATCAAATTTTGAGCACCAGAGAGTTTAAGGAGAAATAAAAACTTTGAGTCAGACATAAAGCCTAGTTTGAGCAATTTCTATTACATCTCAGTGTACTTATAAATAGTGAGACCATGCCACTTAGCGGAACGGGTTTCCCTTCGCTAATATCTCTTTTCAAAAGATATATTTTGCAAATCCTTTCCTTTAACCAAACTGGTTAATCAACTGATTATAATAATAATATAGCAATACCCATTATGCTAAAACAGGAATTGAAATAGACTATTTGCCTAAAATCTGAACTATTTGTTCTAAATTCTGAGTTATCTGCTTTTTCTAGACTATCTCTCCTAAAATTATTATAGCAATATATTTTATGCTTGATAATGGGCTATCTACACAAAATAGGTAAAATGGGTTGACTAACTGTCCTTAAAAATTTAGCCAGGTTTGTTATGCGAATAATGAACTATCCGTTCATATCAGAGCTTACTGCTCTTTCTAGACTAACTATCTTTGGGCAGACTACCCTCAAAATGGACTGACTATTCGAATTTAAAATGAGTCGACTGTCCAAATTTTTTTGGGTTAACTATCCTTCAAAATATCTGAGCTAACTGCTCTTCAAAGTATCTGAGCTAACTGCTCTTTAAATTTTCCTTGAAACCTTTCAAAATGATTTAATCCATCACATCATATATATACAAGAAAAATATATCTTTAGCTTTACTCTAAGCTATTTTTCCCATGTTATACATACTTTACTCAAAATAACGTTAATGATGTTCAATAAGGATTGTCTATCCTTTTAAAATAAGTTAAAGTCCTTTATAACTTAAAACACTTAGGCCATCTGCCTAGTTCTTATATTCGAAACCTTTGTTTAAAACTCTTAAACACCTCTTGAAAACATGGAAGGTAACTCCTTCAATTTTATTCATAAAACCCTTTGAAAGTGCTGAAGGTAACTCCTTCATATCCTTTAATAAACCTTTTGAAATCATAGAAGATAACTCCTTCTAAACCTTTTAGAAAGCATTCTTTTCATAAGCTTTAAAACATATGACATCCACCTTTAAATCCTTTGAACCTTAGCCTTTCGAAAACATTACAAAACTATACCTTTCGACCTTACCGAAAAGTCCTACCTTTCGATCTTGTCGGATGGTTTCTTTTCGACCAAGTCAAAAGGTATCACCTTTCGACTTTGTCGAAAGCCTGGGGTACCTCTCCTATACAGTAAACATTTCGAAAGAAATGAAATCCAAAAAAATTCGAAGACATTAGGTTCAATATAAAATGGTGTAAACCTTTTGAAACCCTTCAAAGTTAACTACTTTGAAACCTTTAAAACTTTTCGACTTAAAACATTCGGATTATGCAAAAGGAACAGAAAAATATTAGAGTCAAAAGCAACTGCTTTGAAACCTTTACGAAACCTTTCGAAACCATTTGAAAACAATGAAGTGTTGGTATTGGAACCAACCCTTCGAAATCAATGGAGAGAGATGGCATTTTTTTGAAAACAAAAGATAACCTTTGACTCCATGTGTATCGAAAGGTTAGGAAGCGGCAACTAAGCTTTCGGCCTTACCAAAAGCTATACCTTTCAACCTTGTCGGAAGGTTTCATTTAAAATAAGAAAGCAAACCAATTGAAAACTTTTTTCATTTAAACCTTTTGACAATTTCGAAAGCTCTTTGTTGAAAGCTAGCAGGTGTATTTTCTTTAAACCAAAACAAAACATCTCTTTCAAAAGCTATAAACTTTCCTCCCTAAACCATTCGACCCTATCCAATTAACTATATACCAGTTTCTTGATACCTTATGCATTTATATTTGACCTAGTCAAAGGGTCGATACCTTTTGAACTTGTCGAAAGGTCTGGAATAATGGCGGTAGCTCTGCCGAAAGGGTTGAAATAGGAAAAATGACTATTTATTTGTATTTTTAAACGGTTCTTTTATACCCAACCTGCCTTGTTTGTCGAAATCTGATTGGTTTCCAGAATTTTATATTCAAAAGAGCTGTCGACTTTCCTTATTTGGAAATTTTAATAATTTTGAAAAAGCCTCTTTCTCCTTTATAATTATATAAAACATTTAAGTCTCATATCTTAAATAATTTTATATAACTAGTAAAGCACCTTGAAAAAATCTTGAAAAATTCAAGAAAATCAAATAATATGTTCTCTTCAACATATAAATTTTTTGAATCCAAACTATAATTATTTTTCTTGAAAATAATTTTATAATTCAAATTAACCTTTTCTTCCTTAGAAAATTCATAACAATTCCACAAAAATTCTGAAAATTCTGAAAATCGAAACCTTTCTCTACAATAACATTTTAGATCATCGTAAAAATTCGCAAGGCTCATGAATGTCATTGAGTAATATTTTCATCTTAAACATATCATAAAATCTATATGAACATACATAAATCATTAACAAGTATATATAATCACTTTGTCATTCGAAACATGGCAAATCAATGCAAAATTATTTGGGTTTAACCTTAAACCCGAAACCATAAAAGTTTAGAGATGTAAACATTATTCACCTTTTGCTTTAATGATTAAGAGCTTGAGATCTTCATGGGTTTGATAGATTTTCTTTTGTTTCTCCTTATTCTTTCTTTGTTAACGGTTGCCGGCCAAGCCTTTTAATTTTTGAAAATGAAAATGAATGTATGTTTTAAAATACATGGCCTATGGAAGGTGATTTAAAAATGGCATCTTTCCCATAATACCCCTCCTCTAATTCGTTTTTAATCCTTTATTTAATTTATTAGTTAAAAGACACGGTTGCCTTAATTAAATCAAATCTCAATCCCCTTATTAACATATTATTTTATTTAGTTTATCTAACTAAATCTCTTAAATAATATTATCAAAAATCCGGGGTGTTACAGTATGTCCTAGCCGTCTATGCCATAAAGTAGCTTTCTCATCTTTAGCTACTAAGTATCTAGAAAGTGTTAGATCATCAAATGATAGAGCGTAGACATTCCCTTTTCTCCGACCTATAAACACAACCTCACTCGAAGATTTATTGATGATTTTACACATATCAATGTCAAAGACAACTGTTTTTTACAGAGTTGGATTATATAGATGAGATTGTGTTGTCAGTTTTTAATATAAAGAACATCAGTTAAAAAGAAAGTGTTGTTACCTACTGTTCTTTTTCCAACAATCTTATATTTACCATTGTCGCCCATAGTAACACTTCCACATCTATAATCTTCTAGGCTAAGGAACTTTGACTTACCACCCATCATATGTCTAGAAAAACTAAATACAAATACCATTCTTATTGTTTCTTAGTCCGCCACCTACGCATAGGAAGAAAAGGATGACTTAGAAAACATCATAGGTCCATTAGTTTTTGTGACAAAAGAATTTAGTAATTTAAAATTATCAAGAGAGCCTTTAGTAACCCAAATTTGTTTAATATTTTTGCATTTTTCACTATACTAACTAAATTATAAAAAGAACCCTTAGAAATCCAAATTTATCTAACATTTTAGCGTTTATTCCTATACTAGCATTCATTAAAACTGTGTTCAATTTTACCACATCCTATACATTTTGGAAATACACTTCTACCTCGAGCATTGTCAGTTATAGTCTCCATATTGCATTATGCTTTTTCAAACCGAGTCCTTCCTTATTGTTTGAATACAGTTGAATTCCCAAAAGCATATTCAATGACCTTTCACCTCTAGGAAATTTATTAACAGCCATCTCAAGGGTTTTTACTTTGAATCTAAGTGAAATGTTTTCTTCAACTAGCATGATACATCTATTGGAAAAAAATCTCTCTTCTTGTCATAATTTTTCTTCAAAATCTAGATCTCATTTCTAAGAGTTTCATGGTTTGTGTTACATTCATCCAACTCCTTTTTAAAGACGTGCAACTTCTGCATTCAAGGTTTTGAGATTCTTTAATTCTTTTCAAGTTGGTTTCTAACCTATTATTTATGTGAAATAGCTCAGCTTTTTTAGATTTCAATTTTTTATTTTTAAAATTGAGACTATCAATTGTTCTAGTAAATTCATGACATATTAAGTGTAAATCTTCATAAGTATAATTTGATACCTTGCTAGAGTCATCATTGTTAACATCATGAGTTGAACATTCCATCAAGAACTGATTTGCTTTGTCTTCACCACTATCAATGCACTCTTCTCCTTATTCATTGTCCCAAGTTGCTGCAAATTTTCTTTTCTTTTTCTTTCCTTTCTCCTTTCGAATCAGTAGATAATTGGTTTGGATATGGCCTATCTTTCTACATCTATAGCACGTGGTTTCTTCATCTGAATTATCTGAATTCCTAAATGACCTTGACTTGTTCCCTTTTCTTTTGATTGAAGATTTGAAATTTCTTTTGGCCTATTTCTTAAGATCGTTAATCAACATTGCCAGCTCAGTGATAGGATTATCTTCATCATCGTTGTCAATAGTGCTGTTGAGTGCAATGGATTTCTTTTGAAGTTTGAATTCTCACGGTCTTCCGTAGCTTTCAGTTCCATTTCATAAGTCATAAGATTTCCAACCAACTCCTCCATTGGTTTACTCAGACCTTTGCAATCTTGTATAACTGTAACCTTTGCCTCAAAATTCTTTGGAAGAATTCTTAGTATTTTTTGAACCAACTCAACTTTAGCTACACCTTGTCTAAAGCTCTGAAATTGTATATCAACACAAAAATGTGCTCGTACATCTCTTTAATGCTTTTATCTTTTATCATTAAATTTTTTTCATATACATTGTTATGTAGAGTGAGACGTGATTCCTTGGCTTCAGATGTACCTTCGTGTGTAACTTCCAAAGTGTGCCAAATTTCCTACACAGTCAAGCAATACGAAATTCAATGAAACTCAGTTTTATCAAGAGCATAAATAAGGGCATTTATAGCATTTAACAAAAGAAGTTTCTTATCTGCTACATCCCATTTGTTTCTAGGCTTAAGGAATTCAACACCATTGATTACTATTGTAGGTGAAGTGTATCATATTTCTACTGTATCTCAAACATCACAGCCAACGGAGATCAAATATATTTTCATCCTAGCCTTCCAGTTAGCATAATCAGTACCATCGAGCATAGGTGGCCTAGTTGTTGAGTGACCCTTAGAAAAAATATTATTTGAACTAGACATGTCTCTAGAGTAAGCATAAAGCCTAGACTCTGATACCACTTGTAGGATTGAGTAATATACCTAATATGAAGTGAATAGGGTATTTAAAAATATTTTGTATAGTTGCTAAATTGTAAAATTGAGGACGATAATGTAAATGCATAAAGTAAAGAAAACAAGATATACTCAACTTCGGCCTAATGCCTACTACTGCTTCCAAAACTATTGCTAGAGTTAAATATTCAAACGCTTACAACTGGTAAACATGTAGACACTACTCACAAATATTATAACTAAATGCTTAATAACTCTGCTTGAAAGAAATGCGCTGAGATCAAAATGGCCAAATGCATAGCTCTCAAAAAATTCTAGAGTTAAACTACAAACGTAAATAAGACTATACAAAAAACATAAATAGAACAAACAGGAAATTATTGTCAAGCACAAAATTTCACAGCTTTTTAGCCTCAAGGACAGACCTTCAATATTTTATCATGAAGGACAACTTTCTGTGGGTATCAGTTTTTAGTTATTGATAGCAGTTTTTAGGTATCAGTTTGTAGTTATCGGTAGCGGTTTTTAAGTATCAGTTTTAGCTCGGTAGCAGTTTTGTTGTCCTTATGAATAATTTTGAAAAATGTTTGTCCTTGTGAATAATTTTTAGAAGAAAGTTTGTCCTTGTGGTAAAAATATTGAGGTCGTGTCCTTAAGGCAAAAAATATACAAATCTTTGTCCTTTAAATTAATTCCCCCTAGAACAAACTCGTCTCTCTTTTGAAATCACATGCTTTCTTTCCTTCCTTTTTAACTTCAGCTCTCCATTTTTATTGTCCTTCTTTATTTCTTTCAACTAAAGCTCATCTTCATCAATTGCTTCAAAAATCGATCCCCCAAAATAATTTCACCACAGAATGCTCGATGTTGCTGCACTCCTTAGCCTACGAACCCACACAACGCCATCACTTGACTAGGTCGCCACTAGAATATCGAACGCTACTTCCTAAAAGTTGAATGCCTCTACCTAAAATCGAAGTGAGCCCATGAATTGGAACTGCTGCCACCTAAAAATCATACATTGAAATTGCTTCATTTGGAGAATCATTGTTGCCTAAGTTGTCACCGATGCCTTCGCTAGTTTTAGGATTCTTGGACTGACTTGAATTCCATTGCTTGAATTACCATAGTTGAGATGTAGTAGTTATTGTGCTTTTTTTGTTCTACCTTGTTATGATGAGATTATAGTCTGTAGATCCCAGGACTATTTACGGCCGAGAATAGGTGATCGAGTCGAGTATTGAAGGTGGGTTTGTTTGGTAATGTAATGTATTCTGATTTTGATGAGGTGATTGAATGGAGTTTGATTATGTAGCAGAATTTTGGTCATTGGCGAAGATTGATGATGAAGAATGTTGTTCTGGTTGTTGGTATGGATGATGGTAGAGGACCGTGATGGTGTCAGAGATTAAGTTTATGTGATAATGAAGTTGAATGTTTTAATGTGTGTGTAATGAGGTTGTTGTCGTATTTGTTGTGTCAAGGAAAAGATGATCGGATATTGTATCAAGAAGGATATGATATTGTTTGTGATTTGATGATATAAAGCATGATGGAGTGTTTTCTATATAGGCTCATAGAGGAGATTAAAAAAGGATATGTAAATAAAAAAAGTTATGGGATATAGTATACTGGGAAAGATATGGATTGTAAAGTAATTTATTTCCCCTTGTAGAAAAATAAAAAAGCATATGGTGGAAAAAAAATTCTGATTTATCTTCTAGAATATATCATTTGATCGTGTGTGTATTTGTTTGCCTTTTGATCACTATTTATATCTCTTTCTTCATATGTACAACCTCCGGTTTTATATGCACATAATTCTTGTTGCTTCGGATCTGTGTTTGTTTCCGTTTCTCAATGCAACCTTATATTACTGAAAGAAAACTTCACAACCAACTTTTTCAAAGAACCTTTTAACTGTATAACATAAGGCAAACAATTTAAATAAAACAAACGTTTATTGTCATCAAACAAAAATCGTTGATTGCACTAATCCATGGTCTATCTTTCCATTTAACCAAAATTTGCATCGCAACGTCATGGTCTTTGGATATCATTCTCTTTTCCATAATCTTTTTTGGTTGCTCTACTATCTCTTCTACAAAGCTTGGAGCATCCTCTTGCACAACCACATCACTTCCCACCCTCTTCTTCAACTGAGACATATGGAATACTGGATGCATTCTTGCATGAGTGGATAGTTGCAGCCAATAAGCTACCTTTCCTATCCTTTCTTCCACCTTATAAGGCCCATAAAATTTACGTGAAAGGTTATTTGTCCTTTAATTCTTGTTGATATTTGCTTGTAAGGTTGAAGATTCAAGAAAACCCAATCAACAACTCCAAATTCTTCCTCTGTCTATCTCAGATCTTAGTATTTTTTCATCCTTTCTTATGCAAATTTCAGGCTATCCCCCAAGAATTCTATCATAATATCTCCGGTATATTATTCTTCTTCGACTCGCTCCACTTTGGTAGTATTTGGAACATATGATAGCAAATTATGGGATTCTATGCCATATATTATTTTGAATAGGGTGGTATTTGTAGCCTTTCATATAGTATTATATCAATACTCAGCCGATGATAACTACGTAGACAATTCATGGAGTTTATGACATACAAAGCATCCCAAATACCCTTGCAAAATCTTTCTCACTACTTCAGTTTGGCCATCACTTTGAGGGTGGTAGGTTGTGCTAAGTTTCAAGCTACACCCTTGAAGTTTGAATAATCCTTTCCAGAACTTGCTAGTGAGGAGTGCATCTCTAGCACTAACTATTGATCTAGGCATGCCATGCAACTTGAATTCACCATTTGAAAAACTGAAGCTACCTCCTTCGTAGTGTAAGGGTGACTGAGGTGGGAAGAAATGAGCATATTTGCTGAGTCCATCATCCACTACAAATATAACATTGTATTTTTGGCTTTTTGGTAAGCAAGTTAAGGCATACAGTGATATATCCACCCATTTTCTTTTAGGGATTGGAAGATGTTATCGAAGGCCAAAGATTAATATGTTTTCAGTTTTGTTCCTTTGACATATCACAAGCTTTGACATATCTCTCTAAGTATCCTCTTCTTTTTCTCCAATAAAACGCTCGCTTCAATTTTTTAGAGTACCCTTTACAGTAGAATGTCTTCCCAAAGGTGTAAAGCGATGCTCCTTAATAAGCAATTGCAGTATCTAAATGATGGTCAATTAGCATTTTTCCCTTTATGAAAAATTAAACTATCTACCATTTTATATTTGTTTCCTAGTAATTCATGCTTTTGAATTTTTGTTTGTTGCTGTCGATACGATGATGATGATTGTAGAGTACTTTTCAACTTTTATAACCAAGGAGTTTGTACCATTGAGATTACTCGCAATTGTTCCTCTTCTATTGATTCTTCTTCTCTCTTCGACAATGAATTAGCTACCACATTTTCTTTTCCCCTTTTGTACTCCACCTTGTAATCAAACCCATGTAACTTAGTTAGCCTTTTATGTTGTAGACCGGTGGATAATTTCGGAGACAAAAAATTTTAGGCCATGATGACCGGTCTTAATAATGAACTACCTCCCCATCAAATATTGTGCCTATTAATATATAAACATAAATTTGAAGAAGCATTCATCAATGGGAACTATGGTTTCTCTAATTCTTCAACTGCCGCTTCTACTTCTATCCCTTTAACAATTTCCATCAATTCCCTCTCCGCTCTTCTTTCCTTTCCCTCCTCCCTAGCTTTCCACATTACTGTATGCTTATATTTATATGATGTCTTTAACCTTCGATCATAACTCTGTATCCTCATCAAAGTTCAACCTTTGAACTAGATCCAACGATGTCAAATCTATACTCCATTTTTTTGATCAGGGATCCTGAAATCATAATCGTGAGTCCCGATCTGATCTTTTCTTCTACTACACTATGAAGTTTCTAGTTAGGGCTTATGGATTCTACTTTCTCTGATCATAGGGAGAGAAGGGTAAGGGCTTGTGCTTTGTCTCAAGTGAATGATTCTGGTATATGGGTGATTTAATACGACATTGAGGTTTTTCTAGTAACTTCTTCTACGTCTTATAACTAGTACTTATTGGATTGCTCATGCGATGGAAGTTGCTTTTCTACTAATGCTCATAGTGCTTCATTATAGTTTCAGCCTCTGTGCTTATAAATCATTTATCGTTAGTTTTGCCTTGCTTGTAGCCTGGTCTTGTTGTCTACTTTGTGGTAATATACCTTGTTATGTTTGCGTATATGTTACTGCTCTGTATTTGGTCTTTGTTTAGTTATTAATCTAAGTGTGTATCGATTATCTAGGCTTTTCAGCCTTATGTTGAAAATATATATTTTAAAAAAAAGGTTGGATACTTGAGAGAAGAAACTTGTTCTCACAAATAATGCTTTAATATTATTTTTCCTTTGCTAGATTGCTTGATTACAAATGAGGGGAGAGCTTCTCTATTTATATTCCCTAATAGATCATTCTAGAATTACTTTTGCTTGATTACAAAGAAAACATAATTCTAGAAATACATTTACTTGGTTACAAAGAAAACATAATTCTAGAAACAGTTTTACTTGATTACAAATAAAACATAATTGTAGAACTCTCACCCCCTTTAAACATAATACAAGAATTCTCTAGAAACCAATAAATCAAGTTTATATTCCAACACCCCCCCTTTAAACTTGATTTGCCACTTATTTTGAGCGGCCAACGAAATTATCAAACGAATTGTTTCAAAACGTGCCACGGGGGCAAAAACTTCTTTGTAATCAATACCATACTTTTTCTTGTAGCCTTTCACAACTAATCGTGCCTTATGTTTTTAACTTCACCTTGTGCATTCAACTTTGTCTTGTAATCCCATTTGACTCCAATGGGTTTCTTCCCTTCAGGTACTTCAACCAACTCCCATGTTTGGTTCCTTTCAATTGCATCTATTTCTTGATCCATGACTTGTCTCCATTTGTCTTCCTTGGCGGCTTCTTCAAAATCAACTGGATCCGCAGTTGCATATAAAGTAAAATCAACAAATTCATCTTCTAAAATTCTTTTTGTTTCTCCATAAATCTCCGCAAGAGGTCTTGTCCTTCTAGGTGTTGATTCTGAACTTGAAGATGATGAGCTTGGAGGAGAATTAGATGGTGGAGTAAGTGGAGTCGATCCTTCTTCTTCAATTGGCTCAAATGCATCATTATCAAGAAAGATACTTGTACTATTTTTCTCATTTTTCCATTCTCATGCTTCTTCCTCATTGAAAATTACATCACGACTAATAATAGTCTTCTTTGTGATGGGGTTATATAATTTATTTGCCTTAGATCTTTCACCATAGCCAACAAAGATGCACTTTTCAGATTTGTCATCAAGTTTTCCTCTCTTTTCATCCGGCACATGAGAGTAACAAATGCTTCCAAAAATTCGAAAGTGGGAGACACATGGCTTGTGACCGCTCCATGCTTCTTGTGGAGTCTTTCCTTGAACACTTTTAGTTGCCGCACGGTTGAGAACATAGCATGCACATGCTACAGCTTCGGCCCAAAATATTTTAGGCAATCTTTTTGTCTTCAACATACTTCGAACAAGTTCCATGACGATACGGTTCTTTCTTTCGGCCACCCCATTTTATTGAGGGGTTGAGCAGACCGTTAGTTGATGATGAATGCCATGATCCTTTAAGAAATTTCCGAATTCTTTCGCCATTTATTCTCCACTACGATCGGATCTGAGTGTCTTTATAGAAAAACCACTTTGCTTCTCCACAAGTGCTTTAAAAAACTTGAATACTTCAAATACTTGATATTTTTCTTTGAGAAAGTAAATCCACATCTTACGACTATAGTCATCAATAAAAGTGAGAAAATACCGATTACCTCCAAGAGAGTTTGTGTGCATAGGTCCACATAAATCCGAATGCACTAGCTCCAAAGGATTCTTTACTCGCCATGCCTTTTCTTTTGGAAATGGATCCCGATGGTGCTTGCCAAAAACACAACTTTCACATACTTGATCTTGTTTGCTAATATTTGGGATGCCTCTCACCATATGATCTTTGCAAATCTTGGATAGTGTGCTAAAACTCAAGTGATTATAACGAAGATGCCAAAGCCATGACTTGTCATTAACAATATTAGCAAAACATGGAAATGCTTTATTTTTAATTTTCAACGGAAACATTTTTGTTGGTGTCATCTTCACTTTTGCAATAAGAACACCAGTTTTGTCTTTGATCTCACATAAATCATTTTTGAAATTCACATTATGTCCCTTCTTTAAAAGTTGCCCAACACTCAAAAGATTGTACTTAAGATCGGAAACATAATAAACATTAGAAATATAATTTGTACCTTGCTTTGTCCGTATGGGAAAATCGCCACTGCCTTTGACAATGAGCCTTTTGTTATACCCTGTCTTGACTTCTCGTTGGACACTTTCATCAAAATTCACAAAGCAACTTTTATTTCCGGTCATGTGGTTATTACAACCACTATCAATATACCATATATCATCAAAAGAAGCTTCTTGAACATTACAAGCAAGAAGCATACTTTCATCTTGTGTCTCCAAATTCTCATGTAGAAAATTAGAATTATCTTTTTCATCATTAATTCTTTTAAAACAATCCTTTTTCATATGCCCATATTTATGACAATAATGACATTGAATATTATAAGAGTTACCTCTTCCTCTTCCACTGTATCCTCCACGACCTCTTCCTCTTCCTCCTTGAGATGGGCTTGAATTTTCCCTTTGAATTTGGCCTCTTCCTTGTCCTCTACCACGGGCTGATCTTGCACCTCTTCCTTTAAATCCACCACGGTTGGTGTCACGAATTCGAAAAGCTTGCTCGGAAGGAGAGGAATCAAATTGTTTGATGCGAAGCTCATGAGATTGTAGTGAGCCTAACAATTCTTCAAGAGAGAAAGTATTCAAATCTTTTGATTCTTCAATAGCAACAATAACATGCTCAAATTTCCTTGTCATACTTCGAAGAATTTTTTCAATAATTCTTTTATCCGAAATTTCTTCACCATTGATTTGAAGTTGATTAGCAATAGAAATAGTTCTATTATAAAATTCCTCCACCGATTCACTTTCTTTCATTTTGAGTGAATCAAACTCACCTCTTAGAGCTTGAAGTCTTACCATCTTTACCTTTTCTTCACCTTTGTATGCCTTGTTGAGGATGTCTCATGCCTCCTTTGATGTTGATGCCGAAGAGATCCTTTCAAAAATTGCTACATCCACTGTTTGATAGATAAAATAAAGAGCCTTCTTGTCCTTCTTTTGAATCTCTTTCAAAGTATTCAATTATTGTGTTGAAAGTGTTGCTTGATTCTCCGGTTCTTCATATCTATTTTCAACAATCTCCCAAAGATCTTGAGAGCCATACAAGACCTTCATTTGAATGCTCCATTGATTGTAATTCTTTCCCGTCAAACGAGGAAGTTGAGGTTGCAACATATTGTTGGAAGTCATCCCTAAACCTGGCTCTGATACCACTTTGTTGAAAATATATATTTAAAGAAAAAGGTTGGATACTTGAGAGAAGAAACTTATTCTCACAAATAATGCTTTAATATTATTTTTCCTTTGCTAGATTGCTTGATTACAAATGAGGGGAGAGTTCCTCTATTTATAGTCCCTAATAGATCATTCTAGAATTACTTTTGTTTGATTACAAAGAAAACATAATTCTAGAAATACTTTTAGTTGGTTACAAAGAAAACATAATTCTAGAACTCTCACCACCCCCCTTTAAACATAATACAAGAATTCTTTAGAAACCAATAAATCAAGTTTATATTCCAACACCCTAATTATCAGCTGCTAAGATTCTCCTCCCTCCCTTCATGCCCTCACCACAGGGACTACGTTGATGCAGCAAGTGATATGTGCCTTATTGTTGATTATCTTGCCTACTAGGCTTAGTTGTTGATGGTGGTAGATTAGGGTTTGTAGTGCCCGTCAAACGACTAGCCTTGGCATGGAAGTTAGTTTGGTAATCTGTCTCCAATTATCAGTGCTTATGGTGAAATTACCTTACTTCTTGAAGATTTTCATTTTCGAATTGTGCTTAGCTATTGGTTAAGTTGGAAGTTGTTCTTGTGTCATTTTGCATTGCTAAACTCGTATATGTCAAGTGTTGTTCTTTTTGGAAAATGGGGTCGCGGTTTGTTTTGTCATAGTCTTTGTGCCATTAAGCTTCTTTTGAATATGAAAGTCCAATTGTAATGCTATTCTATCTAGTCAAAGTGCATGTGCTACTAGTTGTTAGCCATCAAGCTTTGCAAATGTGTTTGGGTTTTGTATTACCCTCTATGAATTGTATTTCCTTTTAAAATTATAAAATGTGGATGATTCATTATAAAAACCCGCTTACCTTTTCAAAATAATATTGTGCCCATTTCTTGGTTGAATAATAATGGCTGACAAATCTTTTCATACGTAGACAATGCAAAATTTCTGCCATGCAAGGCTTTGCTTAAGAAAGCCAGGGGTTTGCTGTTTTGAGATAAAACTTCTTTTATTCCCTACCCACTTGCATCACATTCAAGGTGAATGGTTGATTGAAATCAGGCATTGCTAGAATTAGTGGATTAACCAAATAGTGCTTAAGTTTCTCGAAGGCCTGCTTGGCTTCTTCTCTCCATTTAAATGCATTTTTCTTTAGGAATTCTATTAAGGTTTTAGAAATCACCCAATATCTTTGAATCTGCAATAGCCAATTTTCCCTAGAAAACCTCTTAAAGTCTTCGAATTCTTTGGTAATGACCACTCTAATACTGCATTCACCTTGCTTGGGTCTACTACTATGCTTTTAATAGAAGTAATATGTCCTAAGTATTTAATTGTTTCTTTGGCAAAATGGCATTTAGATAGTTTGATCACCAACAGACTTTGCTTCAAACCCTGAAAAGTTATATTAAGATGATCTAAATGCTCTGAGTATGTCTAGCTATACATTAGTATATCATCAGAAAAAACTAATATAAATTTTCACAGAAATGGTCTAAAAATATCATTCATGAGAGCCTGAAAAGTGGAGGGGCATTAACTAAACCAAATGGCATCGCTAGAAATTCATAACGCCCTTCACTTGTCTTGTGCATGTCTGGCTCAAATATTCTGATCTGATGATAACCAGATCATCAATCCAATTTAAAGTAGTGCTTAGAGCCATGATATCCATCAAAAAATCTTCTATCAGAGGTATAGGGAATTTATCCTTCACTGTCTATCCATTGACTCTTCTGTAATCAGTATAAAGCCTCTATGTGCCATCCTTCTTCCTTACCATAACAACGGGAGGAGAACAAAAGTTGCTACTATGCCTGATTACACCGGCATCTAACAGTTTTCTAAACATCTTCTCTATCTCATTCTTGATGTGATATGAGTGCCTATAGGGTTTCAAGCATATTGGTTTGAAGTTAGGCGGTAAGGGGATTTTGTGGTCATAATTTCGTCTAAGTAGTAAGCTAGAGGGGTTAAAAGTAATTTCTTGGTATGATTGGAGTAGCCTTTCAATTTTTGAGGGCATAGGAGAGTATTTTTTGGTTTTTGGAGTGATGTTGGAGCATATCATCATGGTAAGTTTCCCTTGAGCACTTTCTTTTTTCAATGTTTT
Source organism: Allium cepa (assembly GCA_030765085.1). Taxonomy (NCBI): domain Eukaryota; kingdom Viridiplantae; phylum Streptophyta; class Magnoliopsida; order Asparagales; family Amaryllidaceae; genus Allium; species Allium cepa. The sequence goes on from CM060937.1 coordinate 44,262,723, forward strand.
TCTATCAACTATTTTCGTTTCACCATGTTTCATACCTTGCTACATATAAGGTTTATTTTTGTAATGAAACTTCACTTGCAGTTGCTTGAGATTAAGCGTGACTTCTTCAAACTTTTTCGTCACTGTGCACCAAGCACTACTCGGCAACCTTCTAATCGAAGCTAGAACAAGTCCATTGGCATTGTACATCCTTGGCACTTACGAATGACATCATTACATACTCTTAATCCAGACAACTTTTCACCACTAGCTACAACCACTTCATATGTTTTTGAGTCAACCTTCAACCCTTATTTTTTGGCTAAAGTCATTATTAATGAAGCTGTGAGTAGGCCCATAATCAATGAGGATCTGGACTAGTTTACCGTGTATAATTCCCTTCACCTTAATAATGGACAAGGCAGGAATTATACACATAGCCTGCAATGTTATGGACAATGTTTCTTCCACCATATTTACAGTTTTAGCAATTCATCAGTATTTTCATCTTCTTGAGCTTCGTCATCTTATAATGGTAATGCCCTTTCTAGCACATACACTTGAGATTTTTCATATTTATGATCTTTATGCCATCTCTCCTTGCAACCATACTAAGTGTCAAACCCTTACTTTTAGCCAGTGTTTTAAGGTGTGTTCCTCTCTTGTTTGCATTATTAGGATTGGGTTTAAAATATGGTTAGGAATGGGTTTTTATTGGTATTGGGAGTAGATGGCGCTACTGCTTCTTGAATTTGTGGATTAGGGTTCGATTTCTTGAAAGTTTTCTTAGTATGAAATCACTTACTATCAAACATCTTTGGTAATGAAATGACCTCTCTGAAATTAACAGGTCCAGAGGTGGGTACATCATACCTTATCTTGTCTAAAACGCCGCTAAAATTCTATCTAGAAGAAATTTTGGGGGCGGGGTTTCAATGCTTGATTGGAGTTGCTCAAACTTGTTGAGATATGCTAATACGGTGCTTTGCTTCAGACCAATTAGGGTTACATAAGGCCTCTCCATCTCCTTAGGGTTAAATCTGACCATAATCTCCTCCTTAAACACTTGCCAAGATTCATGGTTAGGAACATTATTAGTGTACCAGTGGAACTATTGTAAAGCCTTCTTCTTAAGATAAAAAGAGCTAATCTCCATCCAATGTTGTTCCTTATTATGATCAAATATGAAGAATTTCTTTACTTGCCTCAACAAATCAGTAACCCTTTCTTCAATAGAGAACATAAGAAAGTCAATTTTTAATGAGGGTAATGGTGTGTATCTTGGATTATTGTCAAGGAAGAAGTTGTTTTGGAATGGTAGTCTGGGAATATGGGGTGGATCTGGAGGATGTAGGGATTGTTTTGTAAGCATGCATCAATTTTTGTTGGTTGTTGAAGGTCTCTTGGGTGGGGGTTGCTAAGTCTAGGACCTAGTTGAAGAATTGTTGGCATAAGCATGGTAGTGTCGGGGATTAGAATGAGAGGTTCTTGATGGGGTAATGGTGGGTTTTGATGGATATTTGTAGATTGATTTTTGAATTGTTGGAAGTCTTGAACAAGAGTAGTAAGCACATTGTGTATTCATTTAAACTTTGTTTTTAATGATTGAGTAGATTACTCCAAATTTCTAAGAGTGAAGATTGTTCTTTCATTGATTTCCTCATGTCCATTATTCTTGAACTTGAGGTGGAATTTGGGTAGAGGTGTTGGTGATATTAGGATCTGACTGGATATCAGAAGTAGCTCCAGTCAATGGCATTGATAAGATATTTGAGGCACTAGTGGGTTAGCAGCTGTAGACATTACGGTAGTAGCGGTGTAATGTGATCATGAAGTGGTTGGTTAGAGGCAGAAGTATGGAAAAGAAGTGCATAAGTATCAGATATAGGGTCTGGTTATAAGCAATAGGGAAATTGTTAGACTGGAAGCAGAAGAGGAAATCCCGTAATAAGGGATGATCAGAAAGTTGACCAGAAAAGTAGGGAGATGAAAAATTATATCACAGCAAGAGAAAGAAAAATAAGATGATAAAAGAACTTTAATTTTGAAATTTCATTTCACCCACTTATTACAAAATAATGCACGCACACGCGCGTGCGCCCGCACACGCGCGTGCGCCCGCACACGCGCGTGCGCCCGCACACGCGCACGCACCCTCGTGCGCGCGCACACACACGCACATACATACATACATATATGTATGTATACATATATATGTATGTATGTATGTATGTGAACATGGTTCATTATTGCTAATAAGTGTCGATCTTGCGAATTGAATGCATGACCTCTAATCTTGTAGTCTAATCTATCAACCATCTAAGCCAACACCGTTGGCCCATGCACACATACACATACAATCACATGTACATATTAACTTGACTCAACTAGGCCTTTATTCACACTAGTTAAACCATACAAACAAGCCACAGAATTATAGAACTCCAACACAAAAGAAAACATACTCAAATAAGGACTGTATATGTATGCATGTGCACAATATGCACATATGTACAAACACTGATAAACCCATGTATCTCCTTTCTTGGGGGTTGACTCCTGTAAACCAAGCATTTAACATATTTTTGACATTTCTGCTCATCACCATTGGTGAACTTAGACCTATTTTTTGATAAACTAGGCCGAAATTGATTATTTCTCCATTTTCTAGGCATGGGCAGCGACCATGCAACTTCTTAACGAAGGCCATCGTAGCTTGATTGTTACATATCAATGTTAGCACTATTTTGTACATTGAAACATTACTGCCTTTTATAGGTTGGAAACAAAATGTAATCTACCCAAAAATGAATGGTCATTGTGTATTATAAGAATTTACTATTATACTTTGATGGTTCTTTGATTTATGTTGTTTTAGCCAATTGATATGGCTGTATGATTTGGGGTTATACTTTGCTAGTTGTATGATTATTGATATATATTTTTTCGAATTTACCTTGTTTGTGTTATTTTAGGTAATACGTTAAATACAACAATAAAATATCGATCTCTATCCACTATCATCTCAAATATGCTTGTTATATTACAATTCAAAAGGTGCGAATCACGATTTTTTTAAACATATTTGATTTTTATTTACAGACCTAATGTGGTAGAACTCACTATGATTGGTTGTTTTTTGAATTATTACATATATATTATGCCTTAGTAATGATTATATTTAGGTCCAGCAAAGTAATTATAATTCTTTGTAATATTGAACTATATAACCGTTATCTGAATACATTTTGTGCTTCTCAATGTATAGATTGACAACTTAGAATGTTTCGGTGCACCCAAAGTAATCTGAATTAGCACAAATCATTCTATTATCGGTTTCTCTGTTAGCTATAAAATAAACTGAGATATTTGGATGTCTTTTCACTAATCATTTTTAATACCTACAAGTATATGCATGTTGTCAAAACTATGATAATTAGCAGTAAAGATTCTTGTGTAAGATATTTTTTGCACAAACTGATAATGAAATGAAATAAAATGTTATGAAACTTTATGATTTTTGATCTAAGTGACTGTTAACTTTATTTTTAATATATTTAATATTATCGACTTATATTTTTGTAATGGATGGAAAATATGAACCTTTCATCGACGCTAACCTCAAATTTGAGTGCACTTCTTCCATTAACTATAGGGATTGATTTCTTTGAACTATAACTACTATAAATAATACAACTTACTATTTCATTTATGTATTGTTATTTTGCAAATTTTAGTGAATATTTCTTCTACTATAGTATAAATATTAAGAAATGAATTCATTGAAGTGAGAGTCATACAAGTGAACTTAGGCTGAAAATAGTGAATAGAAAAAATATAAATGAATTTTAGTAACATTCTACAATGTTTGCATAAGTTATATCCCATTGTTTCATAAAATAACCATGTATGTAGAATTGTTAACCCATGTTTGCATTCATATCATTAACAACATCATACAGGTACATACATGTTATGTTCTGTTTGGAATTCTATTGACATTATATTTGATTGATTTCCATTATAGATTGCAAATGCAACGATCCGGAATGACACTTCTTATATAAATATCTGAATTATTTAAATATTTAAAGCTTGAAATTAATGTGATTAAGTTAATTATATAACTTTATTAATACCTTTGTATTTAATTACAGCTAATGATGGTAAATTTGTTTTGGAAAAATCTTTACAACAATAAATAGTTCGAATAAATATTGATAATGTAATCAAAAATCACTTTATCGATAAAAGACATCAAAATGCATGAAATTATCATTCTAGGCATTGTCTCAGATTGTGATGAAACTAGTGTTATTGGGATCAGAATAATAAGATGACATATGCGAACGAGTTTCGTAGCGACATGCGAGCATACACTACCCCTTAACAATTTCGTCACCTCATTTTATTTATTTTCTTCATTTCCTTCTTCTGTAACTCAAAACCAAAACAAGAAATGTAGTCTCTTACTACTTTTAACTGTTCTCGAAGCTAGATGCGTCGATAGGTCTGGATGTTGGATCCATTGGACTTATGCGAGAGAGGTCTCCAAATCCATGGTCTCTTGAGTGCAGCTTTGGTTGAGATGGTTCACTTATGGAGGCCGAAAACTAGGATTGGAGTTCATTAAAGCAAGAGGTGTTTTTAGGAAAAACAAAGTGTGGTGTTGTGCTTGTCGTTTGAACGCAAGTTGGAGGTCGTAGTTTAGGGTTTTGTAGCGCTGCTTAGCAAATCCTTAAATTTACTGTAGCACGAGGAAGCTACATGTAGAGTTCACATAAGGAGGCGCCGGAGAGGAAATCAAGGGTATGGTTAGAATTATGGTGACGTATAGATTTGATTTGGTTGTGGTTAGAGGTGGTTCGATCAAGCAAGGTGACATGCGACAATTGAGGAGGATGAGGTAGGCAGCAGGTTGAAAATTGATTGGGTTGGCCGAGGTGGTGGAATTTGGGTTGGTTGCGAAGATAGCGCGATGCGATTAACGGTTCAGATTATGCTGAGAAATAGAGGATGGATTGAGGGATGAAGAAATCGGCCACGGTTTTGTGCACCTTATGCATTTTCATGCATGTATAGGAGTGGGCTTTTAGGAGGGAAGATGAGTTAGGGTCGGTAATTAATAATTTAAGTAATAAAGCTAACTTAATTTAATTATACAATCCAAATTCTTATATAATTCATCTCTTAAATACAAGGTCCCATCGAGACAACGTTTTCATCGTTGCACTCATAGTTAGATTATCTACATCCTGGTTTAGCTTGGGCTTAAGTGAGTTTACTCGCTGTTTAATTTGTATATGTTGTGTATATAATTGTTGTTATGTAAAATATAAAATTAAATAGAGAACAATGCAAATTATTACTTTTGGGCCCATCATTATTTGGGAAAGCAAGTGACAACATTATATGCAATATAATTTCTCTTATAAACTCTCTAAAACATGTACCGCGGCCAACTTGTTATTTAATGCTTGATTATGTGTTGTGAATGATTGAAGAAAAATATTCACATTATAAGAAAAGTCAATATTCACAGCATTAAATAATTTAAAAAATAGTGTTTTAATACTACATGCCATTGTTAGTCGTTTAATAAAACAATGACACGTTGTGAAATCTTCCCGCTTACAATTTTCTTAAAATTTCAATGAAATATTTTACAGGTCGTCCATTTCTAATTTCTCCATTTAACGCTTCCTCCAGAAAACCCAAACAAAAGAGCGTACAAATCCTTAAAAAAATTCCTCTTTTCAGTTTGATATCTGCTACCCTTTTCAAAGGCTCATAGCATACAAACCACATTAGTTTACATCCCCAACGTCATAGCGAGAAGAAATATATCTAGAAGAGGATGATCATATACTAATTAGGAATGATCCGCTTAGCCCTGCTACATCTAACCCTGTTTCGGTCATTTTCGGTTGATGAGGCCTGAGGTAACAATTACTTTTCACATATAAAATCACTTTGAATACCACATTGTAATTTTCGTTGACTGCAAATTGCCTTCCACAAAAATACAACCCTTGAACTCGTACATCTCAAGGAGGGTGTTAAGCTAAGAGAAGTTTCCTTCTCCACTATCACTGATGTACGTTTGTAAAAACCAATGCATGTAATCTCAGAAATGCAATGTCAGACAAATGTCCATATAAGTTGTCCAGGCACAGGACAAACTGAAGATACTTTCCTACCACATCCTATCGGAAAACCCTAGGATTAGTAGTGAATAGTCCTTGCAGTGGATATTTCATAACAAAGAGACCGCTGCTACTAGATGTACATTTGGATTTCAACCTCAAATGATCAACAAGCAGTCCTTCACTAATCATAAATATCAATATCATCAATAACCTACATAATCGAACGCGCACACATTGGTCCGAAGTGGTTTTCGGATAGACCAATCCTGGTCTCTTCGCACCAACAACGCAAAAGCATTTCTCAACCTCACACAAAAACTAAGTCTCATAGACTTATCACGTCTTCAACTTTCAACTTGTTATCCTTCGACCAAGAAGGAAGCTCAATAGATTGAAGTAATACTCCACACTATACGAATCAGCATCCTCGATAAAAACGATAATCAAGCCTACACATATATCTACGTACTAAGTGTACGTCTAAATAGTTCCCACATCAAGTCGACGAACTAAAATGGCCAAATTTGATAGTCGGTTTTTTAACTATCAAAGCAAATAACAAATATCTAGCACCATAAGCAATCACTAGGCCCTTTTAATTGATCTTTTATTAATTAAATCACTTTCCAAATATTCACTTCAATTTATCTTTAAAATGCTATATTCTCAAACCCATTTCAACTTTCTATATCGGAAAACATTTCCATATACTTATATTGCAGTATAAGCATATTAACAAATATCTATAGGAAAGCTAAATATTTTTCAACCCACGCTTTATTGGGTCAAAACTAATGTTGCATAAAACATCATTACGTCAATTTAAAATCATTAGTATAGGGATTGGATAATTATATATTTATATATATATATATATACCATATACTATACGAAACATCTTCTTTCGAAAATCATTTACTATAACAACAGTGCTATAGTCCATACTTTTCTTACTTCTCGAAAACGTCTATTTCAACAATGAATGTTGAAATCTATGTTTTCGATGCTCACACCTTTTAAAACATCTTCAAACCATTTAATTCCATTTAAAATATCGCTTTTCAAAACATCATTTAATTTAAAGAATTATTCACTGTCCAAAATCGTGAATATAATTCTCTTACCATATTCATTCTACTGCACATTTAATTTAAAAGGATAATTCATTGTCCAAATTCGTGAATGAAATTTATTTAATAAACTTTCATATTTAACTTATCAAAATAAGTTTATTTCGAATTTATAAAACAATGTTTATAAATTCCATTTATATTTTATAAAAACTTTAATTTATAAAATTCCTTTATTAACTAATCTCATTTATATCTCATTTACATGCCAAAATCCGATTATAAGTTAATTCACTTATAAATCTTATTTATGAATTCATTCCTTTTATAACTTCATAAATTTATAAATCTTATTTACTAAGATTCAATTATAACTTCATTTTAAACACTTAGAAAACTTCTTTATAATTCCATTATTTTTATTTATAAAAATTCAATTTTATAAATCTTATATATAAACCATTTATCATAAATCCAAAATTCTCAATTTTAACTTATTTTACAACATAGTTAACTCCATATTTCAAAAATAATATTTTGATATATTCACAAAAATCATAATTTTATAACATAAAAATTATAACCTTTTATTTATTTAAAATAAAGTCATTTCCTTAATAATTCAAAAATTAATAAAACATATATTTTCAAAATTTCTTTGAAATCCTTTTTAAATTTGAAATCATCATTTTAATGTTTTAAATTTCCAAAATATGGCCTAATGCTACAATAGAACTAAATAAGGTGATTCACATAAATCATATCAATCCTGGCATCTAAAACATCATATATCATATGATAGCAGCATATATATCAATATCTGTAAATAAAATCAACACTGGTGAGAAATCCAGTTGGATCCCACCAACCTGTCACGTGCAACAAATATAGAAAATATGTACAATGTCTGCTTCAAGGCAGACGCGTATACAAAGGGTGATCCGCTCATACACGAGAATGTATAAGGTCTCATCTGCTCCAATAGTAGGAATATATCCAAATACCAATCAATATATATATATATATAATATATCACATATCACCCAAACAAACATCAATCATCATAAAATAAATTTTATTCTCACTTATATAAAAATATAAGCGAGTCAGATAGAGTGAGTTGCACTCACTTTGGTTCCGATAGACGTTGCAACATTTTATTTCAAATAAAACGGACATTTAATTTTACTCAAAACTTTTAGCAGCTCCAATCAACTCCAAACCAGTTCAAACTTGTTTCATGCAAATCCGACCTCGTTTGTGAAAGATACGATTTTTATAAGTTTACACGAAATATAATATAATTTATTTACACTTTTTATTTTATTTTAAAACTTAATCAAGTCTGCACCATTCGTTCGTGGAGACGAAATCAAGGTCGCGTGTTTCCTCCTTCTTTCTCACGCGTCCTTACGCGACAAACCCATCGGCCGCCGTTATCAAGTGAATTGTTGTGCCACCTATGATGAACTTGAAGATGATCGAGTACCACCATATCGAAGCTCTACGCGGGCTCCAACATCAACAGGAAACAGGTCGAACTCGGTGCCTCCTACGCCTTCAGATTCATGCTCGTACGCCATGACTTCATGGCCAAAACTTTAGCAATCCACCACACGATGTTCGATCATAGCAGTTGGATGTGTTCGTCTCTCCAAGTTCTCCATTTTCTTAGTTGACGTCAAAGGCTACAGGGGGTGGATGAGGAGATAAACAAGGAAGAATGATTGAGTTTTCTGGCCATTGGAAAGAAAGTGGTGGCTAGCCCTAGGGGAATTAGGATTTTGGCAAAAGTAAAGAGCGAGGGTCCTTTTATAGAAAAATATCCAAACACTATAAACCCGAAAATATTTCAAACTCCAGTCGAAGCGTGTCCCCAGGTGTTTGTAATGTTTTACCCCTATTCCAAACACAATGGAATATATATCGGGAGCCAATTCCATCATATTTGGAAGATAGGTTTTCAAATCGACTTATTTTAATTAAAATTTACTTAAATAAATTTCTACGCATTTCAGCTTCGCACGACCAAACCGTAAATCTGATTGATACAAATTTGAAATCCTATAATAATATAACATTACGGATCCAATGAAACTACTTTCGTCGAAATCCGAGACCGTATCAAAAATGACTATTTTTACACGTTAATTAAAAATTAAAATTTCCAATTTCTATAAAGTCGCTTTTAAATCAATTTCATAAGTTCTCTAACATCGTTCTAATTTAAATATAATTTAATTCAACTTTATAAATCATTTTCATTCACATAAAACTCATTTCTCAATTATTTCCACCATTTCTAATATTAAATCAATAATTTAATTATCCAAATAAATTCTTATATTTGAAATACAAGTTCTTCAACTTATAAAATTAACTTGTGAATATTAAAATTAATTAAATATACCAATTTTGAATGACCAAAATTCTGGTCATTACGTTCTCCCCTATTAAAAGGATTTCATCCTCGAATTTACCGAGTAAGAAAAAGCCACAAAATCCATTAACTTTTTTTTTAAAAAAATTCATTCAAACTAGATATCAAATTCATTTAAACCTTTTAGCTTTTCCAAAATCCATTAGTTAAACTTCTTATAAAAACTCCACTAAGTTTTCAAATCCTCATGATTATCTTTTCAAAACCACTAATACCGTTTAACCTTTAACTCAAAATCAAAATTTTTGTTATCAATTTTTTTTTCCAATTTTCCCTAAATTTTCCTAGCGCCTTAGTTTTCCAAAAATTTCGCCATAGCCTTCTTTGCATGGTTCGGTCCAAAAAAATCACAATATATATATATATATATATATATATATATATATATCTGTGTGTGTGCATGTGTGTATGTATGTATGTGTGTGTGTATATATATATATATCACAAATACATCTCATCTTCGAGGATGAGGCATCCCATAGGGAAAAAGTGTAAAAGTACGATATGTAATCCGAGATATGTACCTTATATATTGTTAGCAAGCATATACGGTTAATATAACATGAAAGCGAGCTCCAAATGCAAAGCATACATCATCCGCACCAACAAAATACTCAACAAACAATTGAGAAACATGTATAGAAAGTAATATCAATATACGACAGATACCAACACAACTACTATATATGCCAATATAGCTAATGCAAACAAAAGCATCAAGTTTAACCATCAAACAACTATCATCCAACTAACATCTAACAAACCAATATCTATCCAATCAATCTGTAACCAAATCAATATACATTCATTTCTCATTAATATTCATTGAACGGGTTTTCAATTTATTCATATTTGATTCATTAAAATTGGACTTTTTACTAACATTCATTTATTCTTATTCAATTAGTTTACATTTAGTAATTTACATTCAAGTTTGTTCACTTCCAAATCAAATCAAATTCAATTCTATTTAGATTAACTTACTTCTAATTTGAATTCAATTATTTAACTTTCAATTTCATTAATTCAGTTTTATCAAAACTTAATGAATTTCTATTCAATCAACTAACATCCATCCAACAACCAATGTATATCCAATTGGGTTTAGCACTTTTAATTTCAATTGGTTGATATCTAACTGATTTTCATTCAATTATTCAATTCTCAATTTCATTAGATTTTAATGAATTAACACTTACATCCATTATTCCATATCAATTCATTTACATCCAATTGATTAACATTCAATCCATTTTTTATTTACTAACTTATTTCATTAATTCAATTCAGTTCATTCATTAATTCATTTCGATATCAAAATCAACTTCATTCAACATTACTTAAGTTGTGTTTCATTTCATTCTCGCTTGCATTTACTTTCTCTATACAACTTAAGTTCATCTCTAATTTAATTCAAATTCTATTTTATTTAACTCTTTCATTAGCTTATTTATTTTTCTTTAATAAATTTCATTTTCAAAGATCATTTCCATTTTAAATTAACTTAGATTTTATTTCTAAAGTCATTTTATTTAACTTCTACTTAAGTCAAATTTTATATCGCCACTCAAATTCATATTTTATTTTGCTCAACAAAATTGTTTAACCATTTTAATATTTGGTTTTACTTACATTTTACCATTTTATAAGTTATATAAATTATTTATTTAAACTTTCAAATTCATATTATATAATCACTTACCACTTAAATTAATTTTCACTTCAATAACTTATCTAATCCAGTTCAAATCCGATTCAATTAATTTAACTTTCCTTTAGTTAAATTTCAAATCATATACTTTATTATGCTAACTCAAATTTATTTAAATTAACTAAAATTAAATTTTTATTTCATATTATAAGTCCAAAATACATTCTACTTATATTTATCAATTTCAACTTGAATTTTAAAATTTAATTTGTATACCACATCAAAACTTAAATTTTCAATTTATTATTGGTAGCAAATCCATCACACAGAAACTCAAAAATGATACAGATGATGCTGCAGTCATCACCCTTATTATTTTCCAGCAATGGTAGTGATTTAAGTGCTTTATATTCTTTTAAGTTATCCTTTTTTATTTATAAATCACATTTATAAACTTATACTTATATAATTTCAATATTTTACTTCACTTATATAAGATTCATTTCAAATTTATTTATCTTATCTAGATTTATAATAATATAATCTCTTTAAATTTTGAAATAAAACTATAAAGTCAACGGGATTTAACTTCTCAAATTCTTAGTTTGAATCCATTTTTAATTATAACTCATATTTATAAATGTACTCATGTAGTTTCATTTCTTATATATATAAGATTATTTCATTATTGTAAACCATATTACTTATAACTCCATACTACATAATTCATTTGCTTACATAATTTGTTCTTTTACAATTGTTATTTTTATTTAGATTATTCAAACAGCTTTTATTAACTTATATATATATATTTACATTTCCAAACAACCAAACAACCAAACAATCAATTTATAAATAATTTCTAAAAAATCATTCATTTATATATAAAATGAAATAGAGGTAAATTATTCCATTTAACCAATTTAAAAACAATTCTATGTCAACTTGCCTTGTTTAAGTGTTTAGAAATTCCTATCGATCATATGGCGTCCCACATACCGACCAGAATTCATAAGCAACTTAACGGATAAGTAAACACAATACAAAATATTTTATATCGCTAACAAATGCACGCTCATATACATAATACATTCAAACTCAATCTAGGGTGCTACTGACCCATCTATACTGAGTACACATCAAAGCCTAGGAATATACTAAATATAAGCTCTGATGCTACGTTTGACGACCCGCAAATCTGTACCCTTTGAATCGACAATAAACCATACACGTCCGATCCAAAAAGCATAGAATGATGGAAAGTCATGAGAAAGAAAAGAAGAGAGAAGAAATAACCAAACAAAACAATGCAGAATCTCACATCGCAGAGGAAAACATGTAACATCATATCAATGATCTTTACAAAATATATGTTTTTGATGCTCACACCTTTTAAAACATCTTCAAACCATTTAGTTCCATTTAAAATATCACTTTCAAAATGTTCGTTTAATTAAAGGATTATTCACTGTCCAAAATCGTGAAATAATTCTCTTACCTAATTCATTACTATTGCACATTTAATTTCAAAGAACAATTCACTGTCCATAATCGTGAATGAAATTCCTGTAACAAACTTTCATATTTAACTTATCAAAATAAGATGATTTCAGATTTATAAAACAATGTTTATAAATTCCATTTATATTTTATAAAAACTTCAATTTATAAAATTCCTTTATTAACCAATCTCATTAATATCCCATTTACATGCCGAAATCCGATTATAAGTTAATTCACTTATAAATCTCTTATTTACAAATTCATTCTTTTTATAACTTCATAAATTTATAAATCTTATTTACTTATAAGATTCAATTATAACTTCATTTTAAACACTTATAAAACTCCTTCATAATTCAATTTTTTTATTTATAAAAATACAGTTTTATAAATCTTATATATAAACCTTTATCATAAATCCAAAATTCTCAATTTTAACTTATTTCACAAATAGTTAACTCCATATTTCAAAATTCGTATTTTGATATATTTCACAAAAATCATAATTTTTATAACATAAAAATTATAACTTCTTATATATTTAAAAAAAAAATCATTTCCTTAACAATTCAAAAATTAATAAAACATATATTTTCAAAATCACTTCAAAATCCTTTTTAAATTTGAAATCATCATTTTAATATTTTAAAATTCCAGAATATGGCCCAATGCTACAACAACACTAAGAAGGTGATTCACATCAATCCTAGCATCCAAAACATCATATATCATATGATAACAGCATATATATCGATATCTGCAAATAAAATCAACACTGGTAAGAAATCCAGTTAGATCCCTCCAACTTGTCACCTGCAACAAATATACATATGATAAAATAAATACAATATCCACTTCGAGGCAGACTCACATACAAAGAATCATCCACTCATACACGGGAACGTATAGGGTCTCCAATAGGCAGGAATATATCCAAATACCAATATATATATATATATATATATATATATATATATATATATATATATATATCATATACTACCCAAACAATCATCAATCATCATAAAATAAATTTTATTCTCACTTATATAAAAATATAAGCGAGTCCGATAAAGTGAGTTGTACTCACTTTGGTTCCAATAGACGTTGCAACTTCTTATTTCGAATAAAATTAAACGAACATTTAATTTTACTCAAAATTTTTAGCAGCTCCAATCAACTCCAAACTAGCTCCATCGCGTAGTGTTTGTCAAAGTGAACCCAACGCTAATTGTTTCATGCAAATCCAACCTCATATGTGAAAGATATGATTTTTATAAGTTTACACGAAATATAATATAATTAGTTTACATTTCTTATTTTATTCTTGAACCTTAATAAAAAATCTTCACCGTTCGTTCCTGGAGATGAAATCAAGGTCGCGTGTTTCCTCCTTCTTCCTCATGTGTTCGTAAGTGAGAAACCCATTGGTAGCCGTTATCAAGTAAATTGTCGTGCCACCTACGACGAACTAGAAGATGATCGAGTGCCACCAAATCAAAGCACTACGCGAGCTCCAACAACGACATGAAACCAGTCGAACTCAGCGCCTTCTATGCCTTGAGATTCGTGCTCGAACACCATGACTTCACGGCCAAAATTCTGGCGATCCATCACATGATGTTCGATCATAGCCGTTGGATGTGTTCTTCTCTCTATGCACTCCATTTTCCTAGTTGACCTCAAAGGCTATGGCGGCATGGATGAGGAGATAAACGAGGAAGAACGATCGAGTTTTCTGGCCGTTGGAAAGAAAGTGGCGGCTAGCCCTAGGGGAATTAGAGTTTTGGCAAAAGCGAAGAGCAAGGGTCCTTTTATACAAAAATATCCAAATTCACCCGAAAATATTTCGAACTCCAATCGAAGCATGTCGCTAGGCATTTATAATGTTTTACCTCTATTCCGAATATAATGGAATATATATCGAGAGCCAATTCCATCATATTTGAAAGATAGGTTTTCGATTCTTCTTATTTTAATTAAAATTACTTAAATAAATTTCTACGCGTTTTAGCTCCGCACAACCAAACCGTAAATCTGATTAACACAAAATTATAAATCCTATAATAATATAACATTACGGATCCAACGAAACTAGTTTCATCGAAATCCGAGACTGTGTCAAAATGACTATTTTACATGTTAGTTAGATATTAAAATTTTCAATTTCTATAAATTCACTTTTAAATCAATTTCAAAAGTTCTCTAACATCATTCTAATTCAAATAGATATTAATTCAACTTTATAAATCATTTTCATTCACATAAAATTCAAATCTCAATTATTTCCATAATTTCCAATAATAAATCAATAATTTAATTATCCAAATAAATTCTTATATTTGAAATATAAGTTCTTTAACTTATAAAATTAACTTGTGAATATATAAAATTAATTAAATATCCCAATTTCGAATGACCGAAATTCTGGGTCATTACACGAATGAAATTCAAGGTCATGCACCTTAACCCAAGGGTGTCATACCACCGATCCAATATACGCAGGGATGCAATCAAATTGACAATCTCTAGTTCTAACCTATCAACCAAATCTCGAAATGAAAGAGTGAGTAGCACTAGTGTCAAATAGAATTTTAATTGATATATTTGATATCAGAATCATACCTCTAAGCATTACCTTTCCTTTCCTAGCAAACGATCTAGATATAGGTCCTTCAAAAGCATAAACCTTTACCAATCTTGCTTTTGGGAAATCCCACTTTTTATGGCCTGGTCTATTACACAAAGCACTTAGCCCTGCACTTATTCTCTAGTCGGGTACACTTAGTGGAGTGGTGCCTCTTTTGGCCATAATTAAAGCAAGTAACGTCAACTGTATGCGGCTTTCGAGTCCCCCCTTCAAAAATCTTTCCTCCCTTTCGATTCTTTCTACCTTTCTAATATGAATTAAATAACAAAATATAATAATAATTTTATTTATCTATATGAAGTGGATTTATAAATGATACTTTATAAATGTAAAGGTCTTTAAAAAGAATGTTTTAAAGATCAAACTAAGTTTAATTGGTTTTAGGTTTATAGTAAATAATGTTTTAATGACAATTATTTTGACTTTTTATTTCAATACACCTAGAACTATAATTAAAATTTTAAAGTAATATTTTAACGAGTGTTTTTAAAGTGTTTTATGAATATTTATGATATGAAAATCAAGCATAAGTGCAAGTGAAATTTTTTAAAAGCTTAAAAGTTTGAATTCATCAAAGTCAAATTCCAATTTATAGATGAATCAAAAGTCTTCAATGTCTGCTCCCCTTGTCCTTCCCCTAGCCCCTAACGTACCTTCCTTCTTACCCAATTGTACTGCTCCCATCTCCATCAACCCCATCAACTCTGTCCTTCCATTGTCCTCTTCTGATCATTCGCCCCCTTGTCCCTTCAATCCTGACCAACCCTCCTTGGACTCCTCGTCATGTCCTTCTTCAGTTGTACCATCCTCTTCTGTTCCTACTCCTCCTGTACCTCCGCCTCCAGTCCCTCCTGATCCACTCCCTTCTTGGCCTACTCCGCTGCCCCCTCCAGCCCAAACCGCTGTCCCTTCTCTTCCGTCTCAAGGTGAACAGACATGGTCTTCTTTATTTAAGCATAAGCCAAAAAATGCAGGGAAGTACGTCCCTGTCGAACTGTTTCCTCAGTATGAAGATAATATGTTAGTGCCACCGAAGGAAGTCCTAGAAGCTGGTGCAAAGATCTGGAATGACACCTTAGTTGGCTTCTTCTTAGATAAACCACTATCGTACACGGCAGTTATTCAGAAGCTAAAGATTATTTGGAAGCTTAAAGGCTCTGTCAAAGTTAAATCTGATGGTATAATATTCTTGTTTAACTTCACCTGTGATGAAGATAGATGTAAAATCCTTCAAAGTGACCCTGTAATTATAAAAAACAAAATGTTCATCATAAAACCTTATGACGCTGCTGTCAGTAACATTACTGGCTCAGTCACTGCAGTTCCTGTATGGGTACACCTGTATAATCTTCCCTTATTTGCGTGGTCACCACTAGGGATTAACTGGCTGAGTAGTCATCTAGGAAAACTACTGTGTATGGATGAAATGACAGAGAAGCAAAATAGACTGAGCTACGCTAAATGCTTAATAGAAGTAAAACCGAATAAGGAGCTACCAGATGAATTCTTGGTCAAACTTGTTGAAGGAGGCTTTCAGAAAATTTATGTGCAGTATCAATGGAGGCCAGATGTATGTGTGCTGTGCAAAATGTTTGGGCATGCAACTGAATGCTGTGATGTAAAAGATAAAAGTGAAATAGACAAAGTGATTGAAATAAAGAAGAATGGCAGGAAAGTAAACAAGGAGGATACTGAAGTCAATGGCCGCGGCAATGAAAAGTTCAAACCATTACAAAAACAGAATGCCAAGAGCTGGCAACAAGTGAATAAAAAGAAAATAGATAAAATAATAAAGGAGACAGAAAAGGAACTAAGTAGAGGGGATAATGAAATAGAGGTGAATGAAATGGAGATTAAAAAAGTTGATGATGAACATAAGAATGAAAAGAGTGATGAGATAGAGCAGGAAATAGAGCAAGGTGAAATCATAAAAGATAATGGAGAATGTAACAATGGAAGTGCAGACAATTGTCATTCTCCATCAGTGGATTTGGACAATGAAATAATAAAGAAGAAAACTGAGAAATCAGACTTTGAGGAGTTGGTTGATGATATCCTCATATCAAATAAATTTGATGCTCTCCTGGAATTAAATGATACTGAGATTATGAGAGAAGTGCAAGAAGAAAATGTCATGGTAAATGGAAAAAATGGTGAAGAACTGAGGAATTATGAAGGTAAAACAACAAGTGAAACACGAAAGAAAATTAAACAAGGGGAACAAAGCGACAGAAGTTTGAAACAAGTCAAGTTACCAAACACATTGCAAAAACAGCAGCAAGACCAAAATTCAGGAGACAAAACAGCAAACAACTATGGAAATAAAGAGGGTGGAGCAGAAATAGATAAGGAAATAGAAGAAAGTTCAAGCATGACGAGTTTGAAAAGCGAGAAGAGTAATAGCAAGAAAATCAGGCATACTGATGAAATAAATACTAACATGCACAATGTTCAGAAGACATGCACAACTGATTTAACCTATCAACCTGATATTGTTCCTCCTCACAATCATACTCAACCTCATTTTTACTCCAATATCAAGCCACCTATGGCCTACAAACCTCCTCCCATTTCCCCTACTCACTCCTCCCCACACATTCTACAATCCACTTCATCCTTTCCCGCACGGTCAGATCAGTCCTCCTCCCCTAAAAATGGCACAAGAAACAGTGAAGTAACCCCACTATCAGCAACTATTCCTAATTACTTGACCTCAAAGCATGCAGTAACTAGGAGAATGAAGATTGAAATGCTCAATGCCCGTGTACTATAATGCTGTCGACCAATGGAGCATGGTTCATTCGAGGGGGACACCATATTATTCAGCTTATTCAAAGTAAAGAACTCATTAAAACACAACAATTTGGGGAACTGGTGTTCTCCTTGCAACGAAAGATAGAAACATCCTCTACAAATTTCATGGGATTTGTTTGGGGAGAGAAGAAGGTAACATATAAACTTAGTGATGCTTTTGTATTCATGCTACAAAACAGAGCCAAACAAGCATGCAAATGGTGGATGTGTACTGCTGATAGTAGTAGTATGCGTCACAACTTACTATCGTGGAAGGTGCTGAAAAGAGCTATCCTAGCTAAGGAGAAACTAGCGAGTATGGGAACGAATATGAATGTTTTCTGCACTCTCTTCGGTGTGCTACCAGAGAATGCTGAGCATATATTTCTTGAATGTTCGACTACAAGACTAGTATGGACTAAACAGATGATAAAGTTACATAGAACTGGCCCTTCTCATGTCAATCTGACTAAGTGGGAGTGTATCCATGCAAAGATAGGAGGAAAGCAAAAACAAGAAGGAATATTTACAGTGGTGTTGAAGAGTTTCATCATCGCTGTTTGGAGAGATCGTAATACAAGAATTTTTGATGCCAACAGAGCTAAAACTGATGCATTGTTAAAGCCTTGGAAAGTGCACGAGATTAGATGTACCCTTGATATGCTCTTCACTTATGATCCGGGGATATACACGAGATATAACCTGTCGTAACTGCAGTGTTTCCTTTGTTCCTTTGTTTTTTTTCCTGTTGCTTCCTTTGTGTTTGCTGCACTTTGTTCCTTTGTATTCTTTGAGCATTTGCTCATGATGTTGTTTGTGTTTGTATTCTAAGTGTTGCAATAAAATGGTCGGGGTCCATTCAACCCCGTCGGCCTTGCCAAAAAAAAAAAAAGTTTGAATTCATTCATGGAAAGGATTTGGTCTTATCCTTAGTACCAAACGTTAAAAAAGTAGCTCGTTGCTATATTTGAGACTTAAAAACTAGGTTGTCGATGCAAAGCCAGGAGCAACCCATGCCCTGACTTACCTGCCTTAGTTTTGAAACAAGGGATAGTACGAGTTGGAAATCAAAGTTTAATGGCAAGGGTAAGGAATTTAATTTCCATAAGTTATATAACTTATATAAAAAGGGTTTATGCATATATTTAACACTAAATGTTGAAGTTGGGAAATTCATCTCTATCTTGAGAGTTGAGAATGTACGTCGAGGCAAGATCTGAGAGGCAAAAATGCCCCAACTTGTATAGCATCATTGTTAACCGAGGGATAGTGCAAGTTTTAAATCGACAAGAGATGGTGAGTATATGGGATTTGATTCCCATATACGATCATTTTGTTATTCCCGATAGTTGATTTATTGACTACGGATTTTACTATCCATCATGGTGTTTTGTCATTGTGGTACTTTTTATATTCTTAAAGTTGAGAATGTATGTTAAGTCAAGCTAGGAAGCAACGCTATCCAAACTTGTACGGCTTCATTATTTTCTTAGTTAGTACTAGTTTGAGATCAACGAATGGTTATATGTATATGAGATTTAATTTCCATATATAATCATTCTTGTTATCCCTGATGGTTGATTCATTGACTATCGATTTTGATATCGTTATTTATGCTTGGTCAATCTAAGATGATTTGTAGCTCATTTCGAGCACTAGCATCATACAACGAAGAAAACTAAAACTAAAGAGTGAGTGGAAGCCAAGCTATATAGGTCGCAGCCATTAGGTATGCTCACATCTATCTAGAGAGGGTTAGGTTGCATGCATGTAGTGATGTGAAATATTAGGATTCTCGTGTTTGTCGAGGGAATAGCTTGGGAGTTCCTGAGAGTGGCACGTGTGCTCTTAAGTATATTTTATCTAGCGGTATGCTTTCAATGTATGGGGATCACCCTTCCAGTCATATTGGATAAATTCATCCTTTTTGTTTTGATTCAGACCTTGTAGTTGATCCTTTCTTAATTGCATCGAGAAGTGCCTTCTGCTCTTCTCTATTTTCAATTATTTATGTCCATTCTTTAAATTTGGATTTTGATCTTGTTTCTATCCATCCCTTTTAGTCTGGATTTTAATCTTGTTTGTGTCCATCCTCACTAGTCTGGATTTTGTCCTGATTTGTTTCCATTCTTTCATATATAGATATTATTCTTGTGAGGTAAACCTATTTCATTATTGGTGGCATGATTTCAGAGATTTTTATATGTTCATCTTATTTCTTGACTTTTCTCATGCTGATTTTCCAGATTGATCCGAGGGTTATTTTATTATAATGCTCATGTCAGATCTGGGTATTTTTCTAAGTTATCATTGGTGGGACATGGAGCTCATAAAGGAGATCTATATGTACACATGTCGTAGTATTTTTATTTTTTGGTGTACTATTATTATGTACACTCATCGGCAATTGTAAGGTCAGGAAATTATTACTGCCCAGGCCGACTAGATTTGTTTTAACTCTGATATACCATGTATCTTGCTTTTATTATCTTTGTTATACTATATGTTGTCGTTTCCCCAGTGAGATTCTCTTTCCTATTCCTTTTCCTTTTATTTTACTTTATCCTAACAAGCCAACTTTCTGACACTTGGATGCTTGGCATGTAATATTGTGGATGTACTAGTGTCTACTTTCGAGGGCTGAAATGTAGGTCGTTGCATTTGGTATCAGAGCTTAAGGCTAAGCGATAATCTTGGCTTTGGTAGGGTATGACTCATTAGAGATAGAGTTAGTAATGCCCTAAAATTAGTAACTCATTACAGATAGGTTAAGTGACACCCTAGAATGAGTTGAGAGTATTATATATATGAGAGTGTATTTGTTATTATTATTAAAACATAAAGTGTTAATTGGTCTATTAAGTTTGAATTTAGAATTCTAGCCGAAAAGTGTGATGCCAATGAACTGATAGGGATTCCTATGCACTGGACCGTGCCAAATGGACACGATATTGTATTTTGAAATTCGGTAAATGAAATATTTTATCTAGGATTATATATTTGATATATAAAGGAATAATTTTCAAAATTTATATTGCTATTTATGATGTGACTGTATTTCTTTATTATCATTGTTATTTGATTTGTCATGCTCGAGTAGTTTAGGAGCATTGACTGTTGTTTGCTGATTTTTCATTTATGTTCAACCAGTTTATGAGCATTTGTTTTTTGATAAGTATGAGTACATAAAACGAACCCCTTGTGAATTAAATTTTAGAATTTGACTATCAGGTATTATGTTAAGTTAAAAGTCATCTTGTAATATAAATGGAAACATAAGACATTTGGAGAATAAAAAACTTTATGAAAAGTTTATTATAATAAAGGGAAGTTATTATAATATAAAATAATTTTAAGGGGTCATTTTATCTGAGTATGGTTTATAAACTGATTTATATGATTTATAGTTTTATAAGTAAAATAATTTTTTGAGAATTAAAATCCCAGCATTGCTTGAAATGATTTTAAAAAGATTTTGAGAAAAGCAGTGGTGGTATTACTTGGAGGTGTTTATAAGTATAAATATTTCAAAGAGAATTTTACAAGAAAAACAAACTTTCTTTGGACAGTTTGGGGAAACATCTTGATTAGTTTGTCGTAATCTAAATAATCTTCTAAGTGTTTATCGAAAGTTTGCTAAGGTGAATGTTGTAGTTCACTTAGTAAATTATTATCATTGTTATTATGTGATCGAAATGAGTTTGAATCCGAACGTATCTAAAGCAAATATTAGTGGATAAAATGTTAAAGTTATTTCCGTATATAGAAATCGATGTGGTATGATTTTAAAAAGGGTTTTGAAATAAAAATTAGGTATTTAATTTTTAAGAATCCTCAAAGAAAATTGATTTAAAATAAGAAGGAATTTATCTTTGAATAAATATTTAAAACCCTTGCTTTGAAAGGTGATTTATGTTTATGAAAGTTATTCCAAAACGTTAATACTAAAATACATATGAACGAATATTTTGGAAATAAATGTTTGTGAAAGTGTTTTTCCAAATTAGAATATTTTAAAGGTAAATACTTTTGGGAATAATATTGATTGAAATATTTTGACAAATGTAATTTTTAACTCTTGTAAATAAAAGAGATAACACAAGTTTTAGATGGGTTAAATTGGATAGGAAGGTTTTAATAAACTTTATTTTACTAAAATCTTATCTTTGTTTAAACATCTAAGTCATATAAACTATTTGATGTTGTTGGGCCGATTAATCAACATCTTTATCTTAGGGATGTTCAAGGAAAAGTAGACTCTAGGACTGAGTTTGAATATCAGAATCCTACTCTTCTTAGCCACCTACCGGACCAAATAGGTAAAGGAGTCTAAGTAGTTGACTCGGTTTTAAGACCCATATATGTTTTAGCCTCTATCTGAATTTTCAAAAGGTAAAAGAATTGACATATTATATTCTTAGGATTGAGAAGAGTATTATTATGACAACCCTGAATTTTTGATATTTTAAATTGAAATATTTAATTGATTTTAGATATTTTAAAGTTAGTTTTAATGAGAATTTCCAATATAACCATTTATAAGGTAGTTAAATTTCTAAATTTAATAATTTGAAATTGGATAAATTATTGAATCTGGGATTTTAGGCTTGTTAAAAATAGACTGAAGGCTTATAAAATTTATAATAGTGATACTAAAGATAATAGATGTGTTAAAACTGAATTTGAAAGTAATTTATTCAGTTTTGAAAATATATTTGTTTAATCAATATTTAAAAATAGCCTTCCAAGGCACAGTCTCGGAATTTGATGAAACTAGTTTCACTGGATCCATAATATTGTATTATTATTATATCTTAATTTTCGTAGGATTCGGAATTGTCGTGTAATTGTACGATAGGCAAATGCGCTAAAATCTATATCGAAAATTTAATAAAATAACCGGTCCAAAAAAAGCTGTCTTCTTCATACGATCGAATTTGGACTCGAAACCTTTTCCAGTGCGTTCAAAATAGGGGTATAACCTTATAAAAGCGTAGCGGCACACTTCGATAGGAGTTTGAAATTTCGAGTGGCATTAATTGTGACAATTTGAATTTGAATTTGACTTTGAATTTTGAATATAAATAATATAATAAAAATATTGTAGCTTGTTGATTCAATACGTATTTTCCTTTTCAAAACATGCCCTTCATCATGAAACACTTGTCCTTTAATTTTTAACACGCGCCATTTCTAAAAAATGAAACAAAACAAATAGAACGAAGCCTTCTTCTCTTTGGGAAATCAACCGAGAGAAAAAAAAGGGTATGGCCGCTTCCTCGTTCTTTTTTAAAATGCAGCCGATCCTCGGTTTTATAAAAAAAATATAAGAGAGCAACGAAATTGATTCAATTTTGAACCCAGTCATGAAGCCGAGCCGCGCTTGAAGACATGGGGTAAGGCACATCAGCATGGGTCGGCGTCTAGGGTTTCGCGAGGTCAGGCAAATCGTTCGTGGTGTGGTGACGTTTTCTTTGGGGCCGATAAAGCTCATGCGACAATTGCTGTGACTGTGGGCTAAGGTTTCGGTCGAGTGCGTCATTCGTTTGGGCATAATCGCGATTCGTGTTCGATGTAAGGTTGCGGCAGTAATGGAGTTCGAAGAGTTCGCCGACGTCGCAGTTAGGTCGACAGGGCACTTTCGCATGCGCTGATGGTTATGGTTTCGGGTTCAAGCATCGGGGCATCGGTGATAATTGTGAGGGTGGGCTAGAGGTTTGACTGGGCTTGGTGTTTGCGAGTTGGCAACAAGGTATTTTCGATTTAAATACTATAACATACACGAATATATGGAAAGAAAATATATACATGTAGTGAAATATATGTATATGCAAATTTTCGGTGAATAGTAGAAAGAATTTAAAAGCAGAAAAGAAGAAAATCATTTACAGTTGGGTATATGAAAATCTTATTTTTATACATAGTTTAAAAAGGAAATTGTATTTTTATTAGACTTTATAAATAAATATATATATATATATATACACATATGTATAAGTATACAAGGTTTAAAACAGAAATATATATATATATACACACACATATTTGATTTTGGAATAATTCAAGTTTATGTAAAATTGGATTGTTAAACCTACATAGATTATTTTTATATGCAGTTTGAAAATGAAGAAAAATAAAATACAATTTACTAGGTTATGACAAATTTATTAAGGTTATTGATTTATTTAATAAACTTATTTAATTGTTTTAGTTACTAAAAAAATAATTTATAAAAAGGTAAATTAGTTTAAACTAAAATTATTAGTTTGAAAATAAAATCATTGGTTGATTAAACTTGTTAAATAGGAAAATTTATTTTTTCGACTATTTCGAATATTAATAAATTGTATAAATGTTTATACAAGGTTTAAAAATCATGAAAATAAGCTGGAAGGGAAATGGATTGCAAA
The DNA here is from genome assembly GCA_030765085.1 of Allium cepa. Lineage (NCBI taxonomy): Eukaryota > Viridiplantae > Streptophyta > Magnoliopsida > Asparagales > Amaryllidaceae > Allium > Allium cepa. The sequence continues at coordinate 44,287,368 of CM060937.1, forward strand.
CAATAAAAGCAAAGGTGGGTTCTTCTCACTCAATCAAATTATTGAGTTTTATTTAAATAGTCGGAATTTAAATTATTGTTTGATTGTTTGGATGTGATGTTTGGATGTGATATTATATATGATATATATATATATATATATATATTGAAGTGATTGATTTCATGTATTATATAGCGGATGAGACCCTATGCGCCCTGCATAATAGCGGATGCCCTTTTTACCGCGATATCCCGCCTTGAAGCGGGATTGGTAACATCTGTGGATGCAGGGAAACAGGTTGGAGGGATCCAACTGGATTCGTCAAAATGTTGAATTTAATTTTATATTCAACGATATGACATATGTGATAGTCTGTGATGATTATATTGATTTATATGGGTAATTGAAATTCATTGAAGGCTATGGTTTGGCCAAATATATTCTGGTATTTTAAAAACCAGAATATATAATAGGAATGTTGGAAATTTTAAGTAAATTAATTTTAGAGAATTGGGTAAATTAAAAGAAGCATTTTGGTAAAGGATAAAAATTGATTTTTGAATTCCTATCAAATAAATTCCAAATATGAGGAAAAGATTTAATAAATGGAAATGAATGAACTTTGAGTAGTATTGTTTAAAAGTTGAAGAATTTTTTTAAACTTTGGATTTTAAATGGTTTGGGAGAAATAAAGGAGTTTACTTTCAAAGGTAGTAAATTTTGGCAATTGAATTGAAAATAGATTTAGTGTTTGAAACTGTGTTTTGAAAGAAGAATGAGGATATGGAATTTATAAACTGGGATTTATAAAGGGAAATAATGTAACAATGGATATTTGGAAATATAAAGTCACGTTGGGAATTTATAATGGAATGGGTGATTTGTTTAAAAAAAAAAATGGTAGTTAATTTTTAAAGGTGTGAAAGGAAAGTGTTTTTCCTTGATAAGCCAAGTACGATTTCAAGCAGATTTGTTTTTTAGTAAACGTTAAAAGTTTTAAAGTTGTTTAAAAGGATATTTCTTTGAGAAATTACCTATTAAAGTTGTTTAAAATTTTAAAGGTAAATATTTTATTAAATTAGTTATATTAGTAATTATTTTAAAAAGGCTAATTGGTATTATGATTTAAAAAGATAATTATTAATATTTTTATTTTATAAAGTAGTTTCATTTTAAATATATTTGGCTAAAATCTTTATGAAAACTTGTATAGAATTCAATATATTTATTTTTAAATTTGTTTGGCTTAAGTTTTCATGAAAAATTATTATAAAATTTTATAACTAATATCTTAAATAAAGTGTATAAAATAGTTTTAATTTTTGTATTTCCAAGTTTATATATTTGGATAAGTGATTTAAATTGTTTAAACCTAGAGTATTAGGACTTGGCAGATTTTCAGTGGAAGTAAACAATGTTTGGAAATTTATTCCACGAGAGAAAAGTAGTTTGAAAATTGTTCTTCAAAGGGTTGAAGTGTGAAAATATATCTTGCGAAGATATTTTGAAAATAAATAATTTGGGAGAATTATTTAAACTTGATGGTTGTTGTGAATGTTGTTTGATAGTTAAATAACCGACTGTCAATATAAATAATTTGGGTAATTAAGGCTTGATGGTTGCTGTGAATGTTGTTTGATAGTTAAATAACCGACTATCAATATTGGCCTTTAAGACGACACTTGAATTTGTTTTTAAAATAAGAGATAATTATTCGATTAAGCCAAGTGAGGACATTAAGTTATAAAACTCATTCCGAATAATGATACACCGAGTTGCTCTGGTATAGAGATTCCCTATGCGATGGGGAGACCGGACGTGATTAGGGGATATTCAGATTTGCAAGGTCTTCTTTCCTTAATTGGACGAAGTGCCTTCGGTTCCATTCAGGCCAAGGGTGGACTTGTATGGATGTATGTCTGACATTACACTTTGATATATAAAGCTGGTTTCTATCAAATACATTTTTGTTGGTGGCGGAGAATTTATTCTTTTAGTTTAACACCCTTCTCTGAGACGTACGAGCTCAGAAGTTATGTAGTTGATGGTTACTAGTGATATACTCCAAATTTGATATTGTGGCATGCTAAGTGTTGATCGTTCGTTGATCGAAGCATGGTTTTCGTAAAAAGCATAGCTTTGTGGGACGAGATTTCGTCCGACCTCACACCTCGAAAATGGTCGGAACAGGAAAGATGCAGCAAGGTTATGGGGGTCGCGCCCCTCAGGGTATGTGCATTTCCTTCTGGATAAAAAGTGGTATCTGGTATGGAGCCCAGATATTTTACTTATGTGGATAAAAAGTGGTATTCTGGTATGGAGCCCAGATTATTTTACTCATGCGGTTATTGGTTGTTGAGGCGCCTCTATAAAAGTCGGTTACAATCGAGAGATGGCATACTAGTGACAGTTACTTACCTAGTTACAGAGGTAACCCGGCCTTGTGTTGGCAGAGATACGACTAGGTTCTCGGGGCGTCCCTCCAGAGGCGTTCCCATTCGGAAAGGAAGTTCCTTAGCCTTGACAATTTGTTGGAAATCCAATCACCCAATACGAGCCCTGTACGGTTTTTAGTTGTATAACCTACCTTTCTTAAATAGCTATAGTAGGCATAATACAATGGTACCTATGTTGGCTAAGATTAATATTATACTTTCGAAATGTTTTTCCACACTATGCACTAATAATAATATCAAAAGGATTTTCACGTATCAAGCATGTTTGACTGCTATAAGGAGAAATCTCCCCCAAGTGTGCGATTGCATTGTGTGCGTGGGGGGAGGCCTTATGGTAGTTTCATTTTCCAAAAGCATGAACGGATTTCTTTTCCTTTTCTTTTGTGCAAATAATTGTTTTTAGATCTCACACCAGTCCCATGACTGACATGGAGTTTATTGTTCCCTTTCTAAACTCTGGGTGCCCATAATTTTCCACACGGGCAGCCCAGAGTCAGGTTATTGTTGTTCAATAGCAAAATCAAGAAGGTACGCTGTGGAGATCAGGAGACAAGCTGGATGGCGAGAAGTATCACTTATATTATGTATAATTCGTTGCTTATAGGTTGCTGCAAAATTTAATTTCCATATGGGTAGGTTATCAAAACTTCCTTGTGTTGTGTTGTGTTGATATTGTACTCTGATGATGTAATGTATAAACAAATATAGTTCTTTTGTTTTTAAAGATTAATCATTTATCTATTATATATTGTTCCGCTGCGATTGTGAGATTCTGATATTGTTTCTATTTCTTCTTCTACTTTCTTCTTCTTTAACGCTAACAGTTCGGTTTTCCAGCATTTGATACAGTGGGCGTATCAATGTCGACTTTTGGATGTTGAAAAATCTGGTCGTTATAGAGTGGTATCAGAGCTTAGGTTGGCGATAACCTTGGCTCTGTGGGGATTACTCATTAGAGATAGAGTCAGTAGTACTCTAGAATGAGTTTGAGTGTAATAACAGATATGAATGCGTATTTCTTAGTAAATATAAAAATTGTTTTTATATTATGTTGACTTAATGGTTGAGTGTTTATAGATTCTGGTTAGTGCAGTCAGGCCAACTGTATCGATAGGAGTTTCTAAAGTCTTAAACAAGATAAAGCGACATAGTGTTGTTTTAAAATAGGGTAAATAGATAATTTTACCCAAATTATTTTTTTATATAAAAGAAATAATTTTCCGTAAATTATTATAGTTATATATGGTTGCCTGGTTGTTAGGAAGTGATAATATTAAATTATTATCATTGATTGTTGAATAAGAAATTGAAACCATAACTAAAAAATATTCATATACAAATGGGATTTGTAAATGTAAATGTAAATTATAAATTTGGTTTATAATTCGAAATAAAAAAAATTCCAAAGTAATTTTTGAAAAAGAATTGAAAGGATTTGGAATTTGAAAATCTAAATTCCTTTTGAGTTTGGAAATGTTTTTCAAGGGTATTGCAAAAATAATTATGAAATTATTTTGAAAATATTTTTGAGTTGGATATGAAATCTGGTGGGATTTGGAATTTAAAAATACTTGGAAAATGTTTTTGAAGGGATGAAAGCATTAAACTTTTTTCGGTTGTTGGAAAATAATTCTGATGACGATCGCGACATCATCGGTGTTCATTTTCAGGTTTCTAAGGGAGGAATTGCTACCCGAATGTTTTGAATTAGGAATATTTGCGAAATTGAGTTTGATTTTGAAATAGTTTGATTTCGGATATAATTGATTTAAAAAATGTTTTTGAAGTGCTTAAGTGATTATTTAAACTCTGGAATCTTATTTAAAAATGTTTATGGAATAATAAATAAGTTTGGAAACTTAGAAAGATTCAAATTGAAACTGAATTTAACTTAGATTAATTTGAATAAAAGAAAATTTGAGAAGTAAGTCTACTAGACTGAATGGATTGGAGTAAAATTTATTAAAGTGGAAAATAAATTTGTGAACAAACAAATGAATTTACAATTGCAAGTAAAAAATTGAAACTAAATGTTGAAATTACTTTCGAATTTGTAAGTAAATAGAACTAGAATTGGAATGGAATATTGAAACCAATTAAAAATGGTGTTTAATATAGTGAAATTGTGTAATTTGTCCAAAGAAACCAAAAGAAATAAAAGTTTGAAATGAACTTCTATTTGAGATATGAATAAATTAATAGTGGACTAATAAAAGATGGTTTGAGATAAGATAAATAAAAATTCAATATTCAAATTTCGAAGATAAATTGAATTCTAGTAGAATTGGAAATGAAAATTTTAATAAAGGTAGATAAAAACCAAGTGGTGGAGTAAAATAACATAAGTAGTATATAAAATATTTATATTGAACTTAAGAAATAAACGGTGAAATTCTTAAGTAAATTTGGAATTGAGAAATTTTCTAAGTGAATATTTGGATGAAGATTTAATAAAAGTGTGGTAAATGAAAACCTTTTATAGAAACCAATATAAATATGAATAAAAGAGTATTGATATAGCTAATAATTAATTAGAAATAAATACGTGGGATGTACATATATTACTTTATTCGCAAAGCGATTCAATCCAGATTCGAACACAGAGTTTCGAGATAGTTATATCGATCCGAGTTAGGATTTTTCACTCAATTTTCGACGGCGAACCCTGGATATGGATTTTTGGTTGATTCTGGAAATTTTCTATCATAGTTCACAGCTATGCCAAGAGAATGACGGGTTCTGATCAAGAAATCAGATTTGAGTCCGCACTAGGAAGTCGGGTGGACGATACTAGTTCGGAAGTGAATTGTGTGATCAAATGAGCGATCAAATTTGGTATTGCGAACAATGATATAAGTACATCGTACGAACTTGAATGTAATAGGTACTGAGACATTTATAAAGAAATGTGTATAATGATTTTGAATGTTGTAATTGGACATTATATTTAAGTAGGATATACAGGTGTTATAAAGGAAAAAGGGAATTGGATTCTGATTTCAGAAGATAAATGAAATATCTCGTCAAAAGGCATATATTTAAATTTCTGTATGAAATATGATGATTTTTTGGTCTAGCCACTTGGATTTTGTTTTCTTTTGAAATATGGGGCCCGTTGTGGCATTTTGTAGTCATACCGAGCTAGCCGCGCAAAGGAGACGCTGGTGAAAATTTTCAAACTTTCAGAGAATTAGAAAAAATATAGAGAAAATTTTGGATAATTTAAAATTTGATTTTGAATTTAAGTTTGAATTGTTGAGAAAACAATATTGTTTGGAAGTTATGGATGAGTTTAGAAAGTTAGTAAAAGTGATAATGTCTTTATTAAAAGATGATTTTGGGAAATCGTTAAAAAACTATTTGGATATGGAAAATAATGAACGGGTTATGGATCATTCTTCTTAACTAGTAATTTCGGGGATGAATTTTTTTTAAGGGGGAAGAATGTGACGACCCGGAATTTTTGATATTTGAAATTGAAATATTTAATTGATTTTAAATATTTGAAAGTTTGTTTTAATGAGAATTTCCAATATAACCATTTATTTGGTAGTTAAATTTTTGAATTCAATAACTTGAAATCTGGTAAATTGTTGAATCTGGGATTTCGGGCTTGTTAAAAATAGATTGAAGGCTTATAAAATTTCTAATAGTGATACTAAAGGTAACAAATGTGGTAAAACTAAATTTGAAAGTAGTTTTGTTCAGTTTTGAAAATATATTGTTTAAAGAGGAAATTAGTTAAAAGGACAAACATATTAAAAAAAAATTGTTACTAGGCCACGAGTTTAATTATTTGGACCTAAGGACCCGCCTTTTCTAACTAACCATCTGACCTTGGTTTCGTCTCTAGGGTTTTGCCAATTCAGGGTTTTGCAGTCGTTTTAATCTAAAATCAGTTAAAATTCTTCATCCAAAACCGAAAGAAAAAAACAAATTCACATAAATAATCACATTCAAAAACACAAATCAACACACTCATTCCAATCGTTCGAAAATTATAATGGAAACTAGGTCGAAATCTTCTATGTCGACCAACAATCAGTCTCCTAGTTCTTACTGGTATCGAAATCCCAAATCGTATCGTCAAAATTATCGTTAGCTGCAACAAAGGCTAGGAAGACCAGAGAGATGGAGAAGAAAAAACAAAAACAGGTATAATACTAAATTATTACGTATATACTGCCGATTTATAATTATTTTATAACAAATGCTATATTATTTTGCATCCTTTTTGTTCTAGCGACCGTTTTGTCATGTGGTTTTATCTTTATTGTCGAAACTTGTAGTATTACTGAATAATTTTGTCGAAATATTAGTGATTTGAAGATATGGTGTTATAATTTTTTTCTGATTTCAGCAACAATTATTATGGTACTCATTTGATTTGTATTTAGATAGCTGACATCACTAAATTTTAGTAACCAAATCAGATCACTCAAAGTTATTTTTGTTAACTTTCATCACTTTAAACTTGCTTTTTTCTTACTAGTTGCATTTGACTAATTTATTAGATTTTACTCATTGATTTAATAAAAATGCTAAAACTAGTTATCATATTAATTCGATTTTAAAAAAAAATTCTAACGGCAGAAGTGCTAAATAACTGTAGCATTTTCAATAAAAATTAGCATCCATTAAAAATGCTAAGACAAGTTAGAACCATTTCCAATAATGCTAGAAAAACTAGCATTTAGGAAAAATGCTAAGACTGGTTAACATCTTAATTTAATTTGGAAAAAAATCCTTTAGTACAAAAATATGCTAAAACAATGTAGCATGGCTATTTTATAAATTAAAATCATTGATAACTATGCTAAATAAATTAGCATCTACTAAAAATGCTAAGACTAGTTATCATATTAGTTCGATTTGGGTAAACATAATCTAATGGTGCAGAAATGCTAAATAACTGTAGCATTTCCAATAAAAATCAACATCCATTAAAAATGCTAAGACAAGTTACAATCATTTCCAAAAATTATCAAAAAATTAGCATTCACAAAAAATGCTAACACTAATTATCATCTTAAATTAACTTGGAAACAAAATACATTGTTACAACATTATGCTAAAACACGATAGCATTATGATTTAGTTATTTTATGAATTAAATTGATTTCTAACTATGCTAAATAAATTAGCATGTAGTAAAAATGCTAAAACTATTTATCATCTTAATTTAATTTGAAAACAGAATTCTCTGTACCATTAAATGCTAAATCACTGTAGCATCAAAGTTTTAGTATTGCATGAATTACATTCATTACCAAAAATGCTAAAGAAATTAGCATCAAATAAAAATGCTAAAGAAATTAGCATCAAATAAAAATGCTAAGACTAATTATCATCTTAATCTACTTTGTTAAACATATTCTTAAGTTTTAAAAAAATGCTAAATCATTGTACTGTCATGGTTTTGGTATTGCTTATTGATGTTAAATTTGTTTTTTTACTGTACCATCATCATTTATTTACTCTGCATGTGTACAAAATTAGTTCGCATAAATATAACTAACACGGTTTCTTTATTTGTATTTTGTAGGATACAAAATCTTCATTGCAAGCACAAGACGGTAAAAAGTGTAAAAGAAAGACAACAGATAAGGAAACTATGCAGTATAGGTGTAGTTTATCCGCCTTGGTTAAAATGCTTGAAAAGATTAAAAAAAACAAAAGGTTTTACTGAAAATCAATTGAATTTTTTAAAACAAACACCTTTCTACAACTTTTTTAATGCTTTCTTTGAGGGTGATATAGGAAGTAAAAGCATTAGAAAATGTTCAAAAAATTTAGATGACTTAATGGACACTTATTGTGTTGAAGAAGAATGTTTTATTGTAGGAGAGAAAAAATTAAAGATAACAGCAGAAGACATTTATTTAATTTTTGGTTTACCCATGCAAGGAAAAAACATTTTTCCACTTCCTAAGGTTTCTTTTCAAAGCACACCAGAAAACTGTCAATAATTTGTTTTGAGAAACTTTGGCATAATTGATCATATAACAAGAGATATTATTATTCAAAAGATAAAGAGCCAACTGGACAAAGAAATTCAAGAACAGGAAAATGATTTACCAAAGTTTATCATCATTCTTTCTTTCATTACATTTTTTTTCCTGACAATCAAAGAATGTTAAGTTGGGGATATCTCCAATATGCAATTGATTTGAAAAAAATGAATCAAGTTTCATGGCCTTTAAGCATTCACTATTCTTTGATCAAAGCATTTAATTTTTTCAAGCAAAAACCAAGGAACATGTCAGGTTGCTCGATGATACCATTGGTAAGGATATTAATTTACATTCTACTATATTATAATAAATTGTGAAATAACATTTAATTTTTTATATATTAGTATTTTTTATGTGAACATGTGGACATAATGAAGCCAAGGAAGGAATGGTCAAAGGACTTAGCAAGATTTGCTAAATGGTCACTTAATGGGATGAAGAACATAGTTTCAAAAGACTATTCAAAGAATGTGCAAAGCAAAAAGGTATATACATCTAATATTGATTGTCACTTATTGTTTACATATAAACAGTAAAGAAAAGGCTAAATAATGATAGAATTAGATTCAAAAAATGGCTATATAGTGTTACCAATTTTTATTTTGATGCAGTAGATTATGCAAACATACATATAAATAACAAAAAAAATGCTAAATAGCATTATAACATAATATCCAGTGTACAAAGTTAGAACACAGAAAATAGTTTTTTTCTACATCTTTATTTATTATATTTATGCATTAAATTTTTAGGAAATTGTTACTTAGTTTACTATACTTAATTATGGAAGATGTTAATGATATATTGAATGATTCCATATTCTCATTTTTTGTATGCAAAAAAGATTTACATAATACTGAAACAGAATCATTAGTAGAAAATGCTACATAATTTTAGCATTAATAAAATATGTGATGCTCATTGAATACAGATCTCAATTGGACTCAAAAATACAACAGCTAAAGAAAGGCTATTGCTTGAATCTTCCAAATTGCAGTTGGCAATTATTGAAACAAAACATCAAAAAATTGAAACAGATGCCGACGAAGAGGCAGAATTGAGTGAGAAAGAAAAAAAAATTCAAACGCAAATCTACCACATCAAACACTTGGAAAACGATTTGCAACAAACAAAAAGAGATCTGCAGAAGGAAAAAGAAGTAAGAAAACAGAAGGAAAAGGAGTTAACTGTAATGGAGAAAGAAATTGAATTCTTGAAATCAAAACTTCAACAATTTGAAAAGGAGGAACAAAAAAGAAAACAAAAGGAAGCTTTTGAAAGTATTAGCCCTCCATCATTCAAGCTGTTGAACACACAAGATTTTGAGATACAAGAAGAAGAAAACAAAGAAGAAGATATACAAGATGAAAAGAATGAAAGAAGAAGCCAGCGATTAAAAAAAATCTCACCCCCTTCAATGATTAAAAGACTAAAATCGAAAAAAAGAAAGTCAAAAGTAGATCCTCAGTATCAGTTTGAGATAGTGTACCACAACAAAAAAGTGAGAAGTGAAGATAACAGTGAAAAAAAAGAAGGAAAAAAGGAAGATAAAACAAGAAATGAGGATAAAGAAGGAGAAGAAGAACATGGCCACGGTAAAGAAACTGAACAAATAAAAAATGAAGACACAGAAAAAAAAGATGAAAGAGAAGACAGTAAAGAAAACGATGACACAAGTGAAAACAAAAGTGGAGAAAATGAAGAACAAACCAGTGAAGAAGACAGTAAAGAAGATGAAGAGTATGAAGAAGAATATGAAAAGGAGAATAAAAAAAATGAAGAAAAAACTTGCACAGACGATGAAGATGGGAAGGAAGAATTTATTGATGTGGATAATTACTCGCCTGAAAGAAAGCAATATCGCCAAAGAAACATAGTAAAAAGCCACATTTTTCAAATGCTAGATACGCAGAAGAAGAATATAATAAGAGCTTTTTTTGCATGTGAGGACACATCAAAGTAAGTACTTCACAACCAGTAAAAACTTAAATAATTTCATTGGAATTATAGTTTTACAATAATCTGAAATTTACAAATTATATAGCACAGTAGCATGGCACAAAGATGATGTTAAGAAAGGAGGGATAACAGTGGTTCAGTCCATGCTAGAAGCTTTGCTATTTGAAGAATTTACAAATGAGCAGGTATGACATTTAAAAATGCTAATAGTATCAACAAATTTTGACATTACAAAATGTTAACTAGCACTAGCACCGTGACATTCTTTTTGTAATGCAGATTATTGATTGGTTTGCTGAAACTACACCAACATATGAACATAACTACATCTTCAGCACAATCATGACGGTAAACAATATTATTTTGCTTTGAAATTTAATATAATGAAAAAACCAAACTAATATTCAATTTTCATTTGCAGCACGCAATACAAACAGAAACTGAAAATGTAATCCAATCATTAGTGTACTCAATAGTACAAAATATAGTAATGGATTCATTTACAGAGACTATATTTTTCCCGTTGCATCACATAAATCATTGGACATTGCTAACATTGGATTACAACCAAATGCAATGGTGCCATTACGATTCTTTAAGGCCCAGAAGATCAACAACAGCATCAAATCAACACTACAAACAAGCTCAGCTATTTGTAAGGCCATATTTCATAACAATTTAAAAAACGAAAAAATCTAACTCTATTTTTCCTTTTTTTGTAACAGAAAAAAAAAGATGGAGAAAATATTTCAACAAAAGTGGAGAGAGAACAACATCTTGAATAAAGAAGTTGGTACAAAGACAATAAAGCAACCACATTGTCCATAACAAGACCTTTGCTCGTAAGCAGTATTAAGTTTTAAATTTTCTTCAAGAAAACTGCACATCTATCATACTAAAAATTACAATGCCATTATATTCAATGCGTCAGAAAAAGGGAAAAAAAGATGGGATACAGTGTATGAAAAAAAAGTGCTAAATGGTAATAGCAGTAAATTAGTATAATGTAGTAAAGTATTTATGTTCATGTAAATGCTAAATAATCATAGCATTGCAATATTGCACTGTTCAATAAAACTGAAAAATGTGATAGTTTACATTATGATTATGACGTAGGAAATGTCATACTGTTAACAAAATAATTAATGATAATGACAGTAAAAATGTCTAATGTATTTTAATGTATTTTTTTTTCTTTAATGCTAAAATATCATACCATTATAATATTAAAACACTGCTTTTTTAGTCCACTGATATGAAAAAACTCTTCATACATCCCTAAATGAATCCTAATTTTATATGTTAAGAGAAATACTAAATGGTTGTAACAATTTTTGTTGTTTTTTTCTTTTTTAAATCAATAGAATGACTGTGCTCTATTTGTCATGAAATTCATTCAACATTTGGACAAAGACTCAAACCTCCCCACCAATTATAGCAAAAAAGATATCAACCTCATGAGAGCTGAAATGGTCTATAATATTCTAAATGATCCACATAGAAGTTGGAATGTCATGGCTTTCTTTGCAAATGCAACTCCTGAAGAAGCTGAGAAAGCAGTGAAGAAAAAGAACCAGAGTGAAAAGAAAATTTAAAGACTTGCAAAATTTGACAAACTGATAATTGTAGTTAAATTTGAATTGCTTCAATTTAAGTTGAAGTACTGATTGTAGTTAAATATGAATTATCTAAAGTAAAGATGAAGTCCTAACTGTAGTAGCATTGATACCTATATTTTGCTGAACTTCTAATTCAACTGGAATAGTGTTACTTCTTGCAAACCTGTAATTTGTTATACATATGTTCTATTAAATGTTTGCTTTTTTGATATGGTAGAATTTCATATTTTGTCAATAAAATGCATGATTTTGTTCCACTTCATCAAGCATTAGATTCATGTCACGTTTCAGATAGTGATACAATTTGGAAAATATACAGTTTATTGAAGAAAATAATTTGCGCACCAATCTTGAATTTTTCTTCTGGCATAAAAATAAGGTGCTAGGAAATGATAGCCAAATTATTCAAAGATGATAGACAAGAAAAGTGTCTGTTAACAATAACACCAAATGGCACTGGGTTCAGATTGAAGAAAAAATACACGATGGAGAAAGAATTCATGGTCATTGCAGAAAAAAAGTGTACAGACATAAGTATCCCAATACTGCACATTGATGGTACAACTAAAATAAATTTCACCAACCTTATAACATTTGAACAATGCTTGAAAAGGGAGAACATTTTCACAGCATATACTACTTTATAAACAATGTAATAGATGCAGAGGATGTTACACTACCTAAAGAGTGTGGGATCATCAATAACAGACTTCGTACTAATCAGAAAGTTGTGGACTTTTTTAGTAATATCTGTAGAAATATATATTTAGACAAAGAACCACATTATCTTTCTGCACTTTTTGGTTTTATAGGAAAATACTATGCAGAAAGTTGTGAAGTTTTGTAGACTGAAGAAAAAGTACCTACCAGACTATTATACAAAAACATGTTCTGAACTTTGTTTACTAATTTCAGTTATGGTAATTATAATCACATTAGTACAGGTATTCTTCACAATTTTTCTACAGCTATACTAACATCACTTCATCTTTACTGTAATTTTTTTAGAGCAACATCACAGAGTTTAGTAATATATAACTGATAAACAAATATGACAACCTTTCTACTATGTCATAAATAAAAAAGCTAAATACAAATAGCATTATTCCAATGAATTGCTCAATTAACAGAAAGCATCTGATACTAACATATCGATATTTTTTCATCACATACAAATGAAAATAATATGCTCCACAAACCAAAAAAAACCACAAAAAAAACTTCTTATTAAAACAATCAATCATCACAGTACATGTACTAGTATCAGAAAAGAAAAAAAGTATGACTATATCAAATAAGTAAACAGTACAGAAACACAAATAATAAAATGACAGAAATGAAAGAAAAAAATAAAAATCAAATTTAAATCTTCATTGAAGCTTGACAATTCCTCTTGTTATGTCCAACTTGATTGCAATTAGTACATTTATTCCGCTTACTCTGAGAATAAGAAAAACCACCATGTCTTTTAGTAGAAGGTCTTCCAGCACCTCGAATTTCTTTAGGCGGTTTAATTATGACTTCATCTCCACTAACAATTGGCTTACCAACATTAGGAATTGGATTAATATCATATGCATAACTAGATCTAAAAGCATCAGCTGTAAAATAATAATCCACATAATCATATACTGACTGCCTTGACCTATTCATACACTTGATAGCATATGCACATGGAAAACCTGTAACTTTCCACTGGTTACAAGTACATAATCTTTTCCAAGATCAACATGATGTGATATTGGAGATCTAACTTCAAAAACGTTTTTCGAAGACCTGTATGTATCCCACCCAAAACCTTCATTAACTAATTGCGACAACCGTTGCTCCATAACCGGACATAAAGTAGTAGTCCATTGATGACATTCTTCTCTCCTCTTCGCCATTTGTTCCATTATTTTAACCCGGATTCCATCTAGACAAGATGTAATAGGCATAAATCTATCATCCACAATCCAAGAGTTAAAGCTTTCAGCCACATTAGATGAATATTCTCCATACCTCTTGCCTTGAAAAAACAAATCAGTCCAATGTTCAAAAGGTTTATCATTTAAAAAATTAATTGCAGCAACACCACCAATTTCTTTAAACTTTAACAGATAGCGATCAAAATCATAAGGATTTGAAGCTCGAGTCAAAAGTTTAAACAAATCAACTATAGAAGTATCGCCCTTGCAAGCCTTTACTACTGAACCAATGTTTTGCTCCATATGAAATGTGCAGTAGCTATGAAAAGAAGCTAGAAACACTTTTGGAACACCTAACAGCAAACCCCACTGGCGATCAGATATGAAAACCAATTCACGATCCTCACTAAGCATCTCTTTTAAATGCTCCAAAAACCAAGACCAATTTGACTCATTCTCATGTGAAACTACTCCCATAGCAAGCGGAAAGAAGCCTGAAAAAATCAGTAATTTTTTTCAAATGCTAATACAAGAAAATAGTATACTAATATTAGTAAAGTATATTACTTTCACAACATAAAATTACACATATTTACATGACTGCAAGAGTGAAAAAAATAATATAATTAATCCTAAATTAATATAACATTATGTGTTTGATAGTACATGCATATAATATTCAGAATAATAATGCTAAAATATACTAGCACTATAACATGTAATAAGATAGCAAATGCTAAATTCATGTAATATTATAATTTCATATACAGTAACAATACATTCAACATATAAATGTTAAAATGACAATGGAGGACTAACATATATCAACATCCACCAAATGTTACTATAGTACATAACTAAAACAATATACTAAACAACACATAGAAGAAAAAAAACAGAACAAAAAGCAAAAGTCAAACCTTGATTGCCATTTTTTGCTGTAGCAGCTAACAAAACACCTTGTCGGCCCTTCAAAAATGCCGCATCTAAAAATATCATGGGACGACAATGTCTAAAACCAAGTAAACAAGCACTAAACCCAATGAAAATTCTTTCAAATTGATTAGTTGACGAATCCACATCCAAATCAACATAACTTCTTGGATTAGTTTTTTGTATAGCCTCTAGATACCAATTCAAATCATTGTAAGACATTGCATCATCTCCATAAATTTCCTTCAATGCCAATTGTTTCCCAGTGTATGCATAATAATAAGAAGGAGTGAAATTAAATTCTCTTCTGAAATCATTAATAATGTCTTTCGGTTTCTTCATCGGCACATCTCTAATTTGATCAATAATTAAAGATTTCACAAATCTACTAGTTATATGAACTTTCTTAACATCTCTTAACCTAGCACCACATGAATGTTCAAACATGTAAGTCCTTATAAAAAAACGAATAAGATTTCCAGGATCTGAAGAAGCATACATGGTGAACTTACAACCTTCTTTAAACCATGAACAAATAACAGATATTCTTTCTGGACAACTCTTAACAAAAATCAATTCACGCCCTTCTTTTATTTGATAAGCCATAAGAAACTCTCTAAAATCTTCAGCACCAGTGAAACAATAACCAATAAAGTCCACAAGATTTAACTGAGATCCTTTCTTCATAATATCCTTCAAATAAGAATTTGACTCGCCACAAGATTTAGTATTCGAACAACCACTAGACACTGAACTACTCTGATGATCAGAAGTAATTGATAAACTATTATCAAAATTGAACTCCAGTGCACAAATGGTTGACTTAACAGTAAAAACAAAATAAGAACATTTCTTGTATATTTGAAAGCATAGAATGGTATGCAAATCCGAATCAGTATCAACTGTGATAACCTTATTTTCCAAACTATAGGATATACCAATAGAATAAGGGGTAAGATGCGGCCAATGTTCACAAATACTATTTTTAACACCAATCAAAGAACAAGTCATATCAAGTCGAACAGAGTAGCTGTTTTCATCAAGTAAAAACAGTACAAGAATACTATCATCAACATTCCTGCCAAAGAAAAAAAGAGTGAACTAAAAAGTTAAAAGGTAAGTAAAATGTAAAAGAATACCAACGTACAGTTAAATATATATTGTGGTAGGATTAAAATACATTATGCACGAGACAACAACAGAAGAAAACGGTAAAATTAATATAAAATATTTTTATAACACCAAACAGTTTGAAAATGCTAACTGGACATAGCATAAAGCATAATAAAATCATACCTGATTTCGCCTCCCAATCTTGTATCC
Source organism: Allium cepa (assembly GCA_030765085.1). Lineage (NCBI taxonomy): Eukaryota > Viridiplantae > Streptophyta > Magnoliopsida > Asparagales > Amaryllidaceae > Allium > Allium cepa. The sequence goes on from CM060937.1 coordinate 44,303,558, forward strand.
AAATCAGACATATTACATCCAAACAGTCTAAGAATTTCTAAACGGTAGTAAAATAGTCAGAAAATAAAACAAAAGTAGCCAGATCAAGCAAAAAATTCAAAATCGACGTCAAAAAATTAGGTTAAACTTACGTATGTTATCATACAGCAAGAACGCGCGTACAAAAAAAGATCAGAAATCCAAATCGGTACTCATTATGCAATGACATCTCAGAATTAAAATTTGCAAGATGATTTGAAAGAGAAAGAAACGAGGGAAAAGAAGAAGAAAGTAAAGAGAAATAAGTAATGGTTGCGTGACGAATAAAATAATCATGTTTGGACTTCATCCCAAAAAATAGAACGCGCGTTTTTAGCCCAAAAAAAGCGAATTGTTTGTCCTACAACCTATTTTCCACTTGTTTAAATTGATATTTAAAAATAGTCTTCCGAGACATAGTCTCGGAATTTGAAGAAACCAGTTCCATTGGATCCGTAATATTGTATTATTATTGAATTTCAATTTTCGTAGCATTCGAAGTTGTCGTGCGACCGTATGATAGGCAAATGCGCTAAAATCTATATCAAAAATTTAATAAATTAACTGGGTCTAAAAAAGCTATCTTCTCCATACGATCGAATTTGGACTCGAAACCTTTTCCAGTGCGTTCGAAATAGGGGTACAACCTTATAAACGCTGAGTGGCATGCTTCAATAGGAGTTTAAAATTTTGAGCTGCATTACCCAGACGATTTGAATTTGAATTTTGAATATAAATAATACAATAAAAATATTGTAGCTTTTTGATTCAACACATATTTACCTTTTAAATACGTGTCCTTCATCATGAAACACTTGTCCTTCAATTGTTAACACGCGTCATTTCTAAAAAATGAAACAAAACAAATGAAATGAAGCCTTCTTCTCGTTGGGAAATCATTCGAGAGGAAAAAAAGGGTATTGCCGCTACCTCGTTCTTTTTTATAATGCAGCCAATCCTCGGTTTTATAAAAAATAAATAAGAGAGCAACGAAATCGATTCGATTTCGAATCCAATCGTGAAGCCGAGCCGTGCTTGAAGAAATGGGGGAAGGCGCATCGGCATGGGTCGGCATCTAGGGTTTTGTGAAGTCAGGCAAATCTTTCATGGTGATGTGACGTTTTCTTCGGGGCCGATGAGGCTCATGCGACGATTGCTATGATTGTGGGCTAAGGTTTCAATCGAGCACGTCATTTGTTTGGGCATAGTCGCGATTCGTGTTCGATGTAAGGTCATGGCAGTAATGGAGTTCGAAGGGTTCGCCGACGTCGCAGTTAGGTCAGTAGGGCACTTTCGTGTGTGCTGGTGGTTAGGGTTTCGGGTTCAAGCATTGGGGCATCGGCGACAATCACGAGGGTGGGCCAGAAGTTTGACTGGCTTGGTGTTTGCGAATTGGCAGCAAGGTATATTTCGATTTAAATATTATAACATATACGAATATATAGAAAGAAAAAATATATATAGTGAAATATATATATATATATATATATGCAAATTTTCGGTGAATAACAGAAAGAATTTAAAAGCAGAAAATAAGAAAATCATTTACAGTAAGGTATATGGCAATTTTATTTTCTATACATAGGTTAAAAGGAAATTGTATTTTTATTAGACTTTATAAATATATATATGTATATGTATATGTATACAATATTTAAAACAGAAAATATATATACATTAGATTTTGGAATAATTAAAGCTAATGTAAAATTGGATTGTTAAACCTATATAGATTATTTTTATATGCAGTCTAAAAATGAAGAAAAATAAAATACAATTTATTAGGTTATGACAAAAATAATATATTCAGGTGATTGATTTATTTAATAAACATATTTAATTGTTTTAGTTACTAAAAAATTAATTTATAAAAGGTAAATTAGTTTAAACTAAAATTATTAGTTTAAAAATAAAATCATTGGTTAATTAAACTTATTAAATAGGAAAATTAATTTCTTTGATTATTTCGAATATTAATAAATTTTATAAATGTTTATAAAAGGTTTAAAAATCGTGAAAACAAGCTGGAAGGGAAATGGATTGCAAACAATAAAAGCAAAGGTCAGATCTTCTCACTCAATCGAATTATCGAGTTTGATTTAAATAAGTGGAATTTAAATTATTGTTTGATTGTTTGGATGTGATATTATATATATATATATATATTGGAGTGACTGATTTCCCACATTATATAACGGATGAGAACCTATGTGCCCCGCATAATAGCGGATGACCCTTTTACTGCGATATCCTACCTTAAAGCGAGATTGGTATTTAAATTGTTATGCTAACATCTGTGGATGCAAGGAAACGGGTTGGAGGGATCCAACTGGATTCCTCAAAACGTTGAATTTATTTTTGTATTCAGCGATATGATGTATGTGATAGTGTGTGATAATTATATTGATTTATGTGGGAAATTGAAATTCATTGAAGGCTATGGTTTGGCCAAACATATTCTGGTATTTTAAAATACCAGAAATATATAATTTGATTTTTGGAAATTAAAGCAGTAAATTTTATGTAAATTAATTTTAGAGAATTGGATAAATTAAAAGAAGGAATTTGGAAAAGGATATAGTTTGATTTTTGAAATCATATCGAATAAATTCCAAGCATGGGGAAAATATTTTAATAAATGGAAATGAATGAATTTTGAGTAGTATCGTTTAAAAGTTGAAGAATTTATTTAAAATTCGGATTTTAAATGGTTTGGGAGAAATAAAGGAGTTTATTTTAAAAGGTAGTAAATTTTGAGAATCGATTTGAAAATCGATTTAGTGTTTGAAACTGTGTTTTGAAAGACAGATGGGACTATGGAATTTATAATCTGGGTTTCATAAAGGGAAATAATATATCAATGGATATTTGGAAATATAAAGTCACGGTGAGAATTTATAATAGAATGGGTGATTTGTCTTAAAAAATAAATAGTAGTTCATTTTTAAAGGTGTGAAAGGAAAGTGTTTTTCCCTGATGGGCCAAGTACGATTTCAAGCAGATTTTTTTTAGTAAAAATTAAAAGTTAAAACTTTTAAAGTTGTTTTAAAGGATGTTTCTTTGAGAAATTACCTATTAAGTTCTTTAAAATTTTAAAGGTAAATATTTTATTGGATTAGCTATATTAGTAATTGTTTTAAAAAAGCTAATTGGTATTATGATTTAAAAAGATAATTATTAATATTTTTATTTTGTAAAGTAGTTTCATTTTAAATATAGTTGGCTAAAAGCTTTATTTCGAAAACTTGTATAGAATTCAATAGCTTTTATTTTTAAATTTGTTTGGCTTAAGTTCCCATGAAAAATTGTTATAAAATTTTATAACTGATATTTTAAATAAAATGTTCAAAATAGTTTTAATTTTTTGTATTTCCAAGTTTATATATTTGGATAAGTGATTTAAATTATTTAAACCTAAAGTATTAGGTCTTGGCATATTTTCAGTGGAAATAAACAATGTTTGAAAATTTATTCCGCGAGAGGAAAGTAATTTGAAAATTGTTTTTCAAAGGGTTAAAGTGTGAAAATATATCTTGCAAAGATTTTGAAAGTAAATAATTTGAAAATTTTATTTAAACTTGATGGTTGTTATGAATGTTGTTTGATAGTTAAATAACCGACTATCAATATAAACAATTTAGGAAATTATTAAGGCTTGATGGTTGTTGTGAATGTTGTTTGATAGTTAAATAACCGACTATCAATATTGGCCTTTAAGACGGCATTTCAATTTGTTTTTAATTAGCGCTCATTTTCGATTAAGCCAGGGAAGGACATTAAGTCATAAAACCCATTCCGAATAATGATACGACAAAATGGTATTGCATTTGAAGACGGTGGTTGAAGGTCAGGTATTTTCGAAAACGAAAGGATTATCTATCAATTATCTCTGCACTGAGTTGCTCCGGTATATAAATTCCCAATGTGATGGGGATTCCGGACATGATTAGGGGATATCCGAATTTGCCAGGACTTCTTTCCTTAATTGGACGAAGTGCCTTTGGTTCCATTTAGACCCAGGATGGACTTGTATGGATGTATGTCTGACATTACACTTTGAGATATAAAGTTGGTTTCTATCAAATACAATTCTGTTGGTGGCGGAGAATTTAAATAGCTTAACACCCTTCTCTAAGACGTACGAGCTCAGAGGTTATGTAGTTGATGGTTACTAGTGATGTACTCCCAATTTGGTAAAGTGACATGCTAAATGTTGATCAATGGTTGATCGAAGCATGGCTTTTGTGAAAAGCGTAGCTTTATGGGACGAGACTTCGTCGGACCTCACATCCCGAAAATGGTCGAAATAGGAAAGGATGCAGCAAGGTTATAGGGGTCCTGCCCCTTAGGGTATGTGCATTTCCTTCTGGATAAAAAGTGGTATCTGGTATGGAGCCTAGATATTTAACTTATGTTGATAAAAAGTGGCAAACTGGTATGGACCCCAAATTATTTTACTTATTTCGTTGTTGGTTCTTGAGGCGCCTCGGTAAAGGTCGGTTATAACCGGGGGATGGCATAATCATGACAGTTAGTTACCTAGTTACAGAGGTAACCCGGCCTTGTGTTGGCAGAGATCCGGTTAGCTTCTTAGGGCGTCCCTCCAGAGGCGTACCCATTCGGAAAGAAAGTTCCTTAGCCTCGACCATTTGTTGGAAATCCAATCACCCAATACCTGTATGGTTTTTAGTTGTATAACCTGTCATTCTTAAATGGTAGCTATAGTAGGTATAATATAATGGTACCTATGCTAGCTACGATTAAAATTATACTTTCGAAATGTTTTTCCACACTATGCACTAATAATAATATCAAAAGGATTTTCACGTATCAAGCATGTTTGACTGCTATAAGGAGAAATCTCCCCCAAGTGTGCGATTGCATTATGTGTGTGGCGGGAGGCCTTATAACAGTTTCATTTTTCAAAAGCATGAACGGATTTCTTTTCCTTTTCTTTTGTGCAAATAAGTGTTTTTAGATCCCACACTCGTCTCATGACTGACTCGAAGTTTATAGTTCCCTTTATAAACTCTAGGAGACAAGCTGGATGGCGAGACGTGTCACTTATATTTTGTATTATCCGCTGCATATGGGTTATTGCAAAATTCAATTTTCATATGGGTAGGTTATCAAAACTGCCTTATGTTGTGTTGATGTTGTATTCTGATGATGTAATGTATAAATAGATATTGTTCTTTTGTTTTTAAAGATTAATCATTTATCTATTATATATTGTTCCATTGTGATTGTGGGATTCTGATATTGTTTCTATTTCTTCTTCTTTAACCCTAATGGTTCGATATTCCAGCATTCAATTGTTCGGCATTTGATACAGTGGGCGTATTGATGTCGACTTTCGGGCGTCGAAAAATCGGGTTGTTACAATTATACTAGTAAATAAGAGTGGAGTAAGTTTTTAATTTAATGTTTTATAAAGATGTGTTTTTATAAAACGTTTATAAACTTAAATGGAAATTTATGAAATGATTCATAAATTATTTTAGTGTTGAATGAAACACTAAAAATAAAAATGAAAGTGACTTAGAAAGAAATTTTTGAAGTTAAGCAACTAATAAGTATATATGTTATGTTTATGGCTTAGAAAAGTTTAGGGAACGACTTTCAATTTTGCTTCGAGATAGTTTATAGAATCTTCTAAGCAATAACCAAATGTTGAGGAGCAAAATGGTACACTTAGGAAATTATCTATATCCCTGGACGATTAAGGAAGTGGTGAGCCTAAAATAATTCTAAATCTTGTTTGATTGGCCATTTAACATTTTAAATAATGTTTAGTGTTAGGTTATTCCTTTATTGGATTTGATTGGTATTATATACTATGGTTTATAAAGCATGAATTTATAAAAAAAGGATTTTTGAGTTCTTGTTTATTAGGACTTAAATCCTGATACTTTTGAAAAATTGATTTCGAAAGAATTTGTGAAAAGAAATGATAATATTATTATTTTCAAACTTTGGTGAAGTATTATTATTTCAGGATATTTGAAAAGAGTTTTTGTGAAATGATTGTTCATATGTTTTATTATGACTTTTTTCGATTTGGAAGACTCGCTAGATATTATTTTTTTTACTATATTTATTTATTTTAGGAGGAACTGGAATACCACTAGATGCTCTATATTGTTTTGATTCTAGAGTTATACCATGCTTCGGTAGGAGGAGCCCCCTCCTTGTCATGATTGATTTTGTTTTTGATATATTTCCCATTGGAGGAATCTAAAATTATACTATGAGTATAAAAACCCATGCATCTAGTTCTAAATTTATCTATTGAAAAGATTGGATGAATACTATTTTATTACAGAGTATTCTTTGTACCTATGTTGTAGTTTAATATGGATTTTTCCTATAAAAATTATAACTGATTAGATATATTGAAATCTAGTTAAGCAATTTGATTTTTACGTTCGGGTATTACATTTTCCGCTCCATGATAATTAAGGATAAAATTCTTTTATTGAGGCAACTATAACATCCCGAAAAGATGTGAACACTTTATATTTAGGTACAGAGATTATTTAAATAATTTAATGAGTTTAATATTAATTAAATGGATTTCATAAAATTATCAAACTGATTTTAATTAATCAATAATAATGGAAAAGTCATTTTGTAAATTTTTTTACATAATTAAATAGCTCGTTAACAATCAAAAATATGAAAAATCATTTTCAAAATTTTCAACTTTTGTCAAAATTGTAGAATTTTGTCTGACACACACAAAAATATTATGCACACATATTCATGTAACAAATAGAATTAGTTCCAACACTAAACGGTAAATACTGGTTAATAAAGTAAAATTAATTAAGCGATATGACATTTGACATTTATTTAAGTAAGAAGACTTTTGTACATTAACTTAAGTGCTTTTGTGTGTCATCATTATGAAAGTACTTATTATCTAGCATGTAAGGGTACACTTTTAGGAGGGTGAAAAGGTAATTTAGGCTAAGGGTAAAGCAGTCTTTTGGCCACTTAATGGCAAGTTGATAAATTGACACTCTTATTCTCAATTTTCCATCTTTCATTTCTTCCTCTCTTTCACTCACTTTCCTTCCCTCTTTCTTCATCCATTTTCTGAAAGAAATGGCTTCTTTCTTCAACTATTTCTCCCTCTTTTCTCCTTAAAACTTTGCTATATGCTTGAAATAATATTGCAAATATCTCCACCATTCCAAAGTTGCATGTTCCCAAATACCCCATTTTAGCTAGGGCCGTGAACAAAGGGGAGTTCCCGAGCTTTGGTCGAGCTTAAAGCAGGAAAGGAGGTTGCTTTGGGTTGTTGTTTGATCAAGGGAGAAGTTTGTGCATCTTGTTTGAAGTTTAGCTTTGGAAAACATGAGTTAATCTCATTTTAAAGTGGTTTTAAAATTTACAAAATATTGTTACATATAAATTGTTCCTCATATCGTTTAAACTTATGCATATTTCTTGTTTGGATTTAATTCGTGCTTGGAAGTGGCTAGCATAAATAACTATTGTTTTGCAGAGGATAAAAAGAGGAAGTCGAAGTGTCTTCATAGGGAGGAGGCCGCTACATAACATTTCGAAATACATATACACATTTGAAAACTACAGAGGACTTTCGTAGAGAGACCTTAAGAGATTTCTCACCAATATTAATTTGATTTTTATTTATGTAATTTATATTGAAGTTTGTTTGAAATATATGCACGAGTTATTGGTTGTCTACGAAAGTGTCGTTATAGCGACTATCACTATGCTAAAACTTATGGAATCTTCTTTTTCAATCTTTTATTTATTGCTCTTGTGCTTGTATTTGCATCAGTAAATATTTGGTTGTGCTTTTGCATTTTTAAATGCTGTTTGATCAAAGTCTTGATGGCTTGGAAAAGGTTAGAACAGTTAGCTCCAAAGTGTTTAAAAGTTAAAAAAGTTTTGGTCGCGAATTGCATTTCGAAAGTCAAGTTTTTATGAACTTTCAAATGGGTTTTTTTGACTTCAAAATTATATAATTTTTTGGGAATGCATACTAGACTCATAATATATGGTTCTAAAAATAAAATACAGCATTCCTACCTTGTAAATATGTGGAGAAATTTCCACTTTAAAAAGAACCGTTTAAAGGAATTTTCCATACTCTTTTTAGCGACCTTTTGCACCGTTATTTCCTATTTTTATAAAATGGTTTTAAACTTGATTTTTCTTCCTCAATCTTTTTAGTGAACTTTTATAATAGGTATTAAGTGTTTTAAAAGTGGTTTGGAATTTATATATATTTTAAATGATTTAACATAAATTATTGAAGAATAAGTTTTCATTTTGAAAATAACGAAAGGAAATGGTTTTGAGTTTTAATATATCTTGAACATGAAATTTTTTCAAATTAATATTTGAAATGAATGTTTTAAACTATATTTCAAGTATGTTTGAGTTTATTGAAAGTAAAAGGGAAGCGTGGGTTTTAATGCTTTTTTTATAATAATTTTTTTTCGAAAATTGAAAAAGAATTCATGGATTATAACACTTTTGTTATAATTAATGATCTTGTAAATTTATTAAGAAAACTTGTTACTTGACTTAATAAGCATTGATATTCTTAAATCTTTGGAGGAGTTTCATTTCAAATATAATAATAATTTGATTCATCTGTATTAAGTTGATTTATAAATAATATTTTATAAATGAAAAGGTCATTAAATAGAATGTTTTAAAGATAAAGCTAAGTGTAATTGATTTCGGGTATATAGTAAACAATGTTTTAATGACAATTGTTTTGAACCTTCATTTTAATACACTTAGAAATATAATTAAAATTTTAAAGTAATATTTTAAAGAGTGTTTTTAAAGTGTTTTATGAATATTTGTGATGTAAAAATCAAGTATAAGTGTAAGTTAAATGTTTAAAAGCTTAAAAGTTTGATTTTGTTCGTGGAAATGATTTAGCCTTATCCTTTGTACTAAACATCAAAAAAGTAGATTTGTTGCTATCTTTAGATATAAAAACAGGGGTGTTTATGCAAGGCCAAGTGCGGCCAATGCCTTGACTTACCTGGCTTTGTTTTTAAGTGAGAGATAGTACGAGTTGGAAATCAAAATTGGGCAATAAGGGTGAGAAATTCAATTTCCATAAGCGATGTCACTTATATAGAAAGGGTTTATGAATATACTTAGCACTAAACATCAAAGGAGGGAAATTCATATCTATCTTAAGAGTTAAGAATGTACATCGAGGTAAGGTCCAAGCGGTAATAATGCCCCTAACTTGTCCGGCTTCATTGTTAACCGAGGGATAGTACAAGTTTGAAATCGATAAGTGGTGGTGTGTATATGGGATTTAATTTCCGTATACGATCATTTTATTATTTTTGTTACTTGATTTATTGACTACCAATTCCGCTATCCTTCATGGTGTTTCATCATTGAGGAAATCTTGATATTCTTAAAGTTAAGAATGTATGTCAAGTCAAGGTAGGAGGCAACACTACAAAAATTTGTCCGGCTTTATTGTTTTCCCTAAGGGAGTACTAGTTTAAGATAGACGATTCGTGATATGTATATGAGATTTAATTTCCATATACGAGCATTCTTGTTATCTCAAATAGTTGATTCATTAACCATCGATTTTGATATCCTTCTTGTGCTTGGTTAATCTAAGAAGATTTGGAGCTCGTTTCTAGCATTGGCATCCAATGCTAGAGATAACTAAAACCAAAGAGCGAGTGGGAACAAGCTATGTAGGTCGCACCCATTAGGTATGTTTGCATCTATCTAGAGAGGTTTCAGTTACATGCATGCAATGATGTGAAATATTCAAATTCTTGTGTTTGGCAAGGGTCTAGCTTGGAAGTTTTCGATAACGACGCATGTGCTCTCAAGTATATTTTATCTAAGGGTATACTTTCAATGTAGATGGGTGCAAACTCCTAGTCACATAGGATAAATTCATTTTCCTTGTTTTGACTTGGACCTTAGAGTTGATCCATTCTTAATTTCATTGAAAAGTGCCTTGCGTGCTTCTTTCTGTTCAATTATTTGTGTCCATTCTTTAAGTTTGATTTTGATCTTGTTTGTGTCCATCCCTTTTAATTTGGATTTTGATCTTGTTTGCGTCCATTCTCTCTAGTTTGGATTTTGTTTTAATTTGTTTCCATTCTTTCGAATATGGATGTTGTTCTTATGAGGTAAATCCAATCTATGTTTGGCGGTGTGGTCTCATAGATTTTTATATGTTCATCATATTTCTTGAGTTCTCTTATGCTAGTTTTCCAAACTGATCCGGATATTATTTTATTATAATGCTAGGATCGGATATGAATATTTTTCTAGGTTGTTATTGGTGAGACATGGAACTTATGGAGCAAAGTTGGATGTACGCCTGCTGTAGTATTTTTATTTTCCACTGTACTATTATTATGTACACTCATCAGCAATTGTAAGGTCGGGAAATTACAACTGTCTAGGCCGATGAGATTTGATTTTAACTCTGATATACCATGTATCTTAAATTGACATCTTTTATTGTCTTTGTTATAGCATATGTTATCGTTTCTACAGTGATATTTTGTTTTTTATTCTTTTCTTTTTAGTTTACGATAATAATTTGTTTTTTCGGTACTTGGATGCTCGCATGTAATTACTGTGGTTGTATTAATGCGATTTTCGAGGGTCGAAAAGAGGGGTCATTACGATCTCCTCCTCCTGACACTGCAACGCATCCTTCTAAAGTTTACTGGAAGCTAACCTCCTTTTCTAAGCATTAGCATATCCCAAATTTTCAGAAAAATGCTCATTCACTTTCAACCAGTTCAACATTTCTTAGGAAAACTCCAAACCGATGAACTCCTTTCCTCTATAACTCTTGAAATTTTTGTTCATCTTGTAAAACTCTTCTTTCCTCACTACCTCATGTCTCAGCTCAACAATTCCAGTTGGTTGTTGCCTTATCATCTCCATCATAAACTAGCAGAATTATCACTCCTTCGACGAGGGCAGGCGCCCGAGTTCCGGTTTCATTATGAACTTCAGTATCTGTCTCCACCCCTTGGTCAATGGCTTGCATACTGTTAGTTCCCCTACTAGGATTCCCTCCCGCACTTCCTATAGCAAATGTAATTTACAAAGATCCATTCTTGCCTTCTGCACAAGCAACGGTTCATGAGAAACGGAAGTAAAGAGAGTGAGATCAATCGTATAGGGGTAGAAATATGCACCTATATATCCATATCGAAACACTAGTACGTTATACACACACACCCCCCCCTCCCGTATATCCTTTCACAATGTGCTCATTTTCTAGTTATCTAACTTGTACTTAGCTCTATTTCACTTAATGTTCCCTAACCTAAGCTCTGATACCAAGTTGTAACACACTTCACTTCGAGACATGAAAATGAATGTCGATGATGATGTAGTCATTAACGGAATTTTTTTCAAGCGATAAAGTGAGAACAGTAATTTTTCGTAATATTAAATAAATATAGCAGCTAAATATCTTTTTCATTAAATCAAATTATATCACTTAACCCAAATTGTTTCCACGCAATGGTAAATACAATAGAAAATAAAGTAGTGTGTATCCGACATTTGAAGATGCCAACACCACGTATAAATAGTTATAAATCCTAGTTTTACACACTGGAAATCAAAAATATCTTTGTTCAAATATCAAGCCTCCTACTTCATCCTTGAAATTTTTATTTGCCCTTCCAAAATAGATATTTTTCTGAACCATAAACTCAGCCTACTCGAATGAGTACCCGTTAATTTATGGGAAATAATAAAAATACGAGTTAGAGATAAGCCTAGTATGAGTAAAGATTTTCCCATAAGCATCCATAGTGAGACCAAGTCGCTAACAGAGATTGGGTTTCCCCACACTTTATTATCATCAGTATACATCAAAATATACAAAAGCAAATCATCCAAGAAATTAGCCATGTACATGCAGTCAGTCAAGAAGTGTACCCTACACTTATCATTCAGTTAAACCAAGTCATACAATTAGTCATCATGCATTCGTCCATCAACTAATCCTTAGTTTTATACTTTTCACGTTAAGTTATCATTAACTTGTTTTACTTATTACCTCCCTAGGCATGTCCATCACTAATTATCTTTTGCTCAACGTCACCTGGTGAAAATGCCGACACAATATCCCAAGGGAGTCACCCTGACTAGAGTCCTCAGACTCTACTAAGAAGCTGAATGTAAGCACCTTGAATACGTTTTAGCAAGCACCTTACTAAGCGCCAATAGCACCTCTTAGTCCCTGAACTGCTATTGTTCACGTTGCCGATTTATTTTAGTTAACATCACTTTAATATTTTAGGACCCTACCATAGCTCCTAGCCATAACTTACTTTTGAGTTTTAAATATTCTTAAGTTGAACTCTATCATGGCAATCTATCATATGCCGTTGGATTTTAGACTGGTAGTCAAGGCACCCTGCCATCCAATAACTCTTTGAGTCAGCATATTTTTATTATCATGCATGAACACTTTTCTATCAGTCATTAATTGTGTACCCTATACATTTTTCTGATAATATATTTATATCTTTGATTTAAATGATACCCTATCATTTGTTAGCTTCTCTAAGCTTTATTCATTTCAAAATGAGTTAACACGTTTTCAACGTATATAATTCTTTAGTTATTTCGTCCCTATGAAATAGTTCGTTAACACTTTCGTGAATTGTTATTAGCGATCACAAACTAGATATCCCAAAGCTTCCGTATGTTAACTCTCCCTAAGCCGTCGCATATTAACATTTCTTAGCCATCATGTATTATCCACTCTAGAGCTTTCATAGATAGATAGCTTCCCAAGCTACCTCAATTGGAACTTCAACTAATTATCGTAGGTTGATTCTTTTATAGCCATCACAGATGATCTTCCTTATAACCATCATATGTAATCTCTTCGTTGGCTGTCGTGTGTTATATATTTCCTAGTCGTCACGTACTATTTTTCCCATAGTTATTGTAGGTTATCCCATCTGAAGCCATCGTGTGTGGTTTCATCTTAAGCCATCGCGTATAGTTTCTTCCTATCTTTCGTGGATAATCTCTTTAGTGGTCGTCGCGTACAATCTTTTGTAAAGCTATCATATACAGATTGTTCTCCCCAAGCCATTGCATATTATAATCGTACAAGCCATCATGTTTACCGTAGAGCATATTTAGGTAGATAATAGGCTTTCGTTGCTTTTAAATGGTAGTTCGGTAATTAACTTGAAAATTGTATAGTTATCTTATTAAGGAGTTACTTTTCACCAAATGACATTTGATGTCGAATTCCTATTGGTTGATTCCTTACTTACAGTTTTCTTTTTAGAATTTTGTTATTATATTTCGAATTAATTAGTTATTAACTAGTTAAATTTTTTTTTCACTAATTAATTCATATTAAATCGAAAATTGATTGAAAAAATAACCAAAAATCCCATTTACCATATTTTACCACATATCAAAATTTAAGGTCAATATAATAATAATAATAATTAATTTCTCAAAATTAACCATTTCCTCAACATGAAAAATTCATAACGTTTCAAAATTAATTCCAAAAATTGTAAAATTAAGATTTTATCTCTAATTCACCATTATAAACATCGTATTAAATTTCAAGGCATTTCAAGTTTATTTAATCATGTTTTAACTTAAAAAATGAACAATTTACTTCATTTAAATTTATAACACAACCAAATAATGTTTAATCATTCAAACACGTTTAATATCACCAAAATCATTTATAAATAATCAAAATCTGAACCCAAAAGGGTAGGATGGGTTTTAGGGAAAGTTTTTACAACCTTTGATCCTAGAGAACTTTGATTAATCCTTTTTCTTACTAGAGTTAATAATTTGAATCCTTCTAGCTTTGATTTTCTTCTAAGTTAATGACCAGGATTTAGGATTTTTTTTGAGTGAGTGAAATGAGAGGATAAGGCTAAGGTAAGTGGGTTAGAAGAATTCGGGATGAAATAATATACAGTATTAAATGCTATGTATTAATTTTAGTGGGAAGTTTCTTTTCACTTTTTCATGGGTGTGGAAAATCCACGCCTCCCTTTTTTTCTTCACTTCTCGTATTTTCCTCCCTTGTTTTCTTCACTTTCTCTTGGACAAATAATATATCTTTGTGATACACCCCAATCTCAAAAGGTGAATTCTATTTAAACACAAAAATATGTTGAGTTTCCTTCCTTAATATGAAAAAAACATACCTCTATTTTACTGTATCTCCCACCCCTTGATTCCAGTCTTGCCCCTGCCCCTTTTTAACTACCCTAATTTACATATTCATGTAGAAAAACATATCACCTAGTTCAATTAGTTTATTTACTCCAAGTTCGATTTAAACTTCACGCAGCAAAATCCCTAGTTCAATCTAAACGTGCCTAATTTGATTTGCACTAAAACAGTATATCATCATGAGCAGCGAGCAGGAAGGAAGAGGAGGAGCGGTAAAACCCTAAATTTGATTTACTCCAAGTCGTATTTTTTTCATTCTAATTATGTACCATGCAGTAGATCGGTGTGGTAAAATTACAAATAACAAAGTAAATCTGCGGGATTTGTAATTTTACCCCGTTGATCTACTGCATGGTAAAATAAACAACCATGCAGAGTACCTACGTGATTGAATGGGAAGACCGCGTAAGACTCCTACGTGATTGATAATAAAAACCACTAAGACTGCTTGCGTGTTTTTGCTATCTACCATGCATGAGTCTTGCGTGTCTAGTAAAGGTTTTTTTTTCATTTGCCTCTGCCTATTTTTTAAATTTTCCCCTGCCTATTTTTTGAACCTACAGCATAGATGAATCGAACACGGCTAACAGCTTCGAAAAAATGTAGAAGAGAAGAAGCAAGATTATTTAAGCAAAAAAAGAAGACAACGACCGAATGGTCAAAGGAGAATAAAATGAAGAAGAGACTTATAGACATGTTGGTGAGGATCACGGTGATGGTGAGTTGACGGTGATGGGAGTAGTCATGGTGTGGGCAATGACGATGGTAGTAGTCACGGTGAGAGTGACGAGGATAGTGTGCGTAGCGGTGATTTAAGTGATGAGGAAGAGGACAAAGAAATGAAGACCGACGAGTAGAAAAGCGAAGATTGTGTCGTAACATATGAAGAATAAGAAGTAGATGAAGAAGAAGCAATGGAAAAGAGAGGTCCAAAGTATAATGATATGATCGTAGACTTCGAAACTCATGTTGTATATATTATATGGAAGGGCGACGTATAATACACTTAACTAGTTGACAATTTTAATTTTTCATTGCATAATAAAATTAAAATATGTTTATTTTATTAGGAATGGGCACCTCTTACAATTATTAACCATGCGTATAAGATTGCTTAGTGGAATATTCCAGAAAATGCCACTGTTTTCAGAAATATAATCGAATTGTCTGGACTTTTCTCGATTGTTCACACTTGTTATAAGAATGTGAAAAATCTTATATTTTCTCATGTGGATCATTGGTATCCTGAGACTAATACTTTTCATAATGCATTTTGTGAGATAACCATCACACTAGATGATGTAGCTTCTTTGTTACATTATCACAGTAGAAGGCAAGCTTATACAAAGTCTTACATACGATGGAACAAGTAGTCAGGGTTGTTTCCAAATTTCTATGCATTAGTACAAAAGAAGCTAGGATGGAAATGAATGATAGAGTAGGGTACAAAATGAGTTTATCTATGTTGTTTGAAAGATTCAGAGATGTTAGTAATGAATATATCAGGAGAGCGATTAGACGTGTTGTCCATGCTTACCTTTTGCTCTTGCTTAGTAAAATGTTATTTGCTAATTGTAAAGGAATGTGATGCCTCTGAATCAAATGTGGTACAAATTTGTAACAACCCGCAAATCCGTACCCCTTGAATTAACACTATTCTACCTCTATTAACTCAAGTGGCACAGAGTTACGAACCATTAGGGTTAAAGAAGGAGAGATAGAAGAAGAAGAAGAAACTAAACAATATCAGAATCTCACAGTCGCAGCGGAATAAAATATAATAGTAAATATATAACTTTACACAAAATGAAATCTATAACTATTTTATACATCATATCATCAGAGTGTCTCATACATCAACAATTACCAATTAGACATACCATACAATCACAGCAGCGGAATATATATATAGGTACAGATAATACGTCTCGAACTCCAGCTCCTCTCCGACCCCATAGCATCTGTCCTGAACAAATAATACTCGGTCTGACCCGAGCATTATAATAAAATAACACCCGAGTCAGTCTGGAATACCAGCTGATAATAATGCATCCAAATTGATTATTATAGTTCAAAAATCCTTTGAAAACAAAAGCATCTCGTAAGACCATGCCACAAATAAACATGTCGGGTTTTTACCTTACGATAGCTAAAATACTTTTTATAGAAATCCTCTGATATTATAATAGTGTCTATATACAAATACTTATAAAATAGCCGAAATTGTTACATCTATTAAATTCCAGCTACTAGCCACAAAAGTGGGTAATACAAACAAAACTCGTACAAGGCTCGTAGGGAGAATGGATTTCCAACAATGACTAGGCACTGGGGTACCACCTGTCACAGTATGGGGCCTAGATCACCGTACCGAGGACCACTCCCGATCCCCTGCAACACAAGGCCGGACCCATCCCTTACTGGACAGTTCCGAATAAGATCAACCCACGGTTGGGATCAGCAACCGCACCACTAAGACGAAATAAAAAGGGACATCTAGACAGGGATGACCTTACTCTCCAGTGGGGGCTACCCACGAAGCCTTGTTGCATATCCCCTGATTTTTAGTCATTCCCATTTGATGAGGCTTGAGGCTAAGCGTTACCTTTTAGAACGTTTCACTTAGAATGCCCATCGCCCACCTGACGATGTTTCGAAAGCATTCCCCCATACAAGTCCGTCCCGGGTTCGAACGGAACCGAAGGCACTACTCCTACTACATCCATTTTGGAAATATCCTCAGGATTAGTAGCGACTAGCCCTTGTACTTCACTGCTCCATCTTCGACTCCGAACACGTTTTTCCGCGAAATGTACAAACCGAATCGAAGTGGTTTTCGAGAAATCAATCTCGATCTCGGTCTCTTCGAAACGATCAACGCATTTGTCCAATATTGATAGTCGGTGATTTAACTATCAATTTATATTCATACGCATCCATCACACAATAAATAATCTCACATTATTTATTTTTCCTCAAATATCTTTAAAAGATATGATTCCAAAGTTTCAAAACTCGATTGAACACAATTTCCCAAAATTCTCCTTTACAAGGTAAATCCTTTACCCTTATTTCCCATTGGAAATAACCCAGCTCAAAACATTTAGATTTTTAAAGAGTTAAAATACTTTATAGCAAAATATACTTATAAATATCTAAATGTACTTCTAGTTATTTACTCAAAAATACAATTTTCAAAATATTTAAAATGACACTATTTATTTAGATATAAAGTTGATTTTCAATAAAGGTTAAAATAAACCAAATTTAAAAGTAGAGTTTAAAAGATAATATTAGCCTTTACCAATAACTTAAACAAATAAGTTTAAACCCATTTTTTATCAATTTCTTCTTTAAAATAACAATTTCTTAAAAATACTCTTTAAACAAATTTAAGCTTTAACTTTATTTAAATAAAATCTTTTAAAACACTAACTTGGTTTTCCTAGGGAAACACTTTCCCATTCGAACATCCCAAAGAATCCGTCTCACAAATCCAGCCGATTTATTTCAATTCAATTTATTTTTATAACATAAATCCCCAATCTCATGCTTAACTATAACTTCCTCCGAAGTTCTAACACAGTTTCCCATTCCCGGAAATTCATTTTACAATATAGGTTTAAAACATTTTTAAATGAAACATTTTGGAGAATTCTTCAATGAAAAACCATATTTACAATTTACTTAAATAAAATCCCAATGGAGAAAACGGCATTTCAAAATATTTTATTTACATTTAAAACTGTAAACTTTATATTTGGAAACTTCGTTGCAACATATTTTAATTTCCCGGAACATCATCAAATAACCCCATCGTTATCTCAAAATAAATTTATAATTCCCCTAGAATTCATTTCCAGAAATCTATACTTCACATTTATCGATTAATAGATTTTCCACTGTATTTAAATCCAGTTTTACCAATTTACATTTTTTTTATCCAAAGCAGATTCTAATTTTTATATTCCTTTAAATTCTTTATTTATCAATTTCTTGATTTCTTTTTAAAACCCAATTTATTTTATTTATAATTAACATTCTGAGTTTATAGTTTATCCAACAACATCACAATACAATTTAATTCCAAATTTATCAATTACAATATATAAACAGGCATCATTATCAATTACAAAAATAATTACTACATTGTGAGGAATCCAGTTGGATCCCTCCAACCTGTTTTCCCTGCATCACAAATATTGGCACATCACATATAAAAATATCAATCCAAACTGATATCAACAATTATATTCAACCAATCACACGGATATTTAAATATTAACTATTTAAATGAACTAGCATCCAGATGTGAGTGAGAATAACTCACCTTGGGTTTCGACGAGCGTTCGAAATTGAAATTAAACCGAACGACATTCGATTTAACTCAAATTTCTACTTGCCCGGAATGATTCCCGAAATGCACCACTGCGTAGTGCTCGTCGTTGCGATCTCGGCGCCGCAAATTTCGCTGAAATCTGATTACATATGAAATAGATATGAATTTCATAAGTTTCAATTTGAATTTAAACAAATTTCTTTTTAAGTTTAAATTTTACTTTCACCAAACACATCAGGCCGTAGATCAAAATCAAGGCCGAAGCTCATCATCTTCTTCACGCGATACGTCCAAGCACAGGAACCCATCAACGCACAAACTAGGGTTTCGAAACGCGACTCCATCAACGCGCGTGAACTCGATCAGGCTCCGCTACCTCGAAGAGCACGACGCCACGCATCCCCAGCTCGAACACGATGAAGCTCGGCTGCCTCCAGATTTCGCGCCACGTGCACGAAAAACTTACGCACGCGGTTCCTACATCCTTCCTCTGGTCAACGAAACGCAAAATCAACCGATAGATCTATAGATCTGCTTGTGCTCTACGATGTTCACGTTCGGTGTTTTTGCTAAAGGGAAGTGGATAAGGAGAAAAACGTGGGAGAAGAAGGCACCCTACCGGCCATTGAATGAAAACAACGGCGGCTAAGAATATAGGGCTAGGGTTTAAGCAATAAATGGATATATATAATATTATTTAATATTATTTTAATATCTTCTTCGAATTTTAACGACCTATGCAAATGAACTCCGATTCTCACGTACCAACAGGCGTTCCTAGGGTTTTTCCGCGTTTCGGACACAATGGAACAGGTTTCATAAGCTAATTCGGTCATACGTGCGAGTTATGAAAAGAAACGATCAATTTTAATTTAAATCAGTTTAAAACGATTTCTATGCGTTTCGAGCTGCCACGGTCAAACGACAACTTCGATTGCTACGAAAATTGAAATCCGATAATAACTAACTATTACGGATACAATGGAACTAGTTTCGTCGAATTCCGAGACTGTGCCCCGGAAGGCTATTTTAACTCGTTTATTAAATCGAGCGATTTTCAAAATTGTCGAAAACGCTTAAAATTTTACTTTTAAAATTTTGTTAACTTAACAATAAGTCATATAAAATTTATAATCACATTAAAAATCATTCCGGCTCATTCCAGATCAAAATCTGATTAATTGAAATATTTTATCTTAAAATTTTATTATTAAATTAATATAAAATCACAAATAATAACTTATTAACTTTTAAATTCTTCAAAAAAAATCAACAACACTTTTAAAAATCCAAATGGACTAAAAATAAATTTTAAAAACCTTTTTATCACTATTTACATCTAATTTCCCAAATTGTTCAGTCCAATATTTAATTACTATTCAAAATTGAATTAAATTATCATATTTTAAAACCTATAACTTATTTTATAAATTGAACCCAATTCTCTTTGTTCCAAAATTAATTAAAAATCCACAGTGAACATTTAACATGAATTAAATGTTCAAAATTCAATGGCTCAAAAATCCAGGATGTTACATTCCTTCCCCCTTATAAAAATTTTGTCCCCGAAATTTGCTAAGTTAGGACATACTTCTAAACCAACTTACTTACCCAACTTACTTAGTTAAAAACTTATATACACTTCCCAAAATCCTTTAGCCCAAATCCAAACTCATTTGCTTTATTTATTCTAAAGCTTTAATTTTACCATTTGCTTTAAAAATTCAATTTCTTAGCAAATCCAAAATCCCTAAAATTTTCTAACTCCCAAAATTTTCGGAAAATTTTGGCATAGTCTCCCTTGTACGGAGGAGCTTTCGCGATATCGTGATACAAACAAATATATATACATCGACCCACACGGTCGGAAACCAAAATATATCACAATATATATATCATTTCCCAATTATATTTGCGTAGGCGTACCTTTTTAGTAAATTTTTAAAGCAAGCGGCTAATATATAATGCATATACGCGCTCCAACTCTATCGATCGCCTCCCATACCTGTACTTACTCAACAAACTTATCAGTTTTCAAAGATATGAACATTTTAACAACATTTCCAATATAAATTTAAGCCAAACATATCCATTTCATAATCCCAAACATCACTTTGCATAATTTCATAAGTAAATCATATCTTAAAACATATACAAAGTTCCTTTTCTAATGCCAAATTCCATTTTATTTCACACAAAGGATTTACATACAAGTTTCACTATTCCAATTTATACTTTACCCTATTTCCGAATTGATTCACCAAGCAAATTTCGTTTCAATTTGTTACATTTGCATTTCTATGATAACTCGGTTACATTTATACACAAATCCACTTACCAAGATTTTAACCCATTCTACTTCATCCAAACTAACTTCATTTTATTTCACTTGAATGATTTACGTTCAAGTTTACTATATACCATTTATATTTATTACAACCAATTCATTTCTATTTCAATATGATTAACACATGTCTTACTTGCATTTCTTTATTTTAACTTACATTCCCAATTTGATTAACAATCAAATTTTATCTTAAACTTGAGACATTTGCATTTCTTTATGATCCTTTTCCATTCATATGCAAAATCACTTAATAACATTTCAATCCATTCCAAATAATTCAAAACCAATTTAGTTGCTGTCTAAACAACTCAATTCTGAATACATGCAAATACTTATGTCATTCAAGCAAAATAACCACCACTTAAGCTTATAACCATTAAAATTAATTCTACTTAGATTTATATTAATTTTATTCAATTTTTCCTAGTTCACAAGCCAAGTATGTTTATTCCAATGCAATTGTTAAATTAAATTTTCCTTACATTTTTATTTCATTAACCAATTCAGGTTTATATTAATTTCATTCCATCTTGGATTATTTACAACCCATACATCCTTAATTTATCACAATAATTAATTAATACCATTTCACTTGCAACTCAATTTTATTATCTAACAAATTTCATTCAAGAGTACTTAATAAAGCTTATTCACAATCATTTTGTTTTTCTCTTTCAAGTTGCTTAAGTTCTTTCACAACATTTTCATTATCTTCTTATATCAATTTATTTTATTTCCATTTGATTCTCATTCCATCAAATTCCAATCCATTTACAAATTCGAATGCCCCTTTGTTTACTTATTCAATCCATTTTAGATTTATTTTATTAACAAAGAGACCATTTAAATTATTTCACTCATTTGAATTTATTTATAAATCAAATCATCATTATTATAATCTAATCCCATTATCCATTCACACTTCCAATATTTATTACCAAATTAAATTCCATTCCAAAACTGGACTTTATTTACTTCCTAAATTTTGGCCAAACTGTCCAAAATTTTATTCATGCCAATACAAATTCCATTTAATTTAGCTTACACAAAATTCATTTCCAAACAATCATTGAATTTAGTGGAGTGAGCATTTACTTCATTCAACATCTTTTCAACTAAATTAAATTTCCATTCAATTCGATTCTTATCCAAATTTATTTCAAGTTTACTTGAAATTTTGCTTAGCCAAATTAAATTCATTCCACTTCTTTACCACTTAAATAAGGATTGAATTTCATTCAATATGCCTATAATGCAACTGAATTTTGTATTTCATTTCACTTCAATTTTATTCCTCCATAAATAAATTCAAAACTTATTTTCTATTGTAAGTTCATTCACATTTTATATTATTCACAACACAACTGAAACTTTGATTTCAATTCAATCCAATAAATTAAATCTGACACAATTCTATTGAATTCCTTTATTTAATTTAAATTTTATTCCAAGACTTATTTTCTAATTTAAGTCCATCCACCTTTATTATCTTACATTGCTTCATCACGTTTTACATTTCATTTAGGATTAAGTTTGAATTTACCATACTATTCAACTACTTCCCATTTGTGATTATAATTCCCTTTTACTTGGGTTTACAATCTGATTTTCTATTCTTAAGTTCACCAACTTATTTATTTGAAAGCACGTATTGCTCATTTTAATCCATTTACATTTTATAATCACAATTCCAATTTTCTATATATATATGTATCACTGAATTCTTAAAGGTACAAATTTTCTTTCACCTTAATCCTTTGCAAATTTTAAATCCACAATTTCAAATTATAAGTATAATACTTAATGGCTTGTGGGTATAATTCATTACACCATATCCCACAAATACAAAGTCAACTTACATTTTAATTTGATCCAAATCAATTTAATTCTAAGTCCAATTTATTTAACTTATTCCAAGTTAAATTCAAATTTCCTATTCACTTTCATATATTCCATTCACTTCTAATTATTCAAGTTAAGTTTTAATTCCAAGATTAAAATTTACATTTCCTTCTTATTAGCATCAACTTCACCAAATAAGTTCAATAGTTGATTCACTTTACTTTACACATTATTTAAACAGAATTTTCCAGAATTCAATTACCCGGTTTTATTGCAAAACCATTTTGAAATATATCTAATAATCTACTCATACTTTCCCGGTATATCAAATCAAACTCCTAGATTTCTAAAACAATCAGTTTTCACCAAAGCAATTTCCCTTTTGAAACTTCTAAACTCACTTGTATCGCAAAAAAGTCCAGCAAATATCATAATCACTCGCATGGTAGCAATCCATCACTTTAGAAACCCGAAAATGAATTCTAATGATGTGGCCAACATCATCAGGATTATTTTCCAGCGACTGCAGTGAGTTCAATGCTTTCTTACTTTCCCAAACTCTTTTAAAAAACAATTTCCATTCAAAAATACTTCCAAATCAATATTCCAATGTTGCCTTTAAAAGCTTTGGAAAACATTTCAACATCCTCACGATTTCAAATTTCCAAATTCTCTATTTAAATGCATTTAAAACACCTTTCAAAATTTCCGGGGTCAAAATTCTGGTTTAAATCAATTTCAATTTCACTTCTTCTTATTTAAAACATATTTAGTCAATTCTATTTGGTCATAAACCAATTTAATATTTTAAATTCTTATTTGTTATATCATTTCAAATTTTAGATCATATTTCAAGTTCTTATTTGATTATCGTAGGAACAACCAAACAAACAATATATATATATATATATATAATAATTGAGAAAACCATTTCTTTTATATCAAAATATAATTTTGGGTAAAATTATTTCATTTACCCACTTTAAAACAATACTATGTCGGTTTATCTTGTTTAAGAGTTTAGAAACCCCTATCGACACGGTTGTACTTCCCGTACCGACCAGAATTCATAAACACTCAACCGATAAGTCAACACAGTATAAAAATAATTTTATGTGCACTAACAAGTACGCCCTCATATCTATTAATACGCTCAACTCATTATAGAGTACTATTAACTCTGATAAATGAGTAATTTCCCCACTAAAGCCTAGGTTGTCGCCAACCTAACCTCTGATACCAAGTGTAACAACCCGCAAATCTGTACCCCTTGAATTAACACTATTCTACCTCTATTAACTCAAGTGGCACAGAGTTACGAACCATTAGGGTTAAAGAAGGAGAGATAGAAGAAGAAGAAACTAAACAATATCAGAATCTCACAGTCGCAGCGGAATAAAATATAATAGTAAATATATAACTTTACACAAAATGAAATCTATAACTATTTTATACATCATATCATCAAAGTGTCTCATACATCAACAATTACCAACCAGACATACCATACAATCACAGCAGCGGAATATATATAGGTACAGATAATACGTCTCGAACTCCAGCTCCTCTCCTAACCCATAGCATCCTGTCCTGAACAAATAATACTCGGTCTGACCCGAGCATTATAATGAAATAACACCCGAGTCAGTCTGGAATACCAGCTGATAATAATGCATCCAAATTGATTATTATAGTTCAAAAATCCTTTGAAAACAAAAGCATCTCGTAAGACCACGCCACAAGTAAACATGTCGGGTTTTTACCTTACGATAGCTAAAATACTTTTTATAGAAATCCTCTGATATTATAATAGTGTCTATATACAAATACTTATAAAATAGCCGAAATTGTTACATCTATTAAATTCCAGCTACTAGCCACAGAAGTGGGTAATACGAACAAAACTCATACAAGGCTCGTTGGGAGAATGGATTTCCAACAATGACTAGGCACTGAGGTACCACCTGTCACAGTACGGGGCCTAGATCACCGTACCGAGGACCACTCCCGATCCCCTGCAACACAAGGCCGGACCCATCCCTTACTGGACAGTTCCGAATAAGATCACCCCGCGGTTGGGATCAGCAACTGCACCACTAAGCCGAAATAAAAAGGGACATCTAGACAGGGATGACCTTACTCTCCAGTGGGGGCAACCCACGAAGCCTTGCTGCATATCCCCTGATTTTCAGTCATTCCCATTTGATGAGGCTTGAGGCTAAGCGTTACCTTTTAGAACGTTTCACTTAGAATGCCCATCGCCCACCTGAAGATGTTCTGAAAGCATTCGCCCATACAAGTCCGTCCCGGATTCGAACGGAACCGAAGGCATTACTCCTACTACATCCATTTTGGAAATATCCTCAAGATTAGTAGCGACTAGCCCTTGTACTTCACTGCTCCATCTTCGACTCCGAACACGTTTTTCCGCGAAACGTACAAACCGAATCGAATTGGTTTTTCAAAAATCAATCTCGATCCAGGTCTCTTCGAAACGATCAAACGCATTTGTCCAATATTGATAGTCGGTAATTTAACTATCAATTTATATTCATACGCATCTATCACACAATAAATAATCTCACATTATTTATTTTTCCTCAAATATCTTTAAAAGATATAATTCCAAAGTTTCAAAACTCGATTAAACACAATTTCCCAAAATTCTCCTTTACAAGGTAAATCCTTTACCCTTATTTCCCATTGGAAATAACCCAGCTCAAAACATTTAGATTTTTAAAGAGTTAAAATACTTTATAGCAAAATATACTTATAAATATATAAATGTACTTCTAGTTATTTACTCAAAAGTACAATTTTCAAAATATTTAAAATGACACTATTTATTTAGATATAAACTTGATTTTCAATAAAGGTTAAAATAAACCAAATTTAAAAGTAGAGTTTAAAAGATAATACTAGCCTTTACCAATAACTTAAACAAATAAGTTTAAACCCATTTTTTATTAATTTCTTCTTTAAAATAACAATTTATTAAAAATACTTTTTAAACAAATTTAAGCTTTAACTTTATTTAAATAAAATCTTTTAAAACACTAACTTGGTTTTCCCAGGGAAACACTTTCCCATTCAAACATCCCAAAGAATCCGTCTCACAAATCCAGCCGATTTATTTCAATTCAATTTATTTTTATAACATAAATCCCCAATCTCATGCTTAACTATAACTTCCTCCGAAGTTCTAACACAATTTCCCATTCCCGGAAATTCATTTTACATTATAGGTTTAAAACATTTTTAAATGAAACATTTTGGAGAATTCTTCAATGAAAAACCATATTTACAATTTACTTAAATAAAATCCCAATGGAGAAAACGACATTTCAAAATATTCTATTTACATTTAAAACTGTAAATTTTATATTTGGAAACTTCGTTGCAACATATTTTAATTTCCCGGAACATCATCACATAACCCCATTGTTATCTCAAAACAAATTTATAATTCCCCTAGAATTCATTTCCAGAAATCTATACTTCACATTTATCGATTAATAGATTTTCCACTATGTTCAAATCCAATTTTACCAATTTACATTTTTTTTAATCCAAAGCAAATTCCAATTTTTATATTCCTTTAAATTCTTTATTTATCAATTTCTTGATTTCTTTTTAAAACCCAATTTATTTTCTTTATAATTAACATTCTGAGTTTATAGTTTATCCAACAACATCACAATACAATTTAATTCCAAGTTTATCAGTTACAATATATAAACAGGCATCATTATCAATTATAAAAATAATTACTACATTGTGAGGAATCCAGTTGAATCCCTCCAACATGTTTTCCCTGCATCACAAATATTAGCACATCACATATAAAAATATCAATCCAAACTGATATCAACAATTATATTCAACCAATCACACAGATATTTAAATATTAACTATTTAAATGAACTAGCATCCAGATGTGAGTAAGAATAACTCACCTTGGATTTCGGCGAGCGTTCGAAATTGAGATTAAACCGAACGACATTCGATTTAACTCAAATTTCTACTTGCCCGGAATGATTCCCGAACTGCACCACTGCATAGTGCTTGTCGTTGCGATCTCGGCGCCGCAAATTTCGCTGAAATCTGATTACATATGAAATAGATATGAATTTTATAAGTTTCAATTTGAATTTTAAACAATTTTTTTTTTAAATTTAAATTTTACTTTCACCAAACACATCAGGCCGTAGATCAAAATCAAGGCCGAAGATCATCATCTTCTTCACGCGATACGTCCAAGCACAGGAACCCATCAACGCACAAACTAGGGTTTCGAAACGTGACTCCATCAACGCGCGTGAACCCGATCAGGCTCCGCTACCTCGAAGAGCACGGCGCCACGCATCCCCAGCTCGAACACGATGAAGCTCGGCTGCCTCCAGATCTCGCGCCACGCGCATGAAAAACTTACGCACGTACATCCTTCCTCTAGTCAACGAAACGCAAAATCAACCGATAGATCTATAGATCTGCTCGTGCTCTACGATGTTCACGTTGGGTGTTTTTGCTAAAGGGAAGTGGATAAGGAGAAAAACATGGGAGAAGAAGGCACCCTACCGGCCATTGAATGAAAACAACGGCGGCTAAGAATATAGGGCTAGGGTTTAAGCAATAAATGGATATATATAATATTATTTAATATTATTTTAATATCTTCTTCGAATTTTAACGACCTATGCAAATGAACTCCAATTCTCACGTACCAACAGGCGTTCCTAGGGTTTTTCCGCGTTCCGGACATAATGGAATAGGTTTCATAAGCTAGTTCGGTCATACGTGCGAGTTACGAAAAGAAACGATCAATTTTAATTTAAATCGGTTTAAAATGATTTCTACGCGTTTCGAGCTGCCACGGTCAAACGACAACTCCGATTGCTACGAAAATTGAAATCCGATAATAACTAACTATTACGGATCCAATGGAACTGGTTTCGTCGAATTTCGAGACTGTGCCCCGAAAGGCTATTTTAACTCGTCTATTAAATCGAGCGATTTTCAAAATTATCGAAAACGCTTAAAATTTTACTTTTAAAATTTTACTAACTTAACAATAAATCATATAAAATTTATAATCACATTAAAAATCATTCCGGCTCATTCCAGACCAAAACTGATTAATTGAACTATTTTATCTTTAAATTTTATTATTAAATTAATATAAAATCCCAAATAATAACTTATTAACTTTTAAATTCTTCAAAAAAAATCAACAACACTTTTAAAAATCCAAATGGACTAAAAATAAATTTTAAAAACCTTTTTATCACTATTTACATCTAATTTCCCAAATTGTTCAGTCCAATATTTAATTACTATTCAAAATTGAATTAAATTATCATATTTTAAAACCTATAACTTATTTTATAAATTGAACCCGATTCTCTTTGTTCCAAAATTAATTAAAAATCCTTAGTGAACATTTAAAATGAATTAAATGTTCAAAATTCAATGGCTCAAAAATCCAGGATGTTACAAAATTATAACCCCATAAATAAGAGTTATACCTTCTAATGTTGCCTTCCCTTGGTTTCTCAGTAGTCTGCTTGTAATAGGGACAGCTTTAATAGCATTAGCTTGTCTGCTTGATCCTTCCTTTGCCAACATAAGGCATTGATTCTTAAAGTCCCCTTCCTCGTGGAAATTAAAGTATTTCCCTTTAAAGGCTTCCTTCACAGACTCACCCTATAATTTTAGCTTCATGACCTTTCCTTTGGCATCTCTTACATACCTTACCATCCTTCTTACATTTCCCTTTCGACTTCTTATTAGCCTAAAAGCTTCACTTCTTGGACCCTCCTTACTTTTGGGTAGGTGCAGCCTTCTCCTTTTCTACCTCCTTATCATCCACGTTGGCTATGTGTAGCATTACCATCTCTATCAACATCTCATATGTGGCACCAATGGGTATTTGGGTCAAAAACATTTCCCTAAACAGAGAATTTAGGCCCTTTATGGCCTTTTTTATAGGTATATCTATCAAGCTCATCCCAAATTTAGTCAGCTCAATAAACTTAGCTATGTGCTCCATAAGAGTGGAGTCTCCTTGCCTAAGCTGAATGAATTTCTTAGTCATAGAATCACTTTCGCCTTAGACATATACCATTACTCAAATCTACTCTTAAATTCTTCCCATGAGAAAATGCTTTCAGCATTTTCCTCAATCACCAAGTTCCTCCAATCTAAAGCTTCTCCTTTGAAGTGCCAAGCTGCCACCCTCCTCTTTAGTTGATCTTCCCAACCAAGCTCTCTAAATATCCTCCCTTAATCATTAACCGATGCTTTAGCTTTCAGATATCCTTCAGTTCTAGAGTATGTCTTCCCTTCCATATTAAGAAAGCCCCGACACAACTTAGGGAAGTCAATAAGATGAGGTGATTCATCGGTAGATATGGCAGCAGGGGCCACCAGTGCAGCTGGAGGAATAGGAATTAGCTTAACAGTCCTAAGATATTGTCTAAACCGTTAGAGCATTCCAAGAATGGGAGTTCTTCCACGGGCAGGGATCCTATTTTCTAAAGAAGATTGACTATCATCCATATCAACTATCTGTAGGTTAAATTTTAGTGGTGATTTCCTAAGATAATATTATATTTGAAAGGAAAAGGGTTGTCTAGTGTGTGCGCATATGTTCAAAGAAATGGGGGTACATATATACATATATACACTTGTATAACAATAGTTTGTGAAAATCCTTTTTGAAAAACCTTTTTAAAAATAATAAGTATGCCACTGGTAGGTATAGTTTCCCCGTTGAATAAGTAACCTAAGCTCTAATACCAAATATAACAACCTATCATAGAACATGCCTAAATTTAAACCTGGAAAAGTCCCTTCGAAACTTAGATCCATTATAATGCTAGCTATTGGTTGGAAAAAGAAATAATAGTATAGAGAAATAACTACTTTTTTTGCACTCAAAATGGATGGAATAAAATACAATATCAAATTGCACCCATTTATTTCAAAACTATTTGAAATGTCATAATATAAAACATTATAAAACTTTCATATAAGATACGTTATATATTTTTTAAATGTATGGGTACAACATAAAAATATCATAAAAGATAATAATAACTGCCATAAGCTTAAGCCACTCCACCTTCGAGCATCATCACCATCATTAATTCATCTTTAACCAATGTTGTAATGAGGAAGGAGTCAGAACAGTAAATGTCTGATGAATAAAAATCTCAAGTCTTACCATTTTAGTACTTGGGTAATATATTTCAAAATAAGATATGTCTATGTACATAAAATCATTTAATATTTCTTATATGGAAAGGAGGTCGGTCCATAATCAACCATTTAATACCTTCCATTGTCAAAGCAAGTTTCTAAATCATATAACCCATATCCCATGTCATAAATGTCTAACAATGTAAGAGATAGTGCCAAAGCCACTTAATACCTTTTATTGGAAAATAGGCAGACTCTGGCCATTTAAGACCTTAATTGAGGCAGACCCTATCATTTAATACCTACTCTCAAGACGGACCCCTCAATGGTAACTATTTAGTTGACACCATATGGAATCATTTAAGCCACTTAATACTTCTTTATGGAAAGGCAGACCCTTATTCAATTACTTAATACCTTATCCAAAAGCAGAATCATATTAAGATACCACAAAACGTGCCTAATAACTACCACCAAACATTTCACATCAGTCCGACTATATGTAGGAATTGGTAGTCAGATTAACTGGGTAGTTTACCCTATAGAATTTGAGACTAACCACGCATCATCACAAATATTTATCATAGAAGATGTCTTACATTAATAGGAAGTATACACAACTACTGGTAGCCTCAAAGTGAAGGGCAAACATCAGTCAAGCAACTCTATTGGCATCGCATTTCTAAGACTTAGCCATAATTCAAATACTCTACATATATATAATACTCATATCATCTTTTTATAAATAAAGACTTATAAGGAATCTTCCTTATTATGCCTTAAAATATCAATTACCTTCCTAAAGGGGGAAAGTAATATCAATTCCTACCTAATTAACTACGTAGTTATACACTATAATTATATGTTTATTAAGCTAATATAAATAATATATATTCATGCCAAATAAATTCTAAGCGTGCGATTTAAACGCCTAACTAGCGTCAGATGTCAATTCTTTTGATCATAATACTAATACAAATCCTTTTCCTTCAAATTTTCAAGATTTCAATATCTATAATAAGGGATTAAATATCCATATCCAAAACTGCAATACATAGGCATGTAAAATATAAACCCAATTTATTACATTAATCCAATTGAATAGCATGAATAATATGAATTGCAATCTTAACTTTATATTCTATTCAACTCCTCTTTTACATGGAGATAAATGAAGAAATTGTGTGGGATAAATGGTGTAAACGAGGAATAGAATTCATACCTTGAACTCTTATTTTATTATTGAAACTCGCAATTTGAATCAAAAAAGGAGGAGAAGTGGAATGGACTATGAAATTATCAAAAATTGCAGAACAATATAAATTCCATCAAATTAACATCAATAATTGAGAATCGCCATATAGAATTGAGATCTCGAAATAAAATGGGATTTTGGAGGATTTTATCTATTATATTTTCACAATCCCAACATCCTAAGGCATATTCAAATCCAAAAAGATAATAACTGAAATAAAAATAATAAAGTTTTCACCCACAGATTATCCTTAGCTTCTCTTATATGGATTTGCAACGTCAAAGCAACTCTTTCCCAAATCTCCTTTTTTTGACATATACACGCGACGAAGGATAAGAGTGTATGTGTGTGTATGTGTGTGTGTATACATACATACATACATACAGATTCAGAGAGGCTGGAGGAGAATAAAAAAGATTAAAAGAATAATTGGAAAAAGATTAGAATCCATACTTGAATTGAATTTCTGAATCTACTTGAAGAGAGAAAATGGCTGAGATTCGAGGTATTTTTCATATATTTATAATAAAAAAGTGGAGCGGATATGGTCCTATTTACAGG
Organism: Allium cepa; assembly: GCA_030765085.1. Classification (NCBI taxonomy): domain Eukaryota; kingdom Viridiplantae; phylum Streptophyta; class Magnoliopsida; order Asparagales; family Amaryllidaceae; genus Allium; species Allium cepa. The sequence continues at coordinate 44,335,364 of CM060937.1, forward strand.
AGTTGAAACGCACCAGAACCGTAGGATGAAACTAGGTCAAAACGGATAAATCTGGAACGTTAAATAACACAAAACCCTAGCTGCCACCATCAGGTAGCGATCGACGCATCTTATAGATCTATCGATCGTGGAGGGTCGACGGTTATGGTCTAGGTCGACTGCTCCCCTTATATTTGGGAACTTTTGATTTTTCTGTTGCAAGAATAATATTATACAATAATTAACATTTCAGCATAAATTATTGATTAAACATTTAGTTAACCCCAAGTAAACCTACAGTTAATTTTTGAAATCTAAATCCTAAATTTAATAATCATTTGAATTTGGATTCAAACTAAATTAATTTAAATCTGAAAACTTCAAACGTTTGTAATTTCTTTTTTGAGATTCGTTTTCACCGTATTATATATGGAAACAGATCAGACTTCCACCGCAAATGCAACAGAATAGTTTTCATGGTTAAATTCCAACTTTTATTAAATTTCCATTTTCAACCCTACTTTATTTTATTCAATTCACTCAATTTACCTATAATTGATTTTACGGGGTGATACAAGCATGCAACTTAAAATTTTATTACAGGTTGGGTTTAAATATGTGTACTATGGAATAATTAATTTTGTGTAAATTTAGTCAAACTAAACTTATTCTTAGTAAAATCTAATATTATCTTTCTCTGTTAACATAGGCTTTAATACAATTTTCTGTGGTGTAGTTAACATACCATCTATGTTGTATTAATCTTCTATTAGTTGTTTAAAGATATATATATATATAATTATAAATTATAATTTTTGTTATTCTTAATGTTTATGGGTAAAATTAAATTGGAAAGATCATATGGAATAATACCACTGTGCGATTACTAAAGGATTAATACAAATGAATTAAGTATTTTTTTATTTCTTCAACTTGAATCCAAGATAACTAAAAAACTAACTATAACTAGGTCGCTTTAACATGAATTCACTTGGTTAATTATATTTTTCTTCTCTTTAATGCTAATCTATTAATCGATACTTGGTATGTATTCTACATTCCAACTTTATATGCGAGTGTGTAAGTAAATTCCATGAAAGCCGCCTTATTATAGAAGGGTACATTTATTTGAAAGAAATGGTAGAGATGGATTGGAAAATTTCAATATGTGAGCCACAAAAGTAAAATAAATGTGTCGTGCTATTTTGATATAAAGCCTAATTAAAGTGATCAAATTATGAACTAAAGTTAAAATGCTTATAGGTATAATTGGCATGGTATTAATGCGTAGATACTGGGGCAATTCTATTTTGTTAAAGGGCCAAATTAGGAAATACCAACATTATAAATAAGATAATATGGTCCCCAAATTACATAAACTCTAGTTATTCTTTCAACCTCTTCCATGGAAATAATTCAGATCTAAGGTTTATATCAATTTGGAAGATCGGTTCCAACTCTCATCTTTTAGATCTATCTCTTTCTCTTAATCAGTTTATGAAAGTAGCAACTATGAGTTCAGATCTAATATAAGGTCTAGGATTTGTGTCAATATGGAAAACCAAACCAAATTTACTTTTCCAACAACAACTATGAATTCAGGCATGTCTTCCGCTAACCCGTTTACTTTCCTCTATTTCTTTTCAATTAAATCAATATGGTTCACCTATTTAGACCTAGGGTTTCATGATTAATCAGTCTTAAAGTGTATTGAAATACTAACAAGTGGTATTAGAGTCACCAATCATTGATTTCATTGGATTTTTTTTAATTATGAGTAAGTTTTGAATTTGACTTTTTTTAGAAGTCCTGTAATAATCTTACTTAAGTTTTAGATTTGCTTGATCTATTTATCAAGGACCTTTTGATGATGATTTTGGATTTGGTTTATATCAATTTTTGTCCTAAATTAAAAGGCTAATTTATGAAATTGTTTGGTATAAATAGATAGATAGATAGATCAAAATGATCTATATGTTATTATGAAATTGTTAGAATTTTGAAATCATTAAATTATGATAAATAATCCAACTTCCTCTAAATTTCGAAAACAACCTATATTGGTTAATGCCCTTACATGTTTACTATGATATATTTTATAAATAATTTGTGAATTTTATTGTGAGGAATGTTTTCGATCTGATATGTACAGTCATATTTTTAATGCTTATAAATGGTATAAACATATATGTATAATATAGAACCATTTATGCAAGAAATATAAATCCAGATTAATGATTATTACACTACTTAACTTTTGATTAAGGAATTTGGATATCTATACAAGGCATTTGTTAATTAGAAGTAAAGTATGTGCCTAATTTACATTTTGTATAAGGTATTTTATTATTGAAGTAAATTTTAACATGATGCTAATTTACATTTTGGACCACATAATGGATCATTGCATTTATTTTTATCATAATTGCATTAAATGTAGTTGTTTTGGTAGTAAATTAATTAATTTATTATCATAAATGCAGTAAATACGTCAGTTGCAATAAATTTAATAATGCAGCATGTTTGTATTTGGAATAAGAAAAGACATATGGTTTATTACTTGATGCATTTATGTTTAATAGTTACATCTATTTTATATGTTTGACCCATGCTTGTTGAAAACGTGTTTCACTATCATGATTTGATTAGGATAAATTAAAAGGAGCAGCAATTTTCATATTTTGCCAAATTGCATGGTTACTGATGTTAATTAGTATTCAAATAATAAGCTAAAGATAAAGTTACAATAGCATATTGTATAGCTATGTTATGATTTAATATGCAACATAGCTACTGCTTTCATTCATGTTATTTAGTATGACATTTACTATGACATTTATGCATAATTTTATGTGCCATTTACATTCATTCGTGACATTTATTATGTGATTTTATTTATGATGCCCTATATCATATTTATTTAGGAAATGTCATAAATGTAACTACATACTCACAGTAAAAGACTATAATAGCTACGATTAAAACATGATGTGCTACAGTTATAATTTTAAGATTTTCAAGTGTCATGTAGACTTAAAGTGCTTTTGGAAGTATTTATAGCACTTGAAATATTGTACATGCACTAAGAAATAAATTCAAATATATTTTTGGTGTCTCTTTACAAACTAATTGTAAATATCCTACATTCCAAGTGAGCTAACTGAAATAACATGTCACCAAAGTGACCTCTCTTATTTTAGTTGTTCATGAAAATGTTTGACATTTGTGTTTATTTATTCATGCGGATGTTAGCCATCCTAAAGGAAGATTAATATTGTTCCGAATAACTTACACATATGTAATGATAAACATGTGACAATTATAAGGTTTTACAAGTGAATAACTAATGGGTCCAAAGGAAGATTGTTATTTAACTTGAATTTATTGTCAATGTTTGATCACTACAACATGAGCACCACTTGCACTCGGTATTACTGTCCAGAGACTTGATATTAATGTTATGGTAGGTATCTTGAGAAGAGATTTACTAATTATTTGAGTTTAGTATGGTTGATATTGGATATGAGAATATACAATCAATCCTTAATTTTTGTTCAATTTTTAACTAATTTGACTAACACGTCTTTCAATTTTAATGTTCTCATCTTACTTAGGATTAACTCTAAGGATTATTAAATAACATGTTGTTTGTCCTTAACTTCATGGATCTAGCTCTTACAATTAAGAGGGTTGTACACACTCAAATTATGGTTGAATGCTCCTATAATGTTAAGAAGAACATTCAAAGGTGGGATAGTTCAAAAAAAGCAAGAGTCAAAAGATTATAAAGTAACATATTTTAGAAGCTTTCAAGAATGTGGTATTCATGGGAATAACCAACTTTAAGGAGTTTTGTACTGAAACTGAAAAGCGTTTTGTGAAAATGGTAAGAAGAAACAAACACGCTTTATATTGGTTGATTCTATAAAGTCAAAATAAAGGAAATATTAATGAGTACTATATGGAAAATATTGCTCAAAAGATAAAAGGCACTCAAGTTATTGTTATTTTTTTCTTATGCTCTCCTTATTCACAGTATAACCATTTTAAGATTATTATTAATTTTCTAAGAAAAATGACCTTTATTGAGATCATTTCACATTATCGTAAGAAGAAGAGAGATTAATTTTCTAAGGAAATATTAATGGTTATTATTATTCATTTAGAAATAATAAGATTGATTTATGAATAAATTCAAACATTGTTGGAATTAAAGTTCTTGATGTTTTAAATATAGCTTATATATATATACTTATGCAAAATACCTTTTACAATGAACTCTCAAATTTAGATTTGGTGATTAATATGATTATTTGTTTCAACTTGCTAAATAATTCTAGACTGAGGCACTAAAGATAGCAAATACTATATTGGTATTCTAAGCAACTTAAAAGCTACAAGTTACATAAACCCTCACTAAAAAAATTTTAAGATGGGAAATGCTACAATTTTGAGGATGTTGAGTTTGGGGGAGAAATAAAGTACGGATCATTGTCTTTAAGGAGAATTATTATCTTCGATTCAACTACAGTTACTTCTTTAGATAATGTATAGGATTTGTTTTCTTTCATTAACAAGAAGTAAATTAAGAACCATAATAAGATAATGTTACACAAAATTTTAAGGTATGTATCATTGTCTTAGGAGAATCATTATCTTTGATTCAACTATAGTTACTTCTTCGGATAATATGTAGGATATGTTTCCTTTCACTAACAAGAAGTAGATTAAGAACCATAATAAGACAATGTCAAACTAAATTTTCTTCAAATTAAGGTTATTGTTTCAAGAAAACAAATCCAACAACCTAAAAAGTAAAGTCACTAAGGAAATCCACTTGAAAACAAGAAATGTTATTCAGATGACTATATAGGGGTTTTTCATAAAGATAAATATTGGATTGGTGAAGATGATTATTTGGGCTTGCATCAATCCATATAAGGTACTAATTTAAAATATAGATTTAAGGTATGAATATATAGTCTAAATATCTAAGGATAATAAAGTTTGAGACCTTTCTCACCACCTTAAGATAACAAGATCATTGGTTATGAATAACTATTCAAAACAAAAATGGATCAAGTGAGTAATGTGGAAAGGTATAAGGCTCATTACAGAAAAGACTATACTAAAAGGAAAACAATGTTTTATTTTTAAAGGGACTTTCTCTTCGGTGTTACTAAAGGACTCTTTAGGATTATTTTGAAACTTGTTGTAGATTATGATTTTAAGCAATATCAAAGGGATATTAAAGTCGTGTTACTCAATGGAGACATTGATGAAACAACTAAGATAGCCATTTACGAATTACCTTTTTGTATTAGGGATTCAAACACACCATTATCATTCGTGGAGTGCTATTTGAATTATCACAAAGGGCTAGGAAGATAAGGCTTTAAAAAGAACCAGAGGGAGGGGGTTTGGTATGAAAATTGCAAATCAATTATCTTTTACCAAAATGGACAAATGTTGTCTTATATAGTAATGTAAGAACATCCTTAAAGCTAAAGAAATGCAAAAGATTTCCTCATGCATTTGCGGTGTGGAGTCAAATGCATGCTAAAGCATATACAATTATGGATATTGCATGTATTATTTAGCAAATATCTTACTAACACTAAAAATGGATCAATTGTTATTAACTAAAATGGTTACAGATATCTTTAAGAAACAAAGAATTATATGCTTAAGGTGGATTGGTTGGAGATCATAAGGCATTACAGTCCAAATATTTTGGATGCCAAGAGTACAAAAGATCCACTTTAGATAACAATAATATTGTTGTTGTTGTTGTTATTTTTCGGATGAAGCTATTGTAGGATCATTTTCACCCTAGAGGGGGAGTGAATCGGGTGTACTAATAAAAATAAAAATTAATGCGGAAATAAAAATAAACACAGAGAGTAATGCAGTAGAAATCACACACAAATTTACCCAGCTATGGTAAAACCCGCCTACGTGCCACCCCGAAGGTTTCTACTAGAAATTAAGTAGTCAGACGCTTACAAACACGCGTAAACTTGTGACGCCCGCTAACTTGACTAACCAAACTCTAAGATCAAAACTCTACCACAACTCAGCCGCTTAGTTGTGAATTCTCGAACTATAAAACCGTAGTTCGTATCTAGTTACACAACTAGAGTTTGACTCAACAAAATTAAAAGAAACTAAAGTATTACAAAGCCAAACAATATAATTTGCCCTAAATAAATTTAAAAATGCGGCCCAATAATTAAAAGCTAAAAAAACAGTTGCTTTTCCCTTTTCTTATTTTCGTGGCCCCCTTGTTTTCTTGATCAATCTGGATTTAGGGATTCATTCAAAATTGAAGTCGTCGAATCAACTCGATCAATTGCAGTGAAGAATTTACTTTGATTTATCTTGTCAAACGATTCCTTAGCTTTGATAGCTTGCGGTCGCTTCAATAAGTCGAGTTGGATGTTGATAAATTGGTACGTGATTTTTTCCCTTTAGTTCTCGACTCTGATTCGAGTTATAAACTGGTTCATGATTTGGCTTGCTCTGGTATTTGCTTGAATTATTAGTATTTGCCGATGATGAAATTGGGTTAAATAGGGATGAAACCCTATATTTTCATCTGTATTTTTTGGTTTGAATGCTTCAAATACTTTTCTTGGCCATTCGATTCTTGCTTGATTCCATGAGTTTGAATTTGTTTGATTCAGTTCCGATCATTATTGCTAATGACTCGTTCAATTTGTTTGCTTCCATCTTGCATTTGAATTTGTGATAAACTTGACTTGATGAATTTTGACTTGTTACCCAGTGACATGTTGTTCCATTCTTCGCTGGTAATTTTCAATTTTTTTGAACATATGATATTATTCATTTGGCCAATATTTTTAAAACACCTCCTTGACTTTGTTCGAACTACTTTGTTTTTGCTGTAAACATGTAAACTGCTTTACTGTCTGCTTGCATCCATGTATGTGTGATTTTCCGAGTTGCCTTGTTAGACTTGTTGTTGCATATGCAGTTGTATCATTCGTTGCCTTTGTCTGATTATGTGGTCGATGCACACTATTAGCCCAATGTTGTATGCTTTTGGATGCCGAACTGGTGCTCCATTATTGCAACTCTTTAGTAGATGATTCAATTTAGTCGTGCATATCTATATACATGTTTCTTCACTGTCATTTCACTGAGTTGCCATGTTCACTTGTGTGTGTGTGTGTCCCAATGTATATACATACATATGTGTATGTATGTATGTGTTGTGATGCCTATGCTCTGTCCACTGTGCTCGTTTCATGCATTGTCCTTTGTGCATGTCTGGTTTGTTGTGTGTTCATGCCGGAGTTGCCTTCAAGTTCATCCATGTTGAACTGCTATTTGAACTGGAGTCAATTGTGTTCGCCACTGCTCTGCTTTTTCAAATGAGTCAAGTCTGCACTGATGGTCTGGTCTTGTTTGAAGCTCTGTGCATTTGTACTGATTGGAGTCGATTTGCATTCATGTTGATGTCATGTGGTCTGGTTGCATATATATCACTGCATTGGGGTCTGGTTCTGGTTGATCTGTGACCCTACTGTCCACTATGTTGCATATGTATATCTGGTTTACCACTTTGAGTCTGCACTGTTGTTATGTGTGCGCTCCAATGTTTATATGCACTATATGTTGAAACTGAGTGTGTTTGAAGCTTTGTTGTCCCATTTTAATTTCAACTTCAAGTGCTTTCTGTGTACTTTGATTTAGTAGTCCTTTTTATATTCATGTTGTATTTGTTGCATTATTTTTATGTGAACATGTCTGAATGCATGCATTTGTGTCTGGTTTCATGTTGCACTTCATTGAACTGGGTTTCCTTGGTCTGGTTGAGTTGAGTATGTTGTTTGGTTGCCACTATATATATATAAATATATATATGTATGTATGTATGTATACATGTGTGTACACATATGTATATATGTATGTTGGTGCCATACCTTGTCTTGTGTACTTTATTATGTCTGGTGTTGTTGCATGTTTGCTTCGAGTTAACTGTGCAGTTTCTTCGAGTCATTTCATTTGTTGGTCAGCCTTTGTTGTTTATGAATCCATGCCTCATTGTGTTCGTGCCTGAATGTAGCTCCATGTACATATGTTCATGGATTCATATGAATGGGATCTTCAAAGTTGTGTGTTCTATTCATGTCCGATATGGTCTGGATTCTTTGATGACCTTATCTAAAACTTTCTTTCTTTCTATTCATGTTCAATTTTTGATTGAGGTTGTTTTGTTGTTATTTTCATTTGCACTTGACCGTGCGTGAAAAACTTTGTTGCTTTTTGAACTGAATTTTGTTTTGTATTTTGGATTGCACCTATGTTGAAGCCAGCCTCGGCTACAGTTTGACCTAGTGCTCACCTGTCCCTGCAATTTTAACGAACAAGCGTATATCGGTGTGCACAACCTTGTGACATGCACAGTGCATTATGGCAAGTACAATGATGCACTGTGCATGTCACAGGTTGTTCAAGTAAGATGAATTAACACAAAATGATGACGAACAACCCAAATAATCGAGGCAAATAATATTTTCAAAACACACACTTTATATACTACATTATTGTTCATTTTGCAGATAGTTCAGTTGTTGGATTCAGACTGGAACAAAGTTGAAGATGAAATACAAGTGCTGAGTGAATATGTAGTGAGGTATAATATGTATAAAAAACTGTAAAGTGAAAATGTGTAGCAATCGAAGTCGTATTGCAATTGAAAGTTTATAAATGCAGTGAAAGCTCAAATTTGTACTATTTGAATTTGTAATAAAATATTTTTTGAATATGAATTCTGAATTATTTATTTTATTCAACAAATATTTATTTAATTATGTGAAAAATAAAATAGTATAATAACAGGTACATTTAACGAATGTATATATGTTTGTTATCATCAAACAAAAATCGTAGGCTATTGTATTGTACAATCTCCCCCTTTTAATGATAACAAACATATATTAAGATTTTGACTGTATTAAATGTATTTGGTTTTGACGAATTCTATTAACTCCCCCTATTTGAATGCTCCCCCTACAACAAGGCCCCCCCTTTACATATGCATGGAAAAAAAAATGCAAATATAAAACAATAAACAATGTAATGCACCTAAAGAGAATATGCAAATAAATTTTTTGAATTTATTTGTCAAAATCTTAATTTCTCCCTCTCTCTTTTGTTATCAGCAAAAGAGTAACTGTGTTATAAAAACAGAGATAAAGCGATAGACATTTATACTTAATCGAGTATAAGTATTAAATTTCAATAAAAAATCAAACAAAAATCATAAATACTCTGTTGGGCACATATTCCATTTTAGAGTGATACGGTGTTGTCGGCATATAAAACCATATTGTCATGTCCATTTGTGGTATATTTATGATATGAATTTGAATACTTACTAACCATGCATAACCGTTAGGACTTTTAAATGAGATTAGTAGCATTCCTAATTTTTTTTTAAATGAATTTCAAACATCTTCTGACCACGCAGAAACGTGAGGACCTTTAAATGGGATTAGAATCAACCCGTCTACTTAATAATCAAATTTGATATATGTTCCATACGTGCATAGCCGTAACGATTTTTAAATTAGCATGAAAGCACATAATCAAATATTCCAGGTAGTTCACCGATGCATAACCATAAGGACTTTTAAATGAGAGTAAGTACTTGTGGATGATTTTATTGCTAACTAATTAAAAAATGAATAGTTTCCTGTTTAAATACCACATCTTGACATACTATATTGGATTTTGATGAGTGATAGTCGAAAAAATATGATAGAAATAGAGATGGTCATGGAATTTTTACTAACCAAAGTCATTACAAATTTTGTTTAAATTTTTATAGAAACTTACTAAATATACTATCTCAAGTCATAATGTATGATTAATATCAACATTCATCACTTTTTTCAGTTACTTTTTATCTTTTTGATAATAAATAGGGAATAAATTAATTAATATAGACATTTAAGATCAAATAAAATAAAATTTCTAAAATGCCTAAACTAAGACGAAGTCTAAAAAAACTATTTTCTGGAAGGGATTTGTATAAATATCTGCCAATTGAGAATTAGTTCAAATGCAAATTATGTAGATATTTCTATGGAAATATGATCTTTAATGAAATGATGCCTAACATCTATATGGTTGGTGCGAGAATGATGTACAAGATTATTTGTGAAGATCAATTGCACTTTTGCTATCACACATAGGTAGGACACGTTTAAAATTTAGACCATAGTTTTGCAAAGTTTGTATTCATCTATAAAATTTGAGCAGAGCAACTGCTTAGAGCAATATACTCTGCCTTGGTGGTAGATAATGAAACATAATTTTGTTTTCGACTTGACCATGCAACTATGAATGTCGCAACATAAAACATGTTCCACCAGTACTTTTTCTATCAACTAGACTACCAACATAGCCTGCATCTGAATACCCCTTTAACTCAAAGTTGTCATTAGTTGGATATCATAGACCAAACCGTGGGGTATGCAACGGATGCCTTATAATCCTTTTTACAGCTTTTAAATGAGATTCTTTTGGATTTGATTGAAACTGTGCACATAAACAAACAGCGAACATAATGTTAGGTCTAGAGCAGTAAGATAAAGAAGTGGTCCAATCATACCTTGATATTTCTTTTGATCAACTACTTTACCTTTTTTACCCTTGTCAAGTTTAATTGCTGTGCTCATGAAAGTTTTTGCAGGTTTAGCCTCTTTCAATCCAAATTTGTTGACAAGCTCTCTGATATATTTTGTTCGAGAAATGAATGTACCTTTTTTGCTTTGTTTGATTTGAAATCCTAAAAAGAATTTCGACTCTCCTACCAAGCTCATTTTAAACTTTTCCTGCATGACTTTTTCAAGTTTCTCATACAAAATTTTGTTAGTGGCACAGTAAATAATGTCATCAACATATATTTGAACAATCAAAAGGTCATTATTTCCTACAATAGAAATAATGTGGTGTTTATACCGCCCATTTTGAACTCATTTTCAAGAAGATAAGTGCTAACACATTCATACCAAGACCTAGGGACTTGTTTTAATCCGTATAGTGCCTTTTTATGTTTATATACTTAGTTAGGGTATTCTAGACTTTCAAATCCTTCAGTTTGTTCAACGAATACATCCTCTTTCAAAATTCCATTAAGAAAATCACTTTTAATATCCATTTGTCTTAGTTTAAATTTTTTATAACAAGCAAAAGCTAATAATATTCTAATGGATTTTAGTTTTGCTACTGGTGCAAAAGTTTCATCAAAATCAATTTCTTCGATTTGATTATAGCCTTTAACAACTAACCTAGCTTTGTTCCTAACCACATTTCCAGATTTATCAAATTTATTTTTAAAGTGCCATTTGGTTCCTACAAATGGATAATCATTAGGTCTAGGTGCTAGAATCCAAACATCATTTCGTCCAAATTGATTTAGCTCTTCTTACATAGCCATAAACCAACTCCCATCATTAAGAGTTGTATCTATGTCTTTGGGTTCAGTTTTTGAAATAAATCCACCGTATAGACACAAATCACATAAATTTATAAAAATAGAACGAGTTTGAATACCTACGGTAGGATTACCAATTACCAATTCTGGATGATGATCTACTTTGTATTTTAATCTCTCTGGTTCTAGATTTTTTTGGACTTCTTTCGTTATGGCAGTTTCTTTTGGATTTTCACTTTCATCTTTTTCCTTCTCCTCTTTGACGTTGCTTTTGATTGTTTCCTTGCTTTGATCATCAATGCCTTCATCAAATCTCACATTGATTGATTCCACGATTGTTCTCGTCCTTTTGTTGTAAACTATATAAGCTTTGCTTCTTAAAGAGTATCCCATGAACATGCCTTTGTCACCTTTTGGTTCATATTTTCCTGGTTGATCACTGGCTGATTGAAATCAGATTATGGTGCAGATTTTCAACATATAATACATCGTTGTTTCCCATTGTGACTCTGCCGCCTCTGTGCTTCTCTAGGCTAAGGAACTTTGATTTATCGCCTGTTATATGCTTGGAACAGCTAGAATCTAGATACTACTCTTGTTATTACTTAACCTACAAACACACCTACACGAGGAAAGATTTTTGTGACTTATTTATTTTTATTGGTCCATGATTGTTAGTGACAACAGATTTTGAAAAATAAGCTTTCTTAGAACCCAGACAGTCTATGTTTGTTCCTTTTGGCGTCCAGATTTGTTTAACTTTAAGGAATTTTACATTCGTACCTTTAGGAACCCAAATTGGTATATTTTGTGTGTTTGGGTCTATACCAGCAATTGATGTGATTATGTCCAATTTTTCTACAAATCGTGCACTTGGAGTTCACATGATTAGTTTCACTTCTAACTCTTTCAGATTCAGTATACCCAAGTCCTTATCTAACAGTATTAACAGTTTATTTTCCTAAGAGCATATTTAGCGATCTTTCTCCTTTGGAGAATTTCCCTAAAGTTGTAAACAATTATTGGACTTGTGTTTTAAGAGATTCATTTTCATTCAATAACAAAGTGCACCTTTTAATAGAATTTTCTCTCCTAGCGTTTTCACTTTCTTTCAAAATTAGAATTTCATTTTCAAGCAATTTAATTTTAATTTCTAATTTTTTTAATTTCCTTTTCAAATGATGGACACTTATCACACTTAAGGCACCTATTTCTATAGTTTTAAACCATTTGATCAAGCCGCATATTTAGTTCTATCAAAGTATCTCTTTGTGATTTAATTTTAGCATACTTTTCCCCAAGTCGTTCAAAATAGTCATTTACTTTATAAAAAAATATAAGTAATTGTGAGTGAGTAAGTTTTGATACCTATCGCTTGGCTCGTTATCATCGCCGTCACTTGTTTCTCCTCGAAGACACTGATCTGCTTTTTCACTCTCACCACCTGTGCTTTCATCATCATCTTCATATTCCAAGTTTTTACAAAACTTCTCCTCTTCGGTTTCTTTCCTTTGTTGAATCGATTTTGAGGACAATTTAGCTTGTTATGACCAGGTTTATTGCACTTGTGACAAATGATCTCCTGCTTTTCTGAGTTGTCTAGAGCTTTGACGATTCTGCTCTTTAATTGTTGATTTTAGGCTGAATTTCCGTATTTGTGATTCCACCTTTTGAATTTACTTTTTATCGGTGTCATTTCAGTTGCTCCTTCATCATCACTATCATCTTCACTTTCAATTGTTCCTTTGAGAGCTATTGATTTCTTTTGCATATCACCTCCTTTACGTTCTTCCTGAATTTGATTTCTAGCTCATAAGTGTTGAGGTTTATGATGTGTTCTTCAACTTTAATTTGTTTCATATCCTTTGATCCTTGAATAGCAGTCACTTTTGCTTCAAAATTTCATGGAAGAATTCTGAGGATTTTTCGTACTATTTCCTGCTCTACGTATGGTCTTCCTAGGGACTTTGATTTTTATGCAAGATTAGAAAGTCGTCCATACATTTCTTTGACACTTTCATCTTTTCCATTGTGATGTTCTCGTACTCGTTACTAAGCATGGCAAGGCGAGATTCTTAAACCTGCAAGGTTCCTTTATGAGTCACTTTAAGCATGTGCCAAATTTCCTACGAAGTTAGAAAATGTGAGATACAATTAAACTCAATTTGATCGAATGAACAAATAATAGAATTCATAGCTTTGGCATTAGATTTTGCAATTTATTTTCAAGATCATTCCATTGATCCATAGGTTTTTCAATTTCTTGATAATCTACCATTATTGTTAGTGTCTTATATCCCTTTTTCAACAATATTCCATGCATCTATGGTTTTTCAGAAAAAATTTCATTCTATTTATCCAGTAAGCATATTCACAAATGTGGGTTGTCTAACTATGGACCGACCTTCAGCAAAAGCATTATTAAAATAAGCCATTGAAAACATCAAAAAAGGATTAAAACAAAAAATGGTTTTTGTTCCTAGCTCTAAATTCACTTGTAGGATCGTTTTCACCATAGAGGGGGGTGAACAGGGTGTACTAATAAAAATAAAAATTAATGCGGAAATAGAAATAAATATAGAGAGTAATGCAATAGAGATCACACACAAATTTACCCAGCTTCGACAAAACCTGCCTACATACTGCACCCCAGATTTCTACTAGAATTTAGTAGTCAGACGCTTACAAACACGCGTAATCTTACGACACCGGCTAACTTGACTAACCTAACTCTAAGCTCAAAAACTTACCACAACTCATCCACTAAGTTATGAACTCTCGAACTACAAAACTGCAATTCGTACCTAGTTGCACAACTAGAGTTTGACTCAAAAAATAAAAAGAAACTAAAATATTACAAAGCCCTACAATATAATTCGGCTCAAATAAATTAAAAAATGCAGCCTAATAATTAAAAGATAAAAAATAGTTGCTTTTCCATTTTCTTATTTTCGTGGCCACCTTGTTTTCTTAATTATTCTGGATTTACGGCTTCAATCAAAATTAAAGTCACCAAATCAACTCAATCGATTGCAGTGATGAATTTACTTTGATTTGTCTTATCAATCGATTCTTGGCTTTGGTAGCTTGCGGCCAATTCAATAAGTCAAGTTGGATGTTGATAAATTGGTACGTGATTTTTTCTCTTTTAGTTCTTGACTTCGATTCAAGTTATAAATTGTTTCGTGATTTGGCTTGCTCTAGTATTTTCTTGAACTCGAATTAGTATTTGCTGATGATGAAATTGGGTAGTTTCGCTCTTTACTGCTAATGACTTGTTCAATTCGTTTGCTTCCATCTTGCATTTGAATTTGTGATAAACTTGACTTGATGAATTTTGACTTGTTACCCAGTGACTTGCTATTCCATTCTTTGCTGGTAATTTTTGATTTTTTTGAACTATGATGTTATTCGTTTGGCTAATATTTTTTGAAACACCTCCTTGACTTTGTTCGAACTTCTTTGTTTGCTGTAACATGTAAACTGCTTCACTGTCTGCTTGCATCCATGTACATGTGATTTTCCGAGTTGCCTTGTTAGACTAGCTATTGCATATGCAGTTGTAACAGTAGTTGCCTCTGTCTGATTATGTGGTCTATGCACACTATTAGCCGAATGTTGTATGCTTTTGGATGCTAAACTGTTGCTCCATTGTTGCAACTCTTCAGTAGATGATTCAGTTTAGTCATGCATACACACACATGCTACTTCACTACCGTTTCACTGAGTTTCCATGTTCACTTGTATGTGTCACAATGTGTACAAATACATGCATATGTATGTGTGTATGTGTGTGTTATGATGCCTATGCTCTGTCTACTATGCTAGTTTCTTGCATTATCCTTTGTGCATGTCTGGTTTGTTGTGTGTTCATGCCGAAGTTGCCTTCAAGTTTATACATATTGAACTGCTATTTGAACTGGAGTAATTTGTGTTCACCACTGCTCTGCTTTTTCAAATGAGTCAAGTCTGCACTGATGTTCTGGTCTTGTTTTGAAGCTCTATGCATCTGTACTGGTTAGAGTCGATATGCATTCATGTTGATGTCATGTGGTTTGGTTGCATATATATCAATGCATTGTGGTCTGGTTTTGGTTATTTTGTGACCCTGTTGTCCACTCTGTTGCATATGCACATCTGGTTCACCACTTTGAGTCTGCACTATTGTCATGTGTACGCTCCAATGTTTATATGCACTAAATGTTCAAATTGAGTATGTCTGAAGCTTTGTTGTCCCATTTCATTTCGACTTTATGTTCTTTCCATGTACTTTGGTCTGGTGGTCCTTTTGGTATTCATGTTGTATGTGTTGCATTGTTTTCATGTGATCATGTCTGAATGCATGCATTTGTGTTTGGTTTCATGTTGCACCTCATTGAACTGGGTTGCCTTGGTCTGGTTGAGTTGAATATGTTGTTTGGTTGCCAATATATATATATATATATATATATATATATATATATATATATATATATATTCTGTGTGTGCACATATCTATGTATGTGTATGTATATGTATGTATGTATGTATGTACATATACATGTGTATACACATATGTATATATATTTATGTTGGTGACATACCTGTCTTATGTACTTCATTCTGTCTGGTTTTGTTGCATGTTTGCTTCGAGTTAACTATGCAGTTTCTTCGAGTCATTTCATTTGTCGGTCTTGTTAGCCTTTGTTGTTTTTGAATCCATGCTTCATTGTGTTCATGCTTGAATGTAGCTCCATGTACATATGTTCATGGACTCATATAAATGAGATCTTTAATATTGTGTGTTCTATTCATGTCTAATCTGATCTGGATTCTTTGATGACCTTGTCTAAACCTTTGTTGCTTTCTATTCATGTTCAATTTTTGGTCGAGGCTTTTTTGTTGATATTTGCATTTGCACTTGACCATGCCTGAAACTTTGATACTTTCTGAACTGAATTTTGTTTTGTATTTTGGATTGCACCTATGTTGAATCCAGCCTTGGCTTGGGTTTGACCTTGTGCTCACCTATCCCTGCAATTTTAACGAGCAAGCGTATATCGGTGTGCACAACCTTGTGGCATGTACAGTGATACAATATGCATGTCCCAAGTTGTTCGAGTAAGATGAATTAAAAAAAAATGATGATAAACAACCCAAATAACTAAAGCAAATAATTTTTTAAAACACACACTTTATTGAGCACTGTAAAGTATTTTCTTTTTCAATTTTACCGCGTCAGTGTTTATTTTATCGGTAGTTTAGATGTTGGATTCAAGCTGGAACAAAGTTGAAGATCAAATATGAGTGCTGAGTGAATACGTAGTGAGGTGTAATATGTATGAAAAAAACTGCAAAGTAAAAATGTGTTATAATCGAAGTTGTATTGCAATTGAAAATGTAGGAATGTAGCGAAAACTCAAATTTGTACTATTGGAATCTGTAATAAAATATTTTTTTGAATAAAATATTTGTTTGAATATAAATTCCGAGTTATTTATTTTATTCAACAAATATTTATTTGATTATGTGAAAAATAAAATAGCACAACAACAAATACATTTAAACGAATATATATATATGTTTATTATCATTAAACAAAAATCATAGGCTATTATATTGTACAGCTATATAAGGAAAGATGTCATACAGATACTTATAACCTTTGTTGATATTTTCTATTATGGGGAATCCAATGATGGAAAATAATTGTATAATTTTGTCATAAAGTAATGGACTATTTAATAAAGAAACTAAAAGATCATTAAAGTAATATTATAGCAATAAACAACATATTATTTTACAGTAAGGGAAGAGTGAAAAATAAATTGTAATTCATAGAATATACTGTTACCAACTCTACTATGGCGGATCCGCTTACAAAAGGACTATCACGCATGATCTTTCATGAGCATCTTGCTCAATTGGTGTAACTTTTATGTAAGAATATTTAGGTTCAAGGGGAGTTTGCATTTGGTACTGTCATATGACACATTGCTCTATACTTTGGTTATAGATATATACCATGTTCTTTTTTCTAATAAAAAATAAAGCAATAAAGTTTTATTTGCACTCTAGATTGTTCAAATATTGAACATTTGATCTCGCTAAAGTAGGATCGATTGGAAATAGACATGTATATATCACATCTCATGTAATTTCCATGCAAAGCATCCATGATTGATCTATGTCATTTGATTGTGTTGGCATATATGACCATCGATTGGTTTAGTTACATGAAAGTAACGAAAGTCTCTTTGATCCTTTGTCAGCATAGTTAATGGACGAGATTATTTCAAAAACTCCTTATGTTATAAATAGCAATTTTGGAGATCATAAAGATAAACACATTTATAAGGTTATTACATATACGGCCCGGGGGAAGATTGTTGGAAATTTTGAATATGTGGACCACATATGTAAAATAAATGTGTCATGCTATTTTGCTGTAAAGCCTAATGTGTAGATACTGGGGCAATTCTATTTTGTTGAAGGGTCAGATTAAGAAATGCCAATGTTATAAATAAGGGGTTATGGTCCCCAATTACATAGGCTCTAGTTAATCTCCTAATCTCTTCCATGGAAATAATTCAGATCTAGGATTTATGTCAATTTGAAAAATCAAATCCAACTTTCATCTTTTAGATCCATCTCTTTGTTGAATATGCTAGTATATGATTTTTGTTTGATTATAATAAACATATATATATATATATATTCATTTGAATGTATATGTTAACGTACTATTTTATTTTTCACATAATTAATAAATATTTGCTGAATAAAATAAATAACACAGAATTCAAATTAAACAGATATTTTGTTCAAATAAATATTTATTACAATTTTGAATAGTACAAATTTGAGCTCTCACTATATATACACAATTTCAATTAAAATACAAATTTGATTACATCATAATTTTCAATTTACATTTGCACCTCACTACATATCACTCATTCACTCAACTAATTTTCAACTCCATTCTAGATTGAATCCAGCATATGAGCAATTTGCAAAAATACACACTGACGATTTTTGTAGTGTAAAATAAAATGTATTTTTAAAAATATTATTTGCCTCAATTATTTGGGTTGTTCGTCATCATTTAAATTTGATTTCAGCATACACGAATAGCTTGTGACATGCATAGTATATCACTGTACATGCCACAAGGCCGTGCACACCGATATACACTTGATAAAGTTACAGGGATAGATGAGCACAAGGTTAAACCCAAATCAAAAGTCGGGTTCAACTCAAGTGAAGTAAATAAAGTCACGACACGAGCACAAGGTCAAACCAGAGCTATAAGCTGGATTCAACACAGATGCAAATTCAAATGAAATGGTCAAGACATATAAATCAAGTCTCGACCTAAGTTCAAGTCGTACACATGAAAACAGGGGCCATAGTCCAACCAGACTACACATTCAAGTACTATCCCAAGTGCATGACCATGAAAACAAGTAAGCAACAGCAACCTTAACAAGTGAATGGCCAAGACCAAACATAAGAAACAAGGCAGCAAACAAGAATCGAGCTTACAGTGGAGTTGAAACAATGTCAACATGCAATATCGACTAGTCCAGGTACAACGCAGCAGTGTGGAAGTTAAGACTACAAGTGCAAAGCAACGACAATGATCAGACTCAAAGCATGCATGAGCACTTATATACAAAACTGCAAACACATATGATCAGACTTACAAATGCAGTTATGGATAAGACCAACCAAAATGAACAAAATATACCATCTAACTAAACTAGTGAAACAAAGTGCACTGTGTAGTCGAATGAAATGGCAAAGACCAGACTCAATGAAACAACACTGCAACACTGCAGATACAAGCAGGCCCGAGTAATAGTGCAGACCATATTCAAGTACATCGAACCACACAACAGTGCAGAGCAACCCAGACATATATGTATGTATGTGTGTGTGTGTGTACGCAAACATACATGTACACAAATATAGGCAGTGCACATGTGAACCAGACGAGGCATAGAGAACATTCAAAACTACATGAGCGAGCATATACATACATGTATGAAATGCATAGGTACAGGCCGAGACAAAAGCAAGGAGGTATTTTCAAATATGTACAAAGTCATTACAACAGTAGGGAACATGGATATGACTCATGACCACACAACAAACGTCAAGTGAAGAAAGCTGCATGAACAAGAGTGAAAACTGCAATATCTCGAAGCAACTAATCGATTCAAACCACATTCAAATGATATGCAACAGTTTTGAACAAAGACAGAGAAGCAGCAGTTTCAAATCAATGAAACAGTCTAAATCAAAAATGAAAAATGCTCCAGACAAGTTCAATGGCCTAAGAAAGACAGAAGACAAAATCAAAGCAATGGACGAAGTCACAGAAACCAAAATCATCAACCCGTGGTTGTCAAGAAATAGAATAGTTCAAACTCAAAGTCGTGTCAACCAAGTAACATAAAAATATATGAAGTGACAAAGTTAGAGAAATCATCAACATCCAAGCATAATCAAACGGCCAAGCTGAAAATTATCAGACGAATATACGAACGAAAATATAGGAATTGGAATCCTATAAAACTCAATCATCATCGGCCGTAGAGAGGTACTCGAGTTCGAAGCAAAACAGATACCAAAAATTGGATCAACAACTCGAATCAGATCGAGTTCAAGCTAGCTAATCAGAAAAGGTAAAAGGTCATAAATTACATACCAAAGTCATACCGAACTCGATCGGGAAGGAGTAGCCATGTGCGAACTGAAGAAACGTCGATTTCTGAAGCAAATCGGATGAATACTTATTGAAATCGACAAACAGTCGGCTTATTCAACTACAAAAGCCCTAATTTCAGAACAAACAAGAAAGAAGGGAAGTAGACATTATTCACAAAGAAGTCAGGCCAATATAATATAAAAAGGAAAAGAAGGGGATTCTTTTTATTTGAGATTGGGCCGGCTACTTGCATTGGGCTTTTATGTTTTAAAAATTAGGGTTTTGTTTTATAATTGTTTTTTAAATTTATGTTTTTCCTTTTTAAACGATTGTATTTTCTAGTCGTGTGACTAGGGGACGAGCTACGGCGGTGTAGTTTGAGAATTCACAACTCAGTGGCTGAGTTGTGGCAGGGTTTTGAGCATAGAGTTAGGTAAGCTGATAGTGGGTGTCGCAAATTTACGTTTGTAAGCGTCTGACTACTCAATTTCTAGTAGAAACCTTGGGGGCAGCACGTAGGCATTGTTTTGCCGAAGTTGGGTAAATCTGTATGTTCTATCTCTACATTTTTTATTATTCTGGTGTGATCAGTGTTTAAATTATTTTATATAAACTTTTGCAACAGTATCACCCTATTCGCCCCCCTCTGGGGTGAAATCGATCCGACAAATGGTATCCAAGCCAGGTTCAAATGCCATTTTTGTTTTAAAATTTTGATTTTTCATAAACAAATTTTGTTTTAAAATTTGAATTTTTAAAAACAGTTTTTTTAATAATGTGTTTGCTCAGGTTCGGTCCAATATTATTCCTCCTATTTTTGATGGAACAGATTTTTTGAATTGGAAATAAAAATGGATTTCTATTTAAAATCTGTTAATGTTAAATGTTGGGATATTATTGAAAATGGGTGTGATATAAAAGTAGAGAAAATTACTTCAATTAATGCACTTTTTATGCATATAATATATTCTCATATTAATCAGGACAATTTTAACTTTATCTCTCATTAAGAAAGTGCACAGGAAATCTGGAATACCCTTGATGCAATATATGGTGCAAAAATAACAACCGTAAGAGATTCCCCATAATTGACTCAGAAACTTGCTTAGTAGGATTGATAAAAGGAAGTCGTGATAATGATGATGATGGTGGAGCAGCTGAGGTGGCGTTACTAATAAAGAGATTCAAAAAGTGGAACCACAAATACGGAATCCAGCTCCAAATCAACAATTGAGAAGCAGAATAATCAAAGCACTAGACAACTAAGAAAAACACGAGATCATTTGTCACAACTGCAACAAACTCGGTCATATCTAGCCCAATTGTCCTCTAAATCGACACGCCAAGAAAAGAACTCAAAAGGAAGAAGTTTTTCAGCCGCATGGAATAAAAGCGATGATGATTATAAAAGCACTAGCAGTGAGAGTGAGAAAGCAGATTTGTGCCTTCGAGGTGATGTAATTGATAGCGATTATGACGAGCCAAGCAAGATATCAAAATTCACTCACTCAGAATTACTTATATATTTCCACGAAGTAAATGGCTATTTTGAACGATTTAGGGAGAATTACGCTAAACTTGAATCATAAAAAGATACTTTGATAGATTTAAATAAATAACTTGATCAATTAGTTAAAAACTATCAAAGTAAGATCCCTAAGTGTGATAAGTGTCCACCACTCGAAGAAGAGATTAAAATATCAAAAATTGAAATTAAACAGCTTGAAAATGAAATTCTGATTTTGAAAAAGAGTGAAAATACTATAAGATAAAACTATATTAAAAAGTGCACTCAATTATTGAATGAAAATGAATCTCTCAAAACAGAAGTCCAACACTTGTCTACAACTATAGGAAAATTTTCCAAAAGTGAAAGATCGCTAAATATGTTATTAGAGAAACAAAGTAATATAGTTTGATAAGGAATTAGGTATACTCAACCTGAACGGGCTAGAAATGCAAGTCAAATCAAAGTGCACAATTTGTAGAAAAATTGGACACAATCATAATATTTGTTGGTATAGACCCAAAAATGTAAAAACTATTCCAATTTGGGTTCCAAAAGGCACAAATATAGAATCCCTCAAAGTCAAACAAATCTGAGTGCCGAAAGGAACATATATAAATAGCTTTGGGTCTACATAAACATATTTTTCAAAATCATTTTCCACTAATAACCATGGACCTATAAAAACAAATAGGTCACAAAAATCTTTTCTCTTGTAAGTGTGGTGGCAGGCTAAGGAACAACAACAGTGTTATCTGGATTCTGGCTGTTTCAAACACACAACGGGCGACAATTCAAAGTTACGTAGCATAGTACAAAGGTGGCAGAATCAAAATGGGCAACAATGAAAAATTATCGGTAAAGGTAAAACAATTAACGGTATATTCATCTTGAATGATATATTAAATATGATAATCTGCATCATAATTTGAACTTAAATCAGCTAGTTATGTTATAAAGAGATGAATGATAATTTTGATTCTGACTTATTCAAAATGTTGAGCAATCATCTTTGAACTATAGATTTTCTTGGATTAATGAAGATGTTATATTGATTGATGATTACTCATTATACAAGTGGATATATTTATTTCTGGATCTGTCACTATGTTCACTATTTGCACGGCTTTGATTCAATTTCATTCAAAAACTGTTAAAATGATTTTAAGGAAATTTACTGCAACTTCATGATCTGGTCTATAACTAATGATAATCTTGGGTGAAAGAAAAATTCAGATGCAGATTACACTGGTAATCTAGTTGGTAGAAAAATTACCACTGAAACGTAATTTATGTTGAGACATTCAGTAGCTACATCGTTTTTCTTTAAAGAAAACATCTGCATATTTTTCACTTGAAATAATTTTCAAATAACACACATTTTTCTAGAACCCCTTCTAGAAAATCATTTTTTGTTGACCTTGTTTCAGATTAGTCATTTAAAAAAATTTGATAATTATTTTTGGATTTGATTTTAAATGACTACATTAACTAATCTGACTCCCTACTGATTATCGAAAAGATAAATAGTGATTGAAAAAGTGATGAGTGTTGATATTGCTCATATATTATAACTTGAGACAGTATACTTAGTAAATTTCTTTAGAAATTTAAACAAGAGTTACAAAAACTTTTTGTTGGTAAAAATTCCATGACCATTTCTATTTCTATCATATTTCTGTCAACCATCACTCATCAAAATCCAATATAATATGTCAATATGTGGTATTCAAAACAGGAAATCATTCGTTTTTCATTTTATTATATTTTTTAAGAAACAAAAATATCCAAAGTATTCACTCTCATTTAAAAGTCCTCACGGTCATGCATGAGTGAATTACCTGGAATTTTTGATTATGTGCTTTCATGCTCATTTAAAAGTCCTCACGGTTATGCATGTATGGAACACATATCAAAATTGATTAATTAAATAGACAAGTTGATTCTAATCCCATTTAAAAGTCCTCACGGTTATGCGTGGTTAGAAGGTACTTGAATTCATTTTTTTAAAATATTGGAATACTACTAATCTCATTTAAAAGTCCCAACGGTTATGCATGGTTAGTAGATATTCAAATTCTTGATATAAATATACCACAAATAGACACAACTATATGGTTCTATGTGATGACTTCATTCCTATCATTCTAAAGTGGAATATGCACCAAACATAGTATTTATGATTTTTGTGATTTTTTATTGAAATTTAATATTTATACTCGATTGGGAATTAATTTTGTGTTAATGTCTATCATTTTATCCCTATTTTTCTAACACTATTACTCTTTTGCTGATAATAAAAGGTTGAGAGAAAAGTAAAGATTTTGAAAAGTAAAGGTCAAATATTTTATTTTGTATTTTCTATTTGCATCTAGGCTCATTTTTTATTTGCATGCATATATGAAGGGGGAGCTTGTGTAGAGAGGGGCATTTAAATAGAGGGAGCAAATTGAATGATCAAATACATTTAATAAATTCAAAATCTTAAATATATGTTTGTTATCATCAAAAGAGGGAGATTGTTGAATATGCTAGCATATGATTTTTATTTGATGATAATAAACATATATATTCATTTAAATGTATTTGTTAATGTACTATTTTATTTTTCACATAATTAATAAATATTTGCTGAATAAAATAAATAACACATAATTTAAATTGAAACAAATATTTATTTCAAGCAAATATTTATTACAGTTTTGAATAGTACAAATTTAAGCTCTCACTATATATACACAATTTTGATTAAAATACAAATTTGATTACATCACAATTTTTAATTTACATTTGCACCTCACTGCATATCACTCATTCACGCGTACTAATCTTCAACTCCATTCCAGATTGAATCCAGTATCTGAGCAATCAGCAAGAATACACACTGACGCGGTAAATTTGAAAATGAAATATTTTTGCAGCGTAAAATAAAATGTATTTTTAAAAATATTATTTGCCTCGGTTATTTGGATTGTTCGTCATCATTTAAATTTGATTTCATCATACACGAACAGCTTGTGACATGCAACAGTGTATCACTATACATGCCACAAGGCCATGCACATCGATATACACTTGATAAAGTTACAAGGACAGGTGAGCACAAGGTCAAACCCAAATCAAAAGCCGGGTTCAACTCAAGTGAAATAAATAAAGTCACGACATGAGCACAAGGTCAAACCTGAGCTATAAGTTGGATTCAACACATGTGCAAATTAAAATGAAATGGTCAAGATACATAAATCAAGCCTCGACTAAGGTTCAAGTCGTACACATGAAAACAGAGGATAGACAGTCCAACCAGACTGCACATTCAAGTACAAGCCCAAGTGTATGACCATGAAAAAAGTAAGCAGCAGCAGCCTTAACAAGTGAATGGCCAAGACCAAACATTAAAAAACAGGGCAACAAACAACAATCGAGCTAACAGTGGAGTTGAAACAATGTCAACATGCAATATCAACTAGTCCAGATACAACGCAGTAGTGTGGAACTGAAGCAACGACAATGATCAGATTCAAAGCATGCACGAGCACTTATATACAAAACTGCAAACACATATGATCAGACTTACAAATGCAATTATGAATAAGACCAACCAAAATGAAAAAAATATACATGTGCATCTAACCAAACCAGTGAAACAAAGTGCACTGTGTAGTCAAATGAAATGGTGAAGACTAGACTCAATGATACAACACTGCAACACTGTAGATACAAGTAGACTTGAGTCATAGTGCTGACCATATTCAAGTACATCGAACCACACAGCAGTGCAGAGCAACCTAGACATGTATATATGTGTGTATATATATAGGTGTGTGTGTATGTATGTATGTATGTATATATATAAATGCAAACATACATGTACACATATATAGGCAGTGCACATGTGAACCAGACAAGGCACAGACCACATTCAAAACTACATGAGTGAGCATATACATACATGTATGAAATGCACAGGTACAGGCCGAGACAAAAGAAAGCAGGTATTTTTGAATATGTACAAAGTCATTTCAATAATAGGGAACATGGATATGACTCAAGACTATACAGCAAACATCAAGTGAAGAAAGCTGCATGACAAGAGTGAAAACTACAGTAACTCGAAGCAACTAAACGATTCAAACCAAAGTCAAATGATATACAACAGTTTTGAATAAAGACAGAGAAGCAACAGTTTCAAATCAATGCAACAATCTAAAATCAAAAATGAACAATGCTCCAAACAAGTTCAACAGCCGAACAAAGACAGAAGACAAAATCAAAGCAATGGACGAAGTCACAGAAACCAAAATCATCAAGCCGTGGTTGTCAAGAAATAGAATAGTTCAAACTCGAAGCCGTGTCAACCAAGTAACATAAAAATATACGAAGTGACAAAATCAGAGAAATCATCAACATCCAAGCATAATCAAAAGTCCAAGTCAAAAATTATCAAAAGAATATACGAACGAAATATAGGAATTAGAATCCTATAAAACCCAATCATCATCGGCCGTAGAGAGGCATTTGAGTTCGAAGCAAAACAGATACCAAATATCAAATCAACAACTCGAATTAGATGAAGTTCAAGCAAGCTAATAAGGAAAGGTAAAAAGGCATAAATTACATACCCAAGTCATACCGAACTCGATCGAGAAGGAGCAGCCGTGTGCGAACTGAAGAAACGTCGATTTCTAAAGAAAATCAGATGAATACTTATTGAAATCGACAAATAAACAATCGGCTTCTTCAACTACAAAAGCCCTAATTTCAGAACAAACGAGAAAGAAGGGAAGCAGACATTATCCACAAAGAAGTCAGGCCGATATAATATAAAAAGGAAAAGAAGGGGATTCTTTTTATTTGAGATTGGGTCGGCTACTTACTTTGGGCTTCTTTATTTTAAAAATTAGGGTTTTGTTTTACAATTATTTTTTAAATTTGTATTTTGCCTTTTTAAACGATTATATTTTCAACTCGTGTGACTAGGGGACGAACTATGGTGGTGTAGTTCGAGAATTCGCAACTCAGTGGCTGAGTTGTGGTAGAGTTTTGAGCATAGAGTTAGGTTAGTTGATAGTGGGTGTCGCAAGTTTACATGTGTAAGCGTCCGACTACTTAATTTCTAGTAGAAACCTTGGGGGCAGCACATAGGCAGGGTTTTGCTGAACCTGGATAAATCTGTGTATTTTATTTTTACATTTTATATTATTCCGCTGTGATCAGTGTTTAAATTATTTTTCCACAATAATTTTCAAAATTAATTGTATCGCCCTATTCACCCCCCTCTAGGGTAAAATCGATCCTACAAGTGGTATCAAAGCCAGGTTCAAAAGCCATTTTTGTTTTAAAATTTTGATTTTTTTCAAAAACCAATTTTGTTTTAAAATTTGAATTTTTGAAAACGGCTTCTTTTAATAATATTTTTGCTGAGGGTTGGTCCAATATTATTCCTTCTATTTTTGATGAAATGGATTTTTTGAATTGGAAATTAAAAATGGTATTTTTTTAAAATTTGTTAATGTTAAATGCTGGGATATTATTGAAAATGGGAGTGATATAAAAGATGAGAAAATTACTTCAATTAATGCACTTGCTATGCATATAATATATTCTCATATTAATAAAGACAATTTTAACTTTATCTCTCATTATGAAAGTGCATAGGAAATCCAGAATACCCTTGATGCAATATATAGTGCAAAAATCAACAACCGTGAGAGATTCCACATAATCGACTCAGAAACATGCTTAGCAGGATTGTAAAAAGGCAGTAGTGATAATGATGATGACGACGGAGCAGCTGAGCTGGCGTTACTAATAAAGAGATTCAAAAAGTGGAATAACAAATACAGAAATCCAGCTTCAAATCAACAATTGAGAAGCAGAATAATTAAAGCATTAGACAACTCAGAAGAACACGAGATCATTTGTCACAAGTGCAACAACTCGGTCATATTAAGCCCAATTGTCCTTGAAATCGACACTGCCAAGAAAAGAATTCAAAAGGAGAAGTTTTGCAGCCACGTGGAATAAAAGCGATGATGATTATAAAAGCACTAGTAGTGAGAGAGAGAAAGCAGATTTTTACCTTCGAGGTGATATAATTGATAGCAATGATGACTAGCCAAGCGAGGTATCAAAATTCACTCACTTAGAATTACTTACATATTTCCACGAATTAAATGATTGTTTTGAATGACTTAGGAAGAAGTACGCTAAACTTGAATCACAAAAAGATACCTTGATAGATTTAAATTAACAGTTTGATCAATTAGTTAAAAACTATCAAAGTAAGATCCCTAAGTGTGATAAGTGTCCATCATTCGAAGAAGAGATTAAAAAATCAAAAATTGAAATTAAATCGCTTGAAAATGAAATTCTGATTTTGAAAGAGAGTGAAAATACTAGAAGAGAAAATTCTATTAAAAAGTGCACTCAATTATTGAATGAAAATAAATCTCTCAAAACACAGTCCAACACTTGTCTACAACTACAGAATTTTTTTCCAAAAGTGAAAGATCGCTAAATATGCTATTAGGGAAACAAACTAATATAGTTAGACAAGGACTTGGGTATAATCATTCTGAATGGGCTAGAAATGCAATTAATCAAGTCAAACCCAAGTGCACAGTTTGTAGAAAAATTGGACACAATCATAATATTTGTTGGTATAAACCCAAAATGTAAAAACTATTCCAATTAGGATTCCAAAAGGCACAAATATAAAATCCCTAAAAGTCAAACAAATCTGGGTGCCGAAAGGAACATATATGAATAGCTTTGGGTCTACAGAAACATATTTTTCAAAATCATTTGCCACTAATAACCATGGACCTACAAAAACAAATAGGTCACAAAAATCTTTTCTCGTGTAGGCGTGGTGGCAGGCTAAGGAACAACAACAGTGTTATTTGGATTCTGGTTGTTACAGACACACAACAGATGACAATTCAAGTTCCTTAGCCTAATACAAAGGTAGTAGAATCACAATGGGCAACAATGAAAAATTATCGGTAAAGGTAAAACAGGTAACGGTATATTCATCTAGAATGATATATTAAATGTGATAATCTGCATCATAATTTGAATTTTAATCAGCCAGTTATGTTATAAAGAGATGAATGATAATTTTGATTCTGACTTATTCAAAATGTTGACAAATCATCTTTGCACTATAGATTTGCTTGGACTAATGATGATGTTATATTGATTGATGATTACTCGTTATACAAGTGAATATATTTGTTTCTGGATCTGTCACTATGTTCACTATTGCACGGCTTCGATCAATTTCATTTAAAAACTGTTAAAAATGATTTTAAGGAAATTTGTTGCAACTTCATAATTTGGTCTATAACTAATGATAATCTTGGGTGAAATAAAAATTTAGATGTAGATTACACTGGCAATCTACTTGGTAGAAAAATTACTAGTGAAACGTGATTTATTTTGAGACATTTAGTAGCTGCATCATTTTTTTCAAAGAAAATATCTGCATATTTTTCACTTGAAATAATTTTCAAATAACAAACATTTTTCTAAAACCACTTCTAGGAAATCTTTTTTTGTTGACCTTGTTTCAGATTAGTCGTTTTAAAAAAATTTGATAATTATTTTTGGATTTGATTTTAAATGACTACATTAAGTAATCTGACTCCCTACTGATTATCGAAAAGATAAATAGTGATTGAAAAAGTGATGAGTGTTGATATTGATCCTATATTATAACTTGAGACAGTATACTTAGTAGATTTCTTTAGAAATTTAAACAAGAGTTGTAAAAACTTTTTGTTGGTGAAAATTCCATGACCATTTCTATTTCTATTATATTTCTATCAATTATCGCTCATCAAAATCCAATATAGTATGTCGATATGTGGTATTTTAAATGGAAAATCATTCGTTTTTCATTTTATTATATTTTTTAAGAAATAAAAACATCCAAAGTATTCACTCTCGTTTAAAAGTCCTCACGGTCATGCATGGGTGAATTACTTGGAATTTTTGATTATGTGCTTCAATGCTCATTTAAAAGTCCTCACGGTTATGCATGTATGGAACGCATATCAAAATTGATTAATTAAATAGACAAGTTGATTCTAATCCCATTTAAAAGTCCTCACGGTTATGCGTGGTTAGAAGATACTTGAATTCATTTTAAAAAAAATATTGGAATACTACTTATCTTATGTTAAGGTCCTAACAGTTATGCATGGTTAGTGGATATTCAAATTTTTGATATAAATATACCACAAATAGACCTAACTATATCGTTTTATATGATGACTTCATTCCTATCATTCTAAAGTGGAATATGCACCAAACATATTATTTATGATTTTTGTTTGATTTTTTATTGAAATTTAATATTTATACTCGATTGGGAATTAATGTTATATTAATGTCTATCACTTTCTCCCTACTTTTCTAACACTATTACTCTTTTGCTGATAACAAAAAGTTGAGAGCAAAGTTAAGATTTTGGAAAATAAAGGTCAAATATTTTATTTTGTATTTTCTATTTGCATCTAGGCTCATTTGCATATTTTTTATTTACATGTATATATGAAGAGGGAGCTTGTGTAGAGAGGGAGCATTTAAATAGGGGGAGCAAATTGAATGATCAAATACATTTAAAAAATTAAAAAAATCTTAAATATTTGTTTGTTATCATCAAAAAGGGGAGATTGTTGAATATGCTAGTATATGATTTTTGTTTGATGATAATAAACATATATATATATATATATATATTCATTTAAATGTATTTGTTGATGTACTATTTTATTATTCACATAATTAATAAATATTTGTTGAATAAAATAAATAACACGGAATTTAAATTCAAACGGATATTTTATTCAAACAAATATTTATTACAATTATGAATAGTACAAATTTGAGCTCTCCCTACATATACACAATTTCGATTAAAATACAAATTTGATTACATTACAATTTTCAATTTACATTTGCACCTTACTACATATCACTCATTCACTCTAATCTTCAACTCCATTCTAGATTAAATCTAGCATCTGAGCAATTTGCAAAAATACACGCTGACGCAGCAAAATTGAAAAAGAAATATTTTTGCAGTGTAAAATAAAATGTGTTTTTAAAAATATTGTTTACCTCAGTTATTTGTGTTGTTCGTCATCACTTAAATTTGATTTCATCATACACGAACAACTTGTGACATGCACGGTGTATCACTATACATGCCACAAGGCCATGCACAACGATATACATTTGATCAAGTTACAGGGACATGTGAGCACAAGGTCAAACCCAAATCAAAAGCCGGAATCAACTCAAGTGAAATAAATAAAGTTACGATACGAGCACAATGTCAAACCCGAGCTATAAGCTGGATTCAACGCAGGAGCAAATTCAAATGAAATGGTCAAGACACATAAATTAAGCCTCGACCAAAGTTCAAGTCGTCCACATGAAAACAGAGGCCGGACAGTCCAACCCGACTGCACATTCAAGTATAATCCCGAGTGCATGTCCGTGAAAACAAGTAAGCAGCAGCAGCCTTAACAAGTGAATGGCCAAGACCAAACATAAGAAACAAGACAGCAAACTAGAATCGAGCAAACAGTGGAGTTGAAACAATGTCAACATGCAATATCGACCAGTCCAGACACAACGCAGTATTGTGGAAGTGAATACTACAAGTGCAAAGCAACGAAAATGATCAGACTCAAAGCATGCACGAGCACTTATATACAAAACTGCAAACACATATGATCAGACTTACAAACGCAGTTATGAATATGACCAACCAAAATGAAAAAATATACATGTGCATTTAACCAAACCAATGAAACAAAGTGCACCGTGCAGTCGAATTAAATGGCGAAGACCAGACTTAATGATACAACACTATAACATTACAGATACAAGCTGACTCGAGTCACAGTGCAGACCATATTCAAGTACATCGAACCACACAGCAGTGCAGAGCAACCTAGACATGTGTGTGTGTGTGTGTGTATAAATGCAAACATACATGTACACATATATAGGCAGTGCACATGTGAACCAGACAAGGCACAGACCACATTCAAAACTACATGAGCGAGCATATACATACATGTATGAAATGCACAGGTACAGGCCGAGACAAAAGCAAGCAGGTATTTTCGAATATGTACAAAGTCATTACAACAGTAGGGAACATGGATATGACTCAAGACCACACAACAAACATCAAGTGAAGAAAGCTGCATGAACAAGAGTGAAAACTGCAGTAACTCAAAGCAACTAATCGATTAAACCGAAGTCAAATGATATACAACAGTTTTGAACAAAGACAGAGAAGAAGCAGTTTCAAATCAATGCAACAGTCTAAAATCAAAAATGAACAATGCTCCAGACAAGTTCAACCGCCGAACAAAGACAAAAGACAAAATCAAAGCAATGGACGAAGTCACAGAAACCAAAATTATCAAGTCGTGGTTGTCAAGAAATAGAACAGTTCAAACTCGAAGCCGTGTCAACCAAGTAACATAAAAATATACGAAGTGACAAAGTCAGAGAAATCATCAACATCCAAGCATAATCAAACGACCAAGTCGAAAATTATCCGATGTATATAAGAACGAAAATATAGGAATTAGAATCCTATAAAACCCAATCATCATCGGCCGTAGAGAGGCATTCGAGTTCGAAGCAAAACAGATACCAAAAATAAAATCAACAACTGAATTAGATCGAGTTCAAACAAGCTAATCAGAAAAGGTAATAAGGCATAAATTACATATCGAAGTCATACTGTAACATCCTGGATTTTTGAGCCATTGAATTTTGAACATTTAATTCATTTTAAATGTTCATTGAGGATTTTTAATTAATTTTGGAACAAAGAGAATCGGGTTCAATTTATAAATAAGTTATAGGTTTTAAAATATGATAATTTAATTCAATTTTGAATAGTAAATAATTATTGGACTTAAACAATTTGGGAATTTAGATGTAAATAGTGATAAAAACTATTGTTAAAATTTATTTTAGTCCATTTGGATTTTAAAAGGTGTTGTTGAATTTTTAGAAGAATCTAAAAGTTAATAAGTTATTATTTGGAGTTTTTACTGATTTTATAATGGATTTAGTATTATAACAAAATGCAAACAATCAGATTTTAAACCGGAATGAGTTAGAATGATTTCTAATGTGACTATACATTCTATATGGATTATAATTAAGTTAATAAAATTTTAAAAGTGGAATTTTTAGCGAATTCGAAGATGTTGAAAATCGCTCGATTTAATAGACGAGTTAAAATAGCCTTCCAGGACATAATCTCGGAATTCGACGAAACTAGTTCCATTGGATCCGTAATAGTTAGTTATTATCGGATTTCAATTTTCGTAGCAATCGGAGTTGTCGTTTGACCATGGTAGCTCGAAACGCATAGAAATCGTTTAAATCGATTTAATTTAAAATTTATCATTTTATTTCCGTAAAACGCGCATATGACCGAATTAGCCTCCGAAACACGTTCCATTGTGTTCGGAATGCGGGTAAAACCTTATAAATGCCTGGCGGCATGTCGGATTTGGAGTTCGTTTGAGAACGTTCGTTAAAATTGAATTTAATATTAATTTAATAGGTATATACGTATATATACGTTTAAGCTAACAAAACCCTAGTTCTCTTAGCCGGCCGTCACTTAAAAATTTAATGGCCGAAAAACGTCTACCTTCTCCTCAAATTTTTAATCAATCCACACATTGATTTTGAATTCTTTCGACTGGGAAAAACGTAGGGCTCGACAAACTCTTGAAATCCAACGGTTGAAATTGAGCATAGCAGAGCGTGGTGGCCATGATAGTGACCGATAAGGGGGCCGCTTTTTCGCGTTTTCCAGGGACTCGAGACGACCGAGCTTGGCCGTATTCTGGGTGGAGATGAAGATGATATATGGCGACGCGATGGAAGCGTTTGATTGGTGTAGCGACGATCGTTGGTGGTGCAGTTCGAAGCCCTAATTGGCGGTGTTGGGTTTCGTTACCTGTGTCTTGTGCGTGAGAAGAAGAAGGCCGACGGCCTTGATTTTGCTTCCTGAAGCATCGACCATGATTTGGTATATATATAAAAAAAATGTAATTTATTTATAAAAATGTTTATACAATCTTTAAAATTCAATATCTCACTCATGTTTTATCTGTTTTTGAAGAAACTGGAAACGCCGGGATCGCAGAGATGCATACTACGCAATGGTGCAGTTCGGGAATCATTCCGGGCAAGTAGAAATTTGAGTTAAATCGAACGTCGTTCGGTTTAATTTAAATTTCGAACGCTCGCTGAAACTCATGGTGAGTTATTCTCACTCACATCTGGATGCTAGCAAATTTAAATAGTTAATATTTAAATATCTGTGTGATTGGTTGAATATAATTTTTGTTATCAGTCTGGATTGATATTTATATACGTGATGTGCTAATATTTGTGATGCAGGGAAAAACAAGTTGGAGGAATCCAACTGGATTCCTCACGATGAAGTAATTATTTTTATAATTGGTAATGATGGTTGTTTATATGTTGAGATTGATAAATTAGAAATTAGACTGTACTGTGATGTTGTTGGATAAATTATGAATCCATAATTTAATTATAAAGGGAATAAATTGGGGTTTTTTAAAGAAATAAAAGAAATTGTTAAATAAAGAATTTAAATAAATAAAATTGGGAATTTGGTTTGGGTGAAGAATGAAATTGGTAAATTGGGAATTATAAACGAAGCGGAAATTTATCAGTAGATAAATGTAAAGTATAGATTTCTAGGAATAAATTCTATAGAAATTATAATTGGTTAAAAATAACGATGGGGTTATTTGATGACGTTTTCCTGGAAATTCAATAAAATATTTTAAAGAGGCTTTCCGAATATAAATTAACAGTTTTAAATGTAAATAAAATACTTTGAAATCCATTTTTCACCAATGCGATTTTATTGTAGTAATTCATAAGTATTATTTTCCTTTAATAAATTCTCAAAAGTTTATTTTAAAAGATTTTTAAACCCGAACTTTGAAAGTGAATTTCCAGGAATGGAAAACTATGTTTGGGCTTCGAAAAAAAGTTATTTTTAAAACATGGAAGAGAAATTTATGTTATTTAAACATGAATTTGAATGGTAACAAATCGGCTGAATTTATAAGAAAAGTTCTTTGGGATGGTGAAATGGAAGTGTGTTTTCCCTGGGAAACCAAGTTCGTGTTTCAACAGTTTCATTTAAGAATAAGTTAAAGTTTAAACTTGATTAAAAGAGTGTTTTTGAAAATTATTATTTTTAAGCAACTAATTAGTAAATTTGCAATAGTATTATTTACGAATACATTAGAAATTATTTTTACAAATGGATTTATTTTAAGGGTAGTTTTGAATAAAGTTATTTGAATTATTATTAATCCTTTTAACAACTCTACTTTTAAATTTAGTTTAACTAAACCTTTATTAAAGATCAAATTTATGTCTTAATAAATAGTTTTACTTCACATATTTTAAATTTATATTTTGAGTAAATAACTAGAAGTAAATTTACATATTTTAAAGTATATTTCAATATAAAATGTTTTTAACTGTTTTAAATCTAAATGTTTTGAACTTGGTTATTTCCAATGGGAATAAAGGGTAAAGAATATACCTTGTAAAGGAGAATCTTTGGGAAATTGTTTTCAAATGAGTTTTGGAAATTTGAAATTATATCTTTTAAAGATATTAGAGGAAAACAAATAATGTGGGAAATAATTTATTGTGTGATGGATGTTGTGAATATAAATTGATAGTTAAATCACCGACTATCAATATTGGACAAATGCGTTGATCGTTTCGAAGAGACCGGGATCGAGATTTATTTCTCGAAAACCACTTCGATCCGGTTTGAACGTTTCGTGCGAAAAACGTGTTCGGAGTCGAAGATGGAGCAGTGAAGTGCAAGGGCTAGTCGCTTGTAACGACCCGGAATTTTGGGCAATATCGATTTAATAATCTATGTAAATAATTTAACTGGTTTGATGATTTTCTTTATAAAATTGGCTAAATTAATCTTTTAAAGGTTAATAAATTTTAATCTGACAATATTGATAAGAGTTATTTTCCAAAGCTAATGAAATTTTATTCTATTTATAATATATATGTTTGATATATATATTATGAATGGAAATATCTTTTGTTTTAAATTAAAAGTTGAATTTTCAAATTGTAATATATGTAAGCATATGTTCTAATTTGATATTTGTTTTGAAAATTTAATTTAATCTAATAATAATTTATGTATGAATGAATATTGTAATTGTAGCCTTGTTTTAAAACATGATGTTTTTTTTTTCAAAAGATAATTTAGTTTAATTCAATTATTTCTAATATAAGATTGTGATTTATTTTTAATAAGATTGTTTAAAAATGATTCAAACAAGCTTTGTTTTGTTTTCTTTTATAATGTTTAAATTTTAAAAAGATTATAAAGTATATTATATAAGTTTAGATTTTAAATACATGTATAAGATTTTATTTATATTATAATTAGTTTAGGATATTTCCTTTATGAAGGTAAACTTATTTACATATATGTAAGTATTTAGTAAATTAATATGTTAGTTTATGCTTTCATTTAAAAATTAAATAAAAATTAATTTAAAAATACTTAAGTAACATATGTAAGCATATTAAGGCTTCTCTAAAACACATGTAAGTGAATTAAGCAAGCATATGACATTTGTTTGAATTTAGGGACAAGTGGCATATTCATTTTTATTTTTGGTAAATATTTTGAAGAAGAAAACTTGTTTTTACAAACATTTCCATTCTTTGTTTTCTTTTCTTCATGCTTTCAAAAATTAATGGCAACCCGAAATCTTCCTAAAATCTGTAATTTCAAAATTCTACAAAATCAAAATCTACAACAATTAAAAATCTGCGATATGCAAATCAACATGCAATTAAAGATCTGCATTCAAAAGAAAATCTGCAACCTGCAAACTTGAATTCTTCTACAACCAATATGGAGTTCAACTGCATGTCATCTGCAGTTCAACATTTTTTAAGCAACAACTACTTGAAAGCATGCAAATGGGATTTTAAATCAGCAAATGCATTTTTGAATTAAGTTCAAGAACCTGGAAAGTTTAATCTGCTCTGCTTCTCTAATGAACAGGTGAGTAAATGCTTTTAAAAACAGTTCTTGATTCCTTTGAATTTTATCTTGATTTTGTAGTTGATAAGCATGTTGTTGATGAGTTGAATGCATGGTTGAATTTTGAATCTTTGATTGCCTGAGAAGCTAAACTTATGCTCTGTATAAATGTAGCAGGTACCAATTTCATATTAAATCAGTAATCCTATATTGAATCTGTTTTGTCCTTGATTTGAAAAGAAGAGATGATTTTAATCAAATCATATAGCATCTAAAAATAGTATCAGGTTGTAAACTTGAATAATTAACTTTCAAATTTAACAATTACAGTAAATTCATTAATTGGGTCAAATTTTGTTTGATGCAAACCTAGGTTTTGATTTTAAAATCTTATTGTAAGTGAGAAATCATGATTTTTGAAACTCCAATCACAATTTTTAGATCAGTAACTGGTGGGAATTTTGGTTTTGACCCTTTTCTGAATTTTTGGTGATTGCGGTCAGATTACTTGATAAATCGAGTTGATATTTGGATCGAAGATGGCATTTGAGGTGT
The DNA here is from genome assembly GCA_030765085.1 of Allium cepa. NCBI lineage: Eukaryota > Viridiplantae > Streptophyta > Magnoliopsida > Asparagales > Amaryllidaceae > Allium > Allium cepa. The sequence continues at coordinate 44,372,706 of CM060937.1, forward strand.
AGATTTTGGGAAAAATGTTGAATTAATTTTTCAATGTATGATTTGTTCGAATTTGGAACAATTAGGGTTTAAGACTGCATTTGCTTTCGGCATGAATGGTGAGGCATTGCCTTGAGTTTGTTGCATCGAGTTCGATCGTGTTCTGGGATGATGAAGTTTGAGGTCATGGCGTTCGTTGGTGAAGAGGGAGGGGTTCAAGGGTAATGAGATGGTCGGCGGCGATGGGATGTTGGGTTCGAGTTGTTTCTGTAGTTTTGGGTTAGTGGGTTGAATTTCGATACGCGAGTTGTATGATCGAGCTGGGTTTGTTTTTGGGTTCGCGCATGGACGTAGGATCGATGGGGATGGCCGCGTTGGTCGTCGGTGGCCGGAAAAGAGTGGACACGTGCATCGTGACGTTGTTGGGTGCACGGGAATTCAATTTGGGGAAGATGAGATGAAGCGGGTGGGTCCTCGCGTGGTAACCGGGGATGACTCGAAGTGATGTGGTTGGGGGAATAGCTCGTGACAAACTCGAGATTAGTTGGTGATTGTCTCGGGTTATAGGGTGGTTGTGTTTTTTTTTTTTAGTTAGTAGTTTGGAAGATAATATGCTGAGTTATAAACTTGTTATTGAATAAATTGAAGACAAGTGCTAAGTAACTCGAGTGAGTTGTCTTGGTCCTGTAGCGTTTTAGTTACAGTTAAACCTGTGTTTAATTTTAAAAAGGAAATTACTTTACAAATTTTAAACTTGTTCTCTTTAAGTAAATGTTGATCAAATCTTTTAAGTATTAAGTGAATTTAAATATAGAAGCAAGATCTCAAGTAAAATTCTTAAGTAAGATTTAAAAACAAAGTATCAAATTTATATTGAAATGAATAAGAAAATTAGATAATTAATGTGTTTTTAACTTTCAAGGATGATATCTAAATGTTTATTTCCAATAAAGTAAATGTTAAGATTTTCAAAACCAAATAGAATAAGTGGTTTTTAAGTTATAGAAATTTGATTAATAATTTATTTATGAAGATGCACAGGGTTAATATATTTTTGTTATTAACTTGAGAATACTTGATTTAAATATGATTTGCAATTAAGTAAAGGATTGATGCTTTTTCTTAATTAATTAAAGATTTTGAAATATAAGAAGGTAATTAATTGTTTAATTAATTTTGAATAATTCTTTAATTATTTATTAATTTTAAATAATCACTTAATTAGGGATTAATTAAGTGTGATTACTTAATGAAGTAATCAATGGTTAAAATTTTAATGTAATTAAGAAAGTAATTACTTATGGAAGTAGTTTAAGTGGGAGTGATTAAAGGTTAATCACTTAATGTTATCAATTAAGAATAGATTAATAATAAAAAATTTAAAGTTAATTAATTATGGAATAATTAATTAATTAATAAAAAGGATTAAGGATTTGGTTAATGATGAACTAGTTACTTGTTAAAGTAATTAATTAAGAAGTAATTAAGATTTATTAAAAGAAGTAATTAGAGATAATTACTTATGTAAGTAATTAAGAGTTAATTACTTAATTTACTTTAGTTAATTAACTAATTAATGTGATTAATTAATGAATGAGATTAAATTAAGGTTAATTACTAGGTGTAATTAATTAAAATTGTAATTAATTATTAAAGTAATTAATTAAGGATTAATTATTGATTAATAATTACTTAATGAAGTAATTAAGATTAATTAAATGGATTAATTAATCAAGGATTAATATAATTAATTTAGAAGTTGATTAATTAAAATAAGTAATTACAAATTGTTAATTACTGTTTATGATAAATGAGATGATTAATTACAAGTTAATTATTTAATTAATTAAAGGATTATTAATTAATAAAGATTATTAATTAATATAATTAATTTAAGTAATTAATTAAAATATGATTAATTAATTGTAATTAACTAAGGATTAATGTAATTAATTATAGTTAATTAATGAAGGACCATTAATTATTGTAATTAATGATAATAATTAGAGATTAATTACTGAATATGGTTAAGAATAATTACTTGAAGGTAATTAAGAGATAATTAATCTAGGGAGATTAATTAAGAAAATCATTAAGAGATGATAATGAATTTGATTTGTAATAAATCAATGAAGCGGGAGTTAGGATAATCCAAGTGATTAAAGGAAAGTTATTAATTTAATTAGAGATTAATTAAATTGATTAAGAGTTAATCAATTCTGCTATGGGTGATTGATTAATATTGAATGGTTGATATTGAGTGATTGATATTGGATGGTTAATATTGGGTGATTGGTTGATATTGGACGATTTGGA